>JAULUF010000022.1:31489166-32835000 GCA_031834385.1 Semotilus atromaculatus
AAGCCTCAGAGTTTGTTTAAGTGCAAGGATGGGCGCAGTGGGGGCGGCTAAGCCTGGAAAATCTAAACCCAGACTGGCATAGACTGACAGATGTACAAACAAGACAGACTGCCTTAACAAAGAGGGTTATTTAATGTTCCTCAATGGCCCATCCATAAAAATTCATGGTAATGTACTTCAAAGAACGATTACCCACTAATGATAGTGAACTTGGACTGTAACATGAAGTACAGGGATCTTAAACTGATTAAAGATTTTACTGCATTTGGAGGTTCATTTTGGAATGGTGGAAAGCAGATAGGGGCCTTCAGGTTCAAGCCTTTTATCTTTTCATATTGAACAGACCTTTCCCATGCCCATCATTAATAAAGATTGACACACTGTCCTGTTTGGACACTGTGGCTCTGCAGAGTGGAGCCAGAGACTTTACAGAGGGTCTGTGAGTTTTTATCTCATGTTTGAAATGCACAGAGTTGCAGAAAGCTGGACCGTACAAATGGAGGACTTCACTTGGACTTTTTAAAGAATTCTTTCTACTGACTTATTTTCATAAAAACAGATTGTAACTATGTTAAATGACTATGATATTAATAAAAAAGGGCGGAGAAAGTTTGGTTTTCTTACCAAAAGGTCACGTTTGACGTCTTGTATTCTTGTTGGGATGAAAAATGTATTTGCGGTCTTCAATAACATACTACTCTGCTACCATTTCTTTAGTTTACACACTGGATGTACTTATGCTTAACATGCAAATTGTCTGTATACATACAAAACCTGGATAATCAGATTTTTTTTTTGTGTGTATCATATACAAAAAGGCACACACACTACACTAGATACTCTATCCCACAATGCATTGTGTGGCTGATTAGGCCTTTCATTTCCAATGTAATGGATGAATCAGAAGTGATATCAGCCAATATTTTTAACATCTTTTTCTTTGCTCACTATTTGATCCTACTAATAATTAAATTTTTACACAAGGTTAGATTAAAAACGCTAAATTTTTATTTCTAAGAAAATGTCTATAATCTGAAGAATTTAATGCAAGATGTTGAACTGATGTGGAGAGCTGCCTTGATGGAAAGTAAAAAAAAAAAAAAAAAAAACACGCGTTAATTGGAGATTCTAACAAACCAGGCTGTGGGTTGTCTGCCTGCTAGGGAATATGGTTTGACTACCAAAAGTGACAAATTTGCACAGATTGGAATTAAAAGCATTTTATTTGACATTTAAAATGAGTTTGTCAACAACAATAAAAATAAACTAAAGAAAAAGGCAGTAGCCATACTAATGCTGATATCAGTTACAACTTTTTTTTTTATAGGTGACCTCATAGCTGAAGTTTTTGGTTAGGGTTCTTCCTTTTTGGAGTAAGACTCCTCAAGACAGTCAATGGTTTGTTCAGAAACAGCTCCAGGCCTTCTCTCTTGGATCTCCGAGGGGAACAGCAGTCACTTGGGCTGTCTTGCAGCTTTCTTGCCGAGCCGTTTCTCTTGTTTATGGAATTGAACACTGCATTCGAAGACGTGGGTGAAGAAAAAGAATCCACCTGCCTTTTCCTTTCTGCACATCGTCCCTGCTTATGGAATAAAGACTCCCTCCGGCTGACGCTGGGACTGGCGGCCAAGGTCCGAAAGCCATAAGGTGTGGTGACCTTTTCAACATGTTCCAGAGACATGGCTGCACACGTCGAAGGGTCTGAGAGATCCTCTGAGGCAGATATCTGCCGATGTTTCAGTTTCATCTTGGGGGTAAAACGAAGTTTGGCAGAAAAGTATGGCGAACCAGTAGAAGGCCGATGTCTAGGAGACTGTTCTTCTGGACTTTCTGGAGATAACAGCTTACGTGTGTCCTCATCTTTTGATTTCTGAAGAGACAGTGATAACTTAGGAGGAATAGTAAATTTTGGGATTCTTCTAGGGGTTAGTGGTAGATTTTGCCTGGAGAATCCTTTGGGTGTCATGATGTTCTGTAGACTAGCTGAATCCGCTCCACAAGAAAACATTTCTCAAACTTAAGAGATGAAAAATTGACCTTCTCAGATGTTCCACAGATACTGAGGGTTTACTTCACTTGTAAGAGGTTTTGTATAAAAGTGCTGATGAGTAGCAGGTGAACAGTATCACCTTTAATTGGTTCACAGCTGAAATTCCTCTCAAATAGGAAGGGTTTACTGGGGAGTATGATTTTCACAACATTAACAATTACACCTGTTGAAATTATACTCCCCTCACCACCACAAGTTTATAATTCACAGACTCTGTGAAACGCTGTAAAATCCTACAGATATTTGCAGGGTGAGGAACGCTCCAAGACCATGCTATATTGGTCAGGCTGGTCCTGCCAGTCCAGCAAATCAATAATCTCTGGAACAACTAATTGTTGTTAGTATGTTTACATATTTTAAAATGAAAACAGTCAATTAACAATTACAATCACACACCTGCAGGTAATAGATAGGTGTGTGGGAGGGAAGACCAAAAAAAGTCAAATATCTAAAAAACGAAAGGAAATAAATCTATCAATCAGATTAAAAGTTTGCAGGATTTCCTTTTGTTTTTTAAATTGAAAAAAGTGAAAAACTTTCTGCCAAGTTTCACTGCCACCTTATCAACAAAACAAAAACTACAATTACATCTACAACTTTACAGATGCACTATGGTGAACATAATATAGCCTACATTAAGATGACTTAGATGATATAATGAAACAAGACCATTTGCTAGCTAATTATTGTAAGGAAATAATGATACCTCAAGGCCATCCTCCAAGAGTTTCCCTTAGATAGATGGAGCCGAATCCCCACTTACCAAGCATTCTACCAATTTCATACCGACTTAATAATAATGATAATTAATAAAACTATTAAATAATGATAGTTGGCATGAAATGTCAAGCATGGACAGCAGTGAGTGTAATGTTTGAGGATATGGCAGTAAACTTTCCCTCAGTTCTCACGACCACTCTGTGACGTGATGGTGGACTGACTGGACTGTTGTGGACTGGAGCTGGAGGGGTTTGAACCTGCTGATCTGCAGGAGGAACGACCACTGGATAGAGGTTCCTGAAGACCATGATCCTCTAGACTCTAGAGCACAGGCACTGTGCTCTAGAGAATTTTGATCTAAAGCAGGGAATATCAAACAAAAGCATGGCCCCCCATGACCGCAGCGTTTTCGGGAAGACAATGAGGTTCAGGTTCGTTGGAAACCAACGTGCCCCGAAGCGCCGTGCCGTTGGGGTTAACAAATCGATTTGGATCTCCGCAAAGGAGTGGGTGTAATTTGAGAGGGGGTGCCCTCAGAGGCCCGCGCATGGCTTCAGGGTATTTTCCCCCGAAGCCGTTTTAGAAAGAAGAACAGTCCTCAGATCCATTTTCTCCTGTGAAGCCATCGGGCGATAGTGCAGCTTTGACCCCCAGGCTCAGAGGGGGAGCTTGAGCTCAACACTCTCTTTTTGTTGTTGCCTGTACAAGGAGCCAGGCGCAGATGGCTGGGTCTTCCCCTTGGCAGCAACCCCCTGGGACTGATGAACCTCTGAAATGCTGCTGCCTGTTTCTTTGCATCCTGGAACCTCTCAACGATGGTGATCACAGCATCGCCAAAGAGGCCAGGAGGCGACAGCGGGGCATCAAGGAGGAAAGACTTGTCCTTCTCATTGATGTCCGAGAGGTTCAACCAAAGGTGTCTCTGTAGCCCCCATAGCTGCCATGGAGTGGCCAATGGTGCAGGTCATCTCCTTAGTGGCACTGAGAGAAAGATCAGTGGCTCGATGCAGCTTTTTAATAACATTGGGCCTTCGCCCTCATCCAGGTCCCTGAGCAGGTCAGCCTGATACGTTTGCAAAATAGACAGTTTGTAAGCAAGTGCCAGCCTAACCTGCTGCCATATACACCTTGCCCGGCAGCGAGTAAGTCGTACGATATGGAATGCTTTTCCTCTGTGCTTCCCACTTCTCTGCTGGCCAAACAATATTTAATTTAGACACAGCACGACACACAACCTCCATACGCTTTATAAAGAATAATAATGATGTGCATGGATAAATCATTTATAATAAATATTGCAATATTCCATTAAAAAACAAGAATTTTCCATTAAATTGACTTTCAAGGTCACTTCACACATTTAGAAACTTTCTTTATTTGTCATATGTCACTAAAGTAATGTGTTTATGACGTTTGAGGGGAAACAATAGGACATGAATAAAACATTAAGGGCTGGGTTCACAGACAGGGCTTAGACTAAGCCAGGATTAGACTAAATTAGTACATTTAAGTAGCTTTATAAATGTGCCTTAAAATATGTAATTGCTAGTTGCTTTCAGTTAAAACAGCTCAAACATACATTATAGTCTGGGACTAGGCTTAAAGGGATAGTTCACTTTGAAATAAATGTTTGGTATGTTTTAGCTTACCTCAAGGGCATCCAAGATGTAGGTGTCTTTGTTTCCGCAGTAGTTTCAATTTTGATATTTGATATTGTGAGAGAAAACGAATAGTATTTATATCGTTACCACAGCCACGTCCAAGTGATCTGAGGGCGCAGCTGTGGTTACAAGAGGTAAAAACTATATAAATACTGTTCGTTTTCTCACACAAACCGCTCGTTTCGTGTCTTAGGCCATCAATGTGTACTTACATTTACGAGTCATTAAATCATGTTTAATTTGGACTTCTCTGTGCATGCACTTTGAGGTGGTGACCATAGACCTGCATTATATGACTGACAGACAAGAACGGTTTGACCTAAAAAAATAACAAAATTTAAACTACTGCGGAAACAAAGACACATTTTGGATGCCCTTGTCTCTGCTAAAACATACCAAAAATTAATTTCAAAGTGAACTATCCCTTTAAGCCTTGTCTGTGAAACCGGGGAAAGGTATGAACTACAAGTTCAAATGCTGTAGTTTACCAGCTAGGCTAGGCTAGGGCAGGGGACTTTTATTTACACATTCAAAAATTCCGTTCCGCGAACCGGAAGTGACGCCCTTTTGTTGTGCATATCTCGTCATCGCCTCGCTAATGTAGCGAATGTTGGCGGGTGTGTATAAAGTATTGGAAATGTTCATTAACCTTGCAGCGAGATTAAATATGCAGAATGTTCTGCTGATATGACAGTTATAAAGGAGGTAAGGTTCCTGTTCCAGACAACACAACCGCTTTAGTTTAGAAAGCTGCTGTCGCTCTAATAAAGTAAGAGTTCGAAGTATTTGGAAAACCAATATGTATAGTATAAACACATGACAATAAATATATGTTTTCCCTCGGACAATGGCCGTTAGCATAAACACACGTTCTTCTGTATCCGTATTTGATATTCTGTATGGATGATATTTTGTCCCGACAGGTCTGAATAGGGCATTGTGAGATGGATCAAACCCGAAAACGGAGATTAAATAACAGGAAAACTGGGCTTTCTCACTGTAAATCTGCAAGAGTTCAAGAGCCGGGGGAAGTTCCTGGGAGCAGAGATGTTACAGATACTACAGGATCATGCAGACCTTTCAATACCATCAGATCCTCCAGCCCACAATCTGACAGTCCCAGTAAGACATGTCCAAAACATGGTGAGAAACAGTTTTTGTCTATTATATGGGCTCCTATAGTGCCCAAATCCTGACTAGGATATCACATACAGCCTAGATGTGCGTTTCAGTTATGGTGTAAAAAGAATAAATAGCTAAAAAATAAATTGCTACCAAATACCCAATAGATTTATTTCTAGCACATTCTTATGTTTTTTCATATATTCATGTTTAAATGTACTACCACTAACTGAAAAGTACTACGGACAGTGGCTGTCCTACTATGGTAATACTGTGCTATCCTTGACTTAATACCATGCTGTTAATGATTATAGTGGTATCAGAAAGTGTGCCTGTCTGGATAATCTGAAACGTTTATGTGAATGCTGTCAGGTCAAGAACAACATGCTGCATGTACCCAGAAGCCTGAAGATGATGCTCTGAAGACCTTGAGCATGACATTTGGTGAGTTCACAAAAGTCTGTCCTCATTAGTTATATATTCATAGATATATTGACATGGGGTGTATTTCCCAAAAGCTTTCTGAGCCTAAGTTGTTCTTACTAGGGGTGGGCGATATACCAATAGACACGATAAAATGGTAGAAATTTGTCAACCGGTAGAGATTTTGGACTTTGTTGTTCATTTTGAACAGTTTTTTTTTTTATTTTTTTTATTTTTTTTATGTTTAAAACTTGATTTGTGAATCAAAATTAAAATGGTAAAACCTATTGGGGTTTCCAAACTTTTTTTGTCTTACCCATTAGATGTAAAATAATTACTTTGAGTTATTTATATTACTATGTAAATATATTACTATTAGTATTTGTAACCACTATAATGTACCCACTGAGATTAGATAGCCTATATATATTTCTTACAGTAGTTGCAACCACATTCTGCCACAAAATGTTTACATAATAATAGGCATAATAATAATAATCATCATTATTGTTATTGTTAATTTTAATATATATATTATAATTAATATTTTTACTCTAATTATAAAAAAATTACATTTGTGTAAATTATAATTGTACTGGAAAATAAAAAATGGATATTTGATGATAATTATGATAATAATTGTATTTGACTGCATAAGTTAAAATATTAATATTTATGTTTTAAATTCTTCACTTTCAAATGTTCTAACCCTTGGGCTTTTAATATTCCAAAGCTGCAAGCTTTTATTTTGGCAGAATATTGGTGAAATGCTATAAACAAAAATTGAAATTATGCATATGTGAAAATAAATAATACATAACTGACACAGGTTGCGTTCCTAAAAGCGTGTAAAATTCAGCGCATTCAAAGATAAATTTCGCTAATCACACTGAGCTGGATCAGGATTTTTAGTTCATTTAATTGAATTGTGCAACCCCATTTGTTTATTTTATTTAATTAATTATTAGCCTTTCATCAACTCACAAACCCCCAGATTCACAAATCCCTGTTTAGGAAACCCTGCAATAGATAAAACATTATCGATCAACCATGCGAAACAGTCTGAAATATTTTGAAAAATCAACTAATTGCTCTTTTTCAGATAAGGAACAGTGTGGAACCCGTGCGCTGGGCCGAAAGAAAGGTTTGAGAAGGAAAAAAGACACAGTCTGTGAAGTAGAAACTCAGCAGAAGGAATTCGAGGATGAAATCCAGCCGGAGGTCGAGATTGACCAAGAGCTGGACAGAGAACTGGAAAACAAATCTCGACAACATAACTTGACCTCTGCGAACGTTCGTAGCATCATTCATGTGAGTGTGGAGTTCAATACACTAGTTAGCGAAATTTTCTCTGGCATATGACTTTGTTTTCAGCATGTAGCTCAACATATTTACTGTCCATTTGCAGGAAGTGATTACCAACGAGCATGTTGTGGCCATGATGAAAGCAGCTATCAGTGATACTGAACCTATTCCTGTGTTTGTGAGTATAGATGTTTTTCAATCAAATGCTCTGCTAGAAAGTGGTTTGCAGTTTTTAAAAGGGGCATTTGATAATATTTTGATTATTGGGTTTAATAGAATATATTATTACACATTATTTTTCACATACTTTACATTATTGTAGCTCCCCTATTCCCGGTCTGTCTGAAACATGCTGATTTCTACAAAACCTCTCCTTCCTATAAGCTCGGAGTGCTCTGATTGGCCATAATATCGAGCTATAATTTCTAAGGCTTAATTTATCATCACACAGTTATTAATAATGTCATCGGTTTGACCATATCAGGAACAGCTTTATAAATAAATCTTAACCTCTGAAAGCAAAAAAACTCACAGCGCCTCCGCGACATGACAACAACACTTCAATTCACTGAAACCTCGCCCTCTTTCTTTGCGTATGCCTTTGGGTGGGCATTATGCTGATATTTTACATTGTAATGTGTAACATCACAGGAAGTAATATCTGGACTTCGATCGAGCAATTTTAGGCAGGTGTGGATCAGTGTTCTCTGTTAGATAGAATAAATCCCTTTGTGGGAAGACCATGAGCTTTGTAACTTTGCAGATCGTATACATGCACAAACAGATACATTGCACACTACAGGAAAAGTAAAATATTGAAAAGCATCATATTACCCCTTTAAGTCCACACATTTCTCTCTGTGTCTTACAGGAGCCCAAGATGACTCGTTCTAAACTGAAGGAGGTTGTGGAGAAAGGAGTTGTAAGTTGCTTCGATTGTATAAGAGCACTGCTGCATATTTAAATTTTGCAGTATTTTTTTTTACGGTTACATATTTTAATAGCTAGCTACCTAAACTATGGTAGCTATTTTATTTGAACTATTTCAGCTTGTTAGCATGAAATGTCCCCTGTAAAAAAAATTTAGAGACCTGAGACATAAAACAATAAATGCAATGAGGTGTTTTTGATGTTTTTATAGGTCATTCCTGCTTGGAACATTTCGCCAATTAAGAAGTCATCGGAGGTAAAAGTAACCAACAAGAAATCATGTACCAGAAAAGGACCCGGCA
The DNA here is from genome assembly GCA_031834385.1 of Semotilus atromaculatus. NCBI lineage: Eukaryota > Metazoa > Chordata > Actinopteri > Cypriniformes > Leuciscidae > Semotilus > Semotilus atromaculatus. Next base: position 31,497,680 of record JAULUF010000022.1, read on the forward strand.
GGAATGACATTATTAAATGGTGTTTGTACTTATAGAAGGGACCCCAGTTTGTGGATATTCCTTTAGAAGATGAAGACTCCTCTGATGAAGAGTATCGGCCCGATGAAGAGGATGAGGATGAGACAGCTGAGGAGGTTGGAGAGAGAGATTTTTTTCAGCCATTTGATACTTTCTTGTCGCAATGGTTTTGTAGAGACTGTGTTTGTGTGTGTGTGCATGGTAGACCCTTCTGGAAAGTGACTTTGAGAATTCGTCTTCTCCACGAGGCAGTCGAGTGAACCTAAACAGATCACATTCTGAACATGAGGAGGACGGAGCCAGCAGCTCCAGACTGGTGAGATGCTATAGCTAAGAAGAAATATAACATGTATTTTTCGACATTTTGTTGAAAACAAAGCATTCAGGGGTCAGTAAAGATTTTATAATGTTTTTGAAAGGAGTCTCTTATGCTCATGAAGACTGCATTTTTTTTAAATGAAAAAACCCCAGTAAAAACAGTGATGTTGTGAAATATTGTTTCAATTTAAAATAACTTTTCTATTTTAGTATATTGTCGAATGTAATTTATTCCTGTGATGTGAATTTTTAGGCAGCTATTACTTCAAAAATAATTCTAATACGCTGGTTTGCTGCTCAACAAACATATCTTTTTGTAGAAACCATAACATTTTGTTTTCAGGATTCTTTGATGAATGGAAGAACATTTATTTCAAATAGATTTGAAATAAATTTGAATATTTCAAACACTTTACTAACACGTTAGAAATCAATTGTATGTGTCCTTGCTGAATAAAAGTATACATTTCTCTATATACTTTAAGAACTTCTTGCCCTGCAGTGGCTTTATGACCTCAGTTTTTTTTCCCCAATTAAAGAAGCCATTTCAATCAAACAGCCATTATTACTAAGAAGCCAACATGTTTAATGCAAGAAGCAGATTTAAGTTTTAAATTTCTTTTAAAACTCTCATAAAAAACAACAAATTACTATACACAAAAACATATTTTTTACCCATTTCTACAGAGCCTTCGCAGATCCAGGCACCTGACAGTAGCTGTCACCCCAATGGGACCTCCCCCACCCCCACCGGCCCCCTCCAGGGCCCCACCAGATTGCAGCTTCTTAGAGAAACTCCATGCGGTAGATGAGGAGCTGGCCATCGGCCCTGACTGCATTGAGTCTTTTCAGGTGCATCTCACTTCACTCCTATTCTTTGTGTAGTTTCTATTCGCATTTCTATTTACAGTAGAACCAAGAGGTATATGGAGATTTAAGTCACATTGAATGTAATTGCAAACAAATTATCAAACCAGATATTTTTATTGTATCATTTATCTCATGCATACTGTGCCTGAAGCAAAACAATTCACTGAATTTTTTTTTATAAATCAAAAGATTTACACTACCATTCAGAAGTTTGGGGTTGTTGCGTTTTTTTTTTTTTTTTACGTTTTTGAAAGAAATCTCTTATGGTCACCAAGGCTGCATTTATTTAATCAAAAATACAGTAAAAACAGTAATATTGTGGAACATTATTACAATTTAAAGAGGTTATGACATGAGACATCAAATTTGCCTTGATCTTTTGACATATAAGAGATCTTTGTACCATTAAAACATCCTGCAAGTTTCATAGCTTAAAATGATCTCCTCATTATAAACAAAGAATTTATTTAATCAAACTCCAAAAATGGCCCAGTTTGATGTTGCGGGATCTGTGACGTCACACGGGCAAATACATTTGCATATCATATGCCTGCCCCCAGAGCAAGACATCGACGTATAGCTATACATTATGGCAGCATAGGCCCCGCCCCCTGGCGTTCTCTCACTTAACGGTTGACATTTTCCTTCACTGGATGTGAACGTCACATTAAAAGCAAATAGACATGACCCCTTTAAAATAACCGTTATACTTATATATATTTTAAAATGTAATTTATTCCTGTGATGGCAAAGCTGAATTTTCATCAGCATTTCTCCAGTCTTTAGTGTCACATGACCCTTCAGAAATCATTGTAATATGCTGATTTTCTGCTTAAAAAACATTTTTTCTCATTATCAGTGTTGAAAACAGTTGTGCTGCTTAATATTTTAGTGGTAACTGTGATACATCCATAATACTTTTTTTCCATGAATCTTTGATGAATAGAAAGTTCAAAAGAACAAATTTTATTTTAAATATTATTTTAAATATTTCTTAAAATGGAATCTCTATTTGAAATTAGAGTCTCACTAGCGCTAATGGAGAGGAGAGCCTGATTTCATTTCGAACGCGATCCAAACGACCGCTGAGAGACGTCCCTATGGGCCAACTGGAGGCGGAGCTACGTGCTCCTGACATCACTCCAGACATGTATGAGTTTGGCTCCGCCCCTGAGGACAGAGAATGGACCCATTGGTTGCAGGGTCTCATGATTTCAGATATGGAGAATGAAGGTACGGATGGGCCGAAATAGTGAACATGCATATGCTTCCTTAGATGCGTTTCTCAAAAACGCTCTTATTCTCTTGCCAGAGGAGGGTGATGATGAAGATGACCCTGAGTACAATTTTCTGGCTGAAATTGATGAGCCTGATGTGGAGGACTATAGGAATGACAAAGCAGTGCGCATCACCAGTAAGTTCATTTAAGAGAAATTATTGGCAGATAATTTGTGCTAGTTTAATATTAATCACCTCCTTTCCTTTGTTACTCAGAAAAGGAAGTGAATGACTTGATGGAGGAACTATTTGACACAGTAAGGATTTTAATTCATACCTTATAATCTTATAACTAAGGATGTGCAAGAATACATGTTTTCATAATTGACTCGAAAGGGCCCAATGATTTCCACGATACGGAAAACGCAGACGGAATCTCAGAATCCAGTCTTAAAAATGGATTTTACCTGTATATAACATGGAGTTTCACGAAATGCGTCAAAATTTGGATTAATAAATCAAAAGTAGGGCTAAACACTTGATCAAATCGCTATATGGACTAGTAAAAAACATGCTTTTTAAAAATTGGAAGTCTTTTTTGTCTGTTCGGTGTGTCTCTGTGTGTAAATATTTACATGTAAATAATTAAATTGTTATCCCTTTAATTGCATTTAGTAAGTTTTATGCCGTTTGTTTGATTGCTAGTATTTTTGATAATAAATTTGTAGAACAGAATCTCTGGAAAAAAATAAAACAATTCATAGGGCACTATTATTGTTAGAATTGTAATAAATTGTTAAACATTTATACATTCAAATCATTAGATATCCTTTATAATTATTATTACGGATTCCAGACAATTTAAATGAAAAACACGGAAATTGGGAAATAATAAAAATATGCGGGGGGGAAATTTTATTTCATAAGGCCCTGCTGAACGATGAACCACAAAAGTAGTTCAAAATCCTCGACAATCAGTTAGTTAGTTGTGGAACTGTCAAGACCAATCCCTACTTATAACATCTTTTTCTCTGCTTAACTCCTTCTCCATTAACTGTAGTTTCAAGATGACGTAGGGGGTCAGGAAGAAGACGGGCATGAAGAAGAAGAGGAAAAAGAGGAAGAGGAGAGTCCCCTGCAAGAGCCGCTTGGCATTCTGGAGAATATTCAGTATGTCCATCCTCAATTTCACAACCACCACATCATATATTTAGATGACACAACTGATATACAATTGCACTTGAAACGTTTGCTGTGTGTAGGTATGAGGACCCGTTAGCAGATGTATTGAAGCAGCGCTATCGTACAGTACGGGAGCAGCTGGCGGCTGTGAGGAAACGGAAGGCTTTGCTGAAGAGTAAAGGAGTATCTGGACCTCCAGTCTGCCCTCAACACCCTTCCATCCCCATAACATCCATGACCCTGAACACAGCTCAGAAACTACAGCTACAGCAACAGATCCAGCAGGTCTACAAAGATTTGGTCAATTTAAAGAAGTGCATCTAACAAACTATTAAGAGTTTCTCCTTTGACTTTTAATTATGTCTTTAAGGAGACGTTTGGGAGTTTTTTATTGATGGGTTTTTCATTGGCTTTTTTTTTTTTTTTGTTCTGCAGCATGTGCAGCTCCTCACGCAGTTGAACATGTTGAGCAGCTCAGTCAAGGGCCTGGAGACAGAAGCTTCAACAAGCAGACAGTTCCTGGTGAGACATGCACACATATTTCAGAAAACACCCCAGGATGTACAGAGACACATGTTAATATCATTTATCGTTTTCTCTGTTTTCTATTGTACTCTCTCAGTTGGAGCTGCAGATGTTTGCCCAGCGTGGAGAGCAGACTTGCGGTCCAGCAGAGCATGGCTTCACCAGCATCTTCAAATCCTGCAACCTTCAGGGTGCTATTTCTCTGCTGGAGGAACTAGATCAATCACCCAAGGGTGACCCTACAGTCCTGAGGCCATGTTTCCCTGGTAATTTATCTAATCGTCTGAAAGCCAAATTGTTTTAGTCAGTGTAAGTTGTACTAAAGTTAAAGAAGTCTCACTCACCATCTGATTGTAGTAGTTAATTGAGAAACAAAAACACACTGTTGCACACTTTTTTTTTTGCCACTTGTAAATGGAAACTTTCTAGCGTTAATCTTTTCGCTCTTTGTTTGCTTGTTTAATTGTGCAGGATGTCAGTTTCCTGCTCCTTTGGCCTGGTTGATGGCGACTCGGCCAGTGTTTCTCTACCCAGAGCTGCTTCCTTCAATCCAGCTACGCCCTTCTAGATTCAAAGGACAGTTTACTTCAGCAGAAAATTGGTACTACACTCAACGCATCATCCTGAATCATTATACATTCTTTAAAAAGGTACTCAATCAACACTGCTTTACTCTGTCATCAGTCTTGTTGTTCTGGGTCATAAGCACTTAAGAACTACCCTACACCCACTGCAGATGACTTGTCGCTATCTGCTTGCTGCTAGAAGCGTTGTCAGTTTGAAATCACACATCCGTGATGCATGTCATAAGCCCTTTCCCAATGTCATCAAGGTGAGTGAATGAACACATATATAGGAAAAATAATCGCGACATTGTGACACCATGCTTCAGCATTCTTCAGAGAGTCCGTTTTAAGCTGTGCTGCGGTTCAAATGATCATGCATTCAAATGACGCTGCATTATATAATGTAATAATATTTGTTAATATTATTGAAAGTTATGATAAAGGGTTAGATCCTTATGGATTAGAGGGAAGAATGTGTAGGCTTACTTTCTTCAGTACTTGGGAGTTTATTGGCCAGACTGTGACTGCACACATACTGTGCATGTATAAAACTTGAGAAATCCAAACAGATTTGGAATATGCATATTTATTGCAAAACTATATATTTCACCACATTTCAAGTTAGAATTTCACACAGACCAGACACTGATCAGATAACACAGAAGCATCTTTAAGTGTGTATCTGTGTGAACCTTTGCAAGATCTTCATGGGTAAATATATTAAATATACATGGGTTATTTTTTGTCACGTTTTTCAGACATACTTTTTAGCGGGGAAATGCCCTTCCATGCCCTTGGCCTGCAAGAGGGTGAGTCCTTGTGACCAGCGCCCCCCAGTGGAGAGAGAAAAGAGCCTCATGCCTGATTGGCTCTCGGTATAACTGCCTATAATCCTGATCTGTTTTTGTAAATCCTTCTGTTCTTCATTTTCTGTATCTACCAAGTGGTGAAAAAATCTGATTTATATGTAATCTGCAACCTCTCTCTCCTGTAGAAAAACCTTAAGTGCATTAATGAGCATGTAAGAATGTTTAACCAACCATCTGGAAACACCCAGACTACCGAATCTCCAGGTCCAGGACCAGACGGTAGTTTTACTCCAGGCATGCGTTACCCTCCCAGCCTTCCTGAACACCTTGCTAAGACACTTATATCTTCACTCCAGCGTCCATGCAAAAAGAAGAAAAACAAGATGGCTAAATCCATCAAGCCTTTAAAACCTCCTCTGTTAGCTGAGGAGCTAGAGGTGGTTCTCAACCAGTTTCCAACACTTTTACCAAAAGCTGTTTCGGTTTCAAGTCTGTCGCATTCCCACCCTCCTCATCTTGCACCGGTTCTCGGGGCTGTTCCTGTGAAAAATGCTGTAGAAACTCCAATGGGTGTCTCTGGTTCTCCAAAGAGAGCTCAAGTTGGTGCAACCCAGGGGGGTGTAATCAACACTTTACCTGCTGCTTTGACACCAGAGCTGAATTCATGTCCTTCAGGGCATATAACTGTGAACCAAACTGTGCAAATAATCACCTCTAACATTGAACCAGCCACTCCTAGAGGCTCAAACCTCATCATTACTTTTCAACCGCCTCCAGTTCCCAACACCTTAATATGTCCCACCCCAATCATAAAGACGAACGCCCCGTTGTCTAAAGATCAGCGCTGTGGCACACTGCTTAAACTTATACCGAGGGACTCTGGTGGTCTAGCTCAAGTATATCAAAAACCTCTTAATCGGTTTCTTCTCCTCCCTCCAGGCTATGTGTTTGCAAGCAGTAGCTTTGGCCATCAAACCTTAAAACACTCATCAGCTCTGAATAGCACAGAGGTAAAACACAGTACGCAAAAGAGAACTCCAGATAATTTCCACAGCGCTGATGCGCCACAAGGAGGACCATCACAGACGTCCTCTAATCAAGAGTCCTTACAAGAAACTGCATTAGCAGAAGAAGAGCTGAATATTGATGATGGAGTTGAGAATGAGTTAGAAGAGTACGGTGAGAAGGACTCCAGAGAGCTGTTTCTCACACTTTCTGAATCCTCTGGGAGCCCGACGCCCAGCATCGACGGGGAAGATGCTGCCCTGGAGATGGTTTTGGGCAGGGGAGAGAAACTAGAGGAGCAGAAAGCAAAAGAAAGGCAAGGTACCAGTAGGCAGACTGGGGAGGAGGAAACAGGGGGAGCTGACGATGTTTCAGACATTCCATTTGTTTCAAAACTTCAGGTGAGATAATTTGTATGTTTTTCGTGACATTAATGAACTGAATACTAATACTGAGTACTAATTTTGTAAACCTTACAAAGCGCTCTCTCGCCCATCATACCCACACTGAGGAGATGGCTGAGGAGACCCCTTTTGTCCTTCCCAATGGTGCACCTGATGACGATCCCTACAGAGACGCTAAAGATGTTGCCTTTGCCCAAGCTTACCTGGAGAAGGCAAGAAATATTTGGATATGCACGTATAATATTTATATGTACACAAATAATAATAGCACAGTATTTCTGCCTGTCAGATTTTACATATTCAGTCCCAGAACTGTATGTCTGTCTCCAGGTGTACGAGGTGCTGCAGATGGTGCCAGGGAAGGTGGACGAGTTCCTGTGTGTTCTGTCTGATTTCAGGAAAGATCCAGAAAGCCGCACATCACTCGAGCTGCTGATGAGACTCAAGCCCGTGCTGAGCGACTGGCCTGAACTGCTTCAGGATTTTGCTGCTTTCCTGCATCCAGATCAAGCCAGAGAGTGTGGCATGGTAGAGGAGACTTAACAATACTTTCATATGCATGGCTAAATATAGCACACGATCATAAAGTTTCATGGTACAAATGTGATGCTGTTCTTGATGTGTCACTTTAGCTGGCAGAACAGCAGGCGTTTGAGCGCAGCAGACGGTTTCTACGCCAGCTGGAGTGTACTTTTGGAGAGCAGTCAGCTCTCTACAGAAAGGTGGTGCATATTTTACAAAGGGGTCCATCACAGGATCTTGCTGACTTCAAAGAGGTACCAAAAAGGGCACAAGCAGACAAACAGTCCTACCTTTTTGTGGCATTTTAGCATGACTTCACTTTCTTTTTATTTTCAGATAAAAACTCAGATAACATTGCTGTTCTGTGATCACACTGACTTGCTAGAGGAATTCTGGGAATTTTTTAACCAGCTATACCCCCAAGTGCAAGATGAGGATCATGCAGACAATGTGTCCAATGTGGAAACAAATCAGGGATTGAAAGAAAGCCAGTCCAATCAGCCAATCAGAATTGTCATACCAGATAAAAAAGTGGAGCCAGTCAAAACAACCATTAAACATAGAAGAAAAAGAGACAAACATGCTCAGGTAGACCATCTCCTCTTATAGGTCACTTTTCCTATATATTCAATGTCTATAGAGATCTCAAGACACCTGAATTGTGCTCTCCGTGATGTCTGTTTTTGTATACACAATATATAATCCTCATCTCTCTCAGAAGGCAGAAATAAAAAAGAACAAGGGCAAGAAAAACAGTGCAGAGTTGGAAAAGAAGACAGCTGAAACTTCTTCGGTTGACAGTCAACAGTCTTTGTCTAATGCCACAGGAAGCTCAGTCTGTGCCAAAAATATCTCCCGCACACCAAATGGGAAAAAAGTAGTCCTCTGGACGAGGTTAGAATTGTTGTGCAACATTCATGTCTGATATTACACAATACTTTCTTTACCTTTTTTTTTTGGATCGTAGATCATTAAATTTCAGAAATATTTTTGCTGTTATCAGGCTTGTGTGCCATTCAGAACTAAATTGGGAAGGCCCTTCAAGACCTTAATTTAAACAGAGGTAGCAAACAGGATGTATAATAAAAAAATGTATTTGAGATTAAGAATATAGATAAATGAATGTGCTGTAAATTCATCACACATGGTCTCACTTTTGGATCCATTAGATTATTTTAAAAAGCAGTGTTGCTACTAATAGAAATGTGTATAAATCAATGTATTTTGACATTTATATTGTTAAAAAAGATTTTTATTTCAAATAAATGCTATATTTCGAACGTTCTATTCAAAGAATCCTGAAAAAATCGTTTTCCACAAAAATCACAGGAGTAAATAATATTTTAAAATATATTTGCATATAAAAGTTTAATCGTAATAATATTTCCCAATATTACTGTATTTTTAATCAAATAAATGCAGCCTGGGTTGAGCATAAGAGACTTCTTTCTAAAACATAAAAAAAAATCTTACTGACGCCAAACTTTGAACTGTAGTGTCACATAGAGTAAATTGTCAAAATGAGTCCAAATTTATTATTTTTATCACTTGTGATGTACAATCATAATTTGTGCAATTCTTTGAATTACAGATGTAATTCCTCTTTCTGTCTTTTAAGTTCAGCATCCTAAGGATTGTGGCCTATTCTATTTAAATCCACTTTAATTATTTGAACGGAAGCTAATGCTTAATTTCTGATTTTTGTGCAACCCTGTTTATTTATATAGTTAGCTGACTTAGCTGTGTACCTCTACAAAAGGGTGAAATTTTAAGACAGATACATTTATATTATAACATTAATATACATCTAAATCTGTGTTTTGTGTGTGTGATGATAAGGGAGGCAGACCATGTAATACTGACCACCTGTCAGCGGAGAGGAGCCAAGCCAGCCACGTTTAATGCCATCGCAGCCCAACTTGGCAACAAAACAGCCAACGAGGTTTGAGCTCTTTCTTTCACGTTTAGATGCTTTTTCTCACAAAGATCATGTCTGAGTCATATTTCACTTCATTTTATTAATGCAAATATTTCTTATTTTATTTTGGGGTAAAATATGTTCTTAATTTTCATTGGCCGTGTGCGGTTATCCATCTAATCCAGTGTGTACTGCAGTCAGGTCAACCATTATAAGTCACATCATAGAAAATCAACCCATTTTTCTTTTTTCTCTTTTAGGTTTTTGAGCGCTTTCAAGACCTCATTAAGTTGTTCCACAAATCCAGCAAGTTACATCACGCAAACCAATCGGACACAGAGCTCCAGTCAATAGAAGATGAACCAGACTGAGATTAAAATTTTGTTGAACAGTTTGAACAATGAGTGCAGGCTGGACCTGGAATTGATTCAGAAACAATGTAACACTTTTGTGTTACTTGAACATAAGAAACACCTTATAGTATTAGGAAATGTGTTATCCTTGGGACAAGATATATTTATGGTTCTATTTTCTCAAGGCAGACATTAAAAATATTGTGGAATTATTATTTATGTGATTCTTAGAAATGACAGACTGTGAATTGTCTTAATTATTAATATTGTTTCCTGTTAATTATTATTACAATTATATGAATTGCTCTTGTATGATTTTATGTGAAGGAATATCACAAAATAAATTATTTAATTTATTATCGTGATTAAATCGACTATTAATATTTTTTGTTCTGACTGTAGTAGAGCAATACGAGTCTCCCAGGAGAAGCTTTGATTGACAGAGAAATTCACCAATGACCGTTTTACATCTCATCAGCTGGAGAATTTCTAGCCAATCATCTCCTACTTCAGTGACACATTGTGTTTTCATCCCGCCCTTCACACGGGCAAAGGCATATCGGTGGAAACCGCCCGGCAAGAGCGTTTTTTTTTAGTTCAGTTTTGGTTTTTCGAATTTGGAGAATTATTCGCTATTCCTTCCTTAATGGATAATTTTCTATTGCGCGGGGTTTTATGTGTGTTAGTTGCTTGTATGTTGAGCTCGTCAGCGCGTGGACGCAGTGATGTGCTCGAGCTCAGAGACGCGGACTTCGATTACCTCGCGCCCGAGCAGGAGACCCTGCTGGTGAAGTTTTATGCACCATGGTGAGAGAATAATCTTTCATTTACACATATAAATATGCAATTAAGAACATTTTATTGTAAAAATATTATAAGAAGAGTGCATGTTTGCATTTGCAACTCGCCGTACGGTGCTGCTGAATGTGATGGCGTGAGCTGTCCATGGTGCCTACATACAGCTGACAGTTGCGATGCAAGCTCGGTTCTCATAAAAATAAAAATAAACATTTGTTATTTTTCATAAAACATTTTAAGGTTTTAGGAAAACCCTCAGTCCTGGGATAAGTTGAGCCATTCATGTATCCATTGTTCCATTACAAGTTAATTATTCAGCAGCATTTATTCCATAATTTCCAGCAGTTTGTGATTGTTTAGCTGCTCTGTTTTGTTTTCAGGTGTGGCCACTGTAAGAAACTCGCCCCTGAGTTTGAAAGTGCAGCTACTCGACTGAAGGGGACAGTAACTTTAGCCAAGGTGAATACAGTAGGAGAAGTCAATCACAATATCTGGATCTCTTGGCTTGGATCACACTACAGGAATGTTTTGAGTTCAATATAAATTAGGCTCTTTTTAAAATGTGACATGCTGCCAATTAACACAGACAGTTATTTAAAATTTGTGGAAACAAAAACTGTTTTCTGTTTACAGTGCTCTTACAATGGCAATCAGTAGGGCAAGACATTGCCCTGGGATAAATGGTCAAATACACACCATTTTGAAAGTATAGTCACAAGCATTAAATCTGATTCGTGTCCTAACCTTATTTGTGTAAAGTTATTTAAATCTTTCAACATCTGTCATGAGTCATGACCGTGTAAAGCGCTGACTTTCACACAATGTGTGCAAGTATGCCAGAAAGAGCAAAAGCCAGCCACACATAAAACCATCCTCCCTGTTTAGACAGCTCTATTAACACCTTTAGTGTTGAAGAATAAATAGAAATGTGAAGCTTGCATTTTTGTTAAAATACTTCTATCTTTAAAACCGCTGTAACATTTTCCCCATCCACTTCCATAGTTAGTGCTTTACTATAAATGCAATTTTAGCTTTTACAAAATGAGTTTGAAATTTTTGTTCTGTGGTGATCACAAGCACAGGTATTGTGTTGATAGAGCTTCAACTTGATTTGAACCAGCAACATTTCTTTAATGGAAACTGATCTTTAGGATCCAATATTAAGAAGCCTCATGTGATATAGTAATGTTTATAAATGGAGATTATATGTTCTTCAGATGATTTAAGGATGTGTGCCATTCTTTGTTCAGGTGGACTGTACTTCTAACACAGAGACCTGTAAGCACTATGGGGTTACTGGATACCCAACACTCAAAATATTTCGGAACGGACAGGAATCATCATCGTACGATGGTCCACGCTCAGCTGGTATTTGTTTTAAGTTTTCCTCTATTATTTAAAAAGATGTATGCCATGAATGCAAATGCAACTTTGCTGGGGATGTCATAGTGGATGTATAATTTCCAAACAGATGGAATTGTGAACTATATGAAGAAACAGGCCGGGCCTGATTCTGTGCCTCTGCAAAGTGAGCATGACCTGGAGAACTTTATAAACAACTTTGAAGCCAGTGTAGTTGGTAAGTGTGTTTTATTAGCTTTGTTTGAACTTACTAAAAAAGAAATATATATATATATATATATCTGTTGTTGATTCAAAATATGCAATGCACTCTAAATGTAATAGCAAAATGTTATATTATGTACATTTAAATGCATAAATTCAATGGATAGATAGATGGATAGAATTGCCATTGTGTGGGGACATTGAAAAGTTGTTTAATGCTTTGGAGTACAGGAGTAAATTGCAGAATGGCTTGCTTCCCACAAATGAAAAGTTGTCTAAAGAAGAATGATCAGATGTTATTTTTCAACAAGATAATGCTCCTGCCCAAGCAAAGAAAACCAAGAAGTGGCTTGAGACCAGTCCATCAGACTCATTTTTTGGCTTGGTCAGAGTCCAGATTTGAACCCTATAGTGAATATTTGGTCTCATATTAAATTTAAACGAACTGGGAGACATTTTTCAACTACTTATAAAGAGTTTGAAGCCATTGACATTGAGTGGAACAACATTGACTCTTCTTCCTGTAAAAAGCATTCCTGCAAGCTGGGGAAGGCTATTCCATGCTAAGCTACTTTTTCTAAAGCATTTGTGCAATTCGTGTTAATTTCCTGACCAGTAATTTGTGATTAAAATGGTTTGACCATTATAAGACCAGTAAATATTATAACCATTTTTTTCATAAAGGAGTGTGAATGGATGGATGGATGGGTGGATAGATAGATGAGCATAATACATATTTGAATATTAATGTCTTGCATCGTTTCTTTTCTCTGTCCGTCTCTCAGGGTTCTTCTCAGGGATTGACAGCTCTCAACTCGCAGAGTTTCTTAAAGGAGCCAGTCTAATGAGGGAGAGTTTCCGCTTAGCCCACACCACAGACCTCCAGCTTGGAAACAAATATGGCGTCACATACGAGTAAGCACTTGGTCATAGGTCTGTTCTAATAGGGGGAAACGGCAGTCGGGAAACAATGATAAATGCAAATCAACTACCAATATTATTGTGAATAATAGCAAAATAAATAGGCTTATTTATGTTCCCATCACTTTTGCTGTGTATATATATATTTATCTATTTATATATATTCTCTCTCTCTCTATATATATATATTATATATATATACTGTATATATGTGTGTGTGTGTGTGTGATTTGGGAGATACTCGCTAAATTAGACTAATGCAAACAAACCTAATGTACTAAGTTGTATTGTTGGCATCTAAGATAAATTTGTATTCAGTTGTAATAAATTGATCAAATGTGATATAAGTATCTTCTGAACTTTCTATTTATCATAGAATCCTGAAAGAATCATGGTTTCCACAAAAATATTGAGCATCATAACCGTTTTTCAACATTGATGATAATAAGAAATGTTCTAGAGCACCAGAAATCAGCACATTAGAATGATTTTTGAAGGATACTCTAAAAATTAAGCATAAAAATATATATTTTTAAAACACTTTAAAAATCTTACTGACCCCAACTTTTATGGAGCGTTACGAATGTTTATGAAGCCCCTAAAGGGAGATCTCAAATATAAGAACGTAAAATCATTGACATAATATTTTCATATCCTTTTTTTCACCATTTCCATTTAAGGGCTCAGTAAATGGCAGTGTAAATGAAGAAGTGTAAAAAAAATCCTATTTAGACTGTCGTCTTAATTTTCCATTATTATTATTTATTTTTAATCTTAATATTTGATGTTAAAGACATTTGGCCAAAGTAAAATCTGGATTCTGAAGCAAAACCAGCTGAGAACCATTGTTCTGAACCAAAGCTGACAGTTACGCTTGTTGTTCAGGATAAATAAATAAAAAAGGATTAATATAAAAATGATTATGCACAATAAAAAATCTGTAAACACTGCCCGCAGGTCCGTGCTTCTGTTCCGACCCCCCAGACTGAGCAGTAAGTTTGAGGAGAGTGTGGTGCACCACAGAGGATCAATGTCCATCACAGGCCTGCGGCGCTTCATCAGAGACAACATGTGAGCAGACACACACTCGCACATAAGAAACACACAGAGAGCAGGTGCTGAGATGTTGATTGCTTTTACTCTGTAGTTTTGGCCTTTGTCCTCACCTGACCAAAGAGAATAAGGATTCGTTTAAAAAGAGGGATTTGTTGACCGCCTACTACGACTTGGATTATCTTCGCAATGCCAAAGGCTCCAACTATTGGAGAAACAGGTGGGTCATTTAGTGAACATGTTTATTTCAAAGTCATAAATTACAACCCGCAAATCCTGAAAAGTTGGGACATTTTGTACGAAGTTATAATATTAAGAATCTGGGATTTGTTCATTCTCTTTAGCCTTTATTCAATTGACAAAAGTGCTAAGAAAAAAATTTCTAATGTTTTCACTGGTCAAATTAATTGTATTTTGTAACTATAAACAAATTTTGATTTTGATGGCTGCAACATACTCCAAAAACGTTGTGACAGAGGCACAATAAACGTGAAAAGACTATAGGATATTTGAAACAGTCCACAGTTAGCAGGTCAACTACAGTTGGTGAGGGTATCTTGTTTGGGTATAAAAGGAACATCCACCAAAGACTGGTGGGTCATGACTCACCACTTTGTGCCAAATGTGAGAGAATTGTCAAACTATTCAAAAATCACATTTCTCAATGCAAGATTGCACATAATTTAGGTCTTTCACCATCTACCATACATAATATTGTGAAACGATTCAGGGAATCCTGAGAAATCTCAGTCTGTGTAGGGCAAGGCAGGAGACCTCTGTTGAATGTGCGTGACCTTTGAGCCCTCGGATGGTATTGCATGAGAAACCATCATGCTACTCTGTTAAATACAGCCACATGGGCTCGGGAGAAAACCGTTGTCACCTTAACAAAGTCTGACGCTGCATCAAGAAATGCAACCTATCCCAAATATGAAAGGGACCATCCAGACTTTCATCTATGTCAGGTGCAAAAGCAAACATCTGTCATGGTGTGGGGGTGCATCAGTGCAGACAGCATGGGTGACTTGCATGTGTGTGATGGTATCATTGATCTGGGGGTGTATATTGGGATTGTACAGAGACATATAGTGGCATCAAGATGACATCTTTTCTAGGAAGCAAGACAATGCCAGGCCTCATTCTGCACGTGCTAAAACTTGAGTGTTTTTGTAGACACTCTACACCGTAGATTGGATGTGCTTGACTTGCCTGGATGCAGTTCAGATCTGTCTCTTATTGAATGACCCATCATGAAAAGAATAATTCTGTAATGCTGTTCGTGATTCGTGAGAACCGAATGCGTTGCAGCCATCCAAATCGAAACAAATTTATATTTACAAAATGCACTTAAAGCTGCTGTCCTTAACTTTCGGCGCTCTAGCGGTTAATAAACAGAACTGCACGCGTCTTGCGGAAGAACATTGTAGCCGGAGCTACTTCTCTCTGTTTATATGTATATGAGTCACACAGGGACTGGGCACGACCCGGTAAAAACATATCAGGTAAAGTATCTTTAAGTTGGTCATTGAAAATATTTTCTTTGTACTTTTGAGAATTTGACAAAATGTCCCAACTTTTCTGAATTTGAGGTTGTACTACTCTGTCCTTCTCTGTCCCAACTACATTTAGAGTGCTAAAGGTGGCGTCTAAGTTCAGTTCTCAGGGCCTGTTGTATTCTGTGGCGAACCGTAATGACTTTATGGAGGAGCTCGAAGATGAGTTTGGTCTGGGTCCGTCAGATGGAGCTGAGCTGCCGTTTGTCACCATCAGGACACGAACGGGAAACAAATACACCATGCGGGAGGAGTTTACGTGAGTCCCGTTTTTTTTTGTTCTTCAAAGGAATTTGCATTAGTTGAGTCTAATTAGGTCATGCCATTAGAAGCAACACCCAAACCACCATATTTAATTTTCAACCGAGAAATCGAAGCGTGAGCCGGTATCTGATCGCTCCGACATGTCTTTTAAAAGAGTATTACATTATATTTCTTGCATATTATTATAACTTTGTTATTAAGTCAATTAAACTAAAAGAATAAACTGCAAAAAAAATCTTCTTTTAAAAATGCAGTGTACTAACTTTTAACTCTTTTCCCTGAAACGTTTTTAGAAAAAAAGTTGCCAGCCAGCACCAACATTTTTGATCAAAAGAAAGAACAGAGCCTCTGCTTTTAAAGTGTATTGTATTTTTTTTTTTAAGCTGAGAAAATCGTGTTTTGTCAAAGACTACAACGTGTATAAGCAATTCTTCTGTCGCTTGTTTCTGCTTTTTCTTCACCTGGTTTGATCCAGAGATTCTTTCAGAAGGTGTGTGTAGTAGCGCCTTCTACTGGATAACAGTGAAAACAGGGATTGATCAATTCTGTTTCAAGGGAAAATTCAATCAATGGTGGGGAAAGAGTTCACATGTTCACATAAGATAAACAAATCATTTCATCTCAAAAGTTTTTACACTATTGTTCAAAAGTTTGAGTTTAATGCTTTCATTGAGTTAGGATGCATTAAATTGATTAACAGAGGCAGTAAATAATTTCAAATACAAATTATACTTATTTTAAATAAATACATGCTGTTCTTTCTACTTCTTCCTCTTCCTACTTCCTCTAAAAATATTAGAAGTTTTTTTACATTGATGATAATGATGATAAGAAATGTTTCCTGAACAGCAAAATTATCATATTAGAATGATTCTGAAAGGATCATGTGACACTGAAGACTGGAGTAATGATGCTGAAAATTCAGCTTTGCCATCACAGGAATAAATGACATTTTAAAATATATTCAAATAGAAAACTTTCATTGTAATTTGACTGTTTTTACTGTATCTTTGATCAAATAAATGCAGCCTTTTTGAGCATATACCATTATCATATGGTACTTATTAATATATTAACATATTAGACTGTTATCATAATATTGTTTAAATATAATAATATTCTTCATTTAGCTCTACCACAGCTAACATTGTGCGAACACTCCTACAGCATTTTGGTTTGTTATCAGTGTGATTTACTTATGTCTGGTTTTGACTGTAAACATGGACCCTCCTCAGACGAGATGGCAAGTCTTTAGAGAGTTTTCTGGAAGACTATTTTGCTGGGCGACTAAAGCGCTATGTCAAATCAGAGCCTGTGCCTGCCAAAAACAACAGTCCGGTCAAGGTTAGTGAGATGTGTGTACATAAAAGTCTTCATTTACAGAATCTCTTCAGGCATTAACTGGAGTTGATGTTTATGGACAGGTGGTTGTGGCGGACACGTTTGAAGAGATTGTGAATGACCAAGAGAAAGACGTGCTTATTGAGTTTTATGCTCCATGGTGTGGCCATTGTAAAAAACTGGAGCCCAAATTTACAGAGCTCGGAGAACAGGTGAGCTTTACAGACGTCAGTGTACGACTTCCATCTCTTTCTGTATTTCTTCTGATCCTGTTTTTCTGGTTTCTATGGTCTTGTATGACTCTTAGCTGTACAGTGATCCCAATATTGTGATCGCCAAGATGGATGCAACTGCCAATGATGTCCCACAGGGCTATGACGTGCAAGGGCATGTATTCACATATTATCACTCATCCTCAAATATTCATTTTAGTATCCATTTTTAATTTTTTTTTATTCTTTAGCAGATTTCCTACAATATATTTTGCCGCTGCTGGACGGAAGAATGAGCCAAAACGATACGAGGTAGTGTTTTTATTTCAATCTTATGGTGTGCTACAATGTGGCTTTCATGTTCATATATTTGTCGTTATGAATATTAATTCTTTGTGTATTGGTTGTCACCTTTCAGGGAGCCCGTGAGGTGAAGGATTTCATCAGCTTCCTGAAGCGCGAGGCATCCAAACCTCTTGTCTTAAACGGAGTCAAGGAAGAGCTGTAAACATTAAAAGGAAAATTGATGTTGCGAATGTTTGTTCATAAAAAGTGGAGAATTCTGTAGAATTCAGCTATGGATCTGCAATGCATCTCAAATTAATTGGCAACATTCAAATAAATAAACATTCTCTAATTTATATGGTCTATGTGTGATAGAAAATAGAGCTGATTGCTAATTACACTTGAGTCCTGTTTTTGTTGTAATGGTCTTTGTTACATTAGCTTCACTGCTTTGGTCTTTGTTGTTTTGATGCTCAGTTCCATCTGTGCATCTACTGGTCCATCTGCATTCATTATTGCTGTTGTTTTAACATACATTTACAAAAAAGACCTATATTCATGATTTCAAGCTAATCCAATTTTATGCAATAGATGGAATGGTAATTGGTTTATACCTCAAGTTTGTGGAGTATCAGCATATGGAGCATTTAGTATGTTTATAGTCATAATTTCCAGAGTCGCCCTGAGCCAATCATATGGAATTTCAAGCTGAGCCGATCATATTGAATGGCATCTTTTAACCCATGCAGGGTTTCTTAATCTAGGACTAAAGTCTCTGCTAGGACGCAGTCTCATTTCATTCAAATGACAAATTGCTATTCTAAATTCTGTTGAAAAATTGGTTTAATGATTATTTGGTAACTATTTATGTAGTTGGGGTGTGTATTTACAAAGTAAATGTTGTTCTGTCACTTTTTTTTTTTTTTTACTATATATAAATATATGCCTTAAGGTTAGAATGTTTGACATCTACATGAAGCTTTCTGTTCAGCAAGCTTGGTACTCCTTGATGAACAAGAAAATGCAGAACAAAAGAAAAGTGTTTATTAAAAGGAAAATGTCTTTGGTCAGCTGTTTCTTTCATGTTTGAAACCAATAGTGTTCATCTTGAGATTTTTTTGCTGGCTTCATTGTCATGGTAATTTACCAAACACTGCTAAACCTGCTCAAGAACATTAAACCTGCTTTTTCTGGATTAGAGTGCCACCCAAAACTGGTCCATTCAGCAGCGAGTAAAGGGGCATATAATATGATGCGAGTAAAGGGGCATATAATATGATGCAATAATGCCAATAGGACACCATTGTCAATATAATGAAAGTGAATATGCACAGAAGCTATCAAGTTCCAAAATAAACCATAAAAGTAGTTTATGACTTGGGAATATGTGCCACAGAATATTATATACCTTTTTGCACTCCATGGAAGCCATACAATTGTTCAAGTACATGACATATACACATGTAGGACTCTCACACAGCTTATAGGAAAAGACATTTATTGTGAATTCTGAACCCTGGTTCCTCAACAGCTGTAAAAGAAAAAGAAAAAAGAGAAAAAAAAACATTCAACAGGATCAAAAAATATATATATCACACACACGAAAAAAAAAAAAAATACATCCGATGCATTCAAACTGATTTATATATTCTACTCTTACGCCTTTCTACCAGAAGAAATATTTTAAACAAGAAAACCCTGGGCCAATACCAAATAAAAAACATCCTAATTGTGGTTCTGTCGTAAATCTAGTAAAAACTCTCTGAAGTCATCTTGACACTTGAGGAACTTAACAGGTTGGCGTCATTCTGAAGAGAAGTGCAGGACTGGTTGTAAAAAACAAAACCAAAACACTTGTCTAATTAAGACGGAGACAGTTTCCTGTTTGCGTTTATGTCTTCCCATTTCTGGTCTTTTCTAATACATGCACTGAAAGCTTGCAGCCTGTCAACAAAGACCAGTCATAAACAATCCCAGCAATATTACTCAAACGAATCCCAAAATATACTGCCTTTTTCATGCAACAGCCATTTTAAAGTAAGCCAAATATCTGGTCGAACAGAGGAGGGGATTGAACAATGATATAACTGCAGTTTTTTTTTATGATAAAAAGTCTACCATACATTACACCATGAACTGATGAGATATCAATTCATGATGGTCTTGTAAGTGAACATTACTTTAGTGAACTAAGACAAACAGGACCAGAGAGTGAGCAGAGCCATCCTACAGGAATCTATCTTTAATTATAACTTTATTTTCTATGTGGAAGTTAAGAACTGAAATTGTTTTACAAGGAAAACCCCATTTTCTGTACAGTATTTCAGAGGCAAGGTTTTCATTTCTCCCCAGAGTGTCTCACTCTCTCCATATTTGAATGTTAGTCTTAGTCGAATCTAAAATTGTAGGAGAAGAGTGAAGCCATGTTGATGGACACACAACACACCCCATCCCACCCCATCCCATCCCGCCCTGCTCAGGTTCTTAGCGGATCGCTTTGACGGGACTCTTGAAGCTGGAGGCTGCCTGCAGCTGTAGCTGGTAAGCCATTGGGTGAATCTTGAAACCATAGAGCCTGCAAGAGGAGAATGACAGTACTGAGAAACTATGATGAAAATGAAATTTTTTTTTTTGCGATATCAGAAAATCTATTTAGGCAAAGCAGCAAGTGTCTGCCATTTGAAGGTAGGACAAACCTGGGCACAAACTGGTTGGCAGGCCTCTTTGGCCGGTACTCGGGATGCACCATGAACAGCATGTGGGGGAAGCCAGTGCCAAAATAGGCTCCGTCGGTGTGATGGTGCCTGGACGACTTTGGCGTGTACACATCCATACACTTAGGGCAGTAGAGCTTCACCATGGCCTCACCAGGTATGTCAGAGAGCCCTGGATAGAGGAAGACAGACGGACAGACGCTAGATTCACACACTGTGGTGTGCATCATGTGATCGCTGGGGTGCAAACAAACCTGCTCTAACAAAACCATACAGAGCTATTTAGTAAACTCAAAAAAAAATGTCAAGATGACATGGAAAGGATATTCAATGAAAAAAAACAAAACATGTAGAGCAAAAACAGATTTTGTCTATAAGGAATTCAGATTGAGGATAGGTCACGTTTCAGAAGCAAAGAAATGCATTACTTTTTAATAGGGATGCACCAATAAAGATTATTTTCAGCCGATAGTAATTACAAGTTTCTTATGTTAAAACGGCCAATATCGACCTGATCGCTCTCTCTTTTTTTAATACTGTTGTTTGGTTAAGCAATACTATTAAGATTTATTGTAATTTTAAGTAATATTTAATTCATCAATTATATCTAAATATGCAATATTGAGGGTTTTTCTTTATTTATAATTAATTACGCTCCCTGCTTTTTTAATTGGTTGAACAATGGCAATAAGCTTTTTTTTCAGTTTTGCCATGACTGCTTATTGTATGGTGTATCTGGGAGTAAAAAAAAACTGGGCTGGTGTACCTTTCAAGTGAAATCAGCTAATACTGATCAGGCGAGCAATGAATAAAAAAAAAAACAATCACAATAATCCCAAGTAAATGGGGTCAGATACCCACCAATAGGCAGCATCGGCTGATTCTCACAGTAAACACGAGGACAATAGCCAAAGTCGCCCTGCTGATACTTCTCCAACTGCAAGAGAAAACAAGCACATCATCATACATATGAAGCCGAAAAAATAAATAGTGTCTTCCTCTAATGAAATGATAACACAACGTACCATCTGGGCAATGCCACGGTTAGTGAGGATATAGCGCGCATGGATCAGTCCATAGAGCATCTCAGCAGCCTGCTCAATCAGGTCACTCTGGTTGGGGTTATCCTCCAGCTCCTCATCTGACACACACAACAACACCTCCATTACACGGCTAGGAAATCAATGTTTCAAGTTGGCATGACAAAAATCTTGATCATTTTTTCTTCTTGTCATGTATTTCCAAGTGAAATCAGACTAAATACCTGCTGCAATGGTTTCATGTGAATGACAGATTGCTGGAGGAATTATTGTCGTTAATGTGCTTGATTAAAGATTATGAGAACACATTCGTGCATTTTAAATGCAGAACACACAGATAAATCATCTATAATAAATACTGAAACAATATAACAAAAGGCCCGTTTTGATTTCCTGGCGACTAAAATAGACGGGGAAATGCAGGTCATCTCTAGTATGGTTTATAGGGTACAAAAGAGTATCAAACATATGAATTATCATATCATGAATTATCTGGATCATATTCAAATCAAGCAGAACAAACTAAATCAGGATTTTCTTTTTACACATTTTTGCTTTAGGCAGATTGTGACTATTACTATATGTGTGCATTAAACAAGTAATTGTCCAAGATTCATGGATCAAAGCGATTCATGGATTTGAATTAAAATATCATTTTTAATGTGCCTGGTTGGTTGTATGTATAGCATGAAGTACAGCAGATGGTTGCACAAAAAGTTCAAGTTGCAATGTAAAGGAAGCAGCGACAGATCCATTCTTCCGTATTGTGATGTACGATCACAGAAAAAGTAGCAAAAATGTAGGGCAGTGACCTCAATTCAACAGTTGTTTATTAGATGGATGAAGATTTGAATGTGTAATTGCAGTTAACTGTATATAAAAAATAAAAATAAGGGGTGGGGGCAGAGTTTAATTGGACTAAATGGACAATCTGGCTTACGTCACCAGAGGGAAGGCTGACATCTCACTGGAAGATCGAATTTATAAATTACGAGCCCAAAGTGGGTTTGTGTCAAAAACTACATCACTGACCAGGTTCCAGATCCAGGATCATGTCAAGGGCTTGTCTGTAATGGGGGACTTGCTCATTGAGTCCCGTAAGATTAAACTTGTCCTGAATGTAGTCCTCATCTACCTGTATGGAGTGAAGAGAGATATACATTATTCCAACAACTATGAAGATAATAGCAGGTTCATCTACTGTTCTCAAAAATGACAATTACATCAACACAGGTTGATTGACATCTACCTTAATTTGACAGTTAAAGAGGGTTTTCTATGTCAGGGGTATAGGGACATCCAGCGGTCTAGGAACTAGCCACCAGGGCGGTCCCCTGAGAACTAACATTTCCCCTAGGGCCAACATCATCCGTCCTGCTGCAGGGCTTTTATTTTCACAGAGCTAAGAAAGCCAGAGCCTGAGCACATAGTGCTCCCATTCTCCATTTTCATTAGTTTCCCGTCCTATCTAATACTTAAAGAAAATAAAAATGGTACACTAAGTATTACAGCGTTTGCTGTGTGGTTGATGCCCAATGTCACTAGCTGAACAGAAGGCACAATCATGTCTAGCTTGGTCCTTTTCAAAGTCGAATTTGATTTCCTCCTTAGCATAAAGGTTGAGAAGTGCCTGGACTTCAGCGTCGGTCCATCTATTGCTGTTTTCCACATTCATGAATCATGGAGTTAGTTTGCAGAACTGTGTTTACATGGCTTTTTGAAATTGGCGGGTCCGGTGTTTCGTATGACCTACGTTCAGCCAATCAACGTACACTTACAATAGTTCCTATTGTGCAGGGTTAGAAATAGAGTAAAAAGTAAAAGATCATTTAGTCCCCCCAAAAGGTGTCCTAGAACTAAAATCATTCCCAGTTCCTGCGGTGCAAACACACCAAAAAAACGAGTACTTCCACTAACAGTTACAGGAACAATGAAAACGCTCCTCCAGTGCGAAAACCCCTAGTGACAGTGGGTCTGTGGAAAGTCTAGAGAAAAACTATAATAAATAAAAAGATTAGTAGGAATAAAATATAATAATGTAACTAGACAGAAACCAATTGCAGATTTATACCATTTATTTTTCAGTGTATAAATCGGGCATTTATAAAGATGCCTTTTTAATTTGAGTTTGGGGTCTGGGAAAGCTTGTACTAAGCTTTTTATTTCTACACACATTATTACAACTTCTATTGTTGTCTCAAGAGGGCGGTGCTCGTGTCTGATAAGATTTCAACCCTGTAGCTTATTTCTAATCAATATTAACGCTCCCTCGTATGCCTTTTAATAGCTATTATACAACACAAGAGACGATCAGAAAAGAATACAAACCTCACAGAAGAACTCGTTTCCTCGTAGACCACAAAACCAAGAAATCCACGACACTTCCTCTGAGCTACTCATGTTGGGAAACTGTAGACGAGATGAGAGCAACATTAAACGAATAAAATAACATATACAAATACTATTACTGCCTAAAAAGGTTCATTTCTAATGATGATATACAATACAAATTCGTTATAATGCTGCGTTACTATGTTTAATGCAAGTACATGTTTATAACAAATTGCCTGTTTTCACGTAAACAATTGACTGGACTGGCCTGACGCACGCTAACATAGCCTGATGCTTAGGTTTTTGGTGTTATCGCCAAATCAATAAAATGCATATGGCCTTTTTTTTTTATCCGCAGTCTAAAAACATTGGTGCGTTAAAATGACGCGTTTGTATCTTGTCAAATGTCCATTTTGTAGTTTACGTACTCAGCTAACGCAAGATGAGCTTAGCATGCCGCTGCTAGCTAGCACTTAAAACTTAGGCCCCAGCAAATTTACCGACTGTCCCTAAAAAATGGTCAAACGGATATTGTCCTAATATGTAAACCTAGCAACGAATTCACAGGAATAACTGAAAACCACACGAATATCGAACCTACTACATATTTCTGTTCATTACATTGATTAAAGCGCTTATTCGTGTTACCTCAAGGATCTCCCGGGGTCGATGTTAGCCGCAGCGATACAACTGCACGCTGATTGGAGGCTTCTGCTCTACGGCACGTGATCATGAGGCGGGTCACTTCCGCTCTCAATCCTGATCTACTAGGAAATGTAGTCTTTATAATCTTGAGTTTTTCCCGTCTATGGTTTTTCCACATTCAGTGTTTTTGCCATTATATGGATTAGAATAAACCAAGTATTCATGTTATATATTACTATAATCAAATATTGAAGTCATCGAATAATATTGCAAATTGGCATTTAAAATTTGTTAAGATATGGAAATATATTCATAATTCATGTCTCGTTTCCCTCCTGGAATGTAGCAAAACATTTATTCAATGTATTTACTTTATAGTAATAGTTGTTCTCAAAAAATATGTGTTCATTTTAATTTAGGTATAAATAGTAAATCAATGAAATGACAATGGACATGGGAAGCAAAAAGAAAGAAAAATTACTTTAATCCCCCTTTTAAACTAGGTTGGTGAAATGAAGTCAAACCACAGACCTTCCATTTAAACAAAAGATTTTTATTTAACTTTTTCTCTGTATACTTTTTATTATAATAAGACACTTCTCTGCTTGTACATTGCTCCCTTGAACTTAAAAATGGCAACAACTGTGTGTGGGAATGTAAGTTGGGGCAGACAAACTCAGATGCATACCAATATACATACACGTGTGTATATCAAGGTTCCGATGATAAGCCATAGATGCTAGGACAGCAGTAACAACTTCAGGTACCTTGGTATAGTTAGAAGTATAATACAATCTCTGAGTATTTCAAGGAATACACATTTCTATTCAAATATTGGTACATATAATGTGACCACATCAATGTATTAAGTTTAAGAGGGATGATAAACAGCACTGAAAGCCTATGAGAGAATGGCTTCCAACGAATAGACTGACCAAGCTGTATCGGAGGACGAAATCATGCTTGGTAAAATGTCTGCAAATAAAGTCAAATAAACCCATTTTAGTTATTTTCCTTAGTAGACTGGAAAATATATATATATATATATATTGATTTAACTTTTTTTTTCACTCCACTTCATTTGGATTAACATATACACACAATGTATATAATGAAAATATCCTAGATAAAATAAACATCCTAATAGTGTCAGAAAAAGTGGGCAATTGGGACTCATGTTCGCCTTTCACAAAGTGATCTATCCTCAAAAAAGCACATTACATGTAGAGATCAGATATAAATTCACACATACTTTTTCAATGCCCTACTCACACAAACATTTCATTCAAAAGCCCTACATATTTCAAAGCTATTCATTAGACCAAAGCATTCCCAGAAAACAAACAAACCCCAACTTACACCATTAGGATACAGATGCTGGTCAAAATGAGGGAACAATGCTTTGATCCGTTTCTTTTAGACGTCAAGCATTCGTGGTTTCTTGTTAACCTGGGCTCAGGCTCCCTGGATGGGTAGATTTTGTTTGACGTCAGGCATATTGCACATTGAACCAATGTCTTATTTAATTTTGTAACACTTCTCAAAAAAGGGCCACAGACTCCTTGGCATTGACTTGTGTCTCAATGAGATGACTGGTATATAGAAGATCAGTCCGAGGATGTGAGCAAGACATTTGCTCATGTTCTGATACATGTTTTGAGGGACTTTGGGAATACACACAGGAGGAAGAGCTTGTGTAAGTTTCTTTGTTTAAAAAAATCAAATAAAAATGAGGGAATTTACAATGCAGAGGGTGGTCAAAGAGCGATTCTCTACACGCCCAATAACTGGTAAGTGAATATAACAATAGCACAATAACCTGTGCTATAACCTGGAACTGCAGTATGACACTTAGTCAAATAAGATGCCCAATATACAGCTAATCATTTGGAGAAAGAAAGAAAGAAAACAATAAACAATCTTTAATCTAAAGGAGATTTTAGGAGTTTACTGGCTTAATATAAGTGCAAGACAAAAGAAAATCTGTAATGTATGTTCTCAACAAAAACAAATTCTAATTTAATGAGGATCTGACACTTGGGCTAAGAGTGATTTGGTTTGCTCACAACAGAAACGGCCTTAAAACAATGTGATCCATGAAGAGGAACTTTTGAAAGACCTTAATTTAAGATCACTGTCCAACGATATAAACATGTATAATGTGCACTAATAGTCTACAATTCCATGCCGAGGCCAAAACCACTAATGAAACAATTTGAAAACCCAAAGCAATGAGCAGAGAAGGCCTGTGACTTAAACAAGGGGAAAAAATACACCATGTTGTTCTGAAAACGTGGGCATGACAGTGATATCCCAAAAGTGAGCTGTGGTGTAACTTAGTGGGGCAAGCACAGTAGTATGCAGGATTGAACCAAAACTGAAGGGGATTCTACTTAAAAATACATTTTAATGAACTGCTTTGCAGAAGAAAAAAAGATATATCCTCACCTTTAAAGAGAGGTTGAAATGGAAAATGAACATAAGGAGAAATTCAAAACACAATGAGGGCAAAAACAAATCTATGATACATTTGTTCTCATTAAAAGAGCAACTTCCAAAATCCAACATGTGATGTGAATACACAAGTACATAATATCAACCTTAGCTTTCATATTTACTTCAAGCCACAGTTCTTACATAAATATATGAAACGTGCCCAGCATACATAAACTAAGCACATTTTTGTCAGGTTGATGTAATATTGTGCTTGTATATGCAAACATAAATGGGTCATGTGGTTGAATGCACTTTCAGTCAGGAAATACTTCCATTAAAATGGGGTGTAGTATGTAAAATCTCAAGAGTAGTTAAGGATCTGTGGGAGTGTGAATTTCCAATTAAGGGACAAAAAGCTATAAACCAAAAGATCCATAATGTGACCATGGTCTGGGTAACTAATCTTTTACAATAATAAAGTGTTATTTTAAGGGGGTAGACGTTTTTACAGAAAAGAGTGGCCAAAGATAGAGGGATGCATTTGAAACATTTCCACAAAAAAAAAAAAAATTTCACTTCCTGTTCTTAGGAGAGGGCCAGTTTCCACGCCTCTCACCACGATTGCCCCCTCCAGCACCAGCTCCACCCATTGCCCCACCAGCGCCGGGCGGACCCCTGGGGCCCCTTCCTCCTCCACCACCACCACCACCACCACCGGTATTCACCCTTCTGTTTTGCCTCTCCATTCCAGGGCGCTGACTGGAGAAGCTTCTCTTGCTGGTGGCCAATTCTTTAGCCGTCATCTCTCTCTCGCCGCCACCGCTGTTGCCTCCACCACCTCTTCCTGATGGATGGTGATGGTGGTGGTGATGATGATGATGCGAAGAATAAGATTTACCTCCTCCTCCATCTCTTTCTCGAAACTCTGTGAAATCACTGCTTTCTGAGGCGGTTTCCCATTCCTCATTGGCCTGGTCAGAGTTCTGGTTAGAGACGTCAGGAGATTTGGCACCCCCAGCTGGGTTATGGTTGTGATGGTGTTGAGGGTGTGACTGGGAGTTGCCCTGGTAGTGATGGTGGTGGTGACTATTGAAATTTTGACTTCCACCCCCAAGGTTGCTGCTATTATTATTATTGTTAGAAGTTGCAGACACGCTGTGGTTTGCATTTGCAACAGCTGGGGCAGAGGCATTGGGAGTGCTGTTGGTTTCTTGCAGGGAATTCTGCAACGGTGAAGCAGCGTGCTGCTGTTGTCCAGCTATGACTTCAATTCCACTGCTTCCATTTATACGGGCTGCATTCTCTCGCTCTTGCTTAAGTCTGCGGAACCTGGGAGGCTTGTCCTGCTGATGCTGGGATCTTCCGTGCCGCCTACGACGAGGGGGCCGCTCAAATCCCCTGTTAGGGAAAATTCGTCCATCTGGGGTAGACTGAGGAAGAGTCTGGTTAGGAGCACCAGTGGAATTTGAAGGAACATTACTTGAGGGCAGAGGGGCTCCAACACTTCCATTCTCAGTGGATCCTTGTTGGATAGCTGTAGGCACAGAGGAATTAGGTGCGGCGGGATTTGCACTTTGACTCTGAGATTGATTCAGGTCTGCAGGTTTCTTCTTGTCACCATTCATTCCACGGCCTGAATCTTTAGGAGGGGATGGCTGTGAGGATGTATGCTGCTTTCGCACAGTTGCAGATTTTGTAGCCCAGCCATGAGAAGCAGAGCCAGGTCCAGATCTATGTCCACCAGACACTCCAGCAGTGCCTCCACTTCTATGGAGACCCCCTCCAGCACCAACTCCACCTCTACCACGTCTTGATGGCACTCCCCTTGGAGTGAACACTCTAGTCTGGGAGTTTCTGATTGGAGCTGAAGAAGATGAAGGGCCTGTTGTAGAGTTCTCTCCTCGTGTGCCAGTCTTGGCGTTCAGCTTGCGGTCTTCCTTGTCAGAGTGAGCAAGGTCACTACCAGCACTCTCACTGCCTGTTTCAGATCCCCGTTGTCGTCTCCTCTTTGGCACCTCTTCATATTCAGAGCCTTCACTTCGAGTCTCACTTCGGTTTCTAGCACGTCCCGGATTTGGCTGAGAGCCCCCATGTCCGTGCCTACCACTGCCAGATGATGCCTCCCGCTTGTATTCTTGATTAGAAGGTGCATGGTGGTAGCCACTGTTGGTTGCTGACCTATAGTCCTTGCTGCTTCTACCACCTGCTTTCCCTCGGCTGCCTCCACCTGCACTGCCAGTGTAAGTACCCCTGTAGCCTCGGCCTCGGCCAAAAAACTCTCCTCGGCCACGGTTGGATCGGCTACCTCTGGATGAGGATGCATGGTAAGTTGTGCTTCCTCTTTCAGAAGAAAGCTCTCGTTCCCTCCTAGATTGAGGAGCTGAATAGCCAGAATTCTGAATGGAGCCTTCTCCGTTTTTGGATCCTTTACCTGTACCCCCAGTGTTACCTCGCTCCTTTCCGCCAGTTCTGGGTTTATTTGATGAGACTGAATCGTCTTTCCCACTGGGTGCTGAGGAGGCTTGAGCCCCAGATGCTGGTTCTTGTTTGGTTGTGGTCTGGCTAGCATCTTGTTCTTTATCTTTACCAGAGCCTCCAGTGGTCTTTTCTCCTCCTCCTCCTCCTTCACCAACCTCTCTTTTCATCTCTTTAAGCACTGGTCTTTTAATAGGACCTGCCCGCTTGACTGTGATGCCATCTGATTGAGTAAAGCATTTGTTCTCAGTCCCCTGATTTGCAGGTTCTTCAGTATTTCCACTCATTCCAGAGCCCGCCTTCCTGTTATGGGTTGAGCCCCCACTCACGCTACTGCTACCAGGCCTCGGGCCCCAGTGTGTCTCAGTTTTGTGCTCCCGAATGCGAGGGTTGGCTTTAGGGTGATGGTGCTGCACAGAATGCTGTTGGGGCTGATTATGTGCATTTCCCATCTTCTCTTGTTTCCTTCCTGAAGCATGAGAAGATCCAGTATCATGCTCCTGCTGGGGTGTGACTTGATTATGTAGGGACTGTTTTCCACTGCCATCTTCTCTAGCTGAGGAAGATGATGACGATGACGATGAACAGGAAGAGGAGAGGGACTGCTGATGGAGTGGAGGTGAAGGGTCACTCTTTTTTGGCTCCCCCACTTTTTCTCGCTCCCTGCCATTCTCTTGCTTATGGGGATGAAGAGTGAAATGAGAAGGATGAGTGGTAGGACCATGGTGTTGGAGATGTGAATTGGCCTCCAAGGCAGAGTGATCAGAACGGCCATTACGGTCATAATGGGGATGAGGAGTCCCCCAGATTTGGCTCTGTTGACTACTCTCCTGATGGCCGAAACCATGCAGTGTCCCTCCACTGTTGGCCCTTTGCTGCAGGTGGGGGCCCATTCTGGATCCACTGTCAGGGTAGCTACTGTAACCTCCTCGCCCACCCATAAAGGGCTGATGATGGGTATGGTGGCTAGCACCCTGGCCCCCAACTTGAATCCCCAGAGGTGGTGGGGTTTGGTTGGATGAGCCCGATGGAGAGCCGGGAGCCACACCAGGTGGCTGAATGGAAGCCGTTCCTCCCTCTCGCATACGCACTGGAGGAGTGTCACTCCTAGAAACATTTAGAAAAGAAAAACATGTCACGCTTATAAAAAAGTAAAGAGAAGTCTAACAGTATACTATAAAGCAGTGTTTCTCAACCTCTCCTGCAGGGACCCCCTGACAGGCCATGTTTTTGTTTTAACCCTGAAATGGCACACCTGATTCAATTAATTAAAAGCTTAATGAGTAGTTGACTAATTGATTAATTGACTAATTACTACTCTAATACTCATTAAGCCTTTAATTAATTGAATCAGGTGTGCCATTTCAGGGTTAAAACAGAAACATGGCCTGTCAGGGGGTCCCTGCAGGAGAGGTTGAGAAACACTGCTATAAAGGAACAGTTTACAAATATATATTCAGCATTAAAATTCAGGAATAAAGAATTATAACTCAAGCTGTTAAGTTTAAAGCAATTACTTCGTATTTGAATTAAAAAAAATGTGAAATGGCATCTTGTTACCTTTGACCTTTGCCAGCATCCTCTTCCTCAACAGCTTTCTGCCGTAAAGGGGAGGTTAAACCTCGACCCTCCGGACCCCCAGGAAAAACTTCCGGCCCCCAAGCCAGTTTGGGATCCATGGGTGGTGTGCCACGATGAGGATGAGGGGCTCCGCTATGCTGCTGTCTATCAAACGGATCTGACCCAGAGCCACCTGAATCAGAACGTTCTCGACTTATCAACCCTGAAACACAAAAGCCCTTATCATCCCTGGACAACAAGACATCTGTCTAATATTCACAGTTTATCTGTTTGTTTTTTTTTACTAACCAGAAGGATGCATGCTGGGAGGGTAGTAGTCCATGGGTGGGGGACGTCCCTGCATAATTCGGGGGTCCATGTATGGCATCATCATCCAGCGGGGATCAAAGTTCATAGGCAGAGGTGGAGGGCGCCCCATTGAGCCAGGGGGGTAAAGGGTTGGCTGTTTAGGCCCAGACTGTGGTGTGGTACCTGGAGAGGGGCCCTGCTGATTCTGAGATTGGGACTGAAGCTGATTTTGGGCAACCTGGTTATGTTGCTGTTGCTGCTGCTGCTGCTGCTGCCACTGCTGCTGCTGTTTGAGAAGTTGCTCCTGCCGACAAATGATACAAGCCATGTTTTATATTGAATCTTTTTAATGTTTGTCAGACTTTAACCACAGCCCCTGAGTATAAAGAAACTCCGCTTTTATTGCATTAAAGATATTTTATCCTTAAAAGATTAGTTTACCTCAAAATTAAAATTTCCTGATAATTTACTCAACCCAATGCCATCTAAGATGTTCATGTCTTTCTTTCTTCAGTGGAAAAAAAAATAAAAATTTGAGGAAAATATTTCAGGATTTTTCTCCACACTATGGACACAAGCGCAACCAACATGAAGTCCAAATCAATGCAGTTTAAAAGGGTTTTGAAGTGCTTCAAAGGGCTGTGCACATTCCCAGCTGAGGAATAGGGTCTTATCTAACAAAACAATCGTTCATTTTCTAAAAAAAACATTTATACTTTTTATAACCACAATTGTTCGTCTTGTGCTGGTCTGCGACGCGCCAGGCATTACGTCATCATGGTGGAAACGTCACAAAAGTTGGAGGAGAAAATGAGATGGAATTTTTCACCCTTCCCTGCCTTTTTGAACCGGAGTACACAGACAGATAACTTTGATGGATGACGTGACATGTTGGTTGCACTTGAAGTCTATTGTGTGAAGAAAAATCCTGAAATGTTTCCCTCAAAAAACTTAATTTCTTTCCCACTGAAGAAAGAAAGACATGAACATCTTGGATGGCATTGGGGTGAGTAAATTATCAGGAAATTTTAATTTTGAGGTGAACTAATCCTTTAAAAGCTGAGATTTTATACTCCGGTACTATGACCTATGGAAATGCGGACTCAGTCTGAGGGGGATTAAAAGAGGTCAAGCAGTTTCTGGCACGTGTATAATATAAGGATGCTAATTATTAATCGACGATCGATTAATTGCTAATTGCTGGGACTTAGTTTGTAGTAGTTAGTCTTTAGGACAACTTAGTTTGAATAAACGAGCAGACACTGATTAGCTAATTGCTCTACGTTTATTTAAAATCAACAGCAAGACAACTAGCAGTGAATGTGCTTTCCATTAAATGAAACACGCACACTAAACAAATCCTTAAAAAAAACAGGCCTATTCTGGTGGATGCGGTGGTGACGCGTTCATGTGGCGCTGCCAGTAAAGCACCTACAATCTGTCACAAAGAACCGGCAAAAATAATGATTATGAATATGTAAAATATAGCAAGGAGATATTTTAATTGTTTATTAATAAACAAGTGTTTTCTTTGTCAGTATCTGAAAAGAAGGTGACGACGATGCTGACTCGCGATCTTCGCAGTAGTGAACGCGCCAGAGAGAAATGCACATTTACATAAGCAGAGAGCAGTCTGTACTCTGCTTTCTTTCGTTTTGAATTGTTCTGTTTAAAAGTAGACATGTCTGTGACTGTGAGGCGAGTAGGCTTCCTTATACGCTGAGTTTCGGTTCATTTATAAGATGACCTCCAGTTCACGCGCCGGCGCCTCGGTTTCGTGATTATCTATCGTCTGCTACATTTATCTTTTATTACTTCTTATTTATTCAATTCAGGCAATTGGTTGATGAAACATTGATTAAAATTAAGATACAATTAATATAAAACGAAATTCGTTTTAAAGAAAGGTTTTGTGCTTTCTGTTTGATGCCTCTGTGAAAGTTTTAAAGCATCTTTTAGAGCGCTCACGTCCATAACATTGCTTTTTCCTCATAAATGCGAACACGAAAAATTAAATAAAATTAATATTTTATGTTCTGTGGAGACTACAGTTACTCATAATTTGTATTCTGAATACCTAACGCCGGTACAAGTAATCCGTGTCCCAACACTGATATAACCTTATCTGTAATATATTTTAATATCACGGTTTTGGCGGTTATAGAGTTCTAATGACGGTGTTCAACTATAACCGTCGGTCTCACGGTTATATCATAACCGTCACACCCCTACATAACATTATTTAAAAAAAGAACAATATTGTAATAAAACATTGTGAATTATTTGAGTTTAGTTTCCTTGTTGCCTTAAAGAGCGCATCCACAATGAGTCACACATTCTGAATAGCATGTAACTTAGATCAAATTTAATGGTACATTCACGTCATTTTGTGCAGATATAATTTGCAATATTATTTTTATTTTGTATGTATCGGATTGATCTCATTTAGGATGTGTTTTTCATTGAGTTAAATAACCCGGTAGCAAAGCTCTTCAGTTTCATTCAGCTTCAGCGCGCTCAGCTCAAACATCAATGTACGACTAATTATAACTATGATTGGGACTGTCATGTTACATAACATTATAATAACACTATTTTAATAATTTGCCATGGAGCATGTCCACAACAGGAGTTACACATTCTGACCAGCATGCATCTGAGGATGCACCAGCGGCACTGGTGACAGTTGTATTCATGGCCGACGATTGCTATATGTGAACTAGGCGGTTGCCTAGGGCGACAAAAATGTTGGGGGCGCGGGCGCACTCTAGTGTCGCCCTTGGCCTACTTCCCATTCATCATAGAATTAGATAAGTTTATTGAATTGATGATTATTGTCGATCATTTCCTAACGGGGGAGGGGGGGAGTTGCGTTACGTTACGTTAGGCACGTGCTGGCGCGTTGATCGAAAAGGAAGCGGTCTAAACTCTCTGGTGCACAGGGAAGGAACAAGATAAAAAGAAAGCCCAGTATAGAGGTAAGTCTTCTCATATCAGCCATTAAGGTGTCAAATTAAATAAATGTACTTAGTAGCCTACAGTACAGGCATGTACTGGCCATCGGGACTACCGGGAAATGCTGTGCCGACGTGCTTTTTGGGCCGATACATCTCATACTTTTATTTATTTTGGTCTTAATGGGCCCATATAACTCGTACATCGGCGGCCCATTCGTTTTGTTTTGTTTAATTTGCGGCGCTGGGTTACTTCGAAGTATATAACTTACTTTCAAGTATAGAAATTTGTACAAAACTTATTATGGAAGTTTCCTTAATTTTTCATTTCATTTGTTTTACAATATATGGCTATTGCTGTCATGGGATTAATATTATAACTATTATGTAGTAGTGTAATGTAGACAGACACTGTAACTAAAAGAGGTTTGAATTTTTCTTTGTTCAATATGCACACTGAATATGGGTTGGAGCTTTTAATTTTGAACTCTCAAAGTGCACTAGATTGATGAATGTAACAAAAATGAACAAAAATTTCTAAACTCCATCTCGCCTAGGGCAACCAAAGGGCTAGAGCCGGCCCTGGTTGTATTAGTCGTTATATTTGATTATTAGATAAGAAATTTAAATAAAAGATCAAATCACATCGACTCATTTTACAATCCTACACTGTAAAAATGAATTTTGATGATTTATCAACTTTTTATATTTTGTCAAATCAACTTAGATCAGGGATGGGCAACATCAGTCCTGGAGGGCCACTGTCCTACAGAGTTTAGCTCCAACCCTGAAAAAAAATCACCTGCCTGTAACTTTCTAGTAATCCTGAAGACCATGATTAGCTTGTTCAGGTGTGTTTGATTAAGGTTGAAGCTAAACTCTGTAGGACAGTGGCCCTCCAGGACCGAAGTTGCCCATCCCTGACTTAGATAATTAAAGGTGCTCTAAGCGATCCTGGGTGACGTCACTTCTTGTTGACGTTCGAACTATTGTCAAACAAAACGGAGGCAGACCCTCCCTCCTCCGCATCTCTTCTCCTCCCCCTCCCCTCCCTTCCCTTCCTACCTGAATGTCGGACTGGAAGCCCTTCTGCCGGCGGAGTTCTCGCCATCTTTCGAACGCTTTACCGATGTAAATTCGGTACTTCGCGCGTTCTTTATCCTTTTCCCTCTTCTTTGTAAGTTGATCATCGGAACGTCGTCTCTTTGGTCGTGTGTCGGCCATTATTCAAACTTCCCTCTTGATGCTTCTCTCTCCTTCACACACCCCCTTCATGTGCACGCGCACTAACCCCCCAGACCCACCCTCAAATACTTGGTTGATTTGCTGGAACACTGTTTGTTATGTTTCGTGGTGCGGGTAAACCAAGTTTGTTTTTGTTGCCGTTTGTGGAGCCTGTGGTGTCTACAGAGACCACGTTTTTTTTTACAGTGTGTTCAGGGGACAGGCAGCTAGCGGATAGTGAGGAGATGTTTCTGTATGTGACAAAAAATATTTTGGCCTGACATCACTTAGAGCACCTTTAATGTAGTTCAGATAACATAATATTTTGAGTTTCTATTTATTAAACCAATCTCCTTTGTTGTATTAACTCAAATTTTTCATTTCAATGAACTCAATTTTAAGGCAACCAGGTAACTTACTTTAAGTTAATCCAACTTTTTTTTTTTTTACAGTGTACTAGCCCTTATTTAGACTAAAAACCCTATGCATGGTGCATGAACATGGTGTTTTGAGCAGCATTCGCAGACCCTGTCCAACTGTTGGCTGTATGACACTGCAGTAGACACATATTGCAGTATTAAGGCTAACTAACAATTAATCGATTAATTGTGACGCCGCCTGTGAAACCCCCAGCTAAAGTCGCAGAATCTAATTATGAGTAAAAGAGCATCAAAGTAGTCACAGCCATAAAAATTACAAAAATAGGTCATGTGTGTTTATTGCTGTAAATAATAGATTATACCGAAGTATTTGAGATGCAATACTCAAATTTTAATTTATAACATGATAAATACAGAAATTAATGATTTTATTGACACTACGTTATACTTTTGCGAGAAAAAAAGAACTGGGATGTGGGCTTCCTAAACATTGATTTCAATCGTCTCTGTGTTTATTTTGGCACAACAACACCTGCTGATTCTTATTCCATTCGGTTCAGGAACTTCTTTTCTACCATAAGAGAGAGTAAACAGACCTTATATCAATCCGCACGAGCAGCAATCACTTCAACACTAGTTAAGGCAAAAAAATAATAATGTGCGGGTTCAGGTCTGTGGAGATTGTTTCGTGTCTGTTCTCAGAGCATATAAGCTCTGCTCGCGTGAGGCACGCCGCTTCCCGGTCGCGCTGTTCTGTAGTTTATTAAAAGTTTATTAATTCTGAACGTGAGACGTCTCGCCTGTCTATCTATATTGCACCAAATACTACACTGCACTCCCTTGTGAAGTCAATTGGATGAACGGTTCCCGAAATAATCAAAATGCAAACGGACAGACAGACAAATAGAGATTCCGAAGCTTCGAATATTCGATGTTCATTACTACCGAAGCTTCGAAGCTCAAAAAAAAGGTAAAAAGATTTTATACCGAAATGTTATATGTTAAATAATTGATGTATTATTTAAATTTTTTTCAGTGATATTTCATTTTTGGTACAATCAAGCACTTCTGGTACCCCCATTCGTTTCAATGTTTTTATGCTTTTAGCTTTTTTGACATGCTCATCATAATTAATAGCCCTGTTTTATAAAACTTTTAAGAATTTTCTCATAAACGTGTTATATATCACTGAAAATGGGAGAATCTCAGCTTTAATGCGGTATATGGCACATATGCAGGATAACTATGGATCAAATGTGTTGCAGTTTTAAAGGGTACCCCGACTAGTGTGGCATGTTGGCCTTATAAGATTAACGTGGGCGTCAGCTATAAAAAGGTGATACAAAAACACTCCAAATGTTTTTAGTTTTATTTAAAAAAGCCGAAAATCCGTTCACTCGTAGGCCGCCATTGTTATTTACGTCTCAATGCATTCTGGGTAGTGACGTGTAAAGGTTGTAGTTGGTTGAGCCTAGCCGCTGTAGCCGCTTCGTTTATTGTTTTTCCAACGTACCGGATAGCTAGCTAAGTTTTGACAGTAGTGAGATGAACACGTCTGCCGTTCAGCCTTTTCAGTTTGAACCCGAGCGCACCGTAGGCTTAAATCAAGAGAATAACGCGGTGTCTGTGCGGCAACTGCTTGCCAATGCCAAGCGAGAACGACCGCGTTTGCTGTAAAGAGCTCAGTATAGTCAGTATAGTCTGAGATTTCAGATTTTAAATATGTAGTGCACGGCAATTTAGTGCAATGGTAATTATTAATATTGTAATTGTAAGATTGAAAATGTACATGAGGTAGATGAGCAGAATAGTGTTGACTTTGTTCAGTGTAAAGGGGGTTGCACACCGGTCCGGACGAGAAGCGCCGCGCCGCGTCTCTGACAACTCGAGGTATCGCACACCGGACGTGCACTTTGTCAGTTTATGGGCAGCAATATTGTTATATTTAAGGACATTATGGAAATAAGATATGTCTGTACTATGTTATGATTGTACTGTACAATTAAATACAATCGTTGCAGTCTGAATTCACTTTGCCTCAGAGCGTCTGTTAACTTGCTCAAAATCCGGTAACATCAGCAATTTTCATTCAACCAGCCGATTTCTGTAAATGAATGTAAAACTAAATGTATATTGCTGCGCAGGGTGAAGTCAGTATATACATTAACAACGATTTGAGACAAATAAATGTAAATTTAATATAAAACTATGTAAATGGTGCTCTGTGGCGCGGCAGGATTTTGAACAAGATCCGAGAGGGTATTTCTATGCGTTCAACTACATAGTGACAGCTTAGGGAAAATAAAGCAAACGACGGCGGTAGATGACTTATTAAATTATTTATACCGATAGTACGATCGTCTGATCTATAGCCTACCCAGGACAGCTGCTGACAAAAAGTGGAGCTCTTTACAGCAAACGCTCTCGTTCTCGCTTGGCATTGGCAAACTGCCGCAGACACCATCTATTTTGCCCCACTCTCGCTTCTTCAACTCTCTGATAATCTTCATTTTCATGTAACTCTTGAGTAGGCCTATCGTTATCCGCGTTATTCTCTTGATTTAAGCCTACGGTGCGCTCGGGTTCAAACTGAAAAGGCTGAACGGCAGACGTGTTCATCTCGCTACTGTCAAAACTTGGCTAGTTACAACCTTTACACGTCACTACCCAGAATGCATTGAGACGTAAATAACAATGGCGGCCTACGAGTGAACGGATTTTCGTCTTTTTTTAATAAAATCAAAAACATTTGGAGTGTTTTTGTATCACCTTTTTATAGCTGACGCCCACGTTAATCTTATAAGGCCAACATGCCACACTAGTCGGGGTACCCTTTAAAAGTAAGCTTTTTTTTTAACTGGAATTTCTCAAAAACATGATTTTCTGAGTCCGAAATTCAGCAAATCTTTGACATAGCCTTACTCAATAAATATTAAAAAATATCAAGGTTATATTTTGACAGAATGTTCTTTACATTGTGTAGAATGATTTTATGTAGAAAACAGTGAATCACAAAAATCACAATTGATCGTTAATTTACAAGACAAGATCATGGAAATTTGTGTAAATTGACCTCCCTAGTATAATACATTCACTGAAACTCTGAGAATCATTGCCATTATAAACATTGCATATAATGGATATTACTTTTTCCATATTTAGAGACCAAACATGCAGGACAAACCTGTTGCTGCCTTTGAAAACGAGGAGGAAGAGATTTTTGATACTTGGAAAAGCCCTGCCCAGGTGGACCACTTCCCTGCCGTCCTGTTCCACCAACACTTTCAACCAACTTCACAGAGTCATCTCCACCTCTAGGGCCACGGATGTGTGGCCCACCCACCACAGGTTCCTCCTTGGTATCTCCAGGCACTGGGACATCCAGGGATTGTGGATGCTGGGTGGCTTGAGGCTGCAGAGCCTGCTGGGACTCTGAATAAAGAGGAAACACATACACATGAAAAGGTTTGCTCATTTTCTACAACAAACATTCATCAAGAAAAGACCACCACGTGTCAAAAAGATGAGGAAATGCACTATTTAATGAAAACTAACCAGTGTTGGAGTCGTGGCTGCTATTGCTGCCAGCCCTCTGTCTGTTATTAATATTCAGTCCCAATGTGGTAACGCTTCCCTGAACGGATGACAGAGGAGGTTCTTCAGTATCCACACAGGGTGACGATGGCTGACTGGCATTAGGAGACGAGGCAGGCGCAGACAAAGAAGGACTAGGGCTGTTGGCTGGAGCGTCACTGGGGCTGCTGGGTTTTATTGTCTGTTGCTGCTGCTGTTTTTCATCAAGTCTTTTGAGCTTCTCAGCACAGGCAGCGCGGCGCTCCTCCTGCATTCTCCGTTCCTCCTCTTCCCGTCGACGACGGGCACGCTCTACTGCAGCAGATATCTCGGTTGACGACTGCTTCCTTCGTTGCCGCCATGTCTCATCCTCATCCTCACCCTGTTGCTGGGGGTGCAGGGCGTTGGAGGGAGGAGGGGTCGGCCCACCAGGCGTCGCCCCCACCTGCTGCTGTGCCTGGGCACCGTTGGGCTTCTGGGGGGCCAGGATGGGGCCAGAGATTGGCGACTGGTTAGAAGGCCGGTCCTGTTGACAGAAAGTGGGTTAGTAATTATAGTTCACCAATGTAACCACCATCGTCATTAACACCAACATGCTTTTGTTAGAGCTTGATGTCACGTCCATCCTATTTCTTGGACTCCTCCTCCATGTACCTGGTGGTAGGAGTAGGGCCCTTGTCCAAGAATTGGACCTGGTGGGAGGGAGGGCTGCTCCCTTAGACCACCTAGTCCAGGCCTACGCCTCTGCACAGGGGTACACGTATCGATCAGTGAGTCATCCAGGAAACACCACAAGCATGTTCCTGTCCTCATAGTGACTGCAGATTATTTGGCAAATGCCAGTGGTACCACTGAAGGCTTGCACCTGGATGGGGAGATGGATTTCATACCTGATAAGATCCTGCATTTGCTTGGCTGTTCCAGCTGCCTCCACTCTCCTCAGTCCAGCCTGGCTTGCTGGAGGGGGATGCGGAGCCATCTTCAGCACTGGAAGGGGGGGTGCGGCGCGAATCCCCTCCACTGTCGGATGCCCGTGAACGTGAAACTGGTGCAGGTCCATCTTGGGATCTCTGCTGCTCCCTTGATTCCCTGTTGCAGCACAATATAAAGTATCCAAAAAGGACTTCAGTGAGCGAAAAGAACAGTTCAAGTAATCAACCAATAAGAAAACATTTCAGAAATGTTTACCGGGTTCCATTTTTGTGTTCAGTCCGTTCTTCTTCCCCATCATCTTCTCCTTCATCATCGCTGAACTTCAACTTTGCAGAATAGTCAATTTCCTCCTGGGCTCCTGAGAACAAAGCAAATCATCAAGAAAAGGTTATGACACTGTAGTTATATGTTGTACCTTCAAATCAATACTAAAAAGACTAATATACTGCCATGTTTAACTTTGAAAAAAAATCCCAAATATTCTGTAACTGTGATTTATTAAACAATCACAAGAAACACTCTCCTTGTATGCAAGTTAATTTTCTACACTCTTAATATGTCAGATGAACTGAAAGCTTTGCTCTTACCAGCCCAGCCCTCATCTCCATCATGGTCCAGCTCATCCAGCTCCTTCAGGTCATCCTGTTTGAGGATGGATGGGCGTTTTACCACTTCACCCCGGGGGCCTCCAGGTTGCCGCCCATCTGGCCCTACTCCACCCTGGGAACGAGAAAACCTGGCAAGAAGTCAGAAGAGTGTTAAGGAAGTCAACTAGATAACAGTGGAAATTAATATTAATAGTATTTCTACTCAGTTAGAAATAATATACTCGTAAATCATCTTACCTAGGGGCCTCGTTTGGGGGTGGGTACCTGTAAGGTCCCTGTGGACCATAGGGGGGTGGAAAGGGCAAGTATGGTGGATACATCTAGAGATAAAGATGCAGACAGAACAGAAAGGCTATGAATGCACTGACTGAACAAATTAATCAATCAAAACTTTAGACATTTTGCCATTCTCTACACATGAGCCAGGATGAAAATGTTCAAACTTACGAAGGGAGGCATGATCCCTCTGTAAGTCTGGAATTGCGGGCCAATAGGTGGCTGGGGGAGGGGAAGTGCGGGGTTGCTGGATGAGGGAGTTCTAGGCAGCCCATGAGAGGATGCATTCTGTTGTGGGATGGGAGGGGCCCCAGCAGCACCCTCCATCACCATATTTCCCCCAGCACCGCCCTCCGCAACTGCCTCCCCAGCCAGGGTGGGTGCCAATGCCCGGCCCCCACCATCCCGCCAACTTGTTACGTCTAGAACAGAAAGCAAAAAAAATTGTATTGAGAGTCCGCTGAATGTGTGAACCAACAAGATTCAGAAGCATTAGAATTTAACAGATTTAATATGAATTCCACATGCTCCAAGACAAATCACCAGTTGGTTACAGAAAGGAGAACAGGGCACTCATACTTACTCTGGGGGCGGAGGCTTGGTCCTGGCCCATACCACTGATCTGCAGTGGCCTGTTCTTTGCCAGCTTTGTCCTGGTCTCCAGCCGCCTGCAGGGTGGGAAATTCCTCGCGAGAGAATGGCGACTGTTGGTTTGA
Source organism: Semotilus atromaculatus (assembly GCA_031834385.1). NCBI lineage: Eukaryota > Metazoa > Chordata > Actinopteri > Cypriniformes > Leuciscidae > Semotilus > Semotilus atromaculatus. The sequence goes on from JAULUF010000022.1 coordinate 31,539,555, forward strand.
TCCCTTTCCACCTGTGAAGAGAGCAATGTTTCAAAAATAACAAACTAACATTTTGTGACTTCAACAATTATAACTTTATATTTCTTAATATTCCAGACATTTATTTACATTATGTAAATTATTTTCTTTAAAGAAATGGTTTATCCAATAAGTAAATTCTGCTGTCATTTACATACTAAATTTTTAAATCTGTTCCACACACAATCTATGTATAGCTTCAAGGGTAGGGCACAAAAGAGTCACTGAAGTATTGTAAAAGTAGTACATACGACTTGTACATGTTATAATTTTATATTAATTCTGCATCCCTTTGAGATGAAGACGTTAGTCCCCATTTTTTTATTGCATGGAGAAAAAGAAAGTACAAAACTATAAATAAATAAAATTTTAATTCTTGTTTCTGTTCCAAAGAAGAAAGGATGTCTCATTGAAAATGTAAGACTGAGTAAATGACAGCAGCTATGTTTCCATCCACCTATTTGTATGCGCATTTTGGGGTATCGCATAAAAAAAAACACTGGATGTAAATTGGAAATGGCAAAATGCACATGAATACGCGTAAAAACTTTATCTGAAAAGCTACGATGGAAACACATTTACCGAAAAAATTCCTCGAAGCGCATCAAAAAAGACATATGTCTAGACGTGCTGATATACAGTAATACGATATAACACAATGAATATTCACAATATTGTTATTGAGGGCACTTAAACTTTTTAGAATGCATTTTAAGAATTTCCCCATCAACCGATTAAAATGCACAACACCGCTGTATGTTGCGTCAAAGAGCCATACACGTGACTCTGATGTAAACAAGCTCTGATGAAGGAGATGCGCTGAATGAAAATGTGCATTCACTCTTTGACAGCAGATCACGCCGATGGTACAGCAGAAATGCAGCCAGTGTATTTGCTATGGTGTTCATCACAGCAACAAATAATAAATACTTAAAAGACTTAATAGGCTATTTATTTTCAAACTATCTTATAACATTAACAAAGAAAAATACCTTTTGTCACAAATGTAGCTATTGCTCATTCTTAATCTAACTAACGTTAAATAATGAGACATTGTAAAGTGTTACCTTTTGTTCTTTATAACTCTTTTGCACTTTAATCTGTTAGAAATATTTGTTTACTTTGAACATTTAAATACAATAACGCAATACACAAAAATTATAGAGTTCTTTTTGTTATAAGAAAAAGTTATTAAACCTGTTATACTATGACAAAAAAATTTTTGCAAAGCAAGATAACTTCTACTGCTAATACACAGTGTCTTCTCCTAAATGATATATAGCAACAGTTTATCAGGAAGTGACGATTTTGTTCTCTTGGGCTCAGTGGATGGAAACGGTGCTTTATTTGCAAATGTTTTATGAGGTATATACTCAAATTTTGCGCACAAGTTAAATTTGCAACTTTGGATGGAAACATAGCTAGTGTCAACATCATGTTTTTTAGTTATCAGATGTTCAATTTTGATATCACCCTACTTTAAATTACCTCATTGTTAACCTCATGACCTCATTGTTTTTATAATATAGCCTACTGCTTATTTTAAAACTTTCAAACAATATAATTAAAGCAATATTTAAAAAGTTTCACTATAGGCAATCGTTAAGCTCATCATTTTTAGTAGAGGTTCAAATACTGTACTCTATGTACTCCATGTTGTTATCTACAAACATGTTCCTGGCACTGTATCTTACCATCTCCTTGTACTCCATGTGTAACACTGGCCGGTGCCCAGGACCTTGGTCCTACGGCTTGAGCTTGAGTTGGGGCCTAAGAGACATACAGAAGTGTCAAGAACCAAGCAATGTCCAAGAGTAACAAACACAAAAACATTTATGCCGAAATGGTATTGATTTAAAGATGTGGAATGACTTATCAAACAACAACATCTACAGTTGTAAGGTACAGACCTAATTAACTAAAAGTTTAGATGTTGAATAACATGCATAATATTGCAGATTATTCATGTTTGTGTGATGGCACCTCTTGAGCTGGAGGTGTTCTCGGCATGCTCGGCACAGACGTCTGTGAGGCCACAGGCGGCTGCGACTCCGGCTGCGCTGCTGACAATACATCGGTACTACAGAAAAGATCAGAATCAAAACAACAGGTATTAGAGGGCAGGCATGGACATTTACCCAATCAGACTGTATTTAAACAGTCCAATCAAAACCTGACGTGATGCGATTGCTCTCTACAATAAACTGATTTAACAATCTGGGTGGTCCATAGTGAAAACAAAGTACCATTTGAGCACATTGTCAGTTAATTGTCACATTGTTGAGATCTTTTTCAAAGTGCAGTGTTATAATGATTGCGATGGAGCTGGTTTGGGTTTTACTGTTATTCTGCATTGAATTACACAAACATAATGAAAAAAAAATTAGCTCCTTCAGAAAAGTGAACATCTCTCACCTCTTTGGGTCTGCTTGTTCCTGCTTGCTTGCCCATCCTGTGCCGTCTTTGGGAACGAGCGAGACGTTGGGGTCGTTACCTTTGTTCTCTGCCTTCAAACTAGGCAAGCTGGCAGGGGGGGGCATGCGCCGTGCAGAGGCAACTTTACCAAGAGACTGTAAGCCATGACGAGGGGCAACTGAAAGTAGAAGGGGAACAGGAGGAGGTAAATAAACAAGCACAGAAACCCAACACCATCTTAAGGGACACAGCCTGACTGAGCGGGAGAGACTGCTGCATGTGCGAGAACATCAAACTCCATCCGTTATGGCTTAGGAATGCTTGGCTGGCCAGTGAATGGAGCAAAACTATCTTACAAGGATTTGTTTCAAGTGGCTGACTTGTAATTGACTTGGTCAAAAAAAACAAAAAAAATCCCACCGTAAAACTCTCAAGACAGACTTGGCCCATGCAAAATAGGTTGAACAATGAACAAGAGCAGTCGTTGGTGGTTTCAATGATGAAAAACGTATCTGTCCCAACTCTCACTCCCCTATTTGTTTCCTGGAGCAAAGCAGCCTGAACCTCAGGGAGAACTTTATTTGTAAAAACAGGGACAGCTGCTTAGAGATAGTAGTTTGGCTACTGAATAAAACATAAGCATAGATCACACGTAGATCACAAGAACAACTCTGTCTTAGGTCAAACGTCAACAGTTCAGCAAGAAGAAGAAGTAGTTTTATTTTATATAGCGCCTTTCCAAAGCCCAAGGTCGCTTTACATTGTAGATTACAATACATTTAGACACCGGCACATACATTAGTCACATAGGATAAATATAGTAACATTATCCAAAATGCATGTTAAATAGATTATGTTTTTAACTGGGTCTTGAATGTAGCCACAGATGAGGTATTACGTAGTGTAAGAGGTAGCGAATTCCATAATTGAGGAGCATTAATACTGAATGACCTTCCACCTACAGTAGATAACCGGAAACGAGGGATGGACAATAAACCAAGTTCAGCTGATTTGAGAGATCGTGCAGGGTGGTAAGCAAGCTACCCTGGACAATGTGGACAACTGAATTTTTTTTAAATAATGCTAGGGTGATGCAGATTGGGATTTAAGAGATTTAGAAATCAATGAACACGAGACTGCTTTGTTTCAGAAAGGCGGTGGTTGGGGGATGAAACGCTCTTTACAAATAAAATTGACGCCAGACAGATTATGATCTTAAATTGCACACTGTAAAGAACTACATTTTCTTAATATGCAACAGCTGTATTGCACTGCTGTGGCAAATACAGATGACCTCCATCAGTCAGCTACCTCCTGCTTACACAAGAATTGTCCTACAGAATCATTAAAATGTGTGAAACGTTAGTTTCATCTACCACACGTTAGGGGTGTGCCATATCATACCGTCCACGATAACACGGTATACATTTTTACATGATAAAAAAAAAAAATCATATCATATCATATCGCGGTATCAATGATTGATTTACATTTGCATTCCCTAGCGCGCACAACAACACCTGTATGAGAGTAAGAGCAGCATGTCAGTCTCCGATGGTGATTTATTACCTAAAAAGGGAGCTACTTTGTATTTTAATAATTCCCACAGGTCTACCACTTATAATGCGTGAAATTCCCCCGCCAACCTTGATTCACTTTAGCATGTAGATTGTATGAGTATCCTAAATTAATCCACACAGATTATAAAATCAAATAAATCATTTTAAAACTTTGTCTGACACGCACTTTCACAAACCGCGTGAGTGTTCAGCGGTGATGCGTCTTCTCTCTCTCATCTCTCAAAATGGGTTGCTCAAGGCAAGAGATTATACACTCTCGCGTTTAGGAGTCGGGACATGACGGAATTGTCACTTGCACAATCGGGCCAGCATTGCATCGTAACTAAAGTTGATAATTTTAAGACTTTAAGTCTTATCAGTTTAAACATTTAAGCGGTTTTAAACTATCCATAACTCACGCGCTCTCAGAGAGATGTTTACTCTGTGTGCATACATACAGTAAAGCCGCATCACAAACCTCAATTATATCGCTTTAATGGAAAAAAACATGCAAAATTGTGTTAAAATTCTGATCTTGGTTAGTATACTCGTAAACAGTTGGTTATGTTTTAAATAAGCATAAAACGCACGTGACAGTATAATGAAAACAGTAATGGATTTGTGCACTAGCTCTAAACGTGACAGCAGACAGGTGTCTGTCATTAATGTTGTTGTCAAAACAACAAAAGATAGCTTTAATTGTAAGAAATCGGAAATAATAGCCTATGTATTTAATTTAGTCAGGACTAAAATACTATCAGTGTTATTTTACATTTGATTACCTTATTCAGTTTCTGTAGTATTTCTGAATACTAGTTTTAGACCTACCCAAAAACTTCTTTATTTTTATCTTTATTATTTTGTATAAATGTTTGCTACTTTTTTTCAATTTAATTCAAAGATTGAAATCAAGCTTCCTTGTGTTGTGTAAACTCTTGACAACAAAATTACCCAATTGTAAAAACGCAATGAGTGAGCAAACATTTAGGTGAGAAACGTTCAGACGAAATGACGAATGGTTCCTATATCGTCATAAATATCATTATCGCAAATATTCTTGAAATAATATCGTGATTTAATTTTGAGGCTATATCACCCATATGGTGCGGTGGTTGGGGGATGAAACGTTCTTTACAAATAAAATTGACGCGCCTTACCAAGTATAATAAAAAGCACAAATTGTGTTAAAAAGAATTTGACGTGCAAGTAAAAGGTAGGCTATCTTTCCTACAGCGTTTTACTACTTTACCACAGTAAAGAATGTGAATATAATAGGCCTACTGGTTGAACCACTGTAGTTACATGGACTATTTTAACAACGTTTTTACTACCTTTCTGGGCCTTGAAAGTTGGAATGACGTTGCTGTCAATGGAGGGACAGAAAGCTCTTAAATATCTTTAAGGGATACTTCAGGATATAGCACTGTAATATTTTCAAATTACCGTGCTTTCCTTTACATAAATTACAGAGATTTATGTATTTTTTGTCTGGAAAAAATCCTCTGATGATGCAAAAATCGTCATTTTGCGTCATCAGAGGATTTTTTGGCCAGAGGCTAAAGACTACAGCCAGTAGTAGGGCCTGTCCCGCATGTTCTCAACCCGCCCATAGAGGGTGGGATCTCAGTCACAGAATATACACATAGTGTCAGCCATCTTTTTCTGGAAGCTAGGCTAGCAGGCTCTTGTTCTGTGGAGAAAGCCGAGTAGTAGGGGTTACCATACATCCTCTTTTTCCCGGACATGTCCGGCCGTCGAGATCGTCCAAAATGTCTGGGATTCAGCTTTTGCTTTCTGCAGTCACCATTCATTGTTTACATGCACACCTTTTGTTTCAATCTAGCTGAATTCATTCTGATTGGTGAATCTGAATGAAGTGTTTACATGAACGCTAATCAAGTGATCGGTTGATGTGCATTTTAACATTGCTAAGAAAATTCCCGCTCCTCCATGAGAGATACGAGACCGGTGCGTCTCACATGTGTCGCTCATCAGTAATCACGCCACCGGCCTCGCGCGTTCTCCGCGGCCCTCAGTCTCGTCCTGCTCGCCACAGTAAATAATGAATGGCGACTGTAGAACGCAAAAGCCGAATCCCGGACATTTTGGGGTGATATCGTAATCCCGGGCAGACTCATCACGGAGACTCACTGATAGCCTTGTTGTTTAACTACTGCGCTCTGTTACCGGTAGGTGTGGCCTCCTAGGGCAGCGAAGCAAGTGCATTCTGGGAGTTGCTGTCTTTCATCCACATAAGCCAAAAATACATTTTCTGGCTTTTCTCAGTCTGGAAAGCTCAAAGTTCTAAAATAATTTCACATTTTCTTCTACATAAATGACCTTTATTTTAAACACACATTCATACACAATCTTTCCAGAGGTGAAGTATCCCTTTAATTTGTGTTCTGAAGATGAACGAAGGTCTTACGGGTTTGGAACAACATGAGGTTGAGTAATAAATGACAGAATTTTCATTTTTGGGTGAACTAACCCTTTAACCAAATGCATACTATATGAGATCAATCAGATATAGGCCTAAACAAAATAAACATAATATATTTGCACATAACAACAAGGCTGCAAATGCACAAGTAAACGTGTAGACATGAAGGTGTAACTATTTTCTAATGTAAAATGGTCCAAAACATAACTCCGGCGCACTCGCTTTGTTTTTCCTCGTGTCTGCTTTACATGTTTTGCGTTGCGCATGACCTTGCTAAATCAACGATGAGTTTTATCAATTAAATTATTGTCAATTAATCGTTAGCATCCCTACTCCATAATGGATAGAGATAAATTAGTTTAGGCAACAAAAAGTTTGACAACAAATCCTAAAACCTTTTACGCAGTGCAAACTCACCAACAGGCTTCTGTGCTTCAAGGCTCTTTCCTTTGTAGGTATCAAACAGGTTGAGAGACGCATACTTGGTTTTGCCATCCTTCCCCTTTGCCGTTTGCCCAGAGCGCTCTGACATTGCGCTGTACGCTCATTGAGTATGGTGAGTCCTGAGACTGAAAGAGAAAGAGTGAAAGAGAGAGTGAAAAGGGAGAACATGATGCTGAAGTGAAGGGTGTTTCCTTTTAAACATTACTGTGTTTTTTAGGATCAAAATTTGAACCCCGAACTGAACAGCCAAGTGCCGGCATGACAGACATCTCTGTAACGGGATTTTACATCAAAGTTAATCATAAAATTACTATTGTTTTGCATTAATGAGTGCAGTTACTAATAGTACATGTTTGTCAGTCAATTTTTCATTATGAATAATAATGAACCCATCATTCAAGCAATTGCTGCCCCCAAATAGGTGCTAATTCGGACATTTACTGGTAATTTGCTGCATTTTGTAGATCACTATACAGCCTACAAGACAAGCCTTCATTATGTTTACAGAAGTCACCCTAGGTCTTATCCTCAACTCATTTGAATCACTCAACCAAGATATTGGGGAATCCCAAATGATTACATATCAACAGAAAATAAGACCCGTTTACACTAGACAAGATTGACATTTGTCAATCAGAAAAGCAACATGTAGCCTAGACGTTCTAACAGTATTCAACAGAAAACAAAACTAACTTGCTCATTTAAACTGTTTCTTTCACTACAGAAAAACTTGCCTAGTCCGATTTATTAATAAAAGCCATTAATGACTTAAACACATTTCAAATGCTTGGGAAAGGCAGTTGCAACTGGTTGCCATGGTGATGCATTATAAATGCTGTTAATGTTTCTGTCTTGCTAGAGGTTTCATCCATAGCAACATCATGAGTGACATCCACTCAACTACATTCATAAAATCTCAAAATGATTTTAAAATAAACAAGTCGTGCAACTAAACAACTAAAAACTAACTGCAGCTAAAGCAGATAAATCTAAATAATGATGCTTTTCTTCTCCATGTTATTATATTCATAACAAGAGATTGTGTTAAACACTTAAAAATGTTTATGTCAAAACCACATAAATAACCTCAAGTATAATATAAAACTGAAATTGCCTCTATAGAGTGCAGAAGTTGTGAAGTCACTTTGTAGGACAACTCGGAAGCTAGCGGCGCATGGGTTCCCTCAATCGAAAAGCTATGCATTTTCCCCATAGACTTTTGGAAAATCACAAAACATAAGGTCTGTGTTCAACAAAGAGTTGTAACCCTTACACGTTTTGTCTATCAAGATAATCTTTACAAGTTAATCCAAAATGTATACATTTTGAAGCCTAAATAAAGCCGTTAGATATAAAATGATAACGGTAAAAAGTTTAAAAAAACCACAAGTATTTTATAACTGGTGTGTTTTATGTCATAGATCAAAACGTGAAAATATTTAGAGGCTTTGTTAACCACAGACCTTATTTCAGGCGATTTAGCAAAAACCCATTCAAAAAACCCATAGACTTTAGGGTGAGGGAACCGGAAGTGCTAAAATGCTAACTCACTTCCGCATTTTGGCCTACAAAGTGGCGTCATAACTTCGGCACTCTATAGGGCTGGGCGGTGTGATGATAAATCGTTTCCACGGTATAAAATGATTTTTGCGATGTAATAAACTTAAGTTTATAAAATCCGGAGGAAAAAAAAATATTTAGTGTGGAAAAAAGTGAAAGCAAGTTTAAATGCTACATATTATGAAAAACAAATATATATTTTGTATTCTTAAATACATTTCTGAAAAACTATTTGTAGAAAAATGTAATACAATTAAAATACATTTATTTAAAATGTAAACTATTGCACGGCTTTTTAATGGGGCAGCAAGATATTATAGATATAACAGAACAAGACGATAACAAGGTTATTAATAATCTTTCGGTGTGCAAATTCAAAACTATCATAATGAAAGGCTCCAAAACAGAGCAGCACACATCGCTTATGCGCATCCCAGGTGCAGAAGGATGTGTTTAAGCTATGACAGTTGCTTTAAAAAGTTTGAAAAGTGCATAAGTTACATAACTTCGATTGTGTTTGGCTGAAAGAAGAAAGTCATATACACCTAGGATCGTTGAGGGTGAGTAAATTATGGAATAACATTCTTTTTTTTGAATTATTCTTTTAACCACCTCACACAAGAACTTGTTAACACAAGCGTCTTCTTGTTGTGGTCTCCGGTGTTTTGCCATTGTTTCATCTCTTCCATTTCTTGTTTGCTTGTGAAACAACAATACGCTGATTTCACGCAGTCGTTATTTTGATATCGAAAGCGAGGCTCCAGTGGGAAGAAAACCGGAAGTCCCACCTTTAGTCACAGGAGAGTCACGAATGCGATGGCGTATTGTTGTGGTTAATGTAGAAATTAGTTATTCTAAAACTGTACATACATTTCTTTCATAGTTTAGACTAGGCTATATACAGTGAAATTCATTTATAAATAATTTTATATATATATATATATATATATTAGGGCTGTCAACTTTAGTCGTTTAGTCGACTAATCGGTCTATGTCGTCTTGGTCGACTGACATTCTTATTGGTCGACCAGTTGCATTTTTTTTTTTTTTTACCAATAGAAAGAATTTCTAAATGATTTACTCCTTGATATTTATTCCTTTATAAGCAGTTATATATTACTGTATTCTAAATATAATTAGCCTATGGTTTATCCCCAACTTTAAATGTTTTAATTTAGGCTATTTTGTAACAGCGCCACAGTTTAGCGCACACACATAGAACACTCGGTTCGCACCTGTGGCTGCGCTGCTGCTTCGTGCTCAGTAAGGGATATAGGTAGTTTAGCTGTATTCATTCAGTTAGAACGCTACTTGTTTCGGTTTTTATGCTTTCATACACTATATGTTTTTATCTCAATGCGGCGTGGACGCACTTGGAAAAAAAAAAGAGCGCGTCGCACCGCGACCGCGTTGCTTCCATCATGAGCGCGCACACCGCGCGCCTACATTTGAAATCGAACTTGAGCGCGCAAAAGACGTGAGCAGTCCCTTTAACGGCTTTATCATGCTGACTCAATAGATTGTGTTTTCTTGATATGTTTTTATTTGTACACTTGACGCATTTGAAAATAGCCTAAATAATGTAACAAATCGAAAATAAACCTATATGCGGTCCTACAATACAGCCTATTATTATTAGGATTGTTTTTTAGGCTCTTTGGGTTTTTTTGTGTGTTTGTTTTAAAACGCCTTGATCGGCTGGACAAAAGTTAACCCATAGCTTTCAAAGTAAAGAAGAATATACAGCCTGTATAAACGAGAGCTTTTGTTAGGATTTTTCATTGTGGCAGATAGCAGTTATATTTTTTGTAGCGTGTGGTGTGGTCAGGTGCGCAATTGTGACTGTTTTTAGGCTACTATAGACCTAGGAGGACAGTGCTCACTTTTTGCAGTTAAAAAAAATCACTTAATTTTCAAAGAATTGTATTATTATTATAGTTTTATGTATTTTTGATGTTTTTTCGTTGTTGTTTTATAAATGCTCTATGACAATTGTTAAAAAATGTTCAATCAAAACATTGCGTCTTTTTTTTTTTTTTTTTTTTTTTGTCGACTAATCGTTGTGCAGGACAAGACTTTGGTCGACAAAGGATTTCTTTGGTTGACTACAGCCCTAATATATATATATATATATATATATATATATATATATTCAGAAAGTAAAAAAAAAGAAGCAGGAACGAACTATATAGATATCCAATAGTGTAAATCACGGCAGCAGCTTCAGGTTGGTAGTCCAAGGCATTGTTGTTTATCTTTACTTCCGGGGTTCTTCCCACCGGAGCCTCACTTTCGATTTCAAAATGGCGGCGGCGTGAAATCAGTGTATTGAGCAACTTTGTAGATAAACTAATTACTGCGGAAAAAAAGCAATGAGTAGGCCTACACACAGTAGGGAAAATCATACTACCTGTTTAGAGTATGTGCATACTAAACTAATGATAAAATTCACGTCACATACACTGTTCACATACGACTAGCACAAACTGGGGACTGAGGACCCCAGGGGGCCACAATGGAGTTCTATGGGGTCCATGGAAAAGTTTAGAGAAAAGCAGTGTAACAAATATAAATATAAACTAATATTAAAAAAGATTAAACTAATTAAACAAATAGATTTGATTAAAATAAATATTTTTTTTAACTGAATTAAATAAAAATACAAAATAAATAACATTATAAAATAAAATAAATACATTTTGATTTAAATAATACATACAATAGTATGTCAATTTTTACTGACACGGTTATAATATTAATTTTTTCACATTATAAATTAGGTCTTTATACGTATAAATATATAGCTGCCTTTTAAAAATGTTAGGATGGTGTCCCTCGCATGAAGATGGGGGATGAGGGGATCCATAGCATTTGGAAGATTGAAAACCCCTGGCCCATTTACAGGGTTTCTTCTACAGTGTGACATTTAACATAATATGATTAAAGCCCATATTATTTATAATCATACAACGTACATTAACATAGCTTACAAAAAAATACCACAACCACTGGTTTGGCCAAAATAAAAGTTACTGGAATATTTGGTATATTAGCCACCACTCTCAATATCACCATCATCATCAATTATTCTTATAATGTTTGTGTAAGCCCATATGTATTTTGTATGATTTTACAATAGTAAGAACATGACTAGTAGCCTAATATTTGCAAAGGACAACTAAAGCAGCATTTTAAAGGCTGTCCAAAAACAAATCCCCACCAACATGAATTTTAAATAGCACAATCCAATGATTTAGTAAAAAGCACACTCCTGCTTCTCTAATTAACACATTAAAGCCAGCGCAGTGTACTTCACATCAGATGCAGATTAGGGATAGCAGTGATGGCCATTTGGCAAAGCCTGTAAAATAATCTCTACGCAACATGAAGCAACGCTGGGGAACAAGAGCTGCGTAGATTATTTTACACGCTTTGCCAACTGGTCGTGAGGGCACAGAACAGCTCTCCACAAAAACACTAATGTTGTTCATCTAACTATACGAAAGGTCCGGCATCTGATATAAAAAGCGGTGTATTATAAACCCGGCGAATGGTCTGTTTTGACTTGTTAACTCGCTGCTTGTAACCGCGGCCTCCATGTTTCGTGCTGGGAGGAGGGGGCAGACATATACATTTCATAATATACATAACTTCACGATTACTTATCACATCGGACATGTGCATTAATCTAGGCATGGATTAGATAAATAAGAAAAGGTGACAAACACAAAATAGGGAAATAAACCATCCGTATAATTGATGCTGCGGGTTTGACTAAAGGATTTGATGGCGAGAACAAAACAAAATGGCGGCGGCGAAGTGAGGCCAGAGCTACAAGCACATTAGCATTGGGATTTGTGACGATTTAACAACATAGGCTTCTGCTGAAATCCGAGTTCTTGGGTTTTAAAGTGCGACTTAATATATGTCTAACCAAACGAGTCAACCGGATCCATGTTTCTAAACCAAAACAATGCACTTTTCTGACATGCAGTTTCAGTCAATGCACGTCTTATACATTTCTTCAACCTAGGCGTAACGTTACTAACGTTACTCCAAATCAACGTTAAAAATAACACTTACTAAAACAGTCTAAATGAAAACTTCAAATCCACATAACTTTAAAAACGATATATGGTACATCTTCAACAGGATGTGTGACACACACACAAGCTAACGTTATGCTGATAGCATGCTAACGTTAGCCGACACCGACCGATGAAAAGCAGGACAGCTGGACCACAACACTACGACCACAAACACCTCTATAATAAAACCTCTTTAATGCACTCGATTGGTCATTAGACACAGCTACTAACCTGGTCTTGTTCCGACTTGTCTCGAGGTTGTATCGTGGAGTTATTAACAATAAATTAATCGTGTAACGTTACTAGCTAACGTTAGCACAAGCTCTTATACAAAAGCTCAAAACAGGATTATGAGTTGAAGAGATCTGATAGGACGGATGTGTGCAGTGAAGCTTACTTGTACTCCTTTTTCTTTTTTCCTCAAAACAAATGAAAAAGGAAAAATAAAATAATATTGCGGGGGGTCGATCCGTCACTATTAGAGCCGTCAACGGCTTCTGAGGATAGTAGCGCAGAGAGGGGCGGATGCGCGCATAGTGGGCGGGGTTAAATTAACATAATACGTTCCGAACAGGCCTATTGCCCAATCAGATCATATATGTTAAACTACAATTTACATTTATGTAAGCGCCTATCTCTCAATGATAGAAGTGCGCTATGAATGACCTGTGAGGATAAAGCTTGCACTAACAGGTGTAACTTGATATCTTCTTACTTAGTCAATACAATTATGTTTATTATATGTTTAATTTCGCTGTTTATATAGAGGTGTCAACAGTAAGATAAAAATATCATGTTTTAGAAAAAGTACCGTGATAGTAGTAGTACTATGGTATTCGGGTAATGTAGATTACCATTGCTATTGTTTATTATTACTATGTTAACTGTTCAGCAACACGGTAAATATTAAACTATATAGCCTACCACCAAGGTAGCCTACTTTAAAAAATACATAAAAAGAAAAAGCAGCATTTATTGAAAATAGAATTATTGCATTGTAAATGTCTTTACTGTCACTATCAATCAGTTTAATGCAGTCTTGCTGAATAAAAGTATTAATTTCTTTTCAAAAAGTCTTACTGGGCCCAAACCTTTGAATGATATTGTAAAAATGCTAATTATCTTAAATGTGTAATCTTGAGTATAACATTGTAATAAATATAGGTGATGATGCATGGTGTAAATGATGTCTAAACACACTAATACAATCAAATTGTTTACTTGTTTGTTGTGTGATTCAAACAAATGGTATGAAACATTGAAACATTGTATTTGGTAATTAATATATTTAAATATTTGAACAAACAGCCATTTGCTTATGTCCTACAAAACTTTGATTTGACATTGAGATCCAGTGCATGCTTCATGCTTCATGTTGGTTTCAGAAAAAACAACACTAATCCACCAAAGATATCAAACATGCCAGGTGGGTCATACTCAAGAACAGCAGTGCTTTCAGCACCGATGAATAACAAGAAAACTATACCAACCATACTAATTAATTTATTCAACAAAAAAAAAAGTGTGAGAAAAATGTGTTTACAGATCACATTCTGACACTATAGTCCATACCTTAGCTAGCTCATAATTTATAGTTTATTTAACTAATTAACAAGTCCATAGTCACAAGATAATGCCATGCCATAAGATCAATGGTTTTTATGTAACATGCCCTGTATTTCTGAGCATCTGCAGTTTAAATTGATTTGTGGCTGTCATCATCCAGATGTGGACTCTGTTGCATTGTAGCCTACAATGTTTGCATTGTACAAAAGAAACTCTGCTGTGAAATTTCACTCCTCACTCGTCTCACTTATTTTACAGTCACTTCTTTCAACATTACTTTTTAAATGACAGCATTTAAGTGCTATTGCTAAGTGCTAAGACAAATTCCACTAAAAAGAAAACCTTAAAAGGTAATATATAGGCTATATACTGCACTGTCGGTAAAGTTTGGAATAATTAAAAAAAAATAATTAAATGTTTTGAAAAAAGGCTATTATGCCCACCACGGCTACATTTATTCGATGAAAAATACAGTCAAAACAGTAAAATTTTGAAATGCTATTACAATTGAAATTACTATTTTCTACTTGAGTTAGGGCTGTCAATAGATTAAAAATTTTAATCGCGATTCATCACACCCTTTTTCGAGATTAATTGCATTATCGTATAATTAAACAGCATTTATTTTGTCATTGTTTGCTATATCCAGAAAAGCAAACTGTGAGACTGAATTGTGATTCTTACAAAACTGGTATTTTCTGTTTTCTGCTAGTTTTTTTTTTCAAGGTAAATTTAGGTGTCTTTCCAAAAAAAAAAAGGACACTTGTAGACTCCAAAAGAACACTAAACAACCAATTGATATAAGGAGTCCATATAATTCATAAATGTATGCACACCAAAGCACCCATGAATTATATTTTTTTTTTCAGAATTCAGTGTACATGTACTGTAAACAGTTTAATGGTAAAAAAAAAAAAATCTCTAGAGGCAAAGCATGAGATTATTATTTTTTTTTTGCTTTCTAACAATTAGCATGTGATACCAACCTCAGCCATTAGGTGCCAGATAATCATGTAAATTAGCCTAAAATGCTTACAAGGTGACAGATCTGTATATTACTTAATCTTAATATTTTAACAATCATATTGTTAGACATTCTTCTAGTCCACAGTAAATCCCTCATTCATTGTCATTGTTCATTGTCATGTGTGATGATGGGCTGTCAGGAAAGCTATGTTTCATGGGGTATATGTTTATTTAATTGTGAGATTTATTCTATTATAACGTATTAGTATGGCATTTGTCTTCATGTGTGACTGTGACAACTAGAGTTATTTCTACTGGAATATTGATCCTGTTTTTGATACATTGATTTGGTCTTCTGAAATACAACTTGAAATAAATTCACATCTCACACATGACAACAAATGCTATTATTTTTTCTTATTGAGATGTGCAAAATCATTGTAACGTGGACAACCTGTCACATGCGAGGCTTATCTCTATCTGATTGATATCCATGGCTTATCCACTGATGTGGAGCGTAAAATCCAGCTCCCTCTCTCTGGACGTCCAGCTGCCCCTCTCTAGATGTAATTTGGCTGTAATGAGTGGAGATAGAAGGTCCAACCACAACCTAACCCTATCCCTCCCCCATTAGATCCACAGAGGTGGAGCTGGACTAGGTCAAGCTCCACCCAAGACATCCAGAGAGGGGGAGCTGGACATCATTTGGCTCTGCAGTGAGCACCTGTGTAACATTCATGTTATGCCAATGCTTACTGATAGTGGCACCTGGTGGCAGAAGTTGCATGTTTAACATGGTAAAATCATGATTTTAGCTGCTTTGAAACAATTTTTACTGTGAAAAGCACTATACACAATTGTCATTTTTTTAAACACTGCAGTACGTTTCATTCAAATTGTTCTCACAATGTTTTTTGTAAGCATTCCAAAGACATTCAGCAAATATTAATAACATCATAAAGATGATCCAAGAATGTTGTTCTAAGAACGTTTTCTCAGTATTATGAGAATGTCCCATCAAGACAGTTTTCTCTCAGCATTATACGAGAACATAGGCTATAATGTTATAAGAACGTTATTTTAAAGAACATTTTGTTCTAACATTTACATAATACTTTACAAAATTATTTCTGGCATACAATCAAGCTATAAGACAGATAAAATAAAACAGTCAGGATACGACAGTGGAGTAGAGGCAAGGGAAGACAAATGTACAGTGATTTTAGTTTTATTAAAATATATTATTTAAAGAAAAAATAGAGACAAATCAGGATTTTTTTTTTAGATAAGAACTATTCAGTTGTCACTAATGCTTCAGATCTATTTTTCTTAATCTTCCAATAGCAGGCAAAGTTTGGTAATAGGTCTTTCTAAGAATCCAGTAACAGTTCTTATGAGTCCTATGGAATCAGGAAAACAACTTCTGTTACTCTTCCAATAGGCTACGATCCACGAGGTGCTGAACTGTCCACGTCTAGCACAATATCTCCATTCTGCAGTCCTCTTTTTACAGTAAACCATCTCTGTAGTTCCTGTAGTTATGGTAAGTATTTCTTGAGACCTGGACCTATTATGTATAATAGTGGTGAAAACAAGTTTCCTATTTTTAATCCTTGTTTCTTGCCCACTGTGGGAGATGCTGATGCTATGATTCTGACGCGTGCAAAGTACCATGAATAGATCCAGAGAGGCGTGTTGATGTTCCAAACAAATAACTGAAGTTTATTAAATCAAAAATAAAGATGCATTGAAGCATAAAACAAAACAAACAACTTTTAGCCCGCTTGCAGATTTGTTGCACCATGACACCCAGCTCCATGCGCACCAGGCTTGTGCAAAATTCAGAATTTCAGAATTTGAATTTGAATTGACTCCGCCCCACAGGAAGTGGAATTAAATTCATGGCAATTCAAAGAAATTCCACACAGTCACACAACAGGAATGTGATGAATCTCACATACATTCAGTGTTAGTAAGGTTACTTTGGAAATGTAATTGCTTACTGTTGTTAGTTACCCATTATAAATGTAGTTTAGGTTATTTTATTTGGATTACTTTATCAATGCAAAGCAATTTCCTTTTAATTTGATTAGTAACTAATTGAATTACACATTTTACCTCAGTAATACAAATAAATACAATTACATTCATTTTGTCATTTGATAACATAATTGCATAGTCACTCCTCAACCCTGCATACATTTTGTTCTAAAATATAGATAATGATAAAATTCTTGAAATAAATTACCCCCTCAATGTTGTTTAATTAGTTTTGTTCCAATTTTCATTTCAAAGTAATCAAATAACACAAAGTGCATAATGCAATCATATCTGACATATACAAAGCTTCATTGTTAAACACTTAATTTAAAATATGTATATGAATTTCTTTGATTTTTTTATTGAATTGCAATTCTGCTTCCTTTAATTCAAATTCAAATTGTAATTCTAGATCCTGTTTTTGACATCAATTCAACTTCAATTCAACTTCAAATTCAAGAGTCTGAATTGTGCACAAGCCTGATGTGCACGGTCAAAAGACTGTGTGCTCTTGCACCAACCCCCCTTCCTGTCAGGGGTGGTCTATCCTTTATACAACTTTTCCCCTCTCACCTATAGAGGGCACACACTCAGAGAAATAAACACAATTAACAATACAACAACATTCTGATATTTAAATGAACAAATTTATAAAAATTAAATGAGGTGGTAAGTATGGCTCCTACAAGAACCTTTCTTCATTGGTCACTGACACTGTACAAGTCAATTTTCACAAAGGAGATGGTCTCAAAATAGTCTTTCTGGCCTTTCTCAAAGATGACATAGATGTATTTCTGATCCTCAGTTTCCTTGCCTTTAAGTGATGTCATACAAGAGTATCCACTTGGCCCGGCCCAGATCTTCAGAGTATCTGTCACCCATGATTTACCGTGATTCAGAGACCAGCGAAGAGTGAGGTTCACTCCTAGAGAAAACAACAATCACAGTTGCTTATAGGCATATTTACAAGCATGAATACACTATCGACTATCCTATGCTTCTCTCTTATGGCACACACAAAACCACAGACATCAAAACAGAGCCAGAAGGCAAAACAATATAGAGAAATATTATAGAATCAACGTATGTGTAAATATGTAGTGATATATATTGGTGACAGGCAGACTAATTGGCTGATAATCAGCAATTATGAGATCATCACTATTGGCCAAAAGCTGTGCCTGATTGACAAATGAACAAAAAGATGATCCATTTCTGCTAATTCCAAAGTCTACCAAGTCTTGTCATGGATGGTCCAATTTTGGTCTACATTGAACAATATTCACTTGCTATAGATGGAGAAAAATCCTAGAATGGTTTCCTCCAAAACCTTAATTTATCTACGGCTGAGGAAAGAAAGACATATACATCTTGGATTGCTCTGGAGTGGGACAATAATCAGGACATTTTCATTTTTTGGATGAACTACTGATATCATCATGCTCACTGCTTTTAGAGTTGGCTGGGTTGGTGAAGTAGAGCACTCCTTCCTTCTCTAAAGCTCCAGCTGCAACAGCAGGATCTTCCAGTGTGTGATCAAACACCAGCTCCTCCACCGGCAGAGACTCCCCTCCATCCAGACTGCGTGCAACCATACGACAACGGCAGTGATAGTTTTTATTGTTACGCACATTGATCACGATGCTGCCGTCACCCAGCTCCACTGGCTTCGATGAAACACAAGACAGAAGTTCAAAGATTTTCTAAATTCTTCTGATTCACAGAAGTTTGTATGTAGTTCGTAAGCACATTACAAGTTCTTCATACCTGACACTCATCTGGCTCAAAGTCAAAGTTGTTCTTGGGCTGGTTATATGGAATACTCTTCAGTTCAGCTCCGTATCTCCATGTGTTTCCATGATCATCGCTCAGGATACAAAACACTCCGTCTCCAGCGATGCTGCCGTGGCCACACACCACCAGACGCCCAATAGCAGGTGGATGATGTTTCTGTTGGCACCATTAACAAAACATGGTGAGAGATCTTGAATAATCCTTTAATGAATCTCTATGACTGGAAGAAATGTCAACCTCAGATTTGAATGAGTATTTTCCATGGTCTATTCATGCGGTATCAGTTATTTTTAATAAACTCACATAAGCAGAAAGAAAAAACTAAATAAACAAAACAAAAATAGGATGCTTTTTGTCATGTAGACTAGGTGTGGTTCAGTATCTTGGTGTTGATGCTAAATCGATAGTTTGATACAAACAGACCACTGATTTTGCATGATAGATTTGCACAACATGTAATGGAGACATAGATAATCCTACTAATTGATACTGGTATATGCATGATGACATTTGTTGCTACATTTGTGCAGGGATTAACAACAAACTAACAACAACTATTGATTATATAAATGATAGATATGTCAAATATATGCAACTGAGCATCTGTTCATGTAATCAGAGATGTCCTCTTTAACATATTGGACATCATTAATAATGATAATCAGTTATTGAATTATACAATCAATGCATTACATTTTAATAGTCAAATCAATGCATTGATGCTTTTTTTCCCACTTAAATATTAACTTTCATGCATCACGTCACACTGCCTCTACAGCCAGGCTGCATTGAATAGCAGCACTTAAAATGAAATAAAATAATTTACAGCTCAAAAGAAATATGATAAAAATCACATAATAAACTTACTAAAATGTAAACCAAAATTAAAATGCTATTTAAAAATAATAAATTCTATAATATTATGAATAGAACTAAAATACAGCACATTGTTGTAGATACCAACACTCAAACAAATATTAGTCTGATTTTAAGATTGTCAAACATGGACTTATTGAGTCAACATTACTGAGTATTTTTACATGGTGTACATATTATGAATTTAGAATAAATGTAAAGTATTAAATAGAAATAAAAAAAAAGTCAAGTAAAACTTTTAAGACTTAATTGAACTAAATTCACTTCTTGGTAAATGGCAATGCGGAAACGTGTGCTGGAATCAATGAACTAATTTTATACAGGTTATGCATTTTTAATTATTAGTTTTTCTAATTTAAATATACATATACATTTTTGTTTAAACTTTTTTTAGTCTGTTGGTCTCATATCGCTTTATATTTTTGATACTGCGGTACTTTTTGTACTGGTATACATCACCACCGTAGTTCAGGCAGTTGCTGTGTCCGAAATCGCATACTGTATAGTTTGAAACTTACTTCGGAACCATTAAAAAATAATATTCTATACAGTAAATGTGTGTAGACCGTAAGGAATTCGGACGTACTACATCCGCCCTGTTGTCACTGTCATGTAACTTAAGGGCGTCAGTTATGTTGCTTTCACTGCCATTCACAAATCTTCTCCTGTGGCCTCATGGGATATTAAAGTGTCCATTGAATGCACACTAGAATCTCGATGGAAGTAGTCGGTCATCAGGGTACTTTTCGCCTACAGTTTTTTTAATTTTATGTATTCAGATAAATTACCCTTGTTGGCTTACTGTTTTTCGCATACTAGGGAAGTATTCGATTTAGGACGCAGTGAGAACTTATCTGACTAAAGGCAAGTTCACACTGCACTGACAGACGCCAAACAATGGCAACAGACACTTCATCAGGTTTTGTCAGATCAGCTGCTGACGTTGGTCAAGGCTTGTTTTCATCGACTGAACATGTTCAATCAATGTTTGTTGGGTCATGGAATGTCCGAAAAGTGACATACTGTAATCTGGTGATTGTCAGCATTAGTCAGTGTCTTTCGGTGAAGTGTGAATTGGTCACATAGCGAAGTTTCAGCAAAATTCTGCAGACAAAAATGGTCCATTGTCTATTGTCAATAGTGTAGAGATGCACAAAACACAGCTCACACAGAGGTTACTTTCAAACCAAGCAGCTTTCTGTTGGTCAACATGATGAATTTGAATGACCATCTTAAACCTGATGTGAAATCTGCAAGAGGAAATTTTTCGCACTCACATGAAATTCCAAAGCGTGTAAATTCCTATTGAAATTACTGTTTCCTCGAACAATGATTAAAGGGCACCTATTATGGAATTTTGAAAATTACCTTTCATGTAGTGTGTAACACAGATCTAAGTGAACGAAAACATCCTGCGAAGTTTTAAATATGAAAGTTCACTGTATACAAAGTTATTGTCTCTCAAAAGTAAGAGTCGACTCTGAGTCGCTGATATGAATCGATAGACGAACAATGCCTTTTCTCTATCTAGATGACGTCAACTTGACAAGTTATTTGAATAAGATACGGCCACTTATTGCGCTCGGGAAAGCGCCAGGGAAAACTTGAAAACATCATGGCAACGAGACGCTGTGTTCTGAACATGTGCGACGCAAAAGCAAACTTTATTCATCTGCCCAGGGAGGAGCATTTGAAGACTAAGTGGCTACAATTCATGCAACTATACCACAGAAGTATAGCCCGGACCCTGTGCTTTGTTGGTGTCATTTTGAAGATGATTGCTTCACAAACATAAATGCTATCAAATATGGATTCGCGAGCCAGCTGATATTGAAGGAAGGTTCTGTAAGTTTATTTTGATCAGCTTCCTCCTCCGAATCACAACCTGTAAGTATTATTAATATGAATAATTGTTGCTTTTATGTAGCATGCTCAATAATTATTTTGTGTGTTGTGTAACGTTACGCACAGCGCAGCTTCTATAGTCTTCAATGTCAATTGTATTGAAATATGTTAAGTGTTTGTCGTTGTTATTGGAGTTGTCATAAAGAATAGAGCAATACCTCGTAGTACTGCATTATCAATATGTTTATGCGTTGGGCTAACGCAAACAAAGACTGAATGTGCTTTTACCACTGAACTTTGGGCTATGGTCGCTAACATAACTCAACTTAAATTCCTTCTCTTATTTTTACTACAAAGCGGTGCACTATAATCATTATTATAACACAATGTAATTGATAAAAGCATTGTACACTGTACTCCGTGTTAACCAACTGACTGGTTGTTGACTCCGTGTTAACCAACTGACTGGGTCATCTGACCAATCACCGCAGATTAGCATCACGCAAAGGCGGGGTTTGGAAAAATGAATCTCTGAACGATTCATATATGGGAGTCACTGAGCAAATCAGGTAAAAATAAATCCATATTATAAAACAACAAAAGTGTTTTTTGTCATGCATGCTTGTAAAACTGTTGTTGGGGACTCCCAAAACAATATTAGGAACATTTTAAATGCCATAATAGGTCCCCTTTAATGTGACAGCAGTCAGCCAAAATATGATGCCGGTATTCAAAATATGGCTAAAATATGAGACTATGGGAGGTGTAGTGAAGAACCCACAGATGAGTGTAAGTGAACACCTGTATACCGAAGCCAGGTCCAGGAGCAAAACTCTTGAGCCCCAGTTGAGGGTTGAGGTTTCGTGGGGCGCTCCAGGTGAACCCGTCATCCAGGCTCTGCACCATCATGGTGCTGGAGGGGTTGCAATGGTGACGGTGGAAGCACAACGAGTAGATGAGTATCACAGCACCAGTTTCCTCATCCACAACTACCGAACCTAAGTTCAGCCCATCTGCTAGAGAGCCATCGTCCACTATGAATGAGGTAGGAGACCAGGTGTCACCTGAGAATGTGTCAGTAGAAAGCGATAGTTTGAGAAGAAAAAGAGAATGAAAAACAGAATCTTACATGTCTTTCGGTTCAGATCATCAAGTGAGCTACTAAACTGGATCCATCCTGAACTCAATGTGACACACCTCTGTCTGTGGACCGTCTTAAAGCTATGAACTTGGCTCCAGTGTCTTTGAAGGACATCTTCCGGGCCTCTGCAAAAGCCAGCAGACTCCCCTGAGAAGTGAAGGTGAGCAGGGGAATCCTGTAGGTGTGAACTTCTCCAGTTTGACCACCGACCCAGAGCAGCTGCTCATCAGCAACAGCAGGATTGATCTGTTCATTTGAAAATAAAAAACCCAAAGGGAAAAAGGTGAGGCTTGTGGCGCTATTTACTCCAGTGAACATTTCTCTGTGAAGCTCACTGTTGAAAGACAGGTTCTGTGAAGGCAAATACTTTTGACTGTAAGCTATAGAACATTACCATTTTTGCTCAGGCAAATTCACGAACATTTCTCTCATTTAAGACAATTTTGAACAAAGTGGTCTACACAATACACAAAATCACTGCTAGAGAAAACAAATATTTATGAAAGCTTGTTTTCACCAGGGATAAATAGCCTAAATAAATACATATATAGGCTACATAGACTAGGCTATTTATCCCACATTTTTTCGCGCAATCCCGAGTTTATAACTCGCAATTCTGACTTTTTCGCAACTTTGTGGACTTTTGACACAAAGATTTAGTTTTCGATAATATCTCACAAACTTCCCTTTGTTACAATAGTGTCACAATTGTCTAATTAATAGCTAAATGTGTTGTATTTTGGTTCAATTATATAAATGTTTGTTGGCGACGCGTGATGTTTTGTCATGCTATTTAACAATCGTCATCGAATGATAAACAAAATCGTAAACCTTACCTTTTCATTTCGCGCAAATGAACACAGTAACGTTACCGTCAGAAGCAAAATCCGCAAAAGAGTCCGATGCATGACGGCAACTGTTGTCAAGTCATGTGGACTATTGTAATTCTGTATTATTTAACCTGGCTTCAGGTATAGGCTATATTACAAGCGCGCGTAGCATGAGAACCGGTTTAACAGACCGGTTTACTTTGCTGAGGCATGACATTTAAAATCAATGACAGTTCTGAACCATCAGATAGGCTTAAACAATGTCAAAAATGGGAAATATTGGCAAATTTAACAATACATTATTTTGCAGACGTAGGCCTACACAAGTAGCCTAAACATTGGACCTTTTCTTTTTCTGGTGTTAGTTAGCTACGGGACCCGCTTAAAATGAGGGAAATTATTATTATTATTTAATGACATATCATGGCTACAGAAAATATGAGCATATGCTTTTTAAGTCAAAATAAATTTTACTGTAGGCTATTTAATAAATCTGGCGTTGGTGAGCATAAGAGAAATCTTACAGATTTTAAACTTTTGAATGGTAGAGTATGTGTATTTTTTTTTCTACACACACACTTCTAGGAGTTATAGTCTGAGGACAAATGGAGGGAGCAATGCCATATAATTAAATTTGTGATAAAATTTAAAGAAAATTCTAGAGATCATCTGAATTTCAAGGTAGAAATGTTGCATCTTAAAACATAATAACAGCCAAAGTTGTATTCGTATGTATTTTATATGATGAGAATTAAAATTAAACAATGAGTTGCTGTATCAAAATAGAAAGATTTATTGAACAATGAAAGATGTCCCTGTGCAATCCAGCAAATCAAGTAGTCAAATGTTTTAATATCAAATGTAAAACAGCAAAAGCCTTTTGGGTGACTTTCAACATGTAATATTTAGCTTACATTAGGATGTTACCAAAAATGGCTGTCATTTAAAAATACAACATCTGGGGCCACAAAAGGGCCAGACTAGGTAAACAAAACCATATAACCGGAAGAAAATCAATTACATAGTTAGATATAAAATGGGTTTTCTGACTTCACAGCTGTATAATATGGAGGGGGAAAAAACTGCTTGTTTAGTGGTTTCTATATCTGTTTCAAACCCTTATCAATTTAAGCAAACTCAGGGACTGAAGAAACACCTAAAGGTAATTACAATCAAATCACATTTCTGTATTTAAAGGTACACTATGTAACTTTTGGCACTCTAGCAGGTTAATAAACAAAACCGCATGCACCTTGTTGAACAACATTGTACCCGGAGCTACTTTTCTATGTTTATGTATATGATGAGTCACGAAGGTACTGGGCTACTTGTCGGTTGTCGTGTCGCCTGGTCTAAAAAGCTCAGAATTTAAACCCTTATTGTAGGAGCACTGCAGGGATTCAGGATAAGATAAAAACACAGTTTGGAATTTGGATTCACAATGTACTTGCTCATTATAAGAATTTTGAACAAAAAGTTACAGTGTACCATTAAAACATTATTTCAAGACTTGCAAATCAATCACTGTTAAACAGTATAAAACAACGATTTTAAGATTGTTGTAGCTTCGTGAAGATTAACTCCAGTCACATTATTGTAAATCCCATTTAAAACAAATCTTTAAAAGAAGAAATAAAAGGATTGGCACGATAAACATCACCTGTGTGGTTTAAAAACCTACAAATAGTCTCAATAAACATGTGCAACCCATGTGCAAACTTTCATCAAGATGCTTATATTATAGAAAGATTTGTGCATTGGAGTGAGACTAAGTAAGTACTGGAGTAAAATTACCAGTAGGTAATAGTTGTTTTTATCCTATTACATTGCTTTAGGCTATATATCAATCTTACAATGAAGCGGGATGTCTTGATTCTTTCTGGAGTGGAATTCATATCAAAGCAGTGAATAGTACAGACCAGCCGTAATCCAAAATGTAATGTAGAGAAGAGTAAAAATTATTTTACATCAGGCTGATATCTTGATTTTCTCAAAAAAGTCAATTTTAAAAGTCCTAAATATCCCTTTTCTTTCTTCGCCTGAATACTATTTTCCTCCATATAGATGAATTTTGGCAAAAGAGATGGTCTCAAAGTAATCTTTATGGCCCTTTTCATAAACGACAAAGATGTATTTGTTGTCCTCAGGAGAATCTCCCTTGAATGATGTCATAGTCGAATAACCGCTTGGCCCCGCCCAGATCTGGACTGCCTCCTTTTCCCATGACTTCCCATCAGTGAAAGACCAGCGAAGAGTTAGATTGACTCCTGTGCAAAAAAAAAAAAAATTACGGTTCCATAAAGATTTTACTTAGATATTTCTAAGCAAAACTTTGTGAACTGCTCTTCCTCACTGTGCTGAGAGTTGGAAGGGTTGGTGAAGTACATCACTCCTTGTTTCTGCAGGGCACCGGCTGCAACGACAGGGTCAATCAGCGTTTTGTCAAATACCAGCTCCTCCACAGGCAGAGACTCGCCTCCGTCCAAACTCCGCACTATTATTCGACAGCGGCAGTGGTAGTTGTTTTGGTTGCGTACATTGATGACTATGCTTCCGTCCTCTAGTTCCACTGGCTGTTAAGGCAGACGTAAGGGAGGGGAATGTGTCAAGTCAAACGAAAAGTCAAGTAGTGCAGCTGTTTAATATCAAGCCTGTAATTTTTACAGAAAAAAATAATAGAGTACAGTAAAAACCTGTTAATTGGTTAACTGTATACTACAACACCATATACAGTGGAAAACTGTAAATGGTTTAACATTGCATTATATCGCCGCTGTTGGGCAGAAACCTTGTACGTCCAAATTCACTACTTTTCAGGAAATGAAAAAAAAAATTTTTTTTACACAATTAAACACGGTGTTGTCAAGGTTGATATTGTGGCTTTATATATGCTCCGACACTTGCACGTGTAATTATATTATTAACATTTGACCAAAATGAAGCTCAAGTGGAGTTATGAGGGGTTTTTTTCCAGCAAATGTTTGATATATGCATTCTGTTTGTCATTATAACGTCCATGGGCGTCGGAACCATTGGATATGTCCCACCCACTTTTCAAGACCAATGATATTGGACCCACTCTTTTATCGTCTCTAATTTATTCAGCGCATATGTCTGTTCGCGTTTCAGAGCGCCGTCAGTCAAATCCATTCCACTTGAGGAATGCCCTAATAAATTAAACTCCATTTCCGCTGAATCGCTACATTATATTTCTCAAAAATAAAAATAACTGCCCGGTTTACCCTTCCAGTCAAATATTGCGTTGCAAGCATCAGTAAGTTATTAGCTTTAAGTTATCATCGGGGTAATCCACGGATAGCTGTGCATTTAATACATGACGTGAAGCAGAGTTCAGTTTACTTGTTTAATTAAAAGGCACTAGAATAGGCCTACATGAAATGGCATTTACTCCAGGAAAAATTTTTTTAGGGGAGCCAAGACTGGCTTCCGACGCCAATGATAACGTCTCATATAAATCAATGAGTGCATCGCATTACGTTTTCATCAACTTACAGGTTATTTCGTTTATTATAGCTATGTGGACGCTTTTTTGGTGAAAAACAGTCAAATGACACTCCTCAAAGTCCCTGCTTGACACATTTTATTTAAATAGTTTTTTTATTTTTGTTATCAGTAATATACATTAGGGTGTTTTTTTTGTATTTTCTGTTTTTTATGTTTATTGCATTATTTTAGTGTCATACATGTTACCCTGATGGTGTTTGTCTTTGTGTGAGTGACACTGTAAACCACTGTACAACCATCTATTGGCCATGTTTTATGGTCAGGCCACATATGATGAACTCTGATTCATTATGTGGCCTTTTTTATAATACCACCTATATTATTATGGTGTTTACTAGTACATTTTAAGTTAAAAAGCAGATTTTGGTCTTTCAGAATTGGTATATTATAAAAATTGTCAGTATTATTTATTTTTTACAATGAATTACTGGCAACCACTAGCCTGGCTGACGTCAGACCTAGTCTGAGACGTGGGTCTGGGAACCACATGTTCATTTTCTCGTATTTGAGGCGTGGTTTACGAATGCCCCAGAGCCGTTTATTGGGTGCTACGAATGTCTATCAAATGCGCCTGTATGTAGCTCATAGCCAATCGCTTCAATTATACCCGATGACGTATGTAGAGCGACAGAAAAGTTGCTCTTTTGTCAAAATAAACTTGCGTTCTAAACTACTTAGAACAATATCTAAGGCTGCATCGAAAGGTAACTTCGCGTCTGCTGCCATGTTGGATCCATAAATATAAACAAACTGCTTTGATGTGTCGGATAGACGTCGTCATCGTCTTGCTGCTCCCTCCCCATTCTGTGATTGGTTCCCTAGTTGAGGCGCAAATCTGGTCCATGGAATCCAGGCTGCCTAACAGCATGAATAAAATCGTGCTGCGCAAGGCAGCATGGGGGAACCCAGGCTAGGCAACCACAACTTCTGTTATTTTCTTCTTCTTTTTTTTACTGTGAATTTAACTGAATATTAATCTCATTATTTAACCAATAGCTTTATTGCTACAATTTTCATGACTTGAGCATTTAACTGATTAAATGAAGCACGAGGAAATTGTATATTTACAATGAAATATTCACAGTGAAAGACAAACCACCTGACAACTATCAATGAAAGTCCCACTGGTGAATCTTTGTATAGTCTATGACTGCATTTTCTAGATAAATGTGTCCACACTGCAACAAAGCAAACATACGCTGCATATGTGACGAATGGCACAAAACACCAAAAGTGAACAGTAGAGGGGTATCCTACAGAAAGTGAACAATGGGCCTGTCCAAATTCTCACACTTGCGTTCTTTGCACTTGACTACTTGTCTACTTATATGACGCATTTTCTGTATTTGGCTCAAGTGTTCAAGTGGGTGTGAAGACCACAAGTTTGTGTAGAACTTTTGATTACCCGATGGGACACACTTACACAGTAGTTGCAAAAATGCAAGTGTTTCCAGAGCTTTATGATGATTTTCAATACTTTGCATTTTAAAATAAACTTCTAGATGTAGTGTAGTCTCTAATGTAGTTTCTAAATGTTCAGTAGTTCTTATGTAACAGATGACACAATGTAGACAATAGTAGGCTAATAGTGGTGCTAATTACGTGATAAAAGCAGTTGCAAATGCTGTAAAAAAAACTTTAACTACCCAATTATATGTAATATCTAATTAATTTAACTTACAGTAGAATGTTTTCCTCGTCATCTCGCGATTTCGGGGCACGTGAGTTCCTGAACATGATGCATGATGGGATACACTTACCTCAAATACTGGTCCGAAGCGATATTCAAGAAAGTATGGGTTTAGTGAGCGTTAAGGGCACTGAGCTTTGGCATTTTAAGGCCTGAGACAGTCTTGGCCACTTACTCACTGTTTCGTGCATGTGCTCTTAAGTGGCCAAGACCGCAAGTGTAGGTATTTGGACTGGCCCAATATTAGTTGTCAGTCTCCCTTTTTATAGCAACGGTTCTGAACCAGGGGGCCTTAGGAAACTTCCAAGGTAACAAGGTAAACTTCATATAGTAACACTTCAGTCATATATATTTATACAGTGTATTGAGATAAAGTAGTGTAACATTACCTGACACTCATCTGGGTTGAAGTCCAGTTCTTGTTTAGGCTGATTGTAAGGGATGCTCTTCAGAGCAGCTCCATATCTCCAGGATTTACCATGATCATCACTCAGGATACAGAAGACCCCATCACCAGCAATGGAACCATGGCCACACACCACCAAACGGCCCACATTGGGTGGATAACGTTTCTGTGAACACAGGCATGTGATGAACTAAAAGCATATTAACTGCTCTTGGGTAAAAAAAAAAACATGAAAAATGGTCACATGAGCTTATTCGTTCTTCTTTACAAACCAATGCTTAACAACATACACAATAAAATGTAGTTTTATATAACCCGAAAAGTCATAACAGCATCATAAACAACAAGAAGTCTTAAAGGCGTGTTTTCGTTTGAAGGAGGAACAGAAAGCAGACAGAGCTAACCACACCTGTATTCCAAAGCCAGGCCCTGGAGCAAAGCTCTTCACCCCCAGCTCAATGGACAGGTTTCGTGGGGCGCTCCAGGTGAACCCGTCATCCAGGCTCTGCACCATCATGGTGCTGGAGGGGTTGCACTGGTAACGGTGAAAACACAGAGCATAGATGAGTATCACAGCACCAGTCTCCTCATCCACAACCACAGAACCAAGACTCAGCCCATCTGCTAGAGAACCATCATCCACAATGAATGTGGTTGGAGACCAGGTGTCACCTGAGAAATACAAGAACGAGATTGGAATTCAATTCCATCTAAAGCAATAGGCATTTATGACTCAATTTAAGAAGCATTTCAAGAGTGAGCCAGTGAAAGTGGATGATCCACCTCTGTCTGTGGAGCGTCTCAGTGCGATGAACTTCGCCCCGACGTCACTGGAAGACATTTTCCTGGCCTCAGTGAACACCAGCAGACTACCACGTAGTGTGAAGGTTAGTAGAGGGATCCTGTAAGTGTTGACCTGACCGGCTCCACCGCCGACCCATAGCAACTGCTCCTCATATATCAGTGGGTCAATCTGTGGGAAGCATGTAGAATTACAAAAATAAAACAAAGGGATAAAGAAATCAGATAAAAACTGAGCTTGAAACTTTTTCGCATGACAATCACATGACAAATCAATAAGTTTGGTGTCAACATGTTTTATCAAGGCCTTTTTCAGTAACTATTATTTCTATAAGATTAACAAATAAGATAAATAAATAGAATATAAATAAAGCCCCTTAAAATAAACTACTTAACTAGTTCGTTCACAGTATCTCTGTAAAGATGTGTATGCAACAAATAAAATGAGTAGATGTATATATGTGGCTGACTGTTTTGGGATGTAAATAATTTTTATATAGATTTTGACTGGAATTAAGATGCAAAAATAAATGAAAGATTTACTAGATCTGTATGAAAATGTAAATATAATTATGTTTAATGAGTTCTCTTAACTAGCACGACAGGACAGTGCGACAAATGTTCTCTTAGTGACATTCACTGTGCTTACAGTCATGCACCACTGCAACATAAATCTTAAATTATACTTCACTCTGCATACCGGTATTAATGTTATAGTCGAACAAAGGAACAGCGTGTACAGAACAGGACACTATCATGTGACAGTCATGTACTGTATTTACCTGAGACTTGTCCTCAAGCGCACAGGAAAGCACTGCTATCCCAAGTACAACCCAAAATTGTCGAACAAAATCCATTGAAACGAGTAAGGCAGCGACAAGTACAGATAGCACCTGAAGAAAAAAAGACAAATTCTTGATTAAGCTATTTATTTATTTATTTTAATAACGCTTGTGAATCCTGAAGTATCGACACCTGACAACAACGGACTAACATAACTCAGTACTCACATCCTCAACCATACAGTCATGTGACTGACACTCAGGGTTGCCAGGTCTGAATAACAAAACCAGCCCAATTGCTCATCAAAATCGCGTCAACCCGCGGCAACAGTGTAAAAGCAGCCGAATTCTGCGTGGAAAACGCGGACTTGGCAACACAACCACAACCCTTCCACTGCGAGACGTCAGAATCACATGCCAGATCTATTTACATAAGGAAAAACAGGACCATGGGCATGTTTTATTTGATTAATTTTGATCATTCAATGATATGTGTTTGGTTATTTGTAGCATACTGCTGCAGCACGTCCGTTACAGGATGAAACTTGGGGTAGGATGTTGATTGGCTGTCTGTACAATTATGATTTGCGATATAGAATAAATGGGCAGAAGATGTTGAATTAAAAGTAGCCGACATCTTGACCTGTGTTATACTAAACAGCATGGCAAAAACAGTTGATATTCTACTAATGTATGTGTAAGATATCAGAGGTCCTTGGGACTGTTTAAAGAACACATTGCTTTTAAATAATTTAAATACATTTTATAATGTCTCCCAGAATATTACTTCTACATATTATTAAACAAAATTTGTATTTAATTATAAAGGATTTCTAACAGGAATATTATATTATAGCCTATTTATTTTTATTTTCTATTTATCACCTTGTATATTGTTTGTTGTGCTACACATTTTAATCACTTTTATATATTATATTATAGTATAATTATTTCATAACCATTAATATTACACACATAGATGTAAACTCATCTACATTAGTATACTCCCGAATTGCTGTGCAAATTTAGATGCAATTTTTAACTAAGCCTGTTGATGGCATTAGTGTCCTGCCAAATTTTATTTTCATGTACAACCATTACTTAGATTTACATTTAAGATGTTTGAGAAACATTTTGTATTAATTGCAATTTCTTTGCATTTTTGACTAATTTTAGGGGTTTCCCCGCCCAATTTTATTAAGTTATGAACTGGAATGGTGATCTGGGGAAAGTTGTCACACATTTTACTCCATTGAATATTTCCCAGGGAAGTTTATTTTCTGGCCGTAAAAAGTACTGGCTGAAACAAATAAATAAATAAATAACTTCATTGCAATAGCCCCCTAATGGTATAGTGTGGTATTTTTACACAACATGGGGTAAGTTGTCACAAAAGAAAAACTAAGTGTTTACTTTTTTATTTTTATTTTTTATTTTACCTTTATTTTACCAGGGAGGAAAAAATCACATTGAGATTACAATCTCTTTTACAAGTGAGTCCTGGCCAAGAAGGCAGCACAGATAGGATACACTTAACAGACAACAAGTAACAAACAAACAAACAGGGATTTTTAATAATATTAAAAATAAAAGCTTAAACAGTTATTAAAAAAATATAATAATTTGCGTTATGAATCAGTTCTGAATCAGGTGTATGAAACCATAAAAAAAACACAAGGACATTGCCAATGGAACTTTGATTCTAAACCTGTTTTGTTTGTTACAAACTCAAAGACCAGCACCAGTTTTGGCAACAGTAAATACATGTGAAAACCACAATGGCATGTGTCTTTATTTCCTGGACTCACTCTTATTCAAGCACAAGCGCACACATTTCAGCATCGGTGTGTGAAATTGTGTGTACATTCCTGCAGTCATGTGTTCAGACTGAGCTGAGTCACAAGCTGAGAGAAAAGAAATGATATAAAATAGAGAGATAGAGGAAGAGCACAAGGGGGAGGGTTTAAAATCAGCATTCACATAAAGAGGAACACACACTCACAGAGAGTGAAAGAGAAAGAACGGTTAAAAGACTACAAGAGGAGACTGCTAGAAATATTAGGAAGAAGAACAAATTTATACGAAGAGCTAAATAAATGAGTTAAAAACACTGGGAGGAGCCTAATACGAAAAAAGAACAAAGGTTGTGGCAACAGCTGGCATGACTGAGAAGAAATGTATTAGATAAGGAGCAAGGGTGAGTGAGAATGAGATGGAGGGATCATTTTCAGGGTAATCTCATGCTGTATAATATCTATTTGTCTTTCCATTTTCTTCAGCTTGTAGGAGTCAGCTACAGTGGAGTCAGCTGTGAACTCTGTTGTGTGTTTACAGGTTTGTTGAAATTGCTTTAAAACCATCATTTGTGTTCCCTAAATCACGATGGTAAAACATTAACAGTTCTCTGAAGCAGTATCTCTGTAATGTATGCAAAGGTTAATGCACATCGATGCATATTGTGTACATGCATAAAGACTCTTCTTGCAATCACTGGGCTAGATGTCCTCATAAATTAACAACTTAAAGGGAGATGCAGAATTTTGTGAAACTGGTTAAGAAATGCTATCCGTTTTCTTTAACGTTGAGAAACCCTAACATCTTCCTTACTTTCTTGTATATGAAACTCTAAAAACAGAAGTTCACGGCAAGATTGGAGTTTCCTGTTCTTAAACAGGCAGAGCACTGTGCTAAAAGCATCGACTGAAACAAGCTGCCCTGACTAAAGGTTTGTTATCATGCTCTTTGTCATTTTTTGGCTTTTTATGAAGTTTTGAACACTCCTTTTGAGTCTCCTTTCTGAGTGCAAGAGCTCATTTGAATGACATAATCTATTTAGAATTATGAAACTACTGAATACATTTACATAACAGTAAACATAATGTAGCTTTTTTTATGTTACATTTCACGTTGTACATAAGCAGGTCTTCTCCAATCATTTAGTCCACTTAAATCCCACCCCTAAACTCACAATCATCTGCCTCCACTTTTGAGTGCAACTTTTGAGATCCTTAAAGGGATAGTTCACTTTGAAATTATTTTTTGGTATGTTTTAGCTTACCTCAAGGGCATCCAAGATGAAGGTGTCTTTGTTTCCGCAGTAGTTTCAATTTTGATATTTTGATATTTTTATCAAACCGTTCTTGTCTGTCAGTCATATAATGCAGGTCTATGGTCACCACCTCAAAGAGCATGCACAGAGAAGTCCAAATTAAAAATGATTTAATGACTCGTAAATGTAAGTACACAATGATGGCCTAAGACACGAAACGAGCGGTTTTTGTGAGAAAACGAACAGTATTTATATAGTTTTTACCTCTTGTACCCACAGCCACGTCCAAGTGATCTGAGGGCGCGGGCGCTTCGGTCTGCGCAAGCGCCGGAAGTGATCTCTCGCGAGTGTACTCATTGTTTACACAGAGATTTCGGAAGTGTTACCTTTCACTGTGAAGATCTAAACATATTTAGATATACAGGAAATCGCAATGGAAGAAGATTTCGATATATCAACAGACAACGTTGAATTTTTAATTCTGTGTAAACAATGAGTGACACGCGAGAGATCACTTCCGGCGCTTGCGCAGACCGAAGCGCCCGCACCCTCAGATCACTTGGACATGGCTGTGGTTACAAGAGGTAAAAACTATATAAATACTGTTCGTTTTCTCACACAAACCGCTCGTTTCGTGTCTTAGGCCATCAATGTGTACTTACATTTACGAGTCATTAAATCATGTTTAATTTGGACTTCTCTGTGCATGCTCTTTGAGGTGGTGACCATAGATCTGCATTATATGACTGACAGACAAGAACGGTTTGACCTAAAAATATCAAAATTTAAACTACTGCGGAAACAAAGACACCTACATCTTGGATGCCCTTGAGGTAAGCTAAAACATACCAAAAATGTATTTCAAAGTGAACTATCCCTTTAAGCGCTCATTCTAAATAGTTGGTCAAATTTGACTTTTATACATTCTAAAAGTGATGGTTCCATGAAGAAACTTTAACATCCATGAAACCTTTCCATTCCACAAAAGGTTCTTTATAGTGGAAAAAAATTCTTCATATTATTAAAATGTTATTCACACTAAGTTATTTTAAGATCTGGTCACTGAAAGGTTCTTTGAGGAACCAAAAGTGGTTATTCTGTAGCATCGCTGAAACCCCCCTTTTGGAACCTTTATTTTTATTCTGTGCAACTTAGATTCGGTTGCTGTGAGAAAGTGTTAATATTTTGGTGCACGTGTTTTCCAGCAGGTTCTGACAGTGACCGTCACCATGGAGGAGAGGGAGCGGCAGTGTAATGGAGAGGAAAGAAGTGATGCTGAATCCCCCACAGGACAGTCAGCCATGGCAGGAGAGCGAAGCAGAACATCCACATGGAGGAACGGTACATATTGCCCTGTTTCTCACTCTGCCTGTCCTCTTTCAGCATTAATAAAAAAACAGCTAACTGAAATCATCAAACAGTGTGACTACAGTCAGTGTGATTTTTACCACATGGTTTATTGCCCTGAAGGACACGATGGTGAGATGCTTGGGTAACACTTTATTTCGATGGTCCCTTTTGAACGTTCTACTGACTATAAGCAACTACTTGTCAACTTATTTCAACCCTAACCTTACCAGTCTACTAATACTAACACTCTAATGAGACTTAGTTGACATGTACTGTAGGTGCAATGGTACTATAGTCAACAGAATGTGTTTAAGGGACAATCAAATTAAAGTGAAACTAATGCTTGTAATGTTTTAATGACTCATAACTTGCCATACTGTAGATTCTTCTGTAAGACAGAAAATAGGCAACAATACTTTTATTTCAATTCTTAACAGGCCATTTAAATCCAGTGCAAATTCTCACTGACAGAAAGAGACACTGGAGTATTAAAGACTGGATATCAGATTTAAACTGTTCAATTGACCTCACTGGATGTCTTTCTGTCAGGTCAATGTGTGGCATCTGTGTCCACTTCCTCTTGGTTGACTCCCACGTTTGACTTTTCACACTGCAGGACTCTTTTGGAAACCAATGGCTTTCAGGCTAGTACATTTCCAGCATGCAATATAAATAAAAATTTATATGCATTTCTAAATTAATCAACTTATTTCCAAGTTGTATTTTGATGTTAAATCTGTTCCAGATTCCAGCCAAAGATTTTGAAGGTCCACTTCATTTAGCGCTGGACCATCCGTCCGTCAAAAGATACCTGCTTTTCAACTCAAATGTTTTTAATTTCATCCTGGCACCAGTAAGAAATAACTTTCTAAATCACTTCACACACATTCCACCACTTGGCAAAGTCAACAGGACAATATGTGTAAAACTCACAGAACCTGTTAAGTACAGGCCTGGTTCATATTTCACTCCAAAATCAAAAGAAAAACAGTGGGTTACACTTTATTTTAAGGTGTCTGTGTTACTGTGTAATTATGCATTTAAGTAGGCCTACTGAGTAATTATAATTAACATGTACTATAGGGTTAGGGTTTGAAGTTGCACATCAGTGTTTACAGTACAGGTACTTACAGTGTACTTTCTGGGTAATAAAAGGTAACTACAGGGGTGAAGGTTAGATTTAGGGGTAGGTTCATAACCAACAAATAAATAACCACTTTTAGTTATTACCTAATTATTGCAATTACTATAATAAGTAGCCTAGTATGTAGGCCTATACATGGGCAACAGGATTTTGAAATAAAGTGCCACTGGGTTTGATGTAGGGTTAGTTGCATGTAATTATGCATAATTTATAGTTAGTACTACAGTACACTACATGTACCATGTGTAACAATGACACTGTAAAATAAAGTGCTAGCAAACAATATTATTAGAAATCATATTTTTCTTGAAGAAATTAAGATATATTAAATAAACTACATTTAAACAAATAGCAAACTGTTAAATGTTTCTTGAATTGTTAAGCATCATCATTGCAGTATTGTATTGTCACACCAAGAATAATAACTATAACGATCATCACGATCATCAGCGTCCACAACAGTTAGGCTACTGTTCTGTTTTTATACGCGTGCTGCAGTTTTGTCAAAGTCATTTGGATTGTGATTGGCTGATTTTCCATCGTCAGGCCGAACGGTTCTTAGAATGACAAGGAAGGAACAAGGAACAGCCTGGCACGGCATGGCACGATTACAAACCGTTCTCGGCCCGGAATTCTCTGATCGGTTGACGACTCAGAATTGGTAACTTGTCTGTTGCCTGGTTACCAGTTTCTCTGTAGCTGGCTAAGCTTGCGCAACGTAAACCACAAAATTAATAATAAATTAAAATAAAATATCTGATCATCCTCCATAACGCGGTCGTTCATATCGTCTGTAAACTCTACCAATGCAACGGCTGACACTTTTGTATTGCCAAAGAGAACCGTTCAGCCCGACGGTGGAAAAGCTGCTAATGTTTTCATCGTTAACAGATGTGATGGACTTCCCTATTCTCAAAAGATTAGAATGAATATTGAAACTTTATCGCAATCCTGTAGTTATAGTTATTGTCCTTGGTGGGAATAGGCCATTACACTATTTCCTTTACTGTAAAACAGAATTACTGTTTTCTAATAATATCAATCTAAGAATCATCAATGAAAATAAAATGAATACTAATTACTAAAAAAGTCAAATGTCCAGATTACTTATCATAATGGAAAATAAGATTAGATTTCTTTATGCAAATTTACATTTGTTATATTTTTATTACTAAAATTAATTTTAGTAATAAGGAATTTAGGAAACTTATAGGAAATACTGTTTTGCTTGTTATGTGTCTGTTGCAGCTGTTGTATCTGGTGCTGTGGTTTGCTGTGTACTCGACCCTTCACATGTACCTTGAAGGCACAGCGAACTTCTGGGCATTATGTCTGTGTGTCAGTCTGTTGTCCATAACCCTCACCGCTGCCATCATCCTCATCTTCCACTACAGCAACAAAGAGGTGGGCTGTCACATGACAGATCAGGGTCTGATGACATCACTCTCTCTTTCTTGTTTGGTATAATTCAGTCATTTTTGAGAATAAACCTGTATTCTTTTTTAATGCATATTAACAGGTGTGTGTGTATCTGTTCCAGATCAACATGAACACAGATGTGCGTTTGGTGAGGGTTAATGAGCACATGGTGAGGAACGGGCTGCTGTTGGGAGTGGCCGACTGGGTGCATAAATGCCGAGGAAAACTGCAGGTAATTGATGATCAGTTCCTCTTAACCTTCCACAATAAAACTTTAATTGTCACCCAATTCGAAAAGTCAAAGTTTAAAGACAATTCTGATGATCATTCTGACAAGACCTGCAGGCAGCATGAGCCTAGATACAGTATACAGTAAAAACGCACTATATTAAGAACAGGAGCAGTTTTGATTTTGCAATGTACTTTGTACACATTTTGTGCTCTGTGGGAGCATGGGAAATTTAATCATATATCCATGTGAAATGGCTTCTCGAAAAAAGAAAAAATGTCTAAGGTAATTGATAGGATCATTGGATCCTTGGTTTGCTATCGAGTGACAGGTTGTCCCGCCCTCATGCCA
The DNA here is from genome assembly GCA_031834385.1 of Semotilus atromaculatus. NCBI lineage: Eukaryota > Metazoa > Chordata > Actinopteri > Cypriniformes > Leuciscidae > Semotilus > Semotilus atromaculatus. Next base: position 31,577,886 of record JAULUF010000022.1, read on the forward strand.
GTAAACACATCATCAGAGAAGAGTTTTTGCTGTAAGTGGAAGGGGAAGTTGTTTTGGTTAAAGATTACAATCGCAAATTAATAATAATAATAAAAAAATGAATAAATACTGCAATATTTCACAAAAAACAAGAATGGTCAGTTTTGATTTCGTGGTGACATTAAAGGGTTCATCAATTTAACTCATCAGTAAAATTCATAATTTACTCAATTTACTGTTTTCGTGTATGCATGTATCTATGTTCCTGTATCTCTTTCTTTCTTTTGCGGAATGTTTTTTTTAATTTTTTTTTTATACACTGGACCAACATATTTGGTTACCAGCATTCTTTCAAATAATATTCTTTTGTGTTCCACAGAACAAGGAAATACATAAAGATTTGTAATGACACGAGGGTGTATAAATAATGACAGAATTAAAATTTTTGAGCGAACTAAACCTTTAAAATACAATATTAAAGGAGAACTCCGGTCAATTTTAACATTGAGCTTATTTTTTTGTACATTTGGAGTGCTGTCAGTACAGAGAACAACGACAAAAATCGGCGTTGCCTGCCTACACCGTGTTATCGTCTTTTTAAAATGTTCATCCTGTTGACTTCAATGGGGCAAGATTTAAACCTGGTTTTAGCCTCTTAACATCCTTGATATGTCATTACAAGTGCACAGCCATGTGAGTGGTGTTATGAAGAGTGAACACGGTCAATCTGACTGCAGTAGATGTGAAAGATATTAATAAAAATGATGTTAATTCAGCCAGCTCACATACCTGTATTTATTTCCTGTTTTCGGTCGAAGTCCACAGTAGTCGATTGTGGACATCGCGTGCGCGATCATTGGTAACTAAGCAACTGTAGAGACTCTAACTGTCAGCTGTCAGCCGATGGCGGTGCTGTGTGGTGTTCGAAAATATCAGCTCAAATGGATAATTCATCCGAATCAGATGTTGAACACACGGAGGAGGTTTTTGAGTTTGATGATCGCGCGTGCGAACTCGACAATCGACTACTGTGGACTTCGACCGAAAACAGGAAGAAAATTCAGGTATGTGAGCTGGCTGAATTAACATCATTTTTATTCATATCTTTCACATCTACTGCAGTCAGATTGACCGTGTTCACTAATAACACCAGACCACTCACATGGCTGTGCACTTGTAATGACAAATCAAGGATGTTAAGAGGCTAAAAGCAGGTCTACTAACTTGCCCCATTGAAGTCAACAGGGAGCAAATTTTAAAAAGAAGATAACACGGTGTAGACAACGCCGATTTTTGTCGTTGTTCTCTGTACTGACATCACTCCAAATGTACAAAAAAAGGAGCTCAATGTTAAAATTTACCGGAGTTCTCCTTTAAGAAACAACTACCAGCACTTTTTGTTTGGAAGTAAAAAAGAAAGAAAAATGAAATTCACTTCAAATGAACACTTCCATTATGTTTTGAACAAAATTATGTAAATGCATATTACATTGTTATTACAATGTTTGAATTTATAAGCAGAAATTGGTTATTAATAGTTAACTGTTTATTGGTATGAGAGTAAAATTTTAAGCTGTACTGTTTAATCAGATAACTGAATTACCTTCCTGGGTTGCATCTTTATCTTGTTTATTTCCTTCTGTCGATGTGATGGAACTGATAAAGTCATGAACAAACTTGTTTAACTGCTGTTTTGCTTGATCCTTCTTTCTTTCTCCAGCTCTTCTGTGTATACTGGGACTTGTCCCCGTGTCTGAATTGTCTGGTGGAAGCACTGGATGACAATTTTGCCAGTGATCAGGTACAGGTTGGCTTGCTTTTGTTCATTGATTTGTTATTATGTTGATGCTTCTTGGCCCTACAGAAAGTAATCAATACAGAAATGTTTTCTAATTCAAATTTAATGATAGATCAAACAATTGTAGAGTCGATATTAAATTCAAATGCTGCAGGATACATATTCACACTGTAAAAATGATATGATCATTAAGTAATAAAAACATATGTTTTTACATTGCTTTAACTCATCAAAATAAGTTAAGCAAATTTCAACTGTTTTTTTATAAGGTATACAAGATTACAAGATACAAGAAGTCCGTTGAAATGACTTAAACATCCAAGTTTATTGTACTTCAACAATTTATGGTTTGTTTAGTCTAACTCTGATAGGCACAAGGATGAGAGAACAGGGTTATTATAGAACTAAAACTATATAAAAAAAGATTGTAACTAGACACTAAATAAATGTTACCCAAAATAAGATATACAATTTGTAAACATATTTTATTTCAGCTAGACACAAAGTGTATCTCACAAGGTTCCCATTTTACCCTACAGACCAAACTCAAGAAAAGAATGTCCCACCTAGTTCTATTGACTGAGGTCAAGACCCTGGATCCTGAAGATGGATTACAGGACGAGGAGGTTCCAGAAGAAGAGCGCCCCCTGCTGGTGGAGGGACCAGAGAGAAGTTCATCAACCAGTCAACGGGAGGACTCTAAACTCACAAAACACTTCAGCTTGATGCCTGACGCCACTCGCTCAAATCAGGTGAAAATAAGTATAATTAATATGAATAATATACTGTCTGAATCAGTCAATGTCACTATATTCTTACCAGTGGCAGTTTGAGAGGGAATTAGGCAGAAAATGGATCAATTGATCAAACCCGCTCAACTCACATTTTTACAATAGAAGATTATATTATGTTTACCATTTTTAAAATAGATCTAGAAAATCATATATATCGGTAACACTTTACAATAAGGTCTCATTTGTTAACATTAGTTACGGTATTTATTAATCTTTGATAATATTAGTTAATACAAATCCAGCTGTTCATTGTTTGTTCATGTTAGTTGTGCACAGTGCATTAATTAATGATAACAAATACAACTTTTGATTTTAATAATGTATTAGTAAATGCTGAAATTAACATGAACTAAGATAAGTAGAAGTGCAATTCATTGTTAGTTCATGTTAACTAAAGTAGTAAATTATATTATATTAACTAATGAAACCTTATTGTAAAGTGTTACTCATCTATATATTATATATCATATGCGTCCATGTTAGGAGGCACAATAAGCTTTCTAATCACCAACCCAGCAATTGTCAGTATAGGGAAATTAATGGGACAAATCATGCAGGTCACCTGCAGTTTGAGAGACTCCCTCTTATAATGTATTTCATTATTATTGGTTACTTATAAGAAAATATTCCATCATTTGCATAACCATTTTGGTCAATTTATGCATCATCGGATAAATATAAAACTCCTCTAAGATATGATTAAAAATACATCCTGATTCATTCTATGCAACTTTATTATTCTCATAAGTAAAAGTGTAGTTAAGTTGCCTTAGTATTAATTAGAATAGTAGTATATTTAGAATAAGCTTCTCTTGCCTCCTCTGATGGATCACCATTGAGTATTGCTTTGAATCTACAACAATTAAAGTAAAAGAAATGTCTAATGGTTTTCTTCAGGATATTGCTTACCAGCTCCTGATGACCTACGGTGCACTTTATGTCAGACTGCTAGTCTCAAACAAGCTTCCTGCTCCTTCCCGGCGGCCTTCAGCTGCAGGGAAAAATCATTCCACATCTTCTCTGTGTTTGTGTGAGTATGTGGAGTTAAAGGTCCTGCAGTAGATGGAACATGACAATCAAATCTCACATTAACAAGTATTAGTCATCTTCTGTAGGATGATTATTTTGCTGTCAATTACGATATAGCCACAGACTGTTCTTGCTGCTCTTGTAACTGTTATGATTTCATTTTTGTATCGATCGAAATATATATTTGTTTCCTGACTTATTGTGGGTCTCTATGTGATTCCATATGCTCATCAGGTGTGAAAGGATGAAGTAAGAATTTATTCCTTTCTCTTCCATGTTAAGTTTTTGTATTAACCAGCCAAACTGATAAGCCATCACACTGGTACAAAATGTTGTGCCACATAGTTTTGTATTTTATGTGTATTTTTTATGTGTAAAGCAACAAAATTTCGTAAAAATTTCACACGGGGGTCCTGATCACACTGTCTGGATTTATTTTGCGATAACAGCCGACTGGATGCACATTATCCCGCTTATTACACAGCTACTTGCCACATAAGTAAATAATTAGACATATAACGCAAAGCTTCCATGAAGAAGGCAGTTGCTAGCAAGCTATGTGCAAACTATACGAACGTTTAAGGGATTGAGTACAGTCATACCACTTATTACATGGTATTTTACCACATCAATAATTATGGGGATAAGAGATATTGATTTGAGATGAACATTTAAAAAAATCGTACAATCGTATAATCCATTACAGTGTACAAAACAATCGTCACAAAATGGCAACAGCTGCATTTGTGAAACAAGAGAGAGTGAGTCTGTGATACCGGATGGCATAATTAAATAACTGTACACAAAATATTGATTTGAGTTTTAATATTTTATTAGCGCACCAAACGCAAAGCGTCCACGAGGAAGTTCTAGCAAGTCTAGCAGTTACCATCATACCGCTGGATGGCTCGATTGACCAATCAGAATCAAGTATTCCACAAAACATTAGTTAACTACATTATTTAACATTAACATTAGCTGAGATTAAGTATTTTTCCATTGTTGGTTTATTTCAACATTCACTAATGCAGTATTAAAATAATTAAAATTTAATGGGCCTGAGCTAACATGAATGAACAGTTTTAACTAACGTAAAAAAAAAATAGTAATAGATACTGTAACAAATGTATTGCTCATTGTTAATGCACTAACTATAATGTTAACTAATGGAAGGGGAGAAATAAGAGGAATTGATGATGTGAGTCACATAGGAAAGTTATTACATTCTGATAAAAAATGAATGACCATGTATTAAAGAAAATAGGGTCAGTTTTGATTTCATGTTTATTTTTATCTGAGATTTGCCATAATCCGTTTTATATAAATATATTAAACATAAAATATGCTGTGATTCTGCAGCATTTTCTCTTTCAGTGTAGACAGAGAAATGACTTGTCACTGAAAACTTGTCATGCCTAGTTAGGGCACTGAGTAAAGTGCAGGTCTTACATAAGTCTCTGGTGAGGGGAGGACAGTGCAGTGAGAGCAGAGAGGAGAGCCACTGTGGAAGAGATAGGAAATGACAGAAATGGTGTCAACATGAATCAACCAGCGAGTCAGTGAATCTACACTGCACAGCTCAAAACTACATGGGTATGCAATCCTAACCAACAGAGCACAGAGCAGCACTGCACCGTGAGGGACGTGTACATCAGATGTAGTTGTCCAACAGAGGTTGTTAATCAGCCTTGATGGAGCTGTGGAGGTGATTTGTGGGTGAGTACACGGACGCAGTATGGGTGACACAAACACACGCCGTGAGGGTCAGGGAAGAAGAGGCAAAACTGTGTGGTGGAAGACGACAGGCCTGCGGTGTTAAATGATTACTGAAACGATGGGTCTCTTTGGGAGGCTAAACGACCATCTGTGATCCTACCGACACAGTCTGGCCTGCTTCCTTCTAACTTGATTCATCTCTCCTCTCTCCCACTTCTTTCCATTTTGGATGAATCTCATGAAACCTGTCAAGATATGAATCCAGGTCATATTTCACCCCAAAATCAAAAGAAGGACTTAAAATTAAGAAGCCTATTTTTAGGCGGTGTTATTTTGTATTATTTATATGCTATTGTAATATTTATTTATACGTTGAATTAGGTTTGTTTTTATATTTTCAGTTTTCAAGTTTTAGCAATTTTGTTTTGTACTTTTCTTTTTAGGTTTAATGCATTTTTATTTCAGTTTTACTTTTATCTTATCAGCTTCATTTCAATTAATGAAAAATGATTTTTAACTGTTTTAATTAATAGCAACACTGTTTTAGAACCATTAATAATTGAAAAAAATGTTTTAGACACAATTAATTAGATAAATGTATTAGCATCTATATCCATTCGAATGTCTAATGAGAATCACCTTTGAGAATAATGGTAAAAACTTTGAATTAAAATTACAGTAAAAACTCATTTTGGTCATACATTCTAAAAAAATCTGGGTTGTTTCAACCCATATTTGGATCAAATATGGGCAAACACAACCATTGGATTTAAATTTTATTTATAAATTTAAACCGGTTGTGTTAGTCCATTTTTGCTCCAAACATAAAAAAAAAATTCCCAAAACATATAAAGTAACATGATAATATAAAGAAGTTATATCAGTAGCCTAATAAGTTTAGTTTATTTTTTATTTTTTTTACATGGAGCGGGTCACCTCATGGGAGCTGCCATTTTGAGATCACATGACCAACCAAATACTACTCCCTTTACATTTGGCATTGGTAACTGAAAACCTGAAAACCTGATTTGGCATTGTGCATCCACACCACCACAGTATAAGCCCAGGGCGACTGCCATATTGGTCATTGCTGCATACAAATACTGAGTAAAGCTTAAATTAGGTGAAATATGAGTTGGATATGTTTTCATTTAGCACTTTTCTGATCCCTTTCTTGCCCTTTAATTTCTATCATATTATTCTATAATATTTTCTATCCTGACGTGCAGGCACAGGCCTGCTGATGCTTTCTGATAGCTATTTTCACTCGCTCACTTTGATGGCCGAGCATCATATTGAATTTGATCCACAGAATGACAGATGCCCCCCACAGATAGAGAAGAGCTGCAGCCCCTAGGCAATTATTATACACCACATAATTGATAAAATATGTAAATGAGAGCATTTCATGAGGCACTGGTGCCCTCCTATCAGTTTATCAGTTGTGTGATATGGAGTTATACTGCAGCTCCAGTGACACAAGGGAAAAAGATTCAGAGATAGAGAGAAAAAACAGGGCAACTATAAATAGCACCTCTGAGACAAAGAGAAAGGCCAAACACGAGAGAGAGAGAGAGAGAGGGAGAGAAAACGCTACACAATCGATTCTTGCACAACCAGGTATTCCTCTTTAATTCAAATCACTGGATTCATACACTGCAAATCAATGATTGGTCTCATTAAAGAGCAAATCTCACACACAAATAAAAAAAAACATGTCTGGGTCACAATTCACACCCATATTCAATGGACTAAAAATAAAATAACTATTTTTTTTGCATAAAGAAAATGAAGCATAATTTAAGGAATATTGAGTTGTTGTTGTTTTTTTTGCATTGCAACATTATTTTCAATTAATTTTCAATTGTGCCAAAATTCTGAGGAATTCCCATTATTTTTCAATGGTGATTCTCAATAGATTTGCATCTCGGGAAGATTTTTTTTTTGTCTTTTTTTATAGTAATGCAAAAGTAATGCAAAAAATTATAATGGTCCTAAATAAGCTTCATTCTATTTATGAGAATTATAATATCATATTTCATTCTGTTGACTTGAGGAGAAATATGACCAGGACATGTTTTTGACAGGATTCGTGAGATTCACAGAAGAATGAACCCCTAGAAGCACACAAATACAAGGTTGCGGCTATTTAAGCTTGAGGCTATTTTGAATAAACCGTCTGCCAAATTTACAAGCTTAGAGAAACGGTGTCCAGTAACTAATGGAAATCAGATTTCAGTGGCCATGTTTATAACAATAAAGCATTAGCTTTATATCACAACAGTGTGAAAAAGCAAATTGCTGGTCTAATTATAAACAGGAGCTAGTTTCACATCAACTGTACAGTGTTTGCACAACTTTAAAACACCAAAATAAAATGTTTTGGACAAGCTTGTCTAATTAACAGACAGGATTTCTATTGAAACTATGCTCTCTCTTAGTTAGAAAATGAGGGTCATATTTTAAGACATAGCCCATATAAACATGACCATATGCAATCACACCTCTAACAGGTATAAACGATACATCTGAAGTCATTCAACAAACAGTTCAGCAAAACACTTGCAGTGCTGCAAGGCATTTGTTCAAAAATAGATCAGAAAGATATTAGAAATCGATTAAAGAGAGCAGGAAAAGAAAGATATGATGCAGTTCAAATTACACAAGCAAAAAAAAATAATAATTCTTAAAATTGAGTGGCATGGTATATAAGAGGGCAGAAAGTGCTCAAAATGGATGCAAAAGATGATTTTTCTTTTGCGTCTTTCCTAATTAATCACGGGACACATTCATTTATCAAAATTGGCTGTTCTCTTTCTTGTATTTCACTGAGACAATAAGCAATTTTTACTCTTGTCACAACTGTCAAGCCTACAAATGTAGAAATTCTTTATACACAAATGAAAAGATCATACACTGAATCAATCCAAAAAAAAAACTAAAATACTTTTACTTTCACCCTGTTCAAAACCTTTATGAATTTTCCCCCCAAATTTAGCAGATCCAGGGCTGCAGGGATGACATATTTTTTTGTAGGCCAACCCGTAAGTTAGCATTACTTACACTGGTTCCTTCAACAAAAACCCAACAGGATTTTCAAATTGGCTTTTAGATTATTGCAGAAAATAAGGTCTTTGACTAACAAAAGTATGATTCTTACACTTACACACATGATAATCTTCACAAATGAACACCACTTTTATGAAGTTTGAAGTGTAAATACAATCTGCAGAAGTCAAAAGCCAAATAAATGAACTAAACCACAGTCGCATGACTTCAACGTCACCATCGCAAGCTTCCGACAACTCTTTCAGTTTTTGTATGAAAACATTTCTCTGAAAGTTTGAGTTATAATAGTTTGCAAGAGCTCGATTATAAATACACAGAGGCTGTGAAAGCGAACAAGTGAGTAAATGAGTTTACCTGTTCGGCTGATGACGTGTCCCGACAACCTCTACAGTCCCATTTAGACACTTGTTGGCAACTGCCTTTTACAAGACAAGTAAAAGCTTTAAAAATCACAAGAGGGTATTACTGATGTATTTTTATATCATAATAAAACATGAAAATATATTGAGCTTGTGTTCACCACAGACCTTATTTCAAGCATTTAACAAAAAACCCAATGACTTCGAGAAGATGGAACCGGAAGTGCTAAAATTAAACTCGTTTTTGGGTTTGGCCTGTCATCCCTGCACCACTCTATTACAGCCAATGTGGACTGGGGATATTAAGCTCCAAAAAAAACCTTCTCCCCAAAATGTTAGTTATATGGGTTATTTGAGTTATTTGTCAATTGTTTGTCAATTTTGAATTATTTATAAATTTTGGAGCTCAACAGCCCCATTCTCTTTCATTATGGAAAGAACAGAATCAACATTTAGCTAGATTTTCCTTTTATCCTCCATGGAAGAAAGAAAATCATACAGGTTTTTGGAACAACATGAGGGTATGTTGTAAATGATGACAGGATTTTCATTTTTGGGTTTGCAAATAAAGAGTTTGACAGATCACACAGTCAGTCAGTGAATGGCACGAATGGATGCATTTTGAAAGCAGTAAGAGATAAATTCACATATTAGAGTCTTACAGATCCAAAACATTACATCCATGTTTCAGTATAATATATGTAGGAACACTATAGGATTGTTTGATTCTTTTTGTTCAACCAAACCATTGTGCTAAATGTGTTTATCTAACAAACTACAGCTAACTGACAGCAGCATGTGAGGAGTTTCAATGAGGTCAGAATTGAAGCAAGTTACACTTTCATCTACAAAGAAGTGAGACAAACTAGCTACTTGCTTACTGAGCGTAAAAGTGCATATTATCACATGCTTCTTTAAAATATGCCAGCTGAGCAATCATCTGTGATGATTGACTGTTATCTAGGAAAGATAACTAAATATTTCAGCACAACAGTTAGACCTATGATTACATATTTCAATAAATACAGAATTATCAGTTTAATACACAAATGAATAATTTAGTGTTTAAACAATAAATAATACACTGGATCACAACTGAGAAATGTCATGTCTTCCCTCAACGAAGAGCCGGTTTACAAAAGTAATAATGAAACAATAATTGAACCCTATAATACATTCTTTCAACATCTCTGAACTGGATTTCTTCAACAAGACACTTGGGAACACTTAGGCCCGAGGCGTACGCTACGCAAGTACATGAACGCAAATGCTTTTAGCTATTTTCACATGTCGCTGCACTGCAAAATGTGTCAGCAATTCGAAATTATACATATTGCATTCTCCGTGTTGCCACAAGAGGAGCTATACATGAGCACAAACTGTCTTTTTCTTCGTCAATTTAACAGTTTGAAGAAAATCCTGCTGAGACAGTTTATTAAAGTTCGTTTTTTATGGCGGGCTACCACAATAACACCACATGCGGTAAAGCTATTGTCAAAGTTGCAGCGTGTCAATTCTGTGCCATTAGCTGCAATAAAACAGGTACTCTCGACATGTTACAGGTTCAGGTCAGTCATGCCCCAAACTCACACTACTGGTTAAGCCAATGTTGCTATTTAGGGATTCTAAAATGAACAGACTGCATTTCCATTTTGTGCCACTAGTAGAGCAAAAATCTTACCTTGCAGCTTTAAATAGCGATGCAAATTGCAACCAAAAAAAAAAATGTGGCCTAAACAGGAATAAATAGAGTTTTTGTTTACGGCCAAAATAGTTTTGGAGGGCTGAAATCATTGACTGAAAATGAACAGACTGCATTTCCATTTTGTGCCACTAGTAGCGCAAAAATGTAACATTGCAGCTTTAAATAGCGATGCAAATTTCAACAACCAAAAAAATTTGACCTAAACAGCAATAAATATAATTTTTGGTTACGGCCAAAATAGTTTTGGAGGGCTGAAATCATTGACTGAAACATTTAAAGCTTTTCAGATGAAGTGTTTTGACTGTGTCAGCGTCTATATTGTGCACACGATGTGGAAAATCTACAAGAAGTAACAGTGTAGACACATTTCACCATGACCAGGAATTATGCTAGAGTAGCAAAATGTAATATGTGAAATGTAATATTGCCCAAACTTTATCCTCGTTCCGTTTTTCAGCTGAATGAAAAACTTCTAATTTCGGTTTTGGTGCATCACTAGCTTTAAATATGCACAACAGAACTGCATGCTGCCATGTGTTAGCCAAGTTTTGCATCTGTGTTTGTGTACTGCGTAGAGTATATTTCTGGCCCCTAGGTTTAAGGAAAGAAACCACTGAGTGAACAATACTGATATACACTCTTCTGAACTGCACCATAGAAGTTCCTTTGGGTATAAGTTATATTATATTGGAACTTATTTGCAATAATCAAGTAGTCTTTTTGGATTTGAATTTCAATACTTAGAGCCAGATTTACTAAACAGGGCAAATTAGCGTGAGATCGTAATTCCAAAAAAGCGCAGATGGGAGTGGAAAGTTCTGAGCGTGATCTACTGACAACATGCAAATTAAAGAAGACAGATGCAGCCTGATCATTTCCATAATGACCAATGCAATCTACCAAGAAGAGCGCAAATTAGCATCTGGTTTGAGACATGCTTTTTTGGGGCGTTAAATAATGGTGCAAATATCAGTAAATTGACTAGCGCAAACCTTAGTAAATCACCTTGCATGATTCATTTAAATACCCATAAATGTAGCTTCTTAGAAGGGAAACTCCTTCAAATGTATATAAGGTCAGCCGCAAAAAATAACCATGCTCATGCCTTTTCAGCGCTCATTTTTCACTGCGTGTCTTTAGTAAATCCTGAGAGTAGATTTTTTAACGCCAAAAGAGGGTTTGCACTGATGCAAGCTGTTAGTAAATCTGGCCCTTGGTTTATAGAAAACTTCAATTTATCCACATTTTCATTGACTAAATTAGTCAGTTCAACCTACAAAGTAATATATTATCTTTCTTTTTAAACAAATAAATGGCACAAATAAAAGACGGAATGTTTTGAATGTCAAAAAACACAATTAATAATACCAAAATTATGTTCTTGTAATACTTGTGTGTTTCTAATATTTTTGGCAAATTTTAGGATCAAACAATAACACATCTGTCCTGACTCAAGTCTTCAGTACACTATCTTTTTAAACTACTGATCTAACACAGGCTTTTGTTAAGGAGAAGCAGGAAGTGTTCAGGTAGGTTAATGTGAGTGTGAGCACGCTTACAACATGGTGGACGTTTTGTGTTTCCCATCCTCTGATTTACCATACCGCTGATCTCTCTTGTAACTAATACATGGCTGTAATGTCGTATTTTTGACTGCAGATTAGGATGTGGTGACTTGAGAAGTCAGAACTGTGCTGTGTGAAAGAAAAAGCAGAATACCGACTGGAATGTTGGCCAGGGGTCTGTAGGGCAGGTTGAGGGGGTGCGTCCATGCGCTGCGGTCTCTAGGGCTCCCAGTCGTCATCATGATGCTGAGAGGCGATGATGACCACAACGGTGAGTATGGTGCACAGCACGATGGAGGCGATTCCCACCGCCAGACTGATGAAGGAGAAGTTACGTGCCTCGCGTGAAGCAATCTCTGCCGTAACCATGTCGCCCCGAGCAACAGCCGTACGCACCTGAACAAATAAAAAAAATATTTGGTATCTAGATGAAATAGATAAAAGACCAAGTCTGAAATTAATTTAAATTGTTTGATGAAAAGGTAACATTTTATTTTAATGTGTCCTTGTTACACGTTACATGTATTTACTATAGTAATAAGTATAAATTAGGCATAATTGCAACTAACACTAATCCTACCATAACCCTATAGTTAGTACATGTAGTTAATTAATATTACTCAGTACTTGTATATAGATATTAGGATTAGTGGAATAAGTTGACATGTATTTGCAAAGTTACTTATAGTCAGCAGAATGTCTGTTGAAGGACCATCAAAATAAAGTGTTAGCAGATGTTAAAGAGGTCATAAAAGTTAGTTTTTGACATATAAGAGGTCATCATACTATAAGAACATCCTGTAATTAAACTGAAACCTTCCTTGTCAGTCCAAGGCAGCTTGTTTAGTGTTTGCTTTTATTGTAACCGAGCCCAGCGTACGACTCGTTGTGAAATGTGAAAGACCGCGTCTGCAGAGGAAAATCATTGCATACCTCATCATCGCAACTTTGGCCCCGCCCACTGGCGTGTTAGTGAGATAAGAGAGAAGAAAGATGCAGGATCACTCCATTAAAATAGCATTACCTTACAAAGGATCCTAATGCTAGGAATGTGGTTATTTATTTTCAACAATGTTATTGTCTCAGTTGAGCATTATTTAGGCTATTTGTATTCTGTACATTTCACTGGATTATTTCGGCACAGGCTTTTGCCTGATCTGTGACCAGTGATTTCTGATATGTAATGATTCATGTACAGTCAGATCTTTGTCTATGTGTCAATAAATCAAACCAGTGACTACATTGTCAACTTCACATTGTTGTATGAAAATAATCTGTTATTTAAACTATATAATTATATATTAAATATATACTATAACTATATATTAAATTATATATAGAAAGCAAACAAAGAATGCTCCCTTCGCTGGAACTGTCAATAAACAGTGACTGAGTTCTGGACTCTCGCCAAAACTCCCATTATAACAAAGTCCCTTTTATCTATGGTATTTGGTTATAATCAACAAATCTCTTATTTACATTTTGTTTGCTCTGTTAGTTACGATGAAAGCTTTCGTGAGACTGCAGAAATCGAGTTTCCATGACGAGTTCACTGCATTCATGTGCTCAACATGTCTGTGATTGGCTACAATGCTCATCACTGCAACCTTTCATGCCACAATCTAAATGCCACAGATCTAAATATAATGTTATAATCAGCACTTTTGTGCTAAAGGTTTTCGATAGAGTTCCACAGCTATTTCATATGCAAAGATGTTAGCCAGTCACATCAGTGGGCGTTTACACTGAAGTCTCACAGAAGAGCGTTCAAATCAGAGTAGGAAAATGCCTTTTATTTCTAAATTAGGACATTATTTCTAAATTATAAGTTGCACCCCAGGAATCATTATAAAACAATAAAAACAATGCAGTTAATGACCACTTTAAGCAGACAGTCTACTAATACTCTAATGACTGCTAGCTGACATGTAGTTGTAATAAAAGTGTTATGTTATGTAATATACATGTTACCTATTATACCAGCTTGGGTCAAACGACGGAGGTGTGGCCACGTTACTACGGTTTCTGGGAAAGAGTCGCGACTAGCTAGTTAATTTCTCCAAAGATGCATTTTATTAGTTAAGCAGTGAGTTATGCCATTGTATGGGAAACGCACCGGTTTAGTTGCATCTTGCTTGTGTGAACAGCCAATGCAAAACAGAAATGGTCTCTTGCCTGACTGTCATCACAGCTCTGTCCGGGCTCATTTACCTGCACAGCTTTGATGATGGCGATTATTCCTGTGGGCCAGAAGCAGCAGACAGTGGTGAGGACAGCGATGGGCAGATAGTCGTGAGGAGGACGACGAGACTCCATCAGAGCGATGCCATTTGGCATATGCATGGCCATCTGGCCGGGAGCAACACCTGGATGAGGTGCACCGTTAGGCATGTAAGGCTGTGCCTGAGAAGAAGAAAACAGACAGAAAAGGCCAATTCAGGTTACGGAAACTGGTGCACAGTTGAGGTGCATAATTTCTATATTTTCTGATTCAGAAAAAGATCTCACAGACACTTTGTAGGTCATGCAGGGTTCATCCAGTGGCAGGTGGATTGAAATAATAAAATAAAAAAAGATTGGACCTTGAATATTTTTACTCTATGACAATAGAACCGTGTTGAAATGAGCTGAAATATGGCTGCAAAATCACACAGGGTGTGCAAAAGGCTGAAATGTATTTATTTATTTGTGCATAATTACCAATATTTTTGTGGACAGTTTTTAGAATTTCACAAGATTAATCAACTAAACATAAATATTAGTATTAGGCTGTGTAAGGTGTAATTATTATTTTTACAGTACAATTGTATTATTACAACAGTAATGTATTTCTGTCTTCATTTTTTTATCATCACATTTTTATCGTTTACATTTTGCAGTCCAAAACACAATCGCAATATATGACAGTTTATTCACAATATAATTATTTGGCCAATTTGCAAATTGCCTAAGCTGAAATAATTTAAAATTAAAATTAAAATAAGTAACATAATCAAAGTTCACTTGTTCTAAATGCATACAGCAATGTACAGTAAAGAGAGAGTACGCTTAAAATTGTATATATTTGCTGTAATCTAGCAAAATCCCTTTATGGTGATACTATATTAATTTACATATACACTATATTATACTATATTACATTTTTTAAATTCCCTCATATTGGCAGACAAACGATATTGTCCTGATATATTTTGCATCTTATCACTGCTGGTCTTTGAATCACATTTCACATAATATTTTATATATATTTGAAAAAATTTATTTTAAAAAAATCTATTCTATAAAAATATAACTTTTATTTTATATAAAGATCCATCTTATGGCTATTAAAATAATGCTAAAACATTACCATCAATAAATAAATTGCTCATAGAAAATGCACAAATCCAAATCCACATTACTGTAATATTCTTTTTCTTCAGTGTAACAGATTATCACAAAAAAAAAACAAAAAAAAAAAATGCAGAAGAGAACTTGGTGTTCTCTATTTTATGATGTGGGTTTTGCGCTCAAAAGTGGTGATAAACGTGATTGGAAGAGTATGATTGGCATACGTCACCAGTCTTTTCACCAGAAGATTGAGTAATGACATTTTGATTAAACATTATGATTATGAGGTCAAAAAGCTTCCAAGGCCTGCATTTAGATTGCAATTTTCATTTCATGCCGACTCAAAATACCTTATGAGATGAATCCTCACTCACCCCTGTGCCTATTGGATAGACGGGCACGTAGGCCGTGCAGGGCTGCAGTTGTAGGGGGTATCCTGTATGTAAATAGCCCACGGGAGGATGAGGGACGGTGCCTACTGGTCCGTGCGTCTGCACCGGGTATCCGTTTGGGGCTCCCTGGGGCCCGAGGGTGCCACAGTGGAACTGGGTTTCCTGCAGGTACCCGTCTGATCCAGGAGGGGGAGGGGGAGGGGGGTAATTGGGCTGTTGGCCACAGCCAGGTGCGGGAGGGTGTGGGGGCATGTTGGGGTCCTGGTTGGGGAGGTAGGGAGGTGGAGCCATCTGCATCATCGGCTGAGACATGGCCTGCCTCCCTGCTGCCTCCTCCAATCCTGAGCCATGACAGATTGACAGTCATACAACACAAATAAAGAGTGTCAGACACTTATTTATAAGAGTAAGATTCTATTCTACGTGTGACATACATATAAGTCATAGTCTCTTTGGATTAAATAATCTGCTAAATGACTTAATGTAAAATTAAATTTTTTTATATGAAATCATCCAAACCAAACCGGCCAGCCACGAGGTGAATCTCAACATTACAAACTTTGATTTAAAGCAAAATGGAATATGAAAAATAGGACTAAAAGACAAAGGTACTGCACTTAAAGGTTTTAATGAGGGAAAAACTACAATCAAGCATTGTGAATTACATATTAAAATTGAAAATTCATGGAGAAATAAAGAATTATTCATTTAAATTAATTGATTATATCTATAAAAACAATATATTTAAGTGTATTGCAAAATATGAACATATATATATATAAATATTTTGGTATTTTGAGAGCATAGCGCGACTTTTGGCGCAATTTGTTTGCCAGGACTCTTTGATTGGTAAAGATTGCAGAGATATGGGTAATGCAGTTTTTCACCAGTAATTCCACTATTTAACATGATTCTTTAAAAAATATGCGTATACCATCAATTAAAAACCACTGAGCTTACAGCAGGTAATTTTTTTAATAAGCTTTCTTTGAAAATCAAATTCCCTATGGAGAAAATGAATAAGATTTTTACTTTCTGCTGTCAACTGATGCATGCTTTAATTATTTATACTTAGAAATTTCAATAAACTATTCCTCAACTTGGATTCAACCTGCAATATTCCTTTACAGTAAAGATTTAATGAGATTTACACCAGCTTGTGTCACCCAAGAGAGTTTATCTCAGTGTGTGTGTGTGTGTGTGTGTGTGTGTGTGTGTGTGTGTGTGTGTGTGTGTGTGTGTGTGTGTGTGTTTTGTATGCGCGACTAAATCATTATGTAATCCACAATGCCAGCAGCATATATAGTTCGGGATGGTATAGGGGGATTTCAGGCACTGCAATTCATATTTAATTAGTTGGAAGAGAGAGAGAAAAAAAAAAAAAATGTACAAGGATACATATTTAATGCATCATTTTCTGAGCATATTTAAATAACGTTGTCTGTGTCCTCCTCACACATCATGCAGATTCAGCATATACAACAATATGAATCATTAATATAACTTCATTCTTTGTCTAAATGGGTTGGCAAGAGGTGAGAAAGGATGTAGCCTACCTGCAGGTTTTATTATCTATGACAGTGATTCAATACCCTGAACTTATCATTTTTATTGCAAGAAAGATTATTGATAATCCAAAAGGTTTCTATATCTAAACCACATCTGCGTAATTTTACAAAATCACGTTAGTTTTAAGCGAATTCATGAGGGCCCTCAATCTCACAGCACGGTGAATCACGGACCCAAGGGACCTGCTGATTGAAATAGGGCCCTACAATCTCATACAATACCCTTTAATCACACTTACTTTGTGCCTATTCTCTCATTTGATGAAACTCCACACAACCTATATTTGTATATTCAACACAACATTATACAGCAGCGAATAGCAAACAGACACAACGGCTGTGTTTCAAATAGCGAGCTGCCTATTCAGACAGCGTTTATGGGGATCATCCACTAGGTTTAAATAAGGGTTGATTCGACATTGATGTCAGAATGTTATAATAACGCTCAGCACATTATTATAATGGGCAAAACTGCAGCACGCAACAAAGGGCATTAACGTTATACGCGCTTTTGATGCTTATGTGGGCATCTCACTAGGATTTGACACACAGCCTCAATATATATGTATATATGCTATATATATATGGCCTAATAATAGATTCAATAAGAAAAAGAAAAAAAATAGCATACTATTCATGAATGGTCATTTAATAACGCTTTAATATGGCATTGTCTCGCACTCATTTTTATAAATAGACTTTGATTTAAATCAGTATTCCAGCTGCATGAATTTATTTAGTTAGCTGCGATGTGACCAAATACATAAAATAGACATTTTACCGTGTTTTTCCGACGACATCGTGTTTATTTGTCCGTTTCGACGATGTTCAGTTTGTCCCTCCAGTAATAAAACCCCAAATCCAACCAGTAGCCTACTGTCTTTATGTCAGATCACAACAGACGATGCTGATGATGTCTTTCCAGGCTAATTATAATGCATCTTCAGATGATAGCTAATACTGATGTATGCAGTGTAAAGGCTGGGTTATCTGGGTGTAAAAGCCTCTGAATGTCTGTTGCTGTTTCCCACGGTCACACTGCAACATCCAGAGCATCAGCAGCAGGAAAACAGGTTTCAACTAACGCATCTAGTTACACTGTATTAACCAGAGCGTCTTAAAGAGACAGCAGCAGAACCATACAACACCATCCATGCCGCACACATCACATGTAAATTTAATTGACTTCAAAAAACTAAAACTAATAAAGTGCATTTAAAAAAGATGTAAAAAAAAAAAAAAAACGCTTTTCGAATAAAATTGTTACCATGGTAACAGTTTTCACCAAACTACCATAATAATAATAGCTACAAAAAAATCTGTGGTATCTTGGAATTAGCTACCATTGACATTATAATAATACAATAGCACATTGTTTAGAGGAGATCCCATATTAATTTATGACGGTTTTACCATAATAATAAGGCTTGTTGGATTGTATTGAGCTTCAAATAGTTAAAATAAATCTAATATTTTACATTTTCTGAAATTTAGCACTGGACAAACAAAAAACTGTTTTATTTGGTATGAAAATGTTTAGCTATATTGATTGCTACAGTCACAATGGAGATTTATTTGTGAAATATTCATAATGGCTCTGTCATAAACAGGTAATGTATTGAAAGCAGATTAATACAGAAGTTGATGTAAAATTCTTGAGATCATTTGAAATTCAAAAAGTAATCAAATATTGAAGATTTGGAGGACCAAATGTAAAGGTTTAAGAATCAGTAATTGAAAAACACATTGATTATTCCCTTATCTGAATATGTATTTGTATATGTGTATAAATCTTAAATCCATAGAAATCTTAAATGTGTATGGTGGTAACATCCCTGATTCACCTTAAAACGAATGATTTCATGACTATTATATATTATTTTTTTTACAATATTCAATGATAAAAGGTGGATGCAGAGGGGTAAGAGAGAGCTAAATGTAGAGCATTAAGAATATATAAGGAAAAGTACTGCATGACTAAAGTAAAATAAAAATAAAAATCAGACTAAATCTCAGTTTAACAAACATGTACAGATAACGACACAAACATAAAAGAAAACAGAGCAGTCATTTTTAAAATGATCACAAAGCAAAATTTTCTATTTCAATTTTTCTGACAATATGGATGAAACCAGTGTTCCAGATACAGCTAATTTTATTGCTGTATAATTACTTACAGTTCATAACTGGTGTCAACCTCCATTTCATATTGAGATTACAGCTTTGGTCAGGAGTGAGGAGTGTATCACTCCTTCACTCATACATGCATTCTCAACTCAATGTAAACATGCACTCAATAATTCAAGTACAGATTCTAAGGTCCATATTCTGTACACTCTCTTTTACATCACACTCATCAACACACAAACACATTCTGCCTCCTCCTGTCTCTCAGTGTGTGTAGAGTGAGGCAGTGAACACAATGTCTCTGCGTATGGCCAGTGAGGCTCTTTCCATCTTGCTGCCCAGGACGGAGTCGCCTACAATGCGAGCAGCCTGTCTCACTTCCTTCAGGACCTCGTCCAGCCTCTGGATACAGCGCACAATCGTCCCCTCCTGCACATCTGTCAGCGCCGCAATCTCAGCAAATGGCTACCAAACAAAAAAACACCATCAAAAAGAGGTTTATGATTTTCTCTGTCCAAATAAGATCTTTGATCAGACTTTCATATCATTGCATGGATCTACATGTTTGTGCAAATTATTATTATAAGATAGATAACGCTAAATTAACTATTTTCTTTTAACTCACTCACAAAAAAAAAAAAAAATTATATATATATGTATGTGTGTGTGTGTGTGTGTATTTATGTACATGTAGGCTATGTATGTTTGTGTGGCAGTAAAAAATATATATATATATAATTTCTTTATTTGTTTTAAGGTCAGTGCTCACCATGCCTCTTGCCCAGCAATACACAACCTCAGTCAGGCCAAACTTGAACTGGGCCACAAAGTCTTCAGCAGTTTGACCTATCCCACAATCCCTCTGCAGATCACCAATACGTTGTGCTACACAGAGTACTTGATTGATGCCCTGGGAAAGCAAGAGAATAAAATATATACATTATATTAAATATTCTGTTTTATTGCATACACTACCATTCCGAAGTTTGGGGTCAGAACGAATATTTATTTATTTAAAATTTTTTTTTTTACAGAAAATAACATTTGCATTTAGCAAGGATGCATTAATCAAACCTATTAATTGATTGAAAGGCCTAAAATGTGCATAGTTTTGTATATTATTCATAGTGAGATCTCTTAGTATAGCACTGCGTCAGTCTGTTTTGTCCTGTGCTCCACTCTTGTCTCCATCTGCTGTCTAAGTGCTTACACAACTAGAGCAAGGCAGGCAATGTAGTCATGCAGTCAAACAGTGGCTACATTACCTGTACGCCCTCACCTCACAGCATTTCAACAGCAAGAGCATTTTCACATTGGATTACAAGCCACTGTGAACTATAAAACTCTTGTGTGCTTCTAACTCTAGTGTCATGACTTATTCACTGTCCCTTTAAAGCAATTCCATGTTTCTGGGCAGTTCGACAACACACACCGGCATGTTCATCTGCGACTGCATCCTTGGCTAAAGGCATAAAGCAGAGGCCAGGCCGCATCTATTACATTCTTATGCACATCTCTTGGGTGTTGAGCTCACAGAGCTGTACAAATTTACATCCATCCATAAACATGATGACAAGCGTATCAGATGCGTTATATTCGAATGGCTCTGGGCTCAAATAAAATGCTTGAAGCGTTTTAGATGAGCATAATGAATTAGGTTACTTGAGTGATTCATACAATTTCCTCAGCTAAAAGGAAACATTTCCAGCTTTTAATCTGTGGCTTGAACAAGTATTTAATGTTACATTGGCATTAAAGTGCCCCTATTATGTCTCATGTAGTATGTTATACAGCTGTTTGTGAATGTCAACTGCCGGAAACAAGTCATAAATAATTCCAGTATTACTTCCTGCACGAACCTATGTAGGTTTTCAACAAATTAGCATAATGCTAATATAGTCTTCATTAGCTGCATGCGAACAATGTCTACTTTGACCCGCCTTTACACACTGTAGTTGTAGTTGAGGCCTGCAAAAGTTTGGCTTGTGTTAGCAACACTATCATTACTGTTCGTATCACCTTTATAGAAGTGTTAAGGAAGCCTCTAGAACTGAAATTCATATATGATAATGGGCGTTTCGTTTCCAACGCATGCTCGAAGTGGTAGACCAATCTCAAAAGACTGAGCCATCTGACCAATCAGAGAAGAGTAGGCTCTCAGAAAGGTGGGGTTCAGAGACACTGAATAAGAAATCGTATGCATTTAAAAAAATTCTTTAAAATAGCATAACAATGCTATTACAATGTATAACAATTATATTTTAGATTTAAATTTAGTACATTTATTTTCCAGTCCTGGGATCAAAATTTGAACTATTTCCAGGTTTTTCCTTGAACGTGGGAATGCGGTTGTGAGCGGAGAACTGCATTACCTCCTGCAGCGTGTTGGTGATGTGCGGGTCTATCTGGGTGTTTTGTGTGAAGATGAGGCAGGACAGCAGGGCGGCGCTCTCCTCAGGTGCGAGAGGACTCAGAGTGTTCTCAAACAGGAGTTCAGTGAGTAACAGCTCGTGACTGCTGATCTGACACGCCACACGTCCCTTCAGCTGAACCGCCCCAGTGCTGTCCACATACTGCAGAGCTTCCAACACCTGGGAATACAGTGCTATACTGTTATCACTGACTGTTTCAAATATCTGTGATATTTGCAGACATTTAATGGTGATATTTAACACAATAAACACAGAATAGCACAAAATATCAATGACTATCAGTATTGGCCATTATTAATGTTTTAAATGATCAATTCTAGTCTGATTAAGAATACTGGATGCAAATGATATTAGATTTTCTTTTTGTTATATAATTAAACAGTCCCAGGTTTTAAAAGCAATTTGCTGTTATCTTTTATTTTATTTTATTATTGTACATATAATGAGGGTTTCATGCCAGATTTAACTTGAAACTTCAAGGGATAGTTCACCCAAAAAATGAAAATACGGTCATTTACTTAATCACTCTCTTGTCGGTCTAAAGCTGCAAGACTTTCATTCATATTCAAAAGATATTTTTAATGAAACCTGAGAGATTTCTGTCCCTTCAAAACTTTGACACTTCAAAAAATTCATAAAGAGAACGTAAAAGTAATCCATAAGGGTTCTGAAGAGACATGATAGTTTTATATGAAGAACAGATTTAATTCAGGTTTTTATTCACATATAAAACTATACATCAGGGATTTTTTTGTGGTTCGAATTTTTACTTGCCGTGCAAACATTTTCACTAGCCCTGCCACAAAGTGAGTAATACATAGTTAAAACAATTGTTATTGTTTTTGACCCATTTAATCTTGTATTATAATAAATAAGATACAGATATCAGTACATTTTTACAAATCTCATTTCCAATTTCGATACCAAAGTCACTAGCCTGACTAATACATTTCAAACTACAAGCCATAGCACAAAAATTTCAAGCGCAAGAAGATGCGAAACAGAACACAATTCAGTGTTCACACGCTGTCTGAGAGGCGTAAAAATTGCTTGAATATTTGAATTGGCGTGACAAAAAAAATTGCAAATATTAAACTTTTAGGGTGACACAACACTGCAATAAAAAAGGTTATTGGCAGGCCCAAATATAATTATTAGATGCTAAATAATAGACTTTTCATAGCTTTTTTTATTAGTGAAATATGTCTTTATGTCTATGAACTCTTGTTAATAATTTCATAACTGTACGTAAAAGAATGTATTACTACTGAAATCTATACGTGGACATGCAGAAGAACGACTAGGTGGACTGACCTTGATTCTCTGATGGTACTCGGGCAACAGTGTCAGGGACTGATCAGACACCAGGAACAGAAGCTGATCAAGCTCTTCCTGTACACTCATCCTCTCCTGTACACGCGCAAACTGAGCAAGATATTCACACAGAGAGAGAATATGAAAATGACAGTGAGAGAGATGTCGAGTTTATCACTACTCCATCATCAGCACACTGCAGAAGGTCTTCTGGAAGTGATTACTGAGAGCTAATGAGACACATCCTTATTCCGCCCTACCAGTCACACTCAATAAATGAGAGTCTGTGCACTTGGGAGAGTTGCTGTGCCAAATTACTAAATATGGATGAGAAGATACAGGACACATTTGGATTAGAAATGACATTTTTTTCTTGAGTCTGCACAGTGGGTTTTGACCTGAAACAACAGGAAAAACACTACCAAAAAAAGATTTGGGGTCTGTAAGATTTTTATGTCATTGAAATAAGTCTCTTATGCTCACCAAGGCTGCATTTATTTGATCGAAAATGCAGTAAAAACATAATTTACAATTTAAAAGAACCGTTTTCCATTTAAAAAATATATTTAAAGCTACACTGTTTGGGATTTACTCCCATCTAGTGGTGAAATAGTATATGACTACCAACTGAATATTACTTTCTAACCCGTCCCATTCTAAGGGTGTTTTAACTATACGGTGGCCGTATTATTTCAAATCTACCGGCAGTCGCGAGTAATCTCCCCCTCGCTTTCGTCACGGTGCCACTGAGTTTTAAAAACGCAAAAGGCGAAGCTTGAATTTCCAGGCATGTCCCTCTTTGGCGAATGTATTTTCAAGATGGATGCACAACATGGCTTCCGCCATTCGAGCGATTCGCTCGTACGTATTCTAAATGGCAGATTATACACTTATGCGAATATTAAATTAGTTGGTTGAAGTGATTACCCATTAATGAGAACATACAATTTTGAAAGAACAAAATCTTACTGACCCCAAACATTGGACACTAGTGTTTGAATGTGACACATGAGTATGATAAACAGACAGACCTGTTCAGTGAAGGTGGGCGAGTGGATACAGTGGAAGTCCTTTAGACAGTCCTGTAACACTCGTTGCCTCATCACTCCCTCCACCACATCCACACCCTTCAGGTGCAGGTCATTCACAGGGTCAAAGGTCGTAATGCCCCTGGGATTGGCCTCGGCCAATCGCAAGAGCTCTTGAGTTGCCGTAGAAATAGCCTGACCTGGTGGATCAAGTCTAGGAAGAGAATTTTCATTTATTCAAAGCCACAGTTCAACAAATGCAAATTCGCTCACAGGTTTGAGCCAGATACACACCTAAAGCGTGGCTGCTGTCTTTTATTGTAGTTGTCGATGATTCTCTCTGGAATGACCTTGAGGGTTTTGGTTGTGATGGCAGAGATGTCCTGCAACTTCAGTTTCTGCACCGTATGACTGCAGGGTCCTACACACAGATACACTGTAAATGAAACTTTTGCAACAAAAGATGTGTTCATGACGACACACTCCAACTTAACCGGTGGTGATTTACTTGTGTCTGTGTGTGATGTGATGCTGTGTGTGTATGTGTCTGCTTACCCTCTGGAATAAACAGTGAAGTGCTGTAGATGGGAAGTAAGACTTTATTAGACTGATCATCACCCGCCGACTCCTCATTTCCCTTCTCACAGATAATGAGAGCGGTGAATGTACGATTTACTGCATCACTGGACACCTATGGGAGGAGATGCGAGGAAAGTGGAGAGAAAGAGAGAGGGAAAAAATAGGGGAGAGTGGGGTGAGATGTGCAAATTTTGACTAAGGGAAGATTTTTTTTTTTCTTTAAAGAAATTAATGCTTTTATTCAGCAAGGATGAATTCAAATACTGCCAAAAGTGACAGTAAAGACATTTATAATGTTACAAAAGATTTCCATTTTATGTAAATGCTGTTCTTTTAAACATTCAATTCATCAAAGAATCCTGGGAAAAAAACATCACGATTTAAGCAGCACAACGTTTTTTACTGCATTTTTGATCAAATAAATGCAGCCTTGGTGAACATAAGACTTATTTAAAAAATATATTAAAAAAAATTGGTAAGACTTTATATCAACTTGCACATATTCTAACAGAAGAGATTAGAACAGCCTCTACTCAGTCTGTTTTCAAGTCTCTGTTAAAAACCTACCTGTTTTCTTTATTATATTGATCTCTTCGCTGGTTCTACTATTTTATATTTGAATTTGATACTGTTTTGCCACTCCTGTTTAACTACTTGTTTTGTCACTCCGGTTTTAAGGTTTCGTTTCGCTTTGCTGCTCTTGTTAGTTTCTTTTTAGCATGCACATATTAATGCCTTATTCTGTATGAGCCTATTCTACAACTAACAGACCATTAAATGAGTTTTCCTTCAATAAACTCCTAATTACTGTTTATTGATAATAAGTAATGCAGTTGTACATGAATTAAGATCTTAATATGCTTTGCTCATTATGGGCCTTATAAGGCAGTAGTACCACAAGAATAGTCATTCTCCCTTAATAACATTTAATAATAAGTATTAATAAATAGCCAATATGCCAGTAATATGCATGCTAATAAGTAACTACTTTATAGTGAATATGTGTAACTTAATATTAAGTGTTACCAAAAAATCTTATCCATCCCAAACTTTTGAATGGTAGTGTAATTAAGTGGCTCATCTTACCCCACTTACCCCTACTGAATCCGTAAAAGTGTCAATGGCCATTGCTGCAGATCTGTGTTTATGGTGTTTATGACACTGAGTAAAATGTGTTCATTATGTAATCACACACCTGTAGAATGACTCCCAGGGCATTGTGATGCTGGCTGTTGTTCACCATCACCACCCTCCCCACAGATAGGGCTTTGAGTCCATTTACTGACTCCAGCACAGCTCGCTGCCACACACACACACACACACACACAGAGGACGACATGAGTTTGCTGTCAGTAATGTGTATATTACAAACAGAAATAAATGGTGAAAACTAAAATTATTGCAAAACAATGATGGATAAATTCTGACTAGTTCTGCTGAGAACTGGTAAGGGGAAAATAATCATATTTATTTATATTTTATAATCTAATCATTTGAATTAAATCATATAAGATCAATTTAAATCATATAATCTTTCATTTTTAATCATATAATCTAAATAATTCACAGAAATGCTGTGAATCTAATGTCTGAGTGTGTGCAGCTCTGTTATAGTGTGGTATACAAGTACACTGTTGTTCATACAAGTATGTGTGTATGTGTGTGTTTGTGTGTGTACCTGCAGGGTCTCTGTGGTGATGCGCAGCTCTGTGATGGTGTGGTAATATGACATTAAATCAGATAACTGCCCCTCTGTGTCCAGCGGAGGGAGAGAGGAGAGTGTGTTTCTCAGCTCAGATATTCTCTTCTCATGTGTCTGAGAAACACAAAGACAGAAATGACTTGGTTAACTGAAAGAATTTCAAAACATTTCATCACATACTTCATATTTCAGACTTTTTGTAAGATTGAATTACTGGGGCATGCAAACCCCACAGACCTTTCATCGTCACCCAGGGGCTGATGGGAAATGAGGTCATTTACCTGCGTATCCCTGTGGTTCTCAGAAAAGCTCCTCCTCATCATGTCGGTAACCCTAAGGGCCTCCACGCGCAGCAGATTTAGGATCATCGTGTAGGTAAGTCTGAACTGAGACTGCAGCACTGTCGGTTTCCCCTGACACAGGAAAATAGCAGACATAATTGCCATCTCTGTGCTCTTGAATATTTAACTAATCACCCAATTAGCTTTGATTAATTCATTGATTGCCAATATTTTAGATATTTTTAAAGGGTGTGCCATACAAACAAATGCAATAATAACTGGCTTCAAAATATGACAAATAATAGGATGTGTACACATCGTTCCTCTTTGGAAATGGAGTTGACATTCAGAGGGGGTCCAATCACCAGCGGCCCTTGACAACACACTGCACGTTATTACAGCATCAGCTGCTGTTGCCATGATGTCCATGACATCAGCTGATCATCACACAGATTACTGGTCCATCTGAAAGAACCTGCACTGATACTCACCCAGCACAGACTAGGTCAAACTCATTTTGTTTTGTTGTTTTATTAACTGGTTTATTACTTGCTAAACCAACTAGATCATTACATTTTCAGAAGATCTGCCTATGAAAAACTCATCGCCATAATGATGTTGTTGATTGCCAGGATATTGCTATTTGGCTTAGTATTTTAATCTTGTTACTAAGTTATTGCTTTGTGCTTTCTTACTGATCCAATTCCAAAGTGGCCAGGTCTTTATGATATTCGTCTCTAGATATGGTTCACTTGCATCAATGTAAGTCTATGGGATTTGTTTGCCCAATTGATCATCTTCCAGGTAAAATATGTGCTTACTGTAGGATTTACAATTGTTTCTAACAGTGTTGTTACTGTTAACTGAAAACGAATACAAAACTATTAAAATTCATTTTCGGTACTTGAAATAAAGCTAAAATAAAATCAATTATACAATCAATTATTAGACAAAAACATTTTTAAAAACAAACGAAAATGTGAAATGTTGCCTTGGCAGCTAACTGAAATAAAAAAAGTTTAAGTACTAAAATTGAAATAAAAATGAATTAAAGCTAAAAAAAAAAAAGAAGAAGACAGAAGCACATAAAAATACTAAAACTTAAAATAAAATGAAAATGAAAATCTAAAAATAAAAGCGAATTCAAAATAATAAATACTAGAATATTATATACATAGATTATAGGGCTGTCAAATGATTAATCGCGATTAATCGCATCCAAAATAAAAGTTTGTGTTTACATAATAAATGTGTGTGTACTGTGTATAATTATTTTATATATATAAATACATACACATGCTTGTACATGTTTAAGAAATATTTGCATGTATATACTATATATAGATTTATATATAATTTATATTATATATAAATAACACATTTTTCTTAAATATATAAATGCACGTGTGTGTACTTATATATACAAAATAATTTTACACAGTACAAACACATTAATTATGTAAACACAAACTTTTATTTTGGATGCGATTAATCGTGATTAATCATTTGACAGCCCTAATAGATTATATTATAATATTTATACTATAGGACTATAATAAAATCACACTTGGTCATAACTTAATATTAAAAAACACAAAAAATCAGCTCTGAAGTCTGTGGATGCCATGCAGAGAGCAAAATGACAACAGTACTAGTGAACCCTGATGAGTTTTGTGCTGGAATGACAGTGTATTGAGTCAATAAACCAGGTTCAGGGGTTAATAGACTGAACAGCCGTGATTGGACACAGAGAGGTAAAAACAGCTCCAGCAGGCTGGTCACTAGTGAAGAAGAGCCCATTCACTCACACTCGATCCACAAGAGGATGACAGAAGTGCACTCACAGGCTGCATGACTCTAAAAAAAGACCCAGGACATTTGAATTTGGCTCCAGATTGAACAATCAGACTGCGGTTTACAAAGAGGAGCTGGGATATCTCACCAGATCATAGAAAAGCCTAGTGGAATTGAGGGAGTTTAAAAGTAAAAAAAAAAAAAGGGGGAATTTATCAGCTATGTCCAAAATAACATGTGACACTTTTTTGTTCAGACAAATGTAAAAAGAATCTTTAGCAGTGAGTCCTCGGACAAGACCTGAAGGTGTTTAATGCAGAGTGCAGTACTGACCAGCATCATGGCGTGGAGGTCTCCCATATCATGAACTCCAGCCTTACAGAGAATGATGACGGTCCCTGTAGCATCCAAACCTCTTCTGCCAGCACGACCTGCCATTTGAATGTACTCACCTACACACACACACACACACACACGCATTTATATAGATCAACTGGAACCGGTAAGATTTTTGGCATTGTGACAATATTTCTATGACAATTAACCAACAATTCAAATAATCATAAATTTAGTACAACAAATACTATCATTCAAATTTTGAGGTCAGTAAGATTGTTTTTAAAATAAATTAATTAATACTTTTGTTCAGCACGGACGCATTAAATTGATCAAAAGGGACAGTAAAAGCTTCTTCTTTTTTTTTTAAAGTTCATTTGAACTTTCTATTAATCAGAGAATCCTGAAGAAAAAAAACAGTTTCCACAAAAATATCAAGCACCAAAAATTAAGCGTAGCGTCAGTTCTGGCAGGTCACGCTGATCCACGTCTACCTATAGAAATACAACGCCTATCAAAGTATCCATATAAGCTCCTTCAGTATTATCAGCAGCTATCAGAGCTCCTCCTCTCGTCAGTCAGGATTTGGCATTCTGATTCCCCTTGAATCAGAATAATATCTCGAATTATGTTGTACTTTAAAATCTTGAATTAATGATATCTGCATACATTCATGTTGGTTCTGTTCTGTTTACCCTAAGGGGAGTTATTGCTGCTCTGGCCCAGAAACAGAACCATACCGCCAATCCTAACAGTATGCTGCTAATTGTCAATTGTATTTGACGATAGTGGTCTAGACTGAACTGTTTTCGACATTGATAATGATAAGAAATGTTAATATATATTAGAATGATTTCTGAAGGATCATGTGACACTGAAGACTGGAATAATGGCTACTACTAAAATTCAGCTATGCATTTTAAATTATATATCTTCGTTTTTTGCATTACAGTAATGAGAATGTTTGTTAAACATTACAATAGGTTACAGAGAGGGAGTCATGAATATAACATTATAGTGCAAAACATCTTAATATTCCAAACATAAGCTTAATTTTTTTTCATTCAAATATAATTAAACAAATTTCTTTCTTTTGATTTTGGGATGAAACATGACCCAGACATGTTCTTGATACGGTTTGTAACATTTTCCCAAATATCTTTGACGCAAACAGGACCATGTACTCTCAAATGTGAGCTTTGACTTTAAAAGAGGCCAGCTATCCTCTCTCTCTCTCTCTTCCTTTTTTATACACACTATTATTAGAAGCGATTTGAACAAACTCAAGCATCTCTCACACACACATCAAAAGCCTCCTGCTCTGTTTCCCTAGTCTCACTGCAGTCCAGTCACATGTGCACAAACATCTGCACTACCTCAGCATGATTAATCTGCTCGTTCATTAGAGATGGCTAATTCATCAAACACCTGGCCATTGGCAGCGCCTGTCTGCCTGTAGCGTCTCTGCCAACAAGTATCTGACATCTTTTTATAATGTCTATTATTATGATAATACAAAATAATTATAATTTTAAATTAGAATAACTGCAACAGGCATGCTTAGGTGATGCAAGTGAGGGTATATTTTGACATTAACATCTAACGACAGGCACTTCATTGTTTGTAATGTAAGGCAGTAAAGGAGATGTGTTTTTACCGGGGAGCAAGTTTCTGAAACCTGTGCCGTCGTGTTTGCGGATGCTGTCGAACACAACGGTTCTGGCGGGCATGTTCACACCCATGGCAAACGTCTCTGTAGCAAACAGCACCTAAAGAGAGAATAGCTGCAAGTCACCAAATCTCTCCTTCATCTGATTTCTTTGAGCAAATAAAGCTTGTATTAAACAAGTCCATAAGACAAACCTTTACTAAACCTTTGGAGAAGAGCATCTCAATAACCTCCTTCAGGATTGGCAGGATGCCGCTGTGGTGAACACCAATCCCTCTCTTTAGCAAATCACGCATCAACAGGATCTGTGATGACAAAATTGCACTGATATACACAATTACTGTATTAAAATTAGTTTGAAGGTTTCATTATACACATAAGTATCATGGTGGATGTTGACAAGGCCAATTCAAATTTTTTTTAATTTAGCAATTTTTATATCATCCACCTAGTTATTACTAATAACTGCACCACTCTTTTTTTTTTTTACCAAGAATTTTGTAAAAGGATAATGCATATTATTGGTTTTCAAATAATTATTCTGTGAATACATTTGAAAAAAATATTCAGTTAGAGTTTATATTAGGTGTCTAAATATTTACTTAGAGAAGAAATATCATTAGGTACAATGTTCTTCATGTGTTAATGTTGTAATGTAAAACACTTTTGCTATTGAGGTGGGATCTGGTTTTATGGTACGGTTAGGTTTAAGGGACAGCTGTAAATACATGCAGATATCTTTTAAATATAAGTACAATGTAAAACATGTATCTATTAAATGATTAATTTAAATGTTATTACATAGTAGTTAATATAAAGTGGGTCTAATACAAACATTCAAATTGAAAACAACTAATAATTTCACAATATTGGTGTTTTTACTTGATAATCTTCTTTCACAAACATTAAGAAATCTTACCAACACCAAACATTTAAATGCAAGACAAGTAAATAATATATCAGTAATGAATAGGAATGGGATTTTTTATTGCAGTTTACATGTTACTGAAAGGGAGTTTAATTGTGTTTAATTGTCATGTACAAAATATCTTACGTATCCTAAAATTGGCTTTCTTAAATAAAATTTTATTTTTCATTCAAATCTGTCTTTCGATGTCGGGTTAAACATTTAAATGATTTTTTTGTGTAAAATAAGTGTCGATTTAATTTCAGCATTTCTTTTTGTTATCATTAAATCAGCATTACATGGACCATTAGCCACCTTGTTTTCCAGATATCTGCATTATGGACCACTACTCTGGACCCAAATCTCATGTACCTGCGGTAACTGCCGATCGGCTCCTCTCAGCCTCGTCAGGCTCTTCTGGAGGAACGAGTGTATCTCGCTCTTCTCTATGGAGCTGGTGAGGTCTAGAGAGGTCAAAGAGCGGGCGTTTTCATCACAGCGTGTCCGAGAGAACGTGAACGCCACAACTGGAGTCTGCTGCCTCTGAGACAGATAGTTCAGCAGCGTCTGCCACACTGACCGATCCTGACGGAGTAATGGGAGGATGCAGAAAACATAATAAAAGCACTGTTTCTGGAAATAGAGCCCTGTTATGTTAGATAGTTGAATTAAAAGGAAATGACGAAAGGTGCAGACACTGACCTGACTGGCTGTAGTGTTGTGCTGTGATACGTTCTTTGAGCCAAAAGACTGCGCATGTTTACTTGTGCGTTCCTTCTTGGCGTCCACTGCGGCATAGTAGCTGAAAAACAAAACATTTGTTTCAATTGAAATGAATTCACGGGAGCCCTTTGCTATAATTGTTCAACACTTTCTTCAAAAGTCCATCTAAAATTATAGTATAAAAACGTTAATCTAGGTTTCTTGACGTATAAACAATCATCATTTAGGCCTAGTATTATACACCATATTCAATCCACTCTTTCTGACTTGTATTTACTAAATAAATACATTTGAGTTGATATTGTCTCTTAATTTTAGATTAAGATTAAGCTAAAAATAGTCCATTACAATGTAGAAACCAATCAATCAAGCAACTAGATGAACATTGCAAACACATTACAATATGAATTGATTTATTATTAATAATAATCTGAAATCACAGTTTACAGTCTCTATTTTAAGTTATCTTTAATTTTATACAATTCTAACTTTAATTTATGACCTCTGCATATCAGCACAGCTTCCTGTCTTTTTAATAAGGGCAGGCCAAGTTAATGAATAACTGAATATTGGTATTTTTGAATGACTCATTTTTGCAGCTAAGTTTCAAAAAATGATCTGGGTAGACTGGGAAAGTAGCTTAACGTAGTAAAAGTTTGAAAGATTCCTATTTTCAATCAATGCACATTTTTTGCTTTCTAAAGAAAACAGAAAGTGTTTCAGGACAACTGTTTTCAACACTGATAATAATTAAAAAAAGTGTTTCTTGAGTAGCGAATCAAACATATTAGAATGATTTCTAGAAGGATCAAGTGACACTGAAGACTGGAGTAGTGGCTGCTGAAAATTCATTTTTGCCTTTACAGAAATAAACACTATTAAAATAACCGCCCAGGAATGTACCCTTTAGTGAGGAAGTTTCCAGCAGGGTCCAGCAACAGGAAGAGCTCTTTCTGAGTCTTGGTGCTGTTGCCGGTGTAGAGATGGTGCTCTAGAGGAACAGGCCTCTTAATTGTGCTGATCACATAGATGTGCCGTTTCTTGATTCGCCTGAGGAAAGAGAAAGCACATTAAAACTATATGATCTATACAATTTTCAAACCAGGATAAAATTCAGTCTCATGGTTTTGATAATACACACACCCGATCCATTCACTGAACTCCACTGCGTTAGGCACAGTGGCACTCAGGAGGATGATGCTAACATGTTCTGGCAACATGATGAGCACTTCCTCCCACACCACTCCTCTCTGAGAAACAACAACAGCATATGAGATCTGAATGCAGTAAAGAGAAAAGCAAAACTGAACTAGATTTTTTTTTGTGTGTGAATTCATCACCTCTGCATCATTGATATAGTGAACCTCATCAAAAATGACCCATTCCAGATCTCGAATGACCTCTGACCCATTATAGAGCATAGATCTGTTAGGAGGAAGACATACCGATTGGCAAAGATAGTCAAAAAATGAATTCAAATGACAAACTAAGAATTATAAGTAAGTGACATGAAGGCTTTCTATTGTATAATCACCTCAAAATCTCAGTGGTCATGATGAGACAAGAGGCTTCAGGATTCAGCTGGACATCTCCAGTCAAAAGTCCCACGTCACCGAACGTGTTCTTGAAGTCCCGGAACTTCTGATTGGACAAGGCCTTAATGGGGGATGTGTAAATGGTCCTGTCAGGAGGAACAGTCATAGTAGTGTGGGCAAAATCTAATGTCACAGTAAGGCAAGTTTCGATATAGCACATTTCATACACAATGGTAATTCAAAAAGAACTTTATATCAACAACATGATTAAAAAATTATCACAATTGAAAATAAATGAACATTTATTTAAAATGTACACTACCTTTAAAAAGTTTGTAGGTAAGCTTTTTTTTTTAATATATATATATATATTTTTTTTTTATGAAATTTATATTTTTATTAAGCAAGGGTTCATTTAATTGATCAAAAGTGACAGCAAAAGACATTTATTATGTTGCAAAAGATTTCTACTTCAAAGAAATGCTGTTCTTTTGAACTTTCCATACATCAAAGAATGATGTTTCCACAAAAATATTACACAGCAGATTTCAACATAGATAATAATAAGAAATGATCAGAAAATCAGAATGATTTCTAAAAGCTGCTGGAAATTCAGCTTCGCCATCACATGAATATATTACATTTAAAAATATATTCAAATAGAAAACAGTTATTAAATTGTAATCATATTTCACAATATTACTGTTTTTTTACTGTATTTTAATCAAATAAATGCAGGCTTGGTCAGCATAAGAGACTTCTTTAAAAAAAAACACAAAAAAGGAAAGAATAGAGAAATCAAATTATGCAATCAGTAGACATTGGGTCTCACATACACACCTGGTCATGTGCTTCTGGGAAAGTGCAATAGCATATTCAGCCACCACGGTCTTGCCCGCTGAGGTGTGGGCCGCAACAAAGACTGAGTCATGAGCTTCGAGTCGGAGAATAGCCTGCTTCTGAAACACGTCCAGCTCGAAGGGATACTGAGATGGGGCAGGAATTGAGAAAAAACAACCCAAATAAACAAACCTTTATTTTAGTGAAATCTTAAAAATCATGTGCACATACTAAGTTCTGACCTTGAAGGCTGGATTAGGGATACGTTTGTAGAAGTCGTCACAGGGTGAGGTGATATCCACAGGAATGGCCCATTTTTTATTGTCTCTCTTGTCTTCTTCCTGAGGTTTCTTCTTTTGTTCAGTCAGACTTGCAGTGTTCGCTGGAGGCTGAGAAGGAGTGTTGCTCGAATCCTGAGGAGAACATATCTTGAAAATGACAAAACAAACAACCAAGTTGGGTTCTTAAGAATCCTTTCTGAAAGTTATACACACTTTAATTCCCAGGTCCTCCAGGCTGTTAGTTCTGGGAAGTTTAACGGTCTCCTCTTTTTGTGACGCTCCCTCTTTCTCCTCTGGCAGAGCGTCAAGGACATCATCAAATGTCGACAGGAGTGACAGCAGGTTCACCTCACTCTTCATGGTTCTGGCTTCTAAAGACATTAAAAGAGCACAGTTTTGGATTGAAATGCACAAGCTAAAGTGGGCTGATGACATGGTACTACAATAACGAAACCAGACCTTTGTCGCTGAAGTCCATACCAGCCTTCAGCCCCGGAGGAACCGTCAACAAATCTAAGACAAGAAACAAACGGTCACAGTTTATTTTTTTCTCTCTCTCACACACTCACAAATGAATGTGTAGCCTACTGAGAAAAACAAAACAGATCACCAACCTTTCTCAAAGTCAATGTCTTCTTCCAGCTCTGACTTTTTCTTAATCTGCTCTAACGTTAGTTCCTCCATTCCGCCTGTACAAGGGACAGCAGAGTTTAAAAACTGGATCTTTTTTAAACAGAATTATGAGACATTTATTTAAATGTGAACCACGGCACCTGGCAGAAAAGGATAGTTTGTGTTACTCCCTCTCAGGCTCTCTGACGGAGGTCCAGGCTGTCTTTGTAATGAGAGAGAATTTTTTGCAGACAACCCCGTGTCCTCTAATAACACCTGACATAAGGAAAACAACAACAATTATATACATTATGAAAAGTTGCATTAGATTAGATAGAACATTTTCTGTCATGTCAGGCAAACAGCAAAAATAATGATTGCTTTCCATTGACAGCTTTCTATTGGCTGGGCAAACAAATAGCCCCGCCTCAAACTGACACCCCTGGTTGATTGAGAAGATGCCATGTTGGGACATTCAAATAAACAAAGTATTATTTTTATGAAATAAGAATTTCTTTGCTAAATCAACCTAGTGTCATTTTGTTATCATTATTTATTTATTATTCTGTTTATTTATAAATATATACATTTAGTTTTATTTTAAGTTTAAGTTTTAGTCATTTTGTTAGGTGCTTTTCTGCTTTGTAATAGTTTTTGCA
The DNA here is from genome assembly GCA_031834385.1 of Semotilus atromaculatus. Classification (NCBI taxonomy): domain Eukaryota; kingdom Metazoa; phylum Chordata; class Actinopteri; order Cypriniformes; family Leuciscidae; genus Semotilus; species Semotilus atromaculatus. The sequence goes on from JAULUF010000022.1 coordinate 31,614,009, forward strand.
TTTGTATTCAAATATTTTTTAATTAGCTTTAAAATAAAGTTCCATTTGATAACATTAATTAACCACATTAATGAACATGGACTAATAAATAAAACACTTCTAAAGCATGTATTAATGATAGTTAATGTTAATTTCAATATTTACTTAAACATTATTAAAATAAAAAATGCTATCTGTTCATATTATTTGATGGAGTTCTGTTTTTTCATTAACAAACATTAACAAAGATTAATGAATACTTTATTTATTTCGAATTTATGCAATACTGTAACAAACGTTTTGCTCAATGTTCATTAATTCAACTAACGTTAAGTAATGAGACTTAATTGTAAAGTGTTAACATTTTATATTTATGTCAGTGTTACCATTTTATATTTATTTCAGTTTTAGTCATTTTAGTACTTCAACGTTTCTACAACATTACTAATTTTTGTAAAGTTTTACTTATTTTATTTCAGCTTTATTTCAATTATCCTAAATTATTTTTTTTATATAGTTTTTAGTTACCAATAACAAACTATCTTAGAATATAAAGCTGGAATAGGAAAATAAACACAATGTAGTAGATGTTTTCCTGTGTTACCTCATTGAAATCCAGCAGCATACCGGTGGTAGGATCTCTGACCACAGACAGGCCAGAGTGCAGTGGAGACAGGGAGCAGTGCAGGAGAGAGTCCACGTCTTTGTTCCTCTTACTTATCCTTAAGGACAAATTTGTAATAGACAAAACTAATTAAAGATATGAAAAACATGTTACAAAGACAATCGCTATCTTCTGAATACTTCTCATTTCATACTTAAGGAACTTGTGAAAGGCATCATCTACATCATGTACTGGGAGCCAAGCAGGATCTCGCAGAAAACGCTTTTCTACTTCTGTTTTTAAGTCCAGACAAGTAGGAGGAAGCCCATGAGGGAGCTGAAAAAGATTACAGAACGTAAAAAAGAACGGATACAATTTTTTTTACATAAATATATTAGCTCACTCACACATGAATACTGTTATTATGTTAGTATTAATAAATGACTAACTGTGCTGTGTGGAGGCAAGGGTTTGTTTTTGGGCAGTGGGTGTGTGATGAGCTCAAACCTCCCAGAACAGCCCATCTCCAGCAGAGACAGGGGCAAATCATTAGGACCAACTGGGGGCAAATCTACAGACATAAGAGAACAGAAGTTCATCAGTACAGCTGCAATTAGAGGCTAATCAAATGCAAAAACTACAATCTGGCGTGACACCAAAAAAGACTATAAAATTACAGTCAGATGTAGTTTACAATGTTGCTGAGCTGGCTGTAATATGAGCGACGTATGACACAAAGGAGGTAAATGCTGAGCTGTCTGCTGGTGATATTATTATACTGCGACAGAAAATCACGCAGAATTACAAATATAATTATATATTTCATACCTATTTTGTCCATGTTAATCTCCCTATGATTAATCTGCAGTTCTTCAGTAAAGTTTCAGTCCTGCAGGAAGCTGCGCAGAACTGAAGGGACGGAAGTTTTTTATTTTATTTATCATTATTATTTTTTTTATTTAGTACTTTTCAACATGATGGTCTATGTGCGTGATCTGAAATAAATGTGCGTTTTTAATGCATTTAAAAATGGGTAAAATTACAAATAATTATGGACATTTTTGTTTTGTTTTTGATCCTCGGAAGATAGTAGATGACGTCACATTTGCGCGCCGAATAAGGAATACTGCAGACGTTCATTCTTTTAAATTCATCCTTCGAATTAACGGTAATTAAAAATAAAGTAACGTCTTTTATGCAGTTTTTTTTATTTTTATGAAAACTCTTAAAATCCCAAATGTAACGGAAACATCGATAACGTGTTAAGGTGATGCATTGACTGGAAAGGACATCAGTTGTAACATTACTGTTGTTTTTCTCTCTTGAGATCCATCGAAATGGCAATATTTCCCAACTCACTGACAGAAGAGGAGGAAGCATTGCAGAAGAAATATGCCAAATTAAAGAAAAAGGTGAAAAACTATAGTTACTGTTCTCAATATCCGAATTTTCGGTAACCAAAAATGTATTTATATAGCGCTTTAGACAATACAAACTGTTTCATAGCAGATTCACATTAAAAAACAAAAACAGTGTTGTGTTAATGTTGCAAAATATATCAGTCATGAAGCAATTTCAGCTGTAAAGCAGCTCTGCAGAAGACAATAATGTTCAGCTCAAGTCAGTTGATTTAATGTTGTTTCAATTATATACAGTAAAACCTTTCATCGAAGTTATACATGATTTTGAACAATATCCATTCTTTTCTAAGAACAAATTTGAGTAACTTTTTTGATCCACTTCAAATGTTGACTTCTCTGTATACAGTCATGTAAAAAAGAAAGTACACCCTTTTGAATTCTATGGTTTTACGTATCAGGGCATATAAAAACAAATCTGGTATTTAAATTAGTTAAATTCAACCTCAGATGAACAGCAACACATGACATATTACACTTTGTCATTTTTTATTTAAGAAAAATAAGGCCAAAATGGCTCATATAATAATGAGCCAGACAAAATATTATTGAAGTCCAATTTCACCATATAAGAAAAAAAACATGCATCGGTAAATCATAGTTATGGCATAGTCAAAATTATCACATAAAAAATCATCACTATGACTCATAATTATGACTTAGGATGTCACAATTTTTTTATTACTTATGTCATACTTTTTTCTTTTTTTTTTACCAAAGCATGATTATTTTTCTTACGTGGCGGAAATCGTCTTCCATAAAATACTCATATATGCATATATGTAATACAAACTATCCATTTTACATGTTGTATTGTCTGCCTTCATTTCGCTTTATGTAGAAAAAGGCCCTAATGGCTCTGAAGAAACAGAGCTCCACCAATCAGACGAGTCAGACAGGACTGAAGCGCAGTAAGTAAATCTGGATCTCTGAAATTTCCAGATGAAATCTGTGCTCTACAAATGATCTCTCTCTCACTGTCTCTCTTAAGCTTTGTCAGATCAGCCAGTGGTGGACACAGCGACAGCAACAGAGCAAGCGAAAATGCTGATCAAGTCTGGAGCCATCAGTGCCATCAAATCAGAGAACAAGAACTCAGGCTTCAAGCGCTCCAGAACACTTGAGGGTAAACTTAAAGTAAGAGACTTTATTTTTTTTTTACATCATTAATATCATGATTTTTCTATTTGTCATGCATAGCTATTTATGGAGTTTCTTTGTTTCCCAGGATCCAGAGAAAGGTCCTGTCCCAGCATTCCTGCCATTTCAAAGGAGCGTCTCTGTAGACGAAGAGCCTCCTGATGTAATGTTGTTTTACACTGTAGAAATGATCAACTCACAACTGTACATTTCAGTGATTTATAAGCCACAGCATCAAGCAGAGCCCCTTTAACTGTGGGAAAATGACCGTAACGAACTTCCTTATGTGGCTTACAGCTTTTATAAAGTGGTGGTAACAGTTGCTCTAACTCTAATTGATGGATATAAATGTTGTGATGTGAATGTTATCTCCACAAGATCTTGTATTGACAGTGCACTCTGTAAAGTCGATTCTTCAAGCTCCCTTCCAACCATTCCTTCACAATTTGAGCCTGATGAATCTTGACATTGTCTTCTTGGAATATGGCTATAATGTGTCTTAAAGGTGGGGTATGTGATTTCCAAAACGGCCGGTAGATTTTGAAAATACACAACTCAAAAGGTTTCTACCTTCTTTCCTCCAACGCTGGCCCTCCTCCACACATTCGAAGAACATGGACGCGCAATCATGCACGAGCGAAAACTCAGATGCGCGAGACTCAGCCCTGGCGTCTGTACAGCGGTCTTCTATTCAAAGCAGGATTCATAGCAATGTGCATTGAGTATGCGTTGGAAGGGGTCACGGCACGCGCGCGAGGGGGGTATGGTACGACCGTTTGATTGACGGACTTACTGTCCAATGATTCTAGGTGGTCTTGGAAATTATTGGCTGGAGTTTTGAGTCCTGCCCATTCCACAGATGATTAAATGGATTAATTTTCATTTCAGTGCTTCTAACTCAGTGGCTGTAAGTGGGTTATGAATAGGATTTCAAGTGATTATGAAAAAATGGACAAAAAAGAGAATCACATACCCCACCTTTAATACATGGTTGTTTAAGAAATGAAAAGCTACACACTCCATCAGTTAGGGTTCGAAGAACTGTTGCCAAACATATAACATGCTTCTAACATAATAATCACTGCAGTAATGTTCCAATCATAGACTTTTAATCATTTGCCTATTTAAATCTAAACAGTGACTTTTTATTTGGCCGGTGGATGTATCAGTGAACTTGACTTTACATAATGTTGTTTCTTTTTTGCCGTAGTCTGCTAAACGAGCCCACAGGAAATCCCTGTATGAGAGGTGAGACTGTCACACTCAGTGTAAAGAATAATATAAACCGTCATACAAAAACAGTATTGCAGTCGAATATTAGACTGTTTTTTTTGTTGTTTTTTTCTGTCCCACAGTTTTGTTCCTGGAGATCGATCTCGTGATGATGAGGGAGGGATGTTGATTCGAGATCCTGAGCGGGATCGGGAAAGAGAGGTAGACTGGGAGAAAGATCGAGACAGAGACAGAGACAGAGACCGGGACAGAGAGAGAGACCGTGAAAGAGGACGGGAGAGAGAACGGGATAGTGAACGAGACAGGAGCCGGGATAGAGAAAGGGACAGAGACAGGGACAAAGATCGTGACAGGGACAGAGAACGAGACAGAGAACGAGACCGAGAACGAGAACGGGACGGACCCTATAGACGTAAGTGAATCTGTGCAACAATAAGTTGATTTAAAATAATTAATATTGCAATGTTTATTCATATTTCATGGATATGCGTTATGTGATACTTAAAAATAATAAGCTTTGTTCTGTTAAAAATCTGGAAGTCTAATTATCTTCTGTAATGTTGTTCAGGGTCAGACTCATATCCAGAGCGCAGAGGGGTGCGCAAAGGAAACACTGTGTATGTATACGGCACAGGTTTAGTGGAAGACAGTTTGCGCTCAGCCTTTGCTCAGCATGGCAACATCATCGACCTTTCAATGGACTCACCACGCAAGTACGATTGTTTTCTGATCCTTTTGGACATTTGGAAAGGGAGGAACCTACTCACTTGATTGTCTATAGAAAAGCTTATAGGATTGATTTGGTTGAAATATAAATAAATTGGTATCTGGTATGCCGGCATCCTGTATATTTTGTAATTTTAGAAATCACTAGGAAAGTTTTAATTATAAGTCCTATCTTTTGTAATGGTAGATTTCCAGGGATATACAAGAACATTACCATTCAAAGTAAGATTTTTTGTTTAAATATAAGGCTATAAGGCTGCATTTAAAAATACAGTAAAAACAGTAATATTGTAAAATATTATTACAATTTAAAATAACTATTTTCTATTTGAATATATAGTGCAATGTAATTTATTTATGTGATGCAAAGCTGAATTTTCAGCCTCATTACGGTCTTCAGTCAAATAATTCTTCAGAAATGATTCAAATATGCTGATTTGCTGCTCAAGAAACATTTGTATTATTATCTATGTTGAAAACAGCTGTCTGTTAATTATTTTTGTGGAAACAGTGATAAAAAAAATTCAGATAGAATAGAAAGGTCAAAACGACATTTAATTGAAATAGAAAGCTTTTGTATCCTCATAAATGTCTTTACTGTCACTTTTAATCAATGTATCCTTGCCAAAAGTATAATGTCTTAAGAAAAAATCTTACTAACCCCAAACTTTTGTACAGTAGTGTGTCTAAAACATGTCTGGGAAAACAAAATATAATTTTTTCCCCCTCTGTCTCTTACCAGTTGTGCCTTTGTGACCTTTGAGAAGATGGAATCAGCAGACCAGGCTGTGGCAGAGGTCAGTGGTCCATTCTCTTTATGGGCCCACTTTCTACACTATTGTAGCATCATATTTTTATATTTACAATGCATCTTCTCTGACCATAAATTCAACATGTTTTTTGCTGCTTTTGTTTTTTAAGACTTCCATATGTAAATAACCTCAGTTATGACAGGCTAATCACTTCACATGTAGTCGTTCACCTCGCATGTGGTCAATAAGCATACTTGTTTTGGTAATCCATACTTGATTCTATACTTGCCGTATACAAGGCCATAGCAGACAAATATTTTGTCTATCCAAATTGTGTCCTTATGTTTTAATAATGTTTTTACATTTCTATTTAGCTTTCATTTGTTTTATTTCAGTTTGAGTCATTTTAGTATATCAACTTCTATTTCAGTTACCGAAAGTTTACCGTTGCGTTCAATTTTATTTAAATTACCGAAAACTGTATTTGAATAGTTCTGGTACATTCGAAGCCGACCACACAAGTGATACTTCTTGTGAGCACTCGCCTATACTTTTATGGACAGTCATGCAAGCTCTAATTGTCAAGTTTTGCAGCTTAGCATCCATAAATAGTCTGGTGTGGACTGTGGAGCTTTGTATTGTGGATATTCAACATTGTACATCAACACTCCTGTATTACAAATGCACAATGAAAATCCTGTTTTCTGTGATGTGACTCCTTTAAAGGCATTAGAATTTAACACATCTTTTATTTATTCTGTGAAAGAAACCATTTTTCCACTCTTTCTGCCTCTCAGCTGAATGGCACTACTGTGGGTGACGTCAACATCAAAGTCAGCATTGCCAGGAAGCAGCCCATGCTTGATGCCGCCACAGGGAAATCTGTCTGGGCCTCTCTTGGTAAATAAGGACATTTCACAGGAAAAAAAAACTGTCAAGGAGACTGAGTTTTGCACACTTGACTAACCCATTTCTCCTTTTCTATCTCCATCCTTCACAGCTGTGCAGAACAGTGCCAAGGGCTCGTACAGAGACAAACGGAGCCAGGTCGTCTACAGCGAAGATTTCCTTTGAAGACAGTTGTTCAGCACATGCTAAATTTCTAAAGAGATCCAGCATCAGATTGTCTACTTAAAGCAGACATTTAGGGTGATCAAGTAAATCTTACTTTTCTGTTATTTTAAGTAATTATTATGATGTTTGAGCGTGTTTACTGCTCAGTGTCTCTGGACATTTGGCTCAGTTATGCTTTATGTTTTTCTGTTCAATAAATCAATCAAACCGTCTAGGTGTGGGGCGACACTTTACAATCTGGACAAAATAACAAATCATTACCTCAGTGAAATAGTTTAACAGGCAGAAACTATAAGCTGCTTTTCAGTTTTTTCAGGTGACATCAAGCGTATCTGTGCTTTGTATGGATAGTTGTGTATATGAATAATAACCGATTTACTGCAGTCCTCTGCTGTGTGGGACAAGCTCTTCCCCACATCAAAATCCACAATATTAGATGCTATTGATGAAATGAGCTCTTGTTCAGACATTGCAGTGCTCTGGTTTTGCCTAAAGGAAAACAGAATACAAATACAGAGGCATGCACTGTTATATAAACCCTGTTTAGCATTTCACAACTAGTTGGCAGGAACTGGAAAAGGGAATAGCAATGGATTGTTTCATCTCTCCCATCCTGTTTACGCCAATGTTTGAGATGATCTCAATTGTGACAAGAGATTGTGAACCAGGTGGTTTCAAGGCTGAAGTATCAAGAGATTGTTGAAAGAACCCAGACAGGAAGAACAGGTTGTGAACTAGAATATAGCGTTCAAATGTTGGACAGCAGCCAATATGAAGCAGAGGAAACCAATGATGGTGATTGGATATACTGAAAAATAATAATAATGTTCTGTTATCATGTACTGACCCTCATGTCATTCCAAACCTGTACGTGTTATTTTATTCTGTGGCACATAAGGTATTTTGAGAAATATCTTGTGGTTTTTTTGTCATTCAATAGAAGTCAATGGTGACCAAAGCTGTTTGGTTTTTGTATTCCGCAGATGAAAGTCATAGATGTTTGTAATGTAATAAGGGCGAGTAAATAATGAAATTACACACTTCCCCTTCAAGGTGACCGGCAATGTAAAATTAATTAACGGCAAGAACAGTTGGAACAAAAGCTTTTTAATAAGGCTTTCATGGAATTGGTGACATACAGACACTAAAATTGCACTACAGCAAAAATAACAAACACGTTTTCTTACTTTCCTTATCACGCACAGTACTAATTCATGAACATTTTGTTTGTATTAAACATGTTTATCACCCTTACAAGCAATAGATATGCAAGACCTGCCCTTGATGTCCATTATTGTCTGCTCACTTGTAGTAAGTGACCTTTAACCCATAAAGAGAAACTGTACAGTATTTTTGCTTGTATGTGGTATAAACAGATAGTTCACCCAAAAATGGAAATTTAGTCAATATTACAAAAGACAAGAGTGTTGAGGTTCAAACAATATTGGACCTCGTTGATTTTAAATGTTTGGATAAATAAATAAAAACTCCAGGACACTTTTCAAAGTGCTTCACAGAAAAAAGTCATTGAGGTTTAGACCAACATAAGGCAGGGGTCTCCAACACGTCACTTATGGCCTGAGTTAAAGGGACAGTTCACCCAAAAATGAAAATTCTGTCATCATTTACTCACCCTCAAGTTGTTCCAAACCTGTATGAATTTCTTCTGCTGAAGACAAAAGATATTTTGAAAAAAATTGGGTAACAAAACAGTTGATGGGCCCCGTTGACTTTCATAGTATTCTTTTTTCATACATAGTATGACCTTCATATTATTCATAGTCAATGGGGTCCATCAACTGTTTGGTTATGAGTAAATGATGACAGAATTAAAATTTCTGGGTGAACTATCTTTTTAAGGTAGCTCGCCAAGACGTGGTCCTTTTCATCCAATCAGACTAATAGTGTTCCACCCCCTCCAATGCATATGAAGTATTTTGACATATCAGCCGTGAGATTGTTTATTTATTTATGAACATGCACATGTAATTACAATATAAAAGAATAAAACCCAACAAAAGAAAAAAACCTTATCGGGACATTGAAGTTTCAATCAGCATTATCACACTCATATGGCTAAACGCCAGACTGGCCCCCGACTGAGCCTGGGATCTCCCAAGTTTTTTTTATTTTTTTCATTGGGTCACCTGATGGAGTTTTAGGGCACCATTAGGTCACTTGATGGAGTTTTTCGATTCCTTGCCACTGTTGCCTTTGGCTTGCTCAGTTATTCAAATTAATTAACCAATCATTAATACCATTGATCAGCCCTACCAAACGTGGAGGTCGAACATTGTTATGTTGTTTTGATTGATACTGTGTAGCTGCTTTGATGCAATCTGTATTGTGAAAAGCGCTATATAAATATACTTGACTTGACAAGGCTTGTTTGCATCAGGATGAGTAAAGACAGCGTTCAAGCTAAGAAAAGGGAAAAAAAAACTATTTTCATGGATTATTGTTAATTTGAGAGTTATGATACATTCTTTAAGAGATTTACGTATTGAATAACATGAGTAGCTCTCAGACACTTTAATTCTTTTTAAATAGCTCTCAAATGAAATAAGGTTGAAGACTCCTGACATAAGGAAATTGTAGAATTTCATTTTTGGGTAAACTGTCCCTTTATATGTGAATGTTTATATGTTAAACTTTATGTGAATATAAAGGCCAATTCACACTGCACTGACAGACGGCGATCAACACAGGCAATCCCCAGATGACAGTACGTCCCTTCTCAGACATTCTGCTACCCGACAAATGCCAATTGAACATGCGAAAACAAGTGCCGACCAATGCCAACAACGGCAAAACCCAGAGAACTGTCTGTTGCCCTTGGTCAGTGTATGTCGATGCAGTGTCAATTGGTCTTAACAAGGGCACTATCGTTCAGTTTCTCCAGGCTAAAGAGCAAATGCTTTGGCAGTGTTTGGCCTGCACAATGACAATTCGAAATCATTTTGAAGCAACCGTTAAGTTATTATATATTGATTACGAAGACAAACATTTTTTTACTAATGTGCACTGATAAATTATGCACAATAAGCCTACAAACGTGTATTAAGAAAAAAAAAACAAGGTTAATTTTGATTTCATTGTAACAACCCACACTACCGATGATGAAATGTGATCTAAACTCCTCCCCCAACACTGCCCTCATTGTTTCGCTGCATCTCCAGGTAGTTTTGGGCTGTGGTCCTTCCGTGTTGCTCCTTCAGGTGACGGCGTAGAGCAGGCTTGTGGGCAAAGCTGACGTGGCAGTATGCGCACACGTGCGGGCGCTCCCCGCTGTGCAGGTTCATGTGGTCGCACAGTGTTGACTTCTGAGTAAAGGTCTTGTGGCACAGGGGGCAGCAGTGGAGCTTTGAAGAGCCGCGATGGACGATCATGTGGCGGTTGAGGTTACTGGAGTGGCTGAAGTGCTTCCCACAGCATGGACACACATATAGCCTGTGTGTCGACAGGGAATGCATTGCTAAATCCTGTGTTGAGGAAAACGCTAATCCGCAATGCTCACACACTACTGGTCCTGTTACGCAAGACGTGGATCCCACCACTGCCACGGACTCGTCAGCAGCTCCACGCTCATTTGAAGGCGCCCCGACTCCCATTGCTTCTTCCCCGCTGGTAGCTTCCACACCGAAGTGTGCAGGAGCTCCATCGGAGCCGATCTCTTCTCCTTGTCCCTCTCCAGCCCTATAGTCAACACGGAGGGTACCGTCGGCAAGATGTTGATTGGACAGGTAATTGGCCCCAAAGTCCGCTCCAAAACTACCCATAATCTCATCTGGGGTTGGAAAGCGCCAAGCTTCCTGATAGTTACCCAAAAGCTTGCGGTCCTTGAAGGTGTACCGCTTTCTGTGTTTAAAGCCTCTTCCTCTGCCTCCCCTGTGCTCTCCGTTGCGTCGTTTCCACATGCGGCCCGGCCCTCGGAGGCTGTTACCTTTGGCTCGCCCCTCCATATTGGGCTCATCTATGCCTGTGTCCAGCTGACAGTGGTCGTCTAATACAACAACACCTTCTCTGTCTTCCTCCCCAGCACCGGGGGACTTCTCTGGGTCTTGATGTTCATCATTGATGTGCACCTGAAAGATGTCACTTTCATGCCCGTCCTCTCCCTCGAAGTGGACAGATCCATCTGATCCTCTAATCTGTCAAGGTGAAAACATAAATAAGTAAAACGAGCAAGCAGACAAAATAAGAGCTGATTTTGATTAGGGAAGTTCAAACTGACAGCAATATGCAGCAAAGTAGCAACCACATGTAATTCATTTAAGCAATTTTATGCGACATATCTGTTGCAATTAGTCTTTATGCAAATATATGCAACTGAGCAGTTATGTGTCTACAAAACTGAAATGTAAAATTAAGGAACATTGCAATGATTTTAATGTGGTTTTTATTTAGCCATTAAGTTTTCCAGAAGGCCATTATACAAATGTCAGATCCTTTCTTTTCTCAAAACTCTAGCAATATGTGGTTTTAATAGTGTCTCTATATTATGAGATAATATGCCCTTATATTATTATATAAGGACATATTATGCCCTTAAAGTCTTGGTTTAGTTTTTTGGGGTCTACTAGAATGTCTAGTTTTTATGCTTAAATGTTCAAAAAACATTATTTTTCACATATTTTACGCTATTGCAGCGCCTCTCTTCACAGTCTATCAGTGATGCTATGTTTAGTTCCCATCTCTATGAAGCCCTTCCAAAGGAAAAGCACAATGTGCTCTGATTGGTTGGCTGGACTAGTGTGTTGTGATTAGTTAACCGCTTCGAGTGTGTTTTGGGAATGTCACGCCCCTTACTATAACCGTGAGTTTAAACGCACCACCAACTCAACCCAACCAGATCTTGCTCCTTTTTTGCTATCAATTAAAAATTCTGAAGAATTCCCCCAAAAAATTGTTTGCTCAAAAATGTTCACGGAAATCACTGCATGGCATTTTTCAGGGACAAAATCATGGAAACATGTTTCATATTCGACTATCCATCAACAGGGACGACTACTACAACCACCAATATCAATACTTGACAAATTCTAGTAATAGGGCTGTCAGTGTGAACGGTCCCTCTGTATTTTCCTTTGAGATTAAGACGACATCAAATCTACATCTTAAAATCCTAAAATGCAAACGCATGCATTTGATTTAATCTATTAGCTTCTGAATCAAATCCAACAGATATTTACATGGTGTATGGTCAAATCACTGTCATCTTTGAGAGGGATGTTGGAGAGTTCAGCATCAGCAGCCTGGAGCTCCTTTCCTGAACTGTGCGGATGCAGCGATGCAGTATCAGAAGGAGATGAAATAGATCCCAGTGAATGGGTACTTCCACTGACAATCACTGGCATAGACTGAGGGTCTTCTGATTTCACAGTCTAAATAGATCGTAAGAGTAATAGACAATGAATGAACAAGAACAAAGTGGAAATGGAGGGAGGGAGTGAGAAATGTTTTTGCATTACAATAAGTTTTCATATAGGTAGTTCAGCCAAAAATAAAAATTCTGTTATCATTTACTCTCATGTCGACCCTCGTGTCATTCCAATTCTGTTATCATTTACTCTCATGTCAACCCTCATGTCATTCCAAACATCTTTAGCGGTTGCCTTTTTTTATTGAATCAAGCAATCACCATGGGCTGTCAAGCTCCAACAAATAAAAAAGTATAAAAGTGGTCATTTTAGTTTTATTGTTTGTTGTATTTATTCAGTTGTATGCATTCAAGAACTACTGCAGACAGCAGATGAAGCATTTACAGTTGAGCAGTTGAGGCTTTTGCAACGGATGAGTATTTTAATTCCTATAATATTGGCGGAAGGACCAGCTTTTTGGCGTGTTCGCAGAGCAGGAACTGTGAACGATTTTTTAGCTCCTACCCAGCACAATAGCAACAAACAGTGACGTTGGCCAAACATATGCCATACGAAACACCGCCATCCGCCATTTTTAAAAAATCTGTGTAAACACACAGTTTAATTACAACATATACATACTCCATGAACTAACTACACAAACATAGAAGACAGCGATAGATAGCATTTACCTGTTGCCGTTGTCTGCGGCATTTGTTTTTTTTAAATGCTTTTTCTCTGCATTTCTTTTTGTTTTGTTCTCAAAGAAATGTAGCACTGTAAGTTGTCGTAGGATATTTTGTCTCTTAGCCCTCCTTTTCCCTTTTCAGTCACATAACTTATACATCTACATTCCATCTCTGATATCACAAAACCCACAGCACACAACTAATTCACAGCTCAGATCACAGTGTCCTCCATTCCCCAGTTGTTGACCTTCAATGCCACGCTTAAATGACGTCACTGTCGGCCGGCTTACGGGACTTCAGAGTTCCTACTGCTGGTGCGAATGTAACCAGGAAAATAGGGAACATTTAGTCATTGACTACCCTGGTAGCTAGTTCCTATAACTGAGTTCCTATAACCACCAGGTGCGGAAGCCACTATTGTCAAATACTAACATTTCAGTCAGTTTCTTACACAAAACTAAGACTTGGATAAGACTTGGAAATCTCTATTCATATGAACCCCTTTTACTAGTCCTTTTTATAGCATGACAGCCTCTAGTCTTTTGAGAAGCATTTGGTCTGTTAGAGCTTAGAGTTCCTCAGCAGATGATCTAGAAAGTGACAAAATGTCTGGTCTTCAATCAGCCAAAGAGGACCCATGTCACATCCCTCCTGATCTCACTGCACTGGCTCCCAGTTGTGGCCAGAATCAAATTTAAGGTTTGTGCTGGCTTTCAGGACTGCCACTGGGACAACACCTTCCTACCTCAATTCACTCTTGCAAGTGTGTGCTCCCACCCGCCAGCTACGGTCACTGAATGAGTGGCGCCACCTTGTTTCCTGACAACAGGGCACAAAGTCACTCTCCAAAATCTTCACTCTCTCTTATCCTCTCTGGTGGAATGAGCTGCAAACCTGCACCCGAGGCACTGAGAACATCACAACTTTCAAGGAACAGCTGAAAACACCTCTTCTACAAGCATTTAACCACTTCACAAACTTTAACCAATGCACTTAGGCCCTGTTTACACCTGATATTAAGATCACAAGTGGACGAGAGAGATACATTCCCATTTAATTGTGTTTAATTTAATTGAAGTGTTTTAATACTTCTATTTTGTCCACTTTCGACCACTTCTGTTCTGATTTGTCGAGGGGATGGGTCTTTTATCTTTCGATCTAATGGAAAAAATAAGCTGCAGCAATTTACATATGAACACGAAAGGGGACGACTGAAAAACATGGAGAACAGCAGCTTCTGTTTCTGGTCTGAAAGCAGCAAGACAACTGCAAATGCGGTGAGTGCGTGTTAGAAATCAGGAATGGTGAGAGAACATTGTTGCGCTTGGAAAGTTTTTCGTCTTCAAACCAAACTTCAGCCGACAAAGTTTAAATCCCGTTTGGCTGGCGTGCTTCCCATAATGTTAGGTCAGTAGGCAGAAAGTAGGCACAAAAGTATTTTGTGGAACACATACAACACAATGACCATCTGCACCACGATAGCAATCCGGTCGAATGCATTTTCGACTTAAACTGGAAGTGGTCAAAAGTAGACAAGATCAAAACTTTTTAGACCCCGTTTACACCTGTATTTAGAGTCATCAACTTGTGATCGGATTGATGAAAACGCTTCTTAATACCAGGTCTAAACGGGGCCTTACACACACACACACACACAAAAAAAATATATCTTCGTTTTATTATCTTCTCTGCATTTCTCCCCTGCTCTATCTTGTTTCCTAATCGAGCTTGCTAATAAACCTGGGATTGTATACTTTAAATATTCAAACAACAAGTTGTTGGCTCTGTGACTAATTGCTTATGTTCCTCTATTGCAAGTTGCTTTGCATAAAAGTGTCTTCTATGTAAATGTACAGAAAAGACTGTCTCCTCCAAGACAGGATTTTTATTTCTGGATGAACTATTTCATTAAGAAGAAACGAGGTCTGTAATAGTGTTTGAGTTCGGAATACTCACAATTGGGCTGCGACTCCGGGGCTGCATGTACTGGCTCAGGGCTCCTCTGCATTTCTCCACCACATGCTCCATCTGCAGGTAGCTGGCTGCGGTCAGGTAGTTCACAATTTCTCTGGCACTGAACTGCAGCATCCCTGTGTAACAGGACTGGAGGAGTTCACATACTACCGTTGAGCTGTGCAACATCGACACCTGCTGAACAGAGATAGCATTAGTTGATAGAATTGCAAAGAAGCAGTAGTAGCGACAGATCTTTTCTTCCATATAGTGATCCATATACATCTGCATGGAATGGAAAGAAATGTAAGGCAGGGACCTGGTTCTCTTTATTGTTTGTTGTATGAATGGAGGCAGATCTAAATGAGCTTGCAGTCGATTGTAAGAAAGGGATGGGTTTAATTGGACTAAATGCTTGAAAGATTTCAGCATACATCACCAGTAAGAAGTCTGTTGTTTACTTGGAAAATCGAGTGCATTTAGAAAATAGATAGGGTGAATTTTCATTTCATGCCAACTTTAAAGGTGTGTAAATTAAGCATCACTAGCAATGCCAAACAGAATTGCATAAATATTGATTTATTTCAAACATGTTTCCTGACACTACCCTAGCCCAAAGTCATGCTACCGATTAAGCCAATTTTGCTGTTTTGATGCAGTAATGTTTTGATAGCACCTGAGGCAAATCCAAAAAATAAATTTTTAGCTTAACCCAACCAGTCTATCAATGAAGCAGCTATTACACTTAAAACAAAACGAAAAGGTATTGAAATAGGTCTAATGAGTAAAGGACATTTTATATTCTGAAATGAGAAGTGTCCTTGCATGGGTGGACGGAAAGAACGGCATCAAAAGAATTGTACGCTAACTGGTAGCGTACAATTATTGGATTGATCCACTACAGAAAAAGTCAATTGGACCAAAGCAACACTAATGATACAGAAGAAAGACCAAATGGTTCACTTCTGATGACCCTCTAACTTAGTAATTCGGATCGTATGAGAAGCTGTTCACCTGTAGCTCTGATGAGGGGTTCAGGAGAAACTGGTCCCTGAGAAATGCAGAGCAAGCAGCCAGCACGACCTTATGACCCCTAAACATGCGCCTGCCCCCCGCCACGATGGTGACGTCACAGAAGTGCTGCTGTGCCCGCAGAGAGTTCATGTTACTCAGGGTGTTGTCTCCATGCCCGGGCAAACGGAAACTCACCACATCCATGTTGTTCTACAGAAAGCTAAAAAATAATAATAATAAAAAAAAAAAACACACATTTACTTAATCTGCAGTATTATATATAAATACAAACAAAACAAATTTCCACACTTATAAATGAATTAGCAGAGTATCCTGTTACTGCTAATAAATTAACTAAGGGATTTCCATCAAACAGTAAAAAGCTTTCTGAGTAATTCTGTTATTTTGGTAACACTTTGTTTTAGGGTGACTAGGCTACATGTTACTACATGTTCTTACTATAGTATTAACAGTAAATTATGCATAATTACAAGTTACTAACCCTAAACTAAACATTAGCCGTAACTCTATAGTGAGTACATGTAGTTCATTAATATTACTCAGTACTTGTATTTTGTACAGTACAATGTAACTACGACAGCTTAAAATAAAGTTTAACCGTTATTTTTTTTTTGTGACACTGAAGTTACGTTAAGTTAACTTACTAACGTTATACTAGAGTAAATATTTAATTTAACATAAAAATACGCATCAGAAAGAACATGGCCATGAATATTCTCATAACGTCATTCATTCATATTTAGAACAAAGCCGCAGCACAATTGATCATAGTTATTGCATGTTTATTACATTGTTGTAAAGTAGCTACACTGTGTATCGTCTTTTATTCAGACAGACTGTCTAATACAGTCTTCACTACACTACAAACTAATCTGATAAATAACATGAACTTACTTGACAGAGATTTATTGAGAAGAAATCAATAATACAGAACACAAACACATTTATGGTGTCTGGTGATCAATCCAGCTTCATCCACATCACTGGAATAGCGAAAACATCAAACTAAAACACTCAAACTGACCTCGTTTACAAAAGTCTGTAGTTTTTATGCGTCTAAGTTCGGTCATACCTACTATATATTTTCTATTTTGCTCCGTGTGTTTTAAACACAGCTAAAATTTTAACACCTAAAATTCGCAGACTAAAATGAAGTCAGAAAACTAAACAGGAAATTTCGAACCCTAAAGACGATTTTCAAAATAAAAGCCCACGTAGACAACAGACGCGATTGGCGACGTAACGCTTAATATGGCGGCTGTTCCAAGAGCCAACCGCTTGTTTGTTTACTCTACAACGTGCATGCGCATGAGCGTAAAAAAAAACATTGTTTATATTTTAGGCATATGTAATTGATTTGACATCTTGTATTCTTTGTATTTTTAAAATTCAGTAAGCATTTTCCTGTCTGTGAGTTTAATGACAAAAGGCCTTTAATCTTTGTTCTACGTGGTAATAATTTGCATACAATGGGTAACCACACGGAGGCGCTATGAATTCAGGATGGACCTTGAAGGGTGGAAAAAAATAGATATTTGCAAACAGACATAAATGATTAAAGTGAATATAAAACAGAAAAATGTCAAAGCCTCCAGAAAAGAATTGGAATCTCAGTAGGTTAATATCACAGTTAATTTCAATTATTAATTTAATGTTATTTACATGGATAGAAGAACACAGCTGAATGAAGACCAGAGACAAACCAGAGACTTATCTCATAAACTCAGATGTTTGTGTCTCAGCTCTGTTAATAGTATTTGCATTAATAAGAAGCAGAACAAGCATTTTACTGGTAGAATTTATTAAACATGTTTTCATAATAAATCCATAAGTTACAGTGGTTGAATTACACCTCAATGACTCAAAACCAAACTATACCAAGATTATGAGCAATAGTCTTAAGCAGTGTGGTTTTTCACCAGAACTGTAGATGTTAGAGACTGATAAGGACAAGACTGATAGACTATTAAAGACAACCGATGTAATGTCTCACACATTATTTCCTTGAAATCATGGGTGTGTACTGAATATTTCTTAATGGCCACATTAATCATAAATCCCACTGTAATGTTGAGGCATATATTCTCTTAATCAAACAAGATGAGAAAGAAGATTAAACAGTATTTAAAACACTGTCAGGAACAATACCAAAACACAATTAATATTGATAATATGTAATTTAACACACTTCAAACCATCGCACCCTGGAATTACAATGATGCAGTTCATAATCTAGGGTAATGAAATCCATATTCATCCAACCCTGTGATGGAAGAATGTGATTAGTAACATCACTTCGATTGATCAATAACTCAACCAGAAAGTGCTAAAGCTATGATGTTGTAAACTACACTGTACAGTACATTATTACAAATGACACACTCATATATATATATATATATATTCGTAATTTCTTCCCAATGTACAGTTTACACATCTGATTTACACAGGTAAACATCAAACGTACAGGATTTAATTATTAGTGTTGTGTTTCCATCCAGTCATTTAAATTCCAAGTTGTACTGCATATTCTCTTCATCTTTGCACACAAAGCAAATTGATAAAGTATGCCCCAATTGAATTTGATGAAACTGGCATTTGCAATATCCTGTTGAAATGTTTCCCATATGACAGTTACAGCAGCTTGCATTATCATTTGCAGAAGATTACAAAACACAGATATAAAGGCATCAAAATCTACATTCTTTGTCTACATTAAACCAAACTGATAACCATCCAGTTCTAAAGGTAGTAATGAGTTCGAAAGGAAGACCTTAAAGTAATTAATTTGCCAAAAAAGCCTTGCTAAATGTGTCTAAGTTTGTCAAAATGAAAGGAAATTGGTGGGTTAAAGGTAGACATCATGGAAGTGAACATTCAGAAAACTGACAATTTTATTCTGATTCTGTTCATGAAGCCACCTGTCTAAATAACTGAATCAAAAGCAAATACCTTTTCAATTGTCAGTATAGTTTAAGTAAATTCAATTAAAAGTGTGAGCCAATTTGGCAGGTAATCTGAAGTCTATTTCCGTCGAATGAACTGCCACTGAACTGGTAACATTGAAGAGGAGTGTAATCAAAGCCATTAAAGAGCGACTTTATACGGGTCATATCTGTTAGTGTTCATTGGTCCACAAAGAGACATAAAGAAGTCATACAGGAAAGTGGTTCACATTTTTTCTGTCAACTCATAAAGAAAGTGCTTAATACCACTATCTCCCCCTGGTGTGGCCCCACAGCTGTCTAATTTGATCATTTATGAGGGACACAAAACCATAAACATGCTGGCAGAACAAAAGGAAACCGCATTAAAACCCAAACTGCCACTGCAAAGAAGAACTAAAGATACAACAAAGGCGGATTTCAGGACAGATTTGAGAGGACATAATGGTAATAACCAAGGGCTGAGCCACTGATGGATCACGTAACATTCACTTGCATAGCAATCTAGTTAGAATAGACCTTCATTGATCTGTCAACCCATAGACTGGGCCAATGGGCACATGTCTGGTGTCCAATATCATAAAGCAGAAACTCTAGAGCCAAAACAAGAACTCGAATTTCACAACAGGTCAATTTAGATTGATCTCCAAATAGTAACACCACAACAGCTTTGAAATAAGATGCTGCACTTACAGGCTGGAGATCTTGTGCAACCCATGAGCAATTCTGAACTGATGGAAACTAAACTAGTAAGGAAATTTGGACACCATGTCCTATGATTCAATGGAAATTTGTAGTGCGACAGTAAGTGTTGTGAAATTATAAGGTAATACAGGCTGGTAATACAGTTTTTTTATAGGAGCAGGAAACAGGGATACTTGCTCTGCTGAAGAAGTTTAAGGACAGTGTGGAGAGCAGGTTAATAAAACTTTTGGAGGAAAATGAAGAGGAAAGAGAGAGAAGAAAAGGATGAGGTCTGTATATTCAATCCATCTTCTCTTTTTGGACCAGTTTCGGTGCGTCAACAAACTCTCGTCCATTGACCACGATGACAGCGGCTGTAAGAGCACTGGCCATTCCCCAGAATAACACGTATGCCAGGGTCTCCGTCCAAGTGTCACCTGATAGAGAGTACAGATCCATTATTATTCCCAAACTACTGTATTCGAACCCAAACTTTCTGGGAAAATGGAAATCATTTAAATGAGGAATATTGCAACGTGTACATTCCCGGAAGGAAACTCAAGACTACAGTCGAGGCGTTTCAGGGAGTTCAGAAACAGTGATTACTGATATACTGAATAACTCCCTTTGGAGTGACTTTGTGCTTTTGTAACTTTACAGACCTTTATCATGCTCAAACCGTAACATGACACACACACACACAAAAAAAGCACATTAGGACCCCTGTAAAGAGGCTTTTTTTTATTATTTATGATATCAGCAAGGTTAAAATGAATTTTAATTGAGAAATTAAAAACATGCTCATCACTGAAGAGGTGTATTTAAGTCACTGCATGTATAAACTGGATACATCTTAAATGCATCTTAAATGGATTTTGGAATAAATTAATGTATTAACCCTATTTCTTTATTTCACATTGCATTATAATGACCTTACCAGCCATTAGGAGACAGATGATGCACATGGAGAAAGCCACCACCATAATAACAGGAAGCTGCGAAAGTAATTACAGAGAAATAGCAATATAAAATATGCAGGAACTGACCAGCAGCTGGTGGTGTTGAATTATAAATGTTAAGACTGCCTGAAGCAGCTTGGACTAAATTTTTCTCTTTTTTATTCCTCATGGTAATGACCTCTTTTAATTCAAATTCTCTTACAAGCAGTATGCACAAAGCACTGACCAAGAGGAACTTCCAGTCCTTCTGCGCGTGCAGAGGCGTCAAGCCATCAGTTTCATCCACTGTATAGTTTCCAAGGAAGAGATCGATGGAGTCCTGTGGGCAAAGTCAATTACTTAAAATTCACCACAGCAAACTGGGTCTGATTGAAAGACATAAAGACAAAGATGTCATACGCACTTGTCTGAACCCATCTGAGAAATTGTTCTTGTAATAACGGATCATTGAGTTCCAGCCGTCCATTACCAACCCCCAATGAGTCCTCTTCCCAGTTCTGAGGTCAAAGGTGAAGGTTACAACGGTAGACGTACACAACTGCAGATATTCTGAAAGGAGTCTGGGACGAGTACCTGGTGAAGTCAGTTTTCAGGGCTCCTGTTCCTGCATACTGTTTAGCACAGGCATTGGCATTGTCTGCCCACGCTGAGAGAAAGAGTAAATGAAAACAATGGTGGTTTCTTGCTTTATTTACGGTCGATAACAGGAGAATGTGTGTGTATTGAAGTCATTTCTAGAAATATAAACACACCGTTCTTATAAATCTTCTCAAAATCAGCCTGTTCCTCAATCCTCTGGCCTACATGGAGGACACCCATCCTCTGAAATGACATGCAGCTCAAGGTGAGGAGGTACACATAATGACAAACCAATTGTCAACCACATTATGGATCCATATCACTGATATCTAAATGTTTGCAAGCGATCATGACTGCACAAGAGCGTTTAGACTTCCTAAGACATGACGCATCAAGTTTCTAGTGAAATTCTTTCACTGACAGAAAAAGCCTGAACAAAACCACAAAAATCAGTCAGATTTCTCAAGTGCGTAAGTGTCCTCAGTTGCGTCACACCTAGTTAGGACGAGGCTATTTGTGATGCGGTCTCTCACCTGTAGCTGGCTCTGAAGGGAGCGTCTGGCGAGCAGGCTCTGAATGACGTTGGTGCGGTCCAGGCAGTCCATACAGTTACTGCGGAAGGTTCCAGACTGCTCGGACGACACCTTCCCGTCTGAGCTCACCATAAAGTACCTGCAGAATCAACATTCAAGAACCAGATCAAAGCGAGCCAGTGACGGCATCCGAGACCACAGTCCTGATTAAATGACTTGCATATTAACACATCAGACTTTCCATCCTCTCTTCACAGACATTTAGTTGTCGTGTCATCTCCAAAAGCTTCTTATGTAATATTTCCTATAAAGATTTATAGAAATGACAGTACAGAAATAAATACAAACCCAAACTCGTCTTGCATTTCAGAAACCGCATCAACAAGAATCTGGAGGCGATGCCATCTCATCTTACTGCACTCTTTGTGAAAGTCAAAGGCTATGTACCTCAAATGAAACACAAGCGTCACTATGCAGTTAAATACAAGAGGCAAATAGAAAGATCTGATATGATCATAATATATCTGCTTTTAAGTAAAGCTTAGAGAAGTAAAAACATGTATAATGTTACAAAAGATTTCTATTTTAAATAAATGCTGTTCTTTTGAACTTTCTATTAAATCAAAGAACCCTGGAAAAAATGTATCAGGGTTTCCACAAAAATATTAAGTAGCACAACTGTTTTCAACATTGATGATAATAAGAAATGTTTCTTGAGCAGTAAATCAGTATATTAGAACGACTTCTGAAGGATCATGTAACTGGAGACTGGAGAAGTGAAAGTGATGCTGAAAAAATTACGTTTTGGCATCACAGGAATACATTAAAGTATATTAAAATAGAAAACAGCTTTTTTAATTGTAATAATATTTCAAAATACTACTGTTTTTACAGTGTTTTGATCAAAGAGCACACTTCTCAACAAGATGAATAATTTGAGACATGTGATTTGAGTTATCTGACATAGTGTAATACTTAGTTTTAAGGGTTTGTCGAAAACCCAAATCCTAGTACGAGCAATAGTAATTGCCTTCAACACAACTAAAGATGCATCTGTAGGCATTTAAAAAAACATTTACGTACTTGATGAGTCCGTTTTCCATGCCGTTGACCATTTTGGCGAAGGCCTGTTCAAGGGGCAACTCAGATCCTTTCTGATTCACCTGAAGACAAAGCAATTATCTTAAGCTTTGTGACTAATGGCTACAATTTTCTGAAATATTCTACCACAAGAAAAATGTAACAATTTATTTACCAAATTTAGAATCACTTGTTTGCCATAAATGAGAACCTGTGATTCAAAATGCCTCCTGAATCCATCCATCTGCAACCAGATAAGATAGACACGATAGATAGACAAGACAGATAGACACGACAGACAGATAGATGATAGAAGTGGTCTTACATGATTGGTTTCGGTGCTTATCTGTGGCTTGGGCTTGTACCTCAGGTTGGGTCTTTGAGACCAGAAAAAGGGCATGGAGCCTCGAGTCTGTGTAAGAGGAGAGTGAAAGAGCACAACTGGGGTGAATTTTGAGAGGTCAACAACAAATAACCTTCTAATAGAGGCCAACAGTAATTTCAACCAACCTGCACAAAGGACGCCCTGCCATTATTGTACTGGACTATCTGTTCTGTCTCAACGAAGTTAGCAGCATGTCCTTCAGAGTCAATGCCTGGGGTGCAGGGGGACATTTTAATATCTGCAGTAAAGTACAACTGTGTGCATTTGTATAAATGCTTGAATATATCTGACCTCTGACATAATATCGGACCCCCGCTCTAAAACAGCTCCGTCTAGAGATAAGGATCCACTGAAACACCTTCCCATTGATGCAGCATGGCTTCATCACAATAACTGAAGCAATAGGTTAAGCCTCAATATCACATGGTTTTACTACTAATGTGGTGACAGTTTTATCCAAAGCAACTTACAGTGCAAATGACAGGGGCAATCCCCTTGCTAAATAAAATGTATTTGTAGATTATGGATTGTCCAGATTATTTTCTTTATCCAGACAGTCAAGGCAAAAAAAAGAGAGCAACGTTGTTAAAATGCACCTCAAAGGATACATCCATGGATGACAGGAAATGCAAATTTATGGAGCTGAAAAGGGGCAACCAGTGAATAAGCATGTATGATTTTCTCATGTTTAATGTTTTATGTATTAGGAATATTTTTATACCTCGGGCTGTGAGATGATTTCTCTTAAAAGGTTTCCATTCCACACGAACCTCTGGTCTGCCTATGTGGAGAGACAAGAGAGAAGATCGAACTAAACAACTTCCAGAGATCATCTGAAGAAGTTTTTGTCATTTTGCAGGATGTAAGACATGATGATGAAGAATGCAACCAAATATGCTCAGGAAGTTTGAACACACAAAACTTGAACTTCATCAAAAAATGCCAGAAACAAAAGAACAAAATCTGGCTTTGAAAACAAAACATGAGGGAAAACACAGTGTGTGCCCGCATGTCAGCAAGTGTGCTTGTAAAACAAGAGCTTTGCGAATCTAGTTTACAAAGAGACGGCACATCTCCTGTGGCAGCCTCTTATTGTAAATTAGGGATGCGGTTTGATACAATGAGCTGACCAGCAAACCTGCACCCTGCTGTGCTCCATTTCTCTCTCTGCCACTGAAACAGCTCTGTCTCTCTTCTACCATCATCACTCGCTCTCATCTGCAGTCTTTCCTCTGCTCACCCTCTCTAGCAGGCTCATCTCCTGGAAGTCCGGGCTGGTGTTGGACAGGCGCTGTTGGGTGTGGGTCAGGTCATAGTCCGTGCAGAAGTAGAAACCGTCTGTATTGAGTACACTGCTAATCATGGTCAGAAACGTCTTGTTGTCTTGCATCTGTGAGAAGGAAACAGCCATTGAATAAGATTATCGGCATGATTCGAACAGGAATAAGACTAGGGTTGTTGTTTTATTATTTAATTGATTAGGGCATTATGGCAATTTTATTAATGGAAAAAGTAAAGAAATTACAGAACATAATGGGGAGAAGATGGGGAAATGTGATCAGGCAGGGGTGAGCAATAATTAACCTAGCAATATAACCAAAAGTAAACAATTATGGTCAATAATGATGCAATATATAGATTTTTTTATTTATTAAAAATGTGTTTAAAATTAACTACTAAAAAGGTCCTTTTGAAAATGTCCCAATTATTTAAAGGTACACTTTTGAAAATTAATATTATGATTTATATATAAATATAAAGTATAAAGATAAAGTGAATATAAAAACAAAATATTCTGTTTTTTATTAATATATTATGTAATAATAATAATTAAATCATTTGATAATATATTAATTCTATTTGTATGTATTTTGATTTTATTAAGGCAAGACACCCCAGGTGAATAGGGTAAAAAATGTATTAATAGATATCACCAAACTTCCCCAGTTTATTGATAACATTAAGAATTGCAAAAACAAATTGTATTAAAAGTTTTTTTTTTTTAATGTTGTTTAAAAATGCAAATGAGGCATTATCTAATTAAATATGCACTAATTTGCATACATTTCTAGAACAAAAATCTGAACATTGGATGAAGTCGGGTTAATTATTATTTTTTTTGACATATTAGTCCAAAGGCTTTTACAGGGGGAATTTTGGATATCTCTTTTTATCACTCTATAAATCAATAATAATAATAAAAATACTGTCAACAGCCAGAAAAAAAAAACGTAAATTTTTTTTTAGGAATGAAATGTATAAAATCAGGCAAACTATATAAACCCCTCTGTAAAAACCTTCAGAATATAAATAGGAATAAACCTGTAAAGTGGAGATTTCTGCCATAGAACAGGAGAAAACACTCATTTTGAGAAAACGGCCTAACGGTTACTGAAATCTACAGACGCAAACAGATAAAGTGCTATAAAAGACACACATAAAATACTATTTTGGATTTTTTCTTTCCAAAAAACACTTTTTTGGCAAAAATTGTTTTTGTCTGTAGTCTCTCGCCTTAAATTATTAATTTAAAAAATCATTATTAATGATGCAACTAATAATTATCAATAATACTAAAACAATTGTTTCTATTATTATTGTATCATTCATATAATTTAATGATGATACTATTTTGTCTGTTTCTCTCTTTTTAGCTAAAAAAAAAACTCACACTTTTATTTTTTGGCCAATTTAATGAAAAAAAAAAAAAAAAAAAAAATCCTACATTGTCCTAAATTTATAATAGACAATTGGCAAATTTGGGTCACAAAATAATGTGGGACAAATCTGACCTGGCATCTCTCTCATGAACTCTTAATGGCCCAGTTTTACAGACAGGACTTAGATAAGGCCAGGATTAGGCCTTAATTCAATAAGTGCCTTAGAAAAAAAAACATTACCGGTGTGCATCTTGAGACAAAACTGCTAAACCATGACTTTGACAAAGAAAAGGAGTGTCATATTAAAAAAAAGTCTGTTGAAAGTTTTGTAGTTGAGGCTTATACACATCATGTATTCAAATCATGCATGTTCACAAGTTAATCTGCTCCAATGCATCACACAGCACTCACGGCAATATTACTTTGGCACAACTCATTCATTCTTACTGAAAACAAGCTTTGCTAAATGTGCAGGTGCCAAAACTATGCTCTAGGCCAATGGCAAGACTTTAAGTCTGTGCATATCCCTTCTGCGGTCAGTGATCACAAGCCAAAGCCCTGATTCTGGGATAGGTGTGGAATAGGAACGACCTGAATTGAGTCCTCCTCCCAGAAGAACTTGGTCAGTAGAACCTTTTGCAGTTATTAAATTCTGCTCATCACTGTGCCCACAGTGTTAATATTGAAATGCAATTTAGTATCAAAATTTCACACAATATTTAACATAAATCATTATGTAGACAATTCATGCATGGAATCAAAATTAGGGTGAGCAACAGATTAGTAAACGTGTGGCACATTCATCTCAGTGTCTTATTAGTGAGGCCAGAATCCTATTTTGGACAAATATGCAAACAACTATGAGAATGCTAAACGTACTTGCATTTTCTTATTAAATTGTGGTCTGGCACATTTTGAGACAAAACAATGCAATTAAACCGTACCTAGAAGCATTCACTGCAGACTTGAACCCTTACATTGCCATTACTTTACTCTTATTTGAAGATTCAGAGGTGTTTGGAGTACTTTATCAGTCTAGTTAGTCCACTTGCACTTAGTCAAGCCTTCCAGGCACTTTTTCAATTGTCCATTACTGGTCTACTCACCGGCTATATCCAAGGCCAGTATTTCAGCTGAAGTCTTAGCCTTGCTAAATAATGCAGCAAGTATACAACACTGTAATGAGATATCACTGAGCTCTGAGCATGGGCTCAAATGAAAAATTTACTGTACAAGAACATCCTGCTTTCACAAACTGGGGCTGCATCTGCTGTGTTGTTATCACAGCACTTCTGAGTAAACTATTCATAGAAAAAAAGCTAAAAAATCATAGCAGGAAACCTTTGGTTATGATTTAGAGACGTACTGGGAAACTCATCAAACAACAATTGACATTTAGAGCCCACTTTCTATTCAAGGTGTCACAAACATCAGCATTAGACTGAAAGTTGAGGTTAGGGACTTTGATGACCTGAATATCTGTGAGGTGCAAAATGGTCTTCTTATAAGAAATCACATCAAACTCCACCGCTTTCCAGACAGTGTGGCCAAACAGGTCGCCCACTTTCCTCTTCCGGGTGATGACTATGAGGTACATCCCTGAAGAAGCCAAAAAAAGTCATGCGTCATGGTAAGCAAACATGTACGTAGTACAATTAACGTTCCGGATTCTGTGGAACATTATAATATGGGACCTACCAGCCACAAGACGAACAGTTCCCATGATTCCACAAATGGGCCTGGTTACGCCTGATGGGGGGATGTCCTTAATACCTTCAAGAACAAAAAACATTAATGTACCATACAAATGACAAATGGGAAGATTTAACGAGGTCCTATAACACTTTTTTACATTTTCAACTTTCTTTAGTGTGTAATGTTGCTGTTTGAGCGTGAAAAAGGTCTGTAAAGTTACAAAGCACAAAGTCACTCCAAAGGGAGTTAGTCAGTATCAGTAATCACTGTTTCTGAACTCCCTGAAACGCCTCGACTGTAGTCTTGAGTATTTTCCTGGGAATATAAATGTCACAATATCCCTGATGTAAATCATTTCCACACAATTCATGCACAAAAATTCAGGCCTGGTTAAATTGCATTAGTAAGGAGTTGAAACTCGTGGCTATGGTGCGTGACATTTCCGAAATTCGAAGTTCGAAACGGTTGACCAAACACAACTTGCTTGCTTGTAGTTGTCCATCGAATCCGATGATGACGTCCACTTATGTCTTTTAATGATCGAGTTTTCTGATGGCTGAATAGTCCTATCCAGGATCCAAAGATTCTACTCCAGGTGGGGCATATACACTCACCTAAAGGATTATTAGGAACACCATACTAATACTGTGTTTGACCCCCTTTCGCCTTCAGAACTGCCTTAATTCTACGTGGCATTGATTCAACAAGGTGCTGAAAGCATTCTTTAGAAATGTTGGCCCATATTGATAGGATAGCATCTTGCAGTTGATGGAGATTTGTGGGATGCACATCCAGGGCACAAAGCTCCCGTTCCACCACATCCCAAAGATGCTCTATTGGGTTGAGATCTGGTGACTGTGGGGGCCATTTTAGTACAGTGAACTCATTGTCAGGTTCAAGAAACCAATTTGAAATGATTTGAGCTTTGTGACATGGTGAATTATCCTGCTGGAAGTAGCCATCAGAGGATGGGTACATGGTGGCCATAAAGGGATGGACATGGTCAGAAACAATGCTCAGGTAGGCCGTGGCATTTAAACGATGCCCAATTGGCACTAAGGGGCCTAAAGTGTGCCAAGAAAACATCCCCCACACCATTACACCACCACCACCAGCCTGCACAGTGGTAACAAGGCATGATGGATCCATGTTCTCATTCTGTTTACGCCAAATTCTGACCATCTGAATGTCTCAACAGAAATCGAGACTCATCAGACCAGGCAACATTTTTCCAGTCTTCAACTGCCCAATGTTGGTGAGCTCTTGCAAATTGTAGCCTCTTTTTCCTATTTGTAGTGGAGATGAGTGGTACCCGGTGGGGTCTTCTGCTGTTGTAGCCCATCCGCCTCAAGTTTGTGCGTGTTGTGGCTTCACAAATGCTTTGCTGCATACCTCGGTTGTAACGAGTGGTTATTTCAGTCAAAGTTGCTCTTCTATCAGCTTCAATCAGTCGGCCCATTCTCCTCCGACCTCTAGCATCAACAAGGCATTTTCGCCCACAGGACTGCCGCATACTGGATGTTTTTCCCTTTTCACACCATTCTTTGTAAACCCTAGAAATGGTTGTGCATGAAAATCCCAGTAACTGAGCAGATTGTGAAATACTCAGACCGGCCCGTCTGGCACCAACAACCATGCCACGCTCAAAATTGCTTAAATCACCTTTCTTTTCCATTCTGACTAGGGCTGGGCAACGATTAATCGCGATTAATCGCATCCAAAATAAAAGTTTGTTTACACATAATATATGTGTGTGTAGCGTGTATAATTATTTTGTAAATAAAAATTCACACACATGCATGTATATATTTATATTAATCGCGATTAATCATTGCCCAGCCCTAATTCTGACATTCAGTTTGGAGTTCAGGAGATTGTCTTGACCAGGACCACACCCCTAAATGCATTGAAGCAACTGCCATGTGATTGGTTGATTAGATAATTGCAATAATGAGAAATTGAACAGGTGTTCCTAATAATCTTTTAGGTGAGTGTATACATGGTATTGGTGTTACTGGTACTTATGGGAGTGTTTCTCCTGAGCCTTCTTTGTTGTCTCCTGACTGTCCTTTCCTCCTCCAGTGCTTGGGTCCCATCTAGACATAGCTGCCGCCAGATGTTTCGGTCAGCAGCCATGTCCTCCAGGTCCCCAGGTTTTATTTTGCACTTCTTAAGCACTGTCTTCGATTGGTCTTCGATTGGATTAAAGTGTTTACTCTGGCCTCCAGCAGAGCGCTGGCCTTGTTGTAGCTGGCCACATAGCACTCTACGGGGCATCTTATGACATGCCCCAACCAGCGCAGTTGGTGCTGAGTGATTGTGGCCTCAATACTCTTGCAACCTGTTCTCCTGAGGATCTCAGTGTGAGGCACTCTGTCACGCCAAGTAATTCCCAGTATGCGCTGGAGACAGCAGATTTGGAAGTCTTCCAGGGACTTGATGTGGCGGCTGTAAGTAACCCAGGCTTCACAGCTGTAGAGGGTGGCAATGCAGACCGCTTGGTAGACGCAGATTTTTGTGTTGAGATGAAGATTCTTATTCTGAAAAACCTGCAGCCGGAGTCTTCCAAAGGCCGGTGATGCTTGTTTGATTCTGTTCTGGACCTCATGTTGCTATAGTCTTCAGAGATAATGCTCCAGGTATTTGAGTGATGGAACAACTGACAGTTTTTCATCTGGAACAGAGAAGATGGGTGGTGCGGGTGGGGTGTAGGCACTCCACTGGCAGATTACCACTGTTTTGGCAGTGTTAATGGTCAAACCCATCCTGCTATATGTCCTCACTGCTGCATCTAAGATGGACTGGAGGTCTTGTGAAGAGTGAGATACAAGAGCGTGGTCATTGGCATACTGCAGCTCAAGTATCCTCACTGTGCAGTTTGGTGGTTGCCTTGACAACACACTGATCCAGACAAACAATCAGAGCACATTGCGCTTTTCAAAAGAGGGGCTTTATAGAGACAGGAACTAAACAGAGCGTTACAGGGGTGCTGCAACAATGTAAAATATGAGAAAAATTATGTTTTTTTTACATTTAAACATGAAAACCTAATCTTAAAGACCTCAAAATCAAGACATTGAAAAAGGCATAATAGGTCCCCTTTAATATTCTTCTCTGCTCCAGCATGAGGAAGTAACAGTGCTGTGCTCTGCTATTTATAGGATACACCTTTAACACAGCAACTTCCTCAAAATGTAAAATGTCACAGTGACAGTGATGATAAAATGTCACTTTGCAGGGAGGTCAAGATTAAAACAGAACTACGACAAAATCCAAATAGCTGCTATAACTTTTAATCGACGCCAGTACACTTTGAAAGGTCTGATTCTCTTGCAAGTTGAGGCTCTTCATAAATGTCAGATCACATCAGCCCATACTATAAATCTTTCACTGTACTTTTTTTTACATGGTCAGAGAAATGAAGTGCTTAACCTTCAGAAAATGTTCATCGCCAACCTCAGGGAGACAAACTACATTTTATATGAGCTGTTTTATTTGCTATTCACTTTCAGTAAACCTGTTATTGCAATTTGGGACATTTTTAAATATAGGTTAAACACCCTAGTTTGGTAGTTTTCCTAATGTTTAGAAAAAGATAATAGTTTTGGGTTTGTAAAAACAGTAATATTGCAAAAATATTATTACAATTTAAAATAGCTGAGACATGTACATCAATTTTGAGTCTTTTAGACAATTTTTAGATTTGATATGTAATATGATCATTTCTCATGCTGGGCTAATTTTATATTAGACAAAGTTTATCAAACATTTCCAGTAGTTGTCCTGTAAAACATTTGTGTTTTATGCTTTAAAAAAATATATAGGACACCAAAGTGTATTATAACAGAATGGGCCATTTGTAAAAAAAAAAATTAATGGAATACAAAGTATTTAGACTGGCTTCATATTAGTCATCAAACCGTACCTGCAAGGGTCATCTCTGTGGACACCCTATCAATAACCAACACTTCATTAGCTCCATCATCACAAGCCTCAATGTAGAACTTCTCAGGTGTTGAATGCCTATGAAAAGCAGAAAAGACAAGAAAAATCAGCAATCATGTTCTATTTCAATCTGAGAGCAGCACATCTATTCTCAGTCTTTTCTCATTGTGCTGGTAAACACACAGGTTTTACTTATATAAAACAAGGGGTCAGGGTTTGGCTGGTTAGCATCTGGAAGTTAGCTAGTAGCTGCATTCTGGTAGGAAATCACAAGATTATTGTAAATGTGCTAAACAGTACTGAGTGAAGACAAAAAACACTGACAAGCTTTTGACTGGTGGTGATAATATCAACAAGACGAAACATCGTCAGAAACATCATAGCTTTAAAGTTAATCTCATCTCAGACCATCTGGAGAGACCAGATTATCAGCAGCGTCATAAATCAGAAATTAAATACTTTTTAATTTCGGCTGTGCATATTTTCATAAAGTTTAGATGAAATTACAGATGGGATTGGATTATCTTTATGCATGTTTCGACAGTGTGAGGAGTGTGAGAATCTGTTTTAGTAACACATCCTATGTGCGTGTCCCAGTTTTATGGCTAGAGTCTTCCTTCCTTGCCAAAATGCTGATCAAGCACTTTCTGTGCACCACTTAACGTGTCTGCAACCAGGGAGGCATCCTGCACTTGCACGGTTAACCTCTGCCCCATTGACAGAGGAATTTGACTCGATTTCAAAATTGACTTGATGGCTCACAGTTTGTTTAGATGACACATGGTAACACAACAACTTGGTATTTTTTATAATTCTCAGAGCCAATTGATCAAGTAACGCAAGTAAAGGAAACACAGATGTTCAACTTTAGCCTGCAGGGTTTTTTTTTTTTTTTTTTTTTTTTTTGCCAGAGTTGCAGAAAAGTTGAATCACTTATAGAAGGGTTATACTTTATTTTAAGGTGATTTAACTACACGTTACTACATGCACTTACTATAGTAATTACAGTAAATTATGCATAATTACAGCCATTATGAATCATAGAAAACATTCAATACAAAATATACACAATAAATCCTGTATTGTGTAGCCTATATCTTGTATTGTGTACATTCTGTATCATGCGTGTATTTTAATTTGTATCGTGTATATTTCATGTACATGTCATGCCTTGAAAAGTGCACTGTCTGAAGTATGTACCAAAGACTTTCACCCACCTCTACACTTCTTTGTTTATGGTGGTGAGGGAATAAAGGTGATTTAATTTGAAGGTGAATCAAAATGGGTAATGAGTCTAAGCACACAGTGCTTATGGTGCAAGGGTTAATGTAATTATAGTTTTTCTGTAATACCACTGCAATGTTCTTTTTATTATGCAAGAGGCCATTCAGAAGACTCAAAGGCTTACTGTACCTCTAAAAAAAGTAGGCTGTACAATAATAAGGGCAAATTTCATAATTAAAACTGATGCAAACAATCATTTATATTTTGGTATTTAGGACGCATAATGGTGAACCTAAAAGACTGTAAAGAACATGTCTGGGTCACCACAGCAAATAAAAATAAATACATTAAATAACAATTAATAATTAAATCAGAGAAATAACTACTATCAATGTTTTTGAACAATACATTTAAAATGTATTGCATTGTAACATTATTATGACAATTAAGCACATTTGATCATTTCTGTGATGCAAAAAAATAATTCACTCTAAAAGCAATTTTAAAAATATATATTATTTAAATTGTGAAACGTACAGAAATACACATCATGGTAGTATTTTGTTATCTTAAAATAATATATATATATATATATTTTAATTGGCATGAAACAGAAGTTGCGATAGTCTTTCCTTTCCTATTGTGACGTGAAACAGCTTCTCGAACAAGACTTTTTTTTTTTGACCGGGACTTAACTTTGCCCTTCGGAAATTAGTTTGCTAATGCTGTCTCATGTGAATGACAAGTTGTCCCACCCTCGCACCAGTAAACACATCATCAGAGAACTGAAGAGATGTCGTTTATAGGACAGGAAGGGAAAGTTATTTTGATTAAAGATTACAAGGGCACATGAATTTAAAAAATATATATATAATAATGTGCATAGATAAATCATTTGATGGACACTGCAATCATCCATAAAAACAAGAATTGTCAAGTTTGATTTCATGGTGACTTTAAAGAGCATAGAGACTCTTACGGGCCAAATGATGTTTCTGACATACAGGTTTTATTGAAGGAAAAAAGTATCTTTACCCATATAAGATGATTTTCATTTCAATTGTCATGAAAATAATATCCTTAACAAAAACAAAAACCATCCTGGTTCTCAGAACTGTACATGTTCAGATGTCAGTACAGACAGACCACTGTAACTTATATCAGTGTCTGATAACCAACCAACTGTCATATTGATGAAAGGTGTGGGCTAGTGACATTCCATTCAGGTTTACTTCCCTTTCAATGGTGCGCCTGCAGTTTCACCCCTTAAATAAAGCACAAGTTTAACAGTATAGATACATACCAATAAATCAAATTACTAATATATATAGTATATATATAATATCTAATGTTTCTCAATTGCTTTTTCAAATATAATGTAATATTTAAAAGAAATAATAGATGTCATACTGTACAAAAAAAGTTTATTGCAGGAATAATGTTTTGACTGAAAAGCATTAACAGAATAACAGCAGCTTTACACAAATGCAGCACTGAAACAGATCACCAGTGCATTTTAAGCATAGTCAAAAATTAGCAACTTAGTCTACATCTAACTTGCACTCTCACTCATGTATGAGAACAGGTGCTGTCCAGACTCACCACACTGTCACATAATAACCTACAGTAACCTACAGTGAGCTGCCTAGAAGACAGCATTTGGCGCATCAAAGTTGCGTTATATTGCCTAAATTCAGTGAAACGGTTCGGCTCGAGCTTTTTGTCTAGACAGGCAGCTCATTGGGTTCTGATACACAGCCAATCTGAACTGTCTCTGAACGGCTTAAGCCTGATGAACAGCTTCCACAACAACATAAAACTGCCCTGTACAGACAACCACACACCCTGACAGCGCACACATACGCTGCCATTAAACAAGCTGACATTCATTAAAGTGAAACTGAGCGCTGTATAGGTTTATATATGTCGCTGTGCTCGAATAAAAGTTTCAACTTACAGGTTGAACCTCTCGTAGGCGGTCGCCATCTTCACTTCCTGGTTTGGTCAATCCGAC
The DNA here is from genome assembly GCA_031834385.1 of Semotilus atromaculatus. Taxonomy (NCBI): domain Eukaryota; kingdom Metazoa; phylum Chordata; class Actinopteri; order Cypriniformes; family Leuciscidae; genus Semotilus; species Semotilus atromaculatus. Next base: position 31,648,675 of record JAULUF010000022.1, read on the forward strand.
GTGACGTATATGTGGGAGTGGCGATCGGAAGGTGAGGCTTCCGGTTCACCGTGACGGTGCAGGTCATAGACATAATAAATGCTATTTTATAGTATTTATTATGTCTATGGTGCAGGTTACCTCATTTACACCTAAAGTAAAGATCCTAGAGTTCGTATTTGTATTTGTCTAATTTTAAATACAATGGTCTTTCTATGAAAGATATTTATTATGTATTTACTTCTCAAACAATAAAAAAGCTATTGAGTTTGTTGTTAAGCTTTTTATTTTGCAGTGAATTCTTCATATTCAAGACTCATACTAAAGTATTTTTAGTTGAAATGTCTCAAACATTCCGAAGTCCATTTCTGCCACAAATAAATAAATAATCGACATAAAAAATGGACAGTATGAGATACTATAGGCGTCATATTTATGATAAATTATTAAATAAAAGTAAAAATTAATAGATAAAGCATCATATTTATGAAATAAAAAGTTCACATAATATAGTTGTGTGACATAATATGATATAAAAAGTCAACATTATTACATAACCTACTAAATCATAATGTGAAAAGTTTTAATTTGATATAAAAAGTCGAAAGGAAAGTATTTGATTAATTCAAAATTGTGACAAATTCAGTTTGAATTCAAATTCTAATAAAAGTGGACACTTTTAACCACAAAATGGGAAGAACAAAAAAACAAAACAAAAAACATGTGTCTCCTACAAGTAATAGGCTATATACACATTTACACACTATTGTATTGTACAATGTACTGTGTATGAAAATGCAAGTTTAAAGGTGATGATACACGGGGCAACTTTTTGAGTAATGTTGCTGTCAACGGGCTACCAGGTGAGACACAGGGCCCACGACCGATCTCAATAATCCAGATAGAAATGTGTTGCCCATTTTCAATGGGAAAGTGCCCAAACAACATTGCCTGGGAACATTGCTCAAAAAAGTTGCCCCGCGTGTTCAGCAGACTTTAAGCAGGTGCGGGTTGTTGGAAGATCACATGTGTGTTGCGTGCATGTTTTCCACAGCTATTCAAATTGACCAATAATAAAAAATAAAAAAAATTATTTAAGGAGTGTGATCATGCATATGACATAGTCCCCCACCCACAATCCCAACCCAAAGATGAGTCAGGAGGCAAGGGTTACCCCCAACTCAAAAAGGTAATTGTAAAAGAGGAAACCTAGTTTCACCTGCAAAGGAACCCACAACAGGATGTTTCCCCTCAACTGCACAACTGTGAACATCATTGCATCCACTGATTAGCACTTGTATAAGATTACATGATAATCATACACAAAGATATATATAGCATGTACAATACCGTTTGCAAGCAAGCAAATTTTATTTATATAGCACTTTTCGAAACAAATCAATGCAGTTCAAAGTGCTTTACAGGCACAGAAATTACACAAAGAAATTCAAATACAGGTAAAATACGAAATTAAAATAAAATAATGTATGAGGAAAAATTATAAAACAATATTAAATTACAAACATTCTAAAATATTATAGGAAGGCCAGACTAAAAAGATATGTTTTTAATTTAGACTTAAAAATATTTATATTTTCAGCACGTCTTACTTCTTCTGGAAGATTATTCCAGAGACGAGGAGCATAGCGGCTAAAAGCAGCATCACCAAATCTTGTTTGGGGTATGAAATTCATACTTTTATTCAGCAAGGCTGCATTATATTCTTTCAAAGTGACAATAAATGCATTTATAAAAGATGATGTAAAGATAATGAAAATAAATGCTGTTCTTTTGAACTTTTTACATCAAGGATCCTGAAATAAATGTTACACAAAATATTAAGCACAACTGTTTCAACATTGATAATAATATCAATTATTGATAATAATATCTCCCTTGTCCCTCCTGCTTCACCTTGATCAGATATCGTCCTACTTGCACCTTTGGCTTCGTCTGGCTCCGCCCTACTCCCCACGGCTCTGCCTTCGTCCTCTGTCCCGCCGTCTCTGCCTCTGTCCTCTGGTCCTCTGATGCTCGTCGCCCACGGCTCCACCACGGTCAGCTCCACCAGGGTCTCCATCTGTGGCGTCATCTCTGTCGGTTGTCCCAAGGGTGCCTTCCATCAAGTTGGCACCATGGCTACTCTCGCCCTGGGGCCTCGTCCTGGCTGGTCCCTGGCTTAACATCTGGCTCCTGGTTTCCTCTTGGCTCCTCCCACAATCCACTCCTCCATGGACTGTTTTTGTTTTTGCCTTGGACTCTTTGTTTTTTGTCAGCTCCACGACCTCCTCCAGAGCCCCCTTCCTCCTCAGTTGGACTATTCAAGCGTCTTTTTTAGGAGGGGGCGTACTGTTGCATGTATGGTCTGTCTCCTGTGTTTTTGGTTTAGTCCTATGACCTAGTTTTCCCCGGTATGTCTAATTATTTATGACATTATGACATTCACCTGTGCCCTGTTAATTTACTAAGTTCCTTTGTTTGCTTTGTATACAACCCAATTTCCAGAAAAGTTGTGACATATTGTAAAATGCAATAAAATTCACAATCTGCACAGTATTAGTGCAAAGTTTCTTTACAATAATCGGCACTTGATTTAGGTTTAATATTTTGTTTAATGCAATGACATGATCAATGATAAAGAGATTTTCTGCAAATACCTGTCAGATCAGCATGCAATCTAAGGAAGTTTCATTTTATGAGATTAGTCAGATGAGTGTTATATTAGTCAGATGTCTGAATTCCCCTCATCTTTCAACACCCCAGGCCATCACTGTCAGACTCTGCCAACAAATATGTGGGAGTTGCATGAAAAGATGTCAGTTTATCCCATGATGCTGCAAATGGAGGAAGCTAGGGGTCACATTGTGTTGTTACACCAAACATGGCTTATTTCATGAAAGATGCCGTAATGTTGTTATTCCAGGGATGAGCATGGCATCCCATGATCAAACTTTTTAATCTGTATTTTAATTTCCCAGTTTCACTTCCTTCAATGAAGCTAACAATATATTTTAATGTCATAATTGGGGAGAATGTTATTTCAGGGGAAACTTTTAAATGTGCTGCATGTGACTGAATCACAAGTTTATTGTAAATATCCTGTTGCCTGAGATGCACTTTTAAATACTGATATCTCAACAGCGTGATCAAATTAAAAGATACACCTATCTATATTTCTATAAAGTCATAAATGAAATTAAGAGTTATGTGACCCAGTCCCAGGCTGAAACAACTGTTTTTTTCAGTTCAGTACTTACACTGAAATGTAACCACAGAGATTCAGTACACTATTTTTAAACGTCCTACTTTTAAGTTCTCCATATTCAGTAGAAGCCTACGTATCTTTCACATCTCATCTCTCACTGCACAGTATAAAACTTGCATCATTTGGTCCATCAGAGTCAATGCACTGGAAATTAAATACCTTTAAATACCTTGACACAAAAAGTGGTTGGTATTATGGCATAGTTTCTCGTAATTAAACCCACATACACCTGTAATGTTTGAGTAAAGACCAAAACCGATTTATTTTTGATGCTGTTCACTTTATTTATTTTCATTTAACACCATTGTATCAGGTTTCTGATTTAACTGTGATTGCTTCATGTTCAATTGACTTGAAACGGTTACTCTTTGACTTAACTTAATGTTTTCATTTTGAAATAACATGTTTCGATCAACTAACCCAATCAAAAATTACTTTTACATCATGCTTTGCACGGAGCTGAATGGGGAGAGTAAATGTTGAAATAAAGTGTTATTTTATGCATTTGGCAAGATGAGAAAATGGAGAGACTTGTTAAAGGGATAGTTCACTCAAAAAGGAAAATTAGCCCATGATTTACTCACCCTGAAGCCATAGGTGTATGCATTCTTCTTTCAGATGTTCAGAGTTATATTAAAAATGTCCTGGCTCTTCCAAACCTTATAATGGGAGTGAATGGGTATAGGATTTTGGAAGTCCATCAGAGTCTATCCATGCATCCGTGATAAAAGTGTTTGAAACGGCTCTGGGGGGTTAATAACGGCCTTCTGAAGGGAAGCGATGCATTTGTGTAAGAAAGATATCCATATTTAAAACTTTATTGACTCAAATAACTAGCTTCCGGCAGACGGCCATACGTGTTGACTTACACCAAAGTCACTCCCATTATAAGGTTTGGAAGAGCCAGGACATTTTTAATTTTACATTTACATTTAGTCATTTAGCAGACGCTTTTATCCAAAGTGGACAACTGAGGACTAAATCAAGCACGTCATCGTGAAGAGGCAAAAACAACCCAAGAAGTGCTCAAAATAAAAAGTTCAGGCATTGATCAGAGTAGCATAAGCCAGACAAGGGAGGATTTAAAGGAAAAGGAAGGTTTTTTATTTTATTTTATTTAAAAAAATGTATGTTAAGTGCTCATGGAAGAGATGAGTTTTCAGTTGTCTTTTGAAAGTTGTCAGGGATTCTGCATTCCGGACGAGGGTGGGGAGATCATTCCACCAGCATGGAACCGTGAATGAGAATGTTCTGGAGAGTGATTTTGTGGCTCTCTGGGATGGTACCACGAGTCGTCGTTTATTGACCGATCGTAGGCTTCTGGTAGGGATGTAGACTCGTAGGAGCGAGTGAAAGTAGGAGGGAGCTGAGCCTGTGGTCGATCTGTAAGTAAGCGTCAATGCCTTGAACTTGATGCGAGCAGCGAGTGGATGCCAGTGCAGAGAGATGAACAGAGGAGTGACGTGGGCCCTTTTGGGCTCGTTGAAGACCAGATGAGCTGCAGCATTCTGGATCATTTGTAGAGGTTTAGTAGCACATGATGGAAGACCGGACAGAAGAGCAGTGCCGTAACCAAGCCTAGTAATGACCAGGGCCTGGACGAGAAGTTGTTTTGCATCCTCAGTTAGGAAAGGCCTGATTTTCCTGATGTTGTGCATTGTAAATCTGCATGATCGAGCTGTCTTTGTAATGTGGTCTGTGAAAGTCAGCTGGTCATCAAATATTACTCCAAGATTTCTGACCGACCTTGAGGGGGTGATTGAGGATTAATCTAGCTGGATAGCGAAGAGTTGATGCTGTAGAGACGGATTGTGAGGGAGGACGAGAAGCTCTGTCTTTGCCAGGCTGAGCTGCAGATGATGTTCTTTCATCCATGCTGAGATGTCCGCCAGACAGTTTGAGATCCGTGCAGCTACTGTTGGATCATCTGGTTGAAATGAGAGGTAGAGCTGGGTGTCATCAGCATAGCAATGGTAAGAGAAACCATGTGTCTGTATGATGGGTCCCAGTGATGGGGTGTAAATGGAGAAGAGGAGGGGTCCAAGAACTGAACCCTGAGGAACTCCTGTAGTCAGTTGATGTGCTTTGGATACCTCGCCTCTCCATGCGACCCTGAAGGACCTACCTGTGAGATAGGACTCAATCCAGTGGAGAGAAGTTCCAGTGATGCCCAGTGATGAGAGGGTGGACAGCAGGATCTGATTATTCACAGTGTCGAAAGCAGCAGACAGATCCAGGAGAATGAGAACTGATGATTTGGAAGCAATTTTTTTGCGATCTGCAGGGATTCTGTGACCGACAGTTGTGCAGTCTCGGTTGAATGCCCTTTCTTGAAGCCAGATTGGTTGACATCTAGCTGGTTGGTCAGAGACAGGAAAGATGATACTTGGTTGAAAGCAACTCGTTCAAGTGTTTTCGCAATGAATGGTAGGAGAGAGACAGGTCTGTAATTCTCTAATATAACTCTGATTGTATTCGTCTGAAAGAAGATTGTCATTTACACCTAGAATGGCTTCAGTGTAAATCATGGGCTAATTTTCATTTTTGGGTTAACTATCTCTTTAATGTTCTAGGGTATTTAAAAGTGTCTATTAAGTTAATTGTTTTGGGGATTAGCATTGTGGTGAAGTGTTGAGCTCTGCTTGGGTATTCGGAAATACTACTCTTTTGGTGTACGTTTTTTTGCGTACTTTATAGGAAAGTATTTAATTTCGGACGCAGTGTCTGTCTTTTGTTTTGTTTGATACAGAGCCCCTCAAGGGACATGGTGAAGGGGGAAAAAAACATGAGATGAGAGAAAAAATTATCAATGCTTTTGTGTTCTCTTGCAAATGTTTTGTGTTCCCCTAAAAAACTTTGCATTTGCTTGCAAAATGTTTACGCTACCCCAAGAAATGTGAAACATTGAAATATTTTTTTTCCAAATTTAATTCCATTAACATGTCCCTTTATGGTCTTGTTTTGTTAGTGTTTCGCACATTACTTGTAAGTTCTTTGTTTTTTTTTCTGTAAGAGTTTAAGATTACAAATCATGTATTCAGTAATTATTAGATAACAAAATACTCCACTTGATTATTTTTAACTTGATGAGTTTTCATTTTAGTACAAAATATGTACATTTATAATAATCAAAAATATATTAGAAATTGGAGCATTTATATATATCTCTCATCCAATCAATCTGACAATCATTCACTTATCCCATAATAACTTTTGGAAAATTAAAACAATCCTAAAACTGCAGGCAAATATAATCTTTTCACCTCATATTTTCAAATTGGAAGAATTTTTTCCTGTATAGCCTGCTGTGACAAAACCTAGTCAAGGTTTCTGTTGTTATTCTGTTACAAGACCAGTGAGCAAAGCTACACTCACTTCACAAAAGTCATCAAAATATTGATGTTGTAAGGCTCGCATGAAAAGATCGTCTGAGATAAATGGACAGAATAATTCCTCCTCTATATCCCATATTCACGCTGTGAGGCCCATACAAATGTCAAATGCACTTATTCTTTTGTGCACTTTCAGTCATGTCATCATGAATACAAAAAAGGGAAATTGCGATGTTCACCTCTCATTTGCACCGGAGGAGGCATTTTTTACGACTGAGTTTGGAAAAAACAGTGAACAGAGAGTGGAATTTTGCAACAAACAGAAAAATCCATTCCAAACTTTTACATTTATTCTTAGTAAGAACATCTCTCAATTGTCATCAGATTTTTGTAGAATATGTGAAATAAATATGATTAAGAACATATTTATTTAAGATTATACATTTGGTATACATTAGTAATATTAATTATCTACATGTTACTATAGGGTTAGATTTTGGTTTAGGGTTAATAAAGTATTATATGCATAATTTATAGTCATTACTCCAACATGTAACATGTAACAAGGACTATACAAAGCATATTAGTGCTGTCACATCAATTAATCGCAATTAATCACATCTAACAAAAAAGTTTTGTTTACATAATATATGTGTGTGTATATGTATATATATATATATATATATATATATATATTTATATTATATATGTCTGTGGGTGTGTATAAAACACACATATATTTATACATATATACAGTATATATGTGTGTAAATGTGTATACACACACAATAATATATACACATATATATAAACAAAAACTTTTATGTTAGATGCAAGTATGATATATGATGTCACACTCAAACTGTATATGTCATGAATGATGTCACACTCAAAACCATAAACATGCCAATAAAAAGAGCTTTATTTTTAGAGATTGTAATTCCCTTCCTATGTTTAAGTGGGTGTGAGTGTAACTCATGGTTTCTCCCCTCCTTTTCACTCTACCACTACTTTTCTCCACACTACTCTGACATCACTGGAGTTTCCCCTGGTCTTACACACTCTGAGCTTTAAAAAGAATGAAGAACCAGTATATTCAGAAGACAACTGACAGACCAACCAAGCAAAGCACTGAAGAGATAAACTGCGCTGAAAAGACATTACAGAATCTTTTAAAAAGCATTTAGGCAGTATCTGCATTTGTACATCTTTCGGAGAAATAACACACAGTAAGGATGGATCATGACAGTCAAGTATTGTTGGGTCTTGAAGAAGGAACGCTGCCTTTACCAAGGGTGATGGTGTCGAGGAGGAAGGCTGACTCTTCAAAGTCAGGTGTATGGCGAGTGTGTGGGGTATTTCTGGCTGTGACCCTGTGTGCTGCCGCTGCTGTCTGCTTCACGCTCAACAAGGTCAGAATCTTGATCAGTATACATAACATAATCATAAATGCATAGATGTGTAATCATGTGTCTCTTGTTTTCTCTATAGTCTCAGAGTAATCAGGAAAGTGGAGCTGGTGAGTTCAGACACTAACTTTCAGTTCCTCTTTGTTCCTTCATACTCGCTTATTTTCTTTTCTATATGGAACTAAATAATCTTATGAGTAATTTTGTGTCTCCTCATCAGAGCTCAGTCTTACAATGAGAGATCATTTTTCACAAGCACATTTAACTTCCAAGGCTGCCATCCATTTAACAGGTAAGCTTGATTCCAAAGTGCTAAAAGTGGTAAATGGGCTGTGAATAAATAGTAAAAAGTCTTGCACAAAGATGTGATAGTAGCCTAGCCTACAGGTGAAACTCGAAATATTAGAATATCGTGCAAAAGTTCATGTATTTCAGTAATTCAAATTAAAAGGTGAAACTAATATATTTAGTATATAACTAGGCTATATGTTATACTTATTATACTTATGTATCCAAAATTTTATAGATGTGTGTTATGTTTGAATTTCACTCCTATAGTTTTTTTTTTGTGGCTTGAAACTCAAAAATTTGTTTCAGAGCAGTTCTGATAGTGTCAGGGATGCATAATTATTATGCATTTCATATCTTTATGATGTTCAAGTCAAAGGGCAAAGTCAAACTCTGCTGTATGACACAAATTCATCTGTCATTTAGAAATTAAAACAATTACAGATGCCAATGCCAATTACATATGCAAATATGAACGTTGTGTTAATGAACACATATCAACACCATTGTGTTGCATGATGCATGCTCTCATCCTTGAAAACCATACAAACTACAAAGTAAACGAAAATATGACCCTGTCTAAAGTTTATACAGTTTCACTTACAGCAAAGATTAATATAGTTTGTGCATTTAGTGTGTGGGCTGGCAAGAGCATATTGAAATTAAGAGACATTTAAAAATGAGTTTAAATAAACTAATTTAATTCGTTTAATTTGAAGAAATAAATTGCTCAATGTGTTAACATTAATTAATGCATTAAGTATAAATTTAATGTGTCCATAAATGAATGTAAATGAACAATTTTACAGCACTAATTAATCTAGGCTAATTTATAAATATACCATTGTTAACTATTATAGGTCATATTTGTTCCAAATAACTAATGTTAATTTATGCAGCTTGAAACGTTAAAATATTAATAGCCTAGCCCTAGGCCTATTGCTAAATTGCATTAAACAAGGCCGTAAAATAATTATCACAGTTTACTTTGTTGGGATGCACTTGATGTCGAATGTAGCCTAAAATCTGTATCTGACTTAGTCCATGTTTTTTGTATTCTCTTCTATAGGTGCATATGAGCCTAAAGACACAACCCTAGACTGGAAAGTGAACCAGGACCAAGCTTTCTCTTCAGGCGGCTTGGAATTAGTAAATAGGGAGATCATCATTCCTCGTGACGGCATTTACTTCGTCTACACCCAGGTCTCTTTCCACATCAGCTGTTCGATTGACAGGACTGCGGACCACGACGCTGTGTATATGAGCCACGCTGTGAAGCGCTTTTCCCATTCCTATGGAAGCAACAAGCCGCTTTTCAGCGCTATCCGCTCCGCCTGCGTACACGCGCCTGACACTAAAGAGCTGTCGTACAACACAATTTACCTCGGCGCGGCCTTCCAGTTACGAGCCGAAGACAGACTGAGCACCGAAACCACTTCAAAACTCCTGCCCCGCGTCGACAATGAAAACGGAAAGACCTTCTTTGGAGTGTTTGCTCTATGAACATGGACGTCAAGCAAAATTTGAAAAGTAAGAATGGAAACCTGTGGCGAAGAAAGTTGCCGAATTTGCAGAGGTTCACCTGCAATGTTGACAATAGGCTATATAAGACAGAAATGACGTGTTCAATGTTTTATATTAAAACAGGTCAAAACTATATCTCCATGTACCATGATGAATCCAGATATGGGGGAAACCATGGGCATTTTGGGCATGAAAGCTGTCCAAGAAATGTAGGCTATATGTTGTTTACGGTAAAATGTTAAAATATTGTATATTTATTATTTAATCTATTTATTTACCTATTTATTAAAATAATGAAAACGTACTGAATTGTCTGCTGCTGTAAAATGAAACTCAAACATTTAATAAATCTAAAACCAAATGAACTCTCAGCAATGTAATCCATGTAAAATCAATTCTAATGAAATTCTGATGTGTAATTTGCAGTTTTCCTTTAAAACAGAAAAAAAATCAACTGTCTTTGGCTCTGATATTATACTGAGAGCAGGATGAAACGTTGGTTGTGTAGAAGAGGAAACATTGGTTGTGATGAAATTATTCTGCCAAAAAAGGCCAAACAAACTTTCTATTGTCCCAGTTCGCAAGATATGCATTCGCATTTACAAACCCCTCTGCAACCATGTTTCCGCTGACACTGTTTCCTTATCAGAGACTGTGGTTTCAGTGAGGGGAAACTCCCTTGCATGCACCATTATGTCAGGCTCAGGTAGAGTGGACATATTCGTGGTTACTCCTGTCTGTGAATCAATCTAACCAACAATGGGCAAGGCCAGGGCAGTAAAAACAGTGGGCTATGCTTCATAGTGGCTTTCATTAGTCATTATCTATCTCTGATGTTTGAATAATAGTTCATGTTGTTGTTCATGTGGTGAGATGCTGCTGTTAATGAAACTTACATAGAAAGACCGCAGGCTTCAAGGCCACCAGTATGTGACTATAAAGTAGATGTTTTTTGAGACAGAAAAAACTCTTGCTTGAGGCATTGAGGGATAATGTGTTATGATAGTAATGGTAATTCTCTAATTTGCCTACAGCTATAATCTGCCATGAAATATCAATTCCTGTTCTTCTAAGTTATAGTAACATTAATGGTACGTTTTGTGTGAAATCAATCAGTGTTTTCGGAAGACTGTTATGCTGCTTTTTAGCTAAAACTTTTAACTGTCTTCGCAGAACAAGAGTATTTTCCATAAATCTCAGGTCAGGCAAGTTGTCACATGTGTTTTATGTGAATCCAGTAAATCCAATTATTATGTTAATAATTACACTATTTGTCAATGATTGTATATTTATGAGCAGTGTATTTTTTTCTTCTTTTTTCCTTTTTTTGTTCTATGCAATTTTGTGTTTCATTTTGTATTTTGATAAATTCATTAGGCTATAAGAAAAAAAAAATTGGAAGATACAATTTACTTGTGAGTTTATAGAGATAATATTTTTTAAAAAAATATTCTCAAATCATTCTCAATAAACAGTAAACAATCAGCGACTGACAATTAAAGGTTGGCTATATGCTATAAGCTTTTTCAAAAACAGGCTAAAATAAGGAGACATTCTACTCATCCCTCAACCATCAAACATCAAAAGGAAACGTAGAATTATAAAAGTATTAATAGTATTATTAATTATATTAATAATAGTATTAACAAATAGTTTTAGCAGACAACCCTAAAAGTATTTTATGGAAATATTATGGACATGTTAAAGGTACACTGTAACTTATTCAAAATGTTGAGTCACTATGGTAAGCCTATAAGTCTTTATATTTTAGATCTAATGGGATGGTTTTCGTAGGAAATTGCATATAGGTTACTTGCCTGTGCGTGTCTTGTCATATCCTTAAATAGATAAATGTTGCTCTAGCTAATTTGGTGCGTGTGTCTAGTCTGTGATTGGCATAGGTTAGTTGTCTTATCACAATTAACGAGAAAGGTTGACTTAGAACAGCTGAATCTCAAACCATCGGGGAATCACCTGCTTTAAAAAAAATGCTGAACAGAGGAGAGTTGTTAGGATAAACAGACTGGAAACAATTGCAAAAAGGTGCTTATTAACAACGGTTCACTCAGAACACTCAGGACAGTCAAATGACAGAAGCAACTCAGCGCAGGCAGGCAGTCACCCAGAGGCGGAGAGAGTCAGACCAGGAACACAGACAGCAGGAGAGTGTGACGCAGGGGCTGAGATGGGCAATCCGTCGATGACTGAAGAGTGAAGGTGAAACCAGGTGAGAACAGGGTGAAGTAATCCGTATCCAGAAGACCAGGAAACACGAGGAAGTACGGGAACAAGCACGACACGGGATAACCTCAAACAACGTTCTGACAACAAGAGACGAAAGACAGCTAGGGCATTAAATAGGCTGGAAGATGATTTGCAGCTGCTGCTGATAATGACAATCAGACAGCGCCCACATGAAACAATCAGTGTAACGAGACACATACACAAACACATCAGACTAGAATGAGACAGCGGATCTACCAACCGTGACAAGAATCTGTTGGCAAAAAGACAGAGCTTGTAATAAAACAAGAATCAACATTGTCTTGGTTTATTGGGAGATGGTGTGAACTGAGGGATTTGAAATGTTGTAAAAGTAATGCGGAGATGGCGTTTTTATTACTCAACAGGTGAGTAATTGAACCGAAAAAGTGCCATGGTTCATTGTAAAGTATATATTGGATTATTTATCACAGTCACACACAGAGCCAAAGCACAATCAAAACAATGTTCTTCCGCAAAATGCATGTTTTGTTTTTTAACTGCTAGAGGACCAAAATGGCCTTTAAACATTACTGTAGTAAAATATGTAAATCTATAACATTAAGTTTGCTTTGACTAAAAATTTTTCATAATTACCTGGAACATTGATGGATATTTCAAAGTGCTTTCCGTAATTTTGACAGACAACAAATAATGTATTTCCATGCTTTAAAAACATTCCCAGTACACACTGCCAATATGCTAAATAAGGAATAGAAGTAAGAAAGGGGAGAAAATCTATGTATTAAAGTGTCATGTGAGTAAGAGTTTGGGAAAAAGATTCTTAGTGCATTCCAGTGAACTAATATGAAATATAGTTAATTAAAGAAAGAGAGCAGGCCATAAAAGCACAGTGTCTGTTGTCTTAATTGTTACAATGGAAAATAAAAGAGCTCTTGACAGAGATATTCTTGTGATTCCAATGTCACATTAAAACACTGTGTTACATCATTTTCCTGACAAATTAAAATACAGCATGATGGAAAATATTCAGCTCATTTAGTCTCATCCAAATCATATTGAACAGACTTATTATTTTGAATGATTTTTATTTTTATCTTTTACCAAAAATGGAAGTGCCATCTGTATTTTAAAATGCAGTAGACTCATTTGATGTTTGTGGCACAGGAAAATTATTAAATAATGCTCTTAATATCGTCATGTTTTGGTTTTGTTTCATGTCTGTCATGTGATCCCCTGCTCTTCAACTGTTCCCCATGTGAATGTGTGATGTTGTCATTGGTTAATTGTCTCAGTTGTTCCCTTGTCTAGTCATTAGTCTTGTGTGTATTTAAGCCCTCATGTTTGCCATGTGTTTTAGTCAAGTATTGTTTGTGTCACCACTGATGATAAGCGTTCTAGTCTTGTCCATGGTTTTAGTTCAGGTCATTGTTTTATGTTTGATCACTTTTTGATTATTTTTAAATACATTGCACTTAGGTTCTTAAAACTTGCCTTCAGTGGACTAATCATTACAAATACACTCACCTAAAGGATTATCTCTTGCCGCATTAAATCAGCCATTTTAAATCAGCCAAATTACCATTAAATCAGAGCGCATAATTGCCATGCATTTAGAAGGCAATCCTAAAATATGCTTTGTGTCCACATACGCCCCGACGGAGACATCAGACTCTTCAGCAAAAGACACGTTCTATGACGATCTTGATGAGCTGATAAAGTCAATTCCGCCACACACGGTCATGATTCTTGCTGGTGACTTGAACGCAAGAATTGGTAAGGACAGTCACGACACCAATCCTAGAGTGGTAGGCAACTTCAGCTACCACGCAATCTCGAACGACAATGGTCGAAGACTAATCAGCATGTGCGAGTTTTCCAGTCTGCGCCCAGCGAACTCTTGGTTCCGAAATCGACCGACGAGACTACGCACATATAAGAGCCCAAAAGGAGACTACGCTCAACTAGACCACATTGTCTTCAACACTAAGTGGTGGAAGTCAGTTAAAAACTGTCGCGCTTACAACACCTGCGCCATTGGATCAGACCACAAGATGGTGAGCGCTAAATTCAAACTGGCGCTAAGAACAGCAAGAAGCTCATTCACCGCCAGACTTGATCATCCAAGCGAATTTCGACCTGGAACTTCGCAATCAATTCGCTGCTCTTCTTGACGAATCGAGTCAAACAGAAAACGCCCAGAACCTAATACAGCAAAGAGCAGACACAACACTGCGCTGATAGCAGCGAGTGAAAAGGTCCTGGGCAAAAGACCAAAGTCAAAACAGCCCAGCTGGGTCAGCAGTTCAACGTTGCAGCTCATCGCAGAAGAAGAAGTGGCGAAGGACGATTTCATGCGCAATCAAATGAGAGAAAAGAGAGATCAGTGGAGAAACAAGCAGTCGAGTGTCAAGACAGCTTTTGAAACTGACAAAGAGGCATATTTCAACACTCAACTAGAAGCTCTCGAACTGGCAAATCAGAAACACGAGTATTGCACAATGTGGACTTTAATCGACAAAATCTCAGAGAAGCCGCAAAATGCTGCAGCAAGCAAAGTCCAAATGCTTGATGGCTCTCAACCAAACTCGAAGACTGAGCTCATCAGTGACTGGGGCAAGTACTTCTGCAAACTCTTCAACAACAAGAGCGCGAAGGTGGAAACGGTCAACTTTCCAGAACCAAGCCCAGACATCGCTATTTTAACAACGAGTCCAACACGAGAGGAAGCGGTGAGAGCGATTCAACAGCTTAAAGGCACACCGTGTAACTTTTTGGCCACTAGGGGCACGATTTTCCTCGAGCACAATCCCTCTCGCGTTTTCTCTTTTCTGTCTCCTCAGAAGCAGTTTTAAATTTTTTCATTTTTCCTCAGCAATGGCCAGGATCGAGCAGGCGGAAAAATAGTAGCAAAAGCCGAGTATATCAGAGCCTGTGGTCACGTGACGGTCGTAAAGTGATATACGTTCTCCAGGCATTTCTCCAGGTTACATGTCCTGGCCAAAGCCCTGTCGGGGGCGCCTTCTCCAAACTTACATAGTCGGTATTTCAAGAGGGTAGCCCCGCTCGGAGCATTGATAGTGTCAAGCGCTGTATATTGGCCTGAGGAATCATTTAAAATAATTAATATGCATCAACTCTTTAGGTCACAAAGTCCGCAGTGTGCCTTTAAGCGGAACAAGTCACCAGGACTCGATTATGCAATGACAGCAGAAGTCCTCAAAGACGGCGGAGAATTCATAGTAAATGAATTGCATGAACTCTGCAGTCTCGTTTTTAAGCATTGCTGCGCACCGAAACAATGGACATCGAGCTTGATTATCCCACTGCCCAAGAAGGGCAACCTACAGCTGATGAACAACTTCAGAGGAATCAGCCTGATGTCCATCGCAGCAAAAACATACAATCGCATCCTCCTCAACCGCGAAACATGTAAGCGAGTTATGTTTGGGACTATTTTACACCTTCATCGTAACAATAAGTTGGCGTGTGCATTCGCAGCCTTTTTTGTGCAAATGTAAGTTGTAATAGTTTATTTTGTGTACGCCTATCTATATCTGCTTTATCTCATATTGGATGTAACTTATTTGGTTAAGAATTGACGCTAAAGCGTGATCTTTAGCGTGCGCTGCTCAACTACTGGGACTGTCATATTACATAACATTATAAAGAAAACAATATTGTAATAAAACATTGTGAATTATTTGGGTTTTAGTTGCCGTGTCGCGTTGTTCCAGGAAGAGCGCGTCCACAACATGAGTCATTCTGAATGGCACGTAATTAGTTAAAGTTCACTTGTGCATTCACGTCATTTTGTGCAGATATAAATTGTAATATTATGTTTATTTTGTATATATCTGATTAATCTCATATAGGATTCGTTTCTTTGAGTTAAATAACGCGCTAGCAAAGTGCTCAACAGTTATTTATACAGCGCGCGCCGCTCAAGCAGAATGCACGACTAATAATAACGATGATTCATCTGGGACTGTCATATTACATAACATGAGAACACTATTTTATTAATTCGTTGTGAATTCATTGGGTTTAGTTGCCGTTTTCAGTGTGTTGTTCCAGGAAGAGCACGTCCACAACAGTCACACATTCTGACAAGTGCATCTGAGGCGGTTGGTGACACGTTATATAGTCGTTTTATTTGATTATTAAATCATTAATTTAATTATCAATCACATCGAAATATTTTACAATCATACTAGCCCTT
The DNA here is from genome assembly GCA_031834385.1 of Semotilus atromaculatus. Classification (NCBI taxonomy): domain Eukaryota; kingdom Metazoa; phylum Chordata; class Actinopteri; order Cypriniformes; family Leuciscidae; genus Semotilus; species Semotilus atromaculatus. The sequence continues at coordinate 31,664,917 of JAULUF010000022.1, forward strand.
TATTTAGATTAAAAAACATTCTCATTAATTTGGTGAGGAACATAGAGTTTTGAGCAGCATTTGCAGACCCTGGCCTGCTGTTGGCTATATGCCACTGCAGCGCCGCATATTGCAGTATACATATAGGCTAACGATTAATCGATTAATTGATCATTACTACTTGCGACACTATGGCATTCCTCAAAAGATCGTTGATGCTATCCAAGTCTTGTACGACACATCGGTGAGACAGGTGTACTTGGAGGGGTCAGCTTTCAGAGCCATTTGCTGTCACAACTGGAGTATTGCAAGGTGACGTTCTAGCTCCGTTTTTATTCATCATAGTAATAGATTACGTCTCCAGGCTATCTGCTGGAAGCTTCGGATACCTTACACATAAAGGTCCTCCACACAGGAGTAACACGAGACCGCAACGCGGTACAGCAATAGCCAAAGAATCTAGGGCAGAACGCAAACTTAACGATTTAGCATTTGCAGACGATATTTCACTCCTGGAAAATGATCTTACTAGGGCACAACAACAGCTCACCCAACTACAACAAAAAGCTGGCACAGTCGGGCTAGAATTAAATGAGGAGAAGACTGTCCAAGTGCAAATGAATGCTTCCAGTGACAATGAACATCTACTAATAAACGAATTCAAGTATCTTGGATCTTACATCATATCGACGGAGAAAGACGTCAAAAATCGTATCTCTCTTGCATAGGTGGCCTTTACCAAGTTAAAGAATCTGCTTGCCGCTCCACCACCCAAGCCAACGACAGAATTCAAGACTCGGCTCTTTAATGCAACTTGTCTATCTGTATTGCTTTATGGCTGTGAGACATGGGTTCTAACGAAAGCTCTAGAGGAAGAACTGGATGTGTTTGCGAGAAAGTGCTACCGAACCATGCTGGGAATTAGACAAGCAGACGCCCATATGAAAAACAAGGAACTCTATAGACTGACCAAGCAATGTCCAGTCAGTGTGACCATCCGCAAGCGACAGCTAGAGTTCGTGGGCCACTGTCTTCGCATGGAAGAGAGCGAACCAGCCCACATCTATGCCATCTATCACTCAGAAGTCCATGATAAGAACAAGCGAGGAGCTCCTCGCTTAACTTTCAGACATAAAATCCGGAGCTGTATTGACGAGTACAACAAAAGTCAAAAAGCCCGGAATCAAATAGCTCTCCTCGCAGCGAAGAGCAGTCAGTCACTCACCCATGTCGAAAGGGAAGAGGAAACTAAAGTGATCATCTGCATCGCCAAGAATAGAGAATTGTGGAAACATATTGTCGAGCTCCATACCAGGGGACCCGACCAATGATGCTGATGAAAGGATTATTAGGAACACCTGTTCAATTTCTCATTAATGCAATTATCTAATCAACCAATCACATGGCAGTTGCTTCAATGCATTTAGGGGTGTGGTCCTGGTCAATACAATCTCCTGAACTTCAAACTGAATGGGAAAGAAAGGTGATTTAAGCAATTTTGAGCGTGGCATGGTTGTTGGTGCCAGACGGGCCGGTCTGAGTATTTCACAATTTGCTCAGTTACTGGGATTTTCACGCACAACCATTTCTAGGGTTTACAAAGAATGGTGTGAAAAGGGAAAACATGCGGCAGTCCTGCGGGCGAAAATGCCTTGTTGATGCTAGAGGTCAGAGGAGAATGGGCCGACTGATTCAAGCTGATAGAAGAGCAACTTTGACTGAAATAACCACTCGTTACAACCGAGGTATGCAGCAAAGCATTTGTGAAGCCACAACACGCACAACCTTGAGGCGGATGGGCTACAACAGCAAAAGACCCTACCGGGTACCACTCATCTCCACTACAAATAGAAAAAAGAGGCTACAATTAGCAAGAGCTCACCAAAATTGGACAGTTGAAGACTGGAAAAATGTTGCCTGGTCTGATGAGTCTCGATTTCTGTTGAGACATTCAGATGGTAGAGTCAGAATTTTGCGTAAACAGAATGAGAACATGGATCCATCATGCCTTATTACCACTGTGCAGGCTGCTGGTGGTGGTGTAATGGTGTGGGGGATGTTTTATTGGCACACTTTAGGCCCCTTAGTGCCAATTGGGCATTGTTTAAATGCCACGGCCTACCTGAGCATTGTTTCTGACCATGTCCATCCGTTTATGGCCACCATGTACCCATCCTCTGATGGCTATACTTCCAGCAGGATAATGCACCATGTCACAAAGCTCGAATCATTTCAAATTGGTTTCTTGAACATGACAATGAGTTCACTGTACTAAAATGGTCCCCACAGTCATCAGATCTCAACCCAATAGAGCATCTTTGGGATGTGGTGGAACGGGAGCTTCGTGCGCTGGATGTGCATCCCACAAATCTCCATCAACTGCAAGATGCTATCCTATCAACATGGGCCAACATTTCTAAAGAATGCTTTTAGCACCTTGTTGAATCAATGCCACGTAGAATTAAGGCAGTTCTGAAGGCGAAAGGGGGTCAAACACAGTATTAGTATGGTGTTCCTAATAATCCTTTAGGTGAGTGTATATCTCAGATGTGTAAATGGAAATTGCACCAACTCTAAAAGTCCCCTATACTTCCACTGGAATGCCATTAAATAGCATATACTAATTGTTTATGTTAGTATTCTCATATTCACACAGTCAGTGGGGGGGGCTAAAGTGCTCCAAAATAATGAACCGACAAGTCTTACACTGTACCTGAGGATAATAAACCAGTTCCAATTATAAAGTAAAAAAGTCTCTCTGAGTGCAATGTGACTCATCAAACAGAAAACAGAAGAACAGTTTTAAAAAATGTAGCAAAAACATTGTCTTTATTTCACCAGACACCAGTTCAATTGCGTTGTACAGAATCTATCATAGTACAAATACAAATATATTTTCAATACCACATACGAATACCTTTGACTGTATATACTTCATACTTTGTGTAAGAGAATACATTTATCATGTACATTTAGCATTTACGCAATTGACATTTGTGCATATCATTGTCTGCATGAACATCACTATCATGATTATTACTGAACCACCATTTGATGAGAAATGATGAATAAAATATTACTGTAGACTGATAATAAATACCATGGTAGGGTTTGTTCACAACATTCCCCCAGGATTCCTGAAGTCATCCTGTGTCAGCGTTTATGTAAATCACCAGAGCACCATTTAGTCAATCACAAGTGCTTATGACACACCAAATCTAAGACATTATGATGTAGTTCAGTCTCTGTTTGGAATGGAATACTAGCGCACTGCAAACTGTCAGTATATACTGTATTCTGCCTTATTTATTAAAAAACAGTATCTCGAACTCTCTGCATTCTGCTCGCCAAACCTTTCAAACAGTCCTATGGTTCTCCTGAAGTTACCATTCGGCAAATGGCATCCAGTTACCATTCCATAAATAAATAAGGTTATATGCAGTTTAATAGTTTGTATAAAATCAATCAACTTTTAAGAACTTTATATTATCTAGGTCATAGAGTGCACAACTTGCCAACTTTTGAGCGGCCTTGGTTCTGGAAGTATTTTTCCCATTCATTTTCCATAGGGATATTATTAGCCATGAACCAAACCAACCAGCTACGAGGTTAATCACTCACAACATTATACATTTTTTATTTGTAGCAAAATAGTATTTGACAAAATAGACAAAAAGCCTGTGTACTTATTGGTTTTAAAACTACAATCGCAAGAAGCACTGTGAATAACTAAAACCGATGGAGCAATATCAAACTATTGATTTAAATATGTTGATTATGTAGAAATATGTTTATATGTATATACATACATGTATATACAATATATTTTACGTTTATTGCAAAATATGCGTATATATACAAATATTTAAGCAGTTTGAGAGTGCAGGGAGACTGACCCTATGTCATTTGCAATGCATGGGATTGTAGTTCTTTCCCTCATTAAATCTATTAATTACAGTCTTGTGTTGGAAACTGATTCTACATCATTCACAGTGCATCATGGTAGTAGGCAAGCGCTAAAGTCTTTTTTTGGCGATTTATTTGTCGTGATTCTGTTTGGTCAGCAGAATCATGGGTAATATAGTTGCTGATGGCAAAAGATTAATAACCTCGTACCTCACAAAATAACTTTCTTTGAAGGTTTGGAAGTCATTGTTAAAAATCAATTCTCCCATGAAGAAAATGAATAGGATTTTCACTTCCGGAACAAGACTGTTGCACTCTATTGCAGTTCAAGTCAAGAGCATTGTTGCATTGTGGTATATGGTACCCTGCCGTATACTGTCCACATTATACATACCAAATACTGCAGTAGGGTAGTATGCTAGTATGCCATCCCGAAGACAACCTCTGTTTGTTTACGAAACCAGCAGCAACATTTCAAGTATGAGGTAATAACAGGTCTCTAAAGTAATGAGCAATGTGCTATTGTCACAAGCACTTATGAATAGACAAATGACTCTCATAGTCCCTGTAGGGTTTTTTTTCTGTACATCCCGTCCCTCCAAATGAGAGAGAGAGTCTTTGCCACCGCAAAAAACTAAATGAGGCAGGTAAAACGAACCATTAACAGTCCGGCTGAAACCGGGGAAACTTTGCCGTACAGGCCCGCTGATGAATCCAAGCCACGCACACTGAGAAATAGCAAGAGAGTTTACGAGCTTCACTGCGGCAAACAGACGCACAGCTGTTGGGAAAAGCTGCCATTGAAGACTGTCATTTCAAGGGGCTCCGCAGACAGGAAACTGGCATTATGCATGATGAGGTAACCAAGAATTCATTTGAACAAGGAACAGTTCCTCTGTCTTCGGCTTAGAAAGCATGTATACTGTACAGTAGGGTCTCAGTTTTTGTTTCAATCAGGAATGTACCGTGGTTTGAGTGATGACTACACAAAGCAGCTGATGAGTGTGTGAATGTGTGTGTTGTTGAAGTAAAGTACCATATTGCACGCTCATCCGAGTTCTGTTTAATGAACTAATTTCCCTTTATCGTTGCTTGGTATTAAACGCACATGACAAAGATGGCTGCGCTATGCATTTTTAATTTTATTTGCATTTCAAAGTAGCAGCATCCCGTGACGGCTCCAACATGGCAGGTGCCATTTAGAAGAAAACTGCATTACAATGCTGGGAGATTCAATCTGCAGCTCTCAGCTACACAGGGGATCTAATAAAGACAAACCCCCCAAATCTGTGATGAAATTACTTCTCTTCTGTACAAAGTCTTCAAACGCCTTCAACAGCTTGTGAGTTCTAATACATTATCCCAGCATGCTCTGGGAAAAAAGCTGGCTATAAGCAAACCAACATCATTTCATTAGCTATTTCATTGCAGCTTACTGTGAAGCTAGACTTTTTTTAAATGAAGGAATTATGAGTGATTTTTTTTGTCCATTGGCAGGGCATAGCAGTTGCTAAGGTGTTCTGGTTGGTTGCTTACAAAAAAGTCCCTCCTTCAAAGTACAGTAAATTTATAGGATTTTTACTTAACGTTTGTGTGGTGAAAATCATAAGTCTAATCACTTAGAAAAGTAATAGCACACCTCTCTTCAACAAGCTACACGATTTGAAGCATAATTTCTGTGATTCAGGATAAAAATCCATAAAAAAATTAGGTAGTGGGCTAATAAAACAGGAAGGAAGGAATCTGTTGATGTTGGTCACAAGAACTTTTGCAATACTGTCAGCTGCACGTCAGGGAAAGATTTTTTATGAGGTCATGGTGAAATTTGTAGTTTTCAGATGAGAAATGCAGTTCAAGTATGGTGTCAGCAACACCAATGTCAAGGGTTCGAATACCAGGGAACACATACTGGTAAAATGTAAACTTTAAATGTACTGTAAAACACACTGGATAAAAGCGTTTGCTAAATGAATAAATGTACCTTATTGTTACCACACTGACTAGCTATTGCATTTCGGCCACTACTGAGAACTGTGGGATATTACTAAGGCTGGGTATTGGCAGCGTCCTCGCTATACAATAAATATCGTGATACATGTTGTAATTAAATATATCACAATAGTCCATGATATCAAAATTGAATTGCGATTGACACTGCACTAAATGTGTGTAAATTGGTCAGTCTCTCTAATGAGGTTTCAGAGACTTAATTTATATGACCTGTTTGAACTGTAGGACATATGAATGCACAAAATTTAAAAAAAGATTGATGCAAGATAAGAAAGTATCGAAAAATTGCGCTATTACGATATGCGATTGTTTTGTAGAGTCACAAAACACATTTGATGAGAAAAATGGGAACATTTACTATAATCCAAGATTTTCTGTTTTTAGCACGTCATTCTTCGTACACAATTTTCTGAGTTAAACTCAGCTGAGGGTTACTCATTTGAACTGTGTAATGGTTCACAGCATGTGTGGTGTTCAAATATGGTGACACATCAAATGATGCAATCAAAACCAGATTATCAAGCCTCCTGTGTATAACATCCCATGAATCACAGCAAGTGTCGGAAACAAAGGAAACAAACAAAGAAAAACAAAGGCCGCCTGCTGGGCGAGATGGAGAAGACTGTGGCCCGCGAATCAAGGTAGCTTATTTTTCTTCCTGCTTTTCACTTCACTGTGTCCTCGCTTGCATTTCGTACCAGTTCCTTCAGCGTCCCGGGACTCACTTGTAGAGAAGCTGCAGTCGTCCAGGGTGACAGTTGTTGCGGTTGATCTTGCCGTCGGGCTGGTACAGGGTGGAGGAGTTGGAAAAGGTGGGAGGGAGGGAGTGGTTGTCAGAAGCAGGGAGGGGGTATCCTGGTGGCGGGAGGAGAGATTTGGGATCGTTCAGAGGAGTGGGAATGGAAGGTGAGCTGTGGTTCTGATTGGAGGAGGTGGGGCGTTTTCTGGAACGCAGGGCCTGTCGCTCTGACAGCTGATTTCTCAGCTCTGATACACGTTCCTCTTTCTGTTGGAATGAAAACACGAAACTAAATTAGAAACTGGGCCTAAAATTATGAAACATATCTGTGCAGTTTTGAAAACCACTGAGAAAGGGAAGCTGAAAGTAAACATGACAATATGTCACAGCTCTCATGAAATCTATTGTATCAGACTGGATTGGGTCAAATTCAGAATTTAAGAATGAGTGTCACTTTGAAGTCGGAATTTGAATTGGCCACATGACCCACAGGATGCTGAGTTGAAATGACAATTCAAAGAAATTCAACACAATCACACAAATGGGGAATTTCATTTTAGTGTTGTTATTGTTAACTAAAACTAAAAATCTAATTCAAATTTAAATAAAGCTTAATTTGACTAAAATATGAATATTACATGAAAACATTAGATGGCAACTAATGTTAATTACTGCAAAAACAATAGCATCGATAGAAAGTTAGCACAAAATATCCTCCACATTGTTTTAAGATCCCTTAATAAAACAAATACTGGGGTCAAATTTGGAATCTATTTATTATATCACTAATTGACCGTTTACTGCTCAAAGCCATGTACTTTTATGTTAACATTTTTCAGATCTCATTGAATTCTCCACCCGCAAAATCAAATTGATCTCATCATTATATGTATTACCCTTTTTCAGATCTCAGTGTGAGATCCTGAGGTTCTGGAAATTTTGTTTGATGTTTTAATTTTTTAGATTAAGGCAGCCACTAATCAAATTTCCTGGTTTTTACTGGAATACATTATACTGATCATTACAAAGCAACAGTTACGTACATGGGAAATTAAGTGGTCTTACACCTTGTATTTACACACTATATATAGATAGATAGAGATACATAACATAATAATGATAAATATAATAATGTAATGTATTATTAAAAACTACACTTACAGCAGTTAAATGAATTTCTTTAAATTCTTGTTCCTTTAATTAAAAGTACAATTCTGCATCCTGTTTGCTCATTTAATTAAAATTCTAAACAAATTTCGAAATATGTTCAATCATGGTATCAGACATTCCGAACAGTGTGCTGGAAAAAACTGAATGTGACACAGAACCTCCTGGATGATCTTCTGCAGCTCTTTGTTCTCTCTCTCCAGCTGGCGGGATTTCTCCTCATCGTTGTTGTTTGTGGATGAGCCGGTCTTCATGGTCTCCTGCTGGTCCGACTGCCACTCACCACGAGTGATAAGCCTCCGCATCTACACCCACAAACACACACACCACACTAGGTATAGCAACAGACCAGATTCATGTCCACAGAATATTAATGTACTGCGAGCTGGACAACAAATACGGTCTCCTACTACCTACTATTTATCAAAAATAGAGTGCAAACCGATTAGCAGCAGGCAGCAATAGAAATAAAAATAGTTATAAAAAATAATTGATGTTAAAAAAAAAGAGTGAACAAATATGAGTTTGATTCAAATTTAACTACTCATTGATTATGTGTAGATCATTAGACAAGAAAATATAAAAATAAAATAATAGTATAAAAATGATAGCACTGGTCTAAAGGTATGTCATTCTGTAAATATTTTTCAGACTTTTCTTATTTAGACCTTATGCAGCACTTTCAGCACTCGTTGTGTTCTTTCTTCCAGGTTTGCATTTCCACAGCATGAAAGTAAGATCTTACGGATTTATGAATGAACCGCTCATTTTAAAATCTTCCTGTCTACTGACATTTGTTATGACATCCGCTTCAAATATCCCAATGCTCATTATAACTTTCTTTAGTTACAGTACAAAAAGTAAAACCACTTCACCAGCTAATTACTCTTCGATGCCATAGAAATATACAGAGCTACCGAAAAATTCACAAAATTCTAAAGATGGCTGCACGCTTGTTTCTCTGGTGCATAAGGTCTATAACATGAATAAAGGCTTCCTTTCTTCTTTGTATATAACTGCTTTTATTGGCTGTTGTATAATTGCTGAGTGTCTTCACGTTCCTCTCTTTCCTGTTCTTTTGAGATGTCTAATAACACCTGTCCTCCGATGACACTGATTACACCCCATCTCCATAGCATCATCATTCAGCGTGCTTTAAGATTTCATGAGAAGACCGCTGAGAGAGATGCATATGTCACACAGTAACCACACTTTGATCACTCCTTCCTTTGCTCTAGTTATCCACCATTAATATTCATCACTCTACTACAATATTTACATTAGCGCTCCTTGTTTTTCTGAAAATGATCTTCTGTTGTACCTTGGGGACGAAGAGGACAACTAGAGTGATGTAGACGGAGAAGATGATGGCCAGCGAGGCGAAGGCGAACGAGGCGTCCTGCTTAGACGATAGAATCATGGTGACAGGAGCGGTAATCATACACAACACCTGAAAGAGAGAATAACAGTTTCTTTAACTATATGTGCTTACCAAACACATTGTTTTGCCCTCTCACTACATTAATTGGTCTACTATGGAAGCTTGTTTCCGCCAAAGAATAAAACATTTTAAAAGATAATTGCGACTTTATATCACTATAAACTCGCAATTGTGAAAAAAAAGTCAGAATTGTGAGATAAAAATCATTAACTAAAATTACAATTCTTAAAAATAGTTTTCTTTAATGACAATAAAGCTGAAATTAAATTAAATATTAGATGTTAAATATAAAAAAAAACTACAAGTGCTGTTTTGACAACAAACTTTAAGAAAATAAAATAAGTTTAAATTGAAGTACTAAAATCACTACAACTAAAACTGAAATAAAAACAAATTAAAGCAAAATAGAAATATTAAAAAAAGCTAGTAACAATGATAACAAATAACAAAGCACATAACAAAATGACAAACATGTATACTTAACTTAAAGTGAAAATATAAAAAAGCTCATTTAAAATATGAATAAACACTGTAATATAGTAATAATAATACTAATAATAATACTGGTCTATTAGTGGATATACATGCATCAGAAGATGGTTCTATATTTTTTTCTGAATTATGTTTCTGAGCTAACAAATGTCCCAAATTCTTAAATAATGACAGAATGACAGGTATAAATATGTGTATAATAAAATTACACAGTCCTTTGTTTTGTTAAGGCTAATTTCATAGCTAGCACACTTATTATGTAGTACACTAGACAAAATATTATGATTGGACATTTTCCTTGTTTACGTTTTCACACAATAAATATTGAAATGGTGAATGACTCTTTGTTTCGATTATCATAACATGCAAGAATTGTTTTTTTAATAATTGATTTTCATTGTTTTTTTTATAATTGATTTTCATTATTTATGATGGAAAGTGTGGGTGTGGGCCAACATTTAGCAATATTTTCATAAAAGACTTCTGAAAAGTAGCAACAATAAATTATTATAAATTATAATATTTTTACAAGAACCTTTTTAATGTCACATTCATATAACAAAAAAAAAAATAACAAAAAAAAACTTCTTTTTAAGGCATAGGAGAGGAGAACAGAAACCAAGAGAGAAAGAAGTGAATCAATAAATATTGATCACCAGTCAGTCCTTTCTCACACAACAAGTAAAATCTCATCGAGGCTAGCAAAAAGAAAATGTTGCCTGGCATCTACAGAGGTGATCTTTTTTTGCAGGGTTATTAGTTATTTGGACAGGGCAAAAAGTGCAAAGCAGTCTCTATAAATCGAAGCATTTTATAGCAGGAGTAACAGCAGTAGCCAGCAGCCTTCACACTTGAATCACACCACGGGCAGAGCATTAATGATGCAACAAAATCAGTATGGTTTTAGTTTAAAATGCACAGCCATGCTAAATAATGCAAGCAGTAAGTGAATCCTCATTCAGTGTCATTAAATGGAAAAGAGCAACCAGGGCATTCTTTAAAATATCTTGTTTCGTGTTCCACAGGAGGATAAAAGCAATGCACCATGTCCTAACAAGACATGACACGACACAGCGACACACGATAAGGGTATCTTTTCCATCTGCAGAGTTTTTGTCCAAACCAGCCGATGGTGATACGCCACAGGGGATTCTATTTTAGAAATGGTTTCTATTTCTACGACATTGCGGCTGGAACAAAAACAATCATAATCTCAGGTATTGATTATGTGCTTTATTTAATGTTAAAAGCATCTAATTTGAGTTTGAAAATCCTTCTGCGTGACATTTATAGCCAAATTGAAAGTGACAATGGATAAATAACCTCAGATCTGGAAAATAAATGAATGGAAGCAAGAACATTCAAACTGTCAATTCAGTTTGAACAAACAAGTGCATTCTATAACAAGTTTATTTCAGTCACTTGAGTATGTGTTTTTAATGATGTTAAAATAGTGTAATATTTATGAATTTGATTATGTATGTATCCATTTCATTGCCCATTGCTCCGCCCATACACTATTCCAATTGGCTGTGATTTTTGATTGATTTGTTGTGTCTTGTAGTTTTGTCGCAATCTGGTGTGGACAGACAAATTGCTTGTCGCTGGATTCTTATTGCATCGCGTATGGTTAAGACACGGTGATGTGGCTTTGGAACAACATAAGGGTGAATAATGAAGACACAATATACAGTATGTCAATTTTTATTCATCCTCATGTCGTTTCAAACCCATTTGACTATAATTTACTTTGCGGAAAAGAATCTCTGTAGATCTTTTCCATATAATGACAGTTAATAGTGATCACAACTGTCAAAATCCAAAAAGAAGGGAAATAAATACCATAAAAGAACCATAACAGCTATCCTGTAAATATTTATATAACTCTATTGTATATTTGATTTCTTGATTTGGGAGTCAAACAAGTCAATATGTGAGTTTAATAAATTTAATCAGTTTCCTGTGAAAGAGGTGAGCTCTTATTGTCTTTATTATTGTCCTCCAAGCAGCTGAAATTCTAAAAAGTGATGGAGTTTGTAATGACATGACAGATGGCATCTGAAATCATTTCTTTAGCAGAATGGGCATTTGCTAAGGGCCAGGAGTCAGCTTGCGACTTGGAAAAAAAGAGAGAGAAAAGATTAAAATGCAAAATTTGGCCCCTTGCTGATCTACAGTCTCTCCCTCAATTTGAGCTTAAATTGGGTTCAGTGTATAATGGGTAATCCTTGGAGGCCGAGATGGAGAGAAACACACTGCTTCAAATTAAAAGTCTACAATGAAATAGCTGATTGACAAAAGCTTTGTGCTTCATTTCCAATCAGCCTTCGCCATAGGAAACAGACCAGAAGTCTTCATGGTAAATGAAAAGAGATTCCCATGTATTTACCCCTCAATATTGAGGGTGTTATCAGCATGGCACGTGCTTCTATCGTGACTCGTGAGCCGTGGGGACGCGCTGAAATGCTAAAGTGGAACAGATGAGACGATGGGCAAAAAACAAACAACTTTCAACATTACTGTGGGACCACTTCACTTGAGTTTTCTAACTACTTTAGAGCTCCAGTCCCGTCAAACTGACATGCAAGCTTATTCCCGATGATGAGGGGAAGCTCTTTTCCCTCCCTTTCCCTGTCCTCTGGAAAGCTCTGCGTCCCTGGACAGCATTCGAGATGGCAGGCTCAGACACTTCACTTCCATCAAATCTAGCAGAGCCACACTGAAATGCTCCAGGCATGTTCTTCCTGCTTATGATTGTGTTGTGACACACAACAGCTCCAGAAATATGCTGCATCCAATTCACACGCCAACTCCCAACTAAACTTGAGCAACGAAAGAAGAAAAAAAAACCCCTCTGTGGTGCTATTTCAGTCACGTCAGCCGAACAGTTCTACCTTTTAATTGGACAATATTTGGGTGACAACTGACATTTCAAATGTCACACAAGACGCTCCTTAAAATGTCTACAGGGATAAGTTTAAAAAGATGAACAGACTCACCGAGACATTGTAGATGGCCATCCCAACAGCTCGATGATCGTTTATTTTTTCAGTGGACACAGATTTGGTTTCATAAGCCAGAAAAATACCCAGAAGCAGCAGCAAACCCTTATAGCCATACACGACACCTAGAAGTCAAAACAGAGACAAATATAACGAACAGGTTTCCCAATCATCCATATTGTTTAATCCCAAATCCAGGGCCGCTGGAGCAACAGTGGCGAGCTGGCTTTTGACCCGGCACTTTCCAAAAGCCTAAGCACATGCGATAAAGGGTTGAAACGCGCTTTGTCGCTCACAGCCATTTAAGTGTGTAATTTAATGTTAGCCACAATCAGTATGGCTAACATTTCTAAATGTTAATTTAATGTAAGTGAGCTATGCTTCTGATTGTAATTTTGGCCGCCCTTGTAATGGGTCATACCATTGACAATACCTGTGCAGCTAGAATAGCCCGCTCATTCAAAGACGTGCATTTATTGCCTAGATGGAGCAAGAGCATAACATAAGTGTCTAAAATGTATGTGCACAGTTCAGCTGTATGAAAGATTTTGCCCTCTTTATATAAATGCTGTGAAACTGAATGTACAAAGCAAACTGTTAGCTGCAATAACCACAGAACTGTACAGTAATAAGAGTGTACAGTTTATGTCAACCAGATGCGCCTGAGAGTTGCGTTTGTTAGTATAAAAACAGTAGCACATTAAGGACTCGCTATAGCATGTCAGCTTAGCATAGCGTAAAAACGTCAATTTATGAGATCAATACCTTGTTTTTGATCTGTCGAGTGTTTGAAACAACTTCTTTCTGTGACCTGATGTGGCTTCTTTCATAGAATGAGAGAAAATATTATTTTATAGTATTCTGTGATAGGCTAGCTAGATGTCGATTAGCATTGTGTTATAAATATAGGTCGAATAAACTGAGGTCAAAATGGACATTTCTAATGATGCATTGTATGTCAAGATAAAAAATGACATTACATATGCAGTAAACAAACAAAAAATCTGGAGTCAGTAAGATTTAAAAAGAAAAAGAAAAAAAGAAATTAACACTTTTACTCAGCAACGACACATCACTGGTCAAAAGTGACATTAACATTGATAATAAATGGTTCAGCAAATCAGCATATTAGAATGATTTCTGAAGGATAATGTAACACTGAAGACTGGAGTAATGATGCTGAAAATTCAGCTTTGCTATCACAGGAATAATTTACATTTTAAAATACATTCAAATAGAAAACAGTTATTTAAAATTTTAATAATATTTCAAAATATCACTTTTTAATGAAATTTTGATCAAATAAATGCAGCCTTAGTGAACATCTTTCACAGTCTTACTGACAACCAAACTTGCATTGTTACATACATACAAAAAATGTATTGTAAATGATCATACTATTTATTAAATCAAGCCATTTTTAAATCAAAGGATTTTTAAACATTTATAAAGTGCTTTAAAAACAATATCTACAACAATGCCAAGCATATACTGTATCAGTAATCTTTGATTTGTTACTACCTGCTGTTGCTTGTGTATTATTTATAGTCACCTTCTTTTCTGACCATTAATTCCTCGGTAAACACTGGCGATGTAATGAAGGTCGCAGACAGGGGGGTGCAGATTCAATTTAACTGAGTGCTTGCTAAAAAACCGGCTCACTCTCAGATTATCATTTCAAGTCCATTTGGATTTGGATGTGAGCAAAAATGGTGCTATCTAGAGTGTGTGAGCTGTTTACTAAGTAATTAGTCCATCCTTTTTCACCGGTTTGATGCATAAAGGCCGATGCAAACATGATAGGTGGACATTATCACACTGACAGGGTAATCAGTCAGTCACAGGTGCTGCCTGCTGTCATGACTTTTGCCTGGATCTAGATATTCATCCATCCCTCACGTTCACAACACACTATACAATGAGAAGAAAAATGGTGTAGCTTTTAAGCAATTTTCACTCCCAAAATTGCTAGTAAATGTCACAAATGATTACAAAGAAACGGCAAGTGACGTTAAATTAAAATGAAAATTTAAAGAAGAAAAATTTAAATGGCGTTTTCTTGTAAATAGTACTCCAATAATCTTTTTTGTTTTATTTACAACTTTAATGAGAACTTTGCTATATTTGTTTTTGTTTGGTTCTGTGCAAATCAGTCATTTTTCTCATTCAGATGCTGCCTTCCATGCATCTTTGAACCAAATGCCCCATGAAGTCAACCTACTAATGGTTTACTTGAAGAAACTGCAATGGCAGATTTGTATCATACACGTATTTGTATGACAGGCCTGTTTACGGGCAGCTGTGCTCATTTCTCAAGGACTCTGTCTGAAGAACACACTGAAGGCTCATTTTAATGACCATAACTGGAAGAGCAAGGCTGCTCCAATTTGTCTCATAAAGGTAGCAATTAATTTGTTTAATTACTTAAACACTTACAAGAAGGAAACACCTGAGGAGAGAGGCTGAAGGTCAAAACCATCGGGGTTCCTTCATTAAATCACTTTCACACAGACACAGGCTCATGGGCTTTATTTCAGACAGCAACCATTTTTTTGAGCCCAACAACCATGATGAGATGTCATGATGAACAAGAGAAGAGAGACATTGTGGCCACTGTTAATGTCCTTTATTTGCATGCACTGTCTGCGTTTTAATATCCGATTCATTATAGGAATTATGCAAATCAGGTAATGACGCAAACATGGCCTAAAAATAACGCTGACCACAATTTGCACGCTGTAATTCCCCATCTTATGGGTCGGTTCTGAGTGGAGGAACCGTGTCAAAAATAAGTACACTTTAGCGTAATTTTTAAAAAATGTACTTTTTATGGAAATCTAAAATATACTTTGTCATTTCTATTAAACCTTGTATAGCATGAATTACATTTTTAAAGCTGCTCTCCGTAACTTTTATAAGTAAAAAAGAATCCAAAATAATTATTTTTAAAAAAACACATCTTCAGCCAGTGTTCAAAACTATCTGCTTGCCATAGCTAGATTCAAAACGGTTAGCTTGTAATAATGATTTTAATTCCAGTGGTACTGGTGGGTTTCCGCGGGAAATTCGAGCATGTCTTTGCGTCATTACGTCACACCCGTACACATAAAGAAGGAGTTTTGGCTAGCCGGCTATACTGCGCGTGAGGAGATGTAGAGATAGGCTTTTCTCGCAGCACTTTACATAATTAAACTTATGGCATCCAGAAAGATCCAAACAACAATCATCAGTGTCAACTGGAGATTAACCAGTTATAAAACCAAAAAGACTTCGTACTTCAGATTTAAGGTGGAAAGAGAAAGAGAAAGAAACCGTCTCATGCGAACACAAGGAACACATCGGTGGGGCTTTTGAAAGGTGCGTGAACTCCGTGTTTTGAAGGGGTTTGAAACGGAAGAAGAGACGGCTTTTTTCTACTGAACAGTACGTTTTCTTAATTCACACAGTTATGGAGTTTCCTTTGTTATGCCTTTGTCGTTTAGCTATTATGGAGAATATGAATTCTGAACTACACAGATAATCATAAAACACATTAAATAACGTTAGTCACGCAATGCTGATGTTGTTAACATGAACAATTTGAGAACAACGTATAATTTGCTCGGTTGCTGTAACTTAAATCGTGCTGATTAAATCTAACGATCGCTTGTCATGTCGAATGCTTTTTCCTCCTTAGTTGATCAAAACAAAAATGGATGTTACTTAATTGTTCAGAAGACATTTTCTGGTGAAAATTTTTATGTTGGTCAAACTTTCAAAAAGTGAATCTGTGATTCTGAATGACAGTCTCCACACAGCGCGGTGATTGACAGCAGCACTCGCCTCAAAACACTGTGTTCATCCGCGCTGTTTCATGCCGGTTTACAACCCACGTAAAGATAATAATTCTGCGAATAACTGCAGTTACAGATTTCGAACAGAGATGGTGACAAAAAAGGAAAAGTTGCGGACTGTAGCTTTAATTACACATTTTTAATGATGATGTTACAGTTTAGTACATTGTACTAACTTGTATATAATATTGAATAACATACAACAGTTAAAATTGTAATCAAGTACTTGCTTTAGTCAACAAAAAGTGTACTTTAAAGCATGACAAAGGATTTTGAAAAGAGTGATTTTACATGTAGTTTAAAATAAAACTTTTCTGAAAGTAAAGTTTTTGTTTTTAAAATATACTTATTTACTTAAAAATATACCTTGAAATATTTTAAGTACACTACAAGTGGACATTCAGTACAATTAAACCCTTCTCTTTTTTATGAGGAAAATCTTCATACTTTCCTGAAAATATGCATCAGTGCATCAGTCCTCCAGTGTGATCAAGGCACTTCAATTGGCACATAAAGTGTGTTTGACTACACTGCACATCTGGTATCTCCTGTATGCTAGTTATAACATAATTTAATCATCATTTGATGAATATCTGCAAGTATTATCACTAGAAAATGTACACAAACATCTCTTTTAAAGAAAATTCTTTTTGCTGGCTTCTTTCCACAACAATGACTTCATTTAAATATGCCTGCTGCAGTCCTACGTCAGCACAGAGAGTGCTGGTTTAAACTGGATTACTGGTGGTCGGTGAATAAAACGTGAGTTTTTTGCATTTAAATACTGCACTGTAAAGTCAGGAAATATATATACTGATAAAATGTAATGTTTGCATTTTACAAAATAAAAATCTGAATTGGGCGGAGTGTGAAAACATTCAGAGTCAAACCCAGAACAATTCTTACCAAGCCATGTGTTCATCTTCTCTGAACTGCAGTGCTGCAGAAGAGGCTCAATCAACTGATCCACGTCCCCTTTAGGTGCTTCTTTAGTGAACTTCTGCTCAGAGAGAAAGAGAAACGGTTCATTCAAGATTTTGTTCATATGCACCTTGTGGCAAAACACAATAAATCCAACTGTGTCATGTTCGTAAAAAACACAGTCCCTGATAGGACGGAGGGCTGCCTTACCTCCACTGTGATGTGCAAGGGGTCCACAATCTGCCAAATCATAAGGGACAGGATGTCGATAACCAGCAGGACCCCCACGGTGGCATAGAGCTTCCAGGGCTCCAGGTGCTGCTGGGATATAAAAACACCACCAATCAACTTTCCATCCAGGCCAGTGAGAGAAACAACTTCTGTGGTGATTCATGACATCATAAGGAGCGTAAGTGCAGAGGGCTTGAAGGGAAAACAATGGGCCATTATCAGGATGCCAATTCCATCCGCCACATGGTGGCTGCTCTTTATGGTTTAAGTAAGGAAAGTGTATTTAATGGATTCCAACAAAATCAATACTCGTTCTTTTTTTTTTGCGAGGATGGTGTTTGCGAGCAATTAAACATAAAAAGCATTTATTTAAAGAGCAACATAAAAAGCGTATGTTCTCTGTGACTCGTATTGTTTATCCTCACTTTTGAGAGCTCATAAACCTCAAACACACCTTCACAACGGCGAGGATGAAAGAACTCGCACATAGCCAGACAATTGATTCAAGGAATTTTCTGGGTTCAAAACAAGTTAAGCTCTATATATGGCCTGCTAGTGATTGCAAGAGAACTTTGACTCATGTCTCTGTTTGTAAAAATGAACAGGAATGTACTTGAACATTTTTATGGGACATTCCAGTGCTTATATTAAGCTCTAAAGATGCTTTGATAATCTTTTAAGTGGTGGAACTTCTTTTCTACGTGGATGAACTCATGGTTTTGCATTGATGTAATTTGTGGGTGTATTTTTCTCTTTGTGAACAGATCCTTTCTGGCGTCCTTATACACATATCATATGAAAGTTACAGAGTTTACTGCTTAGACATTTTTTATTATGAGCAACATGGTCATAACCGAAATCGAAATACTGAATATAATTTTACAAGATTAGTTATCGATCACATAGTCAGTTTCTAACACACTACTGTTCAAAAGTTTGGGGTCGGTAAGATTTTTATAATGTTTTTGAAAGAAGACTCTTAAGCTCACCAAGGATGCATTGATTTGACCAAAAACACAGTAAAACAATTTTAATATATTTTAAAATGTAATTTATCCCTGTGATGACATTACTGGATTACTCTAGTCTTCAGTGTCATTATGATATGATGATTTGCGGCTCAAGAAACATTTCTTGATTATTATCAGCATTGAAAACAGTTGTGCTGCTTAATATTTTTGTAGAAACTGTTTAACCATTTTTTCTGGATTCTTTGATGAATAGAAAGTTAAAAAGAACAGCATTTATTTGAAATATAAATGTTTTTTAAACATTATAAATACCTTTACTCTCACTTCTGATCAATTTAATGTGCCCTTGCTGAATAAAAGTATTCATTTCTTAAAAATAAAAAACAACAACTTGATATTGGTATAGAGTATAATTAGTCTTGTGGTTACTCTTACAAAGGCACTCAATTGTAAGTATATTTTACAAACTGAGGGACAAGTCTAAATTATTTTCTGTTTTGTTTAAGTTTTTCTTACATCATCTGAGTTACTTGTGCTGAATCCATAACATTCCTTTACTGTCTTGCATGAACTTAAATCTCAAATTATGTATTGTTTTGTGCAGGTGACTTTTTCATGACAATTCATACAATAAAACATATCATACAAGTTCACGAGTTTCTCTTTGCTAAAAATAGAATCTTTGTTCCAAATCTTTCTTTCCATGTTATGGTTTTTAATAAATGCTGAAACTATTCTTTATTCCAACATTTCCCTTTTGTATCCATGACAATGACTTTGAAGAATCCACTTCAAACAAACTTACTGATGCTCGGTTTGTGTTTGTTTTTAACTTAAAAAAGAAAATCTCAATAGTGACACACCAGTCAAAGAAGCACATTTGAAAATGACAAAGCCGTCAATTCAATGCCCCACTGCACATCATAGATTGTTCCTCAATTTTTGAATCCTTTCTTTGTGTAGAAGTGTAGAAGCAGAGAGAGAGAGAGAGAGAGAGAGAGAGAGAGCGTGCAAGCGAGAGAGCTCTCCACAGGGAACATGACAAGCTCCTCTCCACCACTAGATGAATGCTCATGAATACTCAATAATAGGCATTATGTTCTTATCCTGAACCCCCCCCCTTCCGTTTTTTAAAAGTTTGGGTTTTCAGGCCCCCAAAACGCTGTTGTCGTGTAAATGAATGGCCAAAACACATCAAAAAGATTTCCATTTTTAAACGGTTTTCCTTTCCAGTAAAAATATCTAAACATCCCTAAAGTGATACTTTACAAAAAATACAATTTGAAGAAGATTTTTTTAAAGAAGTTGTTTTAAGCATAAATCGAACAAAATTGAATAAGGTTTATGCACAGAACAATAAAAATGTAACTTTATTCAAGATACTGTCATGCTGGGTTGAAACAAAGACAAAAATAAAAGTGCTGGATCTTTTGGCAAGTCTCTTTAAATAAACAAACTCAAAATAACAATATCAGGGTAACAGGAAACAAAAACACCAGAACAACCACAGCGTAGTGAGGAGAACCAAAAATAGGGCTATAAATATACTGGGACACACTGGCCCTAGGTCCCAATGTCCATACTATCCATCCTAAATAGTATGTGAGATTAAAATAAGTGTGTCCTAAACCATAGTATGTTGAGTCCCAGGATGGTCTACTATTTCTGATAGATTTTCGAAGTGTGGATCCGTGCTCACTATAACGGCTAATATAGCCCACAACCCATTGCACAATAGTGGAGGATTCAGTTCAGAACTACAGACACAAGTTAAAAGTGTTAAACAACTACAAAACATGGCGGATATGTGCGACCAGAAAGGTGAGAGGTTGACTAATCAAGGTTTAAACTGATACAAATATTTATTTAATGTTATCCATGTTATATTTCATCTGCAATAACAATGTGGAATTTTATAAAGATCCGTTTGGCCATTTACTTTTAAATGCATCATTATGCATTAATATGAGGAGAGTGCTCCGCATGAAAGACCTGCGACTGCTGATCAATGTGCAACTGCATTTCTCACCAATGCGGTAGGAAATTAAATGTGGAAGATTTTAACTGTGACAAGATGATTGACAGGCCAGTTCACAGGGTCAGGATGCGACAGAGAGCAACCGTTAAAGAAGCAATTGTATGATGTGATAGTATGTCCCAGAGCTTGTGTACTCTTTTGCTACACACTCAACAGTATGTACTTTTTTCTTCACAATAACAGTACATACTTTTAGGGCGCAGTATAAGTAGGTGAATTGGGACGCAGCATGGGACTAAACAAGATAATTAACAAGACACAGGTGGAACATTCTCAGCGCCGTCAAAATAAAGGTCCACCGCGCCGTCACAATAAAAGTCACAACAACAAGTGAGGCTTACGTCACTTCAGAGTTCCTACTGGCGGTGCAAATGCAACCAGGAAAACGTTCATAGGGGAGGCTAGTTCCTAACTAAGTTCCTACAACTACCCGGTGCGAAAGTCCCTTATTTGATCAAAAATACAGTAAAAACGGTACTATTGGGAAATACTATTAACATTATTAATGTCTTTATCAGGACTAACAATGATAAATGCTTCCACAGTATTATTAATCTTACTGTTAATTTCAACATTTACTAATACATTTTAAAATGAAAAGTTGTATCTGTTAACATTAAATTAATGGACTCTGTGAACTTACATGAACAATAAACAATTGTATATGCTTTAATAAATGCTGCAAAAATATAATGCTTATTGTTAGTTCCTGTTAGATAATACAGTAACTAACAATTGAGACCTTATTGTGTTACCAAAAAATCCAACATACTAATTGAAAGTGATCTTGTGCAGCGTGAGAGAATCTGTGGTGATGGAGTGACTGCTGGTTCATGGGGCTGTAAGGAGAGCTCATTGAAATGGGTTCTATGATAAATGTGCTGTTTAAGGATGCTCAAGGACAACCGGGGACCCATCTCTATGAGATCAGACAAAGAGAAACAGTGACCGAGCTAGAGAAGCAGTGGAAGTGAGATGGAGATCCAAAGATAATAACAGAAAGAGGAACAATATATATTATTTATAAAAGATAATAATTCCACTATTCCACTATGATATATTGATAATTCCAGCAGTGTACTGGAAGACCTTGACACGACAAGTCAGCAGAGTGAATTCTTATGAGGCTTTAAAAGAGATAATTTGTCTTGATACGCCTCATATTAACCTCACACCAGTTATTTTAGAATAAGGTTTCTGCTTTAATTTAAAATTGAGTTTATTTAATTTTAAGTTTTAGTATTTATTGATTTTTAGTTTTTGTCTGTCTTAAAAAAAATACATGTTTAATTCATTTTATTTCATGTTTAGTTTGAGTTATTTTAAAATAAGTTAACTTAAAATGTTGCCTTGGCACGAAGTAAAGTTTTTTATATATTATTTCAGTTGCCGTTTATTTCAAGTTACGAAAATAATTTAGTTTTAATAACTATAATTGTAACGTATAGTCCACTGAAGGCAAGTCGAGCTGAAGTGAACTCAAGTGCAGTTATCTTCAACAATGGTGACAGAGTAAACAGAATAAAATGATGACTTGACTTGAACTTAAAGCCCGGGACACGTCAACGTCAAAGAACTAGTGGAGACTAAAGCTCACTGTGTTGTTGCCTCGCATCGGCTGCGTCTCGGCCAAAAAGAATAAACCAAAAGGAACACTGGCGGCGACTGTCAACTAGCACATGTATGCGTTATCCACCTGTGTGTAAGAAAATAACTGTCTAAATCAGCAGATATCAATTAGTCTATATTTGCCATTCAAAAAGGGAAACCGAAACTAGGACTGCAGATATAGAACCGTAAACAAAGCCACTCGGCTTTTGTTATTATGAAAATATTTTGTGCATTTGAATGCTCAGGTAAGATGACGTACAATTATAACAGCCTTCTGTCTGTACTGTCTTGACTGCTTTGATCGTTTTAATCACTTTCGCTTTTATTCTCGTCCACTGACTCGTTTGCTAAGCCCAAACTGGCCCAACAGCAATTCAACATGCTGAATCAGCCCAAAAAACCCAGACGGCA
This sequence comes from Semotilus atromaculatus, assembly GCA_031834385.1. NCBI lineage: Eukaryota > Metazoa > Chordata > Actinopteri > Cypriniformes > Leuciscidae > Semotilus > Semotilus atromaculatus. The sequence goes on from JAULUF010000022.1 coordinate 31,687,669, forward strand.
TGTGACTAGAGCCAACGGTGGACACCGTAAAAACGAAACCAACAGACACTCAAAAACGGCCCGACATTGCCCGATGGCCAATGTGTCCCGGCCTTAACATGACTTGGCTAGAACAGACTAGGACATGAGCTATAAACAGAAACTCACCAACAACAGGTTACGTTAAACAAATCTAGACCCGAGACAATGGAAACATGAGGGCTAAATGCACAAGGACTAAGACACACCTGAAAGCAATGAACACAATAAACCAATCAAAACATGACACACGAGACAAAGGAACCACATGACAAGATCGCATGAGGAACAGGGAAATCACGACATAGTTCCTCGTTCCTGGTTATGACAGTGACAGAATACAAGACATGAAAACCTAAACGTAGTTCAAAACTCACAACCAAACATTAGATAATAAAACCGTCTAGGTTACTAATGTGTAGGGTTGGGAATCGTAAGAAATTTTCCGGTTCCGGTTCAGATTCCGGTTCCGCAAAACGATTCCGGTTTCGGTTCCGGTTCCCATTCAATAAAAATGATTAAAACAACTAATAAAACTAACTAATTGTAGCCAGAGCTACTCCTCTATGTTTATGTCTATGACGTGGGTGAGTCACGAAGGCACTGGGCTACTCCGCAGCAGTGCCGAACTGACCAGTGTAAAGTAGTCCGAGTCTAAACGCTTATTACAGGCTTACCGTAGTGATTCAGGATAAGACAAAAACACGGTTTGAAAAAAGGCATTCATGACGCACTCGCTCATTACCGGTATATACATTTTGCAAAACGTATACGAGTAGCGTGAGGAACAGTGCTTTCTATTTTAATATTCTTGTGGTGAGACGTCGCTTTTGAAGGATAAGCTCCCAATACTTTGTCCACACATCGCAGCAGAACCGTTTTTGGAACCGAAACTTTTGAAAAAGCACTACCGGTAATGGATAAGAACCGATTTTCGGTTCCTAACCCTACTAATGTGAAGGAGGGAACAGAGATGTTTATGTTAGTGACTGACGAATTGGGATCTAGCCTGAGAGCCCAATCACCTTCGAGTGGTAACAGAACAAGCAATGACACATTGGCGAGTGAAATTTGCATCGCAAGCCGCTTCCCCGCTTTTGGGTATACAAGGCAGCGTGCGAATACTCACATTACGTTTTTTTGCTTAGGAGCTGAAATGGGGTGCCGGTTGCCAGCGGAGGTACAGGAGTTGTAATGACAGGCGTTAAAGTCTCCGTTCCCTCCTTCAGGGAATGTGGGTTACATTAGTTACCTAGATATTCCCTATCAGTCAGTCACATTCAACGTTAACGTTAATGACAGATAAATTGGAATCTCTATGGAAGACGCCACAACTGCTGCCCCTTTCCAGTGCCCTGAGGTAAGCCAGCTGGTCGCCCCGCACCTGTTTGGTGGAAGTAGGACAGGACTGTGCACAGAGAATGTCAATCACTGATGTTCCATTCACCCTGAACAGTGAAACTATTGGATATCACTGGGAAAGCATACCTATTCCAACTGGAAAGGAATGCTACGGAGACCACATCCTACACGTAGGGAGGTGACATGTGGAGTTACACATATGGACTGACCGACAGGGCAGTGCTACATATGGAAGATCTCTGTGGTAGATCCCAACTTGTTCAGTGGTGGAGTCAATACCGTTACAGAGATGGCAGAGTGGACTCATATGGGATCACCCAAAGAGAGAAATCACAACATAGGGGCATTTAGTCTTGTACAGGGGCTGACCAACCGGGCATACACACCAGTACTAGACCTGGCATTAGATGCCTCCACAGCATCTGACTGCCGAGGATGCTGGAATAACTCCACCAGGGTTCACCAGCAGGGGACCTCAACTGAGGAGCAAAATAAGCACTTGTATCCCATCCTCAGATGGGAATGGCGCAGCAAACGAGACACCGAGCCATCCCTCCTCCATATAACCTGTTTGTAGAAAATACATGGAAAGACACCACCAGAGATTGCAAAATCTTGCGAATGTGTTAGGTGTCGCCCAGCCCACAGCTCTGCATATGTCTGCCAGAGAGGCTCTCAGGAGGAAGCAACACTCTGTGTTAAGTGAGCTGTCACTCCCAGGGGGCACGGCTCGTCTTGAGAATGGTATCCTAAGAGGATGGCATCCACTATCCAGTGGGCCAACCTCTGTTTGGAGACAGCCTTTCACTTCTGCTGTCCTCCATAGCAGACAAAGAGCTGTTGTGAGGTTATGAAGCTCTGTGTGTGGTTCACGTACAAATCCAGCCAGGGTCTAAGGATAACATGAGAGTTAGCCGGCCCGAATTCAAGGGTCACTTCTTCAACCGAAAATGCCTGCAGGTCCCCCACCCTCTTAATGGGTGTGAGCACGGCCCAGAGCAGTGTCTTAAAAGACAGAATTTTAATCTCTACTGACTGCAAGGGTTCAAAGCGTGCTCTCTGTAAGGTCATCAGGACCAAGGAGAGGTCCCAAGACAGGATGAGGCATGGCAGAGAAAAATCCAATCTCCTGGTGCCTCTCAGGAACCTAATGATCAAGTCGTATTTCCAGAGGGACTTACAGTCAATTGCATTGTGGTGTGTGGCAATAGTGGCAACATACACTTTCAGGGTGGAGGGAGACAGCGTTCGCTCAACCCTGTCTTGCAGGAAAGAAAGCATGACATTGACAGGCATCTACGGGGGCCTTCGTAAGCGCGCCACGTAGAGCGGGTTCTAGCTAAAGTGATAGTGTCTACTACCGCTGAAGGTAGGTCATGTAAGTCCACTTAAGTCGTGTGCCACATGGTGCCCCGTCCCTGAGAAAGCAAGGTGAATCCACCAGGGAGGGGCAGTCAAGAGGAGCATGAGTTCTGGGAACCAGGTCCGGTTGGGCCAGTACGGCTCAAGCATCAATACCTGCTCCTTGTCCTTCCTGACCTTTCACAGTGTCTGTGCGAGCAGGCTCACTAAGGGAAACGCATAGTTGCGTAGGCGCCGGGGCCAGTGTTTCAGTGCAGAGGGCCCCCTCGGTCAGGGAATGGAACCACTGGCAGTGGGTTATCTCTGAGGTCACGATCGAGTATTCCTGAGCCTGGAGGTGTTCCCAATTCAGCTGGACCACCTGGAGGTTGAGTCGCCACTCCTCCCTGGACATATGCTGTCGTGAAAGCTCATCGGCCGCACAATTGAGCTCGCCCGGAATGTAGATGGCATGAAGCGACCTGACTCTCTTGTGACTCCACAGGAGGAGATGGCGGGCGAGTTGCGACATACGACGGAAGCGTAGATCACCCCATCTTGCGGTTGATGTACGTAACTCTCAATGTGTTGTCTGTCCAGAACAGCACATGCCTGCCCTGCAGCGACGGCAGAAACTGGCGCAGGGCAAGGTGTACTGCAAGCAACTTAAGGCAATTGATAAACCACTGCAGGTGGGGTCCTGTCCAGGAGCCTGAGGCTGTGTGCCCATCACATTTAACTCCCCAGCACGTGCTGGAGGCCTCTGTTGAGACAACATGCCTGGACACTTGTATTATGGGAATGCCTGCCTGTAGAAAAGCAAGGTCCGACCATGGGCTGAAAGTCCCACGACAAACCGAAGTGATTTCCACTCTGTGTGTGCCACGGTACAATGCCAATCTCTGGACCCAGTCCTCAATCCAGCGCTGAAGCGGCCTCATGTGAAGCAATCCGAGCGGCTTGACAGCGGCTTCGGATGCCATATACCCCAGAAGCCTCTGAAATCATTTCAGTGGAACTGCTGTCCTGCTCCTGAACGAATTCAAGGGCTCTTTGAGGCGCGCTGTAATGTCGACCAGGTCCTCCATACCGAGAAAAGAGATTCTCTGCACAGGGGAGAGTTTGCTCTTTTCCCAGATGACCCCAAGACCCAAACGGCTGAGATGCGTGAGCCCCAAGTCCCTGTGTTCACATAACTGATCTTGCAACTGGGCCAGTATGAGCCAGTCGTCGAGATAGTTGAGAATGCGAATGCCCGCCTCCTTCAACGGAGTGAGGGCGGCCTCCTTTATCCTCGTAAAGGTGCAGGGTGACAAGGAAAGGCCGAAGGGGAGGACCTTGTACTGGTATGCCTGTCCCTCGAACGCAAAGTGTAGAAACGGTCTGTGCTGCAGCTCCTGTATCAACCCTGGGTCAGAACTACCCATGTCTATTTTAGTGGCTTAGTCTGGTATACTTGCAGGAGGACCATGGGGTGCAGGGCAGAGGCATCCTGTCCACTGGCGCTGTAAGCCTCGGGTGACCCCGACAGATGGCAGCATTTTGCGGGCATTGCTGCACTGCAAAAGCTGAGTGATCTCCACGTACTCTTTGACTGCTCCGCCATCGAGGGTAGGGCTTCTGGCTGAAAAGGGTGCCTTTCACGAATTTGTGACCTCCTCGTTTACTTCCGGGAAGAAAGGCACTGGAGCAGGAGGCTGCTGTTCAGCCACAATCTTTCAGGAAACAGTTGAGGGTTCCACTCGAGCCCAATGCTCGTGGCAGCCCAGGAAATCATGGCAGTCAGCTCAGGGTCGGACTCGAACAACGCTACTCGCCGTCACACCAACACCGGAACAGGAACAGACTCTCGTTCTGATACTCTCTCAAGCAATGATTGAAGAGCAGTGTGAAAACCAGGTCCACTCAGCTCCGAAGCAAAAAAAATGTAATGTGAGTATTCGCACGCTGCCTTATAACCCGGAAGCGGGGGAGCGGCTTGCAATGCAAATCTCTCTCGCAATGTGAATTGGCTTGTTCTGTTACCACTCAAAGGTTATTGGGCTCTCAGACAAGATCCCAATTCGTCAGTTACTGACCTTAACGTCAAACGTGACTGACAGAATCATGGTTCTGTACTCACCTTTCTCTTGTCTTTCTTCTCATCTTTCTTTGTGAACACAGTGTGAACCCACCAGATCTTCGTGAACATACTTCCATAGGCCAAACTGAAGCCAAGTCCAAGCAGCCACAAACGGAACTAGAAAAACAACAACAATAATTACAATAATTAAAAAAAAAGCAATTTAGCCAATATTTTAGCTTTTAATTTGAAAAGACAGTGTATATTATGGATATAAGGATGCAGCAATATTAAAATTCTGGCCAGTATCGATAAACTTATCATTATTCTAATGTTATGGTAGATAAATAATTGATAAATGACTGATATTAAAATGACATACTATTGTATCAAAATAAATTAAAAGTAAGGCAATTTAAACAAATTAATGAATTTAAGCATCACAACATTATAATGTACAACATGAACAATTAATTTTGAGGTTTGCTAAATATTATATTTAACAATGTTATTAATATAGTAATGTTTCTAATGATTAACTTTAAATGAGTGTTACTGTATATGATGGCTAATTTAAATTAAATGTAAGAATAGCAGGAATGAGCAGGAACAATAAATATCCAATAAAAACAACTCTATCTATAATAGCCGATAACCCTTTTTGTTCTGATATATAACGTGTATCCCTATATGTAAAAACACTGTAACTTTTTAGATCTCAAACTTCCTCCCCTGTTCAAAAATGCATTTATTAAAATTAAGCTGCAAAAACAAATCGTCCTGATCTTAGGCTTTGCTAAGATGTTGTTACTGAAGGAAAGGGAAGTGCAAACTAAATTGGACCTGACGGCAAGCCTGGGACCTATAAGTAAATGTAAGCGAAGAGGGCATATATATAGATGTCTGAAAGCAAGGAGGCAAAACAAGTGTGTTTAATACTTAAGGGTCTGAGAGTGGGTGAAAAATGGTTGTGAAAAAACTAAATAATTCATATTTTTTGATATAAGAAACCCTGACTAACATTATCTGTGGGCCTCAGGTAAAAAAATAAAATGAAGAATAAAAATGTATATGCCTCCTTATAGCCCTTCTAAAAAAAAAAGTGTCTGAGGAGGTTTTAAAAACTCAATTACTACTACTACAAATAACATCAATGACAAAACAGCATTACCCAGATAGTCTGAGCGCTTACCTGACAGACCACAGGAAACTGGGAGTTCCGTACGTGTAGTCCATCAATTCCCAGAGGAAAAACAGCAGCCAGAGCCATCATACAGCCGACTGCCGTCATGTTATTCAGATAAGGCTGGGAGTTTTGAATGTACCTTCAACATATGGACATACATATTACTGAATCTGCAGAATGCAGAAATTTGCAAAGACATGTATGTTCAAACAATAGGTTCATACATGGAACAGATATTTCCAAAGACAGTAGTGAATTTTTTGTGAAAATTACCAAGTAGTGTGGTAGTGCTATCACTCTAAGAAAAAAGGTTCAATAGGGTTCTATATAGAACCCTAGAATTCTTGACTCTTTTATTTAAAGTTTGAAGAACTCTTTATGCCAAAAAGTTTCTATAATAAGGAGAAATGTCTTAAATGATCACATAATGCTTTCATGTTTAACAGGTGATTGATTAAGTATGTTTACGGGCTGTTTAATTCATAAAATGTAATCAAATCAAATAATTCATTCAAACACAATTAATTCATTAAACCTAAATCCATAAAATTGTCTCATGATGGGAATCCCTAAAAGGTTTATATATTTTTTTAATTTAATTTAAATATTCTAAATTAATATTTGATATAATATGGTGTTCCAAGATACTTCAAATAATAATGGAACTTTTTGGTCATTTTTGCTAGTGTAGTGAACTCGCATTCGGCTAATTTAGTTAGTCTCTCACAGTGGAAGAGGACTTACACTACTGTGTTTTATCATCACACAAAGAAACATGCAGATTCATAGTCGCACTCACACATTTACCCACAGGAACGACAAGATTTGTAAGTGTTCAGGGTATTAGCTTAATCTGTCTGCTGAGAAAATCTAGTTGAAAGTTTTAATGTCAATAAGATAAAAAAACTGAAACACACACACACACACACACACACACACACACACACACACACACACACACACACACTAATCCAAATATATCTGTGCAATGCTATTGCTATTCGTAATGCAGCAGAATGTTTGAACCTGGCTTGTCTCTACACACACAGAATGCATAAATGTGTGAATGTGACCCATGATACTTGTATGCATGTAGCATGTTGTCCTCTGCACTGAACTCAAACATGGTTATGCAATATAAATGTATACACGCCTGCAAGCAGGAGCATACAGCTAAACATACCTGACATTGCTGTTATAAATGTTAAAGGTGAGACAAACGATCCCCATTAAAATGCCCAAGCCAGCGAAAACAGACACTGAGACGAAGAGTTTTTGTGACAAATATCTGAACTTCTGAATCACCACAGTCTGATCAGCAGGTGGGCCAGAACCTGGAAAGAAAAATTTGGCTTTTTAGTAGACTATTATTTTATATTATACTAAAATAACCTTCATGAATAAAATTACATGAGTAAAAAACATTAGAGATTGTTGCTATTTAATCTTTCTAAAGAGTTTTTTGCCCTTATTAAACAGATCCAGTAGAGAAAGAACAAGAAGTTATTGGGGAATGAGTGAGAGGGGATTGGAGCACGATGCAGGTCAGACTCAAACCTCCATTTCCCACATGAGCACAATGACCTGAATGTAAGTAGTGTGTATGTGTGTGTGTGTGTGTGTGTGTGTGTGTGTGTACAGACACACTTATTATATATTACACAAACTTTTATGTTATATGCGATTAATTGCGATTAATAAAACAAAGATTACTGGAGTAGAGTTTAATAGAAAATTTAAGTCTTTCGACTTCAAAATGTAATTTTTAGCAATTTCTAAATGAAAATTGTTTAAAAGTAAAAAAAAAAAAAAAATTCCAGTTAATAAAAGTATATAAATAATACTAAAAAAGTAATGTAACAATCATGTTTATTTAATAATGAAACAATTGAGCAAGAGACAGTAAAGGAAAGCAGCTCTGAACTGTTGTTCTCTGAGCCAGTTATGAGTCACTCTACCTCCCTCCCGGTCTCTCTTTCTCTCTCTCTATCTCATGATAGACTGACTGAATTGAAGTCTGCAGAGAGAACGATAGCTATCGAATTTCACCTCACTGCCATTTGACTAAAGCTTCTCCCCCTCTGGTCTCTGTGAAGCGATACCATCACAGACAGGTTTCACTGCCTCCAGATGGGTAATCGGCTGGCCATTTGGCAAGAAGAAAGGACAACAGGGTGCATTTGTGGTCAGCTTCCTTCAATGGGTGGGCTGCACACAAGAGGTATAGCGTCACATTCTTTCTCGAGTGACAAATTGGCTGGGGACAATAATAGCTTGTTACATATATCTCTAGATCTGATGGTTTTTAAGAAACCCAGGTCCTCAAGCTCGACAGGACTCATATTGCCCATGCGGCCCCACCGGAACCCCTCGCCAGAGCATCTGATAAGCGCAGCGGCTGTCAGTCTTAATTAGAGGTTCACGTAAGCCCATCTCCCTCGTGGATCTCGCTGATATTGATTAAAGGAGAGTGGGAGATCCTACTGAACATGACCGCTCGGGGCAGAAGATGGCCAGCTGACGGATTCTGGGAGGCTGGGAAACAGCGTGGAGCACCACTGATGCTGGAACAATCTTAAGAGATACTGTAGACCCCAAGATGTGATATGGCATGACACATGAGTTTAAGTGGTTTGTGGAAATAGAAAGTGGTTGCTATGGTGTTTCAGGTCAGAATGTCAACATTGCAGAGACAGTGTTGCTATGGTGTTAAAATTAACTTGCGATCTGTGTGGAGCTGAGTGAACGCATTTACCGGCAGCTCATTGTTTTGATTGAGTAACACAATTCATAGATATCACCAGTCAGTTGGGTGTTGATTGTATATGAAAAGGGTTTGGCAACCCATTTATAGAAATAAAGAGGTATATTTCTGGTAAAACTCTGAAATTGTAATTGATTAGATTGCAAAAGATGGTTTGAGGCTGAAAAACAAAAGGGCTTGGTGAAAAGGGAAGTCATATTAGAAGCGGTCCAAGATTATAAAAATGACTGTGTAATGTACTGATAAATCTTGGAATTTTTGAAGATGTCTCTAAAACAATTTAGGTAAACAATGAATGTGTGTGTGTGTGTGTGTGTGTGACGAATGTAAATGGTTGTAAATGTGCGAGTACGTATTTATTAACCAGGCTAGAAAGCTCATGCTGTTTAATACCTCTCCCTGCCCTTGATGGTGGAATCGGGACAGTATGTTGCCATGGCAACCGATATCCATAATGGTTGCTACAGCGATGAGAGAACAAGGCGCAGATGCAGTGGTTGTCAGGGGCGACCGGGGAGAGCGAGAGAGAACGAGAGCGACCAGTAAAGTGGATGGGTAACAGCAAGAAACAATTGAACATAAAGACTCAAACCGGGAGATGAAGGGATGCAACCTTCACTTTGCAGAGGGTACAGACGAGAGATGTAGACAGAGAGCGAGAAAATCGCCAGAGATCGGTCAACACGTGGCATCCAATCTGGAGCAAAGTCACCCTCTCCTTCAAGAGGCCTTTATTTGAGCACATCGCAGCACTGATTATTTTTAGGTCTACACCGTTGCCGTCTCCCTGGAATACGCTGTCCGTGAGCACCAGTGACCATGACGGCAAGGTTAAAAGTTGGGTGGCAATGTGCGTACATTTCCAGATGGTACAGCACCGCCTCAAGGGTCATCTGTCGCCATTTCACAAACCTTTCTAACTTGATCTTGCATTCCTGTTCGCCTTGTCACGATCAAAGGGGCAGGATGACCTTTCAACTCACCGGCAGACACGCAGCATCTCCCAGTCTGGCACAGTCAAGGGTTGCTGTTAAGCGATGCCCTCTAAAGAGATCTATCATCGACAACTAATGCAGAAGTTAAAGGTGCCAGACTGTGCGAGCCACCTGGGGTGTACGACAATGCTGTGGGCACTATTCCCAGTTGCAAGCTGGGTAAATAAATGAAAAACAGGTTCCATCACAAGGCCCCCGATATGCCTTGTGAAAATGGCAATTAGCGCATTTCGCAATGCCTACGTGCTTCAGTTGCCATGGTGCTCGCTGCTTCAGTGAGTTTTTAATAAGCTAATAAGCAAGTTCAAAACCGAGTAAGCCCACAGAGAGCACATCTAGGGAAATGTCTAGGCATAGAAATGGTCACATAATGAGCACAGTGATGTGGCATCATGCCCCCAATATTATTAACAAACAAACCCAGGCTGCTATCACAAAGCTGAAGAATCAACATCTCTGTTCGGAGCCCACGAGGGTTTAAATAACAGGCAAATTCAATCAGCTGAGGCACGCGGTGTCGCCCGTGCTGATTGGACGATTTGTACTCGTCCAGTCAAGGTTAGCATGTGCTGGAAGGCAGCTGGGGAACAGCCAGGGCTGCGTCTGATTTGTGTTGTTTTCAGCTGTCAGTTGGCATCTTCTCAGTGCACCGTCAGCAACACTGAGCGTGAACTGGTCATCAAATACAATTAGAAAGATTAAATGAAACCATCACTCATTCTAAATTGCACGCAATTTTTATCAGTGCGCTTGCTCAATTTATGATTGGAATTAACTCCTGGCGGTTTTCTAATGGCATTCATTTGTCTTTTTTTGGTAGAGCCGTGCAGAGCTTCCGCAGCGCAGCTGCCCTCACGGACAGAATGCTAAACAGAATTTGACTGATTGATTGATTAATGCCCTGTAGCAGTCTGTCGTCCGCGGTTCTCGTCGCTTTGGGGGCGGGGTCTAGAATGTGCGGCTGTGACACTGGGAGAGATGTAGAGGAATGGTGAGAGTAATAATGTGAGTGATTTTGTGAAAGGAGGTTTAAAACAGAAGAGTGCTTCAGACAATGATAAACAAGAGCATATATGGGAGATGAGAGAGACAAATGTGTTGTACTCACCTATCCACCTGTCATTCCCATACCAAGAGAGATTGCCTTTGGTCATATCATAGTATCCAATCTTTTTGTAGCTTCCTCCTGCAAAAAGAAAGGGAGAGAGGGCAATTGAGAAACAGTTTAAAGTCAACATAGGATGGCATTCGTAAGGCATTTTTCCTCTTTAACGTGACATGTTTTTGAAACAGGATATTTAAGGAGAGAAAATGTTATTGACTTGATTTTATGCATTGTGAATTTTTATGCAAATGAGCAGAGATGCGAAGTGGTGACTACCAGTGGGAGTGCAGGTTGACCCCGTTAACATGCACTTAAGAAAGCGGTTTATTTCAGTTTTTGAAAAACATCATGTAAATATGAACAGTTACTTGTTGCTTAGTATACTTTAAAAAAATATATTTTTTTTGATCATCTCTGATCATCCAACCATAAGAGTTGGAGTTGTACAAACCATTGGCTTGTACAACCAAAACATGTACAAGCATGTTTGAGCTTGTTTTTTACCATATTTGATGTGCTCTATGCATGTGTGTTGATTCATATTTATATCTAAATAAAGACTAAATTAAATCTATTCATCATACAAAGCGGTCATGTCTCTGCAGAAGACTTGGGTTCATATGGATTACTTTTACATGCTCTTTATACATTTTTTTAAGCTTGAAAACACTTTATAATAACTGCACACTATTAATCATTAGTTAAGCAAAAATAGTTAACTGACCACTACTAAATGCTTTATAACTACCTGAATTTACTACATTTACTTACAATTTCTAAGTGATCTTATGAATCACTGACAACTCCTAAATAACTGGTTTGTAAATAATGCTATACTTAATTTAGAAATGATAAATTGATCATTAATAAAGTATGAAAATACAATTATTAAACACATTATAGTTATGCTTATAAATTTAGAATAAAGCATTTATAACGGTATAAACTGCTTATTAATGTCTATTAATGCTTTATAAATTATGAATGAACTGTTTACTAATGCTTAATTAATGATTAATAGCGTGCAGTTATTATAAAGTGTTACCCAAAAGTCTTATGGGTTTGGAACGACATGAGGATGAGTAAGTGAAAATTAAACATTCATCATGACCATGCTGTCAGTGTAAATATGGCTTCACTGTTCTCTTCATTTTGAGTCAATCTTCTGGATCGGTGTTTGAGTCAGGTGTCAAGAACTTCTTTGACCAGTGGAGTCCGATTCACAATAATAACGAATTTGTTAAAGTCTGATTTGTGAATATTTTTCACTGTTGACAAAGAACTCTTTAAAGTCAAGAATCATATGTTTGCAAATCAGACTACATTGGCCATGCTGAATTTCTGTTGTTGCATGAAGACCCAAAAGTACAACTCTAAAGAAAGCTGTCTATTTTTATCTTTATTTATTGCTTCTCTTTAATCACTTTGGGCCCTATTTTAACGATCTGAAACGCAAGTATCAAGCGCGAAGTGCAAGTAAATTTGTGGGCGGGTCTTGGGCGCTGTTGCTATTTTACCGGCTGGATAAATGACTCTTGCGCCCGACGCAAGTGTATGCACGTTGCGCACCCGCTACATTATGGCCAAGCATGCACGCTTAAAATAGCATTATGAACAGCGCTCAACGCGCCACTGACTTTAGACTAGGTTTTTTCTGGTCAGTGGCGGAATTGTTTTCTGGAACTGGAATTGTTTTCTGTTTTTTTTTTTTTTAATGAGGAGGATCTGAAAAGGAATTTGTTCTGAGGAGGCTGAGGGTCAAACTCTGTAGAGCATTTCAACATAATACATCATATTCAACACGTACATATCTACGCTTCTTTAATCGATTGTTATTTACTATTTTTGCTGTAACCTTTAATACATTAAAATGACCAAGCATTAAATTACTGCGTTAACTATATTGGAAAGATTTTATAAAAGCTTGGTTGACTACAACAATAGCCTAAAATAGTTATTTAGCTGTTGATTGACATTAACTAGTCTACACCGGTGAATTAAAACAAAAAAGGAAGCCATTCAGATGTGTAAAATGTAATATATTTTGAAACATTCGCAAAAAGACCAGGAATATGTAATACAAAAGTTAACAGGGAAAAATTTGATTTCACATTGGCTTTAAGAGATGAAGGAAAAGAGGAGAAAACTGATAAAATGAAAGTCTGAGAGAGAGGAACAAAGGAAAGAGAAATGTCACTACACATTGCTGTAAATCAATACTGCGAGGCTGAATCAGATTTTGGGCAGGCCTTTAGAGACCAAACAACACTTGGATTAGACAAACAGACGGAAACCAGATCTATCATCAATCCTTATTTTCCAGCAGGCGTATCAGCTGAGCTTTAAATGAGAATGCACAACAGGGTTGCTCTCCCCTAAAATCAGCTTTATAGAGAGCGCTGTAATTGCATACCACCGTATCAGCAGTGCTTGAGTGAGAACCGTAAGACAGAGGAATTTATCTTCTATTACGTTCTCTCCCTCTTGCTACTTTTCTCCATTTTCTTTCATGCACGCCCTTCCTCTCCTTCTCAAACGCACACTGGCAGGCAAAAAAGATCTGTGCAGGGCTATGCAGCTCTGGGCCTTCATCCCCCAAACACAACGAGAAATTAGCTTAAGTGAGAACTATTATAATTATCAGGTGATCATTAAGCGTAATTACTCCAGGCAGCTTGGGCTTCCCCCTGGGAGACTTGAAAAACAGGGAAAGAAGACAGAGGAAGAAAGAAAGGCTCTGGAAGCGCTTTATGATACAGGCGTGAGAATGAACGCCTAAAAGACTAATTTCCACAGTTTATAGTATTCTCTTAGCTTGCTTTTATCTCTGCCTGTAGATCTTCCAGCTGTAAAATTTTGAAACCAATTTTAAAGGACTCAATGTTCTCAACACTAATAAAAGTAAAGTGAATTGACGTGAAGGCTAAGTATAGCAAACCATACTCAGAATTTGTCTTCTGCATTAAACCCATCCAAGTTAGTGCACTGTAAGACTGGACAAACTGTTTGAAGAGATATACCTGACCACTGGAACAAAGGACTTTGTTGGAAATTAACATTTGACTTTCCCCCTCCTAGGGACATCTAAAACTCACACAAGAATATATATGGTTTAATGTGAATGATTATCATTGAGTAATTATCTTTAGTAGTCTCAGAATGAGTGGTACAAATGTCTAATTTCCAAATAAGTTAAACAAAAGGAAATAAGGTTTTTAGAAGTTAAGAGAAACTGGCACAGAAAGGAAGATGTGGACCACAAATGGTCAAATGGGCTTTTTTATTTGGGGCAGTAAATCACCTAGCAATGACCTAGTAACACCATAGCAACAGCATAACAATGCCCTGACAACCACCCATATCAACCTAAAATTTTGGAGGCTGCTTTTGATGGATAAGCACAACTCACATTTTGGTGGGGGTTTTTAATTATTATTTTGGCAGAAAATAACCTCCTAGAAATGTCCTAGCAACACCTTAGCAACAGCACAACAATGCCCAAGCAACTTCATACAGTAGCCTAGCACTGTGGAGGTAACTTTTGCAAGGGTAAGCATCACTCACAATTTTGGTGGATTCTTTTGACTTGGACCAGTAAACAACAAACTGGCAACAATTTAGCAACATGACAACAACGGCCTTGCAACCCCATTTTTCATGGGCAAACTTCAGTCACATTTTGGTGAGTTTTTTTATTTATTTGGACCAGGAAGTAACAACCTAGAAACCACACAAAACACCATAGCAACCGCACAGCAACACCTTAGCAGTTGCACTTCAACAGGAGCAACTTAGTAGTAGAGACAGGGTTCTGGAGTTCTGGAGGGGCAACCACTCTGAAAACACTAAAGTCTAGTTCTATTTTTTACTGTGTCAAACAAAGAGGGATTGACGTAGGATCTGGGCACCGGCAGAGGCACAAAGCGATGTGAGAGATTGAACAGGGGAACACAGGCGCACTGATCAAAAAGACAGCTTCTGAAATGACGCCAATAAAAAGATCGAAAACAAACGACAGGAGAGAGAAAAGGATCCAATCTACGTGAGATAGCAGAGGTTGCAGTCACAATGCACTTGTCACTCAAAGAGGTTAACAAGCAAATGAAAAGGAGAGATGCCCCTGTGTGTGTGAAATTCAAATGGAATATTTAAGTCTGGAAATACGGCTGTATGGAACATGTGGCTTTGATTCAACCCAGATGCTGGTTATATAAACATTTCTTTCCAGAAGACAGTATTGAAAATGACCAGTCATTCTTACAATGCTTGCCCTGTTAGACTTCCAATCCCACAACACTGATCTCTTCAAAGAAGCTCTAAATATCTGTGAGTAAGACCTTGGATTCTTGTTAACCTGCCTGACCTTTGCCAGACTAGGCCAAATGACCAATCTGGCCAAACTGCCATATTCATGAAGAGTTGTAGTAGCTTCAAACTTCTTTTTATTTAGTAATAATGGAGTTCACTAAGCTCCTGTGAACCTTTAATACCATCAGTTTTTTACACTGGCATCCACATTTATACATCTACACAACACTATATCAGAGGTTTATGTAGAGACGTTTTAACCCACTGTGCTCTGTCATGCAGTGAACTCTAGGACTTAATATAGTCAATGTCCTTAGGAAGCTATGTTTGTGACCAGTCAGTTACAGCGTTTCATGTATGAGGGCACCACCTAAGGAAACTAGTTTCACACAGTCACCAGTCATTAAATAGTCATTAAACAGCCATTTAATGACTACAGTGCTTATGTCTCAGTAGAAAAATCATATGTTGCCGAATTTGAATGTCAGAAGAAGTGCAAATTTGTATTACAAGTTTGTGTCAGTCGTTGTAGCTTTGTGAATGGCATTTTACACATTTGTGAATACTTGTCTGCAGCTTCACATTCAGAATACAGGTTTGTGACTATTGTCTGCAAATGCAAATCTCAGCGTTCAAGTTCAGATTTTTATTTTATAGGTTTTCACATCGGAGCTGTGAGTGTAAATGTTCGTGTACAAGTATGAATATGTATTGTACAAGTTCTCAAATTCACATCTACGCGCTCTCGAGTTTTGCTACTCTTTTACCTTCATATTTATAAATTAATTTAACTTCTTTATTTCTAATTTATTCAATTAATTTACTTCTTTTAACAGTACCATCAGACCTGCACACACAGGATTGTGGTAAATTGCATGGTGAAAAATGCTGCCTACACAGAGGTAAGAATGTACTTCTGAATCCAATTTTTGCGTCCTGTCTTCTAACATGCTTTCATCTGGTTGGCTTTTGAAGGCAGAATAGATATATTCCTACTTTAATATCCCACTATTCTGTGCATGAGGTTTAGCAGTTGGTGGAATGTATAAAAATGACATCTTAAGGAGATTATTATTAACTAAAATGATTTATAAATGTTCATTTTATTACCATTTGACTCAATTCCTAAATAAGCATTTTGGAGATTAAATATTTTCTTGGTTATGTTTAAAACTCACTAGATCAGAAGTTCTCAACCGGGGCCCACTGTATTAGAGATGGTGTGGATTTAGTGTCTGATAAGTGTACTGTGCTTTTTTTTTATTTTATTTTTTTACCTGGGACAGTCTTATGTGTAACAATAGTTATAGTTAAATGGTAAGAGGAAATTATGTTGGGGCCTTCAAATACTGTGTTGGAAAATGTGGGGCCTTCGAGTCAAAAGGGTTGAAAACATGTTAACATGATGTCATGTTAAAATTGCTTTGACTGCTTTGATAAAAAGACCCTCGTAGCAACTGTAAAGTGTGCTGGTGGAAGTTTTTTTTGGTTTTGGGTTACTTTTTGCCTCAGGGCCTGTCAGCCTGGCATCACAGGGTAAACCATGAATCCCACATTCATGTACCAGAGGACTAGACCATGTGGGACCATCTGTCAAAATGCAAAAGCTGAAATTTAGACATGTACAAAGCAGATCTTGCAATAACATGACTCAAACCCCCTCAAGCAAAACCACAAAAATAGTCTAAAAAAATAAAGAAACTTTGGGCTATCGATTGGAAAAGCAAAATCCAAGACCTCATATTAAGTGGTGAGGGACTTGAAACAGAATGTACAAGCAAAAAACACACAGTCAGAGGCTCTGCATGGAATATAAAGCAACCATTGTTAATGTAAGACACATATATACACCTTAAACACCTACAACAAGTGACTTCTGCCATAAGTAACTCTTGCTTCTTTTTGAATCCTATAACTTTTGTTCAGGGTGAACTAAGTGCGCATTTATCCTTTGAAAAGTGTCCTCTTTTACACCAAAAGAAATCCATGGCTTTTTTGAAAAATATGTTAAAAATGATAGACTCATATGAGATGAAGAATTAATCAAACATAAAGAGTGATGCCATGTTAAGATCAACTAACAGCAGATAACTACAGTTGTGGTCAGAATTAATGGCACCCCTTGTAAAAATGATTTTTAAAAAATGGCTGTAAAAGATAAATCTGCATTGTTTATGTTTTGATCTTTCATTCCAAAAATGTGCAAAAATGTAACTTTTCATTGAAGTAAAATATCTCTGAAGTATATTCCCATTAATATTTACCCCTTTTTTTTTAGCACACCAGGGTGACTAGGAACATGGAATTGTCTAGCTATGACTTCTTGTTTCACAGGACTTTAATTATGAGGAAATACAAAGGTCAAATTCCCTTAATCATCCATCTAAGTAAAACCAAAGAATAGAGTTCTGATATGCATCAAAAGATTGTTGAGCATTATACAAAATAGAAAGTGACAGTAAGAAAATAGCTAAAGAATTGAAAATCGACATTTTGATCATCAGTACAATAATTAAGAAGTTCCAATCAACTAAAGATGTTACGAATCTGCCAGGAAGAGGACGTTTGTCTACATTGTCCTAATGCACTGTGAGGAGGAAAGTTTGAGTGGCCAAAGACTCTTCAAGGATCACAGATGGAGAATTGCAGAGATTAGTTGAGTCTTGGGTCAGAAGTCTACCCAAAAAAAAAATCAAACAACCCCTACATCCCAACATGTTGTTTGGGAGGGTTTAAAAAAAAACCTCGCTCATCCAAAAATAAAACTCCAGCAAATTCAGTTGTCAGACATGACTGGATCTGGATCATGACAGGGTTCTGTGGTCAGATGAAACTAACAAAAAGCTTTTTGGCAGCAAACATGCTAGATGGGTTTGGTGCAAGGATAAAAACATTTTAATCTACCGTTGGATCTTTAATGTTGTGGGTATACTTTTCTGCTGGAGGTCCTGGACATCTTGTTCAGATACATGACATTGTGGATTCTATCAAATATCAACAGATAAAAAATCTAAACCTGACGACTTCTGCTAGAAATGATCCAAAACAAACTCAAAATCAACACAAAAATGTGTCAATGACAATGTGTCAAAATGAAGCTTCTGTCATGGCTGTCCCAGTTCCCCGACCCGAACCCTATAGAAAATGAGTGGGTTGAACTGAAGAGGAGAAGCACCAACATGGAACTGGGAATCTGCAGGATCTGGAGAGACTCTGTATGGAGGAATGGTCTCTGATGGTATTGTCAGGTGTTCTCCAAACTTATCAGGAATTATAGGAGTAAACTCAGAGCTGTTATCTTGGCAAAAGGAGAATGTTATCTTGGCAAAATATCTTGCCATGTTGCCAATATTTGTGGCCAACGTGTTTTGGAGAAAAACATTGATTTCATAATGTGATTTCCCCGCACTTTCAATTCTTTTAATTTAATGAAAGGTTAGATTTTTGCTATTTTTTTTAATGAAAGATCAAAAGGATAAACAATGGGGATTTATTTTTTACAGCCATTTTTGATCATAATTACCAGGGGTGCCATTAATTCTGACCACAACTGCCCCGCCCCGCCCCGCCCCCCTTAGTTACTGTTGTGAACAGGGACAAACAAACGGAGTTACTAACTGTCTTACAATGACAGCTGTCAGTGTGAAAACCTCGTCCCAAGATATTTTGAATCAATTTTGGACACAGAAGGACCACCTCTCGTCGAGGAGCATTCATGTGGGACTTAAATATGCCGTGGAGGGATATATAAAAGATTTTAAAATAAATATGGTGGGTAACACGATTAATTTGGAAGCAAGGGTTCACAAATCACAATGCAAGCGGTAGAACCCTCATGTTACGGACGTCACGATCGCAGATGAACAACATCCAGGATCAACACTGTTCATGTACCGCAGGGTGAGATTAAATTCATTTACATTTAACTAGTTTAATATGAAGAGGCACTGTATTGTAGACCTTCATTTACATGTTTTTGACCTACACTGTACAGTTAAAGTTAGCTATTTATGTTTTTATATTAGCATGGACTCACTGATTTTAATTGTAACTTAATGAGAATATGACAACCAGAAAATTTACGTTTTCATCTTTATTGGGATTGGGGTTGAATCCTTAGGGACCAGGGTACTGCGCACACATCAGTGATAAATTAACCGGGCTTCAGTCGCAGATAATTGGTCCGTTTACGCAAATATTATCTTTTGAAACGTGGTGGTGAACACAAGCACATTACGGTGATTTTAAAACATGAATATCCATGCCCATCCTCTCGGAATACCGGGAATCAGTGTTACAAGTACCTCAGGCACATCGTTTTACCATTTTTGTAGCATAAACACCATCAAAACGATGAAAGCATCGGATCTTCCAATGTGCCTCTATGGCACATGCAACAGCACAGCAAAATGGCTGCCCACTGCTCTGTGTGTGTCACAGTTTTCAGTGTGTGTGTTCACTACTAACTTGGATGGGTTAAATACAGAAGACAAATTTCGAGTATGGGTTGCCATACTTGGCCTTCACGTCACCTCACTTCAAATTGATTCATCTTAAATGTAAAAACTGACAAAAAGTAATGGGTTTAAAACATTTTTTAGCTTGGATACGAGAATGCCTTCTTCTTAACCACCATGTCTACTGAAATATTCATTGAATTTTATTAAGTTTTCATGCACATGTAATTTTTATCTCTTTAATAATTTTTTGAGTGTGCATGAAAGCTAAAAAAAAAAAAAAAAAAAAACAAGCTTCGGTTCTCTGGCTTTGGCAAAATTACAGCTCTGGAGTGTTTGAACCCAGGAAAAACAGTGTTTTACCTGGCACCTGTGCTACTCTCCAAATGGAGCGAGAACACTGATCGCAGAGTCGTTCATCATTTCAGAATTGAGCAGAAGCAACCATGCATACGGACTACATCTGCTGTCCACACTCACTCTAAGTTACCCTTTATTATCTCTACCTTACAGTTTTTAAGGGAAAGTAAATCATAAAATTACTTTTATTTTGCTCACCTTGCAGTTGCTCAATGAGGGTCCATGCCATTCTGGAGCCCTGGGCGTCAAACACCACATGACCCTGAGAGAGAACGAAAAAATTTGTGTATAATTCTCTCTTAAATTGAGTTTGTTAGCATCAGTGTTATTTTAGTATTATTTAAATGCTATTACGGTATTTTTTAATATATATTAAATTAGTTCAGTTTTCATTTCATTTTTACTTTAATCCTGTAAAATCTTACATATTAAATAATAGTCATAAAAAAATAGTCATCTTTTTTAAATGTTTACTGAAGCTTTAGACAAAATATAAAGAAAATCTAAGAAAGAAAAAACTTTTGCATGTGTTTTTTGTGTGTGTTCAACATCATATTTGATATACCAGGCTTGTATGGCTTATACAGTATGATATAGGAGAATATGGAGCTTATATGGAATATGGTGGCCCAATCTGAGCAAAAATGCAATTTGGTGCAATTTTGGTACTGTATTTATACAGTTTGACCAAAAAGGTTGTAATGTAAATCAGTGAGATCTCTATAACAGTATAGAATACTACTTACATAAAACATATAAACATCAGTCACTCTATGATTGTCCCAATGATATATTACATAACAATATAAAAAAATATTGAAATGCTTAGTTTTATGATCAAAGTTCTGTAGTTTTATTGTGTGTGTGGGGGGTATATCAATGCAATACAATGATGATTGAGAGTTGTACTTTAAACTTTCCTCAAAAGCATGTTGTATAATATTTTATATAAGTACAACGACCTAAGAATAATACTAAAAGGCTTTTTACTGTCAGGAGTCTAGTTTTTTTCCTCTGCTTGTTTCTCTCTCTTTCCCTTGTGCTCTTGCACAGCTGAACCCATTCTCAATCAGTGTTCATTCTCCTGCTCTCCTCACACCTGTTTCCCTTTTGCCCTGATTTTCTGTCTATTAAGGCTATGTTTACACGGAAACGATCAGAAGAGAAAACGCAAAAGTGGCGTTGCGTTTTCACTTTTTATTCTGCGTTTAGACGAGCGTTATGAAGGGGAAATCTGCGTGCATATGGTGACGCAAAAGTGTGTGAAATTCGATGTAGTGTGCACTCCAGGCGGCTAGGTGGCAACGAAGCACTGCCACACAACAACACCAATATCTGAGAATATTTTGTGCAACTGCTGAAAAGACTCTTGTATGTTTATCAGAGCTGCTGTGGCAACTTGAAGGTCCGACGTATGGAAATAATCCGACATGTTAGTTATTATTTTCCTGTACTGGCGAATGCCTGTGACGTAAACGCGCACGTGATCGAGGGCAGTTTTGCGTTTTTACCGGTTTTTACCCTTTACACGGGAACGCGACGGTGGAGCGTTTTTAAGTTTTCCACTCTGGAGGGTGGTTTCACTTTTTTGCGTTTTTAAGCCATAAAAACGGCGGCACCGTGTAAACGAAAGGCACATCCGATAAAATATTTTTGCGTTTTTACTCGGAATCGTTCTCGTGTAAACAGGGCCTTAATCCTCATGTTCTTTTCTCCTTTTGTCGGTTTATTGTTTGTTCGTTCATGTCCGTTACTGACATCTGTGTATCATTGCTACTGTTTCTTGTCCTGTGTGTACGCATATGTCAGATGAGTTACCGCTCCGGCCGCCCTGTGTCAAGTCTGATTCTCTGCGCTGCGGTTACTGCCTGGTGGAGTCTGCGCTTGCCTATCCCTGTGAGCTCAACCTGACCGCGAACCTGTGTTGATCATCCTGCCTGGTTTCGTTCTGGAGTTCATTTTCCTGTTCTGCGTTCAAGACTACCTGTGATCGGCAGACAGCCTGTGTTGCATTTATCATTTTCCTTTTCAATAAATCATTAACCAGCTTTCGCTTTTGGGTCTATTTCGAACTGTCACATTTACTTGCTAAAAAAGTCATAAGATCACAATGCATGTAGTAGATTGTGTTCAACAGTTTTAATCATGTTGATAATTTAGAGGCCACAGAAATGGCCATATCAAATGTGATACAGTGTTTATAGGGTTAAGTTTTAGTAAATTTTGAAGTTCTTCATCTAATATTTATATTTTATGTCTGCTTTATTTTAATTTATTATTATTATTCTTTATTATTTTATTAACAATAATAACACTGGTTAGTATTTTGGTTTTTGCTGTGGTATCACAATTGCATATGACAATTGCGTATATTTAAATTTAACTGCCACTGACTACTGACCCTTTGGTATCATGACGACTTTAATACTACCTTCATATCCAATTATTATTTAGCCAGTGCTGTCACTCACCGAAACTCCCTCGAAGGAGCTAGTGTTGAGGGCTCTGTAGATCTCTGCCGTGATGTCCTTGTTATTGTAATTAAAGTCTTCCAATCTGCGGCCTTTTGCCTTCAAGGGACCCACTGTCTTATTGAGTGCCAGAGCCAGGGCCCATACTGCATCATACGCCAGAGGAGCTTCCTGAAACCCTCCAGTTTCCTCTGGATTCTTCCCACCCAGCTTGGACATCAGCTGCGCTAGGAACTCCTGTGAGGTCTGGATCAAAAGAGAGGACATACGGTATCATCTGGCATGCACATGGATGCGTACAAACATGGCAAAAATGTAGTGCACTAAACAAGGGCTTATGCTTGATGGATTTTAAGCATGACATCATTGTCACAATAAAAGCACTGAATTGAAAAAAGCTCCAGGCTTCCGGCAGCGAGAAAGCGCGCGAGAGAGAGGTCAAGGTAAGTTACAGTACAGTTCATCACCATGGGAGTGCATCATATAAACGGAGGTACTTTTCTCCTGGGTGTGAAATCTTCATTCACACACACCACGACCTGAGGCGCCAAAAATAAACTCCCGCTTTCACACACACTCTGAAAATGTTCCATGTCATTAAGGGGGTACTGGGAAAAGAAATAGAGTTGGCGCGTTCTTATCGTGGCGGCATACAAAAAAACGATTTCCTTGACATTTTACACACCTTATAGAAACAGCTGAGGCACCTTCCTTGCTTCAAACAGGTGCATTTTAGGAAATGAGCCAAGCTGCAGATGGGCATCTGGTGATTGCTTGATGCAAATGGACAGTGGAGAACAGCGTGTGTGTGGATAGAAACTACGGTGTAAAGAAGCATTTCAGCTTTCTTGAAATTACAGCCTCAAAGTGAGGGACAGTAAAGCAAGGATGAGGGGAAGCAATTATGGTGATGTTGAGGCAATCTAGCATGGGCATTTTATCACAAATTGTCCTGTCCAACATGACTGTCTTTTTACGTCAGATTTGAAGCATAGGTGTCTGGACACGTGCCCAGATTGGGCCGGATCCAGGAAAACAGCAGGGACATATGCATGCGAGCCAATTCCCAGCACAGATCACCGGAGTTGGGTGGGCTCCAGACAGCACCCCCCTGGAGCTCACACCTGTCCATCCAGCGCTCCCAGGGGTACAACAGTTGGACCTGAATGCTCTGACCCCTACGGGACTCTTCGGATTTACAGATCTGAGAATAGCTAAAGTTATAACGGTTATGGGCTACTCCCAGTGGGAAAACGTTATCTAACTTGGTTATCTAAATAGAATGAAGCTTGTCTACGCCACACTAATCTGAAGATGATGTCATTGTAAACAGTGCAGCATATGGGAACACGCAGGACACTGTTGGTTGATTTTTATGGATTTTTCGATGGTCGATGAGGACATTTAAAGAGCAAGGTGGCTGATGGCCAACAGATAAAGTCAGAACAGAATTCATTGATGCCAAATAAAATCTACAGAAATTTATTCTACACTAATAAAGATTTTACAAAGAAAATTCAAGTTGCTGAAGTGTTTTCTGTTTATTAGCATGTTGCTATGGCTTATTTTTCTCCTTCAGTGTAAGCCTATGGACCCCCCCCAGCCCCACCCCCACCATTTTATCATCCAACAAGTGAAAATTTGGGCCTCTATCATACACTCTGTGCAATGCAGAGCCATCCGTGACGCAAGTGTTTTTTGCTAGTTTCTGCCCGACGCAGTTATAATTTTCACGTCCTGTGCCATGTTGTTTAAATAGCAAATGCATTTGTGCCCATCTGTGCGCCGATGGGCGAACCGGTCTGAAAACGAGGTGTGTTCAGGCGCATTGTTGGCGCATTTCTATTTTGAGGCAACTGAAATAGACTGCGCCATTGACCAACTGAAACCTGGTCTAAAGTCAATGGCACAATATTGTTTTGTTAAAGAGCGCGTTAGTAAAAAGCGTCTATAGGCGGGTCCACAACACGCATACACTTTGTCCCGCTTTGTCCGCCATGTAAATAGCGAATCTGCCATGGCGCGAGCGCAACTGGATTTTAAAGGGAATGGGAGATGAGACTCTGATTGGTTTACACGTTACACCCGAAAAACACCCATTACTCATTAAGAGAATAGAACAACCCTTTAAGACCATGTGCCATGTGCTTTTTTCCCATCGTTAAACTAGCAAAAGGGGATTCGGGCATGCCCTAAGTGCACCTGCGCCGTGCGCTATAGACCATGCGCTTAGATCATTAAAATAGGGCACTTTAAGTCTGATTGCTTCAAAAAGTAATGATTTGAGATACCATTCAAGCTGACAGCACACATGTGCCAAGGTCTGGGCAAGCCATAGGACACAAACTAAGCAATTCTTATATTTAGGATCAATGCGAGTCCGGAAATAAAACATTATTCAGACCCACTTACCAGGTTAGAGGCCCCTCGCACCGTCTCTGGATTGAGCATGACTATCTCAGTGGTCACATGCCCCTCCACAGCTTCTGTCATCTGTTCCACAGTGCAGTTGATGGACGGGTCTTTGATCTTGAACCAGTTGTCAGCATACCAGCCGATCAGAAACCACACATACTTTTTCCCATACAGTTTCTCCTTATAGACCTGCAGTTGGGTTGTGTTAAACAGGTCGGGTTAGGGAATGACTTGAATGAAAAGAATGAAAAATGAACAGAAACTCCATGTTTCCCCTTTGACATTGACATAGATTAATCATGATCAGCTGGATGGCTGATTACCAACCTCACAAAAAACTTTCCTGGCTTCCGTTTCGTAAAACAGTCCCACAATGATACGTGCATCTTGCCGCTGTAGGAGCAGAGCAAGAATTGATGATTAGAACAAAGAAATGAATGCAACAAATTTGCAAAAGTCAGTGAATTAGCATGAGAGGGAGGTCCCCTTAGAATTCGAGAGTGCTACTATGCATAACACTGCAGTAATTTTGGTTTGGACAAGCAGTCCAATCAGTGCTACTTTCCCCTCTCAGCAGTGTGCTATTCCAGGTTACCATAGTTCCTCTGGTGGTACTCCATTAATCTTGTGCACCAAAACTAGGGCGGCACACATGGCAGGCCTTTGCTAAACAGGGAGCCAGGGGCCCAGGCGTCACTGGAGAGAGCAGGATGGGGAAGCGGTAGGGCTGGGGGGGGGAACAGATCATCTGACCCATGTTCCAATTAAAATGATTCTCCTCAAGAATAAGATCAGATTCCCACACTGTTGTACACTGTTGTGGCGTGACAGTCCCAGAGCTAGCCAATCACAATAAAGGTGCATGTTCCTGTGTTTATATCTGGAAGTGTTTATGGGGGGGAAACCAAAAGAAAAAGAAGTAAAAAAAAATGTTTTGCTTAAAGAAAATCAAGTCAATCAAGTAAGGGCAATAAAAAATTGTATTGTGATATTATTTATATAACATGACATATTTTCCCCCAAATCCCCATTACCATGGTACAAAACAATAATAAGGTAATGTAAAACAAAATTGTTATAGTAGTATTTGCTGTGTAGATTTAATTTAATCAAATAAAAAAATCACTATATGACAATAATTCGGTTCTTCTTAACAAATAATATTGAGATTAGGTTTTTGTTAATGTTTTGTTTATTACTTAAATTGAACTTAAAATATAAAGAAAATATAAGTTTAAAATTTTTTGAGAAGGTTGGGTTTATTTTTTTATATTTATTGGGGAAATACATTTAGTCAATAATGGAAAAGCACCATAAATATTTTTCTTATTCATTGTATTATGTTTATTATTTAGTATTTCTTACTAAAATGTAATACAAAAAAATGTATGGAAATTACAACAAAAAAATTTATATATAAATATACCTAACTGTCATGGAATTAATTAAAGGTAATATAATTTCTTCTGATTTTCTGATTCTGATTTTGGGTTGAGATGTGACCTGGTGACCTGGTGTTGTGACCTGAATGTTTTAAGCATTCACCCTTAAAGACTTCGAGTCTATGTGTGTTTCGCATCTGTTTTGCAAATGAGAATCATAGGATGCTGTTGAGGAGCTGATCTGATTGCTCTACCGTGGCACTGACGGGAACACCTGTACTTTGCCATGGCAGCGAGGTCATAAATGAAATGAGTGTAAGTGAAAGCACCTTGAGGTTCTTGACGGCCACAGCAGGATCCGTAAGGAAACTTTGCCTCACGCTGATCTCAATGCCTGCCTCCTTCACCCTCTGCTCTAGATCATCCAGAGTCTGAGAGAGAGAGAGAAATTAAAGGAGAATTGGGAAAGAGAGCGAGGGAAAGTAAAGAGCATGGAGACAAGAAAAACATTCGCAGATGAGTGAGGGAGGTGATGTCGGGTAGAAAAAGCAAGAGACGGGAGAGAGTATTATCATGGCAGAAAGGCAGAGATAAGACAGGAATGGAGAAAGAAAACAAGGGGAAAAAAAGAAAACTAGAAAGAGAATGGCAGATTTAATTTCTTTTGTCTGGATTTATTTACTGTCCTGTGTGTACCAATAAAACAAGCGTGTAAATTTTAATACAGTCTGTATAACCTCAGGCTGCAGAGTGCAGGAGGAAACAAAGGAATAGAGCCATGCCTACATCAGCTACAGCCCACAATCCCAGATGTTATCTTATACAGCACACAAGTACACTTTACCTACATAGCATACAGAAATACATGCTATACCCTGAAGTAAACCATGTGCTTCTGAAACTCTCAATTACATAAACACAGCCTGTCTGAGTTGCACAACTCAGAAACCAGGCATCAGGCATTCGCTGCATATTGTTTTACAAAATCCAGGGACAAGGACAAGGTTTCTGTCCACACTAGAAGAAAAAGATGACAGCAGATCAAAATAGACGCTTTTTACTTTCTTTTAAAAGAATGTTCCTTGTATCTCATTGTGCGCAATTTATTCAATCACATTGCTTCAAAATAGGGCAGTTTTTGTTTATTCAGAATTATTTGATTAGATTCAATACTAATTTGTTTAATTTGATTTAAATATAATTTGAATCAATCACAAAATTATTCGATTTCATTAACAAACATTTAATTTAGTATTTTTTTAATATGCACGTATGATTCTTTAAAAAGAAATTAGTAAGGAAAAGTAATCTTAGTAAGGAAAAAGAAGGCAATCTACTTCAGACTGTTTGGTGCACCAAAAGCTCAAGGACACATGAATAAAAAATAAGAGAAGCAATATAGACCATTTTGCTAAATGTAAACAACACTGGTCCAGAAGCACTTCCTGTTTCAGTTTTTTAACACTACATAAACGTTGGGATAAAACACAACCAACAGAACATATAAAATTGAATCAAAAAGTTAAACAAACATCTTTAAGATGTTTTCTTTACATGTGAAATAAAGAAACCAGTTACAAACTGAAACAGGAAGTGTTTCTGGACCAGTGTTGTTTACATCTTGCAAAATGGTCTATAGATGACTCAATCATTTTAAACTTAAATGTTTTCAGCACAAAAAGTCACCAACTAAACAATAATACAAGTAAAATGTAGAAAATATAATTTAAAGAAAATAATGCAGTCAAGTTTTCATGCAATGAAAACATTTTATTTTATTATTAATAAATATTATTTTATTTTACTTCAGTTGAGGACATGTAAATGAGATGGCATATTTAGTCATATTTCATGATCGATGCAAATGGATTTTTTCATGAGAAACAGTGTAAATCATTATATACGGAGCCCGTATGTATTACATTTCTGTACTTCTGTGAATAAACTCAATTAATTAATGCATAGTTTCTTGGGGGAACACAATATAGTTTTGCCAGTGCAAATATTTAGTAAAAGAATTTCAGTGCATTGAAATATTATTTTTCTTTCCATCTATTACCATACAGGATCCCTTAGACCTGTAGGGTCTCTGTAGTAGTTACACGCCATTTTCAAAGAATGTTTTCATAATTCAAGCTCTGAAACAACTTTCCTTTTTTGCCGATGTAAATAAGCTTATGTTTTGACCAAAGAATGCCACACTATTGACTGCAAACTCAAACTCTGGTATGAAATGCCCGCCTGACATGAATTCCGAATGGATGAAATCAAGTCCTGTCCTACACTTTTTGTCCTCAAAGAATATTCTGGATCACTTGGAAATACACTTTTACAATTAAAATTGGTCACATTATATAACTTGGTTGTGAATATCATTTAATGCTTTAATAAGACTTTGATGTATAACTATGCAGAGCAATCCTATGATTATGGACCAATAGGATTTGACCGTGGGTGGGGCTACTTAGGACAACATACAATAAACAAGTAACAATCATCACTTGTAGAAGCTGATTAGGACACCTCCTCCTAAGTACTGATCAAAGTATGAAAAATCTTTTCAGTTTGGCCTCTGTTGTGCAATAGTCTGCAAGCTTATCATTGAATACGTATTGCTTTTAAACATCTTTAAACATCTCACTCACAGAGGTGAAGACCTCGGTGGTCTGCTGGATGGTGGCGATCTTGGTCCACTTCCACTTCTGGAAGAGCTGCACGCGGGTGGGGTTGTGCAATGTGGCTGAGGGGTGCGTGCGGAAGAAGGTGGGGAAACGCTGACGGTTGGAGAGAGCTGGTGAACTGGATCCATAGGACAACTGCAAGCAAATGAGAAATGCGTAAGAGAAAGACATACACACACTGTACAGACACTGAGACCTTTGAAGGAAAATTAGAAACAAGCGAGTCAAGAAAACTGTGCGATAAAATCACCCACAGGAAAACCAGTGCCCAGGGGGCTAAATGATCTCCTGCACAGTTCACTCGGAACAGCTTTAGTTAACATTGGGGTGTGAGACAGTTGTGCAAAGCTGTGATAAAAAAATTAAATGCAAAACAGAGGTGTAAAATAAAACATTTCCTGTTTTAAGTGCAGCACCGACATCAGTCAAAAACCGATGACAGCAGAGGGTTTTTTAGGTATTTTGCCAATAACTCAATGTCATTCCCAGATACAACGAGATGCAGTTGAGTGACAGGTCTGCTGAGGGGGTGGAAAAATGGAGGGTTTCAAGGCCAGCGGGGGGATATATAGGTCAAAACTCATATGTGAAGAGAAAAAGCTCTCAACAGATATAAAAATAGAGCAGAGCATGAAAAATAAAGAGACTGATTTTCAAAAAGAAAAAAGAAAAGAAAAAGAAGATGAGGTATTGGGAGTGCACTTCAAAGACGTGCCACAAGCGAAATAAAATTACATAAATATCTGATCCAAATTGTCTGGAAGCCATTTCACTGATTTTGGGTATTTGTACGAAGTGCTGCATGTTCTGAAATGGGAACGAATTTAGGTAGCTCATCTTAACTGTGGTTTTACACATTCAGGGATCAGACCTGCTGGAGAGTTCGGTTTGATGCACAGGGTTATACTGAAGCCATCATTACCAAATGCAGGGGACTAGAGGTATGTACTCTTATGTTCACCAAGGCTGAATTTATTTGATCAAAAATACAATAAAATCAAAAAAGCATGTGTCAAAACACAAAAATAACATTGGTCAGTGACAGCCTATGACGTCACTACTAATGGGACCAGAGGATAAACAGGGTGCCTGTATTACATGTCATACAATTATTGTCTGAAGCAGACCTGGGCATGGACACCTGAAGCATGACAATGAGACGCAGTGTCTCGTTCCCCTTCTCAGGGAACCATGGTTACATTCGTAACTGCATCCTAGGACGCTAATAGGGAACAAATTTCCACTGTCGTATGGCTGACATAAGTCAGTGACTTCAGAGGAACTGATACGGAGTCACAGTTCCCCTTCCTAAAAGTATGTACCAGCAGTCGTTGTGACTCTATTCCCTAGCCAGAAACTCTAGATACATCAGGCAGCTTAGCTCAGGTATTCAAAGAATACCTTAAAGAGAATATGGCCAAGGATATAAATATAGACTGTCGCCACAGGGGACACACCCCAGACGATACATCCTTTCGACAAACAAACCATTGGAATAAGTGAATTCACAGTCTCACTCTACCTGTCTTTGGGGTTTAAACCTGTAACTTTTTGGATCCCTGATGTTTAACAACTAGGCTGAACCACCCCATTTCTACAGAACCTACATGTAAACAAATGCCCATATTACGGCCCATACTCATCCATCTTGTCAAAAATTCCAATGTTTGCTGCAGAAGAACATTTTGTCATCAGTATAAACCTTGTTTTTCATCAGAGGCCAAAGTTTGCTGCCAAATATCGTCCGATATATCAGTCGACCACTAGTCAAAAAATTCCAATGTTTGTTGCAGAATAATATTTTGTCATCAGTATAAACCTTGTTGTTCCTCAACATTCTTTCAATGCCAGCTTATCTCTAAACATTCAAAGTGAACTCACCACTATAAGGTTCCACATGCGAGCGGCCTCGGCCACCAGTGTGGACACAGAGCTGCAGCCAGGCATCAAAACTATTTTTATGGGCTCCGTGTACAGCAGGTCATACAGCAGCTTTGTGGCCTCTCCAGGATCACACTGAAAGCAGAGAGAGAGGAAAACATTTAAATATATAATCTATATTCAGATTTGAAGCACAGCTGTCACTATTCATGAGGCATTCTGTCACTTCATGCACAAAACTGCAGACCTCAACAAAAAACATCAACAACAACAACACATTTCACACTGTATATACATTTGCTGCAACCGTATAAGAACCCCCATAGGGAGAGAGACTTCATTTCATACTGAATCACATAAGTAGAGATAAATATGCATTGGAAAGCAGAATAAAAAGGAGCAGAGACAGATAAAGCAATAAATGCATACTGTAGAGGGGAAGGCTGCAGTCTTCCAAGGACACATGCATTTGCCCATATAAAGACTAAGAAACAATGTTTGTTTGCTGGAAATGTACCCTTATCAGTCTTTAACCCGACACTGACAATGAGCATCTTTTTTTTCCCCCATTTGTCTTAAAATGACTGTCAATGAAAGATCAATATCTCATTTAAATGATAATAGTAGGTTAAGGCCACAATTGATCATGTGTTGAGAGTAAACCGGGTTGCAGCCATTCGCCTTGAGCACAGACAGAATTTCTAAAGCTGAGCTTTTGTTTAGTTTCTGTTGTTCTAGGAACTGAGAGAAGCTTAAACAGGAGCAAAACCTATAAAGAATAAAAATGATTCAAGGCGAATGACTGCTCTTTACTTATTGGCATCTAATCTGGCATCCTTATCCTGAGACACATCTCTATTTCTGTCTCTTACGAAGTCCCGATGATTTTAATTTCTTCTAAACATTCAGCTAAATCACTCCAATTATTTCCATTACAACAAAAGAAGACTTTTAGTGAGAAACTGTTTTTCTTGTCTGAATTACAATGACTGCCTGTGAAAAGCATGAAATGAATGTGACATTCCATTCGGTTATGTGAGAGAGTTACATTGCCTCCACTGCAGACACATGCCTACACATTCGTTTTAATAAAGTAAATAAAATGAACCAGATTGCACATAATATGTTCAGGCACACAGTACGTCCTCAGGAGTCTGTGGTGAGAATGCTACCGTAGACTCTCTCCAGACTCCCAGGGGGTCATCAGCAAAATCGTACCCACAGAATGGAGACCTAGTTTGCCCTGACTTTCTAACCCTGAGGGAAGCCATGCGTGAGCCTAACTTTTTAAATGCACCTGGGCTCCACCTAATCAAAACAACTGTAAGAACTGCATTCTGAATGTTTGAAAACACAGAAGGTAGACTATCCTGAAAATAGAAGGATCATTCTTTCTGAAGGAACTGATCCATCTGACCTGAACCATCAAACAGATATGATGATGATAGTTTGGTTTGACTTATTATTATGTATAAGGTCCTACTCAGAAAACAAAATTACCAGTTGTTACAATGTTACTACAAAACACTTTTGAGAATGTGTATCTTAAAATTTTACGTATAATTGTATTTATCAACTAATTATAATAGTAGTTTTGGGTCAGTAAGATTTTAATAAGATAAATTAATATTTTCATTCAGCAATGATGGATTAAGTAATAGTAAAGACATTTAAAATAAAATAAAAATCTAGGCTATTTAAAAAAACTGCTGTTCTTTTGAACTTTTCATTCATCAAAGTATCTTGTAAAAAGATTTATCATGGTTTCCACAAAATTATTAAGCAGCACAACTGTTTTAAACATTGATAATAATAAGAAATGTTTCTTGAGCACCAAAGTACCATATTAGAATGATTTCTAAAGGATCATGTGACACTGAAGACTGGAGTAATGATGCTGAAAATTCAGGTTTGCATCACAGGAATATATTACAGTTTAAAATATATTCAAATAGAAAAGATATTTAAACGGAAAATAATTTTTCACAATATATTTTTTTTTACTGTATTTTCAAAAACATAAAAAATTAATACCAACCCCAAACTTTTGAACGGTATTGTATAAATATTGACTAAATATTATATAAATATCCAATTAGTGAGTGAGTCGGATGTTTACTGCTTTGATGGTTTCAGCAGATTCAGTTCATTAGATGCAAACTTTCTGACCGATTTATTAAAAGAAGTATTCTTAAATATGACTACACTCGTTGGACTGTATGTTTGTTTTTGCCTGCAGTCAGGGAAGACAACACAATAGAAAGACATTTTCACAGTCAGCGAAAACATTTTTCTTTGCTGTGGTGCTGTAGAATAGTATCCCACTCTGTTCCTGGAGGCACACCAACAGAACACATTTTCAAACTCTTCCAAATCAAACACACCTTATTCAACTCATCAGCTCGTTAATTGAGACTCCACGGAATGAAATGGATAAGACTCATCCAAATGTGCACTGTTGGTGTGCCTCCAGGAACAGGTTTGGGAAACACTGTACAGAACATAACATAAGTGCAGAAAATATTGGTTTAAGAGCATATTGGGACTATGGTTGAGTTTGATTAAATTAAATATTAATCAAACTTATCAGCTAGATGCTATTAAAACATCTGTCTCAAGACTCACGAGTTGGAGGACAAGAAAGGATTGCAAAAATAGTCTAATGATGCACTCTTTAGAAAACTTAATTACCTAATTAAAAGCACATAAAATAATCATGATACTCACACTATTTGTATAATATAGCATTCCTGAAGCTCAAACAGTAGCACAAGGTCATAGGTTCGATTCCCAGGGACATGCATGAACTGATAAAACATACACCTTGAATGCAAGTCCCTTTTGAGCATTTGCCAAATGAACAATGTCAGTATTGCCCAGCCCTATGACACTCCTTTTTTTAATATTAGTTGTTTTTAAATACTCTCTAGCACTGACAACACCTAGAACAAGGGATTGCAGCGTCCCCGTTCTCCTCCATCATTCAAATCAGTGGAAGAACAAACCCCAAAAACACATTAAAGACCCCACGACACAAGTCTTAAGCCCAAGGGATCTCACATCAGGTCTCTGGGGAAATCAGGTACAGGTCCAGTCCATGCTAATAAGCCCTTTTACCATCCCTGTCGTCCCACAGAGAGCGCCGCCCTCAGCTCCAATCAGAACACCCCAGAACCACGCTGGGCGCAGGTTTAATGAGACTGCTCTTTCTGTTGCTCAGGAGGGAACATTTGGGTCTGAATATCTAAAACCCAACTCCTGCCTGCCTTATACCTACTGATGACACAGCGCTTTTCTGCTCTAAATGTAGCTGTCCATGGTGCTGAATCCTAATCAGTGGCAGCTCTCTGTATGTGTGTGATTCTGTGTGCATGTATTCATTCAGATCCGCAGGGGTCCAGAGTACATCAACCTACCGCGGGGCATCAGAAACGATGCTTTCAATATGTAGAGTTCCGATTGCCTTGAACTGCACTTCATTTGTCTGGTTAACCGTATAATCTTCCACCAGCCAGCTAATTTCTTCCATTTATATTTCTGCCTCTGTTTATGCAATAATGGTAAAGAGGCATGCTTTTTTCTTTTGTCAGAGCAATGTGTGGCCTTATGTGTTTGTTTGAACAGCAGTGGTCTTGGTAACAGTTGTCATGCCAACCTCCGCCCCCAGTCTTTCCTCCTTCTCCTGTATCTTTGAAACGGGGTTCCAATGCAGACCCATTCCGACCAATCACGGCAAAGCTCTTAGCAACACGGAGTAGTCACAGGAAATTAACTGTTTGCACTCTTCATGTATCTATATGTCTTCTCCTTCAAAAACTCTGGCTTGCACTCTGGATATGTGTGTGTGTGTGTGTGTGTGTGCGCGCGAGAGGGAGTATGCATTGGCATCTCCTGTGCGGGGGAGGAGGGACGCAGGTGGGAAAGATGGAGAGAAGTAGAGGGAGAGAGAGAGTCAAGCAAATGGAAAGATACGGACAGGGAAAGCGGAAGGTATACAGAGCTGCTATGAATAGATTTTTGCAGGCAAATCTCAGGGTAACTGATGAATAATATGATGCTGTCAAACATTGCTCTGTGCAGCTTTAATGAAGTCATACTGAATCAAGTACAAAATCCCATTTTAAGAACATTATGTTCATTAGTATCCACCAAACCCCTATTAGCATACTACAGCAGTACAGATGACCCAATATGCTGTAGTAAAATGTAAATTTGCTCAGAAATCTCCAGTGAACACAAATCTTCAGAAAGCAAACTGATAATGACACTCCACACTGTTTGAATAAATAACATAAATTGCAAGCAAACACTCTTATGGAATGACTAGTTCAGTGCACACTCAAGTGCATGCCATGAAACAGTTCAAATAATGGAAAGTAATTAAAGAGGTTCACATGTAGTGCTCACTTACCATACTGTCATAGTGGATTAATTCAAGCTCATAATCCGGAAGAATATCCGTTCTCTTGTTCACCAAATCCAGGGCCATTTGGGCAGCAGGGAGACATGCTTGGCCACCTGGCCATCCACCGCTCATAGGGAACAGGGCTCCGATGTAGAGTTTCTTCTTGCCTAGAACCGGGCAGGACCAGGAGAACAGTAAAGTAAGGGTGGCCAAAATAAAATAGGAAGTTGAAACCAAGCGACGTCCTCTGCTGTGATGCTGCCAGGATGGTTTGGCCATAGTGGGCAAGAGTGTGTACCAACAAAGTTTCTGTTCTTGATATTATTTTACATGAAAGGCAAAGCTGGAGGTGTTTGACAATACTTTTACTTTCATAGAAATATTTTGGGAAGTATAAATTTCATTCCCACTCAGTGCTGAAATTATTCAAAATCTCAAGTGAATACCGCACTGTCGATTACCCTAAAGTTATATAGACCTGTAATAGGCCTATACTTTTAGATGCACTAAAATACACTTTTACATTTTCAACTTGGTTGCGTTCAGAACGAAAACACAACCACGACATCGATGACGATTCAACGGAATGTGGTTTCGTTTCCTAACTAACTAAAAATAGCGGTGCTCAGGAAATTGCGTTAAAATTAGACGCGTTAACAAAGGTAATCAAGACAGAAAAGTCCGCGTACTTAATTATTGGGTTAACACGCGAGTGTTTTACATGAACTGTTTTAAAATATAGCCTACGAAGTTTCAAAGATTCACAAAAGTTTTAAGTATCCAAAATTAGAACCGCAAAGTCAATTGATAATAAAATGACATTGAAAAAGAGCGTAGCTAACAACAGTCTAAAAAGGCGTTCTAATATTTCACAACAGAATACATTTACGCGGAATAACGTTGACGAATGCTAGCGCTGAAAAACAATAACAATCTGTCGTTGCCTCAAGAGTTTTTAGTGCTGTATTCTTATACTCACGCTTTTCCTGACCCCGGAGCAAATATAGCGGGAAAATAATAATAATAACGTTTTAGGTTTGTTTATGGAAAGCGCAGTGTTTACAAACGGTCGACTGGAATCCTCTGCGTGCGTCTTTAGAAAAGATACATTGAATTCGAAGTGAAAACCGATTAGCGCTGAAATTCGGAGGACTAATGTCGTTGTGGTTGGTATAAAATCCAGTACGGAAACAAAATAAACGAATAAACGAAGTCACGGCAGTGAGTGTGTATGTGTTCGTTGGATGCAGCAGGAGACTGAGAGAGAGGGAGAATGTGCTGGGTTTATAGAGAGAGACAGCGCGC
This sequence comes from Semotilus atromaculatus, assembly GCA_031834385.1. Classification (NCBI taxonomy): domain Eukaryota; kingdom Metazoa; phylum Chordata; class Actinopteri; order Cypriniformes; family Leuciscidae; genus Semotilus; species Semotilus atromaculatus. The sequence goes on from JAULUF010000022.1 coordinate 31,724,167, forward strand.
GCGCGCGCATGAGAGAGAATGTGTATGTATGTTCGTGTGAGAGAGAGATTGAGATAAACTGTGAGAGAAAAAGAGCTAGAAAGGAGTGTATGTGAGAGAGAGTCGTATAAGTGTGGGGCTCATTTTCCCTCTCCGTTTCACAGAGCACTTTGATTTTGCAATCCCTTTAACACAACCACTCTGTTTTATTACCCACCCGTCTCCCATCACCTTCTTCTCCGCCAACTACACCCAAACCATCCGCCTTTCCTACACTGTCTGTTCCTCAGAAGTTAATTTCAAAAACATTTTAATTTAATCAAGGTGGACCATGATGATTGCACTCCATATGTAATAACGTCTTCTTTCTGCCACACAATTGAATCCTGACAGTGTCACAATTTAGTCTCTGTTTTCATGTCACTCACTTTTTGTGTTGTTTTTCAATCAATATAAAGATTGAATGTATCCTGAATCATTTCAGACAGAAGCTGTTGCACACTACATTATGAATCACATGCTCCGTTCCAGTCTCCCACACACCTTCATCTCCACTGCACCATCTATTTCCAAACTCCCAGCCACTGCTCACACTAATCCTGCACCGTACAGCGATACATCGTGATAAACAGGATCCACAGAGGAATGTCTGTGTGCGCCTGACTGTAGTCTTCAATAATGTATCTCCAAACTGATGGGCTGACACGATCCTTCACTTCCTCACCTTCCCCAGAACCCAATGTTTTTCCTCCAAGTGGAGTGCCATTTTTCTACTTGTTCAGTGGCTTCTGTAACAAGTTCACCCTCTCACAAATCTTTAGAGTTGATGAGAATCGCTACAGTTATCTATCTCGTTTCTCTTGCTCTGTTTATTCCCAGCACACTCTTGATTGATCTTGCAACTTCTCTCGCTTGCAAAAACACTGCACAAGCCCAGTTACATCACATCGATACTCAAAGTTAGGCGTGACATGGGCCATGATCAAGCAGACTTTGAAATGAATAATGAAACTCCAGGCAGAAACATGAGATATGGCTTTCGCTAGGTGCCTTGGGTAATTCAGATCGTTACAGCGATATATTTTTGCTGACATTCTGGCTCAAAGCTGATTAGCAATTCTGGAATATACATGTTTTAAACAACAAGAGCTGCTTTTGTAAGAGAAGCACTTTAAATCGGGTGAACTGAGAAATTTTAGGCCACCTTTCTGTTTCTCTCTCTTGTTTCGATTTCCACATTCTCATCAACATCAAAACCCAGAGGCGCTGGTTATATATCAGAGAACTTGTATTAGTGGTCTGGGGTTGGCCTGGGGTAGTGCCACAAATGAAATACGCGGTGCTTGCAGAGAGGCGATTAGCCTCCAGGGCGGCGCTAGCGCTAAATTCTAGGCCAGTTTACCCAAAAGCCAATAATTCCTAAACAAAATGTCAAAACTTCATGAAATTAAAGGAGCAGTATGTAAGATTGTGGCCAAAACTGGTACTGCAATCACTTTCAAATTACTGACTCAAGGTTGCCAGATATGCTGCAGGATCCGATTACGACACGTTTTTAGCTGCAGCTGTGGGAACTAGAGCAGAGCTGGCAACCCGAATGCTGCAACACTACAGACTTCGTGATTGGTAGATCGGTGGAGGGTGGCACTCAGACCAAAACACAACATGACAACATCAACATCAGTTGAGGGCTGCAACTTCACTTTTTAAATGACAATATCCTGGCCGGACTACTGTTGTCAGTGATATAAGTATTTGAAATGAACATGATTTCTTAATGTCTAGTGACATATCAGGGAAAATCCATGATTAATTGAAATAAATGTATTACATACAGCTCCTTTAAGTAACCACATGTGACATATGATTCTAAAAAAGTATGCACACTTTTATGGAGATCGCCGAAAGGTGACACTATAACAGCAATAAAGGTGAAAATGCTGTATTTCAATGTTACATTTTTAGAAATTTAAACACACACACACATAAATTGTAAGAATGTCATTAACACTGATGGATAAACATTATATGGTAAGGCTATTAAATAGCAGTCTCAAACTAGTATTTGTTATTACATTAAAGTTAGTAAGTTGGTATGAACCACCATCATCATCAACATAGAAAATAGCAAGAAAATAGAAAGGTTACAGAAACTATAGTTACCAAAAATACAACAATTTACTGGTACTTTTTGGTAATTTCATGACTTACTAATTCACAATGTACTGTAACTTCAACGTTGCATGCTCGCTATTTCATAGAAAAACTGAAGAGAGTGCGCTATAAGAACACATATAAAGTCTGACAGTAGTTTGTTTTTCTGAGGTTAGGGACTTTTTTATTTAATAACAAGTTAGTATTGTTAGTCATGACTAACAAGATAGAAACAACAAAATGTTAGAATAATGACACTAACATATAGACTGAGAACATCTCATCTGACAGAAGATACTGAATCAGGCAACGTGTTTTTCTCAGGCAAGAGTTAACAGTTTTCACGCAAGACTTTCGAAATAAAAGTATTGCATTAGAAAAAAATTTAGAACATTTATAAAAAAAAAATTTTGCTATGGTTGTTGTTGTTTCTTTGACACACTCCGCGACCCACTCAAAACAGTCTTGCGACCCACCAGTTGAGAAACACTTATCATCCTTGCCTCAATGTGTATAACTTTCATTTTATTTCAGTCATGGCAAATTTTCCTACAAATTGGATTTTTGCTAAACCTACTTTTTTGAACTAGTCCTAGGTTTTTCGACCCGATTAGAACCAAACCAGTACAGAAAGATGCTCTGTAATAAATAATTATCTAAAAAAGTTAAACTTTCGATTAATCACAACGGCACGACAAAACATTCGAAGTTGGCGAGGTTACTTTTGCTCAAGTCTATGGAGTGAGGGAGTTGGTGACTGCCTGAAATCACAGTACATATGCTGTTAACTCGCCTCTTCTTTAGCTAATCAACACTGTGATTGTTAATTTATTATTCACACTTGTTCTTATGGAATGGATTCTGATCTAATTGGTATGCTAATATCAATGTTGCTGCCTCTGGCAGAGCTTCAGTTGCCAACCAACCAGACGGACCAGTGATATTATCTAGAAAAAACCTTAGCTAAATAAATGTCATTAACTATTCTGGGCCACTTTCAATCGATTTCCTCTTGGATATATGACAGGGGTTTCCAATATTCCTGGAGGGCCACCATCCCACAGAGTCCCTGGAGGTTTGTTGTAATCCTGAAGACCCTGATTAGCTGTTTCAGAAGGAGATATTGGCGTGCACCTAACCCAGGGTTTCTTTCTTGTGCTAACATGTTGAAAGGCCAGTTCTGCTGCAGAAAACTATTTTTTCTCTAGTATGTAAACTACACTTTTTATGTTTGTTTATCTCAATGGCACTTGTGCAACTGAGAAAAGTCCAGCCCTCAAAAACTGAAACAGGCACTGGTTAAATACCAATTGAAATGAAATATTTATTGTTTAAATGTTGCTTAATTGCAAAAAAAACTAACTTAGTCAGAATGCACATATATATTTGAATGCGCACTGCCCACAGCAACATAGTGTCAGCCCAGATGCGGCCCACGTCTGGTACATGTGGAATCCATACATATAGATGTGGGCTGGATCTGGGCCGACACTACATGTATGTTGCTGTCTGGGGGGTCCATGCTAATAAGAAAACCCTCAAACTCTTGGTTGGTACGATATGCTACAATGTAATGCATTCAAATTGACCTTGCATTTCCACTGTGATGAATGCAAGGTAACAGTTATTAAATGAAATAATGAATATTAGGACAAATATTCCAATATATTTAAATATTTTACGTTGTATGAACTTTTTGAATCGTAAAAGTTTTGGTGGAATAGACTTTCAATTGAGGGACAGAAATCTATCAGGTTTTATTTGTCTTTCAAAGATGATTGATCAAATAAATAATCAGTTATGACTATCATTATTAATGTCAATAAAACCATGATCATTAGCATTCCTTAATATAGATAATTTTTTAATCTTAAAAGTTTCGGTGGAATAGACTTTCAATTGAGGGACAGAAATATATCAGGTTTTAATAATAATAATTAATAATTAAAAGTTTTATTTGTCTTTTAAAGATGAACAAAAGTCTTATTGTGTTTGGAGCACATAACGAGGGTGAGTAAATCATGAAAATTTTTGGGTAATTACAACGGGAATGTACACGAGAGTCAGTGATTTTGTAGTACAACTACACTACAAAATGAAAAGAAATAATCACAATTGTGATTTTGTCATTATCATGCCACTCCAGTCGGTATACAGTATATTTACAGTGCAGTAAGCACCACGCTGGTATTCCATCTTTGCCAAAATCGAGAGAGAACTCTTCTTTTTCACTGTCCTTCTATTGCTGTGTCTTTATCTCCCTGTCTTTCTCCACGCTTGCATTAAGAGGAGTGAGCTGCATGTCCCAGGCTGCATGGAACGGGATCACGACACAGCAGACTGGATGTCACCGGAATTAGTATGGATATCCGCACATGCTTTTCGAAAAGAATGTCAAGGTTGAAGGCGACTGGGAGAATATCAGGCAAAACTGCCTCTCGAGAGAAATCTCGCCGCTGTCATGCACAGCCCAGCAAAGCTGAAGCACGTGGAGGTCAGCAGCTCTACCCCACACTCCCTCTGCATACAGAAAAAGCTGGCAGCAGGTTAGGGACGTCCCTGTGGGCCACCTTTCACTGTCTCTGCCAGTAATTCAGACACCTGATGCACTCCATTGCTGCCTTAATGGGATCAATTAAACCACTCTCTTCAGATCTAAAGGCATGGATCATTTTAAGATACAGCCATATCCACACTGTCTGTAGGTTGGTGGTAGTCAAATGGGACTGATGCTGAGATAAGAGCGTAATTCGATATAATTCAAGTTTAAATGGACCTGCAGCCAGATCTACTGTGTTTGATGGTCTCACACTCACAGTTGGAGGAATGATCTAAATCTTTGTCATTGTGTTCCAGTTCTCTGAACCTCAAAACTACAGATGGGAATTGTAAAGAATTAAACGATGCTGGTGCGTTTATGATTCCTGAATGGTTCCATTAACGGTTCTTTTAATACATTAAGGAATATTTGGGGGGGAAAGAACTGCAATTTTTCAATTGATCCTGAATTTAAAACAGTTTTTGGAATCAGGAATCAGAAAACACTGATTGTGCTATATGTTTTTGATTTACTAAAAATAACTGGCTCATAATGTTAATTTTTTCAGGAATCGAAATACACAAGTTGCATTGAGAGTCTGTCTACATGTATATTTTTTGTTCACTAAAAATAACCATCTCATTAGAGTCATTTTTGACTACACTGGTTGAGCAGTATTTGATACACTCTTAGAAGAAAAGGTTCTATAAAAAACCTTAAAGGGTTCTGTTAAGCACTTCATAGAACATTTTAGTGGTTCCCATCATGGGATCACGATTTATTTTTAATTTTAATAGAATTTTAGCTTGTGGACATACGTTATCGCTAGAAAAAAAATTTAAATAACCTTTTAAACATTTTAAACAGTATTATACACTCATTTAAGGCATTTATCATTATATAGAAACTTTTTGGAATAAATGGTTCATTAAATTTATATCAAGAACCCTAGGGTTCTATATAGAACAAAACTGAATCTTTTTTTCTAAGAGTGTAGATTCACTAAAACAAAGTAATTAATTTGAGTTGGACTAGTTGTGCTGTATGGTTTTGATTCACTAAACAGCGAACATAAACAGAAGCTCAACTGTAATTGACAAGTGTACCTCACTGGCTGGTTCTTGGGGAAGCTTTTTTTAAATTTTTGAAGAACTAACCCTTTAAAACCCATGGATAAAATAACGTCCATATGTGTTTGTTCTGCCACTGTAAATTTGGATCCTTTTGCTAGAGAAATCTGACACTATTCCTTAAGTGAAGGACAGCAGCTCCAAAGCCATTTAACTAATATTGCATAACTAATATGCTATGGGCTTGGAATTACAACCTAGCCTTAATTACAGGATTGTGTTGCACATGCATTATAGAATACTGTACAAGAGTGTTTATTAATATCCTACCCTCAAGACACCTAAAATCAACTGTCAGATTTTATTTGGTCATTAAATTGTGGGGAAATTTCAGAACACCCAGAGAGGTTCTAGGTACAGGAGCAGACAAATTAGCTCTGCTGTAACCCACCATCAAGACACAACGTGTCAAAGAAAATGACACCTCATTGAAATCATATTCACAAGAGAGAGAATATCATTTTACGAAGAAAGACATCCTCTGCAATTACAATCGATTCGTTGACCTCCACAGACAAGCAGAAATAAGCAACATGACAGGTGGTTGCTGGCTAATGATCATGGTTGCACAAGTTGCTGTGCCATGCCACGGCTGCAAGGTCACAGCAGGACACTGTGATTGGCTGTTCTAGTTGCCAGGTCACAGCTGGGCAGCTTGATTGGTTCTTGAGGTTGCCAGGTCACCAAACGCATGCAGGCATTTGTGGGGAACAAGGCGCCACTGATATGCCTCACGTTCTCAGAAGTGCACTAAGGACGAACAAAGGTATCTGCTCTTATTTTCACAAGGCATAATCCAATAACGAAAGACCTCGACTCAATATGCGGAGGAGAATCAAAACCAGACATGTAAATATTGCATGACTTTGAGTAAATGAACAGACAATCCCCTACAGACGGTCTGGGGTGTGATCTCAGCATCCAGCCAAAGACTTCCCTCTTATCACCCCAGTAATCTTTTTATTTTCCCGCTGCAGAGCGCGTTCTCCAAACAGATTTGTTAGATTTGACACAAAATTTCATTTACTGCTAAATGCTAGAGTTCAGAATTGCATCGTAGCACATTCCCCAGGCCTCTCAGAATTAAATGAATCGCAGAATATTAGGAGACAGATCACTCAGCCGTCAGAGATGACTGAGGCGTGATCAAACATGGAGGAAAAAGCACAGCTCGCCACTCTCTTCCATGACTGAGAATTATTAAATCGTGTCTGTGTGTTTGTCGCTTTGATAACAAAGCAATGGAAGAATCTATCCATGTCGGGACTGCGGCACAGTGAGCGAGCCGCAACCACAGCTCTCGGCTGCTCTGCTGAATTGGAGTGTGAAATATGACCAGGCCCTGCTTAATAACACACCTGCTGTTTTGAACGTCTGTCCCTCTAAATCCTCCGCTAGCCCACTGACGGTTAACACTCCTGGCTAAAATGTGCCAAGAAGCGGAGTGCTCTAAAGCATGCAGTTCTCATAAATTACTGTTGAGCTCAGTCTGTTCGATTCATTCAATTGCCTACGATGACGGTTGCCATATCAGAGCGTAATTATGCAATTCCATTAGTTTCAACGGGAATACGCTACGTAGCGGACAGCAGGTGATGGCAGTTTCTAAACGACCTCTGTTAAGTCGTGCTGAGAAAATATTCCAACGCTCCATTGCTGTCATCGCCTTTGTTGCGCTGTGGTGGAGCTAGTTTGCATTATTTTTCTTCAACTCGCTGTATAATGAGAGGAATGACAATAAAACTACTTGATGTGAATGCCTTTTAGATTAAACTATGTGGTTTACAGAATTTGGTTGATCTCCAAACCGTCTCCTACTCCACCTCCTCCTTCTGTTTTTGGATTTAGTTTCTTTGGCTGCACTTACACTGCAAGGCCTAATGCACAATGTCTGTTTACCTTCCTTTTGGACATTATCGACGAATAAATAATAGCCAACAAAATGTATAAAATATTATATAAATAGATATTGGTCAGCTCTGAGGTTTGCTCTTCAGGACAGTTCGGCTTAAGTGCATAAAAAAATTTAACAGAATGGCTACGAGAAATGTTATGTAATTTGACATGCAGCTGTGAGGGACTAAATAATTATCAGTCATTCTCGCTCTTATTGCTCGGCTAAACACATTTACTCATTCCATATATAATAATTCCCATACATTCAGTAACTTAAGTCTGTCATGTCACAATAGCAATATATATTCATTTTACTGCATGTTTTACTGTTGCTTACATTGCTTCTACTTAAGATCTCCTACTCACTTTAGCCATTTTTATAATTCTGTAATATAAGATTTGTAATATTTTTAACAGAGCAGCAATACTTGGCAGTGGTCAAAAATTATTTTTCAAAATGACTTGGATTCATTCCTGCTTTTAAATTCACAGATGTGGTTTTGGACTGGAATTAAGCTACCACACACACCACACACACACACAAAAAAGGGCATTTGTACTGCAATAAAATCTCTAATCCCTGCAAATGCTGAAATGACCTCACTGAATAAGGCTAAGGACAAAAGGCCAGAATTTAAAGGAAGAATCAAACAAATTTACAAATAGGTCAGTATGACCAGATAGATATCATATCTAGACACTGAAAAGTTTAGTAAAATGTAATAAAGATGAGGCTTAAGGGTAGTCCCAGATTAAAATGCATGTTTGAGCTGTCTTAACTGAAAGCTACTTGCATTGACATATCTTAAAGGGCACCTATTATGCCCATTTTTCACAAGTTGTAAAATAAGTATATGTCCCCAGAGTGTGTATGAAGTTTTAGCTCAAAATACCCAACAGATATTTTTTTACAGCATGTTTAAATGAAAATGAAAAACGCACCGTTTTTGTCATGATACAACCAGACACAGGTAGATCCATACGCAGCATAGGTTTATTTACAGGGTAGTCAGACAGGCAATGATCACAGACAGCAGACACAGCATAGGAGACAAGGCTAAATCGTGGTCCAAATACCAGGCAGGAGATCAGAGGCAGGCAGCAGGCAATACAGAATCCAGGAAACAGGCAAGGGTCGAGAAACACAGACAGGAACAGACTAGGCTTGGATAACAGAACAAGATATCACTAGGAAACGCTCAGAGATGTACACAACAGTCACTACGTTTACAAGCTATCAATATTCGTGTTATGGTCGGGTTAAGGTCACTATTCGGGTTTCTGAAACATTCGGAATAACCCGTTTACATGCGTGAGCACTGAGCAGAGAGAATTACTCCTGTATACATGGAGTTTGTAATCAATTGGCAATATCCCGACGTAAACGGCGACGCACGGTTAGCGTCTGGTGTTACGGACAACATTAAGACGCAATATGCGTCAGTTCCGATTCTTCTTCCTGTATCCAAAGACAACAACAACAGAAGCAGCACGTGGACAATGGATAGTTCGGGGCAGATAGCGATCACCTTTGAAATAGATCTAAATTAATTTCCTCCTCGCTCCAAAAGATGGTGCTGTGCTGCATCTCGCCATGTTTACCTCTACTTATTGTTTACTTCCGGTATACGGCACGCGGGTTTTTGTATGCGCCAGACGGAAGTTCCTCTACTCAAAAGACCAAGATTCCTTGCGAATAGAACATGCGCAGAACACAAAGCTGTTGTTCCTTTTGATGGGGATATGCCGATACGCGTTTACATGACCAAATATTCGGGTTAGAAAAGGGGTACCCCAGGTATAATATTCAGGTTTTTAAAAACCGGTATATGAGGATATTCGGGTTTTTGCCGGTGTTTACATGGCCGTGCGCGCCCGGTTTATTGCTAATATTCCGGTTTTGAACGGGTTATTGGCTGCATGTAAACGTAGTCAGTGAAACAAGACTTCGCAAAGGGTAATAATGTGAGTGGGGTTTTAACTGTGAGTGGAGCTGCGTGTGAAACTAGATGCAGGTGTGAGAGTGATCAATGGCAACAGGTGTGTGTCTAATCAGTGCAAGGATGTGAGCGTGAACAGTCCAGGGTGTGTGCGTAAAACAGTCCAAGGATAACAGAACAGAAGAGTGGGGCGCCCTCTCGTGAAACTCGAGGGCAATGCAGCCAATCATTGTCACATAACCCCCTCTCTAAGGAGCGGCTTCCAGACGCTCCAAGCGGGGGGTAGAACGAAGGCGATCCAGGGGGAGGGACGGAGGGCCAGGCCCATGCAGGGGAACGGGACCAGGACATAGCCGCGGTGGGCCTGGGCCGTGGATCGTGGGCGGCCAGGAGGGAGCAGGACGTGATGGCGTCCAGGAGGGAGCAGGACGTGATGGCGTCCAGGAGGGAGCAGGACGTGATGGCGGCCAGGGCGGAGCAGGACGAGGCGGAGACCAGAGAGGATCAGGAAGGACCGAAGACCACGGCGGAGCCCCCTCAGGCTTCCCTGGATGTAAAGACCTCTCGGGCAACCACAGCAGAGAAGAGCCCTCAGGCGACCACGGCGGCACGACCTTCATGGTCCCTTCGTGGAACCTACTGCCCCCCCCCCCCCCCCCCCAAAAAAAAACTTGGAGGAACCTCCGGGGACATAGGCTGGAACAGGGACTAGCAATGGCTCAGAAATTGACAAAGGCTCAGGAACAGGCAATGACTCGGGAACTGACACTGGCTCGTCGAGGCTGACGTGAAGCTCTGGCTCGTCGAGGCTGACGTGAAGCTCTAGCTCGTCGTGGCTGACGTGAAGCTCTGGCTCGTCGTGGCTGACGTGAAGCTCAGGTTCGTCGAGGCTGACGTGAAGCTCTGGCTCGTCGTGGCTGACGTGAAGCTCTGGCTCGTCGTGGCTGACGTGAATCTCTGGCTCGTCGAGGCTGACGTGAAGCTCAGGTTCGTCGAGGCTGAAGTGAATCTCTGGCTCGTCGTGGCTGACGTGAATCTCTGGCTCGTCGAGGCTGACGTGAATCTCTGGCCCGTCGAGGCAGACGTGAAGCTCAGGTTTGTCGAGGCAGACGTGAAGCTCTGGCCCGTCGAGGCTGACGTGAATCTCTGGCTCGTCGAGGCAGACGTGAAGCTCAGGTTCGCCGAGGCAGACGTGAAGCTCTGGCCCGTCAAGGCTGACGTGAATCTCTGGCTCGTCGAGGCAGACGTGAAGCTCAGGTTCGTCGAGGCAGACGTGAAGCTCTGGCCCGTCGAGGCTGACATGAATCTCTGGCCCGTCGAGGCTGACGTGAAGCTCTGGCTCGTCGTGGCTGACGTGAAGCTCAGGTTCGTTGAGGCCGACGTGAAGCTCAGGTTCGTCGAGGCCAACGTGAAGCTCAGGTTGCTCTGGGTTGGCCGGGACCAGCGGCACAGGCTCTGGGCTGGAAGGGATCAGCGATGAAGACTCGGGATTGGACGGGACCAGCGGTGGAGGCTCCTCGTCCAACCTTCCCACAGTAAAGGCTGAACCACTCAGGCCAGGTCAATATACTGTCTTAAAGTGCTGTCAGGCTTAGGGTTCGGCATCAATGAGCGAAACGGTTCAGATAACCCACCACGGAACAGGAATGTTAGGAAAACGTTATTCATGGATGTGTAATGTGAAAGTTCGAAGAACTCCTCCACATACCACTCAAAGGATTGATCCTCTTGACGAAGTCGCATGATCTCAGCTCCCGTGTCCATGTTGGGCATTGCTGCGTGAGCTCGTCGTGGAATCGGGATCGGTTCAGGGCTGACAACTGTGGAGACGGGTTGAATCTGCGATGGTCCCGGTGTGGAAACATGAAGACCGCGAACCATCTTGGCCAACCTCTCCAACGACGAGGTGAGTTGATTCAGTTGATCCCGGTGTTCAGCGATCCGATCCACATTGGCTGACTGGGAAGCATACAAGGCTGACATGCTGCTGGATCTGGTTATGGCGAAGTCTTCTGTCATGATACAACCAGACACAGGTAGATCCATACGCAGCATAGGTTTATTTACAGGGTAGTCAGACAGGCAATGGTCACAGACAGCAGACACAGCATAGCAGACAAGGCTAAATCGTGGTCCAAATACCAGGCAATACAGAATCCAGGAAACAGGCAAGGGTCGAGAAACACAGACAGGAACAGACTAGGCTTGGATAACAGAACAAGATATCACTAGGAAACGCTCAGAGATGTACACAACAGTGAAACAAGACTTCGCAAAGGGTAATAGTGTGAGTGGGGTTTTAACTGTGCGTGGAGCTGCGTGTGAAACTAGATGCAGGTGTGAGAGTGATCAATGGCAACAGGTGTGTGTCTAATCAGTGCAAGGATGTGTGCGTGAACAGTCCAGGGTGTGTGCGTAAAACAGTCCAGGGATAACAGAACAGAAGAGTGGGGTGCCCTCTCGTGAAACTCGAGGGCAATGCAGCCGATCATTGTCACAGTTTTAGTGTGTATCCCTTTAAATGCAAATCAGCTGTTGCTGCCAGCACAGCACAGAGCCAGAGAATACAGGTCCTTCTAAAAAAATTTGCATATTGTGATAAAGTTCATTATTTTCCATAATGTAATGATAAAAATAAAACTTTCATATATTTTAGATTCATTGCACAGCAACTGAAATATTTCAGGTCTTTTATTGTTTTAATACTGATGATTTTGGCATACAGCTCATGAAAACCCTAAATTCCTATCTAAAAAAATTAGCATATTTCATCCGACCAATAAAAGAAGTGTTTTTCATGCAAAAAAGTCAACCTTCAAATAATTATGTTCAGTTATGCACTCAATACTTGGTCGGGAATCCTTTTGCAGAAATGACTGCTTCAATGTGGTGTGGCATGGAGGCAATCAGCCTGTGGCACTGCTGAGGTGTTATGGAGGCCCAGGATGCTTCGATAGCGGCCGTAAGCTCATCCAGAGTGTTGGGTCTTGCGTCTCTCAACTTTCTCTTCACAATATCCCACAGATTCTTTATGGGGTTCAGGTCAGGAGAGTTGGCAGGCCAATTGAGCACAGTAAACCATTTACCAGTGGTTTTGGCACTGTGAGCAGGTGCCAGGTCGTGCTGAAAAATGAAATCTTAATCTCCATAAAGCTTTTCAGCAGGTGGAAGCATAAAGTGCTCCAAAATCTCCTGATAGCTAGCTGCATTGACCCTGCCCTTGATAAAACACAGTGGACCAACACCAGCAGCTGACATGGAACCCCAGACCATCACTGACTGTGGGTACTTGACACTGGACTTCAGGCATTTTGGCATTTCCTTCTCCCCAGTCTTCCTCCAGACTAGGCACCTTGATTTCCGAATGACATGCAAAATTTGCTTTCATCCGAAAAAAGTACTTTGGACCACTGAGCAACAGTCCAGTGCTGCTTCTCTGTAGCCCAGGTCAGGCGCTTCTGTTTCTGGTTCAAAAGTGGCTTGACCTGGGGAATGCGGCACCTGTAGCCCATTTCCTGCACACGCCTGTGCACGGTGGCTCTGGATGTTTCTACTCCAGACTCAGTCCACTGCTTCCGCAGGTCCCCCAAGGTCTGGAATCGGTCCTTCTCCACAATCTTCCTCAGGGTCCGGTCACCACTTCTCGTTGTGCAGCGTTTTTTGCCACACTTTTTCCTTCCCACAGACTTCCCACTGAGGTGCCTTGATACAGCACTCTGGGAACAGCCTATTTGTTCAGAAATTTCTTTCTGTGTCTTACCCTCTTGCTTGAGGGTGTCAATGATGGCCTTCTGGACAGCAGTCAGGTCGGCAGTCTTACCCATGATTGCGGTTTTGAGTAATGAAACAGGTTGGGAGTTTTTAAAAGCCTCAGGAATCTTTTGCAGGTGTTTGGAGTTAATTAGTTGATTCAGATGATTAGGTTAATAGCTCGTTTAGAGAACCTTTTCATGATATGCTAATTTTTTTAGATAGGAATTTTGGGTTTTCATGAGCTGTATGCCAAAATCATCAGTATTAAAACAATAAAAGACCTGAAATATTTCAGTTGGTATGCAATGAATCGAAAATATATGAAAGTTTAATTTTTATCATTACATTATGGAAAATAATGAACTTTATCACAATATGCAAATTTTTTTAGAAGGACCTGTATATGCTGTATGTAGATAGAACAGGTACAGTCTAGTTTAATTACGGCTATTAGTACAAGCATGTTGTAGCGGACCCCGTCCGAATGATGGACAAAAATTTACTGATGAGTTCAATGAAGTTTATTGTACATCACACAAAAGATCAGTCAGTTTTACTCGAGAAAATCACTGTAAGAGCTGAATAAACGCAGTAGCCTATAAGAAGTGCACATCGTTACAACTAACAGCAAACAAATATATACACACCTTTTCAGTGGGTGCTTACTGCTGCTTAATAAACTGGTAAACTTTATATCCGTAAAACGGCCCGATGAGCTGTAATAAAGTGCACACTCTCCCTTTAATTTCTGCCATGATCACTGATCAGTAACGTTAGGCCCATCGCTCCGGAAACTGTAAGCAGGATCACGAACAGTTGGTACAGATCCATCCTCGAGTAACAACGAGAGTAACGAGAGCTATGTTCATTCTTACATCCAACAACAAAACACCTCAACGCTTTAGAAGACATTCTTGTCTACAGCTGCTCCAGCGTATAAATAATAGCGGACTGTGTTTAGCTCACTCAGGGCGGGTCTATGCTAAAACTGCAGTGTCAGTCAACAGTCATAGGAGGGGCTTGTGCAAACGTACGTCACATTGCCCAGAATCTGAGAACGGTTTGTTCTGAGACAGTGCTTATGATTTATGGGGATTTAAAAAAAAGCACTGGGTGGATTTTTATCATTATAGTGTGGTTGTGTACACACACTGCCAACACATTTACACCATGTAAAAGTGAATTTTGCATAGGTGCCCTTTAAAATACAGTATGTCAATGCCATTGTTTTGTCTCAAGATGCACACCAGTAATGTTTTTTTTAAGCCACGGTTATAAAAGCTACTTAAATGTCCTAATTGAGCTAAGGCCTAATCCTGGCTTAATCAAAGTCAAGTCAAGTCAAGTCTAGCGCTTTTTACAATACAGATTGTTTCAAAGCAGCTTTACAGTGAAAACAGGAAAATAATGCAACAAAGTTGCATTAGTTTCTGCTGTACAGCAGATCTAGAAGAAAATAGCATTATGGTCTATCTTAAGTAAATTCAGTGATGGTTAATTTTTGTTGTAAAAAAGTTATTAATTTAGTTCATTTATATATACACTCACCTAAAGGATTATTAGCAACACCATACTAATACTGTGTTTGACCCCCTTTCGCCTTCAGAACTGCCTTAATTCTACGTGTCATTGATTCAACAAAGTGCTGAAAGCATTCTTTAGAAATGTTGGCCCATATTGATAGGATAGCATCTTGCAGTTGATGGAGATTTGTGGGATGCACATCCAGGGCACGAAGTTCCCATTCCACCACATCCCAAAGATGCTCTATTGGGTTGAGATCTGGTGACTGTGGGGGCCATTTTAGTACAGTGAACTCATTGTCATGTTCAAGAAACCAATTTGAAATGATTCGAGCTTTGTGACATGGTGCATTATCCTGCTGGAATTAGCCATCAGAGGATGGGTACATGGTGGCCATAAAGGGATGGACATGGTCAGAAACAATGCTCAGGTAGGCCGTGGCATTTAAACAATGCCCAATTGGCACTAAGGGGCTTAAAGTGTGCCAAGAAAACATATCCCACACCATTACACCACCACCAGCCTGCACAGTGGTAACAAGGCATGATGGATCCATGTTCTCATTCTGTTTACGCAAAATTCTGACTCTACCATCTGAATGTCTCAACAGAAATCAAGACTCATTTCCAGTCTTCAACTGTCCAATTTTGGTGAGCTCTTGCAAATTCTAGCCTCTTTTTCCTATTTGTAGTGGAGATACCCAGTGGGGTCTTCTGCTGTTGTAGCCCATCCGTCTCAAGGTTGTGCGTGTTGTGGCTTCACAAATGCTTTGCTGCATACGTCGGTTGTAACGAGTGGTTATTTCAGTCAAAGTTGCTCTTCTATCAGCTTGAATCAGTCGGCCCATTCTCCTCTGACCTCTAGCATCAACAAGGCATTTTCGCCCACAGGACTGCCGCATACTGGATGTTTTTCCCTTTTCACACCATTCTTTGTAATCCCTAGAAATGGTTGTGCGTGAAAATCCCAGTAACTGAGCAGATTGTGAAATACTCAGACCGGCCCGTCTGGCACCAACAACCATGCCACGCTCAAAATTGCTTAAATCACCTTTCTTTCCCATTCTGACATTCAGTTTGGAGTTTAGGAGATTGTCTTGACCAGGACCACACCCTTAAATGCATTGAAGCAACTGCCATGTGATTGGTTGATTAGATAATTGCATTAATGAGAAATTGAACAGGTGTTCCTAATAATCCTTTAGGTGAGTGTATATATATATATATATATATATAGATGTTCTGGAGAAAACAGTGATGTCATCGTCCAGCTCAGTTCAGTTCTCCTACAAAGGTGTCAATGCAGGCAGATCAATAATATTGCTGAATATTAAGTGTCCCCAACTAAGCAAGCAAAAGCCAAAGGCAACAGTGGCAAGGAACCAAAACTCCATCAGCTGACAGAATGGAGAAAAAAAAAACCTTGGGAGTAACCAGGCTCAGTCGGGGGAGATTCAGGCACCATTTCGGGTCAGAAGTCAGATTGGGTCGGAACATTCACAATTTTATCTCAAGCCCTGTCTGTGTAACCAGGCCTTACTTTTTAAATATATTCAAATAGAAAACCTTTATTTTAAATTGTAATATTTCACAATATTACTGTTTCACAGCAACTTTGATCAAATAAATGCTGCCTTATAGCCTGGCATGCCAGACATACATCAGGATGTTAGGTCTGGGAACTCACCATTGACAGGGTTCAATACGAGGGGGCGGGATAAACGGCTGTTTTTCAAATTCCCTCTGCACGCAATAGGATAGCGCTACAACCAACCAGAGCAACGAAGAAGGTGACGTCTTTTATATCTTCCTTTGTTAAAAATGACTCAAGTGCCGTTCTTTGTTTTTGTTTCAAAGAAAAACTTAACTTCAAATAATCCAGTGTCGCAGCCAAAGCCAAATCGAAAGACAGCTGTTCGCCAGCAGCAGCAGCCATTCTTGGTTTTCAAGTAGCTGTGAACCGTCGCAACTCTGTCGTCATTATGTTAAGCCCGCCCGCCGACTCTATACACGATGTGATTGGCCTGACTAGAGTTTGGTTTTTCCAGCTCGAAAGTCAACGGAGAGTTGCTAGACTACACTGGCAGTAAAATAAATTTTGCTGCCGCAAGGGGGAGTCTAGATTTCTAGGCTAGCTGCCTTAGTGAGCATAAAGGCCTGTTCACACTAAGAATGATAACTATAAAGATCTATATTGAGTCAACACCAGTGGACGATATTGTTCTGTTTATTCTAAGCACACGCTGCAATTTTGTCTTCTGTCGCTTTAAATGCTCAAGCAGTTTAAAGCAGGATGGGTTCTGATTGGCTCATACGTGTTTTTGTAATTGTGGCCTTCACCATCTCTCCAAAGTTTCACCTCTGGAGCCATCATTAATCCTTTACTTTCAACCAACCTGCCCATTTATCTCCTCTCCCCCTGCTTATCATTTGGCTGGATGCAGTAGCGTTAATGTGATCTGCCATGCTTCAGTAAAACACACTCTAATCTCCATGGCTCTATGGGTTGAGTTGGACCCTTTTTGCTATTCCTGGCTCTGCCATCCCTCATGTTTATGGTCCATCTCTTATGATGCGCTTGTCATCGGAGCGCTTGTTTCATTGTTCGAGAACCCTTGAGCTTTTGCACCTTCACAGGGCTCGATGAATAGGCAGAAAAGGAATAAGCGGGATTGATGCGAAGGTATTTTTTAGGGTCTCCAAAGGGAAAGCAAGAATTCGAGGGATGGGCAGACATTGATAACCCTGTAACAAGCCAGATGTGATTACATCAGCAAATTCCCTTCACATACAGTTGTGGTGGATGCACGGAGGATACTGATCATTATGAATCAGCTTGTAAAGAAAGTCCTCTCATTGGTTCTATTACACACATGCAGCAGGGATAATTGGAAAAGGAAATGCATATAAATGGCATAGTAAACCTGCTTATGCCACGGTTTAATGCAATCATTTCTCTTGCGGCCATGCGATCAGCAAGGTACAACTCATTATTTTTTTAAATATAGCCTTCAGAGCCAAGATAATACTTGAATTCAAATCAATGGTCACATTATTAAGCGTACACAAGAATTTTGCATGGTAATCAAGAGTGTGAGTGGGATACGTAGAGAAGGAAAGAAAGAGGTAATGGCAGCTGAGCAGGTCCGCTGGATTAGGATGCTACGTGGATCGTTTCTCTCAAACGCTCCCCACAGGTGAGACACTTAACCTAGGAAGTGCTGATCATCAGCTGGTGTGATGGAGGTCAATGGATACGCTGATAAATCACAGAGCTGATAAAAGCGGCTTTACCACTTACAGCCCTGGGATCACAATCTGGGATCAATGTGAGACATTCATGCGGACATGTGGAGGTGAGTAGATCTGATTTAAGGCTTTCCATGCTACTGTTAATCCTGGGAAATTTTTTTACCCCAGTTTAGGGACACTTTTAACCCTGGGTTAAACAATGTTTCACACTGATTTTATTGTTAGCATCACTTTAACCCTGGGTTATGAAGCACTTTGGTGACATTAACCCTGAACTGCAATGCCAAGGTGTACAGTTCGAAACAACTGCTAGAATGTTAATGTGTGGTAGTTTAGCAACAGACAACCGGCTGTGTTCAGTTCCGGTATCGAAAAGTCCTGAAAACATTAACTAGGGATTTAACAGGGATTAAAGTCAGCATTAAAATGAAGTTGAGATTGGTTTTCTACCCTATTGTGACATAAATCTGAGCGAAACTGTTTCTGGAATGAGGAGAAAAAAAATGTAGGCCGGGTCTTGAGTTTGTCTGATGGGAATTGACTGGATCGTTGTCGTTTGCTGCGATCTCATGTGAGTGACAGGTCATTGGAGGTAAGTGGTTATTGTCCCACCCCACGCCAGTGAACGCGTCCTCAGAGAGATCTGAGACCACCCAGAACCCCCAGCAACCACCAAGCCACGCTATAGAAACCACTCTATATATTAATCTCTAAAAGAGAAGGAAGCATTTTAACATTTAATAAAAAATTACACACTTCAAGGGATAGTTCAGTCAAAAATGAAAATTAACCCCTGATTTACTCACCCTGAAGTCATCCTAGGCGTATATGACATTCTTCTTTCAGACGAATACAATCGGAGTTATATAAAAAAATGTCCTGGCTCTTCCAAGCTTTATAATAGCAGTGAATGGTTGTTTCTGTTTTGAAGTCCATAAAAGTGCATCTATCCATCATAAAAGTGCTCCACACAGCTCTGGGGGGTTAATAAAGGCCTTCTGAAGTGAAGCCATGCGTTTGTGTAAGAAAATTATCCATATTTAAACTTTATAAAGTAAAATAACTAGCTTCCGGCCAAACGAACATATAGAGTCCACTTAAGTCTATAATGCGACATACTGCTGATATTTACGCTACGCCGTGACGCATTACGTCACAACTGTAAGTTGCGCTTTAGGCGTAAGTAGACTGCGTATAGCTGTTTGGCCGGAAGCTAGTTATTTTACTTTATACATTTTTAAATATGGATATTTTTCTTACACAAACGCATCTCTTCGCTTCAGAAGGCCTTTATTAACCCCCCAGAGCCGTGTGGAGCACTTTTATGATGGATAGATGCACTTTTATGGACTTCAAAACAGAAACGGCCATTCACTGCCATTATAAAGCTTGGAGGAGCCAGGACATTTTTTAATATAACTCTGATTGTATTCGTCTGAAAGAATAATGTCATATAAACCTATGACTTGAGGATGAGTAAACCATGGGCTAATATAATTTTTTGGGTGAACTATCCCTTTCAGCTTTAATTACTAGCCCAGGCCTTGAACAATGTGCAACATGGAACACTAACCCAAGGGTTAAAAATCCAGTGTGGTTTACTAAGCCTGTGTGCTGTCCTGTGATGAATGCTGCATCTTGTTGAGCGTCACCCGCTAGGTGTTACAGATGTGTCATTTTCTGGAAGTCAGTCTGGCAGGTGTCTTAACATATGTGACAAGTCAGTAGCTGTGGTTATTTTATTTTAGTGATATCTGCAGTTGCAGGTGCAGGAGGTAACATGGACTAGAAAAAAAACTGCAAATAGGACAGTTTTTTGACACTCTGTGCTGGAGGTGTAAACCATTTCTGCAATTCCAGGTTGTAACATTCTGCGATTGTTCCTGAATAATTTATCAACACTTTTAAATAAAACGAGACTCAGAAAATGAGGAGAGCTTCAGCTAACCCTTGTTTATTCTCTGCGGTCTGATTCTCCCACTCGACTGACTTCTCTGTTGAGAATGAGATTAGGTCTGCGGATGCAGAAACTGGTTCCAGGTTTGAGTGGGCAATGCGGAATGTCATGTAAATGCCATAGGGGAAATCGATCCAGAGGTAGACCTTTTCTTGGCTACCCATGAAATTATCACACACAGAGAGATGACAAAACAGACATTCAAAGGTGCATAGAAACATACACAGGATAAATGAAAACGGACTCAAACAAGCATGGCGCTTTCATTCACATGGACACTGAAACTCTTTGATATGATGACCTTTAACATGCTGTGAGCTCCATGGATAGGTGAAGAAGAGAGAGAGAGCGAGATCACACTGGCGCTGTGTGCATCCTCTCTTAATTAAAATCCTCTAATGCGGCATGCTGCATGTTGAGAGTGGACCAATCACAGAGCTTCATTCTCAACACACCGATATTAAACGGCAGCATCTCTTAAAGTCCTCTCTCCGGGGGGCAGCAGTGTGCTTGTCTAATGACTAAAAGCCATAACAAACACAAAGCCTTCATTACACTCATTCTTAGCCACCGATTTCATCAATCAATACACCACATCATCCTGTCTCAGCCACTAAAGCCTAATGATATCCACAGACAGATCCTTCTGTGGATATTCTGTATTCCTTTTTAAATGACTAGACAGTGTATTCAGTGCCAGAGATTTCAATACTTCCTAGTTGAATGCAGTATGTTGTCATTGTTTAGATCTATAAGCAGCTAATTAGCCATGCTTGTTAAAGTAAGTATTATTATTACTCCTACTTGGTTAGTGGTTTGAACAACCCCATTTTACATTTACATCTATGTCCATGTGATTAGAAACTAGAAAAAGATGGGAAGTTATATAGGGCTGAATGATTGCTAGGCATTTATTTATACATTTAGGTGTTGCTAGGGTGTTGTAGTTTCTTGCTATGGTGTTACAGTATTTATATATCTACTCAGCAATTGCGGTAAGCATCATTAACATTTTGTGTCATTCGACCTCTTGGGTGGATTGGCTCATTATTTACCACTGAATGATTCCGTCTGTCCAAAGCAGCCTTAAATGGGATAGGTCACCCTAAAATGAAAATTAAGTCATAATTTATTCACCCTGGTGTTGACACACAAAGGAAAGTGTCGTATATTCCAAGTGTTCTGGGGGTATACAATATGAAATATTGTTGAATATATCCATTGTGTTCATCGTAAAAAAATTCATATAAGTACGCAGATATATTTTTGGGACTTCTAGACGTTGTATTTCGTGTTGCGCTTTTGTAAATCTTGATATCTCACAACTTGTGTGTGTTTTTTTTTGTGTGAGACGGAGTGAACTGCAGCTCTAACAGAGTCACATGAATGCGCACGTTGCGTAGCTGTGCACCAAAGACCAACGGCCAAGGTCAAGATTTGTAAACCCCCAGAACACTTATATGAATATATGACAGGTGTCAAATGGGATCATTCTGTGATACTTTTGTGTCTTTTTTAAAAAGCATGATGCTGGTCGCTATTCACTGCCATTATATGGATAAGCACAAAAATTCTCCTTTTGTGGTCCATAAAAGAAAGAAGGGCATACGGCATTAGAAAAACACTGGGGTGAGTAATCTGTGACTTAAATGTTCACTTTTAATTAACTGTCCCTTTAATAACACAACTGTAATGACACAATAGATTAGAAAGTACAAATGTGATCAGTGACAGTTGAAGGTACGTATAGATCCGTATATAGCCACTGGTGTGCTGATTATCATGGATGTTAGCAGGAGCAGGTGGCGTCAGAATGCATGTAATAACCTGGGAGTGTATTTCCAGCCAGGTAAAACTGTGAGAAAACACCATTTACTAAGTAGATGTAGAGCATAAATCATCTACTCTTCCCATCCCTCCTCCCAAATTGCTTTTTCTCTACCATCCTACTCTGTCTATCTCTCTTTTCCCACATCCCCCTACTTTTGTGCCCCCTCTCCATCTCCCCCCCTCTCCTCTCTCCATCTCATTTCCCCTCCTTCATTTTCATCCTTCTCTCCTCTCTCATTTCCTGCTGGCCGGCCCTCCATCACCCTCTCTCTCAGTGTGCAGACATCACTGCCATATTGGGACAGTGACACCTCCATTAATCAATTTAGCAAACACCACGGGCTGATCTGCACACAGTGTCATGCACACACGCACATGCCAAAACATCGAGGACGAGTATCTACAATTCATTCACCTCGATCTTGCCCTGTGGAAGTCAAGGTCATGCAGTCCATTGGGGAATCCGTACGCAATATAAACTGAGGTTGTGGTATGTTGGATTTTGCACCACTGGATGTAACATTCCCGCTTCCTTTGTGGTTATTAAATTTTTTTTTTTTTACAGATACCATATGCATGGCATAAATGGGATCTCATTGGTGAGGACTGAATAGCAGTCTTAAAAGGATGTCCACTCAATACTGCCATCTTCTGACATGATTCTGGTATTGCATTACCAACATTAACTTATGCTAATGCTGCCCCCTACAGGTTAGTTAGTGACCCACTAACTGCTGAGTGAAATACTGCCCCCTTTTGACAGGAAAGTTGAATTTCAATTTACTCTTTTAATTGATTAGGGAACTTCAAGGTACTTCAGTTCAGACTCAACAATGCCACTGCCAGTATATTCCTTGAAAAAAAAAAATTTGTATTATACAAATATTATTATAATTCAAAATAAAGAATCAAATAAAGAAAAAAAGACGTTTACGTTCCCTTTTTAAAAAAATACATGGCCACATACTGTTAAAATGAGTACTTATGGAAATTTTATACTTTAAAATAATGTACTTAAGTGTAAACTGAAGGTAATGCTTTTTTACATTTATTTGCATGTTAATTGTTTAAATGTTTAAATTTATATTAAATGCAATCAGCTACATTTTGTGTGCTTTTTTGACCCACTTAATTAGGACATCTTTATATATAATTTCATAATTTATATGTTCTATAATATTATAGAAATATAAATGTGAAACAGATTCAGATGTTAATCTGAAAAATATTATTTAGACAAAAAATGGCAACACAATACTGCAAATGTGATTGCAATACATTATATTCAGTCGCTTCCACTGTCACTGTCATCGTCACCATCCTCCTCCTCCTCTTGAAATATGGTTAAAGCATTTATAGTCAACTAAAATATAATTTTATGTAATTTCTGTTGAAATGTCGGAGGATTTCGATAAGAGAAGAGGAGCTTGAGTTTGTTGCACAGCCCTATTTCCGCGAGAGGCATCTACGTTTACGATGCTCCTACATCCTAAGTCATACATCGCGTCAGGGGTTACTCTTTTGGCACAAGTCGACTTGCCACTTGCGTCGTAGGTTCATCTGCCGGAAGCTGGTTATTATAACTAATAAAGTTTTAAATATGGATGTATTTCTTAAACAAACGAATCGCTTCGCTTCAGAAGGCATTTATTAACCCAATGGAGACGTATGGATTACTTTTATGATGGATGGGTACATTTTGGGCTTCAAAATCT
The DNA here is from genome assembly GCA_031834385.1 of Semotilus atromaculatus. NCBI lineage: Eukaryota > Metazoa > Chordata > Actinopteri > Cypriniformes > Leuciscidae > Semotilus > Semotilus atromaculatus. The sequence goes on from JAULUF010000022.1 coordinate 31,747,835, forward strand.
TGCTTAATTTCATTAATATTCTATTAGCCTATCTGTGAGTAAAAGTTTTTTAAATTACACTTTTAAGATTTGATGAACAAGTGATCCAATGTATCTATTACTTGATTCGCCAAAAATCAGTTTGACATGATTTAAGAAATCCCTATCATGGATTTTTTAAAGTTTCCTAATGTTGTTTTGGAGTCTCCTACAACAGGTTTGCATGCACCAAACGTCAAAAAACTGTATTATTTTCTCATAATATACATTTGCACATCACCAGATTTTCAATAATTCTCAAACGACTCGCCAAATGAATCAATCTCTCTAAATCCCTCGTTTTGCGAGCTTCTCTGCTCTGATTGGCCAGACAGCTCAGTCTGTTGTGATTGGTTAACCGTGTAATGCCCATTGCCATAACACCGACAGCTCTGTGTGTCCTGAGGCTTCCTACACCGTAAACTTAACACAGTAACGAACATTGACGTCGATTTTCACCATATTAATCCGAGCGCAAGTCCAATGATGAAACACTAGAAGAAAAAACATTAGTTCAAACCGAACCTCCATCGCAAGGACGACACGAGCAGGATGTTTCAGTGATTCACTACTCGGTTTGAGGTAACTAATAGCCGAGCTCTAGCGTGAATGACTGATGTAACATAAACATTGGTAAAACAAATCCTTGGGCAGTGGGAAAAAAATGTCTTTACCGTCACATTGTGTCAGCGTCTCCTCGACATGATGCTCTCCAGTATAAACAGGACTCAGCTGCTGGTTTGAGGTTTAAGTTTCCCTGGTGCGAGCGCAATAAGTGGGCGGGCTAATGTTTCGTCTTGAGGTCACAACAAAACGGCTTATGACTCGTTTGAAAAACAATTCATTTCATTGACTCAGAGTCGACTCTTACTTTTGAAAGACAATAACTTTATATACGGTGCACTTTCATATTTAAAACTTTGCAGGATGTTTTCATTCACTTAGAGCTATATTACACGCTACATGAAAGGTTCATTTTCAAAAATCCATGATAGGGGCACAGATTGCATATACAGAGATAACACTAGATATGTATCCACCCAAGTAGCAAATTTAATTTACATGAAAAATCAGAGCAGTCCAAAAACTATTTATGAATAAACCAGTGTCCATGTCTCCTTAATAATTACAATATTGGCTTTAACATACTGTACAATGGAAAGAATACAAAATCATTCTTACCTGTATAATGTCTGTCATCTGCATTAGAAGCAAAACACAGGAAAAAGAGAATAACAGAATTATAAGGAATGATAATAAAATTGATTCTGTAATTGAAAGTACATAAATACTCACAGTGGCAGACAGGTTTGGGTGAGTCCCACTTGCCCAGCTTAGTGCAATGTGTGCTGTTTCTGCCCACCAGGATGAAACCCTCCAGACAACTGTAGTGAAGTATTGTGTCCTCCACAGCTGGGCCTGCAGGGTGCACCGTCACACGGCCGTTCTCCAGAGACGTCCACACCCGCGGACACGGCAGCACTGAGGCGCAAACAGAACAGTGAAGGGTCAGCTATACAAATGTATGCCTTTTAAGATCCTTCGAAATCTGATTGAACTATTATATTGACTTGTGTCACGGTGAGGATGATGAAAAAGGTTCAAACAGGTTCTAATAAACTAAAGGTTATTTGGTAAAACAAACTCACGTAATCCATAAAGCTAAAAGCTTTGTAATAGCGTGTGTAGGATAAACAAATCATACATAAAGCATACACGTTCACACTATCAATACCAGACACTAACTGAATGAAAACGTGTTGCTTATATGTGGTTTATATTAATTTAAGATCTATATTTCTTGTGAGCAGTCTCAAATGGAAATTTCCCTTATGGGATTAATAAAGTTTATAACTTTCATTACCATACCTAACCTTTATAAGGCATAACAGTGTTATAATTCATCTGTCTAAAGCAGTGAAAAGATAAATGATGACAAAAACCAAACAAATCCTTCAGAGAGACCAATTATATAACACACAATATGCTTTTATAACTTCACATTTCCTCCCGGAAGTTAATACGTCAAACACATCAGTGCTTTCTGTCAACACCATCTGTCTGATTTTAAACCAGCACAGGACAGTCTGAAGGTTATGTATTAGTTATTAGTGTGTGTGTCTGTGTCTGTGTGTGTGTGTGTGTGTGTGTGTGTGTGTGTGTATGTGTGTGTCTGTGTGTGTGTATGTTTGCTCGTGTTTATATTACATTGTGGGGACCAAATGTCCCCACAAGTATAGTAAAACCTGAAATCACCTACATTGTGGGGACCAGCCAGCGGTCCCCATGAGGAAAACAGCGTATAAATCACACTAAGTAATGTTTTTTGAAAATGTAAAAATGCAGAATGTCTCCTGTGATGGGTAGGTTTAGGGACAGGGGCAGTGTAAGGGGACAGATTATACAGTTTGTACAGTATAAAAACCATTACGCCTATGGAGAGTCCCCACAAAGATAGCGAACCAGACATGTGTGTGTGTGTGTGTGTGTGTGCACTCATAGCTTACTTTTAAAGACAATATTGCCAAAAAAAAGACTTATCCAGACGTTAGCTAAATTTGACAAAACCTCCTTTTTGGGGATGTCCTCAAAAGGAAAAAGAATAGCATCTTGCTGTAATTGTAGATTATGCACAGTGTACACTGATGTTCAAAAGTTTGAGGTCAGAAAGATATTTAGCAAGGATGCAAAATTTATTAGTAAAGTGACACTAATGAGACACTAATCTTCAAAATGAATTTAATCTGATTTCACATTCTGAAAGTTATTTGAACCCTACTGTAACGTTCTACAGTGTAATTTTATTTTTGTGTTTCTTTGTATATTTTGTGTCAGGCCAGTAGTGGCAGTAGTGGTTGTTTCTCTGCATGTCTTCTGTGCAGGTAAAGTCAGATGAGGGCAATCACCTCTGCTGATGGCTGCTTGATGGGATTCGTCTTCAAAGGAAAAGAAGAATATAAAGCCTCACTGATCCCCACTGAGGAGAAGCTTGTTTTCCTGCTGGTTGGACTTGACTTATTTGTTGTGTTGGTATATTGCTGCTGCTGTTTGGTTGTGACCAATTGTAAAAACCTACCCACCTTACTTTTCATTGTTGTTAAAAGCTTCTGAATAGTGTTAAGTTGATGTATACACTTGTTGTTGCTGAACCCAACTGTTATACTATTTATTTTGATGTTTCTTTTGTAACGCTTTTCTCCTGTTTAAAGAAGAGAGGGAGTCAGGGAACTATTTTGTTGTTTATTTCCTTTTTCTTTCCTTAAGGTAAGTGTAGATTGGGTACCTACAGTTAGAGGTATTTTGTTTATGTATTTTCTATGACTTTTCTCACTCCTGAAGTCTTAAAACTTCCTATACTTGTGTTACACCAAATAAATCTTGTTGTATCACATTTCTGTTGTTATTGGTATGTAACCTTTTGGAGCCAAACATTTGTTTTGTTAATTTTAGTTCTTTAATGTTGCTTTCCCTATCCTAGACTGGGTGGAACGTAACATTAAGTGGGGGCTCGTCCGGGAGTTAAACAACTCCTCTCTTCCTCAGTATTTCCTTTTGTGACTGAAAAAAAGGAGGTAAGCCTTTGTTATTATTACTGTCATTTTGATTTGTTCCTTGACTGTTTTTGACCTTGGTGAAAAATGAGATTCTGTGCTAGGGCCAGTATGGATTTTGATCTTATATCACTTACACTTAGGCCTACAATAGAAGAATTTAACCGTTGTCAAAAGAAAGACCTATTGTTGATAGCCGATTTCTTTAGAATTGAAGTACCAAGAGAAGCTAATAAGCAGGTTATCAAAGATGACCTGTTTGAGAAGCTAGTAAATGCTGGTATTTTGCCAGAAGAGTATAAGGGGGTGATTGAAGAAGTACCAGATGTTGCTGGGGAAACTGTAGATCAAGAGCTTCTTCTTGGCTCTAAAAGTGTTGAATCTTATGATGATCCTAAGATGGCGCTTAAACTAAAGGAGTTAGATCTGTCAATAAAGAAACAAGAGTGTGAGGCTCAAAGAATCCGGCTTCGGACTATTGAAATACAAGCTGATCGTGATATTAGATTGCGGCAGCTAGATTTACAGGCTCAGCAAATGCAGATTAAGCCCGTTCCATCGCCACGATCTAGAGCTCCCTCTGGCACTACTCCTGTGCAAAGTCCTGCTCATTCAATGTCAGATTCACAAATATGCTTTGATGTGAGTAAACACATTGCGTTAGTGCCAAAATTTCGTGAGAGTGAAGTTGACTCCTATTTTACTGCATTTGAATGAGTGGCTGCTAATTTGAAATGGCCAAAGGAGATGTGGGCTTTGTTACTGCAATGCAGTTTAGTAGGAAAGGCCCAGGAGGTTTCCGCAGCTTTGCCCATCGAGCAGTCTTTAGACTATGACATTAAGTCTGCAGTACTCAGAACCTATGAACTTGTGCCTGAGGCCTATTTCCAGAAGTTTCGAAATTTGTCAAAAACAGTCAATCAGACCTTTGTAGAATTTGCTGGAGAAAAGAAGGCTCACTTTGAAAAATGGTGTCTATCTAGCAAAGTTAGTAGTTTTGAACAGCTGCAGGAATTACTTTTGTTGGAGGATTTCAAGAGTTGCATCCCAGAGAAAATTGTTGTACACTTGAATGAAAAAAGGGAGACTTCTCTGCAGGATGCGGCAGTTTTTTGTGATGAATTCGTGTTGACACACAAACATGTGTTTTCTTCACCACGTCCGACTAGGGGTCTGTCTTTGAGGGACGAGAGTAGGGAGAGAGACATGTCTAAAACTTTTTCTTACGTGAACAAGAATGACATGCCAGTTGCTGTTGGACGTAGGCCTGTTGCTAAACCAAAGGGAGATGGGCGTGTATGCTTTTATTGTCTTGACCCTGGTCATTTAATTTCTGAGTGCAAGGCCTGGAGACAGAAAAATCCTGCTGCCAAGAATAAAAGTGTAGAGTTTATTCAGAATGTGACCATTTCTGATTCTCCACCTGAGTCCAAGGTATATGAACCTTTCATCTTGACCGGCTCTGTGTCTCTTTCTGCTGATGCTGACTTTAAACCTATCCAGATGTTGAGGGACACTGGATGTGCACAGTATTTGATTCTGAAGAGTGCTCTGACCTTCTCATCTGAGTCATATACTGGTTCAAGTGTTTTGATACAAGGTATTGAGTTGGGCTGTGTCAAAGTCCCGTTGCACCAAGTCCATTTAAAGTCTGATCTTGTTGGGGGGCCAGTGAAGTTAGCTGTATGTTCTCAGTTACCAGTGAAAGGGATAAGTCTTATTCTAGGAAATGATCTAGCTGGTGGCAAGGTTTTTCCCTGTCCTGTGGTAACGGATGTGCCTACTGTTTGTGGTCCAAGTGACATATCAGAACGGTTTCCCTCTGTCTTTCCTATTTGTGCTGTGACTCATGCTCAGGCAAGTAAATAGTATGATGTTGTGGAGCTCTCAGACTCTTTCTTGATTCCCCAGAGTGAGCTGGTGGAAGTCAAATTGTCTATTGACCCTGAACTTTTTAAATCTGACCTTGATGACCTGACTGAGGTAGAGAAAATTCCTCTAACAATTAGTAGAGAACAGTTGGCTATAGCACAAAAGTCTGATCCCACTTTGTCTAACTGCATCAGTGCTGCCCATGCTGGTGAGAGAAGTCCTAAAACTAGAGTAGGATATTTCTGGGACAGGGATGTGCTAATGCGTAGGTGGAAGTGACGATATTCTGATGAGGATGAGTGGAGTGCATGCTACCAAATTGTTCTTCCACAAGGTTATCGAAGACAAGTTCTTAACTCTTCCGAGTCGCCGATCACGCCGGCGTGATCAAGTTACATGATCAGTTTAAGACGTCGAAGCATTAAAAAAGTCACGTTGAGCGCTGCCGTCCACTTCTGTCGAAAGTGCTGGCTTGAAACTCTATTCTACTTTTTGTTTTGTGTTGATAGACCAAGTAAAACCGGAGATATGATTATTTAAACTTTATATAAAAAAAAATATAGAAAATATTGAAGCATTCGTAAAAGAACGCAAGATGGGATGCGACATGCGTTGCATTTATTCTAATAACTTCGTCGTTTTTTGTCATAAAACAAAACTGAGAAAAATGTGTGAATCTGCTGATTCTGCTCTTCAGGCTGCACATTTTACGGAGTGGAGGAGGAGCCAACTGAGCAAACACGCGAAATTGAAAGGTGGGAGATTGACGGAGTAGACAAAGAGAGACATATAGCCTATAGAGAGAGAGATATTATTACTAGTTTTGGTAAGAGTTTGAGTAGACTTTGAGAGTAGTTTAGGAGTACTGTAGATAGTTTAGGTAGTTTAGGTGTAGTTTAGGAGTAGATTTTGAGCTTTTTGTGAAAGGAAAATTTTGTTTTTTGAAAAAAGAAAAAAAAAAGAAAAAAACACCTGATATATGTTGTAAATAGTTGTATGTATAGTTTGGTTTTGTGTTCATTTTACATTTTGTATGGTATATTTGCACTATTTAGGAACCCCTCTTACTCATGCAATGCAAGTCCTGTAAGGCAGCTGTCTGTGTAATTTTCTGTTAAGTGTTTTGTAGAGTTTCTTAGCAAAAAATAAAAGAAAAAAAACGCCTATTGCCACACCTGCTTTTTGCTGTATATAGTTTGATTTTATTTCAGTTTAACCTTTTTTATGTTGTATTTGCACTATTTGGGAACCCTCATACTCTGGGAATGCAAGGCCTTAAATATAGCTCTCTGTATAATTGTGCATAAACTGTTTTAAAAAGTGGCAAGCTAAAAAAAAAAAAAGCCTATGGCTACACCCGCTTTTTTTTGTAAATCATTTTTTTATTTTTTATATATAGCTTGATTATATCTGAATTTTACCTGTATATGTTGACATTTACAACTTGTGTTTACATTTTAAACCATTTAAAATGCTTCATTGAGCATGTTTGTGGTTTTTGTAGTAAAAAAGCTATAATTTTTCTATTCGGATTTTGTGTTTTTTGTGTGATTTTGGGTCCAGTATGTTGATACAGTACATCAAAGTGAGAAACTAATTGTCTGGTCATATAGGTGATGTTGTGCTGAAAACAATGATACCAAATATTGGTATGGTAAACATTTGTTTATGTTGCAAAATAAAATAAATAAAAAGTACTCAAAAACGGCCAAAATAGCCCAAGACTCCGAAGGGTTTAGTTGGCTCATGAGAATGCTTTGTCTGGTCATCTGGGCATCACAAAGACTTTCCGGCGGATTTCAAGGTACTTCTTTTGGCCCGGATTGAAGTCTGCTGTGTCAGGCTTTATTCGCTCCCGTCATATTTGTCAGCTCTCGGGTAAACCAAATCAGGTTATTTCACCTGCTCCTTTGCAACCGATTCCTGTTGTTGGAGAGCCTTTTGAGAGACTCCTTATTGATTGTGTGGGTCCATTGCCCAAATCAAAGTCAGGTCATCAGTACCTATTAACATTGTGTGCTGCAACACGATATCCTGAGGCTGTCCATATACGTACTCTTAAAGCTAAGACAGTTGTTAATGAGCTTGTAAAATTTTGCTCTACATTTGGATTGCCCAAAATAATCCAATCTGACCGAGGCACCAATTTTACTTCTCAGGTGTTCAGACAGGTATTACGAGAACTGGGAGTGAAACATCAGTTGTCAAGTGCCTATCACCCAGAGTCCCAGGGGGCACTTGAACGGTTTCACCAAACCTTAAAATCCATGCTTCGTGCATACTGTCTTGATACAGGGAAAGACTGGGTAGAGGGATTACCATTGCTCATGTTTGCAATCAGAGAGACAGTTCAAGAGTCACTGGGTTTAAGCCCTGCAGAACTGGTCTTTGGCCATACAGTTCGGGGACCAATGAAGTTGTTGATTGAGCAGTTGCTGTCTAAGGCCACTTCACCAATGTCAGTGTTAGACTATATGTCAGTACTTTTCGGGAACATCTGCAAGGCACATCTTGTTAAAACCCAGTCTGAAATGAAAGCTCATTATGATAAGCAAAGTGTGGTGCGTAATTTTCGGCCAGGTGAAAAGGTGCTTGCCCTCCTTCCTGTTCCTCGCTCAACTTTGCAGGCTAAATTTTTTGGCCCATATGTTGAGAAAAAACTTTGTGACACAGACTATGTGATTAGTACCCCAGATCGTAAGAGAAAAACCTGGTTGTGTCATATTAATATGTTGAAAGCCTATGTGGAAAGGGCTGTATCTCTGGAGACAATAACAAAACCTGTTTTGTCCACTAGTGTGAAGCAAACTGTGTATGATCCAGTGGATGATGGATTGGCCAAAAGTGATGCTCATGGCCTGGGAATTTGCCTGAATAATTCCTCTATTTTGAGTGATTTAAAGTCATATCTCTTGTATCTTCCTAAGGCACAGTGTGAGGATGTTGTAAATCTGATCCACAAGTATCCTACTTTATTTTCTGATGTCCCGACCCAGACAACAGTGTTGAAACATGATATTGATGTAGGCGAGTGTAGGCCAATTAAGCAACATCCATATCGGCTCAACCCAATGAAGCGTGAATTAATGAAAAAAGAAGTAGAATATTTGTTACAACATGGTTTGGCCTTTCCCAGTCAAAGTCCATGGAGCTCACCCTGCATCTTAGTTCCAAAACCTGACTCGACGGTAAGATTTTGTACTGATTACCGTAAGGTTAATGAAGTAACAAAACCAGACTCCTTCCCCCTGCCACGTATGGAGGACTGTGTAGATCGAGTGGGCTTTGCTTGTTACATTACCAAGCTCGATCTCCTAAAAGGGTATTGGCAGGTGCCTTTGACTTCACGGGCCTCTGAGATCTCTGCATTTGTCCCCCCTGACAACTTCCTACAGTATTCTATTATGGCATTTGGGACGAGAAATGCACCTGCAACTTTCCAACGCCTCATGCAGAGGGTTTTGTCAGGAGTGACCAATTGTGAGGTATACCTGGACGACTTAGTGATTTACTCTATGTCTTGGGAGGATCACTTAAATAGCTTGGAACTAGTGTTCAAAAGGTTGGCTGAATCATCATTGACCTTAAATTTAGCGAAGTGTGAATTTGCTAAAGCTGTGGTCACCTATCTTGGTAAAATAATTGGACAAGGCCAAGTTAGGCCGGTTGAGGCCAAAGTGTATGCCATTGTTGATTTTCCCACCCCAACCAACAAGAGAGAGCTCAGGCGGTTCCTGGGGATGACGGGTTATTACCGTGGGTTCTGTAGGAATTTTTCAACGGTAGTATCCCCACTAACAGACCTACTTAGTACGTCCAGAAAATTTGTGTGGAGTCCTGAATGTGAACAGGCCTTGGATTCTGCAAAAATACTCCTTTGTAATGCACCAGTGCTGGCTGCTCCTAACTTTTCACTTCCTTTCAAGCTACAAGTGGATGCCAGTGCCTGTGGAGCTGGGGCTGTATTACTGCAGGAGGATGACTCTGGTGTTGAGCAGTAATACAGCTTACTTAGGGAGTAACCTGCAGTATAAGGGAGTACTGTCTTGTATTGTATACCAACCTCTGGTTTGTAAATTAAGGGTGGGGGTGTTACGTTCTACTGTGTAATTTTATTTTTGTGTTTCTTTGTATATTTTGTGTCAGGCCACTAGGTGGCAGTAGTGGTTGTTTCTCTGCATGTCTTCTGTGCAGGTAAAGTCAGGTGAGGGCAATCATAGACATCATATAGATAGACGCCCTATCAACCGCTACTTCCTGTTGGCACGGACGAGCCGTGGGTGCACCATCTTAAACCGGTCACCCGCTCCGCTCAGTGTAATCTGTTTGGCAGGTGCAATGAACTGTCGGCATATTTAAATAATCATATCTCACTGAATACCGAACTGATTTTCATGCGGGTTTTTTTGCTGCAAAGGTCATACATGTAGCTATGATACAGGACACATTTAATATTTTATTCACAAAATACAAACAATAGTACGGTTATGTTAAATGGTAAATCTTACTTGTGAAAAGTAATTCCCGAGCGATGGGCGGCCGATTTGAGCAGGAATATGCTGCACGGTGCTCTGGCATCTTCTGCTGCTATGCAACGCAATAGGAGTATGACCGGTTTAAGATGGCGGCTGCATTTCTCAGTGCCCAGCAGCCAATAGGGCATCTAGTCTCTATATGATGTCTATGAGGGCAATCACCTTTGCTGATGGCTGCTTGATGGGATTCGTCTTCAAAGGAAATGAAGAATATAAAGCCTCACTGATCCCCACTGAGGAGAAGCTTGTTTTCCTGCTGGTTGGACTTGACTTATTTGTTGTGTTGCTGCTGCTGTTTGGTTGTGACCAATTGTAAAACCTACCCACCTTACTTTTCATTGTTGTTAAAAGCTTCTGAATAGTGTTAAGGTGATGTATACACTTGTTGTTGCTTAACCCAACTGTTATACTATTTATTTTGATGTTTCTTGTATATAGACAAACTTGGAAGTTCCAGGGAGTGAGTGCCTTTTTTTTTCTTTTTTTTTGTAACGCTTTTCTCCTGTTTAAAGTAGAGAGGGAGTCAGGGAACTATTTTGTTGTTTATTTCCTTTTTCTTTCCTTAAGGTAAGTGTAGATTGGGTACCTACAGTTAGAGGTATTTTGTTTATGTATTTTCTTTGGCTTTTCTCACTCCTGAAGTCTTAAAACTTCCTATACTTGTGTTACACCAAATAAATCTTGTTGTATCACATTTCTGTTATTGGTGTGTAACCTTTTGGAGCCAAACATTTGTTTTTGTTAATTTTAGTTCTTTAATGTTGCTTTCCCTATCCTAGACTGGGTGGAACGTAACAATACACTTTGCAATCTGATCCACATATTCATTTACATTACAAGTATTCCAAACAAAACCTGTAATGTCAAAAAAAAAAAAAAAAACATTAAAAATTCCGGTTCAGAACCGGAGAAAGTCACCAGAGCCACTAATAACTGAAATAGACACTGAATTGATGAGGTAATGTGACAGCAATGTAGCATACTAATGTCTGTAATGCTTATCATTGTGGACGGCGTACCGTTTCAATTAATTCTTCACAATAGCAGCCACTGTACAGTGTATACTGTACACTATGCACTAATGATCATTGTTGTGCAAGGGAACCCCATCCTATTTTTTTTTAAATAGGCACTTGTATATATTTCTATGTATAAAGACCCAATTAATACTGTGAAAATTAATTTGTGTAAAATATTATTTGTGAAAAAACAGTATTTAGTCTTTATTACTTTACCTAATTACATTTTATTTCCCTATACACTATAGTACTTTACTGTTAGATTTATTTATTTAATAAATAAAAAATGATGTACTCATTTTCATTTATCTAGTTGAAGCTTTTTTTTTATTATTATTTACCTATACACAGCTTTTCACTGAACTTTTCCACAGACCCAAAGTCATCTTTAGTTTTTTTTTAATTTTGGGGCACAGTTAGTCTGAGGTAATTACAATTAGCTTAATTTAAGAATAACAGCTGTCAAAGAGAAGTTAGCTATCATTTAGATATAGTAGGTAAAAATACACGTTTGACTTTGGAAAAAAGTTTTCAGACTGAATCATCTGCGCTGTTTTCATTTTCACATTAAGTCCTGACTGCTGGTCTAGCAAACCAGATTTATGCGTTTCCCTGATAAACAGGTTTACTAGCGAACTGTAAAGAACCTAACACTTGTATTAATCTATCATATTTCCTAGTCTTTATACTCCTTAAAAAACATTTAGAGCTCATTTAGTACATTTGCAGGTCCTCACAGTGTAAATATTTCCTTATTTAATATTTTTACTGAGCTTGTAAGACCTTCCAGATTTACGTTTATAGCATTAAAACACAGTCACTGACCTCAAGCAATATTATTTAATAATTGTATTTCTGAAGATGGATGAAATTGTCATGTAAAGTTACTGTAACAAAATATCTCAATCAAAAAGTAATTCAAAAGCCAAAAAATTATAAATGTGGAAACTATTCATGCTTCTACTTAAGATATGTTTTATCTAGAAACATTTTAGACCTTTGCAGAAAACAAAAGAAGGAGTTGAACATACGGCATTTGCTGCGCAGGTTCAGGTCAGTCCAAGTGCCGTCAGGGAGACACTTCCTAACCTTTGGTCCCACAATCACTCTGCTCCCTCTGCAGATGTACTCGATTTCATAATCCACCGGCAACACCTGAACACTACGAATCTGCATCCAGAAAGAGAGAACTCCATTACACTGGATAATATGACACTGTAGACTGGAGCAATGATGCTGAAAATTCAGATTTGCATCACAGGAAAAATTTTAATTTTAAAATATATTAAAATAGAAAACATGTTTTTTGAGTTGTGAAAACATTTAACTGAATTACTATAGCCTACTATATTAATATAATATACTGTTCTGTATTTTTGATCAAACAAATGCCCCAGGGTCAGCATAAAATAATTATTGGAAAAAAATATGACATTAATATTACCCACCCCAAAACTTTCAACAGTAGCATAAACTTGTCCATATCCTCCAAACTCACACAGATACACATATTTAATATAATAAATGAAATACTTCACACCTGTTCCTGAGTCAGGCCCCTGTATCTGATCCCTCCATCTCTTGGTGGGCGAATGATAGCACAACCTGATAGAAAAAAAATATGTAGATAATCAAAGATAATCATGTTTTCTGAAAGATGTCTGTGAAATCCTACTTATTACATTTACATTTATCACAATCTGCCATGCTCATTTTGTCCACTAGATGGCACTCTGTCCTTTCTGAACATCTAAGGTAGCTTAGAACTAGCAGAAGCAATGGTGGTACATATACATATACATTTACATATTAGTACATTTATAGTACTACTAGTACTCCTCAACACAAAATGTTCCATTATATTTGAGTCATTCATGTCTCTGCGTAAATGTCTGCGTGTCCCCTGGGCTCAAGGCTCTGCCGGGGATTTTCTGTCAGAATGAAAGAGCGCTGTAGCTGTACCCTGTTATTACAGCCTGGTTCACCTACAGTGTCAGCAGCTAATTACAGTCATCACCAAACCCAGTGCCCAGGGGCAAGACAGACCAGCATGACTGTGTGCACTAGTGTGTTCACATGTGCCTGTGTGTATTAGTCATTTTGTGTGTAAGGGTATTTTTAGGGACAAAAACATGAGCAGCATTTTCAAAATCAAATGCTTCCCATTGGCTGTTTGCAGCTTTGAATAAGACTGTAGAGTAGTTTAAAATGCCATGTCTACTCTGCACAACACAACATGTATTCTGGCATTTTGTGTGACTGCACACTGTATTCAAGAAGACCACGTACACACTGCAGATGAATATGGCTTTCACTCTTCTACTGAATGCTTAATCTCATTCTGTATATGGAACGGGTCAGGATGGTCGACTAATCATCAATAACGCCACTTTGTTAGCTTTAATTTTTTAGCAGTGTGGTTTAACCCCTTAGCTGTCACCGTCCCACTAGAAGGAAGCTTGGCGCTCTATTTATTTATAGCCTTTTTTCATGTAACATATTTTTAGTAATCATGATAAATTAGGTAGCTATCATTCGAAAGCTTATGAACTCAAAATTCATCCTGTGAAAACCATTTTGAAATTGGACATTGCGTTATCATGGAAACTGTACTGTAAATTCTTTTAGCAGGCTCCTCCCCTAGTGGGCGGTGTCTGGATTCATATTACAAAATTTATAGTATATTATAATATAATTTAAAATGTATATATTTTTTTCCTACTATGAAAGTCAACTGTTGGGTTTCTGTCATTCTGTCATTCTTCAAAATATATTCCTTTGTGTCCAGGAGAAGAAAGAAACTCATACAGGTTTGAAACAACTTGATAAATGATGACAGCATTTTCATTTTTAAGTGAACTATTCCTTTAAGGTAGACAGAGTGGTTTATTAAAAAAGTCTCCATCGCTAATATTAATCTGGTCAAAAAATGGTTAACATCAAAAAAGGTTAAACTGTTGGCTTCCATGTTTTTATATATGCCAACATGTTTTGTTTTTTTACTTCCATGATTCTTGTTTACTAGACACAAAACATTGGCAATGGCTTTTATTAATGGCTATTATAAATGGCAGTCAACGCTCATCTGACAGGCGATACACTGTGACAAGGGATATTCCACAGGCTCTTGTTTCTGTTCAACAGGCCATAGAACAGGACAATTATGCATGGGGGGATTATATACGTGAGGATTTATGTACTTATTATAGCTGTCAGACATCTAATAGTGTTGATATTGTGTTTCATTAGTAGTTTAGCTTGGGCAAAGCAGACTATCTAAGCTTGTAATATCTGAGATAGGAAGGAAGCAATTAGAGCTGGATGGAGAAGACGTGAGAAAAAATTCAATTCTAGATGCTGACTGATGTGAGCAGTGAATAAGACCATTTTACACACCCGGAATATAAACACACAACATAGCAAACAGAAACAATCAAACAAATAGCTGCACACAAACACTGACACACAAATCCCTTGAAATGCTCTCTCCCTCACACATGTTGGGTTTTTGTGTTGTACAAACTTTACATTCTGCCTTAACCCTACAACTAAACCTTACAGAAGACGTTGTTTTTACATAATTAAAAAAAAAACATAATTTAGTATGATTTATAAGCTGTTCTTCATGGGAACCAAAATTATGTTTTCCTATCCTTATCCCAACAACAATGCCTGGACCACACACACACACACAATTAAATTTGGGGGCCAATACCTTTGTCCTATTCAAAGAAATTTCTTTGCAACTGAAATAAAGCTGACAAAAAATAAAATGTAAATATTTGATTATTTAAATTACTATTTAAAAAAAAATTAAAACTAAATTTGTGTTGCCTTGGCAATTAACTGAAATCAAATAAGTTGAAGTACAAACATTTACACTAAAAGTAAAACTGAAGTAAAAAAAAATATATATATTTATATAATAAAAAATAAAAATAAAAAGACAAACCAAACAAAATTACAAAACTTAAACTAAAATTAAAATGAACAGAAACTGAACTGAACTGAAGATACAAAAAGTAAAATCTAATTCAAATTTAAAATACTAATAAAATAAAACAAAAATAACCGGTTTCATTCAATAAAAATACTGGAAACACTGCTCTGAAATGTATGAAATGAGAAGTCATAGTGAATGCTGAATCTATTGTGAATCAATAATGAAATTATGTTTTGGCTGAGTTCTGAACTTTGCAGTTTGTGAATGAAAGAAAACCTTTTATTTGATGTGATACATCCACGCCACTAGGTGTCAGTATAAGTCCAAAACCACCATATCGGCCAGTACAAAACCAACACCATATTACTGAGTGCACCTTTAAACACAAATAGTATTGTTCAATATTTTCCTTTAGTATATCATTAGTACTTAATTACAGTTCCCATCCTTATAAATAAACACAAATTACAAATGAAAACAGGAAATACAGAAAATAGAAAAGTTACACAAATCCATATGTAAGAAAAATAAAAGTGCAAACACATCCTCATTACCTGTGGTCGTATTACGTGAGGCTATGGTGAGGGAGAAAGACCCGAGGAGAAACGAAAGAACAAACGTGAGGGCCATTCTTCCACCTGCAGAACAAGAGAAAGAGAGAGTCGATACATTATCAGAAGAGGAACCGGTGAGTGTGAAAACCCTTAGAGAGTGATGGAGAGTGATTGTCTAAGGGTGTGAGATAAGTGTGAGAGAGACCCTTTAAGGACAAGAGGAAAGGAGGAAGTACAGTAGAGAAGAGACAGGAAAGTGGTGGAGGTTGAGAGAAGGAGGCATGGGGCGAGGAGGGAAGCAGAAGGGTAGCGAAGAAACGGCACTTGTGGACAGACGGATCTGAACAGCTGATCTCCTCTTCTAGATTCACAGTTAGTCTACCACGACCAACCAAATGAGTCACTCGCGGCAGGGTGCCTTCCCTTACTCAGCCTACAGATCTGCTTAATATCTGCATCAAGGTGCAAGCACTGCCCAGCCATCCCCCATCAATATTCCCTTTCCGCCTAGCTGCTTTCTGACTCAGACGCGCCAACAAGCGCCACTGTTGGTGTAGATGGGGGTGGACAAGATGAATGATAGCTGTTGTTTCAGTCAATGGCTATTGTGTATTTATTGGTGCTGTTTTTGACATCAAGGGTCCCCTTTTGTTAGTAGCAGCATATGCATAGCAATTGAGATTCATATGCAGTAGACACTTAAGTCTTGAATTTGACTGGCTAAGCAGCATTCCTAAAATGATAACATAGTAACAATAAAAACAGCGTATGAAAACATAGATCACAATGATAACAGCACTGTACATTAGTGAAGGGGATTTTTCAGTGACTTTTACTGCAGATTGCACTTATGGCAGGAGATGATGACAAGTGACAAGTGTTTTTATAAGTGAATCACTGAGTCATTGCTTCAAACAATTAATTCCACAACACTGATTCTTTCAGGAATGAAACAAGTGACCGTCCTTATGCACAAGTTATTGAATGAATTACTCAACTGATTAATTCCACAACACTGATTCTTTCAGTAATGAAACAAGGTGCTGTCTTTATGAGTGAGTGATTGAATAATTGACTCAACCAATTCATTCAACATCACTGATTTATATGTAGGAACAAAACAAGTGACTGTCTTTATGAGTAAGATATTTAATGGCTGACTCAATTGACTTATTTAATAACACTAACTCATTCAGGAATGAAAAGGTGACAGTATTTATGAGTGAGTCAATGAATCTTTAACTTAATCGATTAAAAACACTGATTCATTCAGGAACAAAACAGTTGACTGTCTTTAAGAGTGTCTAATCACTTACATCGAGAAGCATCCAACTGCGCATGAATCTTACAATTTGACTTAAAGGGGCTACATGTAGAATTTAGAAACCATTGTTATTAGCGGAACCAGTGGCCGTTAAGTGAACTTCAGCAAGCAACTTATTTCTTGTGCTGGCACTCATGGACACATTTAATGAGGCGAGCGAGCCTGAGCCAAATCAGAGACGTAATGTACAAGAGACTGAACGTCATTCAAGGCCATGTGCAGAAAGAAAACAGCAATGCAGTGAGAAAACAGCAGTTATGAAAGCATCTGACCACAGCGATGTCGATATGTTTGCAGCAGCTCTGCAATTAATTGGCATCATGTCGAAAGATAAGGTAATTAAAATTACATTGTTATGATTATAAAGTATATTTGAGACTAGGCCATACAGTATAGATCTGGCTATGTGGGACTATAGTTTGAATGAATCCCTTTTCTTTGTATCACACATCGACATTACAGTACAGGATGGCTCTTTCGGCATTATCCAAAACATTGTATAAGCATTCATTAATGTGTCATTGTAGTTGACCTTGTTGAATCATTAAAGATTAACTTTGTTTATGTCAATGTTACCGTGAAATAGCAAAGTCTTTCATTTATTTTAATTTGAGTGGGAGTCTGTGTTGTGCTGTGCATTTGTTGACATTAGTGGACTCCATCTGGAATATGGGAGTACTCCATCGGGAGCACGCATAAACATCACATTCTTTTGATTTTCCCAGCAAAAAACGTCCTTCACATAAAAATCACTGTACATGCTTTCATAGACAACCTAGGAAAGTCTTGTTTTTTCAAAGTTTCATCACAAGCTGTTTACACATTGGCAATAAAAAAAAAAGATAAATAAATGAAAATTATTTCATGTAGCCCTTTTAAACCATGCAGTTGCCATGCAGCTCCTAACAACATTACTGGTCAACTGGCGAGTAACTCACTAAAGCAAATTTCTACTTGCATTTGGAGCTTGGCGAGTGTTTATTTTGAGCCTTGTTGACAACGACGAAGTAAATGGGAACATTGAAAGGAAGATGTATACTGTAATAGCAGGGCATGTTCATAAGTCCCTATAATGACTGAGTGTGGAATTGCAGGGAAGCAAAAGAAAAATATGCTTCAAAGAGCTGAAAAACCACAGAGAGACAAATCTGGGACATAGAGCACGTAAACCACCAGCTTCGTACGCGGAACTGGGGCCAATCCACACACACGCTCACATTCACTCACACACAATCTGATTAGACAGCCAACAATCAGCCAGGACTAATCTACATAAATTAATTTCACCCAAATGATATGCTAATTTAAAATACAGGTAGCAAAGCAGGAAGTCTCAACTCCACCAGAATGCTTTATATTTCCTGCGCTGTAATCACAATGGAAGCAATTTCTAGAGATTATTCACGGCTTCTAACTGTTCTCAAAGGAGTATGAACGAGTATATGAGCCATAACACATTTCATCCCACACTATAAAAACAGACAAGGTTTTCCGCCGTGGGAGAGCAGTGTGCTGTAAAGGCGGCCTTTGCATGAAAGGCAGGTTAGGATTAACTTTAGCTAGAGAGTTTTTAGCTAGATTCAGTTTTCATGAATGCAATGAACATATGGAACTGCCGTACAGCCTTGACAGGAAAAAAGAGAACGAAAGGGAGAAATAGACAGAAGCTAGCATGCTGCCTTGCTGTCTACTGTCTACATTGGCAGCTGTCTTCTAAGGGGCTGTGCACACAGGACATGTTCTTGCGTTCTGTCTGCGCTATAATTGTTGCTCTATGGTAAATATGGACTAGACAAACATCTTTGTCCGTTACGGAACGTCTCACACCACAAGTGTGTTGTTCTTGTGATTGTATGCCATGTTAAAAAATAGTTTGACATGCAGTACAGTAAATAAATGTCAGTTTTAAAACAATGGACCAATGACGGCTTCTCGGATGAACCTGAGGACTTCTTATTTACATTATGTGCAAAATGGGTGTTAAAGTTGCATGCATGTCCATACGCTTTTTGTAATTAACATCAATATTTTAGGTTACAATTTAAACAACTGTATATGGAAATTTCTTCTGCACAACACTCCCCCCCCCACCCCCATAGTTTTATTTTATGGTCCTGCAGTCTTTCAAATTATATGAGCTCATTAAAGCAGCGCATATAATAATTAGCAAATGCCATGACAACAAATTTCCAAAAGTATTTAATGTCAAGCAGGCTACCCATTAGCAAAGGTGTATAGGAGTTAATCCCGCAATAAACGCGCCTTCTGTTCAATTCTGTTACGCTCCATCAAGCTGTTTTTAATGCTAGGATGTGTCCTGTGTGAATGTGCCTGAAGGAATCATCATAATAGAAATGTAGCCACATAAGAGCCACATAAACACTGTGCAACACAAGAACTGCATATATTAGTGCTCCTCACATGAAGCACACAAGAGTTCTGTCCCAAATGACATACTATACATATACACTTACAATAGTGTATATGTATAGTGTATATAAAGGAAGTAAACAGGACTTTATATCAGAGGAGAACATTCCAAAATTGGGATTACAGTGATTGTTTCTGGCTTTGTGAAGATGCAATTTACCCAGAGAACAAAGAAATAATACAGTATTATCAAGATTAACATCCTTAGAATTAAAGTCAGACAAATTGTTTTTATAAATTATGTAATTTGTGTCTATAGGCATGTGCGTTCTGCTCTAGTGCACTGTAGTAAAAGAATGCGTATGTAGTCTTTCTTTACAAAGTGACATCGCCAACTACTTGTCTGGCATGCATAATACAGCGTTATTGGTCGGTTTGATAACGTTGTCATCTTTACAAAGAAAAACCTTTTATGTTTATAGCACATCGTTGTCGTGTAGACGTACCTGTCACGGTTTTGATGTGTTTAGTTCTGTTTTGTGATCTTGTTTTCCCTTGTCTTTTGTAATTTTGGTTTAGTCCGGTTAGTTTTCCCGCTCCTCGTTTGTGTTCAGTTTCTTCACCTGTTTTCAGTTAATTATCTCGTTTGGTTCAGTTAATTTAAGCCCTGTGTTTTCCCTCAGTGTTTGTTGGTCGTCGTCAATGTATGGTTGTGTGTCCGTCCTGAAGTCCGGAGGGTTGTTCCATAAAACAAGATTAGAGTATAAGCCAGGCTTATTTCGGTTAGTCAGGCTTATTTTTGGTAGATTCGGTTTCATAAATCAAACTTAAAAAAGTTCAAACTCAGTTACCCTGGCAACTTATGCTGGGAAACTAGCCTGGTCCAGGGCAGGCTAACTGTCAGGCTAAGCCTCAGATGTTACACAGATCCTCAACACTGACCGACAAGAACACAATGATATTACCACTGACACTCTCTCATACCATTATTGGACTTTATTAACCACTATTAGTCCAAAAATAAATACACAGTATACCGAAAATCAACTTAAATAAGGCTACAATATAGACAATATAGACACATATATAAGGCGTTTTAAAGTTGTCCGTTTAGGACATGTCATTTTTGTAATAATATAATATATATATATGTGTGTGTACTGTATTTATAGATATAGATAGATAAATACAATATACATACTACAGGTTTTGTTTTTTTACTGGCTGAATGTTTTGTGCCCAAGATTTAATTAGATTGTTTTAAAGATTTATGAATACATTTCTCTCTGGTTTTATTTTGCAGTTTGTCTGATTTTTGTTTTAGTACACGTTTATGATTATTAGAAGAACATTAGAACACAATCTAAAAAAATCTTTTTAAAGCAGAAGTTAAAATCACAAAATCAAAAAATAAATAACTACAAAAGCACACTATCAATTTTGACTGGTAAGATTAATCTGAGCTTAGTAATTGACAGTATATTAGCCTACATTTGATTTACCCCAAATACACTTGTAGGTTTAAAATTCTAAATAAGGGACATATAATGTCCAACTAACAAATATTTTAGCATATATATATATATATGCTAAAATATTTGTTAGTTGGACATTATATGTCCCTTATTTAGAATTTAGAACTTATTTAGAATAAAGTACATATATATATATATATATATATATATATATATATATATATATATATATAATGTACTTTATTATGTCTTTCAATTCAAACACATTTAACACAATTATACAAATGCACAGTTCCTTTAAAGACATCATATTTTCCCCTTATAAATATTCCTTATTTTTCCTTCTACTTTATCTTTTTCTTTTGTGATAATACCCACCAACACATACATATAAATAAAACAATAAATAAATAAAAATATAACATTCACATATATCAAAATCTTATAATGACACATAATTCCTAATAGTTATTGAAGTAATATTATTCAAATATCAAATATTCAATATTAAATAAGTAAATAAATAAAATAACAAATAACTAGAAATAAAAGGGAAGGTTACATAAAAATGTAGTTAATGTAGGCTAATATATATTCCTTTATTTTATGGAATATTCTTTGATTTTAGAGTTGCACATATCTTTTCAAAATGTATACATTTGTTCCTAATTTAATGTTATCCTCTCCATAATGTACTTTAGAAACTAAATCTAACCACTCATTTAAAACTGGGGATTCTTGCTTTCTCAAAAAAAAGTATTCTCAGCATTCTAAATAAGTATACATCATCTTTATTACGTAGCATAGATCCTATACCCAAAACTATATTTTGTATCTTTATATATTTAGTTTATTTAAAAAAAATGAATTTGGCTACTTCTGTTCAATTTCTTTTTTTTATTAGAAGTATAAAATATATGAGTAATGAGCTAGAAGTTCACTGCAACTTATCCAACTTCCTAAAGATAAATTATAATTAGAAGATAATCCTCGTGTTATAAAATATCGCATATTCATTTTCCAAGCAAAATGTATAATTTAGTCAGAATTATTGCAGACCTATTTGGCGCGCATGCGCGCAGCAGCGCTCGTTCAATATGAAGATTAGCAGCAAAATGGATACATATGCACGACTTTCTAACATTTACAGATGGAGAATATAACTGTATAATGTAAGGTTTGCACTGGGGGGTGGGGGGTGGGGGGGGGGCATGTCACAAATGCATAAAACAGCACAAAATATACGCTGTTTGATGGTGGATCGATTTGATCCACGATCGACCTCTAGGGCTGCTTCAGAAACGCGTGCACACGCAATTATCTAGACTAGATAAACCTGGTTCAAGTTAGTGAGATTGCGTGAACTTGAATTACCTTTTATGAAACCGCCTTAAGCTCCAACTGATTTGTTAGGTTAATTCAAGTCGGGTTTTGGAGCTTAATCCCCGCTTTTCTAAGCTTCTAAGCGTCCTCGTCTTCAGCATCCTGCACCAGCAACCCTGACAGAACGACCAACCCGTACAATAAAAGAAAAGGAAAAAGAAAAGAGAACCAGAGAATGAGCCGAAGGAGGAAGAACAAGAAGGGAAACCCCATTGAAAACCCGATCCTCTTCCAAGAGGAGCGCTCGCTAGAAGAGTATGCGGGGCGATACCTTGAGCTATACGATGACGTGACGCTGGAGGAGGAGGAATTGACAAAGAGTTTCTGGGGTGGACTGAAGGACCCGCTAGCCCAGATAATTCTGGTGAAGGACCTAGATATGTCGTTCTTGGAGTTTGTGGATCACACGCTGTGGGCATGTGGATCCAACTACCTCGTAGAGGATCTCCCACTCCATCCAGTTCCAAGTCTGGTATGCCCTGAACCCATCACCTGCACGCTAACGCCAGAGCCCATCGCCTGCTCGCAGGGGGGGTTCTGTCACGGTTTTGATGTGTTTAGTTCTGTTTTGTGATCTTGTTTTCCCGTGTCTTTTGTCATTTTGGTTTAGTCCTGTTAGTTTTCCCGCTCCTCGTTTGTGTTCAGTTTCTTCACCTGTTTTCAGTTAATTATCTCGTTTGGTTCAGTTCATTTAAGCCCTGTGTTTTCCCTCAGTGTTTGTTGGTCGTCGTCAATGTATGGGTGTCCGTCCTGAAGTCCTGGAGTTTTGCTATTTTGTTCCTGAAGTTTAAGTTTGTAAATAAATCAACTACTTTGAATTTCCTGCGTCCTCGTCTTCAGCATCCTGCACCAGCAACCCTGACAGAACGTGAAGCTCTGGCTCGGCAGGGCTGCAGGGAAGCTCAGGCTCGGCAGGGCTGGACGGTCTCAGGCTCGGCAGGGCTGGACGGTCTCAGGCTGGACGGTCTCAGGCGCTGGCGGGCAGGCGATGGGCTCGGGCTCTGGCGGGCAGGCGATGCGCTCTCGATCACCTCCCCTAATGCGACCGCCCCGTGTTCCCCTAAACCTAGCCAACCGCGTTCCCACGAAACGTTGACTCATCCTTTTTAACGGCCGGTTCTTCTGTTACACTCCTCTTCTTTCTTTTTTGGTCGGTTCTTCTGTTATGGGCGTGGTGCAGGCATATGAAGAGGCAGCAGTCAACAGGTCCAATTCAAATATACTTTACTCAATATAACCAAACAAGGATCACGGGAGACAGCAACACACCATACACAAACGTAATACGAACGTTCTGTCAGGGTTGCTGGTGCAGGATGCTGAAGACGAGGACGCAGGAAATTCAAAGTAGTTGATTTATTTACAAACTTAAACTTCAGGAACAAACATACAGGAACAAAATAACAAGACTTCAGGACGGACACACAACCATACATTGACGACGACCAACAAATACTGAGGGAAAACACAGGGCTTAAATGAACTGAACCAAACGAGATAATTAACTGAAAACAGGTGAAGAAACTGAACACAAACGAGGAGCGGGAAAACTAACAGGACTAAACCAAAATTACAAAAGACAGGGGAAAACAAGATCACAAAACAGAACAAAACACATCAAAACCGTGACAGTACCATAAGCTGTAACCTATTTAAGCTCTATCTGTGTGACAAGTACTGCATATTATAGCCCCCCTACCAACTAACACGCACGCACACACACACACGCATATTTTGAGCACTAGGATGGAGTATATTGCTAAATAAAGAACCAATTAAGACCAATTAAAAGGTCTTTTGCCTTTAAGACCTTAAGTACATTAAGTGATCAAGTACTTTTTTATTTTTACTCAAGTAAAATGGAAAAGGAGTACTAAATACATAGGCCTAATACTTTTACTGGAGTATTATTTTATTAGGGTATCTGAACTTTTATTCAAGCACTTGATTTGTATACTTGATCCACCACTGCTTAAAATGTTGTCTAGGTAGACAGCTTGCTAGGTTTTGGAACCGCCATTGTCAGAGTAAGGCTCTGATGCTAGGTATAGTAAAGAGGAGATTGTGACTAATGCTTTGTTATGTGAAAATTAAGCTAATGAAATGCACTTGCTGCAGTGCAGGGTGAATGTACACACACATACACACACAATCTGACAGTGGCATGAAGACAGGGCTCCACCTGAGGCGTAAAACTGACCTCTTGGTACCAAGCTCTCTTGTCTCTCTCTCTCCTTCTTTCTCCAGCATGTTCTCTCTCTCTCTGGCTTGCTTTTTTCCAGGCCACAATTGTTTTCTTTATTGTATCCTTCCAAAACCATTGCTGTCTTTTTCTTTCCTCCCTATTCAGTCTTCTTTTATCTCTCTACAGAGCAATTACGCTCAATCTTTCTCCCCTCCATCTTTCTAACTGGCTTGTCTCATGAAAACAACATTTCACTCAAACGGTTTCTCACACCATATACTCATTATACGCAGTCTGATTGCAAGACACAGCGCTGAAATCACAGCCATAATCTCTGCATATTTTTGATTTACGTCACCCTGATTGAAATACCTGAAGATTCAAGATTGGGTTCATTCAAAAGTACCATTTTAAGAATCGGTCATTGAAAAACATACCATTGCCCACTACTCCAAAAACTGAGGTGAAAACGTCCCCTGCAGTGTTTATGTTGGATAAAGCCCTGGCACGCACACATTTATGCACATTCACTTGGTAAATGACAGGTGACAATCTCTGTATGGACAGTGAAAGCGAAGCACGTCTCTTTTTGACTGGAAACCAAAGCTGAAAACTGCCTAATTCTGTTGCCAGGCAACCATTCATATACCCTCCTTCCGTTTGCTCTTTGACTGCTGTCAGACTTTCTTGATGTTGTAACCCCCGGTGACATGCTGTCTCCACCACGCCTCTGTAAACGAACCCTTTCACCCATTTGACTGCAGAGGTGATGAGTGAACTCGATGGTTTCACTGCAGTGTCTTATCATCACCTCATCTAGCGTGAATGTGTGGATTAGCAGTTTGCACCTGGGCAGCTAATATTACCCAGCATAGAAATAGCTAAAGCATGTAAATTAGCATGGAACGAGGACCTAAAATGAGCAGGGTTTACAGTGTAATTTAACCTTTTGGGGGTACAACAGCTTGTCACTTGGGAAGCACCCATAAAAGAACAACTTTGTACCTTATCTACTGCTAAAATGAGCATAGCAGTACCGAACAGTACTACTAAAGTTTTTATAATGTGCAAAGATAATGTGCCTTTATAGTACTGCCCCAGTGAATAGTACTGCACTCCTAAAGGTAATTTTTTTGCATTCTGCAACGGACATTCTAATTGGTCAGTTATGATTGGATTAATGTGGTTTTTAGTGTTTTTAGCTAATTGCTATGTGGTTAGTAAGGGGTTCTAGCTGGTTTGGGTGGTTGGTGGTTGCTTGGTCCAAGTTAAAAGAGCCCATCTTAAACCCGGAGTATACTATACTTCCTTAGTTCCTTTAGTCAGCGTGACATAATTTTCATCATCAGCACAGTCTACTGATCTCCCCAAACATCTTTGCTGATCCTGGAACAACATTCCAATCAACCAATCAGATATGAGGGATGTCAAGTTTAGGCTTACAACCAGGGTTAGGTGCTTCTACCCCATTCTTATTCATCTATCATTTCCTTTTGATTGTAGGGATAACTTACTGTATGGGTAGGGTTAGGTTTAGGGGTAAGGATAGGGTTAGGACTAAACTTTCGGACCGGAATGTTGTTCCAGGATCTTACTTGGCAAAATCATGGTGACCGTCCACAAACACAGTCTGCATACAGCGAGTGATTTCAGTGCTTGAAAACATAGGTCTACTAGTGTAGAGTAGAGTATACTCTGAAAGGCTTATGTGCTCAACCGTGAGAGAGTGCACCTGGTCCTGTGATATTTTGATCTCTACACAACTTGCTGAAAAAAGCTGGTTTGTTGTTGTTTGCAGGTCCCAGCCTGGCCAAGCAAGTGTTTATCTGGTTTAACTGGGTGAAAATAGTGCCCATAACCCCTCGGAAATCAGCCAACAGACTAGCCTGACCCGACTGGGAGACCAACAAACCAGGTTTGGCTGATTTAAGATATTTGTTTTTGTTTTTTCCACAGGTTATGGTTTGGGTATTTTCATCAATGTAAGTGGTCCTACTCACACAGCTTTGAGCCGGATTCGAATCAACGTCAACTGACACAGAGGCGGGAGGCTAACAACTATGCTAAAGATTGGAGCCTCTAACCTCATTTGCTTGAGTTCAGGGGAGAGAGATTTACGTGCACAGCTCTACCCAGCTGGCTTCTGTTACACTCAACCCCCTAAACCTCACTCCCATCCGGGTCACAGGCACCAATCAAGTCAAGTCAAGTCATCTTCATTTATATAGCGCTTTTAACAATGTAGATTGTTTCAAAGCAGCTTTACAAAGATAAACACATAATTTAAGGTAACAGAGATTGTTTTGGCTTTATAGCGGTTCTTGAATAATGTTATTTCCAGCTAAAGTTATTTTTGATTGATTCACTTCAGACGAAATGATAATTTGTTATTAAATTAGGGGCCGCTAAGACGACAGCGTTCTCTCAAAACAGACTTAAAATGCGAACCTGTGATGGCGTTCACATGCGCATTAAGAATTGATTCTATAGTTATGCGCGTAGGTTTGTAATTCCCTACAAACCATGCCTACACAAACTACTTGTCTTGCCTATAAATTTTGATACAGAATTTTAATTAATTTTATCACTTCGGAGTAGGTACGCAAACCGAATTTTCCCACAACGCTTTATCTGTAGAGTGGGAAAGGAATCCGTCCAGGCGAAGCTCCTTCGTCAGATCTGGATACGGCCTGGATCTGGCAGGTTGCGGGAAAACCTCGGGTCATTCTCGGGTCACACCACAAAAATCATTCCGTTAATTTTGTGAATTGTTAAGTTTCGATAGCGATGTAAGTTTAATCTGAGATGTTGGGTAAGCTGTATTTAGTAGTATAAACAGTACAAAACAGAAAGAAATACAAAGCTAATACGAGGCTTACAGTCTCGAAGCAAACAAACTCACAGCAGGCTGAGAGAAACTCACACAATCAGCACTGTGCTTGGCATGACCAATGAAATCTTAAGAATCGTCTGTGGGCGAGGGGAACAATTTTTTTTCACCCATGACCAATAGTAATTATGATTGCCTTAGAAAGCACTAATTATACTTTGTAGAGTCCAAATGTCTCCAATAAAACAAATAGGGGGGCATAAATTGCCCCTCTTGGGGTCGACCCCTTTGGAAAGGTATATTAGGATATTAGTTACTGTAGTTTGCGGCAATTGCTCCCCAGTGTTGCCACCGCACACTCTACTGTCACTTCCTGTGAAATGCACACTGAATGATGAAAAACTGTCACTGACCTACTCGACATCGACCTGTCTGCTAACTGATAAAGGCGATGAACGCCTGACAACCTGACTGATGTAAATCTGGGTGGGAGGATCACGGATCATTAGAAAGTAAGTGTGTGCACATCTCTTAACAAAGGACACACATTCTCCTAGGGAATTCTGCCACGCATAGTAATTTTCATTTAGTAAAAACCGAATGGAAGGTGTCCGAAGTGAGGTAAACTCTTTATTCTACCATGACACATCTCAGCATAAGCCAAGCTTCCTCCTCTGTTAATACGCCTAAATCTGCAGGATTCAAAAGGAAGTTCAAAGATGTCAATTCTAATTCCTCCAAAATCACAGGAGATGTCTGAGTTTGGAAGTTCAGCTGGTGGAGTACGTGACCAGACGTTGAGGGATGTAATTCAA
This sequence comes from Semotilus atromaculatus, assembly GCA_031834385.1. NCBI lineage: Eukaryota > Metazoa > Chordata > Actinopteri > Cypriniformes > Leuciscidae > Semotilus > Semotilus atromaculatus. The sequence continues at coordinate 31,775,709 of JAULUF010000022.1, forward strand.
GCTGGCAGAACGTGAAGCCAATAAGCCACAGCACATAACACAGTCAATAATTATGGGGTGAGAGAGAAGCTTTACTGCTGTATCCATCCGCTCTGGACTCTCCTTCTTGGACCTGGATCTATAGCACATGCGCAAATAGACTGTGATGACCTCACAACTTCACTATAAAAACAAATGCACTGGTAAATACTCATTAAAAATACCTAAATAAGATTGAACTAAACAGAGACATGCCATACTGTATGTGCCTGCTGAAAAGACCAGCATGGGTTGCTAGTCTCATCAGGTTTCTTAAGGGATATTTCACCCTAAAATCTGTCATCATGTACTCACTCTCATGTCATAAATTTTTTTATTTTCTTCCACAGAGCACAAAAGGAGATATTTTTCAGAGTGTTCGCACTGATCTTTACAGAGAATGAAAGAAAATAGTGACCAGAGCTGCCAAGCTCCATAAAATGTAAAACAATAAACAAAAAAGCATCATAAAGTCATAAAAAAGGCCATATTCAAATATATGGATGTGTTGTACCAGGTTTGACATCAATGATGCCAAAGGCCATTGCTTCCAGTGTTGAAATAAATCTAAAATAAAATACGTTTAAGTTAAAAGTACTAAAATTAAATTTAAAAATAAGTATTCTGAATAAAAACTATTGTATTCTAAAATAACTGATTGATTCTCATATGTTTTGTAACTGAATTTGAATATGTGCATATTTTTTGTGAAAAATTTCTTGTCACAGAGCTAATGTAACTTGTTAGTGTTAATTTTATGAATAAGTGATGACAATGTTTATTTTAATTCATTTAATTAAATGTGGCCGAGAGAGCTCAATGAACTGCAACTGAAGAAAACAGAAAAACACCGCAAATTAAGAAAACATCATCAGTTCTACAACACATGTGTGTGCTCCAATTACTCACAACACAACCTAACCAAACAGAAACGCATTGCAAATAGCACAGACCACAACAGAAATGTGTCCAGGGGACCCCAATAAGTGACGAAACCCGTCTGGGACGTACTGCTCCTTACTGCTCGTGAGCATCCCTATGCCCTACTCTCTCTCGAAGGGCAGAGCCCTTGAAGTGGGGACTTTGGAGTGAGCAGGGCACTTGTGTGGCATTTTGTAGCCGTTTGGAACGCACCTGGCAAAGGGAGCAACGAAAGACTACGTAATTTCCTCATTATTTACACCTGGGATGTTCCCAAGACAACGCAGCACGGTGTCCATCAGCTGAATTGTCGTTTTTATGACAGAAATGTCTTATTATTGCTGTTAACATAACTGTTGCAAATAAATATACATTTTATACAAAACATGAATATGCGTTATAATCTGTGTGTGAGTGTCTCAACTTTAAAACTTGCTGTCTCCTCTTTGGACCCTGCATTACCTAACATTTCTTATGAAACTTATTTTAAACATAACATTTGTGGAACTGATGAATAGATTAATATATTACCCTCATGTTCTTTTTTTTTTTGTTTTTTTTAACTCATTTTTAACTCTTCTTTTCTCATTTGTATTCTGATGACATTGAACATATTGTTTACAAATTTTTATGTCATAAACATGTCATCTCTATATGTTTTGCAAAAAAAAAAAAAAAAAGTTAAAAAAAGTAAATAAAGGCCGGGTTCGTCACTTATTGGGGTCCCTTGGAAAATTTCCATTGTGTTCTGTTGTATTTGAAGTGCGTTTCTGAATTTAGTTGTGTTGTGAGTATTTAGAGTGCACGCGTGTTGTAAAACTAATGAAGATGTTTTCTTAATTTGCAGGTGTTTTTCTATTTGCATGTTTTTTCTTCAGTTGCAGCGCGTTGAGCTCTCTCAGCCACCGTAGGTTTAATCAAGAAGACAATGCTGGTTGACTAGTTTCACACTGTCTAAATTGAACAAGTTTGGTTATGCATGTCCACAGGATAGACAATCACCAAAACAAAAAAAACATCATAATACACCTTGAATCAGTACGTAAATTCTTGCTGATTATGCAGATTATGTTCCAAGCATCAAAACCTATGTTTTATCATATTCAATACATTGCTCTAAATTAGTAAAGGATGCTTAACCTTATGAACTTCAAACATTTGCTCAAATCATCTGATCTTCCTAAATTTCAGATCCACTGCTCATTTATTTGAGCTCCCCTTGCCATTTGTTTTCTATATAGAATATATGATGAGAGATTGTAATTAAAGTAAACAATATACTACCACAAATGTATATAAGCTTATTTTTAGAAACCTCCTAACTGAGTCATCATAAAATTGAAAGTACATTATGGCTAAGATGGTTGGGGGTTCTGCTTCCACATGGTGCAACTCACACAGTGCCAAAAAACAAAAAACTTGCTTGGAAAGAAGCACAACACTCTAGGAAACAGCGAGATACAAACATACACTGACTCCCATCGAGTCGCACAAGTGAAACGCAACAGGACACATGCAAACCCATGCTGTGATACACGCCTACATGGATCAGAGACGCAGGCCACCGGCAGCAAAGAGAAAGAGAGAGAGAGAGAGAAGATGCAGAGGTGTAATTCTTCAATCAATGCCATAAGGCATGAGTGTGAGGTGTAACAGACAGCTTATTGACAGAGTGTCTCATAAAATACTAAAGCCTGAAGCCTCATGGCACTACACACGTATTAACACAGGGGCGTGACAGTTCCCTGCTTTCCTTCTGACATTTCTGGTAACTCATTTATTCTACAACAACTGCACTCTGTTTCTTTATTGGGCTACCATGCATAGAAAACACAATCTAGAGTGCTGTTTGCAGCTATTCTGTATAACTGCCATTTACATTAGCTTTGTGACTGACTTGACTGAACGCTCAACATATGCAGGAACTCGACACGTCAAGTCACAAGGCCCTTTTTTAGGATCATGAATGTTTCTAAGTACACTTTTAAAAAAAGTCTACTTTGTAATAATGTAAAAAAAAAAAAAAAAAAATTACTTTAAAAAATATTTTAAACCATTACGTTTTAATAATCTTTTGTTGCACTTTAAAGAATTACACTTAATTTGATGTGTTGACAAACATACTAATAGTAAAGTACTTGATTATACATTTTAAGTAACCTGAACTGTTTCATTATTTTGAGTTTAATAAACTTGTTTCTTTTAGTTTTAGAGGAATTTAAACTTAACTGAAACTTAAATTTTGCATTGCTATGGCACTCGAAAGGCAGAATAAATGCTAAAATAAAGTGTTACATAATGGGGTTTTTTTTGTGCAAGATTAATATTAACTCTTTCCCCGCCAGTGTTTTTTTTTTATATATAAAGTTTATAGCCACTGCCAGCATTTTTGGTCATTTTTACAAAAGTTGCATGGCCCCCAGAATATTTTGTTGTCTGAATATCTGAAAATGCAATATATAAAAAGAAAGAACAGAGCCTCTACTTTTAAACAAAAAATTATATTTTATTCCAGCTTATTGCATTCTTCTTTCTTTTTTTATCAATACCTGAATGTAGGTAGGTTTCATAAAAAAAAGCAACATTTTGCAGCAAAAAGCTGAGAAAATCGAGTGTTTGTCAAAGACTAAATCGGATTCAGAACGATGATCAAAACATAGATGGAGTAGATTGAGTCCAACACCCCCAAAGCTTGCACAGTTCTAAACCTTGTCCTGGGTCGACATTTCATTCAGTAACATTAGGCAGTTTTTATTTATGCTGTTTAATGTTGATGATTGCTATCGCTTGTTTCTGCTTCTTTCTTCTACATGTCTTTCTTCTTGTCTGCAAGCATTCATCAAGAGAGTAACGCGAGTAACAAACTAATTTAAATTTCAGTAACTGTAATTGCATTACTTGATTCAAAAAAATATTTAGTTACATCGTCGTTACCGCTGAAAGTAGTGTAATTACAGCAACACTTTACTTTGTAGCGCGTTACTCCCAACACTGCTTTTGATAAGGAGACTTTAGTACTCTTTCAGAAAACATGTCATAGCGCCCCCTACCATATAACAGTGAAAACACGGACAGCCGGAAATTTCCGTCAATGGCGGGTAAAGAGTTAAGTGGGAGATTTAGTGTTTAATGTTTTGCAATGCTAATTTAGAAGAGTTTCTTTTAAGTTTTTTTTCCCCAGGAGGTTACCATCATGGTGACAAGTGGAGCGCCCCCTATGAAAACATGGATAGTTGGAAAATTTAGTCAGTATTCGGGGAAAGTGAAAAGTAGATATGAAGTCAATTCCTATGTATACACTCGAGTGGACTAGCCTATACAACATTTCAGATACTTATAATTAGGAACATCTGTTTTCTTTATAAATCAATGTTTTCAAACAATATAAATGTATATAACAGTATGTGATGTAAGTATGTAAAACTATGTGAAATAGGACTCAACGACAAGCCAAATTAACTTAGAATACTTAATTATACTTTAAGTATATCTTGATCAAAAGATTTAATACAAGTATAGGCCAAATATAGGCTACTTAGACTTTTGTCAGTATAAGTCAAGTATACTTAAAGTGCAATACATAAAGTACATTTCTTATTTAGAAGTACATAAAAAGTATACTGAAAGTATTTTCTTATTTTTAATTTAAAAGCAGTATACTAATAGCACACTTGAATAAACTTATCAATGGAATAAAATTATCAATGAAGGATAGAATGTTGCCTTTAAAAGGCCAAGATGAAGTGCCTTTGCGTTCTTTGCATCAGAAGAATGTCTAGGTTGGCAGTGAAATGTTCATTCTGTAGTAGAATGGATGTGATGAACAGATGGTTATTTTGTTTTGGTTATTCTTCATTTAGTCTCAGCCTCAGACGGCACGCCCACAGTCCACTCAATGATTTTCTGTCTGATTAGCTGGTATCTACACCATTTCTGGGAGTAAATGCACACAAATATAAGGCCATTTGGATACAGAGTTGTGTTAAGATTCAGAAGGTACTAAGTCATTTTGGGGAGGAAACAATCAATTTGCCATTAGAGGCATCAAATCTTTATGCCTGGTATCTTATTTAAACCCTAAAGTAGTCAATAATCTAAATATCTACATAATGGTATATAACTATTTGTTTTCTAAGTGATGCATGTTAAATAATCAGTACTTGTTGGTAGACAACATTTCTGATCACAAAGTCCATCTGTCATTCTGTCAGGCGGTGTCTTCCTTTCTAAGTAGGCGGTTCTTGGCCAGAAAAAGCTGCAAACTGGATTAGACTTTCAAAAGTCTATGCAAGAGACTATTCTTTACTAAGCAGATGTAGTGAATGGCTTAAATTTCAGTATGTTTCTCACACAAGTATGGCTTCAGAAAACTTGGACTACAGCACACAAGCCGTAAAGGCCACTTTTATTATACTTTTATGGTGCTTTTGTGTCCTTTTTGAAGCCTAAAAACCTCCATTCATTGTGATTGCATGGAAAAGAGCGACGAGTCACGGGGGAATTAAGAATGTGAAACTGTGAAAAACTGCGCCCACTGATACCATTGTTTATTTGCATGTGCTTGCATTGTGTTGCCATTCCGATTTACTGAAGGAATTATGCAAATGATGTGATGCCACAAACACACCCTCAAAATTAGGTCTGATCGCAGTTTGCACTGGACAATTGTGCACTATGTAAAGAAATGCATCCAGACAATGGTAAAGTCTTTCACTCCAGGAGTTGAGGTTTTTACACAGGATGTTTGAAAGACTTGCTGGCTTACATTTACTGCTGCCATGATTACAAGAACATTTACTCAAACATACCTTCCAAAAAGCCGCATTTACAGGAAAATAATGGCGATGTTTGAGAATCAGACACATTCTATAATAAGCATAATTTGCATCGAAAAAAAGGATATTTGCAGAGAAAATAATGGCAATGACTTCATTTAAATGTGCAGGCTGCAGTGTATACCTGGTTAAGTTGAATTTGTTACTTAATGACGACGACTTATAATTTGAGCGCTGCTACTAATGGAAGAGGATGCCGGTGTTAATTGAAGTTTTTGTTTTAATTACAATGTTAAACAAAATGCAAAGACAAATTCTAACGAGGCACTGTGCGTATTATGACTTGCTGTGACCCTATGTGAGATCCACCAATCTTTTAATTGATTTTTTTGATTAATGAGGAATATCTCTGCCATTCCTGTAGGTTCTCAAGCCCTGAGGTCTATCGTATGAAGGTTTACTGGAGTTCTCTTGTACAATGCAACCTGATCTCATGAGAAAACATAATATACCTAATATAGCTCATTACTCCCAACATAACATTAACATAACTCCCAAGTCCGTCAAATATTGTGCTTGGGCTGTGTGTCATCCCCAGTGGCTCTGCATATCCCCCTGAAGGACGATAACATTAGGAAAGAGCGGCCAAAGTTTACTTTTAACAAGATAGTGATCATTTCAATCTGACCTTTACAGTTTGAACGGCACATATCGGCTCAGATTGTTTTATGATCCTGTCACAATGATGCATGCTTTGCAAAGAGGGTGGGATGGGGGAGTCAAAAACTTTATTGTATTTGACAGCTAACCCACAGCTCGGCCGAAGCTCTATTGCTTATTTCACATGCGAAGGAGGAATTTCTTAAAGGCACAGCAGCAAACAAATGGACCGTTTAATTCAGGGGTGTCCAATCCTGCTCCTGGAGGGCTACTATCCTACCGAGTTCAGCTTCAATCATAATTAAACACACCCGAAACAGGTGGATGACAAGGAATGTGTCCGGAATCGCATACTTCTGAAAACTGAGGTACTTCTTTTGAATACGTACTTTGAAAAACTATGTTCTATTTAGTATTACTTTGTGTAGCATGACTGTAATCTGGACATACTACACTACATCATGTTGTCATTGTCGTGGGACGAATCAGTGTCAGTTCGTTTCATTTCCATTCAAAAATACTCTCCTGTGGCCTCATGGGATAGTAAAGTGTTCATTTGATGCACACTTCAGAATCACGGTGAAAGTAGTAGGTAATTCGTGTACAGTATGCTACGCCTACTGTTTTATTATTCATACTACTCATTTCACACACTGTTTTTTCACCTACTTTAGGTATGAAGTATGCGATTTTGGATGCAGCTTAGGTCATTGGTCCTAGGTCAACCTCCAGGCAACTGTGATGGGGTAAGTTTGAACTAAAATCTGCAGGAAAATAGAACTCCACAAGAAGAATTGGTCAACCAAGGCTTTCAAGAAGAAGTATCACATTGAAATTGACAAATAAGGGTTTCTGCTCTCCTTGACCTGTCTGTGAGAGTTTTAAGTTACCTGGTTCAACCATGTACATGAAGTCCCTCATCCCTGTCCACACTGTTCCCTCAACCAATCCTTCCTCTTGCTGAGTTAGTCCGAATAAAAGCAACAGTCCTCTTCACTTCTCTCTTCAGCAGGTGGTAAGTCCTTCAAGGAGGCCTTTTGAAGGAACTCCACAATCCGCTGGAGCCCCTGCTGCCTAAGTTAAAAGACCTGAGGCCAAATGTGAGGAAGACTCTATTTCCTCCACCACTGGGATTTAAAAGGCCACCTTGAATGAATTGTACCTCAGCTTGATCCCTTGAGGGCCAGAAAGGCTTTGGGCGGGCAGCACCATATTCATAATGCTGCAGCAGAAAGTGCACAGATGAACACAAAGGCATGAATGCAGCAGCTCCAGTTGGTTTTAAACACCACTGCTGTGCCATCAGGGCTATTGTGTGCGATGGAAATGAGAAGCGGGAGCCACTCAAATGCATGCCGTTGTGTGGATTGGAGAGAACGGTGGCATGCAGAGACCTTATGGTGACACATTTACGTGTACACACAAACACGATCCAACAACAAAACCTGTGATAAGGGGGGAAAGTACACACTGAAAGCAAACCGCAAACTAGGTCTAATGCATTCTGGGTCAAATTAGGCCTCTAGCCAATGATAATAAGAATTTGGAGAGTGCATCAAATGCGGTCTTAAATGAATTCCCTTCAGATGATTAAAGCAAAACCCAGGCAGCAGCTTGACGGAAGCACCTGTGGGCTTTTTTTTTTTGCGATATAAAGCATGAAATGTTCCTACAAGCAGACAGATTTGACTAAAGGTGTTCTGGGAAACTGCAATAACATAAATGCTCAAATAAAAACATGTTTTAAAGTACACCCACAAAACTAAAACATTTATACACTCACCTAAAGGATTATTAGAACACCATACTAATACTGTGTTTGACCCCCTTTCGCCTTCAGAACTGCCTTAATTCTACGTGGCATTGATTCAACAAGGTGCTGAAAGCATTCTTTAGAAATGTTGGCCCATATTGATAGGATAGCATCTTGCAGTTGATGGAGATTTGTGGGATGCACATCCAGGGCACAAAGCTCCCGTTCCACCACATCCCAAAGATGCTCTATTGGGTTGAGATCTGGTGACTGTGGGGACCATTTTAGCATAGTGAACTCATTGTCATGTTCAAGAAACCAATTTGAAATGATTCGAGCTTTGTGACATGGTGCAATATCCAGCTGGAAGTAGCAATCAGAGGATGGGTACATGGTGGCCATAAAGTTATGGACATGGTCAGAAACAATGCTCAGGTAGGCCATGGCATTTAAACAATGCCCAATTGGCACTAAGGGGCCTAAAGTGTTCCAAGAAAACATCCCCCACACCATTACACCACCACCACCAGCCTGCACAGTGGTAACAAGGCATGATGGATCCATGTTCTCATTCTGTTTACGCCAAATTCTGACTCTACCATCTGAATGTCTCAACAGAAATCGAGACTCATCAGACCAGGCAACATTTTTCCAGTCTTCAACTGTCCAATTTTGGTGAGCTCTTGCAAATTGTAGCCTCTTTTTCCTATTTGTAGTGGAGATGAGTGGTACCCGGTGGTGTCTTCTGCTGTTGTAGCCCATCCGCCTCAAGGTTGTGCGTGTTGTGGCTTCACAAATGCTTTGCTGCATACCTCGGTTGTAACGAGTGGTTATTTCAGCTTGAATCAGTCGGCCCATTCTCCTCTGACCTCTAGCATCAACAAGGCATTTTCGCCCACAGGACTGGCGCATACTGGATGTTTTTCCCTTTTCACACCATTCTTTGTAAACCCTAGAAATGGTTGTGCGTGAAAATCCCAGTAACTGAGCAGATTGTGAAATACTCAGACCGGCCCGTCTGGCACCAACAACCATGCCACGCTCAAAATTGCTTAAATCACCTTTCTTTCCCATTCTGACATTCAGCTTGGAGTTCAGGAGATTGTCTTGACCAGGACCACAGCCCTAAATGCATTGAAGCAACTGCCATGTGATTGGTTGATTGGATAATTGCATTACTGAGAAATTGAACAGGTGTTCCTATCCTTTAGGTGAGTGTACATGACACACAGTAAGTGTTAAAGAACAGCTTACGAATGTCTGTACAAAGTTATATGTCCATGTAAGGCCGGTAAATGGTAAAAGAAAAGAAAACGAAAGAAAAACTTGCAAATTGTAGTTTGGTTCTGTTGTTTCTGAACACTGAAAATGTCTGCAAAGCTTATATTTGCAGTGCTGTGTTTAACACTTAAACCAGGCTAATAAATCTTCCTATTAGCTCAGTGGCTGATTTGTTTAGTGCTGGATTTATTAGCTTAGTCACTTCCTCCCTCACTTCCTCCTTTTCTTATTCTCAGTCCGTCTATTACACCCACAGTCATTTGAGCCAACTATTGAAACGATTAAATAGGAAGTTCATTCAGACTACGAAGTAACTAATATATGAGGTTGCTGCAACAATCTATATCCTCTAACTTCACGGTTAGTCAATACATGGGCGAAAAGCCATAGAACCAAACCTGTCAGTTATTCCCTTTCATGCACACATTTTTTAAAATCTATAAAAATACGACTTTCCATTGACTTCTGTTGGTTTAATATTGAGCTACAGTTTAATTTTTCTTTACTTGTCTTTAAGAAATTAATACTTTTATTCAGCAAGGACACACTGCTTTCTGCTCATGAAAAAATCCTTTGATGAAAAAAATGTATTGCGTATTCCACAAAAAATATTAAGCACAAAAATAATACACATCACAGGAATAAAAAACATTTTAAAATATATTCAAATAGAAAACAGATATTTTCAATTTTAACATTATTTCACAATATTACTGTTTTTACTGTACTTCTGATCAAATAAATGCAGCCTTGGTGAGCATGAGACTTCTTTCAGAAGCAATACATTTTTTAACCATCTTTTGAATGGTGCGATGATATTTTCTACCACTAATCTGAAACATCACACAAACTTTTAAGCATTTTTACATATTCATTATTTTTTTTAAGCTGTTTACCAGTAGTATACACTGCAGGTGACTTCAGGTTTTACTATCCTTTACTTTGAATGTAGGTTAAATCTGATCCACACACAGAGTGATTCTCTCTCTCTCTCTATCTCTCTCTCTCTATCTCTCTCTGCTCCTTATCTCCATCTGGTCTTGGGTTTACCGTCAGTTGCCAGTTTGCTCTCTCTCTTTCTCTCTTTCTCTCTCTCTCTCTCTCTCTCTCTCTCTCTCTCTCTCTCTCTCTTTCCCTCTTGTGCAAATCTGGCTTAGGACACAAACACCATTATCTTTGCAAAATGCACCCACATCTAAAGCTTAAAAACCATAATGCTAGAGAAAACCTGGCCACAGAGTCAACGTCCAATGCAACAGCTGGCCATTAATCATACCGTAGTTTTACAAAGCACACCGAGGCCTATTATCAGCCATTTTAAAGGAATAATGCTGAACAAACGTTAGCATCCCTGTGTAAAGGCCTGATAAGAGACCACATCACCACAGTACGTGTCTCACGGGCTAAGCATACTAATGAAAGACACCAAACAAGCAGTAAGGCCCTGGTAGTATGTCATTATCTGTGTTTGCTAAGGAAAACACCACTATTACTATTGCTCATTAAACAAACCAAGAGGCCAAAAATATGGATATTAATATGCAAATTATTAAAAAAAACTCTTATTATAAGTTTTAAATCTAAATAAATGTAGTGATAATTGTGAGATATATGAGATCTATGGGAAATAATAAATTGCAAATAGCTAAGCAACCAACCAGCAATTGCCCAGAAGACCCTAAGAAATCAAATAGAAACATGCTAAAACACTCAGAACACTGCATATTAACATAGTAATGTCTTGGCAACCCCTAGAATACACTAGCAAAACCGTGTCAACCACCCAAAACACCTTAGCACTGCATAGAAACATGGCAATGCCTTGGCAACCAACCAAAACAGTAGTAACACCATAGAACACTGCACAGCAATGCACAAAATCATTCATTGTACATTAACAACTGGATAGCAACAAAACAATGTCTATCAAAAAAATTACTATCAAAAAGTAGCTAGCTAAAAACATTTTTACAATGACTATTGCAATGTCAATTGTTAATGCAGAATGTTTTCAGTAAAATATTTGGGGTTTAAAACAACGTAATGCAATACAATTATGATTTTAAAGAGTATTGTTTTATTATGCAAACTACATCCAAAGACACACAATACTCACAATATATACTGTATCTGGCTGTCATAGTGCAAAATTGCTACAAATTTATTAACATTAATTAACATGAATTAACATTAATGCAAGGACAAAATATATGCAAGTTAAACACTGGAGTCGTCAAAAATGTACATTAAACTCACAGCACATGCCCTGATGAGGCTCATTTACTGTGAATGGAGGTACTCTGAGACACGAATCATGAGCTTCTTTCCGTGAACACAGTGCGCTTCGCTCTGAAACCAGCAGAAACACAGCTTTTGTTGTGTGATAAGTGCACTAAGCTATATCACGATTTTGTTTTCTGTTCGATTGACAGATGCTTTGCCAAAGCAATGTCGCAAAACTCAACGTTAGTGACCTTTTAGGTTCATTATAAAACTGTGGCGGGACAGGTTAACCTATGTCGGGTCATCGTAAAATCAGAAATAGAGTGCAATAAAGCAGGACAATTAATCAAAAGACTATTATTCACCTGTATGTGCTTGATGTCTTCGACGCAGACAGCGTTTTAAAGGGATAGTTCACCCAAAAATGAAAATTCTGTCATAATTTACTCCCCCTCAAGCAGGGTTGCCAACTTTTGAGTTTTGCTTGGAGTGAGATTTGTTAACGGGGGGGGGGGGGGGGGGGTGATGATGATGAAAAAAAAAGTTGTACTGTATCACGTGCCGTTTCATCTGAAGCGCTACAGTCTGTCACATTTAACCCCTTAACTGTCACCGTCCAATAAAACAATAATATCTTAGTAAAATCCTAAAGTAATATTGACAAACTATATATATCGTTTGAAAGCTGACAATCTCTAATTTTCATATGTGGCGGCTGTTTTAAAAAAAATAAATTACATAGGAGCAGTTATTTATCAATTTGCAACAAGAATATTTCATATGCATTAGGCGTGTTATGACCTTTATTTTGAAATGGCAATAAATATGAAAAATCATGAAAGATTGGTGGAAACCTCAGTTTGTTTTCATGCCAAGAGTTCAAAAGATAACACCAATTCAATTGTATTAGAAAAAAAGGTCTGAATATGTTTCAAATATAAAGAAAAATATTATCGATTCTCGATGTGTGATGCGGCTGCGAGCTATAACGCACATGTGTGCTCTCTTTATGAGATTATTAGAGGTTGAATTCAAATCAAATATTGTCAAACCACCCATACTACTTCTAAATAGGATGTCTACTTCATAAATTGTATGAAAATTATGGAAATACATGGTTCAGATCACTCAAAACATAAAGGCGCCCTTATATGGTCAGTAAGGAAGCTTGGCTGTCCTAGTGAAAGAAATTGGTACTGCGCTCAAATAAAATATTACTGAAAGATTATTTTTTGAGATATTAGCCTAAAATTTGGAACACAACTGCTTAAGATTTTTGGCTTTAATTTTCTTGCAGTTTTAGAGTAAAATATATTTTGTAATATATATATTTTATATACAATTAAAATAATTATTTTTTTACATTGTTCATTTTCATAAACTCAAACTTAAATAACTTTTTTTCTATTTCACTTTCATCATTTATTTCACTTCTACAACAATCTGGCAAATGTCTTCTTTAAAACAAGACCAACCATAGGTCTATATTCCAAAGCATTCTTGAATTACAACCATTTAAGTTTGCATAGTGATTTTCATGTCTATGCGAAAAAAGTGGGAGTGACAGTTAAGGGGTTAAAAGCACCAAAAACTGTATTTATTGTTTGAATCTCGTAAAAATATTGACAGAATATGAGAGCAGAGAATTTGTTCCATATCAAAAGTAGCCTATAACGTTCTCTGTCTTGTCTGTCGGTGTCAGTGTCCTCTTTGACTCGCGATTTGTCTCTGCTTGAGAAAGATGTGTGCCGTGAGCGCGTGTGAAAAGGGTAAATTACGGTCACGGACGTCACTGACGTAACAACGACAAATGTTTCCAGCGAATCGACAATCAGAGAAAGGCATTAGACACAGCAGTGGTCCAATCAGTAGTTAAGAACCTGAACTTGTTTAGTAATTCGGAAATTAGCGCACATGAGGAAAAAAAAAATAATACAGCACAGAAGAATGTCTCATTTAGCGTGAGATTTCTTTGTCGAGCGTGAGAGCGTGAGATTGAGGCTGAATGCGTGACTGTCACGCCAGATGCGTGAGAGTTGGCAACCCTGCTCAAGTTGTTTCAAACCTGTATGAGTTTCTTTCTTCTGCTGAACACAAAAGAAGATATTTTGAAGAATGTTGGTGAACAGACAGTTGCTGGAAAAAAAGATACTATGGAAGTCAATGGGGTCCAGCAACTGTCTGTTCACCAACATTCTTCAAAATATCTTCTTTTGTGTTCAACAGAAGAAAGAAACTCATACAGGTTTGAAACAACTTGAGGGTGAGTAAATTATGACAGAATTTTCATTTTTGGGTGAACTATCCCTTTAATCGTTGGTTTGGATATATTACACAGCCTACAAAAGAGTAGCCTTTACTTGTCAATTCATGTGAAATATCAACCCTGCACATAGTCATCAGACTATCTCTTCTCAGTAAATCATTCAGTCAAACGATTCATTCAAAATGGCTGCTTCATTCATAGACAAAGCAGAACGAGTGCTTTACCATCCCACAGAGGGATGGTAAAATCAAAGTTGAGTGAGAACGATTCGCAAACAGCACTTTTTCTTGTGTGATGTTACTTATATAAATATTAAAAACAAGAACTTATACAGAGACTTTTTTGCACCATATCTTGGTTTTTGCTATTTTTATTCATTTTGGTGGCATTTTTACCGCAAGCCCCTGTAAATGTCCGAACCTGGTGTGTGCGCGACTGCGCGCTGTGTGATGGTGGGGTGGGGGCTCTTTTTCAAGCGCAAGCGGAGGCCCCTTCAGTTGCAAGGCCCATTTCAATTGAAACGGGTGAAACACAGCAAAGGCTGTTACTGCTGAGGAACCGTGTTTGATCAACTCCTGATGTGACAAAGTGCTCTCACTATGGCAGTTACTAGAACGCTGCTAGAGTAAAGGTTCAGCACTGATGGACAGTTCCCTAACCACATCCTCTTTTCCACTCTCAGAGAATAGCCAAAATTGAGCTGAAATGGCTTTCTCTGACCTGTGCGCCAGAAGCGGCTCCATCGCTTTAAACTGTCCAAGCACTGAATACAGTTGATAGACTCCAATCAATTCTTCCACTAAAGCTGTTCCTTGCCATTGATTTTTGAATTTAATATTATAGAGTGCTTACTTTCCTATTCATAACATATTTTGATCGTTTTGGTCGAAAACCTCGTATCGAAGTCAAAATTCACAAGCCTGTGTTTGGCAAGAACAAATGTATCAAATAAATGAGCACTGCTATTATGTGCTCACACTGTCCATCTTTTTAAAAAATCAATATGCCATATTGAAATAGATTTCTGAAAGACTATTTTTTTTGCAGTCACTATCTACAAATCCCAGACGGCGGGTCTGGAGAAAGACATGGAGAGGAAGGAAATGGGGAATGGAATCGGGACGCGAGAGATAGTGGAAAAGGAAATAGAGATGGAGGTAGATAGTGAGGGATGGTATTAGAGCATTGATATGAATCATATTAGCGTCTCAATAGAGTGTTTGTGTCAAGCTCGTAATACAAATTACCGCTGGGAAAGGCTAAGAAAGGGCTTAGGAAGTTGACCCTCCGGATTTCAAAGCACCATTGATGCATTAAGTTGCTCCTCCTCCCTGCGGCAGGCAGGTTCAACAATGATGCGATAGCGAGAGCAGTTTACAGCCTTATCGGCAGTGTCAAGCCTCCAAACATCACACTGAGAGTGGGAGCTAACACTGAACAACAGGAAAACAAAATTCAACTGAATTCTCCTGCAGGGCTCCCTCAATCTAGTGATATAAGCAGGGTTGAGGTTGCCCTGTTGGGCATCAGTCGGAACAGATGCAAACCTGGAGATATTAGTCAATCTGATAGTGATAGAACAGAGCAAGAAATCGAAAACAAGAAAGCACATCAAGATGAGGCATTAGAGTCTATGTCAGTGAGTCAGAGTGGGCGGGCAAGGAGGTACAAAGGTGTAGGACTTCCCGCGCCACTGTCTGTTCCTCATCCTCTCTAGGCTATTGTCCTGACCTCGCATGTCACTCAAGGAAGTGCATTTACCTGCCGACTATGTGCAGCAACCAATAACGCAATTCAATCTGTCAAGCCTCCAGCAATGTAAACGCTCGCAGCACCTCTCTGCAACGGTTACAAAGCTCAAACCAAATAGGTGAGGAACAAGTTAATTAACATGTCCATCAGCGAGGCTTTCTTCACTGTTAAAGCATCACTGTAATGGCCATGTTAGCTGAATAGCTCTTGATACGGGGAGTTATTTCAGCCTTTCTTCACCTGGCTTTAGTCAGCCATTAAGCAGCGTGGATGGCCCTCGCGAAATGTCCTCTTCCAGTGATCTATCTTGTCAGTCAGCATAGCACGTCTACCGCAGGAGTTGGCCAATCACTCTCAGTGCATATAAATCTGCATATAAGCGAAGAGAATATTAAGAGAGTTACTAGAAGTAATACCTACGCTGAAGTTTATGCTTGGAATACTACTTTCCTTAAACAGTTCTAAGTGATTTTGATAAAATGTCATTGTTTGACTGATCTCACTGATCTTAAAATTTCACTCAGACATCCCTATCCTATACAAAAAGGTGTGGTTGGAATATTTGTTTAGCCAGTCAGAAGACTTCGAGATGCTTTCTGCCTTGTCAGTAATTCATCACATTGCTTTTGAAAACTTTTTTAACTTTGAAGAAGATGTGCTGCTGTTTTCTGACTACAAAGTCTGTTCAGGCAGGGTTTGGGACAGAGAGAGGGTCTACTTCAGTGGCTAAAAACCTTTTCACACCAAGGATGATAATATAAAGTTTTAATAATCGTTATAATTCATTATAATAATAATAAGACGAAGAAGAACAGTGCTGAAGTCCACAATGCAACGATAATGAAGCAGCAGAATGGTATCATTGTAATCCCTTTGAGAATAATTTTTTCCAGCTAATGAACAAAAAGTGATAATAAACAGAACATTATCATCCATTGGTGTGGATCCTAATAGTTATTGTTATAGTTATCTTCGTAATGTTTAATCAAAATGTAATAACTTCTGAAATTACTTCCATTTCAGGGGGCAAATGGACCTTTTGTCCTAGGCTCAATTTTGACCGAGCAAAACTAGTGCTGCAAACTAGGGAAGCAGACAGAGATGGTGCAGGGGTGAGTTTGTAGCCGTTTTCCTCCTAAAACCCTTTCCCCTTCCCTCAAATGAACCTAGTAGATGGCCTGCTGGCTTCAGTGTTTGCACTTTGAAGAAGGGTGAATATTTGGTCATGGTTGTGGTGGTGGCATTTCACTTCTGAACGTTTCCAAAATTCAAGGCAACATGAAATGGGGGTTTGCTGAAGCCATTTCCTTAAAGTCAATACAAAATCAAAATGGATGCTATTTACTTTTAAATGCACATTCTTGGTGTTATTGTGCATGATTCACTGGTGCACATTACGCCAAATAAAAAATTTTTGCCTTCGTAAACTTCTATCAAAATGCAATAACTTGCCCTTCTGCATCTGAATCTGAAATTACTTTCCTTTTCAGATGATGCTGCTATGTTCATATTATGTAATTCACACTTTTAAATGATCCAGCCTATGATTGTCCGAACACCGTTTTATGTTCACATTAATATCAGACACTGTGTAAATGCGTCTACAGGCCATGATCTTATTCACAAACTATCTGTGAATCCAAACAAAAATATTTGACCAATGGGCAAATACACTGTGGACACTTCAAACAATTGCAGTAATTAACATGCTGAACTGCATCTCCTTGTTTATACTGATTGTATAATGAACCACAAAGCATTCAGTGTGCGTTCCAATCAATCAGATCAGTCAATCTATCTATCTAATGCAAGTTTCATTTTTGCATCTCTGTATATAATCATTGCTGTGAGTCTCTTGATCTAGATGCATAAATATAGCAGATCCACATGGACATGATAAAAACTTTATTATTCATCATTCCTCTAATTAAGAGAGTTCGTTAACTCACTCTCTGGACCCAGCGGGGTTTATTTTGCTGATGAACACATAAGTAGTACGCAACGGAAATGCCAATTAACCCCATTTACGCTTCCAGGCATTCCACACCTGCAAAAAGACAGACTGCAATAAAAAAAATACCTTCACAAAGAAACAGATGCCTAATATTACCAGAAAGACATACCATCAAAACACAAATGCAAGAAAAAAATTCACTCTCATGCACATATATATGCATGAAATGTACTGTAGCCTATATGTAACAGTCGAAATGGATACAAACATGGTCATTTAACGCTGAAAACCTAAATCGCAATTTCAAATGCAGCTGCAAAGGTGAGTCACACACACTAGGTTGATTGTCACTTTGCAGTATGTGTCAGCTATAAAGGAGATCTGACAGTTAGCACTCCGATATGTGAGTCTTCAAAGCAACATGAGGCTCATAACACAGTGCCAGCGAGTCTAAATAACCTATGCTGAAATTACAGATGAATCTGTCACAAAGCTATCAAATGACTTAAAATGTCAAGGAGAACATCTCAGAAATAACAACAATATGCCAGACATGCACAAACAGCATCAGTGAAATGGAATAGTGGCTAAAAGTTGCCACTTACAGACAGAGGCAGCCTTCACAACATAATTGCTAAATGCCACAAAAGTATGGCTTAAATAAAACTCACAAGATCGAATCGACACCTCTGTGACCCAGAATAATACAAAGCTTCACATACGCTATGCTTCACAAAGGAGGATTTTACAAGGCTGTACCTCAAAAAATGCTTGTTAAGCCAGCACACAAGGAGCACAAACCCTACAAAAAGAAAGGTGGCTTGATGTGGCCTACATCCAGACAGGCTTATGTTTGGAGAAAGCCAAAAACCACTTATTAAACTTGCGGTGGATGTCCAATTGTATATGGGATACTATACCTCATTGAGGTCATTAGGTCTTACGATTCCCAATGATTGTTGTATAACAGCCCAAAAATAGCTCCTGAAGGTAAAAACGATTTGTAAGAAACACAGACTGATACTCATGCATCACATACAATTCAGTCAAATAAATCAAAAACTGTAGCACAAAACTCTGGATTCTGTTTCACGTCAATGCTTACAACAAACACAACAATCAAAACCTCTCAACCGCCACCTTCCCTTCAGGACCCTCACCAGTGCAAAATTTATTTTACACATTTCACTTCATAGAGCATATCACAGATGAACTGATCAGTGAAAAAAATGTGTTTTAAATATGGGAGACATTCAAACTGTGCTGTAATCTGGAAATAATTATCTATATATCATGTGCAACCCTGTCCCTGAAGGGCCTCCAGCAATACATATTCTTGTCTCCCTTATAACCTCAACATAACAATTCAGTGAGGAAGTTGTAAGCATTACATATACAATTTTGGGTAGTCTATCACTTACAGTTCCTAACAATATGTTGTTGATTTTTACTTAAACACCAACCTATTTGAGCTATCAAAATATTTGTGTTACTGCAAAACGTACTGATAATAACTGCTGTCACAATTGGAAGCACACATGATGATCGACACAAACTCAGAACACAATCAGTGTAACATGACTAAACAGAGGGAATTTAATTTTTACAATATTTCACTGCAAAATATGCATGACGCCTTAAATAGCCTATATTTTTATTTCCTTTGAAATCATGTTTTTTGTTTTGTTTTTTTTACATTATTTAATAGTAAAATTATATGTGTTATCTTTTAAAACAATAACAATATGACATTTATCAAATGGTGGTAACTTTTACAGATTTTTAATTACTTATTTCAGGTCTTAGAGCATTAGCTGATGAGTTTAATCATATGTGTAGATATAACAGAAAACATACAAAATGTGCACTGCTGGGGCACCTCCAGGACCCGGATCGAGAAACACTGATCTACATCAGCCGTCATCTGTTTCAGCACCACGGACAGCGACCATTCAATAAGACTCTAGTACAAGCATTCAAAAACACTTCAGGTCAACTTGCCCCTCAGTTATGCTGCAGGGCCCGTTGAAATTATGTTTTAGAGGGATTTCTACACTACAGCATCTGTGTGGTGGCTTAAACAGAAAAGAAACCTCATAATGACACACATTCAATTAAAGTGTTTCACTGTAAGGTGAATGAGACCCCTGGCGAGAACAATTATTGCACACAGTTATATTACTTACTGCGTCGTGGCTCTTTGGGGAACGGTCTGTGGAGATGGTCCTTGAGTTCTGCTTGATATAACCACCGTGTGTGTACGTGTGCGTAGTAAAACGACAGGTAAATAAATATGGTCTTTTAATTGCTCGTGCTAGGCGTTCACGCACAGCTTCGTATTAAACTTCAACCACCAACTGTCTCTGTGCGCGTGCAATTGCTCTTGTACGATATTGCGTGCGTCGTGATTCGACATGTGCGAGATTGCTTTAAAATATTCGGGTGATTAAATAACAGTCGACTGTTTCTAAATAAAAAAAAATACTAATTAAAAAACAAGGTATACAGTTGTGCTTCGCGTAAATGTATTGCTCGATTACAACGACTGACAACAAATAAGATAAAGCGCACAAGCAAAAAGAAGCGATTACGAGTTGTATTAGACGTAAACGTTTACACACTATTGTTTACAAACGTCGGACGGACTGTCGTTTTTTCGGAAATCGTACGAATATCAGACGCTAGTGTACTTGCCATGATTCCGTCGTCTTAAAGACTTGCAGGTAAAAAATAAATACCAAATATCGATGGGAATTAAACGGCTCATGAGAGTATCCTCCGCAGAAACTAGTCAGGAATTAATGTATATGATGTAACATCGGCAAAAAAGAAACACGGTAGCTACACACGGACGACGACAGCTCGCGGAGCCTCCCTCTCCTTTCCTCGCGCTCTCTGTACTGTCGCTCGCTCACTCACGACGTCACAGGGTAGTGCTCCTCTCTCTCATCTGCAGTCTGTAGTGTGCAGTCTGCTCACTATATGAAGACACCGCCGGTGAATAGAGTGGGAATTAAAGCGCTCATTGGCTGACGGAAAGACAGATGGTGCGCTCATATCCCAGATAAATAGTGCAGACCTCCTCCCTGCGCAGTGTGGATGAGCCAATGGAAACCCGCGGTCTCCAGATCTCCTCTTCTAGTGAAGTGTCACTTTGATGTATGTAGTCATTCTGTCACTGTATTATATTTATCCGTCGACTGGAGCATCTTGATTCTTTTCTGAGCTGAATGAAGCTGGAAAAACATGGTTTGTTGGCCTCTCAGCCTATTCTGTTGGCCGGTTTTACGGTGCTTGCATGGTCACTTTTTAGCTGCTCCAGACGGGGAAACCAGCTGGCACAGCCTGGCAGACCAGTTGAACGCTATAGGCTTGTCCAGGTTGGAAGACCATCTTAAATCAGTCAAGACTAGCAAACCACTTGCTGTTATAAGATATATGTGTTTTTTTAGCAGAGTTGGTGCTCTGGATAATAAAGGTAATTGATGGTTCCATGAAGAACCTTTGACATCCACCATGATGTATTTAACATCCGTTCCTTAGATATTTTTTTAAACGTTCTTCACACTAAGAAAAAATGGTTTCTTTTCAGCAATGTTCACTGAAAGGTTCTTTGGGGAATCAAAACAGTTTTTTTCTGTGCTATTACTGCGAAACCCCCTTTTGGAACCTTGATTTCAAAGATTGTGGAGTGGCTGCTCTTTTTTATCACAGTGCTTTTAAGGCAGCACTGTATTGATATTCCTTAATCAGTAAAAACTGCTCAAATATCCCATTGACATTGATATATTTGCATGCAGATTTGCGACAGGTCTTTTTTCAATCATTTATTTTTATATTGATTTATGACTGATTATTTTTGCCATGTGTGTGGTATGTGTCACAACAACAGCAAAGCATCAGAACCAAAGCCTATAAACCTAAGCTTACCTAAAGCTAAAGCCGTTTAGTTTGTTGTCCTATTACCCAGTTGGGAATAAGTATTTTTTGAGCAATGGATTCCCATAAGAATTGTAAATGGGTTTTCAGAATGGGCAATTTACAATTTATGAATAAATGAGGGATGTGTTTAATATTACTTAATGTTACTTAAAAAGATGGGTATAACTCTTTACAATAAGGTTCATTAGTTAACATTAGTTAACTAACTTAGTTAATATGAACTAAGAATGAACAACTTCTTCAGCATTTATTAATCTTAGTTAATATTAATTTCAACATTTACTAATACGTTATTCAAATCAAAGGTTGTATTTGTTTGTATTTGTTAACATGAACAAACAATGAGCAGCTTTATTTTGATTAACTAATATTAACAAATACTGTAACAAATATTGTTCATTGTTAGTTAATCCATTAACTATTGTTAACTAATGAACCTTATTGTAAAGTGTTACCAAGAGATGTTTTGTTCAACAACATCAGTTATACGTAATCATAACATCCATTTTTAGACATCGTTAAAAAAAATAATAATTACGTAACAGGTTCTAGTCTTGTTACAGTCTGTAAAAAACGAAGGCTTAGAAAACCAAAAACAAAAAAACATCTTCAAACATCTTTAAGAAATGTCATCACACCTTTTTTTCTTCAATTTCCGAAAACTATTATTCTAAAAGCCTATAGAAAATTCCCAAGGGGACTGTGAATTGACATTATGCCAGAACAGCTGTGCTCTTTCCATATTTCCTTGAAGAAACATAAACCAAGTTCCCAGTTTCTTGTTTTGAGCTTGGGACTGGAAGAGTTCCTCTGTCAGAGCGCTGCTCTAAATCCTGTGGCTCTGTTCTTGGCAGTGGAAGCCGAGAAGATGAGTCATGCTGGTTGAAAATGATATCTCACTATTCGATGAGAGCAGCATTTATCATGTGAGTGAGGGTTGCATGCAAACATTTAATTATAGACCTAGTCCATTAGGATGTCAACACCTCAGCAGTCTCTTTCCCACAAAGTCAATAATGACCTTTAAAACTTTTTGATTTGCTGGGCAGAAATGCAATGCAATTTTCATGTTTGCAACTACTGTTGGTGCACCAAAATAATCATATGGATGGCCATAAGTAAACCCAAAGCACCGCCACATCTCATTTCATCCGAGGATCACTCTCAAACTCTTCTAAGCATTAGTTTTGTGCTCTCGCATTAGACGGAAGGGAAATTGAATAGTGTGCTGTGGGCTGCAGTAATTACTCATACAGACGCTGTCATACATGACAATAGATTGTCCTCGCTGAGCACAAACAGAGGAGTATAGTAGGATAGGGAGCACTTCATTATTCCCTGCTGCAAATGTTTCTGTACAGCCACTTTCAGGGAGCTCTCATTTACATATGCATCGGCACGCGGTGGAGGAAAATCATTTACGTGAGTCCATAAGCACTATATTTTACTGTAGGGGACATGCATTTGTACAAGTGGTGCTGTTTCTACACACCAGTAGGCCTATTACCATTCATTTGGAAGAGGCTAAATGTATCTCTCTGCGCAGTATTGGTTTACGTGGCTATGAATAATTTGCAGTATTAATTTGAAGCAATTATTATTTGTGGTGCTTGCTAAAACAAGCTTAACTCATCCTGCACCATATGCGACAGACATGAATCATATCTCAAAATGTGCAGTTTGAGGTCTGCTATTACTTTTGTACGATTAGATTAGATTAGCCCAGTGGACGATACAAATTATTATTTTTTAACCACCTAGCAACACCCTAGCATTGTTAGAACTGCTTAAAAATCTATTGGTAAATAATATATTATATTTTCAATATGCTCATATGAATTAATATAATTTGCAAAACAGATGGATGGATTGATTTTTAAAATAAGTATTATGTTTGTGTGTGTGATCTATATGTATTTCTATATTCTATACTAATCTACAGAAGACTGTGTGTGAACAAATGATCTAAAAAAAAATCATATTCATCCAACTTCTGAATTAGGTCTGGGTCAGTTTTTCAAACCCAGGCTTCAGATAAATCTTTCCTAACAAGGCCAACTGTTACACCAACCAGAAGAATGACTTATCCCCCTCTTCCTATTTCTGGATCAATTCCATTAATCAGAACTCACTCATCACTCTCTTTTTCTTCAGCTCAGAACAAAGCCCTCCACTGGTCAATCTAATCCAAGGTTGTTCACAGACAGGTAAGATCAGTGAAATCACAACTAACTCACCTGGGATTTGTTCCATTAGGCATGACACTTGAGTTCCTATCCTGGGACAAACTCAGTCAGTCTGCAACACGTAAGAGGGTAGGTCAAGTAGTGTAGCATGCAATAATTCACCTTAAACTATTTTAAACAACATGGTTATTATAACACATGCAGTTTATCATTGCATATTATTTGATGGACTATAAGGAATATTTGTATTAAAAACTGTTAACTTAAATGGTGATGAATTACAGTATCTAATATATATATATATATATATATATATATATATATATATATATATATACTGTACACAATCATGATTTTTGATCATTAAAGAATCGTAAACATAAATGTATCACACTTTCAACAAAAAATATTAAGCAGCACAATTGTTTTCAACTTTGATAAGAAGAAATGTTTCATTTCTGAAGGATCATGTGACACTGAAGGCTGGAGTAATGGCTTCTGAAAATTCAGCTTTGACATCAATATAATATTCAAACCTATATTTTCAAATAGAAAGGTTATTTTAAAGTGTAATAATATTTCAAAATATTTTGTTTTTACTGTATTTAAATTCAGCGGAGAGTCTAAGAGACTATTTTCAATACATTAAAATAATAATGATTCCAAATTTTAGATATTGTACCTCGCTAGTACCGGTTGGACCCCCTTTTGCCTTCAGAACTGCCTTAATTCTTTGTGGCATTGATTCAACAAGATTCTGGAAACATTCCTCAGAGACTTTGAGACTTTGATATTTACATTATATCATCACACAGCTGTTGCAGATTTGTCGGCTGCACATCCATGATGCAAATCCCTCGTTCCATTACATCCCAAAGGTGCTCTATTGGACTGAGATCTGGTGCCTGTGGAGGCCATCTGAGTATAGTGAACTTAGTGTCATGTTCAGTGTAGTTTGAGATGATTTGAGCTTTGTGACATGGCGTGTTATCCTGCTGTAAGTAGCCCTCAGAAGATGTACACTGTGGTCATAAAGGGATGGACATGGTCAGCAACAATACTCAGGTAGGTTTGTGCTCAATTGGTACTAAGAGGCCCAACGTGTGCCAAGAAAATATCTAAACCACCACCAGCCTGAACTGTTGATGCAAGGCGGGATGGATCCATGCTTTCATGTTGTTTATGATAGGATATGACTGGTAGGGTAAGTTAAAATCTGATCCTACCATTTGAAAGTTACAGCAGAAATTGAGACTCATCAGACCTGGCAATGTTTTTCCAGTCTTCTATTGTCCAATTTTGGTGAGCCTGTGTAAATAGTAGGCTCAGTTTCCTGTTCTAAGCTGACAGGAGTGCCGGCGGTGTGTTCTTCTGCTGCTGTAGCCCGTCTGCTTCGAGGTTCGATGTGTTGTGTGTTCAGAGAAGCTCTTCTGCATACCTCAGTTGTGAGTTGTTGAGTTACTCCTGCCTTTTTATCAGCTCAAACCAGCCTGTCCATTCTCCTCTGACCTCTGGCATCAACAAGTTATTTTCACCCACAGAACTGCCACTCACTGGATATGTTCTTTTTTTCAGACCATTCTCTGTAAACCCTAGAGATGGTTGTGCGTGAAAACCCCAGTATATCAGCAGTTTCTGAAACAACCATGCCACGTTCAAAGTCACTTAAATCACCTTTCTTCCCCATTCTGATGCTCAGTGTGAACTTCTTCTGATCATCTCGACCATGGCTGATTCCGAAAGCTTAGGCAGCTAACTTGTTGCCTCGCTGCCCTATTAGGCAATGATTCTCAATGTTCATGCACAAAGATCTCTCTCAAAATGATTTCGGACAGACGTCTGAGGCAGCTTTTAATGATCTACAAAAAACATAGCAAGCTTTGGTAATTAGTGAAACTATTTTCACTAGAAATGACATTAAAAGTGGAAAATGTCAGTCAAAACACTTACACACAAACTGACATCCAAATCGTTAGCCTCATATCATAACTGCCAAAACATTGAAATATAACTTAGGCAATTATGCTATAAGGCTAACGAAATTCAACATTCAGATGCCATCTATATTTTTTGGCTCAACTGTCACAGAATGGCACGCACATGTGATTGGCTGATTAGATATTTGTGTTCATGAGCAGTTTAACAGGTGTACCTAATAAAGCGGCCACACACACAAATACACACAAATATATAGGCCTGTATTCTCCATGCATTTATTTACATTTTCTATTATCATACTAAACACAAGTAAATGCTTAAACGAACAAGAATTACATCAAAGATAGAAATGATACATCTATAAATGAGTCGTGATGTATGAACTCTGTGAAGAAACGAGGCTCGCTCTCGTCTGTAATGTACCTATCCAAATTGACAATCAAAATAATGCATTTTCTGATGTGTTTCCCCTCAGGTTTCCCAGCAGTGGAATCAGTGAGTCACAACGTCCTGAGTGAGAAATTTCAACATAATGAAAACCAGAAAGAGAAAAGAAAAAAATGAGGACTAGCTCTGGTTACAAATGCTGGCAGTGACACCTCATCTTTCAGTTCAAACTCAGCTGTCATCATCTCGGCTGTCTCTTTCACAAACTCCCACATCTAATGTCACCTTCACTCTCTGCAGTCGGAGAGAAATTAGTCTCTCGCCTTAAACTGCCCTCATCCTCCCTTTTACTGCCCTTTCAACATGACAATTATCACATTTTACACCGCATTCACCCTTTGCTCAGCTCCTCACTCACTTTCTTTTCTCTCCCCAGTGGCCAGCAGTTCCCTCTCTGCTCGATATTTATATCATTGTTGAATAATTAAAGACTGAAGACGGGGGATAATCTCCTCCTCTCATTCTCTTTTCATTACGGAAGCCCTGTTTTTCCAGCACGTCTGATTGATTTCAGGTAGCTGGAGTGCCCCACTGCTCTTGGCTCAACATTCACCTTAATAAAGCCCCAAATCCCAGAAACTCGCTGTCCTTCTTGATTACAATTACCAAGCTATTGAATCAATGTAACTGGTAATTAGTGGTGTTTGTTAAGCCAAGCGTAACTATTACTATTGTTCATACATAAGGCTAGCAATTCTAACAAGCCCTCAGGATGCCTTAGCAACTGCATAGCGATGTCCTGGCAACGGCCCATACACCCCTTATCTTGTGGTGGCCCACGAGTATAAGCACACTTCTCATTTTCTATAGAAAATGAGCATAATCTAGTAGCATCATGTAAAATCTCTCTGATATGGAAGCGTAATAGTGGGATAAAGTTTTGAGGAAGATACAAAGTCACATTGGGAGATATAAAATCACAATTACCAGAAAAAAGTCATTATTATACTTATTAATAATATGACTAAATTGTGTGTGCAAATTACAAAATTACAATTGAGAGACACAAAGTAATAGTGATGCACCGATAAGAACATTTTGGCTTACACTGATACCGATAATTCTATATATTTGAAAGCCGATAACCAATATATTGGCTGATAAATCGAAATCCAAATTTGTATCATTTTTGAGAGCCTGATTACAAAACTAAAAGTCTCACCATAAAAAGCCATGTCCCAAGAACACCATTATTATGTTCTCATTGTAATTTTATGAAGTCTATCAGACTTTTTTTTCTCCTTTTTTGAAGTGATTCCAATCATATTTCAAGAAGCCATTCAAAACCATTATGGCGAACAGTGCGCATCTGAAGTGTCTCAGCTGAAGGAAATAATCCATTGTTTATCTGCTTAATATATCGGCCAAATATTCTTATCAGGCTGATAATGATAACATTAAAAACGAACATATATCGTGCATCCCTACAACGTAGCAATCACCATCACACTTCTATCGGTTTAAAGTGAAATTAAATGAGAAAAAGAGCATCGTTGTTAAATTCAAGTTTTAATATTTCTAACTGTGCAATAAATTAACATTTACAGAATAAGTTATCAGTCACGTAAAGATTATTTGTATTCATCATACATCAGCTTGTATATACATAGAGTTCATGTGACCTTATGAATGGAGAGACAGCAGCATACCGGATTAACTCTACAGAGCATCGTCTATTTACTATGAGGAGAGGTGAGGAATCTGTAAACAAGAGGTTATGATGGGGGAAGGATGGATTTACAGGGTTTGTGGACAAAAAAAACTACAACAACTATATTAAAAAAATAAATAAAAATTAAACAAAAATCTTCAGAAGAGAAGAGTAGGATGTAAACTTGCAAACAATACTGTACTGTCCACAGCACGGTTTGTTCAAACAGCTAGCATATTACATGATTTTTAAAGTGTATATCTGCAAAACACATTTACGTCATCAGGTTCACATCATTCCGTCATTCCACTGTTGTTTTATTTACTCAAAATTTTCTTGCAAAATTCCAGCAGGACTGACACTTGTAAACATGTTCTGTTCTGGTCTTTCTGCTAAGACGAGACCCTCTTACATTCCCGGACTGACATAAAATCTAAAATCTCTTAAATAGAACAAAAACAGTACTGATACAGTGCGCAAAATAATACCAACTGACAACCAAATGAAAACAATATTCCAAATATCTACATCTGCTGAGAAAGATGGAGATGGGAAACGAATACAACATTAATAAAGGAAAAATCCAGGTTACATACAAGTGAAGATCTATCAACAGCATCAGTGTCATATTATAATCACAGAAAACACTTTTGACTTGGCTTTCAGTCCCCTAAACTGAAATGTGCGTAAAGTAACAATGGAAGCCTCTCAGGGAAGTGTACAGCAGTACCCATAGACCTCTATTGTAAGAGCATTTCTCTTTTCTGTGGTAACAGACAGAGATGTGAGTTTGATCATTTTGTCTTTATCTCTCTCATTGAGTGAAGTCTCTTTTGTCTTTTGTTCCCCTGTCCCCCGACCGACAGTGAAACAGTAACCGAGAAGACGGGATCAGAGCATGAGAACTATAAATCCCTGCAGACTGACTAAAATACCACCTCACCCCCCCACCCCCCTTATTGTTATTCATTCATTTGCAGAGAACATCTGAACCCCCTCTGCTATAGTGCAGTGTTGTGTTACAATAATGCCACATCAATCAATGTAAGTGTATTATTACTCTCTTTCCTCTCGATTACTCCATCTCTTATGTCCAAAAATTAATTCATTATAATGATTTCTGAATCTTAGTCACCACCCCTAGGGGATATTTCCTCTCATTTAAACCATGCGGTTGTTATTTATGGAAGCCTGTTTCCACCTTTCCATTAAAAAAATGGCAGGTTTATTTCTTGGAATTACGCTAAATAAAATAGCTATAAAATGAAATGAAACTTGCAATTGTGAATTTGATTCTACTAATTGCAATTTTAGATCTAAATGTGCAACTTTGTATCACACAATGGGCCTCATTTTAGAAACATCACCAGTAAGAAGTTAGAAGTTCATAAAAGCACTCCAACGTAAATTTTCAGAATTATGTCAACAAATATATTTGAAATCCCTAAACAAATTGCGCTTAGGAATTTCTCATAGCAACATTAATTAGTTAACCAATAAGTTTAATTGATAAACAAAAATTATTAAAAACAGCCATGTAGTCCATTTACCCTTTAATTATAGATTACTATTATTCTGACCACCAGTATTATTTGTCTGCAAGATGAACACTTTTATTGAATAATTTTCAAGCATATGGTCAATTAGTCTCTTTTGCATTTATGCAATATACTAGAGCCATGCCTGAGACAAAAAGGTCAAAGAATCCATTAACATTTCTGTATGTTGTAATTCATGGGCAAAGGATTATGCTAATCGTAAATGATCATACACACGACACACTATTTACAAATGATTGAAATTCTTTAAAATACACACATTTAACCATCAAATCTGAGGTTCACAATGCGCTTGTGAATCCGGAGGATAGTTTTCGGGAAAGTCCATTTTACACGCAAATTACTCAGAATGAAGCCCATCTTGACTTTATATCTCACAAACTTTATTTTTCTATATTTTGAATTTATATCTTACGATGGGATTTGAAACCTCACAATGCAAGTTTACATTTCACAATGTGACTTCATATCTCACAATTGTAACCATTTTATTTATTTTTTACTCTCAGGTGGAAATTGGCTTCCATAGTTTGCGCCGTTAAAGGGTTGGTTCACCCAAAAAATGAAGAAAACTATCATCATTTATTCAGCCTCATGTCGTTCAAAACCCATATGACTTTTATTCATCTTTAAAACACAAATGAAGATATTTTAAATGAAATCTGAGAGATTTCTGTCCATCCTTTGACAGTCCACGCAACTACTATCGCTTCAAAAAGTTCATAAAGAGATCCTAAAACTAATCCATATTAATCTCACGCGAGCAGACCAACTACGGGACAAAGTGCACACGCGTTGTGTACCCGCCTATAGGCACACATTACTAACGCGCTCTTTAAATAACTAAATATATATATTGCACCATTGACTTTAGACTAGTTTTCAGTTGGTCAATGGCGCAGTCTATTTCAGTTGCCTCAAAATAGCAACGTGCCAACAATGCGCGTGAACACAGCTCGTTTTCAGACCAGCGCGCACAAGTGCGCGCAAAGGCAATTGTTATTTTAACAACGCGGCGCACGACGTGAAAATGATAACTGGGTCGGGGGTGAAACTAGCAAAAAACGCTTGCGCTGTGTGATAGGGCCCTATATGAAAAACAGACTGGATTTTTTTTTCACATATAAACATTGATAAGCGAACATACACAGAAGCTCAACCGTACTTGTGATGCGTAAGAACAAACCTCATTGGTTCTTGTGGAAGCTCAAACGTGCAGCGTAACACACGAGAATAAACCTCATTGGTTCTTACATGTGAACATCAAATAAAGCAATTGTCACTTTAGAAAATTTGGACTAAACCGCTCAATTCATATGGATTAGTTTTTCTATCAATTTATGAATTTTTTGAAGTGTCAAAGTGTTATTTGTTATTTGAGTGAAATCTCTCAGATTTCATTAAAAATATCGGCAACATTAACGATTAAAAATTAGATCATAAAATGCATTATAAGGTGCATTACCAGGCATGATTAATGCCTTAAAAAATACTTTTATAATGCGTTATACATAAAGGCCTTAAGTAAAGTGTTACCAAAATATCTTCATTTGAGTTACGAAGATGAACGAAAGAGAACTAACCCTTTAAAGATGAAGTGTGCACTTTTTTTTCAACATTCTTCAATCTCAACCTAATGGGCAACTATAATGAAACCATTTGTAAATTGATTTTCTTGAAAAGTGCAAACTCTTTTTGAGCATCCCAATCAGCCCGACACAGAAACATCGGCTCAGCCAATGGCATAAGTTAAGGGGTGGGACCATCTGTTTATGTAACCAATAGCAGATGGGTGAGTGTTTAGGGAAACCTGTTTAAAAACCTGTTTTTTCAGTTCCATTTGTGCCACTAATAGCACTGAAATTTCACACTTCACCTTTAAGCAAATACAGAGTGTTTTCGGTCTGATTCATTTGTAGTCAGTTGAGAGTCTCGCCTGGAAGCCTGAAGGCAAGCTTTAGCCCGCCAGGATTGAGGTGGAGTAACAGACAACTCTAATCTCCTGTTTCTTCACAAACTAACACTTCTGTGGTGCTGCTTCACAAAGCTCTCCCGCTCTCTATCTCTCTGCTGTCTGTCTGTCCCTGAGGCACCTTTATCTGCATCCTGTCCCGAAAGGTTCGCCACCTCTCTCGCTACAATTCTGTCTTCAGGTCTAAATCCTCTCTCGCTCTCTGCTTCTTTCTCCTCACCTATTATACTTCCAACATCACTCAGGTCACCCAAGTGCTCCACAGAATCGAACTTCTCCAGATCGGAGGCGATGGTTTGCAGGCTTATGACTGACATGGAGTCTGACCCCGCCTTCTCCACTCTCTCTCTATGGCCCCACCCCGCCTCCCTGTGTTTCTCCACCCACTGCCGGGTTTTCTCTTGATCGGCCCAGTCATTATCCATTAAAGGATTGGCCACCACCCCTGCATATGCCCCTGCCTGAATTATACCCTCAGACTCCGCCCCGACTGGAGAGCTCCGCCCCCCACGAACCCTGTTGCGCTCTCTGGCGGCGCGAATGCGTCCCCTTTGCGCATGGATCTGCTCGCTGATTTGCTCAAGGTTGCGAAGGGCGACAGAATATCGGGTCTTCACCTTCGCCACCCGTTCCTCCAGCTGAACGACTTTGGACTTGTGCTCCTGTTAATGAGTGGGGATAATCATAGCACATTGGATAAAAAATTTTATGTAGAAAAAAAATTTTCATGTACTTATTAATAATATATTAAAACTTACCAAATATATTAATGGCATTATAATGACTAAATAAACAGATGTTCATCCATCAGACCTTTTTTTTTTTAAAATAATATTTAGGGATGCACTAATATTGAAATTCAGGTTGATATGATAAGCCAGGGGTGTCCAATCCTGCTCCTGGAGGCCCACTGTCCTGCTGAATTCAGCTCCAATCCCAATTAAACACATCTGATTCCAGGAAATCAAGGTCTTCCTAGGCATACTAAAAACTTCAAGGAGATGTGTTGAGGCAAGTTGGAGATAAACTCTGGAGGACAGTGGCCTTCCAGTACTAACTTTGGACACCCCTGTGATTAGCAAATGATTATTCATGTTATGGTCGATAACTAAATGACTGATGTTATAAAAAAAATTATACGACTTATTTTAATCTTTAAATAAAATATAAAAATTATTAGTTTGTATGCTGTAAGAGAAGTTTATTTTTTACGCCCATCCCTAGTTTGCATTTCATTGAGGATTTCATCGTGTTACTTAAATCAATATGACCAGCAGACCTTGAATACCTTTATAGCGGAGGCCAGTCTCTGATGCATACCTCTAAGATGTGGTTGAACTGAGCCTTGAGCTCAAAATAAGGCTTGGACTTGATAATGACCCTCTTAAGAGCCTTCTGCAAAGTCTGCACACGTGCTTCTGCTTCCTGACAAAGCTGAGTGACACGCTGGTGCTCCCTCTCGCTCCTCAAACGCTCCTCCTCTGCCTCGTTCACCTGAAAACAGCAACATGTCAAATGTGATACCCTGTTCTGTTTTCACACATGAAAGACATTAAATCAAATATATTTTCATATCTTTCTGTTATATCAGATAACCGCTATCAATAATCAGTACCAAGTTGATCTTAACAGCTAAAGAAAATGTAACACTGTCTACAGTGTGAATGTCAAATGCTTTTCTCTGAATTTTTACTTGACAAT
The DNA here is from genome assembly GCA_031834385.1 of Semotilus atromaculatus. NCBI lineage: Eukaryota > Metazoa > Chordata > Actinopteri > Cypriniformes > Leuciscidae > Semotilus > Semotilus atromaculatus. The sequence goes on from JAULUF010000022.1 coordinate 31,808,708, forward strand.
GCCTTTTCTGAAACTTTCACTGTTGACTTTATTTGTATCTTTGTTCTATTGTTTTTGATTATTTCTTCTACTATAGGTAATTTGTTTCTTTATTCTGTATTTTATTACTGTTTACTTAAATGGTAAATTGAAAACTGCCAAAGTTTACTTAAAACCAACATGAATTGCCTGAACAACCCATTTTATTCCTTTAATGTGATGCATTTCAAAGTAAGACATTGAATGGATTGTTAAAAGTGGTCATTACAAACCACAATGGAGCCGGGCCGGTTTGCTAAAATGTGACATTGTGGGAAAAGTCATTTCAGAGTAAGAGCTAAAAGTTAAAGAGTACAAAGACAATTTGTGACAACTGTTTAGTTAAATGATTCATTTGAAAAATGAATGCACTGTTTACATCATTTGCTTATTATTCTATTCCTTGTCATTTGTTTCTGTACTTGATTGTATTAATGACTGTTTACTTTAATGATTAATTCATAAACCTAAATCAATGTTTACTTAAATTGTTATTTAAAATTTCTATTGTATATCATTTATCTATTTTCTTCACTTATGTTATTACTGACTATTAACTTGAATGATTTATTTGAACAATTGAAGCACTGTATTTCTAATACATTTCTGCTACTGACTGTTCACTTAAATGATTCAAATAAACCTTACTATGCGTTTACATCACTTGTAACTTTGTTCTATTGTTTGTATGTGTTCTAATGCATGTAGTTTGTTTGTGTTCTTTATTTTATTACAGACAGTTCACTTGAATGATTCATTGAAAAACCTGAGGCAAAGTGTTATAATAAAGGACTGTGCTCAATAGCATGTGAGTATTTTCAAGAATCTTGAAATTTCCCTGGCATTGGTATCGACTGCTGAAATTTTGGTGACAACTCAACTAGAAACAAAAACTGTGGGATGATTTAACATCGGAAAAATGCTGCTCTATTTTACTGGCAGGGCTAGAATAAAACATAAATGAAGATGTGTAACCTTGATCTTTAAGTGTAGGTGTGCATTCATCAGCGTTATTGATTGTCCCCACTGTGACAATCAAAGCCATGCTGCTATTACAATCCACACTAACCAGCTGTGCACATTTAAAAAAATATGAAACATTAAGATTTAACAAAGCAAAATCTACAATTGTGACTATGAGGGATTGATTTTAGCAATTAAGACCTGTTCTAAACATAAGAGCACTTGTGTTTTTAAGCAAATTTATGCCACCGCCTATTGCTGTAATTATCAAAGAGCAATGCTGACTTGCAGAGTCACTGTGTCGTACCTTGGCTGTGGCGTGGTTTAGCATCTCCTGCCAGGTAGGGTCCAATGTGTTTCTGTCAGCCAATAAACCTTGCTCAGCGACATAAACCATCTCTCTGGCAGCCGTGTGCATTGAGACAGCCCTCTCGTACCTTAGCGCCGCCTTCTGAGTCTCCTGTTGAGCCTGTGGGTAAGGTCATCCATCATATTTCATATACAGCAATCAATCACTCAGCTCTGTAAACATGCAGCCAATCAGAGGATCGGATGCTGACCTTACAAATCTTTGCAAACTTTATATCAGGTTATATTTATGGAATGAAACACTAGCTAAAGGATGTGGTATTAGTATGGAAGTATACTACAATTCTATGGCAATATTATTTGTTATATAATAAAGGAAAACACCAGAGGGAAGTCAACTGCATAACACTTCACAAACCATAACCATTCATTTTAAATAAAGTGGGTGAAATGGCCAATAGGATTTGAGGTTGGAAAAGCTGACATCCAATCATCCAGCACACAAGGCTGGATCTGAAAACCGTTTAGCTCAAAAAGCCTGGATGTTGTCAGTGAAAATTGCTGTGCACAGATCAGAACATCCAAGCCAATCAATAAAAGTCAGGAACTGAGAATGGCAGGCCATATTTCATTGGGATAACTTGCTGGAAATATGGCATCCTTGCCAAGGATGATATCCGACTTTGGCTACGTTCACACATCGACAATCACGTTTACTAACAGACTCTTGAAGTGTCCTGTTACTGGAGGGAATTGAATAATGTCTGTGTGAATGAATAACTGAAGTCAAAACCATTTTTTATTGTTGAGATAGCCATGAATATCATAATCGGAAATGTGTGTGTGAATTTAACCCTACTTAAAATTTAAAATAGAACTGACAACTGAAATCTGCAGTTGTGTGAATTGTAGCCATTATTTTGCACAAAATTCATTGATTAAAATTTATTAATATATTTTGAGTAAAAGAAAAGAAAAAAGAATATAAAACTCCTTTTCACAGACTGTGATGACATGTTTTTACAGTTATTAACATTATAAATCGAAGTATAAAAAAATATATATTTTAATAAAAAACAAAAATGTACTGACGATAGCCAATCATTACAGTGGCCGTTTACTGACAGCTAATAGCTAAAAGGAGCTTTAAAAATGTATGATTTCAGAAAGAGGGTCAGGGGAAGGTTGAAAAAAAAATAGTTTTTCCACATATATATTTGTTTTATTTTTTTCCAATTTATTTTTCGTTTATATATTTACGATAAAAGAAAGAAAAGGAAAGAGATGATAGATAAACTAGTCGAATATTGTGACTGTTACTTTATCAATGGAAAACAAACACTTCATTTATATTAGGCTTGTCTACTCATCCACACTCAAACTTATTTACAGTTTTTTCGTGAGACGGGCTGATGGCCAAGTCAAAGTTTCAATTCAGGGCTACTGGTTCAATTGTTTTCAATTACTCTCTAGCCACAGCTAAACGATTTTCATCAGCTCAATTACATATTCAAAATTGGCTGCAAAAACGCTAATGAAAAGTGATGTGCAAATCACATCTTGTGTTATCAGGGTTAATCACATTAACACACCAACTCTTTCGCCATAATGACCACTGCACTGTCAAATGTCTTGATTTTTTGCAATAATGAGAGAATGGAAATGAATCAGCAAACTACAAAAACATCTTGAACTCATCTGATAAGATATGAAGCACAAACAAGCATTATTATGTTCTCTCGCTCTCTTACACACACACACACACACACACACACCTCTTTAGCAAGTCTCCGGGCTTCATAGTAAGGTCTGGCTTTTTCAATGCAGGCTCCCAGCTGAGAGCCCTGAGCGTTAAGTTTGCGTGCCGAGTCTGTAAGGATCCTCCTGTAGCTGGATCTCGCTTCCTAAACGAGCGTTAGACAGAGATAATGAGAAAGAGTGGGAAAAACAATGCTTAATTTGGCACGATGAGTAAAACATGTAAACAATACATATTAATACTCCAGTTTAGTGGTTCTCTACTGGTGGTGATGATTTACAACCCAAACATGGCTCACACAGACAGTAGAAAAAACAATACTGAATGCAAATAATAAATGCAACAAAATTCTTAGGAATAGGATACCAAAAATGCATTTTAAAAGAGATGAGTAAACACTTTTTTTGTTCAAAGGCTGAGTTTTCTTTCTTCTTTCACCTTTATTAGATTATACAGTGAAGGAGAGAGACAAAAAGTAATGGGTACACAAGCCAAGACTAGGACTTTGACCAGATTTGCCCTTTTTTTATATTTTCATTTTGAGTATATATGTTGTGTAAAATATTTTGTCATATACTATATTATTGCACTATTGTACTATTGCATTTTGACATTATGTATAGACCTTATGCGCCAGAGAAACAAGCGCGCCGCCATCTTTAGAATATTGTCTTTGAACTTCCGTTTTTGCGGTCGCTCTGTATATCTCTATGGCATCGCTGGAGTAATTAACTGGTGAAGTGGATTTACTTATTGTAAAGTTAACGCAAGTTCTCATGCGGATTGTAATGTTTAGAGCAGATGTCTTAACAAATGTCAGTAGACCGGGAAGATAAAACTTCCCGTTCATTCATAAATCCGCAAGATCACTGTGAAAATACAGAACGGAAAACAAAAGACAACGAGCAGCACAGCGCTGAAAAGGGGCGGGGCTACATAAGGTCTATAGTATATATATCATCCTTATCACCCCCTAAAAAAAAAATATAAAAACTATACATTTTGGTAGGACCTCAAAATAGAGGTATAGAACAAGTATAAAGTGATCAGGACATGATTGCAAGAGTTCTCTCAGGCTCTCTCATTTCAGGGCATCAAATGAGCATTTTGAATAAAGATATTAGTTGTGTCCCAAATTACGCATTATTGCAATAGCCTACATGCCCTCTACCATCTAGTGCATAAATGTTAAAGTGTCCAACATTGCACACTTCTGTTTTTCGGTTAATTAAAGGGATAGTTCACCCAAAAATGAAAATTCCGTGATCATTTACTCACCCTCAAGTTGTTCCAAACCTGTATGAATATCTATCTTCCGCTGAACACGAAAGAAGATATTGTGAAGATTGTCTGTAACCAAACAGTTGATCGGCCCTATTGACTTCCATCGTATTTTTATCATTTTCGGTTTCGTATTTTCCATCGTATCATTATCCAGGTATTTGAACTGCACTTTTTCTTTTTGGAATTTTGTGTGTGAAAACACCTATTGTCAAAGCAGGCACCTCTGTTACACTTTATTTTAATGTGTCCCTGTTACAGTGTAATTATACATTTAAGTGCTGAGTAATATTAACTACTAACTATAGGGTTATGGTAGGATCAGGATTTGGTTTGGGGTTAGTTACATGTAATTATGCCTAATTTATAGTTATTACTATAGTAAATACATGTAATATGTGTAACAAGGACACATTAAAATAAAGTGTTACTGGCACCTCAATAGATTTTGAGACACAGTAGTAGTGTCACACACATATTACTCACGTCCAGCTGTAGTTCCAGTCTGTTGATCTCATCACTGGCCTGATTCAAGTGTTCCAGTTCCTCCTGACAAATGGAAAACAGGGAGGGGAGATAGCTGACATTCAATTACTATTAATGCATTAAATAACAGAGTTAACATTAAATAAATATATGAATTTATACAATAATCACAGACAAACAAATCATTTTTAAATCATTTTGCTATTATAACCCATTCATTTAAGCAAATTGTAAATATTGTGTCATAGTTCAATGCACCTGTCACAATATCAAGTTTATTATGGGTCCAAATCTTAATACCTGGATCCTGGGGTCCAGCTCTTCCTCATACTGCCCCTCATCTTCATCAAACTCATTCTTATCTTTCTTCACTACCTCATTGTTCTCGGTTTTGCTCGTAACTTCCTCGTTTCCTCCGTCCCCGCTTCTGTTTTTCGGGGTGTCGTCCCTTTTCTCAGCCTCCACCCCGGCGCTCTCCTCTCTCCACTCCCCTGACTCGGGCTCCCCGGATCCGGCGGGGTTCTCACGCAACTGCCCCGGTTCCATCCGTGGCCTTGAGAATGACCCGTTTTGCTCTTATAAACCAGATTATATAAGCGCTTAAATGTTTGCCATGCCTATAAATACATATTTACCCGAGAATTTGACGATAAAGCGATACATATTCGGTGAATGAGTGTCATTTAACGGCGCAGGCGTGTTGTTTGCAGCGGTAGCGTCATGCAGTGGAGCTGACAGCGCAGAATGACCCGGGCTGAACCGCTAGCTTTACGGCTAACTGCAGAAATCACAGCCTCAGCTCAGACAGCACTGCTCAGGACTCATAACGTAAATAGTAAATATACAGCGCGAGCTCCAGCCAGACAACTAACGTTACCGTTATTTATTTCCATTCCCCGTTTCTTGCTCCCTCTCTAGCTGCCTTTGTTTTTGTCCAGGATGATCATTATAAACATTTTCCATGGAAATCAAGTTTCCGCCAAATATAGTTAATGTCCTTAACCTACTGTAAATTAATAAGTGACCTGAAATGTTCTGCTATTTCATGGATTTATTTATTTGATGACAGCGGTGACTAATAGCCTACAAAAAAATTGTACTAACAAAAATAAGCATAACTAATTTAAATATATGAAATATAACTTGAAAACGTTAAAAGAAAGTAAGTAACGTCACATTCCATCTAAAAATAAACGGAGCAATTCCAAGAGGGTCCTCACACCATCGGTGCTCGGGCCCTAATGAAGTTTTCTTTTAATAGGGTAAAATTATATATTTTTTATTTATTTTATTCATCTTCAAAAAATGAGACCTGGTGAACATGTTTTTATGAGATTCACCCATTAAGACAAAAAAAATTTCCCCTCCATCATCCTAAAGGCTAAACAGAATTCAGCAATTTTACCCTAATTACTTGTGACTAAAATGTAAATTTCATGGACTAAATTTCCATGTTATCAAAAAAAAAAAAAAAAGACATCATTAGCATTCAGTGTAAACAACATTTATTGTAGTCAGTTTACCTCAGACACAAACATGTAGCAAAGACAGACACTACAAAAGCACATGTCAATAAGGGAATAATAATGCGCATACAGTCTCATAAACAGCAAAAGGCTTTGAACTATGTATAGAAACAGTTTTTTTTTTAAACAGATGACCTTAAGAATACAAAAAAATAGTCCTCATTACAGATGGTTCCTCTTGTCCATCCATTAGTAGTAATTCTTAGTATCATTCTCAAGTGAATGATGCATCTTGTGGTCTTAAAGGTTTGTTCTTCCTTATTTCCTTTATGTATGGCTCTTTTGTCTCTTCCAGAATCTCTTAACCTCGCTGTGTCCATGTGGCGTCACCACCATGACCCTGTGAGCGGGGTTCTGCCAAACCAGCACACCTAAACCCTGCAGGACAGAGGCTTTACTGTCAGTACTCTGTTCGTTACTGCAGGAGAGACAACTAATGCTTATAAAGTACACAAAGTAAGTACATAGCCTGAAGGGGGGGGGGGGGGGGGGGGGGGGGGGTTGCTATTTTTTACCTGAGCCCTGTCCCGCAACACTTCAAAATCAGCCTGGGATAAAAACTGGTTGTATAACACTCCTGAAAGAAAAACAGTGTAAAGTTGAAGGACACAAAATGCATAACTGAGACATCTGTATATTTCCAGATGGCGGTTATGACCCCCTACCCCAAACCTTATTCCGATGCAAATTTTTTATTTGCATTACATTTCACAAACACACTTCTTATACAGTCTGACATTTACACTTGAAAGAATGAACCCTGCAGGTCACCTGGAGTGGAAACAAATTCGCCATGCTGTAATATCAAGATAATGTAATTTCTGTTTTTTTATTATTGAAACGGAGACATCCATTCCCAGAGGTTCCATTTAAATGAAACTGCAACACTCTATTGTTTAACTCATTACAGTTAAATTCACTTTGGAACTACTAAGAGCTGGTCTCATATGCACAAAGGCACACTCACCCTCAGTAAACTGTAAGCGATCTTTCTCAAGCTCCCACAGTCTGATCTGATCTGTGATGGTTGGGGGAAGAATGGGGGTCTGAAGACAGAATGACACACGGAAACATGTTCATGCATTGAGCAGTGAATATTTGCATAGCAGTATAGAATTTCCATGATAAGAATTGCCATATTGCACAAGGGAGACACCTAAGGGACATCTAAAACTACAAGGGAGAACTAATGGGATTAATGCATTTTTTATTCATGGGATTTAAATTATTAAAAAGAGGATTAACACAAAAAAACCAATGTTAAAAACATATTTTAAATAATTAAAAACAATTGTAATAATTCTTCATTTTTATCAATTAAAGGAACAGTACCCCCAAAATGAAAATTCTGTCATTAATTAATTACCATCATGTCGTTCCAAACCCATAACACTTTGGTTAATCTTCGAAACACAAATGAAGATATTTTGAAAGAAACTTGAGAGGTTTCTGTCCCCCCATTGAAAGGTAACCAAAACTTAAAAGACCCAAATAGGTTATAAAAAGTATTGTGGTCAAGACCACCTAAACCGAGACTATGTCAAGGCCAAGACTAGTGTGTGTTGAGACCAAGACAAGGCCACGACTTTGAAGGGTTGAAATCAAGACCAGACCAGCACTCTTTAAATTCCTTTAAAAGATCCGCATCTGCTGCCTGAGAGAAGTGTAATATTTAATACAGTGTAGAAGTGTAATACATATAGAATTATGAGACACTATATAGAGCTGTTACCAAGCAAAAAAAATTATAATTTGCACTACAGTGGTGGCACATAAGTTGCATCTGAATTGGTACAGTTACAACTGAATAAATAATGTTAATGTTTTAAAAATAAAATTGTTCATTTAACGTTTGAATAAAATCAATATCACATTTTCAATCGTGCTCATATTTGTGAAAACTGCTTAACTATATCATATGATATAAAAACTAGATCTCATACAAGTATTATTTTGCAATCATAACTTAAATTTTTTTGGCATATGTATTCATTTAGGTTGTTTTTGACACCATCCCCTATTCATTTCTGACTCACCACAACAGTAGCAAAATAAATTAGACAGTTATTGATTGCATTTGAAGCAGAAAGTTTTACATCCAATTACATTAATGATGTAAACAAATAAATCAGACAAAGCAACGGCAATTTAGTATATACACATATATATATATGTATGTATGAAGCATCACGTATGGTAATGCGCGATGTAATAAAACCAGTGAGGTTTGTTCTAGCATGTGAAGCACATACAAGCTTCTATGTTCTATATTATATATCAATATATATTTATATGACATATATATATATATGTCAATCAATGTTTAGATTGTAAATTAAATCACTGCAAATTAAATCTGTTCATATTAAGCAATCGTATCTCTTTACAAGGCTTGGATTAAACCACTCAATTCATATGGATTCGTTTTACGACACCTTTATAACCTTTTACATTTTGGTTACCTGAACTTTCAATGGATGAACAGAAACCTCTCAGGTTTCATTAAAAATATCTTCATGTGCATTTCACAGATGAGAGAAACTCATACAGGTTTGGAAAGCCATGAGGGTGAGTAAATGATAAACACAACTATCCCTCTAATAATTAATTACAAATAATTGTAATATGTATGTTTATTATATATTTGATCTATTATTGAAACTCTTCTTATAAGCACAATGATACAAATGAAACCTGTTAGCAATTACCTGTTTAAGCATTACTGGGTGTGCTCGGGTCCTTAAGAAGTGAATGATCTGAAAATCATTAAAGAAATGTCAAAACAGCTTCACACTTTCATTAAAAGGAAAAGCCAGCCTGCAGGGAAATAGTTTCTGAGTTACAGCGCCTGAATACGTCTCTCACCTGCTGTGCTGTTATGCCATTACTGATGGCCTGCTGCACTGATTCTCTGGTTACCTGAGCAACAACCAGGTTAGGAAACCGATACAGCATCTCACTAAATAGAGCTACCAATGCAATCTGGAGTTCAGAGTCTGTCAGACAGAGATAGAAGAAGCGTTTTGACTGATATTGTAAAGCGCAATGCCTTTCAGACATGTCACTGTGTGTAATATGAGTCTGACATACTTGTGTAGGCATATACTCGATAATTTGTTTCTACAATGATGAAGCCTGTGTCCCCTGTTCCTGGTATGGCTCCTAGTGCAGAACAGGCAGACCCAGAGGCAGGGCTTGCTGTGACTCCTGCAGACAGAGTTATGGCCAACCTCGTAGGGTAGTACCTCCTTGACTTCCTCTGTAAATAGATGCAGGGAATGATGCAAACTGGTGCAATTGCTTGTTTTAGACATATTTAAACTAAACTTTTCAATACAAAGCATTTAAAGAATTTAATAAAGAAAAAATTGAGATTGAATGTTAGATTCCCATGCTATTACAGGACATTGATCAAGTCCATAATAGAAAAAAATATATATATAAATAAAAAAATAATATATATATATATATATATATATATATATATATATATATATATATATATATATATATATATATACATATACATATACCAGGGTATATGCAGGAATCTTGAAGTTAATTTTAATACCTTTTCAAGACTTTTTCCAAGACCTTCTTAATATTTTTTAATACCTCACCGCCACTTCAAGCTGTAACCATTTACATCAGTGATCATTTTAACTCAACACCTTTTAATACTTTTCAAGACCCCGCGGATACCCTGTATACACACACATGTGCATATATACAGTATACACTCTGTATTGTATACACAAGTTAAACATTTTGGGGTCAGTATAATTTTTTAAAGGAAATACTTTTATTCAGCAAGGATGCATTAAATTGATCAAAGGTGTCAGAAAAGCCATTTAAAATGTTACAAAAGATTTCCATTTCAATTAAATGCTGTACATTTTTTACTTTTTATAGATTAAAAAACAACGCTTCACAACTTTATTCTAATATTGATGATAATAAGGAATGTTCCTTGAGCACCAAATCAGCATATTTTTCTGAAGGCTCATGTGACACTGAAAACTGTAGTAAAAGCTGCTGAATATTCAGCTTTGCCATCACATGAATACATTACATATTCAAATCTTAAGTGTAATATTTTTTCACAATATTACTGTTTTTAATGTATTTTTAATCAAATAAACGCAGTCATAGTGAGCATAAAAGTCTTATTTAAACAAAAAAAACAAAAAAATGCAGACCCCCAATAAATAAATAAATACATTTAAATTATTTTTGGCAAGGATCCTTCGAGATTGGTTCCTAGTTCCTAGAAATTCTATTCCAAATCCAGTACATATTTCGACTAGAGGGTACATGCGTTTTTCAAGAGTTATTCAGTATTTTTCCTTGATCGATCACAAACCTTTCTTTGAAAAACCAGACCAAACTCTCGTAGATGCTGCAAAAATGTGAGCAGAGATTCACTCATTCCCTCCACAGAATAGTCCTGCAAGAAAAACAACAATCAAACTACACAGCAAAACCTATTAACAACAAAGAGACCAACCGTACTTAAAGGGACTATGGCAAAATGGCTTCTTTAATTTAATTACGATAAGTAATGGCTTTTATCTATGACTCATATGTTATTCTTGATATAGTAAAAGCAGCACTCACCCTACCAAGAGTGGAAAAACTCAGTTGGAACAAAAAGGAAAGAATCTCTACCAGGTCCATTCCTCTCGACTATGAAAGAGAGAGATTAGACTGTTTATAAGGAGGTGGAGCCATATTTTCCATCACGCCAACCACATTTACATGCAGCCTATTAACTATGAACACTCAGAATGATAGCTCAACTGGAATGAAATGCCATCATGTAAACACCTTGGGGGAAAAAAAATGATCAGACTGAAGAGCAAGTCTTGAATAATTCACCAAACAGATGAGCAATTGCCATGCAAACATTTTTATCCAACTACTTTCATAATCAGATTCATAAATACCTTGTTGTGTGCATACGGATTGCTGTGCAGGAACTCTCTAACCCAGCAATCTTTGCAAAGTACTCTTATCCAGATGTCTAGTTATTGAAGGAATTGGCATGAGGCCATATGTTTTCATATGATAGAGACACAATTTGGGGATGCTGCTTCAAATTCTCAACTTTTGTTAAGTAAAGTTAGCAAAGCGAAAAGAAAAAGTCATGTTTTTCAATATGTTAAAAAGGCAAACACACACTGTTGTGCCATGCTAAGTTGTTTATCTTTCTCTGACAGGACTCGGAAGCTTCTCGCTGTTATTGCACTTTTTGCAAGCACAATGTCCTTTATAATTTCAACTGGGTACATGTGAATCTGCAGTTGGACTAATCGGTGCATGTAAACCGTCTTATGATACATATGTATCATAATGTAGGGTATATTTAATCGACAGATTTTACATGTCGTGCACTGACCTGTGCTGTTTTGAGGTACTGCAGCGTGAAGTACCACAGCTGAGATGCTGTGTCCAGCAGCAGGAACTGAAACCCTGCTGATGTGATACAAGGAGCATCACCAACCTCGCTGAGAGGGGAACAAACAGATCGAGATTATTTTTTGGTCTACCCTTCATATTTGACCTACTTTGGTTGGTGCATCAGTGGAGTGATGGTGCGCTCTACCTCCTCATGAGCCCAGCCTGAATGAGGAGCTGGGCCAGATCCTGGCTGACGGCTGCGCTAGGAGAGCCCACCATGAAGTGAAGGATGACCTCCCAACGCTCCATGGCGTACCGGTCCAGACTCTCTACATCCCTCGCATGGCGATCAGGACCCAGGTTGCCGCCCTCATCTGCCCACGATTTACCACTGGCAAGGCAAAGAGAGCGTGAATCCAGGAAACCTGCTGCTGCAACACTATTACGGTTCTCAATTAAACCTGTGTTCCTCACCCGCCTAGCAGTGCAATTCTCAGGTTGTCTTTAAACACAGGGTTGAGCACAAAGCCTTGGAGTCCACCCTGAAGCTGCTGACTGTGCCAGAGCCGTAGCCCGGTTAACACAGACACACACTGATCATGGTCTCTTGGTAAAGCAAAGACACCAACATATAAGAAAGAGATTTATGATACTGCAATTCAAAATTTGTGGTCTGCACACTAGTCCAGCCGACCAATCAGAACACTGAGCTTTTCAGAAGGGTGTTTTCATAGTGACAGAAACTAAACAGAGCATTCCTGACAGACTGAAACAATGTAAAATATAACATTCAAGCATGAAAATCTATTCTAATATACCCCAGATCCAAAATAAACACTTTGTGAAAGTGCAAAACATGGCTTCTTTAATGTACTTGAAAGAAGTCTCTTATGCTCACCAAACATTTATCTGATGAAAAATACAGTAAAATCAGTAAAATTGTGAAATATTATTACGATATGAAAGACGATATATGACGAATGACGATATATTTTAAAATGTAATTTATTCCTGTGATGGCAATGCTGATGAACAATTTTCTGCAGCCATTACTCTAGTTTGAAGTGTCACATTATCCTTCAGAAATGTAATATACTGATTTGTATTAGAATGATATAACTAACTATTGTACTTACTTTTGACTGTCTTTTTTAACCCACAGCGCAACTGCAGCCTGTGGAAGTGGGTGGTCTAAAAACAGCATTCGCATCACATAATTCTTTCCCAAAGCTGGAAGTTCCCTGTATGCAAATAAATGAGCCAATCAGCATAACTCACTGAGAGTTAGTATTATATCAGGACCATAACCACCACAGGCATTGAAGGCGATAAGTCCCCCCCAATAATTAGAAATGGCCAAATGTCTTGTGACCAACAGTAATATCCAGAGATGCAAACTACTGAACTTTTTTTTTAATGAAAGTTCACTGTTTTGAACAGAAAATACACAATATGTTATTTAAATGATTCATGTAATTCATAACTGAATATGATGAGACAAGAAACGTTTAGCATTTGTATTTAATGTGTAAATAGTTTAAATTGATTACTTCATAATCATAACTACAATAAACCTGGAACTTCTGCCATTCTAATTTCTTTTTCGTTATTCCCTTAAATCCCGTTTTAATCCTTTAATTATTATATTCCTTTAAATATAGCCCAATAACTCAATACCCCCACCCATGCAAAAAAAAAAAAGAAAAGGTTACAGCCTTGTATTATATAATGGGCTCAGAAAAGTATTTGACCAATTATGCCACATACAAATTTTATGCATGTTATTAGATTAAATAAAAAACAAAGTGACACCTGAAAATAATACTAGATGCTAGAACTTTGTAAGAAATGTTGTGGCTTGAAGTAATAAAAAAAAGTTTAAATGTCACTTGCATTGTCACTTGTCACTTTTATTATCTAATCAAATAACATTCATACATGTCGATACACATGTATATTTAAACACTAAAGCAAGATGGACCTGTATACAGCCAGGCATGTTGCAGGGTGATTGTAGAGCCTGTCGAGGACCTCAGGGCTCAATTCCTTTAGATACTCATGCAAGTTCTTGCACTGCAGCTGGACGCGAAACTTCATCTGTAAACAGGCAGACAGATGAATAAGCAGATGACTCCCAAAAAGATGCAAAAAATGACTAGCATTAAAACTTATATAATAAAAAAGAGTGTTAAATACAGCGTCATACTGTTAATGTATATTTTAAGACGTTCAGTGTCAAATTGTTCAGACATTTTTATTTTGGCACATAGGAACCTTTGACTAAAGCGTTCAATGGATAAAACTTTAAATTAAATGCATTTAAAAACAGAAGTAAACATCAACGAATACTGTGAAACAACAAACTGAATCCTTGAGACTTTTGTCCTACCGTTAATGAATAGAGGAAACGTTCTAAATTAAAAACGATATATAATATATACCGACGTAATTGTCACTTTAAACATATATTTAATATATAGTCAGTATGCTTACCTTGTTTCACATGTGTCAGAGAGCACAATACAGTGCATTAAATGATGTGAATCACTTCATTTCTTCACAAGCGTTCAGTGTGGATGGATGCATGGAGCCATGTTGAATGATCACGTGATCGCAGAAACGGCCAGTCTGATTGGTTGACGTGTCATGCCTGGGGAGACTTTTCGGTAAAGTGGTTTTCTGTAAACTTTTATATAAAAATATGTATTTATATTCGGTGTCTTTGAGCATGTGCAATATATATTTTTAATTATTATAAACGTAACCTGTATAATATAAATTCCTGCAAAAAAGGACTCACACACATTCTTTATATTTTATATTTTTTTATTATTAATTAACATTGTGGACAAATAAAAACATTTAATATTTAATACTATTTAAATTCTGGCAACCAATAACTGTAAAAGACAACAACAGCAGCAAAGATAATTTTCTCATGAATCCTCCTTTTCTTGGTACCTGTAACAGAGAAATCAAATGAATGTATTTTCCTTGTCAGCACACTGGCAGATTGAACTGATTATAATTCTAATCACTTAAAACAATGTCTGGGGTAGAAAGAGAGAGATCACCCAAACCTGTATGAGTTTCATTCTTCTGTTGAACACAAAAGAAGATATTTTGAAGAATGTTAGTAACCAGACAGTTGACTATAGCCATTGACTTCCATAGTATTTTTCTTCCTACTATGGAAATCAATGGGTCAACTGTCAACTGTCTGGTTACTGACATTCTTCAAAATATATTATTTGGTGTTCAGCAGAAGAAAGAAACTCATACAGTTTTGAAACAACTTGTGGGCGAGTAAGTGATTACATAACTTTCATTTTTGGGTGAACTATCCATTATTTACAGTGCATAATTACCTGCAGTGTATACATGTGAAGAAGACTGTCTGCCCTTCATCTGCAGATCTCATCTGTCTTGTATGATACACCATTCCCTCTTTATTACAGCGAGAACATCTCCTGTCAATCTGATGAAATGTTTGCAGAAAATGAGAAACAGGTTAGAATGTATATTGGGTGACATTACAAAAATAACCAATAATTTTAAAGAATTAATTACTGTATTTTGAAATAACGTACCACTGGCCCCTTTAATTCAGCATCTTCCACGCTGTCAGTAGCAATGGAGGTCTGATCCAAAGGATTAAACACCACAGACGACTTAATAACTTGACCTGTGAATTCTGAGAGAGAACCCTACAATTAAATTATTTAATTATTTCATAAATCATTTTTTTTCTCTTTTTCTTTTAGTGGTGTAAGATCATGCATTTATGTATCATGTTTATATACAAATCAATTTATTAATTTAATCTATTTTTAATTGAATAAAATGTATTTAGTTAAATATTATTATAATTATTTATTTTACACTGTTTTTCTCTTAACGAATAACAGTTTGAAAACCCCTGCCATTAATTACATTTTATGACATCAAAAAGATCTCTCTTACCTTCAACAGATATTTCAAAAGAGCATCGAGGGCAGGTAATAGTATTTTCTCTGCCAGGCACTGGGAGAATGTTTCCACATTCAGGGCAAAAGTCGAGGTCACCTTTAAAACATGACATTGCTGGAAAAAAATAATAACAGAGATTTATTTTCCACACCACATCCACAGCGTTCAAAACAGTTAGGACTTCTGTAACTAACGCAAGTAACAAACGTGCCACACATAAATAGATACCGGCTACATAAATAGAACTTACTTATCAAAGTTCGAATACAATTGTCTTAAACTTGCCAGCGGGGAAAAGTGTTGCAGTATCTACTCTAGTTTTAACAACAATAACTCGATTTCTTCGCGAAAAACGGAAATGTCTCTTCTCAAGGTAGTTGAGTTAATGCAGGTTCACATGTTGGGTCCTTCATCAAAACACTCCATTCGTCGCTTGTTGATGACGTTTCACGTATCCAGCAGCAGGTGTAGTGAAATCCAACTGCTTCATACAGCATTTTGAGGTAACTTCGATTATTTCATTAAAAAAAAAACATTAACAATCAACACGGGTAGTGATAATAGACTTTATATTCCGTTAGAAAACATACAGGAATGTTGTGTCATAGTGTATGATTTGGCGCGTTGCATATCTTGGGCTAAATGGATAAGCTAACGTTACTGCTAATATATTTAATTTCCCTCCGGTTTCACAGACAATTCCCAGACTAAAATGCATTATTGAGCTGTTTTAACTGAAAAAAACTTGCATTGACATATCTTAAAATATGTCAGTGTATAGTTTTGTCTCAAGATGCACACAAGCAATGGGTTTTTCTAAGGCAGGTTTATAAAAGCTAATTAAATGTCCTAATTGAACTAAAGTGTAATCCTGGTTTAATCTAAACCCTGTCTGTGAAACCAGGCGATAGCTTCTTAGTTTAAAGCGACCTGTCCCCTTAATTACATGCATATTAATTAACATAAAACAACAGCTTTGAATTAATTGTAATTTCTAGCAATTGTAATACTGGAGAATTATAAAATATCTGTGTTTATAAATTGTGAATAACATGATCAAATCGAATAAAATAATACAGACACATTTCTAATTATAATGTAATTTATGATCATGTTATGATTATAAATATGTTATCATTTTGAATAATACATTTATAGTATTTAATTTTATTAAGATTTGATAATGTTATTTACAATTTATACAGACATAAAACGTCAATTGTGTGTCAAATAATACATACACACACACACACACACACACACACACACACACATAAAATAGCAGCAGAATAATTGTATATATAACAATGATTGACAGGAATGAGGAAGTTACTCCAGCATATTTCATCATATTTTTGCATTTACCGTTGTTTTATTCCTATCTCTCTGCAAGATGACGGAGAACGACGTTGAGAATGAGCTGTTAGACTATGAGGAGGATGAGGTTGATGGCGGTGTTTCTGGGGATACAGGGCTTGGACACAGCGACAGTGTCATATCCATCAGGAAAGAAGGAGTCAAAGGGTCATATGTGTCCATCCACTCCTCAGGATTCAGGGATTTCCTTCTCAAACCAGAACTCCTGAGAGCTATAGTAGACTGTGGCTTTGAGCATCCATCTGAGGGTGAGCAATTCTACATGTGCTCATATAAGGTCCTTTGATATCAGTTTAAGTTTAGTATGAATATATTTGTGTTTTTCCTCTTTCAGTTCAGCATGAATGCATTCCTCAGGCGATCTTGGGGATGGACGTATTATGTCAGGCCAAGTCTGGAATGGGGAAGACGGCTGTCTTTGTGTTAGCCACCCTTCAGCAGCTGGAGCCAGTGACCGGTCAGGTAACAGCTCTCTTTTAAAAGGCTCTGAAAACAAAGAACTAAGACATAAATAAAGTGTGCTTTACGTGTCGTTTGGGGTTGACTTGACCAGTAATTGTTCTCACCCAGGTATCAGTGTTGGTGATGTGTCATACTCGAGAGCTGGCGTTCCAGATCAGCAAAGAGTATGAGCGCTTCTCCAAATACATGCCTAGTGTCAAGGTAGGAAGATGTTCTATTTGAACCCTTTTCATATTTACACTTCACGGAAAAGCTTTAATACTGTACCTGTTTTAGAATTACTAATTTTGATATACAGCAATTGCAAACATTATACAAATCTGATGAATTTTATTAATAAACACAAGTTTGGGAACAAAACCTTAATAGTTACATCATTAGGTTAGAAATCTTTATTAATCCCCTTGAGGGGAAACTCATTTGCCACCATTATACATCACAAACAGCACAAGCAATTAAACATTACAGCACAATCAATCCATACAATAATTACACAGCTTCATTAAAAAAAAAACTCACTGCAGCAGGAATAAAAGACCTTCTAAATCGCTCAGTAGAACACTGAGGCATCCCTAATCTCTCAATAAATTAACTGTTAGGTCCACTAAAAGTACTATATAGTGGATGACCTTCATAAGTCAAAATAATTTTTAATTTTGCCCTTGTTCTCTTTTCCACGAGACCTAAAGTGAATGTGAAGTAAAACCAATAACCGAACCTTGTCATCGATAGTAAAACTAGCTCCTCAACAAAGCACTACATAAAACAAAACACTGGCCAGGATTACCTGATAAAAGACATGAAGAAGCTTCCTACTAATACCAAGAGAAGTCATGATTCTTAAAAAGAATAATCTGGATTGTGCCTTCTTGAACACAACCTCACTGTTCTTCTTCCAGTTTAATTTACTGTCCAAATGGACACCAGGATATTTATAGGACTGAACTATCTCTATCTTCTAAAATCAATAATCAACTATTTGGTCTTCTCAACAATCAATTTTAAAACGTTTTCATCACACAATTAATGTAGACAACTGATTCCTACCTGAAATACGGAATGCATATCTCAACCAATTTGACACAATTATCTGAACCTGTCAAAATAATTAACACAACCATCAAATTTTAACAAATTGTACCTAATTTATTTTTAAATACAGCACCAATAATGTCCACCAAATTGCTCACATATAAGTTATAAAAATAACACAGCCCTGCTGCTGTGTCTAAAAAAAACCAGCTGATTACTGTATTTCTTTTGTGTGTGTGCAAATTTCATCACATTTTTTTTTAGATCAGCTTTAATGCACTTATCAAAATAATAAAAGCACATAAATATCCAAAGTTTCAAAAAGAAAACTAAATTAAAAATGCATCATTTTAATTCCAGTCTGTAAAGGAGTGTAAAATTATGTGCAAATACTTTCATCGTTTTTTTTTATTATTTTTTTACATAACCACTAGATAAATAATTTCTGTTTGGATGTAGTAAAACACCCTCAGATGTAGCAGAAAACATCTGTGTCTTGCTTGCATGCTTCTGTCACTGGCCATAATTCTAACCTTGAAATCAGGATTCGGCATAAAATAAATGCATGTGATAACCGTCTGAAAAAATTAACAGTTCTAACCTGCCTCAGTGGAGGATGGGAGTCATGTCTTTGTGGCAGTTTTTCTGGGGATTAAGGGATAATACAAGACTTCTTCACCTTATAAATGGTTGTCGAAAGCGTTTGCTCACGCTGTCTCCCTCCCCCAGGTGGCAGTGTTCTTTGGGGGTTTATCTATAAAGAAGGATGAGGAGGTGCTGAAGAGAGAGAGCCCTCATGTGGTGGTGGGAACTCCTGGACGTATTTTAGCTCTGTCTCGCAACAAGAGTCTCAACCTGCGACACATCAAGCACTTCATCCTGGATGAATGCGACAAGATGCTGGAGCAACTTGGTGAGCAATCTCTTTTTGAGACTATGGATGTGTTCAGAATGGAATTTACTTGAATAGTGTGCAGTTCACCGTGTACTGCCTACTTTTCTTTAAAGGGATAGTTCACCCAAACATTAAAACGTTGTCAGAATTTACTCACCCTCAAGTTGTTTCAAACCAATATGAATTTCTTTCTTCTGCTGAACACATATGTTTTGTTTATAAAACAGTTTATTGAGCCCATTGACTTCCATAGTATATATGGAAAAGTAAAAATTAAGTAAAATTGCAAGTAATAAACACAAATAATCACACTAAAACATAAGCTCAAGTGCACTGCATTGTGGGATAGAACATTCTGAGTGTTATTTGTTGTGTACTCCACATTTTCCCATACTGACACTATATAGTTCAGAAAGAGTACGAGTACCGTGCTAATAATTGCAACATGACATTCAATAATTCGTTTTTAATAATATACAGTGTTGGTCAGAATTATTTGCCCCCTTGGTAAATATGATCAAAGATGGCTGTAAAAAAATACATCTGCATTGTTTATCCTTTTGATATTATATATTTTTTTTAAATGCAAAAATCTACACCTTGTCAGGTGTTCTCCAAACTCATCAGGCATTATAGGAGAAAACTCAGAACTGTTATCTTGCAAAAAGGAGATTGCAAAAAGTATTTAATAAAATAATTGTTCCCAACGTGTTTTGGAGAAAAACATTTATTTTATAATGTGATTTCCCTCCCTGTTTCAATTAATTTACTTCAATGAAAGGTTAGATTTTTGCTAATTTTTTTCAAATAAAATATCAAAAGGATTAAAAATGCTTATTTTTTACAGCCATCTTTGATCATATTTACCAAGGGAGCAAATAATTCTGATCAGCACAAAAAATGTAATTGCATTTTTCTTTTACTGTCCCCTGCAGACATGCGGAGGGATGTCCAGGAAATATTTCGTATGACCCCTCACGAGAAGCAAGTCATGATGTTCAGTGCTACCCTGAGTAAAGAGATCCGTCCCATCTGTAGAAAGTTCATGCAAGATGTAATTACGCCTCTCCTACTTCTACCATGTCAACAGCTCCTTCCCTTCACAAGACCACCTCATATACACCTGAAAGAGATCCATTTACAGCCTCCCTGAGACATCGTAATGCTAAATGCCCCTCTCTCCTGCCCGTTTGATAATCACAGACTGTTAACTAATAGAGGCACAGCGAAAAAGATGTTAAGTCCTTAATCCCCGCCTCAGCTGGCAGCGCTGCGTCGGCATTTGGCAAACACGGTCACCCGTCCGTTTAGCCAACAGATATTGCACCATCCATCAGGCTCAATCCTCTGTAAATTTAAACAGGTCCTTTAACAACCTTTGCTAAAGTCATGAAGAGTCCATTTAATATATTTTAAACAGAATAAGAGGATGTCTTTAAGGGAAGGATGTAGCGTATCTTCAGATACACTTAAGGGCCATAAATCAAAGCATAAACACATCTTTAATTATCATTTAGGGACTTAGAGTTAATAATGAAAACAAAAAAAAACTCTAACAAAATCCCTCATATTAAAATAATACTTAACTCTCAGTATCTATTTATCAAGACAAATTGCTTTAGTTCCTGCTTGACTGTAATTCCAGCCTGGAGATTTGTCCTTAAATAACCTTTAATTAAAAGAAGCACTTGTTGGAGCTTCGTGTATTCTGTTGCCAGCTGCCAGACACTCTCAAGGGGCACAAAACTTAAACCGATAAAGTATCGGTCTAACAAAGCAAGCCAGCTGCTAAAAACTACATTCGATTCACGACAAAGTGGCACTCCAGGGCTGCAATTAATTACTCTTTAACAAAGCAGACAGCATAATGAAATCATCTGAGGAATAAAGCGAAACAAAAAGATTCAGTCATTGGTGGCATAAATGAGTTCAGGTGGACCAGCCAATGGAACAGCTCTTCATCAATCCAGCTGACAGTCTGTGATTAGCACGGCTTCTCATCTGCCCCAAAGAAAAAAGAAAACGCTGTCTGTTTCTAAGTTAAAATCAAGGCAATAAAACTGCCCCGAAACGGAGAAGAAAGCATGCGCGGGTGTGAGGGACAAGATAAGAGAGAGAAAGGGAGGATTAAGCTGCGGAAGACTGGAGCGAGAGGGATGAGATGATGAAGAAACTTAGAGGAGAGAGGAGATATGCGCGGGTGTAGATAGAGACGCACTTGAAGAACCGTTAGGTGGCAAAGAGCAATTGAAAGCCATGACTCAAACAGAAACCATAAATAGTTTGCATCTATTAAAAAAATCTGAATGACTTGTGAGGGGCTCAAGTGACGTGGGTCTACTAAATATTCATGAACAAATTCCTGTTGCACCATAATATACTATAAAATAATGACTCTCAAAACTGATTCAAACATACACTCATTAAGTGAGAGTTACTAGACATAAATACTCTGCACATTCAGATGCAGCCTAATGTAATCCACTGATTTTATAGCTTTATTAAGTTGAAGACAATATAGTAAAATTAGCTTTAGACACACCAGTTCAGCAGCAAATAGTGGATTGATTGACAGGAAGTGAAGATAGATTTGCCTTAACACCTCTAAGGTAAGTGCAAAGATGTGTGTTAGACACTAATAAAGTTGGAGTATAGTGCTTTTGTTAAGGGCCCAATAGTGATAGAAAATAATTGTGAACTCAGTAACTTTTACTTGGCCACCACTATTTGTTATTCTTCCCACAACCCTTGTATTAGTGGTCCAGATCCTAAAACATGTGTCCCACCTGCACAGATAGATCGGATTGAGGATGTTCTCTGTATATTTAATTAAGCAATCTGGTGGATGAATTTGGCCTTCTGAATTGATTTGTGAGAACATCCCACTGCTAAATGTTACATAGTGTTGCAGTACAATGTTAGGGGGGTGTATGAGTGTTTAAAGTAAACATGAAATGGCATTTATAACTCATATTTGCGTAAAGTGACAATTTCCAGATGAAACAAGAACATGAATGTGAGGGAAATGGTGGGGCATGAATTTGATAGGATGAATTTAAGGGATAGTTCACCCAAAAATGAAAATTCTGTCATAATTTACTTACTCTCAAGTTGTTCCAAACCTGTATGAATTTCTTTCTTCTGCTGAACATAAAAGAAGATTCTTAAATAATATGGGTAACCAAACAGCTGGTGGGCCTCACTGACTTTCATAGAAGTCAACTGTTTGGTTACCCATATTATTCAAAATATATTTTTTTTGTGTGTTCAGCAGAAGAAAGAAATACAGAATTAAAATTTTTGGTTGAACTATCCCTTTAAGACTAGTATGGTGGCTAAATGTTGAAATTTTCCCTTTGTAATGCACCTTTTTTGTTTTTAAATCTGTTAATTATCACCATAACTTATACATTGAAGGACTGCATTACCAGTAGCATAAAATAATATTAAATAATATATATACAAATATTTTCAGTCAGACAAAAGCGGCTATTCATATTTTTTTAAACGTTACGCAGATGCTTTAGTCCAACTGAAATTGTGGAATCTGAACCTAGATAATGTGGTTGTAGATCGGTTTCATCTAGCATGTACATGTTATTCAGACTACAGTTGGCCTCATACTTATGCCTTATTTAGACTTTCTGTCCAAATCCAATTTTTGTGCATATCTGATTGGAATCCGATTACAATTAGCTAGTGTGAACGGCAAAAAATCACATGAAATGTGATTTTTACAAATTCGTTTCTAGCTGCATTCATATGTAGTTTGAAGTCCTATTAATAATAATTGGATTTGGACTGACAGTGTGAAAATAGCCTTTGATCAGGTTCCAATCAGATACACAAATAATCGTATTTGGACTGGCAGTGTGAACATAGCCTTAATGAATCAATATCTGTTTGGTTATTTTTAAAATCGCAATAAACCAAGTAGTGGTAGATCTTTTGTTTCGTATTGTGATGCACATCTGAGTAAAACAGATTATCAAAAAAGAAAAAGAAAATGTAGGCTGAGGATATCTATGCATTGTTTTTTGATTGGATTTGAATTGATTGGATCTGCCTCCATCCAATCAAAAAAAGTCCTATATTTTAATAAAAATTGTTTATATAGTTTAATAAAATTTTTTTAAAAAATGACAAGGTCGAAAGTAATTAAACGCATACACGGATAAAACATTCATGAAAAGATCTATAAGATACATTTGGAAAATAAATTGTGGACTGATGAATCAACCAGGAATGTGTATTTGGAAAGCAAAGAGGGTCAGTTTTGATTTCATGTTGACTTTATACCACTTAAAACTCCTTACAACATATCATTTCATGTCATTTCCAAACTGCACATTGATTGGTAGTTTTACTTTGTGTTTCTCAAAAGATCTGTAGTTTTTGAATTTAGAAAATTGCACAGATATGATTTTAGGCTTGAAATTGGTAGCTAAATATAGTCTAGGTCAGCAGGGTAGCATTTATCAACGTGTTTGAGACTGTGTGTGTGTGTTGCGTCCTCATTGGCTTGGGATGGGAGGGGAGGGTGAATCTAACCCCCATCCCTTCTCTTCCTTCCCTTTCTCCTGCTGTTTCATAACTCTCTCCTTTCTAACACCATGTTCTCCTTCTCACTGTCGTCCCCTCCCCCACCACTGTCCTTTGCTGAAATCTTTAAACCTCTTTTGTTTTTCTTTGTGTTCTGGTGTCTTTCTTTCCCTGTCCACATCGACACCCATGCCGTCACCCTGTCATAAAAACCACTTCCTCTTTCACACATTGTAACACTATGATCTGCACCACCCACGTCTTGTCAACTTTCCTGTATGTGTCTTCACACAATCTTAACCCCCTGAACCTGCACACTCCTCTCCCACCCCTCCTCACCTCCCCCCCTGCTTCCACTGGTTGTCCTAGCCGATGGAAATTTTTGTGGACGATGAGACCAAGCTGACGCTTCACGGCCTCCAGCAGTACTACGTCAAGCTGAAGGACAACGAGAAGAACCGGAAGCTCTTTGACCTCTTGGATGTGTTGGAGTTCAACCAGGTATCTCGAGAGTCCACCAGGACACACACTAAAGTCAAGATCCCAAGCACTGTTTAATCCATTCAAATCGAGAGTGACTCAAAAGAGACCAGGGTTGATCGCTAAAGTTTGCAAATCTATTCAAACCAAAATGTTCCACTGTCTAATAAACGTTTGGATACCTGAAAGTGACATGCACTCTGGTCGTTCACAGGCTGGAATGCAAAATACAATTCATACCATTTGAATATAGGTTTAACAACTTAAATGCAAACTACAACCCTCTGGAATGGAACCATAGAAGTAAACTTGTGTGAGGATAAAAGACAGAGGTGTTCAAACCTACATTTAAAATGTTCAACCTATAAATAACATGATTATATGCAATTTATTGATATATAGTTTGGGGTCGATAACATGTTTTAATGTTTTTAAAGTCTCTAATGCTCATTAAGGCTGTGTTTATATAATGAAATATTATTAAACATTGATTACTGTTTTCCATTTGAATAAAGGAAACCATGATATTCAGGATCCTTTGATGAATAGAAAGTTCAAAAGAACAGCATTTATTTGAAATATAAATAGTTTGTGACATTAAAAGAGTTGTTACTGTCATGTTTTATAAACTTGAGTTATATATTTAGGCCTATAGATTCACTGTCCACTATTACTTTCTATATTTCTTGTACTTAATATAGACCATATTAATAGCTATATGTTTATTTTAATTGCTGGATGACAATAGGGTTTTTTTTTTCACCAAGTGAGCTAAAAGATTAACCTATGCTTTGAAAAAGTCAATTAGTGAATTTGTCCACTTGGTTTTGAGTGGTCCATTAAAATTAGTTGTTTCATTTTAATGATGAACATTGGTTGGTACGGTGTTACAGCTGCTTAGTATTGCAGGTGGTGATCTTCGTTAAATCGGTGCAGCGTTGTATCGCTCTTGCTCAGTTGCTGGTGGAGCAAAATTTCCCTGCCATTGCCATTCATAGAGCAATGCCTCAAGATGAAAGGTAGAAAACATTCACACATTATACACTTTAATGTTATAGCTAAGATGGTAGGAGTTTTGGGGGCTCATATCACATCTGAGTCTCCGATTATTATCCCAGACTAGCTCGATATCAGCAATTTAAAGATTTCCAGAGACGAATCCTGGTGGCCACAAACCTGTTTGGCCGAGGTATGGACATCGAAAGAGTCAACATTGCGTTCAACTACGACATGCCTGAAGATTCGGACACATACCTGCATAGGGTCGGTTCAGTTCATGTGACAATGGCTTATGTCAAACAAAGCCAAATCATGGGCTGTAAATGGATTCACCTGAACAGCTTTAACTTTACTCATTCCTTCAGGTTGCGAGAGCCGGCAGGTTTGGAACGAAAGGTCTGGCCATCACCTTCGTGTCAGATGAGACTGACGCACGCACTTTGAACGATGTTCAGGACAGGTTTGAGGTGAACATCAGCGAACTTCCAGAGGAGATTGACATCTCGTCGTACAGTGAGTGTTAATATTCCATCTTTACAGGCTGGCTTTAAAGGGTTAATTCACAAAAACATTAAATTCTCTTGTTCTATTCACCCTCATGTAAAAAAAAAAAAAACCTGAACCACAAAAGAAGATATTTAGTTAATTCTAGGTTGCTCTTTTCCATGTAAAGAAAGTGAATTGAGAGTGGGGGTGTCGAGGTCCAAAATGAGAACATTTGTCTGAGGGAGACCCAATTAAAATTTTGGGTTTTAATGGAATTTCTTTAATGGAATATTTAGAAATTGTCCCGATTTATTTTTAATGTAAAAAAATGTCAAATGTTTTTTGAATCTGTACAGTCATGTACAGCATGTTCAATGTACAGTTGTACAGCACTTACGTGTTTTTCTCCTTGTGCATCTATGTCTCCTAGTTGAACAAACACGATAAAGATGACAGCACATCAGGCAGCAGTTTCTTCAGAGGATGCATGGCATTGTAGCATTTGGTAGCAACTGAGAGTTTTTATTTCATATAGACTGTTACGGTGTTAGTATATACTTAAAATCAACAGCTCATATCGCAGTGTTATCCTAAATGTGATGGGTTTCTTAATTCCTCCTCAGTAGTTCAGTTGTGTTTTTGCTTGTTGAAAGAGGAAACAATTTTACATTTATTTAAAAAAAAAATTCTCTCAATATGAATCATTTCCCGTTTGCCTTATTCCGTTTTAGTTATTTATAATGAAGAGGCATATTTTTTGTTTTCTGTGTGAGGAGTTTTCATCATTGGATTATAATGGACCTTATAATGGACCATACAGTTGATTGCGTTGATGTAAAATTGTTTGAAAGTTATTAAACATATTAGCAGTATATCCTGAATGCTTTGTTACCAGTAAAGTAGGTATAAATGGAATATATTCAGTGTTCGTTTGATTGCCAGACAAACAGCCACTTTGTTTAAACTATCAATGCTTGTTAAACCAAATAAACTGTTTGTTTAATTTACAGACATTTTGTTTTTCAATTATTTAAACATTTGTGTTTTCACCCTTGGTTCATTTCACATCTCAAAGCAGATCGCAAGACTTTTGGCTGATACCTGAACACTCTATAATGTCCCTTGTTCGTGTAATGTAATTTGTTATCAGCACAGTCCACTGATGTCCATGCGCACCAGCCATTTTGTTCTGTGTTCGCACAGACAAGAGTGTGTATGCGGGTGATTTGAATGCTTGAAAAACAGGCCACTAGAATGCATCTGTTCATGCTCATGGTCAAAAGAATAAACTTTGAAAAGCCTAGGCGCTCAACTGTTGGCGAGGTGGACTACTAGAACATGGAAAATGAAGGGTCTTAACAAAATACACCTGGGTCCAGTTGTTAAAAAATTTGAATTTGGATCAGAATTATCTAGATTTAGAAATCCCATGTTTTGCTAACCAGGATTAGGTAATCCATTTTACTTTTGTGCCGGTTTTTCAAAGCAAAAAAGTATTGGATCACCCTGATCCAGATTCACAGGTTTATTTTTTTTACATTATATTTTACAATGTAGGTTACTAGCTATGTAAAGAACAACAAAAGGTAGAAGAGTCAATGTCAGGTCACTTTAAGAGTTTTATTTGAAGAGAAAGAAAACACCAAACAAACATTCCCTTCTATTTTCTAAATTCCTTTAAACAGTTAGACCCCTTACAGAGGCACTAATGGGACAAAACATTTATAATTGAATGCTTTTGCGTTCTCTCACGTAATTAAAATGAATTTCCTCCCATCACCATGTGCCTTTAGTGTTTCTGTAGCCCCTCATGTAACTCGCAACAAAAACAAATATACACGCAATAAGGGATGGAATTGTTAGAAACTGCTTTCAACTGTTTAATTTCTGATGAATGTGCCATTGTAGTTCATATACAGTGTTTAAAAAACACTTAAAATTAAATGTATTATTTTTGTTTGATAATGCTGTTTGGGGGATTATTTTATGGTGCCAACATCTTTTACTTTACTGTACTGAAAGTCTTAAATAGTTAATAGTTAAAGGTGGGGTATGTGATTTGGAAAACGGCCGGCAGATTTTGAAAATACACAACTCAAATGGTCCTACCTTCTTTCCTCCAACGCTGGCCCTGATTCGCGTGAGGGGTATGGGGGGGAGGGGGGTATGGTACGACCGTTTAATTGACATACTTACTGTCCAATGATTTTAGGTGGTCTTGGAAATGATTGGCTGGAGTTTTTCGAGTCCTGCCCGTTCCACAGATTATTAAATTGCTTAATTTTCATTTCAGTGCTTCTAACTCAGGGGCTGTAATTGGGATAGGAATAGGATTTCAAGTGATTTTGAAAAAATTGACAAAAAAGAGAATCACATACCCCACCTTTAAACTAATCAATAGCTAAATAAAAACAAACAAATAATGCGTGTATATATTACACGATACAAAAGTTGTATTTTTCGGACAGTTTTAAAGTTTCATTACATTTTTGTCTCTGAAATCCACCCTTCTGCTGGAATCAGGATAATCCTGATTTATTTATTTATTTATTTTTTGGATCAAAGATATCCCAATCTCACTGAAAAGTTTTGAATACAAAGTGAAGATTTGATTCAGATTAAAACCAAGATTTGATTTTGTGATCTAATCAGATTTCAGAATAATTTTCTTTTAAACAACCCATTTTCAAGATTTGAGCCAATCCGATAGCCGAGATACGATCAGATTATTTAATAGAAATACAGCCGTTTATTGTTCACGTTATCTTAGGTTCATTAAGTAATGATAACAGATTAACTTTTGATTTTAATAATGTATTTACTGTAAGATTAATAAATGTTTTAGAATTACTTTACTTTGTTAATGTTAATTAATGCAACCTTAAGGTGTTAGTGATAAAATGAATAAAAATGCATCAATTCACAAATATGTGTTTTATTTTACAAGGATGGAGATGATGAAATGGTTAGAGTTAAACTGAACTTGTGTCATCACCGCATCACCGGGTGTTTCCACACAAAAACACTAAATGAATGTCCAGTTCGTCTAATCAGTAACATACATCCTTTGGCTTTTCTAAAGTTGTTGGTGGTAAAGAACAGGAAAAGAACATAGTAAAGTCAACAGCAGAGAACCATGAGACAGGAAGTCAACAGGACACAAGAGGAACGAGAAAGGAAATCTGGAGCGACAGACGTCAAAGGTGTCACAATAGCGTCTGAATCAATGCTGATGTGGGGAGTTTAGACAAATGATCTCTGGAAGGAAGTCACCAGATAAGATATAAAATGGAAAAAAACAGCATATACGGTCAAATATCAAAATAGTCTGTTTTATTCTCAATGTAATAAAGTTATAAACATGTCAGGCAGTGGTTTCACACTTCTTCATACTGCATTTGCATTAATATCAGATCATTTCTCTCTGTACTGTAAATACAGTACATTTAATTCAAATGTTTCCTCTCATCTCTGGCCTACTGAAATCCGATCATTCATCCTCTAGAACATGTAAAGCGATTTTCTATGACCACTGGTTTTGCAACAAACCTAAAACATCTTTAAAAAACAATAAGAGCTCTCCCAGGCCAGGAAGAGCAGTTAAAACAAAAACAGGTTCAAGTACAGTACTTCAACAGAATGGCACAGAAGAGATGTTGTCCAGAGATTTGGTATGTCAGTTACACAAGCCTTGAATAATTTCTGCTCAAGCTTGAACTTCATAGATTCAATGGTGCTATATAAAGTCAAATGAACAAGTCTGCACATTTATATGAATGCAATCAATCAAATTAGACAACAATTATACACAATTTTCATTTATAATTATGTCAGGGACTGACACTTAGACAAATGGAGTTTTAACACTCAGATTGGTCTTTCAAAGGCTGAATCTCACGAAACTTGTCAAGAAACATCTGGATATTGGGTTGTTTTTTCTTAAAGCAAACCATATATATATATATATATATATATATATATATAGTAATACTGAATATTTAAAAAAAGTAAAACTTTCCAAATCATTAAATTATTGATAAATGGGGGGGGGGGGGGGGGTGGAATATGCTTATAATTAAAATAGTCACACACAAAAAATGGATGGACCCAAGAACAGGCTTAATTTTTCTTCTGTACATATGCAACTATAAAAATATTTTCTTCTTTTGATTTTGGAGTTAAATGTGAGTTATCGTGAGATTCTCCCAAAAGACACTGTGGTAAGATAAGATATAAGACCTCTTGTATGCCTTTTGCATTGATGTTAAAGCAAAATAATAATAAAATCAAGTAATAATAAAAAATGTGATCATTTTTCTTCGTATCATAATAAGCGATTCTGCATAAGAGCTGTTTGCAGCGTAACTCCACTATTTTCTCTGAGGGAAGATTGTTGCATGATTGCTGCGCAAATACGATGCACCACCTTTTGTGCTGTTCCCAGCATGCCTGGAAGTTTTTCCATGACAAAACAGCAGTTATTTTGTACTCGCATCTTAGCTTTTCTCAACTTTTTACACCCTGCTTCTGTTTTCTTTGGTTTGAGAGGGCGTTTCTCTCCTCCTTCACTTGTGATAATAGTTGTGAGTTTTCTATTTCTTGTCTTTTGTGGTCCAAACCTCATCCTCCTCAGCTCCAGCTGGTGTCATATTTAGTCCAGCCCTCAGGGGGACCTAGATAAATTCTTCGTCCACGGGATATGAAGCTGACTACGCCCCTGTAACCGGCACGGGGAACCCCTGACTTCAAATCGTCCATAACTCCCAAGTTGCGGGCCAGCACTTTAAAGCTGTCTCTACTGGAGTACTGAACTCGAAATGGCCCAGAACCTTTCAGGCTTCCACCTTGTTGTAGTTCCTCCACCTTAACCAAAGGGGCGATATACACTTCTTTTTCAAAGAATTCATCATACTTCTCCTTGACCAAGTAGGACAAGTCCAGTTTAGTGAAAGGCACAAATTCAGTATTGAGTTTTATGTAGCGCAGATACTGGTCAAAAAATTGACCCAAACTGACGCCTTTACGGCCGAAAGTTATAGTCCTCGAGATCTCGGGACGAATGCACGAGCGGTCCTTCCGCTGCTCGGGTTGCCGCATCCAGTCGTCCCAGAATGCCTTGGGCCACTTGGGCTCCAACTCTGCCCAGACTTCCTTCAAAAGCATCCATCCAAGGCCAGGAAAAAAATCTGTCCGGTAAAGGAGGTCAGCTTTGCCCGGGTCGACCAGCCCATCCCGTCCATTATCATTCCAGGCGGAAATGCACCACAGAGTCGGATCCGAACTCATTATGGGGTAGAGCGCACGGAAATACTCGAAAAAGTCTGGGGCCACCTATAAGATGAAATAAGAGCAGTTTTTAGACATTAAGATGAACAAGAAACTTTTTCTAAACTATCTGGACAAAAACGGCTAGTTCACTCAAGGTCCTGTTCCGCCAGTTGGCTGCTTTATAACAATGTATAAAAATGTTTGGGCCTTAGGTAATCTCAATGGTGCTTGCTTAACTATGATGCTCAGTAGAGCTTTAGAGTTAGTCCACTGACCAGTTAAATGTGCTAATAAAATAAGTATAGAAGTACTCATATAAGTTCTATAACTGAAAAAATATTAGTCCGCCAAATCAAAGTCATGTGGCGACCACCAGATCTGGTGCAACCAGCATGCAGAAAAAAGGAAATATCATCATAGACAGGACGTGTCAGATAAGGCATGTTTATTGCAGGTTATAAAATGTCATCATGTGATGCAATTCCCCAAAATCATAATGATATTTAATTTGTAAAAAAAAAAAAAAAAACTACATTTATATATATTCAAGATGTAAGGTAAGTATGTTATTACTATTTACTTGGTTATTTATTTTTTTCTTCTTGAAATGATAAAACCACATGTATACAAAGAGTACACACTTACACACAACTATATTTTTAAAAGATTTGTCCATGCCATATTCATGGATAACTGTTATTTGTTTAACTCCATTTCACCTTGAGTTTGAAGGTTTGCTATTTCAACAAAAAATTGTAAATTCAACATCGCCACGACAGCCATCAAAGGACACAGTAAGGAGTATGCAAAAAGCACGTTTGCCTGAATAGCAAAGTTAAACAAGAACCTTGATCCCTTCCTTTGGAGAACTCATGACAACAAAGCTGGAGCTTTTACTGCTGTCCTATTAATGGGTTTTTTGGGTGCATAATGCATATTAGACTTTGTAATCAGTTCACCTGTGAGAATTTCAAAGGAAAGGGTTCAGAAATGTGCAAATGAAAATATTCCCTACGAGCGAGAGAAAGGCTCTTTTCCAAATTCCTCTCCATGAATTATAAAAGAGGAAAAATGACTTACTTTCAGATACGGTACTATTCAGACCTGGTTAACATATAATGATGCTCAAATGCAGGATGAATATGACAACATTGAGTACTAGTCATAAATGACAACATATTCATGATCTTACCTCCAAGTCGTCCTCCACAATGACCACTGTGGAGTAAGCAAAGACATTGAACACTTGGTTCAGAGCCCAACGGTAGTGCCTGGAGATCTTGTAGTAACCCTGGAACTTCCTGTGATCAGGTCGCACTGGAATGTCTGCAAGATCCGGTTGGCTGATGTGGGTTATCTGACTGCCATAGGAGCCAATCATCCTTGCCGTATCTGCATGGCCACAGTCCTGGCTGACAATGATTGGATAAAGCTCAGCAGAAGGACGGTACTGTATCAATTTATCCAAACTCCTCTTCACTGTTACTCTGTCACAGGCAATGACGAGAATTGGGATAATGATTTGAGGGCTTGGCTTAGTAAGGCCTACTTCATTTTCCGCAATTTGCTTGTTTTCTTGGTTCAGTTCCTGCTCCTTCATGACCAGCCGAGGTGGCGTAACCATTACGGTCTGTGTATTTTTCGTAACAGTTTTTGTATCTACAATTTTATGACTTAAAGGAACTGGAGGAATCTGCTGAAGTTTTTTCGGCTGCTCAATGTTCTTTTCATCTTTTGTGTCCTCAGATTCCCTCTTTCCCAATTCTTTACGCTGTTCCCATAGTTCCCTGTGACTCTGTATCTGTTTGAGGAGCTTCTTCTGAGTCTCCAGTTCCGATTCTACTTCTTCGGCCAATCTGATCACTTCAACGGCCAAACCGTTAGTTCCACCCACTTTTGCTCCCCATTCCTCTCCGGCCCCTGGTTCAGCTCCGCCTCCCTCACCAAGTCGGCCAATGGGAGGCCTCCCCCATAAGAAGAGGAGGAGCAAGGCGTTCCAGGCGACAAACAGAAATGCTCCACACAAAATAAGAGATCCTTTCTTGCGAACCATGGCCCAGTGACACCACACAAGGGACTGTAGTGAGGAAAATGCTATAAAACGGGGAAAGGGAAGATATACATTTAAAGATGAGGATAAACCCCAAAATAAATAAATCACAGATAAGAGTGAGGTACAGAACAGATAAGGCCTGTTTAAAACCTCATGATGCATGTGGCAATATTTACTGATTTTGATCAAATAATAGCCAGAATAAAGAAAACCTGGTGCAATATTTATAGAAAATTTGTGTTGAAAATTTGAAGTGGATCAAAACCTTTAATCAAAGTTATACATGAATTTTGAACAATACCCGTTCTTGTCTTAGGACAACTTTGATTCACTTTTTTGATCCCCTTCAGATGTTGACTACTGTATTTAGTTTGATAATTATTTGTATTTTCTACATTATTAAAATCTAACTTCACTATAACAATGTTGTATACACTTACCACTTTATTAAGTACACCTGTTCAACAGCTCATGAACACAAATATCTAATCAGCCAATCACATGGCAGAAACTTAATGCATTTAGGGATATAGACATGGTCAAGATGATCTTCTGAAGTTCAAACTAAGCATCACAAGTGACTTTGAACACATGGTTTTTGGTGCCAGATGGGCTGGTCTGAGTATTTCAGAAACTGCTGATATTTTCACACACAACCATCTCTAGGGTTTACAGAGAATGGTTTGAAAAAAAGTAAATATCCAGTGAGTGGCAGTTCTGTGGGTGAAAATGCCTTGTTGATGCCAGAGGTCAGAGGAGAATGGCCAGACTGGTTCGAGTTGATAGAAAAGCAGCAGAACTCAAATAACCACTTGCTATAACTGAGGAATGCAGAAGAGAACACACAACACATCGAACCTCGAAGCAGACGGACTACAGCAGAAGAACACACTGCCGCCACTCCTGTCAGCTAAGAACAGGAAACTGAGGCTACCATTTACACAGGCTCACCAAAACTGGACAATAGAAGACTGGAAAAAACATTGCCTGGTCTGATGAGTCTCAATTTCTGCTGCGACTTTCAAATGGTAGGGTCAGAATTTGGCATAAACAATATTAAAGCATGGATCCATCCCTCCTTGTATCAACTGTTCAGGCTGCTGGTGGTGATTTAATGGTGTGTGGGGGATATTTTTGGCACACTTTTTACCTCTTAGTACCAACTGAGCATCGTTTAAACGTCACAGCCTACCTGAGTATTGTTGCTGACCATGTTCATCCCTTTATGACCACAGTGTACATCTTCTGAGGGCTACTTACAGCAGGATAACACGCCATGTCAAAGCTCAAATCATCTCAAACTGGTTTCCTGAACATGACAATGAGTTCACTATACTCAAATGGCCTCCACAGGCACCAGATCTCAGTCCAATAGAGCACCTTTGGGATGTGGTGGAACGGGAGATTCGCAACATGGATGTGCAGCCGACAAATCTGCAGCAACTGTGTGATGATATCATGTAAATATGGACCAAAATCTCAGAAGAATGTTTCCAGATTTCTTGTTGAATCAATGCCACAAAGAATTAAGGAGACCTTGATTTGAAAATATATTATGCATCAAATAATATATAAATTATATATTTTAAATTATATTTATCAATAACAATAATAGTAATTATGATAACTATAAAATCTATATATTTTTATATATTAAAATGTATTTACAGTGTCAGTGTTAGCCTAACTCAGTCTAAGTTCCATTACCATTGGGGAATTTCTGTTGTTTGAACAGAAGTTGACAGTTTGTCTTAAAACCTGCAGACTGCAGTTATGATGAATCACGCATTGAAGCCAGTTACCCACAATTCAACCACAATCTCACGTGATGGCTCCGACTACATCTATCACTGCATCATGTCTTGTCTTTACATTCAAATCATGTCGTAGTGGTGTTTGGATGAGAAACATTGGGCCATGTAAAGAAGTTTATCGCAGTATGATTACCCTTAAATCTTTCATTCACTAATGGTCTCGCCCCATGTTTCATCTGCACAACAGCTGCCTTCATCTCGAACACAAATTAGAGTATTTCATTCACCCCACTCCACAGGAGGGCTTTAGGAAGTACAAACTTCCCAGCATGCTTTGAAAACTATATGCAAACCCAGCTCTTGGCAGGCTAAGGGCACTCCAGAGTAATTAAATCTGACAGTTTGATCAGACCGCTGTGCGCCATCATTGCGAGAGAGCACTCCATAATTATCATGACAGTCAATGATGATTTTTTTTTTCACAGTCGGGTGAACTGAACCAAAAATCACCACTAAGATATCACGCTAAAGCCTCCTCCTGTGTTTTTAGAGAAATTCTGGATCCCAATTAGCTGACCCCACATGTCTTTGAGCAGCAGGGGCAGACTGAAGCTACTAACAAGAGCTAGCCTATTTTTTTTAAGTGGGCCATACCACCGTAATTTGTATACCAGAAAGGAATTTCCTTCTAAATGAGGCCTACAATTCTCGAGAGTGAAATTCAGTAAGGTTCGGTCTATATGATGTCATTTTCACAATTCACTATAGTACCAAGTGTGGTTTTATGTTACCATGTGTCATGATCAATGAACAGAAGTCTGTCATTGGCAAAGAGTCTCTGTGAGCTTCCAGCCAGGAAGAACTGAACATCTGCCCACCCTAAAACAGAAACGTGGCATTGCCCAATGGTTCCTGTGTGGATTTACGAGGTCATAAATATGCTTTGAGTAAGCACTTTTTCATTAGACACAAAACCCCTGGCACTCATGAAAGAAGGCACAAAATCATGCAGGCACTATCCGCGTAAGAAAAACAACATTATCCAGGTGGACTCCAGCACTGGATACTGAAATTGACAGAATTGATTCATGGGAGTAAATACACGTGCAAAGGTCATCTGGAGTCTAATAATCTAATTACTAAATGCAATTTCTTCTAATGGACACCTGGGTTTTACACAAGCAAATATGCATGCTTATAGTCAATCATTTTTTAGTGTTTTGGAAAAAAACCTCTTATGCTCACCAAGGCTGTATTTATTTGATCAAAAGTACAGTAAAACTATTTAACATAACTTATGAAAATAACTAATATTTATATATAGGCCTATTATATTTTCAGCATCATTACTTCAGTCTTCAGTGTCACGATCCTTCAGAATTCAGTCTAATACGCTGATTTACTGCTCACTAAATATTTTTTATTACCATCAATGTCAAAAACATTTCTGCAGCTTAATATTTTTTTGCAGAAACTGCCGATCGAATTCTATGTATTGAGCTGATCCTAACCCCGATGTTAATCCCTACCATCACTACATTATATGTACGGTCACATAATTCGATGAGTCACAGAATCACGGATCTGTGGACTTATTGTGGCTTTCTTTATAAGCTGTCGTTATACTACTTTATCATTTTGAGCATGAATCAAGGACATTCCTACCTTGTACCTATTTTTGAGGAAAGCAATTAGGCGCCATTTTAAAATAAAAAGGCGTGCTTCGTCTTTGCTCCAGGTTATCCAACGATACATTTTGAAAGGCATTATCAAAACAAACTGCTGATTTTCACACAATGTACGTCATCATTACCCATCATACATTGTGATACAGTCTGGTTCGCTGGTCCGTTGGGTCGGATTGCTTTCTCACCACAAGCAAAGAACTCCAGAGTTCATTTTCAAGCGGGCCAGGACAACCCCGTTCTGGCAAACTCAGACTGATTGTTTCGGTGTAGATTGCCGTTTTCATATAGGCTATGCCTTAACAGAAGTAATGGAGTAAACACAACTGGTTCCGAAACAAGGAGCCAAGTGTGAAACAACCTAAAAGTCTTTACTGTCACTGCTGAATTAAAGTATAAAGAAATGACCCCAAATATTTAACAACAGCATATGAGAATTGCAGAAATTAGCATTAATCTCTCAAATTACCTAACTCTGTTCATCATATAAAGCGACAGTGTGTCTCTTCAGAAGACTTCGATTAAATCACTTGATTCATTTGGATTTATTTTACAATCTCTTTTTAAACATTTTTAACAATCATTTTTAACAGTCAGAGTTATGGGTGAATAGCCTTTCAATAGAGGGACAGAAATCTCTCAGATTTCATTAAAATATCTTCATTTGTGTTTCGAAGATGAACAAAAGACCAATGGGTTTGGATTTGGAACAACATGAGAGTGAGAAAATTGTGACAGAATTGAAACGAAAGAAACGAGGTTTAAAAAAAAGTAACAATCTGCATCTGAAGCACTGAACCTAAATCGTTCCACAGGAATTCTACAGCTAAAAACTACCTGCGTTTCTGACATTAGTCAGATACCGTTCAGCTAGTTAAATAAACTGTTCAATGACAAAGTCCATTCATTGTCTGTGGCAGACACTGAGCCGCACACAAAAGTCAATACAGGGTCATACGACTGCTCGTCATTCTATGCACACCACACATAACACTGCAAACATCAATCAAACGCATTTTCATTTCATATACTACCAGTGCTAAAGGGTAAAACGATACTATGAAACAGCCTAAGAGTTACAATGTGACAACATACATCAAAAAATAAAGTGCTTTGCACGGGAAAGGTGTCTGCTGTGCCAATAATAACCTCAGTAATCTTCTGGCTGCAAGCAAGTAACTAATCTCCACTTAACCCTAAGTAAAGATGTTTAAGTCTAACTACTCACTCACAAATCTACAATCAGCAGGACAGACGGAACCATTTAGGCCTTGACGGGTTTGAAACTCGCTTCATGCTTTTTCCTGAGGAATAAACAAGACAGAAACACAAATAGTTCCCAGTTCTGCCTGCACACATGCTTTAAGCCTAAAGTTTCATCAAAAACACCTGAATTCAAATGAGTCCACTAAACAGAAGATTTTTAACACAGGCAAAAGACAAGATCGTACATATAAAGATTTCTAAAGAAAGAACGAGAAAAAGGGTAAAACCATTATATAAACAAAAAAAAAAGCAAGAGACGCCAAGAGATCATGAAGACCACAGTCCAAGAACAAATCAACCACAAAGTAAAACAAGATGACCAAAAGTTGCTTATTTGGCAGTGTATCGTGTGGAACAGATAGGCTAAGAGGTATTGTTAAGCATTACCTGGACACAGAGCAGATTATGTTTCCCCGTCTCTCCCCAAACTATTCACAAGGAGCTGATCGGCAAGAAACAGATGAGCTAAAGGGGAGGGGAGTAGAAAGGAGAGGGAAGTACTGTACCCATGCAAAGAGCCAACACTGCCAGTTAACGCTCCAAAGAACTTTTAACACCCTCCTTTGCATTAACACGTGACACCCTGATAGGTTCATTTATAAAGATGGAAGTTCAGTTGTTTTAGAGTTCTAACCACAAAATGTAGGAACTAGAAATTAGAACATTAGAAATGAAGGGTTAAACTGGAGAATAAGTGAAGAATAAAATGCACCATGGAAGCTATAATTATTGTTATAGTATTGCTATAGTTAAGGTTACTTAAAATAAAACAGTGGGAACCCAACCTTAGCCACCACTGAAAAATTAAAGGAATACTTTGAAACCCTAAACTGTTTGCAGACAATCTCATTTTCATTTATTATGATTAAACATATTAATACAGTAAGTTCTGGTTAGTGTTATTTTAGTATTATTTTTTATATATATAGAAGCTTGTTTCTGCCACTGACAAACAAAAAAGGTCATTGCGACTTTTTTTCTCAGAATTGCTATTGAATTGCTACTCAGAATTCAGTCAGTCTATACGTAAGTCTATAAAGTCAGTCTTTATAACTTGCAATTGCAAGTTTATCTCTCACAATTCTGAGAAGTCAGAATTGTGAGCAATAAACTTGCAATTGCAAGAGAAAAACTGACTAACAATATAAAAAAGGTAAATGGACTTTTTATCTCACAATTCTGACTAGTTCTCTCGCAATTGCATGGTTACATAGGCCTATTGCAATTCTTACTTTTTCTCTCAGAATTGCGTAATATAAACTCGAAATTGCGAGTTATAAAGTCAGAATTGCGAGATAAAAAGTAAAATGCGAGAAAAAAAAAGTCTGAATTGTACGATAAAAAGGTCGCAATTCCGTGGCAGAAATACTATTATAGTATTTATTCATATTTTAAATTTGCTTTTATTGTAATATGTTCAGTTTAATTTTACTTTAAGCTCTAGTATTTTTGTTATGTGCTATTGCATTTTTATTATCTTTTTCTCAAATATTTCTATTTAGCTTTGATTAAGTTTTATGTTCAGTTATTTTAGTACTTCACATTAAACTTGTTTCAGTTCATTGCAAAGGCAACATTTCTAATTTTCATAATTGTTTTTTTTTGTTTGTTTTGTTTTAGGTAACAATAATAATGCTGGTCCTGGTCCTTGCATTTGATTGGCTGAACACATAACCTACATATTGATTCACTATTAAACTTAGCCTACATGTTACTTACATGTTATTTGAAAACGTACATGTTATTTGCATAGGCTACTGTATAACATTACTTTATATTATTCTGTTAGTTTTTAAATAGGTTTCTAACAGGATTTTTTTAAAAGCGCTTTAGAAACAAAAATAATTACACGACATGAACACAACTGATCCACGTGTATATTTGTCTGAGGGTAAAGTAGTGTGTTAAGTTATTGTGTAAGATGACGTGGCATTGTGGTTTAACTTGTACAACATGCTTGACCGGTGAAGAGTGAGTCGCACAGCTGAAGTTTGTCATCACAAACAAACACTAGCAGCAGAAGGTCCAGAACACACACTACTGAGTGGACATGATGTAAAAGGTTCAACTGGACCGCCTTTCCCTTTTGATCCTCAGAAAGAGATGCACTAAACCTGCCTGAAACTACAACTCGTGCCAAAATATGAGGGTCATCTTAAAAAATAATGTATTCATAGATGCATTCTGGTCTTTGAAATAGTTTCGCATTCACACTTGGGAAAATCACAGTGGTCTTTAATATAACAGTGGCTAACACTTACAAACCACGACCGCTCTCACCTTTCATCATCTCTGAACAGGATGGTGTTAAACGGCGAGATGGCCGTGACCCGAAGAGATGCAGACCGTCAGAATGAAAGCTTCACTTTTCACTCTTCATCATCTTTCTCATCGGTCGCCTTCACTCGGCACTGCTGTCAATATTCGGCTCTTTCCATTCCTGCAGCTGTCGCCCATTTCAATCTCTACCCGAATGTGTGTGTGTGTGTGTGTGCGCTATCCCGCTCCGTGTTTCACATCCGGTAAGGTCTGCAGCGGTCTGAGCTAGCGAGGTGAGAGCGTGCGGTTTCGGACTCCGGTTTAAACATCCGTATTTGCAGTTTTGCACTGATGGAGGTCTTCATTTGACGCCGCCGCTCTGTGTGTGTACAGTCAAAGCGATTCTCCACTTCCGGATTGACTCATTAAGTATGACCCGCCCCCCTCGCGCTTCCCTCCCCTTCGCCATTTCCCTAGCAACAAGATGCCTTAGCAACCGTCGCGAGGTGGTGATGGGCAGCTCAATTATTGTTACATATGCAATTAATTCATAAAGTATGAATCTCACGGGGGGGAAACTGTCTGGATAACTATCAACCCAATGTCACTAGATCATTATCAACCCACTGTCACAAGACTAAGAAATAAATCTATAATTATTTTAGCCTATTTTGGGGATTTGTTTTGCATTGTATTATTACTGTGACAATTAAGAACACTAGTGTAATGCAAAAAAAAAAAAAAAAAAGTAAACCTACTATATTTAAAACAAATCAGCATTCCTACAGTAACCCTTGTCTGAAATCTGAGTAAAATGGCTTATCCTTATCGCACAAGAAAAAATGTAGGGCGGGACTTAAAATGTCAATTGGAAATTGATTGGATCGTTGTGGATTGCTATTGCTGTGATCTCGTGTGAGTGACAGATCTTCCCACACTCACGTCAGTCAACACCTCATCAGAGAAGAAAAGAAGTGTTGTTGCAAGAGGGAGGGGAATTTACTTTGATTAAAGATTCAAAGGGCATATGAACAAAAAATAAATAATGTGATTGTGCACAGATAAATCATTTATAATACTGCAATATTCCATAAACAGGAATTTTCAATTTAGATTTTTATGGTGACTTTAACATTACAAACAAACAAATAAAAAATAGACATGCTTCAGAATATAAACGTGACTATTATAAAAAGTATTGCAACAATAAAAAATAAGAAGTAAAAAGTAAAAAACAGAAAAAAAGTCAGCAAAATATGCACAAAAAAAATTATAGTAGACTCGCACACAGGTTACGTTTCGAACACGCAGGCTCTTTGTCAGACGACATGCTCGAAATGTCCAGTCCACTTTTGAATGTTTTTGCATATTTTGGAGCTTTGGTGTGCCAATTTATTTTTCTGTTTTTTATTATGTCCTTTGTCGAGCACCCAATCCTAAACATATTTTTCCCGGTGATGAAATAAATGAAAGGATAAATGAAAATTGGTCACAAAATTTCAAGAAAAAGTACTTCAGTACTTCAAAATCAGTCAAATTGACCAGCAACATAAGGGTTAAAGGTATAGTGCAAATACAAATACTATGTAGAAATATTTTACTATTTAACCGTACATTGGTGTTTGGTCTTTTTCACAATTTTGACAGTTTTCCCCCCTTATATACAGTGAGGAAAATAAGTATTTGAACACCCTGCTATTTTGCAAGTTCTCCCACTTGGAAATCATGGAGGGGTCTGAAATTGTCATCGTAAGTGCATGTCCACTGTGAGAGACATAATCTAAAAAAAAATTTCCAGAAATCACAATATATGATATTTTAACTATTTATTTGTAAGATACTGCTGCAAATAAGTATTTGAACACCTGTCTATCAGCTAGAATGCTGACCCTCAAATACCTGTTAGTCTGCCTTTAAAATGTCCACCTCCACTCCATTTATTATCCTAAATTAGATGTACCTGTTTGAGGTTGTTAGCTGCATAAAGACACCTGTCTACCCCATACAATCAGTAAGAATCCAACTACTAACATGGCCAAGAAGACCAAAGAGCTTTCAGAAGAAACTAGAGACAAAATTGTACACCTCCACAAGGCTGGAAAGGGCTACGGGGAAATTGCCAAGCAGCTTGGTGAAATAAGGTCTCACCTCGTGGGGTCTCACCTCGTGGGGTCTCAATGATCCTAAGAAAGGTGGGAAATCAGCCCAGAACTACACGGGAGGAGCTGGTCAAAAGAGCTGGGACCACCGTTTCCAAGGTTACTGTTGGTAATACACTAAGACGTCAATGGTTTGAAATCATGCATGGCACGGAAGGTTCCCCTGCTTAAACCAGCACATGTCAAGGCCCGTCTTAAGTTTGCCAATGACCATTTGGATGATCCAGAGGAGTCATGGGAGAAAGTCATGTGGTCAGATGAGACCAAAATAGAACTTTTTGGTCATTATTCCACTAACCGTGTTTGGAGGAAGAAGAATGATGAGTACCATCCCAAGAACACCATCCCTACTGTGAAGCATGGGGGTGGTAGCATCATGCTTTGGGGGTGTTTTTCTGCACATGGGACAGGGCGACTGCACTGTATTAAGGAGAGGATGACCGGGGCCATGTATTGTGAGATTTTGGGGAACAACCTCCTTCCCTCAGTTAGAGCATTGAAGATGGGTCGAGGCTGGGTCTTCCAACATGACAATGACCCGAAGCACACAGCCAGGATAACCAAGGAATGGCTCTGTAAGAAGCATATCAAGGTTCTGGCGTGGCCTAGCCAGTCTCCAGACCTAAACCCAATAGAGAATCTTTGGAGGGAGCTCAAACTCCGTGTTTCTCAGCGACAGCCCAGAAACCTGACAGATCTAGAGAAGATCTGTGTGGAGGAGTGGGCCAAAATCCCTCCTGCAGTGTGTGCAAACCTGGTGAAAAACTACAGGAAACGTTTGACCTCTGTAATTGCAAACAAAGGCTACTGTTCCAAATATTAACATTGATTTTCTCAGGTGTTCAAATACTTATTTGCAGCTGTATCATACAAATAAATAGTTAAAAAATCATACATTGTGATTTCTGGATTTATTTTTTTTTTTAGATTATGTCTCTCACAGTGGACATGCACCTACGATGACAATTTCAGACCCCTCCATGATTTCTAAGAGAGAGAACTGGCAAAATAGCAGGGTGTTCAAATACTTATTTTCCTCACTGTACATGTGTCCTTTATCTGAGAATGTGGCTTGGTCACTTTTTCTAAACTTTGACTGAAAATAGCGTTATGAACAACGCGCAACGCGCCACTGACTTAAGACTAGGTTTTTTTTGGTCAGTGGCGCAATTGTTTTCTGGAACTACAAAATAGCACTAGGGAATGTTTGCGCCGGAACACGCCTCCTTTTTTGCGCTGACCCGCCCAGGGAGCGCAAGTTCATTCTCTAGTTTACCGACGTGCGTCTGTGGAGGGAAAAGTCCGCTTTGCGCGGGTGCAAAATAGTAATGATACATGCGTCGGTGTACAAAGTCATTTGCGCCATGTGCAAGATAGGGCCCTTAGTGTTTTCACCTGGGTAATTGTGTGCTAACTGAGCTGAAGCTGTGCTGACTTGAGTGAACAATATTGAATACTAGTGCTTTCAAAATGACCACATGGTCTAGGCAATGAGAAATGAAGGGATTTGTGTGTAGAGTTTTGCAGTGACAGTTCAACAATTCTGACTCATGTGTCAAAACAGGGAATAGTGTTTATAGTTTAGTGAAAGGGGTGTGCTTTTTGATAAATGTCATTATGGTTTTGAAATTTTAGTTCAAAAGCCTGGTTATAGTGTTTAAGCAATTGAGAAAAACTGTAATATGAATCTCTTGGGCATTGCTCATATTTCATTTTCAGCACAATGAAAACAAAAACACATTACTGTTCAGAAGACCCTTGACCATTTTGTACTATCACGACTCCTTCTACGAAAAAACAAATATGGTAGATTAGAAGGTATCATTAAATTGTGGACAACAGAGAGTATGACCTAGATAAGAATGCAACTAATAGGGAAAGATATGAATGAT
Organism: Semotilus atromaculatus; assembly: GCA_031834385.1. Lineage (NCBI taxonomy): Eukaryota > Metazoa > Chordata > Actinopteri > Cypriniformes > Leuciscidae > Semotilus > Semotilus atromaculatus. The sequence goes on from JAULUF010000022.1 coordinate 31,853,028, forward strand.
GAAGAAGAGTTCCCTGCTGAGATACTTAGGCAACAATGACACAATCAACAATGACGACACCTACAGCCAACACACAGAACTGTCTTGTTTTGAAACGTGCTTGTGTTTGATAAGGTCAGTAAGTAATATAAATGCATAACTTAAAATAATGTTATAGTTAGAAAAATGTAACCAAACTGCAAAAATCTGAAATTGTGACCAATTGTGACAATCATTTAACTGATTTTACTGAAGTGAAGATAAATCGGTAATTACTGTACATACATTACAAATACAGTGGTTACATTTTGAATGGAAAGAGTAAAAGCGTAATACTAGCATAATGTATAAGATTGTATAACATAATAAAATAATATAACTAATATTAACTAATTAATTAATAAAGCATAGATGAGGTGTTTATTTACAAAAAATTTAATTAATCTTGAACAACCTCTTTTGTAAGTCTTCTTATGTATCTCACAGAGTTTTATACGATCAAAAAAGTACACAAAAGTAAAATAATTCACCAATTGTGTTATTTGGTAATTAATTTATTTACACTGATGTTACATCGAAACCAACATAATAAATATTTGACGATATATTACCAGCCATTTGTTGTTGTTGTTGTTGAATAAAGCAGTGGCTCATTGTCTGTTTCAAGGCATCTTTATCAGATTTACTAAAAGAAAAAAAGTATTCTTTCCATCTGGTTATTGGATGGCTTTAGTATTTGGTTCAATGTGACCATTAGACTTCTTTCCTTATTTCTTCCAAAGCCAAAAGTTGGTCCTCAATGTTCTTCAGCTCTCTCTCCATAGCTGTGATCTGGTTATTTTAGAACACAAAAAAATGCATGCAAGCTCCTTATTCAACTGTATATATTATTCTATTTACAAGAATGTAGATTTCTCATGGGATAAACAGAATGAAGCGTGAAGTGCATGCACAAACATTTTAAAACACATAAATACATGTGCATAATCTCATATTGAACTTTAATAACACAAAATAAATAATGTTTTCTGTTGAAAATGGAATTTCAACAGTGTGTGAAAACAGTGTGCAATGAGGCTTGCAAGGAAACCTCATGCATTTCAAGTAACACAGAAATCCGGAAGACTAGCTATTTCAATTTGAAAATATCTTTCTCATGCAGAGGCGGATGAATCTTACAAAGAAAATCCATGTCATATTTAACCTCTGGAATTGAAAGGAATTACCAATGAAGTCTTCCAAATTGTCATTAGATTAATACATTTTTTTTTTTAAATTAGATTACATTTAATACAACAAATATTAGCATGATGTACATTATGATTGCATGATGATTTTACTATTTAAATAATATATAATTGTTTGCATCATTATAATGACAAAATAATGTCACAATGCAAAAAAGAAAAGATTCTTTATCAATTCTTTAAGGTTGTTACAATAGGCTTCATTGTGTAAGATGGTCTGCACAGATTTTGTTAGGTAAAACTTCCCATTATCCTCTGTACTCACCTTATTCTCCGTCTCTTGTCTGACTTTATCAGGTACTTTTTCTGTGTAGTTGGGCATGTAGGTCCGAGCAAGGGCTTGCTTGAGTTTGGAAGCCAGCTTTTCTCTGCGCTGAGAGAGAAGAGCTCTCTGTTTGTCAGCATTAATACCATTCTACATTGACAGAGAGAGAATGAGACATCAGCAGTGTGTATATATAGAAGCATCCGTACTTTAGAAAGGAAAAATCTTACTCTGCATTACCTGAACACTGAGATGCAAGCAGACGGAATGATCCACCACCCCTACAGCACTGGCCTTAGGTGGAGGGGAGTCAGCGAAACCTCCCTCTGGACAGTGCAGATGAAGCGCTGAGATTCGGCCCAGCGTGCAGATAGCAGATCTGAAGTGGAGAAGAGTCTCAGCCTGATCTGGTCCACACACTGCCCACACTAGAAGACACAACTATTATAGGTCACGTGATGAAAGATTTAATCTACTATATACAGTACGTACACTAACCGGCCACTTTATTAGGTACAATTGTTCAATTGCATGCTAATGCAAATATTCAAACAGCAAATCACATGGTAGCAACTGAATGCATTTAGGCATACAGACATGGTCAAGATGATCTTCTGAAGTTCAAACTGAACATGAGAATGGGGAAGAAAGGTGATTTAAGTGACTTTGAACGCATCATGGTTTCCTGTTCTTAGCTGACAGGAGTGGCGGCGGTGTGTTCTTCTGCTGTAGCCCGTCTGCTTCGAGGTTCGATGTGTTGTGTGTTCTCTTCTGCATTCCTCAGTTATAGCGAGTGGTTATTTGAGTTCTGCTGCTTTTCTATCAACTCGAACCAGTCTGGCCATTCTCCTCTGACCCCTGGCATCAACAAGGCATTTTCACCCACAGAACTGCCACTCACTGGATATTTTCTCTTTTCAGACCATTCTCTGTAAACCCTAGAGATGGTTGTGTGTGAATATCCAGTAGATCAACAGTTTCTGAAATACTCAGACCAGCCCGTCAGGCACCAAAAACTGAGCCTAATATTTACACAGGCTCACCAAAATTGGACAATAGAAGACTGGAAAAAACGTTGCCTGGTCCGATGAGTCTCAATTTCTGCTGCAACTTTCAGATGGTAGGATCAGAATATGGCATAAACAACATGAAAGCATGGATCCATCCCTCCTTGTATCAACTGTTCAGGCTGCTGGTGGTGATTTAATTGTGTGCTGGATTTAATTGTGTGCTGGATGTTTTCTTGGCACACTTTGGGCCCCTTAGAACCAACTGAGCATAATTTAAATGCCACAGCCTACCTGAGTATTGTTGCTGACCATGTTCATCCCTTTATGACCACAGTGTACATCTTGTGTACAAGGCTACTTCCAGAAGGATAACGCACCATGTCACAAAGCTCAAATCATCTCAAACTACACTGAACATGACACTAAGTTCACTATACTCAAATGGCCTCCACAGGCACCAGATCTCAGTCCAATAGAGCACCTTTGGGATGTAATGGAACAGGGAGATTCGCATCATGGATGTGCAGCCGACAAATCTGCAGCAACTGTGTGATGATATCATGTAAATATGGATCAAAGTCTCTGAGGAATGTTTCCAGAACCTTGTTGATTCAATGCCACGAAGAATTAAGGCAGTTCTGAAGGCAAAAGGGGGTCCAATTAACACCAAAACAGTGTTCATTTACTATCATTGAGACACTATTATAGATTTGATTCAAAGTTGTTATTAGTTATATAGTTTTATCCGTCTATAGCTTGTACTAATATTTATTTCAGGTTTTCATTTTAGTACATTGAGTTAAAATAAAATAAAATGAGAAATGTTTTTATGGCAACTAGCTGAAATAAAACAAGTTTACAGTTTAATTCAACATTTTATTTTATTAAAGTTAACATTTATTTTATTTCAAGAAACAAAAGTTTTTTTTTAATGGTTTTAGTTTTAGTTAACAATAATAACCCTGACTGGAAATATAATATAATTATATTTATAATATAATATAATGTTAATTCAAAATATTAATAAATGCTATAAGAGTATATAAAATAATATTCAAAAATGACTTCAAAGTTTTGCAGTAGTGATACTTGCCTTTGCAAACACAGCTACCAAAACTAAAACATTAGCCTGAGGACAAAAAACCTGAGATTTTCTCACAGTCGGGTCTTTCCTTTGTCATCTGGCACTGGGCCCTCAGTAACCTCGCCACTCTGACAACTTCCTGTACCAACGAGAACTCTGCTTCCTCCTTGGGAAAGTACCAGTGCTCCTGTGGTGAAGGAGGAGATTGAAAAGAGTTGTTTTGCGTCAAAAAGAGGAGCAGGAGCAGGTGTAGTGTTTGTGTTTCTGACTGGCTCACCAGCTGTGAGGTCTTTGGGTAGGGCTGCACACACAGGCTGGTAGAGGTCCTGTCAGAGTCACCGTAAGGCACGAGTCTCTGCCACATCTCCTCTGTGAGGAACGGCATAAAGGGCGAGAGGAGAGCGAGAGAGACGGACACGCTGTGATACAACACAGACGTGGCCACCTGCCTTTCTCGAACTCTTTGTTCCTTACTATCAGAGCCTTCACATTTCAACACCGGCTTGATGCTTTCCTGAAGGAGTAAGAGGGGAACAAAAAAAGTCAGTTTAGGGAGGAAACTCATCAATCAATGATTGTAAGATGATCCATTAAATCATGACAGCACTGCAGTGCAGATCACACCCACCAGGTAGACGTCACACAGACTGTGGAGCCAGAAAGAGTGCAGTGCAGACGTGACCGTGTGGAGCTCGAAGCTCTCGAAACCCTGCTCACACTGCTGAACTGTGCTGTACAGACGCGAACATATCCACCTGTCCATGCTGGATAAAGGATAGGTCTGAGAGACGAATTGAGAAAAACATTCAAATCAATATTAGTCTGCCTGACAGTTTTTTTAATGCAGATATTTAGCGAAGTCAATATACAGATTCAGTCAATTTTCTGAGTGAATGCACAGTAGTGTTAAAATTTTTGGGGTTGGTAAATCTTTTTAATGTTTTTGAAAGAAAACTGAATTTATTTGAAAATACAACTATACTTGAAAATGTAATTTATTCGTGTGAGGTTAAAGCTGAGTTTTCAGCATCATTACTCAGTGTCACATGATCCTTCAGAAATCAGTCTAATATGCTAATTCGCTGCTCAAGAAACATTTCTCATTGTTTTCGGCATTGAAAATAATGAGAAATGTTTCTTGAGCAGCGAATTAGCATATTGTTTTTTGGACGGTGTTTTTTTCAGGATTTTTTAATCCTGAGACAGTTCAAAAGAACAGAAATGTGACATTGAAGTCTTTTGTAACATTATAAATCTCTTTATTGTCACTTTTGATCAATTGGATGCATCCCAGCTGAATAAAAGTATTCATTCCTTAAAAGGAATTCACAAAATGAATCAAGTACTTCACTTAATATTTTCTCAAAATTCCCTTAAAGCAAAATGTGCACTATAACAGGCTGCCAGTAGATTTTGTTACTAACAAAAGCACACTGTGGAGGAAACAGTTATTAACTGATAATCTGAGTGAAGATCTGTGACTTCATCCTTCAAATGGATTTTCTGCCATTTGCTCCCGCAAGTCATTTAGCACCGACGCTGTTCTTCTTCCTTTATGATTTAATCTCATTAAACCGAATGAAAGCAGAAGAAAGAATGTGAAACGGCATAGTGGAGATTCTGAGAAAATACAGCACGAGATAAAGCGTTTTCTTCATTAGAACCTAAATTCAGAACAGGAGGATGAAGATCATTAAATCGTGTTGGTGTTATGCAGTGAGCTGGATCCGTCTGAGATTCGACGGCTTGTTTCATTGTTATATGTATTTGCTGTCGTACCTCTGCTAATGATGTCGGTAAACTTGCATCATGCAACGTGGCGAGGGTGAAGCGCACCGCCTGCCACATCTTATTACAGAAATGTCTACAGCTCAGCACATGAGACACAGACAGGCTGATGTCCTCTCCTGAGACAGGATTTGAACAAAACGTCAGCAGAGGGAATAAAGAACTCTGGGTATTTCCGATCGTACGGTTTGATTACAGGACTCTGTAATGAGGGCGACTTACCCTGGGCTTTATAAGAGCAGAGAGCAAACCTCAAAGCGTCTGTCCCGCACTCTGGAATCCCTTTAGGGAAATCTTTCTTCTGTAGAAAGGACACAGGAAATGAGGTGAACCTGCTGGGAACGACTGGATCACTGGAATAGAGAGAGCCTCACACTGACCTGAGCCTCCATGGCAACAATGCTTTCTCTCGGATCCAAGTTTCCTTCTCTGACTTTCTCTTGAAGTCTCTGCAGAGATCAAACCAGAATGTGACTGACAAGAAAATGAAGTCCTCGTGACAAAGTGGTGATTAGAACATTGGCTGTTTCAAATATTAAGATTTAACAATGGATTGCCTGTGCTTTCAAAATGAGTGGAGTCAGTTCTGCCCTGAGGCCTGGTTAAAGACATCTGACTGATAGCTGTTCACTGCCAGCTGCACAAAGTCTTATTATATTCATTAATACGTTTGAATTATTATTTTTATTACTGTACTGATAATTTAGTGTTTGTGGGAACTAAAAAGGGAAAGGAGAAAAAAAATACAGGCAAAGAAAGGGCTTTAAAAGGTTTCAAATCAAGTGTAATGCTATGAAACTACACTAATGTATAAGAAAAATCTGGCAAGACATTTTTTCCCAAATATTTTCCCGTGATATTTTTGTATTATTTATACACTAAAAGCTAGTTTTGAATGAGCTTTTATTTTGTACATTTTCAGTTTTTATTTTCAACTAAGTTTAAGTAATTTTATTGTGTATTTGTCATTTTTATTAGTTTTCATTTTCATATTTCTCTTTATTTTATTTTTAGTATTTTAGCTTTAATATTATATTTATTTTAGTAATGCAACTTAAACTTATTTCTTTTCAGTTATTTGACAAGGCATCTAAAAATGTTAAGCTTTCATTTAAATTATATTTTGTTATTATTATTAACTTTATTTCGATTGATGAAAATATTTAAATATTATATTTAGTTTTTAGTTAACATTTATAATGCTGGTCTATTCTCACAGAAAATAAAGACAATTATTTATAAAATTCTCTGTAAAAATTGATTTCTCTGTTAAAATGGGAATTTTTAGGCTTTTAGGTCATGTTTTTTAGGAAAAACAAAATCAAGACTTTGAAAAAGGGCATAATAGGTCGCCATTAAAAATGAAGACAAGCCGTTTGATTTGCAACACCCATAATTTCCAGTTTCAAAAGTAAATGCATCAATACAACATCATTTATGTTTTGCACGTGGTTGAAATAGGACTTCAGCCTGAGAGTGAGTATGTGTGTATACCTCCAAAGAAATCCCTGAGATGACATCAAGAGGGTCAATGACATTTCCTAAAGATTTACTCATCTTCCGCCCATATTTATCTCTCACCAGAGAGTGAAAGAGCACCTGTTTTCACACAGTGATGGAGAAGTGAGAGAAAGACCAATAAAAGAGTCAGAGCTGCACTAAACTTTTAAGACATTTTGATGGCAAAATAGATGGTAACATTTCTCAGTGACATTTTGGATACTTTTGCTATATGACGTACATCGCAATATAAAATTTCCAATTCCTGCCAACCTTACGATATGACATTTAGAGTTATGAGCTCAGCAATAAGCCATCAACAGAACCTGTTTAAAGGGCAGCTGGCCTGTCAGCTCTCTACCCAGCATCACCATCCTGGCCACCCAGAAAAAGATGAGGTCACTTCCTGTTTCCAGAATGGAATTGGGGTAGAATTGGTTTAGGTCCTCTGTCTGAGAATAGAGAGTCAGATCAAAGCATGTTCATCTCCACATATTAAAATATAGGTGTTTTTTTGTTTTTTCATGATGGTGAGAGAAAAATGGACTATAAAATGAACCTGCTCAGGCCAGCCAAGCATTGCAAATGGAAAGAGACCAGAAGAGAACCAAGTGTCCAGCACATCTGGGTCTGAAACAAACAGACACATGGTTGATTTGTGAGCACGTAATCAGTTTTAAGATCAGCCTTACAAAACGTCATTGTAAAATAGTTGATAGTTGCACGCCTGGGGCCACACATTAGTGCTATAATAATGCAGCGAGGTGCTGAGATTTTTGGTAACCGTGAACCATACAGTTTATTTTATGATTATTATTAATAATAAATGGCTAACAGGGCCAGTCAAGCCAAAATGTATCATAAGAGTAGCCCAAATTTATATATTTAAATTCTTCTGACGCCATATGACAGATTTGTGTGATCAAAGTTTAATTTGTTGACTAAAAACTCTCAGATTTCATTCATGTGATTTGAATAAATGCATATTCAAATTAGGGATCTCGCGATGAGCTGTGTACAAAAAACACATTACTGAGGACAAACCTGAACGCGAATGAGATTTGAAAGCTTGTGTCTGAAAATAAAAAAAATATCAGTGAATTATTTAACTTTCAATAAATAATTTACATTTGTTTTCTTTTCACACAAAGCTGACAGAGGACTATATAAAGCATGAGTCATATAAACAACTTTTAAGGTACTTTTTGTCACTTAGGTGTTAACAGTCCTGGGTGACCATTCAGCTTATTTGATGAAAAAGATCAGCTTGGATATTCTGCTAAATGTCTTTTTTTAGCTCCACGGAAGAACAAAAATCATACAGGTTTGGAACAACAACTCAAATGAATTGCCATTCCTAAATATCTGTTCTTCAATATTTCTTCCATTACTGAAATATACATTAACATTCAAAAGTTAGGGTCAGTACAATATTACTTTTATTCAGCAATTTCTATCTCAAATAAAAGCTTTTAAAGGAGAACTCCGGTCAATTTTAACATTGAGCTCATTTTTTTGGTAAATTTGGAGTGCTGTCAGTACAGAGAACAACGACAAAAATCGGTGTTGCCTACACCGTGTTATCTTCTTTTTAAAATGTGCACCCTGTTGACTTCAATGGGGCAAGTTTTAAACCTGCTTTTAGCCTCTGAACATCTTTGATATGTCATTACAAGTGCACAGCCATGTGAGTGGTGTTATTAAGAGTGAACACGGTCAATCTGACTGCAGTAGATGTGAAAGATATTAATAAAAATGTTAATTCAGCCAGCTCACATACCTGTATTTTCTTCCTGTTTTCGGTCGAAGTCCAAAGCAGTCGATTATCGAGTTCTCGCGCACGACCAGGCTGTATGAGATCCCATTCTCCCAACTCGATAATCGACTACTTTGGACTTCGACCGAAAACTGTGGGCGAAAAGGCGTTTTAAACCTTATTTTGGGGCAAAGTCATCAAACTTTTTCAGCGATTTTTATCATATTTTACTGCTGTTTCTATACATGCTGTTTTTATGTCCCGGTGACCAGTGAAAGTGCAGTTCTGACTCTCTCCCCATTCATTTAAATAGGAGCCTGGTCTTGTTAGTCCGAAATAGCTGCCCGGAGGCGTTGCCAAGATGGCGGCCGAGTGGCATGACTTGCTTGACTTGACTTGCCTAAAAGGACTTTGGTATTAATCATCAAAACAGAAGTGTGATTCATGTCAACTCTATGATAGTCACCCTGTGTGAGTGTGATGGCATCAGGATTCACCCCAAACTTCACAGCCGCACGATGTCGAGCCTCTGCAGCACTCCTGCCCCAGACCCACTGCTCCTGTCGAGACAGTTAACAACCGTCAAAGCTATCGTCAAAACCTCACACAATACGATCAGGCCTCATCATGGACACATTATGGTGGAGCAAGTACATTCAAAGGTCATCTTTGGGCTATAGATGCAGATTTTATGATAGCCCCCCACCTCTTCTGTGTCCCTTGAGTTTTGCAGTGTCACTCGATAGGCTGGAATCTGATGACCCCACCAAAGTTGTCTGGAAATACACCAATCACTGCGGGAGATATAAACGAAGTTATAAAAAATCTTACTCAAGCATGCAATTGAAAGAATATTAACAGAAAAATGTAGACATGACCCTAAACCAGCCTAATTATACAGAGTCTCCTTAAGACTCACTGACAATCCAATCCAATCCAAACCACTTTATTTGTATAGCACATTTTATAAACAGAAAGTTTCCAAAGTGCTGCACAGAAGATTCAAACATACAAATCAATTAACATACAATAAAAACAAAATTACGAAATAAGAACATATTAATCCTAAAATACAGTAAAACAATAAAACAATAAAAGACATCAGAGGACCACACAACTCACGCGGAATTAAAAGCCAAGGAATAAAAATGTGTCTTTAGACGAGACTTAAAACTCTCAACTGTCGAGGCAGTTCGAACATGGAGGGGCAGAGCGTTCCAAAGTTTTGGTCCCACCACAGAAAAGGCCCTGTCCCCTCGAGTTTTGAGTCTTGTCTTAAGAACCGCAAGTTGGAGCTGGCCCTCCGACCTCAGTGACCTCGCTGGCGCATAAATTTGAATGAGGTCCGCAATATATGTTGGGGCCAGTCCATTTACAGCTTTAAAAACAAACAATAAAATCTTAAAATCAATCCTAAAACGAACAGGAAGCCAGTGCAATGAGGCGAGAATTGGAGTTATGTGTGTGCGCTTTTTGGTTCCTGTTAAAAGTCGTGCTGCAGAATTTTGGACTAACTGTAAGCGTGAAAGTGTGGTATGATTTATACCGGTATAGAGTGCATTACAGTAGTCTAATCGAGAAGAAATAAAAGCATGTGTAGCTTGTTCAAAACTGTTAAAAGACAAAAACGGTTTAACTTTAGCTAAAAGGCGAAGATGATAAAAACTAGATTTCACAACTGCATTTATTTGTTTATCAAATTTAAGATCACTGTCTATTTTAACCCCCAGATTAGTTATAACAGTATGCACAAAGTCATTTAGGCAACCCAAATCTATCATGTGGTTTGTGGGGCCAAAATGCATGATCTCGGTTTTACTCTCATTTAGTTTTAAAAAATGTTGTGCTAACCACGCTTTGACATCGTTTAAACAGTCAAGGAGAGGTGTCAGGGAGCTGCCTTCATGCTTTCTGATTGGCAAATAAATTTGCCAGTCATCAGCATAAAGATGATAGGAGATGCCATGTTTTTTCAAAATTAGTCCCCGTGGAAGGAGGTAAATTGCAAAAAGAATAGGACCAAGAATTGATCCCTGAGGGACCCCACAGTTAAGAGGCAAAGTTGATGAAATAAAGTCGCCCGTTTTAACAGAGTAGCATCTCCCGAAAAAATAAGACTGAAACCATTTTAGGGCAATCCCCCTGACTCCAACACAGTTTTCCATACGAGATAAAAGAATTGTGTGGTCAACTGTGTCAAAAGCAGCAGTGAGATCTAAAAGCACTAAAATGGCTGAATCACCAGAATCTGTCATTAAAAACAGGTCATTTAAAACCTTTAAAAGTGCAGACTCAGTGCTATGAAATGCTTTAAAACCTGACTGAAAAATATCTAAAGTGCCATGTGCTTCCAAAAAAGACCGTAGCTGCATCAATACACATTTTTCCAAAATTTTTGATAAAAAGGGAAGTTTTGAAATAGGGCGATAATTTGAAACTTTCGTGGAATCAAGTCCAGCTTTCTTAATTAGTGGCTCAATCACTGCTTTTTTACAAAATGCAGGCACGACTCCAGAAGACAGACTACTATTTATAATTTCTTCAACATGAGAGCCAATCGTTTCCCACACATGCTTAAAAAGGCGTGACGGGACAGGGTCCATAGGGGATGTGGAGGGTTTAATTTGAGAAACGATCTTTGTAAGAGATGGTAGTGAAACTAGCTCAAACTGACAAAAAATACCAGACAAGTCACATAGACATTCAGATAACCTACAAAATTTTTAAAAACAAGCTTTGCATATGTAAGAAATAATATGTAGTGTGGATATAATAAAGCTAACCTGATGTTGGACAGCCAGCTCTTCCACATTTTTGAATAAAAGTGAGGAGTTATCTGTAGATCCCCTTCTTCCACTGCCTAAAAAGAGTATTTACATGGGATGTCAGTGTGTAAGTTTACAAACTCATTAAAAACAATAATCGAATTTCAATGGCAAATTAAAGGTTTGTACACTATCACTGACCAGTAACAGGAAAATGTTTTCCAGTAAAGCTCTTGATGAACCACACATTTGCTATTGCTCGAGGGAATATCACCAGGATAATGAAAGTTTAACTGTAAATGTGCATGACTGTCTGATTACTTTGGAGAAGGTAATATTTTCAATGTTTTCGAAAGAAGTCTCTTATGCTCACCAAGGCTGCATTTATTTGATCAAAAATACAGTCAAAACAGTAATATTGTGAAAAATTATACATCCATTTTCTGCTTTACTATATTTTAAAATGCTTCTCAAGAAACATTTCTAATTATAATAAATTTTGAAAACAGTTTTTCAGAACATTATTCATTTTTTCAGGAATGTTTGATGGATCTTTTGATGGTTCTTTGATGTTACAAAGAACAGCATGTATTTGAAACAAATAATTATCTATTGTTACATTATAAATTACTTCACTGTCACTTTTGATAAATGTAATGCATCATGCAACTTTAACCCTAAACTTTTAAATGGTAGTGTATGTATATATATATAAATATGATTTAATTATTATAATTATGTGTAAGACATAGCTGAAAAACTATATCCATCCCACATACTGTGTGGTTCAGCGTATCAGCACAATTTATATCTGATGCAACCACACATTTAAAACACACTCACTTGAACGGCTTTCTTGCCCATTTCCTGACAGCGTACAAACCACTGTTTCTTCAGCAATGGTTCAATGACATCTCCAGAGCGGCTATGTGAGAGGAATAAAATCAAGACAAGACATAAGGTCAAAGACTACGGGGATTTTTCAGTCAAATAATAATAATAAAAAGCTGCCAAAAATGTTTTAAAGGAATAGTCTGCCTAAGTACACAAAAATGTGGTGAAATATAGACAGATGATAATTCAGCAGCCTGTAATTATCTTCATAAGTGAGAAAAATGGGAAGAATTTACTGGTTTGGGGTTTAATTTACAGTGGTTTACCTGCAGATTGGTAATGACATGGGATGATCCTTCTTTCCTCTGAACAGATTCCTCTCCATCAGCGCAGTAATTACTCGTTCTCTGGCATCAAAGCGTTTAACACCCTAAAAGACAGAAACATACTTTACATGCTCAATATCCATTCCTTCAAATATAGAGATACCTTAAGGCTAAAGCTGTCATTATCATTCATTTGTTGTTGGCGATTAATCCTAAATGCATATAAATACAAAGAATGATTTAATTGTTATTTTATTTTCAGTGACTTCCCTATCATCTTTCAAAGAAGATCACTTTCCATTTAGTTTTCCTTTTTGGAACACAGTCAACTCAATTATTACTATTAATATTATGCATAATTATATTATATTATGCAGTAGTAATACATTTTACGTAATAATTTCTTCACTTCTTGTAGTATTTTAACCCAGAGAAACCTAAGCATTGACATTAATAATGTATTTTCTTCTCAATTTAAAATCTCAGGAAGTCGATAAGTTAGCATATTCAATATTGATTTCTAAGCACATTCAGGCGTTGGGTTGAATTTTGGTAACAGGTTTGCACAATTAGATAATGCTACTATCAAATATGCTTTATCATTCTAGATCAGACTTCTTCAAGCCAGAAGGCTAAACTGTGGATATGTTTAAAACCTTTCAAACTCGCTATAGTTTCATGATCTTGAAATATACACACAGCCCGCTGACCTCCTGTAACACAATATGTTAATGCATATTTAGAGGCCTGCTCTACACTACAGATTCTATGACCTTAACAAAGTCTTTCCAGTGAACAGACCTTCAATATGTTCATCGGTTTCACGATCCTCACTGACCCCTGTGATATTGACTGAAGAAGATGCACATTTAGATGCATGCAGTTGCTAGTTTGACCTTTATAAAAATAAAAATAAAGTCTTGCAGCAAGCTATGTTTCTCTCAGAGGCCTGACACTCAAAACTGAATAGGTTTCATTGTGTCAATGCTGAGCACTAAAAGCCCATTCACACTAAGGACGATAACTACAGCGATAACTATAAGCATGAAATTCTAATAATCGTTGTTATTCTATGAGAATATGGAAGTTAACACCACAACTATAAGAATAGTGACAGAGAGGAACAATATCTTTGGAATCACTTTCAGAATGTTTTTTTATTTATTTATTTTTTTACAGCTGATAATTGATAAAAAAACATTGACTTTAAATCAAAATCCATCCAAATTTAAAACTGCAAAGTGTGTGCTAATACAGTTATTATAATTATCGTTATATTTATAGTTAACTTAGTGTGAATGGGTAAGTAAACTCTGCTAAGCACTGTGCTAAGCACTACCGTTTTTCTTTCTTTCTACAATTAGAACTCAAGTTGATGTCTTAGGCCAGGGGATAATAATAAGATTAAATCATTTGTTACATTTATAGTGCTTTTCTGGGTACTCAAAGCGCTATACATGTAAGGGGGAATCTCCTCATCCACCACCAATGTGCAGCATCCACCTGGATGATGCGACGACAGCCATATTGCCAGAACGCTCACCACACACCAGCTCACTGGTGGAGAGGAGACAGTGATGAAGCCAATCAGTAAGTGGGGATGATGGACAGAGGCCAAGGGGGAAATTTGGGATTTTTTTTAGTGACCACAGAGAGTCAGGACCTCGGTTTAACGTCTCATCAAAGGACGGTGCTCTTTGACAGTATAGTGTCCCCATCATTATACTGGGGCGTTAGGACCCACACAGACCACAGGGTGAGCGCCCCCTACTGGTCTCACTAACACCTCTTCCAGCTATAATGTATAATCATTTGGTAACACTTTACAATAAGATTCCAGTTGTTAACAGTAGTAACATGAACTAACAATAAAAAAATACTTCAAAAGCATTTATTAATCTCAGTTAATGTTAATCTAAAAATGTACTAATGCATTTTTAAAATCAAAAGTATTTTAATAACTAATGTTACCAAAATGAATTAATACTGTAACAAATGTAGTGCTGATTGTTGATGAAACAAGAAAGAAATTATTATTATTATAAGTCAAATACTACAAGTGAAAATAATCAAATAATTACTGAAATTATACCAAAAGTCTTTACCCATATTAGTAGAATATACAGTAGATATTATTTATTTGCAATAAAAAGAAGGGACCAATTTTGCTAATAGGTTTTAACATTTATGGTGATCGGATTAAACCTTGACTGTGAAACAGGAAGTGAAAATTAAATTAACCCAAATGTGCACAATGTTCTCAGTCATCCAAAATTATCCCATAATCAATCATTTAATAATTATAATGAGGTGGTTGTGTAATAATTCTGAGGACATAGTCACCATAAAATAAAAATTTACCATTCATCTTTTTTATGGAATATTCCAGTGTTTATCATAAATGATTCATCTGGGTACATTATTATAATTATTTTTTATTTATGATTCCTCATAATCCTTAAACAAAATAACTTGCCCTCCCTCTTACAACGACATCGCCGTTTCACTCAGATATTCGTCACAATAGAGAATAAAAGGTTGGTAAAGGTAAATTGTAAAATGTCTCTGTACCTCTAGCCATTGGCCACAGACTGAGGTCATGGTCCCATCTCCTCCAATCACAGTGAGGTGTGGGAGTGAATGTCTCTGAGAGAGTAGGAAGTCAGTGTGGTCATGAGCTGGTGTCAATTTAACAGCACCTATGAAGGCAAAGTTGAAAGACTGGGGCTGAAATTTTAATAGTGAAATTTTCATCAGATTATCAGGCAAAAAAAGTTCCATTGTCCATTGACAATAGTGTAGTTATGAAGCACCGCTCACACAGAAGTCACTTTTAGTTCAAGCAGCTTTCTGTTGGTTTATGTGACAAAACCGTGTCACCAATATCTTGCAAAAGCCTGTGTGGGGAAATATTTCACCCTAACAAGAAATTCAATGCACATGAATTCCTATTAAAAAGACAAAAATTCACTGAACAGCAGTAACAGTAATTGCACCTGATTATTTTTTTATAACGGATTTTTTTGCAATGTGAACAATCGAGGTGAAAATTGTCCTTTGGTGTGAATCATAAAGTCATATATTCTCTCTATAATTTATATACAGGTCTCTTTTAGAAAACGCAATCACAGATTTGTTCTATTGCTATTGTAGCAAATGGGAATTAAAAATGTATATTTGCTGTCGTCTCCCATTTACCACTATAGAAGTTTACCCAACTATCATAACTTCTTATGGAAAACCCTGGAAATGTGGAAAGGGCCCATTTAACGATAACATATGCAGTGATCAGCAAATAAAATTAACCACACATCTTCAAAAATATCATGCATAAACAAATGAAATACCTGTGCCAAATGTCATATCCACCATAGAGTCAGTGACAATAGGTAATAACCGCTCTGTGAATGGATGCCTGCAGTGTTTGCCATGAAGATCCTGAAGGAAAAAATAATTCATATTTTAGGCTTGAGCTGTGGTTGTAAACTGAAAATATTCAGTATTATAGGTCACAATAGCCCAGAAAATGAGCACACTATGTAGTACAATAATATCTAATTCGAACACAAGTACAGCCATGATAAGTACGTGTGTATATGTCACATGGGTAAATTTTTTTAAATTAAGATTCATAAACCAC
Source organism: Semotilus atromaculatus (assembly GCA_031834385.1). Lineage (NCBI taxonomy): Eukaryota > Metazoa > Chordata > Actinopteri > Cypriniformes > Leuciscidae > Semotilus > Semotilus atromaculatus. Next base: position 31,869,222 of record JAULUF010000022.1, read on the forward strand.
ATGAAATCTATGGTTTGTTAGGATAGGACAACATTTGGCCAAAATACAACTGTTTGAAAATCTGGAATCTGAGGGTGCTTATGTTCGCGACTGTGCTGCATTCACTCACAAAAATAAACGTTTTATATATTTACGGTAGGAAATTGGAACCTGATCTTTACTTAATATCCTAAGGATTTTTGGCATAAAAGAAAAATCGATCATTTTGACCCTTACAATGTATTGTTGGCTATTGACACAAATACAGGTAAAAAAAATTCTAAATCTCAGAAAATTTTAATATTACATGAAATCAATTTTAAAAAAAAGGATTTTAAATACAGAAATGTCAGCCCTCTGAAAAGTATAACCATGCATATTTATATAGTTAAATATACTAAATATATTAGTTTCACCTTTTAATTTGAATTACTGAAATACATTAACTTTTGCATGATATTCAAATTTTTCGAGTTTCACCTGTATACCCGCGCGACTTGTGACTGGTTTTGCGACACAGGGTCACATAACATAAGCACAGTTGACAAGAAAATCCATTTGAAAACCATTATAACTTTACTTTATATCGAGGGTCATCAGGATGAACAGCAATGGCCACGTCTCCCAGCATCGTCTCTGGACGAGTGGTTGAAACGGCAACCTCTCTTTCTAAATAAAATAATTGAATAAACCACACCTAAGAACTAAATGAAAATCTCAAGAAATCGAGCAAACTGAAACAAGTCCACTCACCCTGTCCCTCCAAAGGATATGCAAATGTAACAATGATCCCAAACTCCACTTTCTGCTGATAGCCGGGAACAGACAGAAGAGTCCTGCCAGACAGCTCCTTTGAGTCCACCTTAACACATCAAACCATGCCTTAGTCTACAAGAAATGTGTGGCATTGCTAGTGTTGTGAGACATTGTTTGGCCCAGTGATGCACCTCTATATCTGAGATGGCTGACTCTAACGCACAGCTCCAGTTGACCAGACCTTCGGAACGATAGATGAGCCCAGAGTCGCACAACCTGACAAAAGCTTCAGTCACAGCACTGCTAAAACCCTATAGAGAAAAATGTAATGCTTAATACAATTTTGTAGACAAAATGTCTCCTGAGACGGATGAAAATTGCAGTCGATAATAGTCCTGGTTCATTCGTCACAATGAAAACCCTCAAGAAAAAGAAGTGCACTTAATTGTAATTGAATGTGTACGTCAGATCTTAAAAGTATATTTGGTTACGTTTTTGTTTTAAGGTAAGAGTTACTTTGTACTCAAATAAGTACTGGGTGATATTAATTAACTACATGTAATTACTATAGAGTTAAGGTTATTTACTTGTAATGATATGCATAATTTACTGTTATTACTATGGTAAATACATGTGTACATGTGTAACAACGTCACCTTAAAATAAAGTGTTACCGTATATTTTAAACTAATCTGTACTTGCAGATACTATATTAATGGAATAAATGGTACGCACTTTCAACATTGACTACAGTGTTCTTTGTAATAATGTCAAATTAAAAGTTTTACTTTTAAGTACATTTTAAATCACTAGTTTTAACATCCTTAAGCGCATGTAAAGTACTTGATTATAAATGTAACTCTATTATTCAATATTGCATTTAAAGTTAACATATTTTAAATGTACTACAATTCAGCTTAATCATAACAAATGTCATATTATAAATATATTTAAATAAATGACATACAACTTTCAATAGAAATCAGATTGAAGTACAGTATACTTTAGTATACCATGAATGCTTGCCAGTGTATTCGGCACAATTTAACCACATTTCAAAGACAATAGAAGTAGTTATAATATTACAAACAATGGGACACTTAAGTTCAATTTAAGTGGGTCTGAAAAAGCCCTCTAAAGTTCAGCTAATTGAATTTAATATAAATGTAACCTATAATACATTTTCGTTTAAATGCAATTAAATGTAATTAAGTATCAGAAAATATTAAAAGTGTGAACTGAATGTACACTCACCGGCCACTTTATTAGGTACACCTGTCCAACTGCTCCTTAACACTTAATTTCTAAGCAGCCAATCACATGGCGGCAACTCAGTGCATTTAGGCATGTAGACATGGTCAAGACAATCTCCTGCAGTTCAAACCGAGCATCAGTATGGGGAAGAAAGGTGATTTGAGTGACTTTGAACGTGGCATGATTGTTGGTGCCAGAAGGGCTGGTCTGAGTATTTCAGAAACTGCTAATCTACTGGGATTTTCACGCACAACCATCTCTAGGGTTTACAGAGAATGGTCCGAAAAAGAAAAAACATCCAGTGAGCGGCAGTTCTGTGGGCGGAAATGCCTTGTTGATGCCAGAGGTCAGAGGAGAATGGCCAGACTGGTTCGAGCTGATAGAAGGGCAACAGTGACTCAAATAACCACCCGTTACAACCAAGGTGGGCAGAAGAGCATCTCTGAACGCACAGTACGTCGAACTTTGAGGCAGATGGGCTACAGCAGCAGAAGACCCCACCGGGTGCCACTCCTTTCAGCTAAGAACAGGAAACTGAGGCTACAATTTGCACAAGCTCATCGAAATTGGACAATAGAAGATTGGAAAAACGTTGCCTGGTCTGATGAGTCTCGATTTCTGCTGCGACATTCGGATGGTAGGGTCAGAATTTGGCGTCTACAACATGAAAGCATGGATCCATCCTGCCTTGTATCAACGGTTCAGGCTGGTGGTGGTGGTGTCATGGTGTGGGGAATATTTTCTTGGCACTCTTTGGGCCCCTTGGTACCAATTGAGCATCGTTGCAACGCCACAGCCTACCTGAGTATTGTTGCTGACCATGTCCATCCCTTTATGACCACAATGTACCCAACTTCTGATGGCTACTTTCAGCAGGATAATGCGCCATGTCATAAAGCTGGAATCATCTCAGACTGGTTTCTTGAACATGACAATGAGTTCGCTGTACTCAAATGGCCTCCACAGTCACCAGATCTCAATCCAATAGAGCATCTTTGGGATGTGGTGGAACGGGAGATTCGCATCATGGATGTGCAGCCGACAAATCTGCGGCAACTGTGTGATGCCATCATGTCAATATGGACCAAACTCCCTGAGGAATGCTTCCAGCACCTTGTTGAATCTATGCCACGAAGAATTGAGGCAGTTCTAAAGGCAAAAGGGGGTCCAACCCATTACTAGCATGGGGTACCTAATAAAGTGGCCGGTGAGTGTATAGTATATTATTTACATATATTATTTATATTACGTATATTATTGACTGCAGGAATACAGTACCACGGTAGTATGCTATTCTAAACAAAGCCAATGTGTGAACTGAGAAAGTCCTTTTTATTACCGGGTCCATCGTAAAACAGGCTCTGCTCCAGTCAAGAGATGCACCTAGTTTTCTCAGCTGATGATAAATCTCATCCCCTTTTCTAAAAAAAAAACATTTAAAAGAGAAGACAGAAGGCCAGACATTTAAGTTGAATTAAAAAAGACGTCCCTAAACCGTATGGAAATGGATAATGTAATAGTTGCAATTGTACCGTATACAGGCCCTGAACCACTGAAAGGTTCTGATATATATAGAATCAGATATAAACAAATACGGTAACAAATATAAAGGTTATAGTTTATTTCTCACAACTCTAAGATATAAATATGCAATGGTGAGTAATAAAGTCTGAAAATGCAGGAATATATTTTTTTATTATTTTTTATTCTCACAATCTGACAAACTGTGAAATATAAATTAGCAATTCTGACTTTTTTTTCTCGCAATTGTGAGATATTAACTTTTCCCCTCGTAATTGAGAGATACTTTCAAGTGGAACTTATAAAGTCTAAATTGCAGGGGGAAAAGTCAGAATTGTGAGATCAAAAGTCGCAATTAACCTTTTTATTTTTTTATTCTGTGGCAGAAACAAGCTTCCATATAGATATAGATATATATATATAAAAAAGGAAAGACTCACTCATTTTTCCATCTCCAGACCTGCTTGAGGAACTCCTCTCTACTGTAGTCCTTTCTGCACTTCCCCTGTTCCCTTAACAGCTTCCTCTCCACCACAGACTATCACACACATCAGAGAGTTTTCTGAACAGCTAATACACATAGAAAATGAAATCTCAGCATCATTAACAGATGTAGAGATGGGATACCTGTGTTGCAATTCCAGCATGGTCACAGCCTGGAACCCATAGCACCTTGTAGCCCTGCATCCGTCGCCTGAATTGAAAACATCATATGTTTGTTTTCAAAATATTATAATATCCAAGATAATAATGGACTCTAACAAAGTGTCCATTTATAGAGATCTTATATATATGTATGTATTGTTACTGGGTATTCATCAAAGAGTTTCTTAAAATGGTACCAGCGAGCCAAAGCATCTTCTATAGCCACTGTCAGTGCATGTCCGAGATGTAAAGTGCCGGTCACGTTTGGGGGTGGAATACATAAGGAGAAATATTTATCAACAGAATGGGGCTGTTTACTCTGAAGAATAAGACACACACAAAAAAAACTTGGTTAAAAACCATTCTAATATGTGCTAAAACTAAGAACACTAATAAATGTATGTCAAAAAACTATGTAACATGCAAGAATACATCCGCTCTGGTAAAAGAACAAAGTCGGCACAGCTTATGCTCACAAATGCTGCATTTATTTGATCAAAAATAGAGTAAAAACAGTACTTTTGTGAAATATTATTATAATTTAAAATAACTGTTTTCTATTTGAATATTTTCTAAAATGTCATTTATTCCTGTGACGGTAAAGCTGAATTTTCAGCATCATTACTCCAGTCTTCAGTGTCACAAAATCCTTTAGAAATCATTCTAAAATGCTAATTTACTGCTCCAGAAAGATTTGTTAATTATAATAGTTATTTCATAATAGTTGAAAACAGTTGTGCTGCTTAATATTTTTGTAAAAAGCACGATATATTTTTCCCCAAAATGATTTGATGAATAGAAAGTAAAAAAACAGCATTTATTTGAAAGAAAAATCTTTTGTCACATAATAAATGCTTTTGCTGTAATTTTTTATTTCAATTGAATGCACCCTTGCTGAATAAATAAATAAATCATTATTTTAAATAAATCCATTTATATGAATTCATCATAAAGAAGTAATAAACACACTGGTTGAAGTGCTGGTAATAAAAAGTTTCAGACATACTTTAGACAAATTGTTTATAGTTTAGACTTCAGACCATCTTATAGGATTAACAGATTATTGAAGAAGATAATAATGCATATGAAGCTATAACTGCTCTCTTACATGCTGCTCAGGACTGAAGAATCCCTGTTTCTCCCACCACTGATACCAGCCAAACTCCACATATTCTGGGCTGTAGGATTGTGGGAAGAACAGAGTGGTGTCTAGAAGAGAGGATGTTTTGAAGACATGGGAGTTACATAGATAGGGATGATAGCATAGGCATCTATTATACAGTAACTGCATTATTCAAACATAAACCCCATCAGTGGAAAAAAACATTCAGAGCATCAATGCACAGTAACACATATGAAGAGAAGGAGGAAAAGCATTCTGTTACCTTTCTTCTCTCCAGGTAAGAGTGCTTCATTGTAGGTAATTTTCTCTTTATCAGACCAGCTCAGTTCAACATCATTCACATCCTATAAGGGTTAAAGGGTTATAAGGCTTGAAAGGTTTTAAACCATATGAAATGTGCACTGTTTTGATTATGCATAACCCACACTACTGAGTATGGCCTTCTCCCGTGCTCGTCTGCGTTTGGCTTTCTCAGCTTGTGTCCTGGGATGATGTGAAGAGTGTGTGTTGGATGGGGTTTGAGAGCAGAGTCTGCAAGCCCATGTGCCCCAGGCTTTCTGTAGATCTCTGCTCCAGATTCTGGGTGAAACCACATGCACAGACTTCCACATGTCCTGAAATCTGGAGCGCTTAAGCATGAAACTAGTGTAAAAAAATAAAAATAAAAATTGTCTTGTAAACAAAATGTGACCACAAAAAAATATATATAATAATTGTAAACAATGATTTAATTTGTGCATCACATTTAAATTCTTGAGTAATAAATCAAAATAAAATTCTTAAATATTTTTTTAGACATGACACCATTGTTTTTTTATTTTTGTAATGTACTTTGGAGACAGTGTTGTTATTGTTAGGCTAACTACAATTAAACAATTAAAATATTTTTTTGGTCACTGCAATAAAGCTGAAATGAAATAAAATATAAATATTAGATGAAAAGAATTATATATATATATATATATAATTCGTAGGCATGAGTAAAATGGTACAACAACAAAAAAATACATGAAACAAACATGCAGGATCAAACAAGCAATCAATGAAAGTTCGCCTTTACGAAAATATTATTATTAATAAATGCGTACTGCAACTTTATGAAAGGTATCCTTACAGAATGCACTCGTAATCTTATGATCACAGAAAAACTGCATTTTGAAAATGACAGATAAAAAAGGAAGGTTAGTTACCTTCACTAGATGTGTGCTATCACTGGGCGCAGACATATTGCGCATACGGCATTGATTTTTCCCAATGATATTTTAGGTTCTTAAATTCTGTATGACTTAAAAACACAAATGAGTGAGAAATCAAAAAGCTGCGAACAGTTAAACTTAAATTAGAGGGGATTATATTTCCTTCTCGATATACAAGTTCTTGTAGCGTCCGCTGTTTCCTACCGGAAAGTTTTTAGAGGAACACTCAACGGTTGCGTCTCAAAAGCTAATGACCTGCCTAGCTAGACAGCATTGCTACGCGTCAAGATTGTATTGCTCTTTCTGAGATTGTACTTTTTTTTTCGTGTACTCGACGTGTTTCGAGTAAACATCGATTTAGATCATATATACAATTCAGCTGAGCTGACTTAAAAGACATATATAATGCCAAAAATCCAGTCTAGGTAGTCAGCTCACTAGTTTTTTTTTGAAACACAGTCAACTTCAGAATCTGGTCCGTCCGTAAATGCGTCCTTCCGAGGAGTGATTAGACTAGTGCAAATTCATCTCATGCATTCATCTCAGACGCATATAGCGTCTAGCTCGACATTTTGATACGACAACCAACAACTGAATATTTGTTTTCTAATATTCTCTAAATTGAGACCAGACTTTCATCGATCGAACGCCTCTGGGAAGGTTTATTCGGGTTTCATCAGTGCTATGGCGGAGGTCCAACGTAACGTTACATCGAGTGAGACGATAACGGAGACCGTTCAGGTTCAGGCGGGCACACCGCCTCCACCGCAGCAGGTATCCTGCCCTATTTACTGTAGTAGACACCATCACTGAGCACACTGAGTAATTCAGCCTTAAGAGCTGAGACCTCTTGTAATAAACTAGGTTAATCGTTTTATAGTTAACGTTAGCATATTGACTAGTTTAAATAGACTAGCCAGATACCAGCATAAGGCCTGTTTAGTATAATCAACATGTTCAGCAGGGTTTATGTGCTCAACTGGTTTGGCAGTGTGTTATGATCTTATGTTAATCCCCATCACAACAAAAATACACCTGTTAATGTTTAAGCCTGTTATAGACCTTTGAAAACGGTACCATGGTAACCACCGTTTTCAGTTGAGTTATAACAACTTGTCATGTTACTGCCTTCACAAATAATAGAAAAATTGTGAAAGCATTTTACAACACTTACTCTAAAAGTACTGGGAATAGTACCAATTATAAAACCATAAAACAAACAAACGTTACTGTAATACACGTTAACTAAATAAGATTTTTTTTTTTAAACGTATTTTTTGTCAACTAGCCTAGTTGCCATGTTGCCAATATTTCTCATACTAAAAAATAAAAATAACAAATGAATAAAAACTAATATAATACTAATATAATAATACAAAACACATAACAAAATTACTACAACTTTAAAATGAAAATTAAAAGAGAAAAATATATATTAATAAAAAATATAATAGTGTCTCACTTGGTAGTACCATGGCACAGTTAATATCAATGGTTGTGCCATAGGCTATTATTTATTATTTATAATTGTATTATTTGGATTCATTATTTATTTATTTGTAATGAAAAATCCAATTACACTTTATTGTCTTCATAATGTTTGACAAAAAAATATATAGTTTTATAGCAGAAACTATGGTTGCCGTGAAAGATTTAGCTATCATCAAACCTATTAATGGTTGCACATATCCGAAACAACATTTATTAATGTCCCATTGGTAAATGTTGTGAATGTCCCATCACTAAGGGGCCACTTTACACGACACCATTTTCAATTAAAAGCGGAAACCTTTTAATGCTTTTTTGGCTTTTAATTTACACGACAACGGCATTTTGGGGGACTGAAAATGGATTTCAAAGTGCACGTTTTTGAAAATAATACCATTATTATCTCCATGTAAACTACAAAAACGTGAGCTGTAAAAACAGTGAAGTCATGCGAATGCATATTACATGTTCAGTCTATACGTGTAGTTGAAAAACATTTCCATTGTTGGTCATTGTCATGTAAACGTGCACTAATATTCTCCATGATGGTTTCAGGAGGGAAGAAGCTTGACCATCAAGCTCAGGAAAAGAAAGACGGAGAAGAAAGTGGAGTGGTCCAGTGACACGGTGGACAATGAACATCTGGGCCGGAGGTCTTCAAAGTGTGAGTCTGGGTTTATTAGTGTAGATCTGGGGGTGTGAATTCTGGATGATCATTCAATCTGTTTATCTATTGAGAATTTCTTGTAAAACATCAAAATCTGTTTAAACTTGGAAAAATGGTGTAGGACAGGCAGATCTGGGGCGTTTCAAGTCTGCTTTAAAATAGCTGACCTTAAAAATTGGGTTTAGAACGACCTGCATCTGTTTAAAGCGGCCGAGTGAATGTTTCATTTCTTAAAATAGAACATCCTCAGCTGATTTGTCTTTTTGCTGTCACTTTCTTCTAAAAACACTTTGATATGTCCAGGTTGCTGTATTTACGAGAAGCCACGACAGTTCGGCGAGTCTTCCTCGGAAAGTGAGGGTGATGACGATGAAGGCTGTGGAAGTGCGCATTGTGTTCTTGGACATGGGAGAAGAGACAATGAACAGAGGGAGGGTGGTGGGACCACAGCGCCACCTAGCTCTGGGGGAACAAACCCTCACTAGAAGTTAGTGGGAGAGTCGGTTTGGAGGGAAGGGTAACGGGCGGCACTACATTCATAATCCCTCATCCTCACTCACACTGAATTACATCACACCATCACTGGGTGTCAAAATCTTTTTGATGAATGAAAGGTGTAGAGCAATGCAATGTGATTTGTTTTCCCCGTGGTCATTAGTGTGATGACTCGGGAAGACTAAACTTTTTTTGCGATCTGAATGCTGCGGAAAATTGATATTTGTTGTACATATGACATTGGTTTTTATTTCTTTTTGTGAAATCTATAGTTATTTGTTTGTGTTTAACAACTTGATATTACCAGTTAGGTGTCCACAAACAATATTTTAATAAATTAAAAACCTTCAAATGTAATCCGGGAAGGTTATACCTCCGTGTGAATTTAAAAGGATTGAATGCAGTATAAAAAAAAAAGAAATTTTATATCTTGCTGTGTCACATTTCTAGCAGCAGTATTTCTTCATATCACTTGATCACTTGAGGAAATTCAAGCGTAGTATGTGTCGTGTGCTATAGCAAATTAAAAAAAAAAGACAGATTTCAGGAACTCAACCCGTTGAATATATTTACAGGGGCACATCAAATCACCGCCATTAGTTTTCACAAGTTTTAGTGAGTTTTAGTGAGGCTCCCCTCAGACAATCAGGCCGGTCAGAAACTCGGCATGTACATAAAAAGACATTAATGTGTTTAAAACGTAAAGTGGGCAGAAACCTTTAATTTCATTCTGAATGCGAGGTGAGAACGGCAATTTCCCAAAACTGAAGTGAATTAAAAAGCAGCAGTGAAATTAAACAGTGGTATACTGATCTGAAAACTCAATTTGGCAATTATCCTTTTTATTCTCATGTTTTACATGAAACCCAAGGGGGAAATGGTTTGGTGTGTGTGTGATTGAGAAGATCACCCTGTGAGTGACATGCAAGGCGCCTCATTTCATCCTGGTCACGATGGCTGCTTTTATTTAGCAGAAATTGGAATAAAATCCAGCTAAAAGTGGGAGAGGTGCATGCCATCAGCATGGTGTATAATAGTTTGATTTGAGCTTTAAGGATTGATTATATGTGGTTATAAAGAGCACGGGAAGGTGCATGACTGAATGCTGGCCAAGAACAAAATGCACATAGCATCATCTCTCCACTGATGTCAGATACAGTTGATTCCCATCAGGACCATTGCATCAGTCATCTGTATCCCAGCATTCACATGCATCTGTCGTCCCTTTACTATGAACGCACCTGTATGTACATAGAAAAGGTCATAGAGTGGATTTAACATGAATAAACAGATGTTAAGTTATGTTCTTTATATCTATTAAATGCTTAATGGCAACCTGAATGTGTCGTCACTGTTTGACTCCCGTCCTGATTCTGTTCAGTTCTTATATGTACATTTATGTAATGTTTCAGTTATACTGGGATACATTATTAATAGATCTCAGAAGCTTTGGTAAACCCGATTAGACCAGTCATGTGTAAAATGACAATCACAATTTTAAAATATAGCTGCAAGCAGCCATTACCGGGGCCAAGCGCAAAAGCAGACAAGACATGCCAACATGGCTGGGAGTTTCAGACCAACTGCAACAATGAGCAGTTAAAGATATTTAAAGATGAATTTTGGCAAAATGGCTGAAAAATCACATTCATTAACTAAAAATATGATTTAATGGATTATCACTTTCGACCAATAGGTGGCGCAGTTACGAAATTGATGTGGTGTGGTCAGAGTGAGGTGACAATGACACATACAAAGTTTGGTGTCAATATGTCGAGGCATTGCAGATATATAGCCTGAAGAGTCATTTTGGCAGCATGCCTCAACTTTGATGCTGCACTTTACAAAAACGGTTTCGTCTATTGACACGAAATCCATAACTTTTAGTCGCCACAGTCTGGAGAGGATACGATTCGATTTTGGTGAAAACCGGACAAACGGTCTAGGAGGAGTTCGAAAAAGTAGGTTTTGACTGAAAATCAAGATGACGGACAGGAAGTTCGGACAAATAAGGAAAACTTGGTATCTACGTTCTCAGCTTGACCCAAGGAATCTATTAATACCAGTGTCATTTCAATAGCCAGATTTATTCAAAAGTTATTAGCATTTTTGGACATTTTGTTATAACTTTTGACCACTAGGTGGCGCTGTCTCGAAATCTTTTGAGTACCCTCAGGGCATGGTGCTAATGGCACATTCTGAGTTTCGTAATGTTACAGCAATGCATTTGTTAAGTATAGCATTTTACATCACAAAACTGTATTAAAGTCAATGGGAATTTCATGTTTTGTTCTATTATAGCGCCACCAAGAGGCTCAGTCCCACGATTTTTTTTCACGTGTCCTCAGAGTGAGCCCATACATATGTGTGTCAATTTTGGTGAAAAAATATCAATTCGCTTCGGAGTTATAGACATTTCTATGAAAAAACACGTCAAAATGACTGACACGTGACTTTGATTGAATTTTACTACCCCTTACTATCAATATTTTGAGATTTGGGCATTGGCGTATAGCTATCGACCTATGTTTCCAAACTTCTGACGGTGGTTTCGTCTCGATCGGACTAGCGGTTTCGAAGATATAATGTTTTTTAAGCGCTAAATTTCAACGCTGCACAAACCATAGGCCTATGCCGAAACCTGGCAAGTCTGGTATCGTTGGACTCGGTAAGGTTTCAGGAGTCTAACGAGGTCAGTTTTGTGAGAATAAGTAGGCCACACCCAAAGTTATAAGCATTATAAGCTATTGGAGAAAAAAAATCACCACTAGGTGGCGCTGTTTCGAAACTTCTTAGGCTCCTTCAGGGCATCGTATTGATGACCCATACCGAGTTTCGTAACAATTCGTTCATGCGTTCAAAAAATACAGCATTTTAGCACATAATTCAAAATGGCCGACAGACAAAATGGCCGATCTGGGAAAATTGGATATCAGTCGACTCGGCATGACGCCCTGAATCTAACAAGACCACTTTTATGATTTTTGGACAAACCGTTCAGAAGTTATGAGCGAAAATAGCCATTTTTCATATCTCCGGACCAGTAGGTGGCGCTGCGCCGAAACGCAGCATGTAGACTCAGGTCATGCTTGTGATGACATGTACCAAGTTTGGTCTGAATACGATTAAGCGTTGCGGAGATACAGCCTTACGTCTGTTTTCGCAAGCGCTACGTAAAATTAGTTTGTGCGTTTATCGAAAATGGTTTGACGAATCGACTTGAATTCCATAACTTTTTGTCGGCACTGCCTGGAGATCATCTGGTGCAAGTTTGGTGAAAATTGGACAAACCGTCTAGGACGAGTTCGCAAAAGTAGGTTTTTTGGACAATTCAAAATGGCGGCCATATTTTAATTACGGAAAATGACGTCATATGGTGCATTCGAATCAGCATGAGCTCAGGAATCAGAGGAAAAAAGAATTTCGTTGATAGGCTTTACGGTTCAAAAGTTATTAGCATAATAAAAGTGAAATTTTGAAAGTGGTGGCGCTAGAGGCAATGAGTTAGAGACACCAAAATTGGTGCAATTACTGTTGGGACTGTCCTCTATCAGAATGTCAAACCGGAACAACTTTCCCGGAAACGGTTCTATGGGCTGCCATAGACGCCCAGTCGGAAGAAGAAGAAGAAGAAGAAGAATAAGAACCGGAACAGATACAATAGGTGCCTCCGCACCTTCGGTGCTTGGGCCCTAAATACATTAGCAGCATTGAATGGAGCTGTGGATCAATGTTATTAACTAAAACTAATGATTTTTTTTTTTTTTAATAGTAAAAATGACAACAACAAAAAAAACATTGCAAAAATGAAATCACTAATTCAAAACAAATGGCATAAAATGATACTAAAATAACACTGCTGTAGATTAGTATGAGGAGCTCATTTGGATAATGTGTTCAAAAAAAGATAAATCCATAAACCCTAAAATGTTGCTACTGTATTTTTAAGGTTTTTTACTGTAAATTTTCTTGTGGCACTTCCTGATCTCTTTCCTCTCTCTCCTTCACACACACATACTTTAATATAATAAAATTAGAAGTATAAGGGAATTTCATCTGAATTGTGACCATATTTGTGTCAGTTTATTGAAGAAAGTCACCATAGACATACTCCAGACATGAAATGTGGGAAAAGGAAGTTTATTTAAGCTGTAATGACTATTTAAGACTCGGTGTGCAGCACTTTAGATCTCTCTGTGTCACACAACCTAGATGCATCTATCCTTGAACTGTAATTCATTTCACTCTACATCAGACATTTCTATTCACAGCCGTCTGGTTTCAGCAGTGGCCCGCACTTCAACGGACTCGGAACTTACAAACATTAAAAAAACACACACAAGGTTACGCGTATTCTTCCATTGCTCAAGGTTGCAGTGAACCAACAAATCTAGCGCGCCATTTTAATGCTTAAATAACTGACATGAATGACCAAGTAATTGATAAGCCAGTACCATGAAGAAAAAAGTCAACATAAGAAAAGCATTTCACAAGTTTTTCATTGTTCTATAGTATCATGCATAGATAAAATGCTATTTGTGGAACACATTCAGGAGGAGACCGCTATCGTTACAAGCGAGAGACACGTTTGTGCAACAAAGCATTAGATATTAAGCTTTCAGTATGCAGTTGTGCAAAATTACTTCTATTTCATTACCCATAATTCCCTGTGAACTGGCCGATATCAGTACCAGATATCATGAGGCACAAAAGATATGATAATCAACTGAAATATAAATGAAACAAATAAGAACGACAATACATTTGAAATCAAGACATGCAGCTAATGCTGCAATGAAGCATACATAAATATATGTCAAACAGTGGTTCTAATGACGTAAGGTAGTCTTAGATTTTACCAACAGGTTAATGAATAAAAATAATACAAGAACAGAAAAATGTAGCGTGCAGGTTTGCTGTATGTAAAAGGTGTTTAAAGCTATTCTTTCAAAATTTTGCATCCAATTCCTTTACAATTGCACTCAAAAAGTTCACCAAGCTTGTCCGTGAGTGGACTAATGGGCTGAATAAAAGATGAGAGATATAATGAACTCAATACATTACACGGAAAAGCACATTTCAGAAATTAACTCCAGACACTCCGGTAGAGGCAACATCGAGCTATGAATAAAGTGACACATGCAGATTTGCATTACATACAGCGTGGAGTTGTAAAGGTGTTGATCACCACATAAAATGAATGTTTCTGTACAAACAATTCACAATTCACTGGATGAGCCTTCAGAATCATGCAATGTTCCACTTTAAGTCTCAGTGAAATTCCCTGACAATCAATCATTGCTGGTTCTCCGGGTTTGTAGATGACTTCCTGTGCAGGCTTGTCTTGTGGCAGATGTTGTTTGTTGTTTATCGCTGTGGTTGTAGATTTTAGTGTTTTACTCATTCACTTCTACTGCTGGTGTGCTATGTCAAAATTGTTTTTGGGAAAACTAAAAGTACACTTTAAAGTGAGGAAAAAAAATCTATTGGTGGAGAGAACGAGGTGCTGGTATATTTAGGGTGCTCTTCAATCGCTCAAGTTGGGGGAAGTTGTGGGTGGACGGTGTTGAAGTGGCTAAATCTTCATTGAGAGATCATGGTACTGGTTCAGCATTTCAGCAACCTGTGGCAGAAACGGACACAATGTTAATGACAGTTGCATTACGCAATATGAGAATAGCCTGATATTTGTGTGTTCTACTTAACTTGAAAGGAACAGTTCATTCAAAAATGAAAATACTGCCATAATTTACCCTGATGTTGAGCTATGCTGGAGGGAATATCGATTTAAATTTTGGTCTGTCTGTTGCAAAGTTATCGTATGACTTCAGAATACTTTAGATATATAAAATGAGTTGTATAGACTACTTTCATGATACTTGATGCTTTTTGAAAGGTGATTTTGCATTCACATTCATTGCAATTGCATGGCAAAGAAAAAAATAGCACAGGCTTCATATTTTCTTTTTGTGTCATTCGGGTTTGAAACAACATGAAGGTGATTCAATGAGACGTTTTTTGGGTGAACACTCCCTTATAGCCAAAGAGGTCAAAACGTACATCTATTCAAAAAGTTAAAAATCACATTATTATTCTTAAGACAATGACAATTTATCATTTCTATCATGACAACTATCGGAAGAGTTTATCATGGTAATTTAACTGCTGTAGATTATTTATTACTGCTACTGCTGCAGAGCAAGTACAGTAACTTGCTACTGCCAATACATATGCCGATATGTTGCTTTAAGACATGCTGCTGCTGCACAAATTGCATGCATACACACACATATATATACATATATATATATATATATATATATATAAAAATTACCCATAGCAGATCTATACAGGTGGAGCTGGGGAAGGTGGAGGTTTTAGAAGAACTCTTGAAAGCATGCTGCAAACTGCTATTGTGAATGCTAACCATTTAAATGTTGAGAAGCTCATTGGGTGCAGAATATGCGACATGAACCAATTAGCTTGTGCCAAGTAGTTAATGCTTTGAATATCA
The DNA here is from genome assembly GCA_031834385.1 of Semotilus atromaculatus. Lineage (NCBI taxonomy): Eukaryota > Metazoa > Chordata > Actinopteri > Cypriniformes > Leuciscidae > Semotilus > Semotilus atromaculatus. The sequence continues at coordinate 31,884,860 of JAULUF010000022.1, forward strand.
TCAGCTTGCTTTAAGGACCCATCAGCCTGCCATTTAAAGTTTAATAACAGAACTTGTCATTTACACCCCCATAAATGAGTCTTTGTCTGGGATCATGCATTTTTTCAAGATTGTCCTCCTCCCCTAGAGATCACATCACCAGGGAATGATGTCAGGCTTAAAACCGCAAGCTGGTTTCACAGCTCTATGAAAATGTCACGCTTGTTTTTCTCTGGTTGAAAAATATAAACCGCAACCCCCACAGCAAATGTTAGGACTATTTCTAAAAATCAAACTGTAATTCATAACTGTTTTCTGTTGAAAATATGTGTACAATCCATGGTGTTGTGGGTGGTTGTCAGTATTTGGCAAGCAACAACTAAAGTGTCCTTAGTGGGTTTTAGCACATTGCGATGCGGTTGCTAGGATGAGTTATATGGGACGAAAAGGTGCATTCGCACCATGCCGGATTTACAATAATTACGATATTTCGACTTGTAAATGTCCTCGTAGAACTCGTAATTACAACTTGCAAACTCAGAATTTTATAAGAGCTACTGCGACTTGTACAACTTGACCACTGCAGATTAATTTTGCCGTTGATAGTGTTGCGCATAATTCGAAACGTCACGGGTTGTCATCACATAATTACGACATGGTGTGCCGTGAACACAGCAAAAATCACAAGTTTAGAAATTAATGTTTAGAAAAAATTACAAATTTAAATAAAAGTTATCAAAATTACACTTACTGATTTTTCATTTATTTATTTGTTTACCTGCATGTCACGTGACAATGAACCGAGGTCATGAACTGTGAACATGCAATGTGTTTTTGAAATATTAAAGGCAGTGCAAGTAAATATTTTAGGCAAAGATGTTTGGCTTACAAAAGGATCCCTGGTTTAGAGTAACAACACACCTTAACAAGTATATTTTGAGGCATAGCATAAATGCTGAAGGATGCGTTATGCACCAAAGTTTAATACTTAGGCTATGTTGCAGGTTTGTGATTAGTAAAAGTGGATAGATTCATAAAATGCATAATTAAATAAAAGGAAAGCAAATCAAGAAAACAACAGATTCCATGGGCAAAAACTACTTACCCAGATTTACCACACTTTTCCTACATCTTCAACTCCTCTGTTTAACTCCATTTTTGCTTTCGTCAGTGGTCTGCTGTGGCTTATTCTGCTCCCATGTGTCATCCTGTTCCTCCTCACCCTCTTTTAGCTCATCGTCACCTTTCCCATCATCCCCCTCTGCCAAAGCCTCATTCTGCCGTACACTGACAGAGATGACCAGGGCTTGAACGATACCATAGATCAAAGCAAAGTGCAGCAGGTACTCCTGTACCGCCCACAGCAGTCCGGCCATCCCGACAGATGCCACCAGAAACATGGCCATCCCATGGAGCCACAGCTTCAGGGCCCCCTGCACCCCTAGAACGTCCAAAATGATCTTGGTTGGAGGGGATACAGTAGTCAGGAAGCCCACCACAAACAAATCAAAGAGGTGTCGGAGGAAATTAAAGCAAATGTTGTAGTGCTCAGGCACAATTTCCCCAGCCCACGAGCGAGAGAAGAAGCGGAATGCTGCTGATGGGTGCTGAGACAGCGGCGTGGGGGATGGCGGGGGTGTCCCGTAGTCTGATTCCCCGTCGACTTCATCGCTGTCCCATGTACCTTCATTCCACCCCGCACATTTCTGCTGGCGGAGCCCGGTGGACGTTGACCACCGGGGCCAAAAAAAGTATCTGGATGGAAGCATTCTCCTCCACCAGCGTGAGGAGCTTTGGGCCGCTGCTTTCTCAGGCTCAACATCAGGCCCCATCGCCCGAAGTTCTTCTACTTCCAAAGGCTTAAAACTCTCTTCGGTCTCCCAGAATTCCTCAGTGATTGTCTTTTGGTCCTTTTTGGTGCTCTCGCCCCTCCAAACCCAAGCAGTAAGTCCCCAGAAACCCCATCTGCTTTCAATCTGACTGTCCTTAGTTAATGGTTTCTCTGGTTTGGTCTTACTGCCCCAGGACGAGTATAGATTTGCTGGACTGACCCACCCCCAAACTCGCCCTACAACTGCTGTCATGTCCGCACTATTAATTTATAATGCACAAAGAGAGAAAAACAAAACTATAACATGAATAAAGTACCACTGTGTGAAAATGCTAATATTTTAAATTAATTGTTAATTAAATATAGTATAAAGCAATAATTAAATTGCAATTAACTATAGCAATAATGTGAACAGGTACCTTAATCTAATGGCATAGCTATTAAAAAGTAAAAAACGCCGGTTAATGTCCCTTTATGTAACGTTAAAGTTTTACACTGCCACACGTACAAAGCATCTAAACAACGACACCTCAACAGACCTGTATTTAGGCGTGATTGTATTAGAGCAAATGAACCAGAACGTAACTTACGGACCACACCCTTGCAAATTACTCGATGACAGAAAGATAATTTAATATTTAATTTAAATTAACAATAAAAACAAAAACTATCACTGTGGCAGTAGGGTTTCATACATTTTGTGCTCTACAAGTATTTTCCTCGGGCGAAACGGCGTCGGTTAGCATGTCTAAACAAGCCAATCGACTCTTTAACCAAAACTTTAAACGCTAAACTGTCTCGATGTCGAACGGCGAAACACTATCGACCGGATAATCAAACATACCTCCGACGTCAAATCTTTGATGTATAATAATTGAGTTACATCTTCAGTACATCACAGTCGCTGCTCTGCTTCAAAAACAGTTCAGATCACTTTCACTTATCGATGCCAGCTTCACATTCCTGTTCACTAACGTTAAGTTACCGCCCAGCACAAACATGCATGTTTCAACTAATAAATAATCGACAGAATGCGAAAATACAGTCCGATGTAATTCCAAAAGATTTCCAGCGTTTTGACTGAGACAACGAAAAAAGAAATGCAATAAAAAAACTGACTCTGCACGAGCTGGTTTAATGGACTAGTAATGGGAAGTGTGACTGACTCATTCCCGCGAATCGATTCTTTCATATGGTTCATAAGAACTGGTAAAAAAAAAGAGAAAAAAAAGTACGATTCTCATTACGAATCAGACATAAGGGCTGAATGCGGAATATCTATGAAATTAGGAGACAGGTTTATCCAAAGCGACAATACAGAAATGAGCATTTTTTCCAGAGGCAACTATTTTAAGTGTTCAATGACAGTTTTGAGAGAAGTATGCTATTATTAATATGCCTTTTCGAATCCTGGGTATCATACTACTTTTAATTCATATAGTAAGAAATATGCAATATATAGTTCAATTAAATAAGCCGTCTATTTCAAGCTGTTCTCGGGTCAAACCATGAGTATCAAGATTCATTGAAAAGATCCGACTCAAAAGAATGATTTGTTCACAAATATGGCGTCATTACGCATTAGTACGTGAAGAACAAAAGCGGTTACGTCGTCATCACTGACCCAATGACCTTCACTTTGGAGATGTTTGACAGTCCATATAAACTGTAAGTACACCGTTTTCTAAAGCGTGCGCGTTTATGCGTCAAAGTCGACTAGTCGCGCGCAAAAAAAGGTAGTGAGAGCGAGTCAAATATGAACGACTGAAAAGAAACAACCTTTTCATAATAAAAGTCCTTTGTTATCCCAATCAAACAGCAGAATAGGGTTGCATGCAGCAGTCATCAAATCCACAATTGTGTAATGTGCTTGAATACTTCAAAAGACCCAAAGGTAAGATATATCAGGCCTCTATACAAACTGATTTATATCTCAAAGTATACTCTTAATCTGACTACACATCAGATATGTCAACCAAATTCATACTTGAAAGTTTGACCCATTGCAAAATGATCTTAATATAAATCATAAGGCGTTGCTATAGGGTGTAAATCAGCTTCATGGTATGAATACTACTGTACTATTAAAATGACTGTCAAACTTTTTGACCCATTATCCAGCAAAATGAAGGCGAGGCATATAACTACATGCACAAAGATGGACATGCAACAACAAACCCTTAATATCAAGCTGTAATTGTGCTTTTTATTTTATTTTAATGTAAAAGTAAAACTCAATTTAAAAAAATGCAGTTTACAAAGAACTGGAAAGTGAAGAACAAGCGTTACTAAAACTGTCCTTGGAAAAATAGCAATAAAAGAATTATTTAAACTGATACACAATACAACAAAGCTTGACATTGTCCTTGCAGACTGGCCACAACTCTTCTGCCACCACTAACTTCTGTCCTGAAAAGAAAACAAGTGTATTAGATTACAAAAACAAAACTAAAAAAAGTGTCAGTTGTCTGTCAGTGTTTCAGTGCGCCGCGAGAAAGTTACTTCATTGACTTTCAGTGGAACCGAACTACGCATTCATCATTAACACAAACTATAACCAAAGACAGGTTTACTGGACCAGTACTTACGGGTCTGCACATTCACATGCATATATCCATCTTTGGCACATTATTCTGGCATCACATCAACCTAAAAGAAAAAGCCAATGTCAATCAGGAGTTCTTCATTAGAAATACATGTTTATAATCAAAAGCTGTGCTCAGAGAAATGTAAAGAGCTTCATGTTGTCATCAGAGACTCTAGTCTATTGAATCATCATTGCACATCACTAATAAAAGATCAGCACTGTTAGGATAACACCACCAACCTTTATAGAATCACGAGCTCAAGACATTTTAACGTCCATGTTGGCTTCAAATCCTTCGTTGAAAACCTTGAAAATAGAAGAGCTCATCATGGGCCACACTTGTAAAGTCATGGCTCATGGGAAGAAGAAAGTTCTTTCTTACTGGTCCACTGTTGACGAACCATCCTGTTGGGATCCAACCTGTAAAAATAACTTCGACATTTAGGGACGTTCAAGCCACTTCTATTTAATCACAAGTTTGACTGCATGTGTTCAGTGGATTATGAAGAGCTTCATGGGTAAATCAGAGACTCTAGTCTAATGATTCATCATTACATGCAATAATAAACTAAATGCTTTCCTTTGAAAAGAAAGACTAATTGTTGGAGGTTTTCACTGGCATAACCAATTACTTACCCATTGGTTAGTTAACTGTTGACATCAGCTACCTGGCAACATTTGTTTCTCCCATCCAACCTAAAAAGAAGATGTAACATTTAGGAACATTCAAACTACTTCTATTCAATCACAAGCTTTACTGCATGTGTTCAGTACATTATAAAGAGCTTCATGGGTAAATCAGAGACTCTAGTCTAATGATTCATCATTACATGCAATAAACAATATGCTTTCCTTTAAAAAGACTAATTGTTAAGAGGTTTTCACTGGCATAACCAATTTCTTACCCATTGGATGTTAACGGTTGACGACAGCTACCTGGCAACATTTGCTTCTCCCATCCAACCTGCAAAAATTAAGTTTAGGAACATCCAAGTCACTTTTAATCGATCATAAACAGCACTGCATGTGTTCAGTGGATTATGAAGAGCTTCATGGGTAAATCAGAGACTCTAGTCTAATGATTCATCATTACATGCTATAATGGACAATATGCTTTCCTTTGAAAAGAAATACTTATTGTTAGAAGTTATTGACATAAATTATTTCTTACCCATTGGATGCAAACGGTTGACATCAGCTACCTGGCAACATTTTCTTCTCCCATCCAACCTGCAAAAATGTTTAAATTTAGGAACATCCCAGTCGCTTTTACTCAATCACAAACAGCACTGCATGTGTTCAGTACATTATAAAGAGCTTCATGGGTAAATCAGAGACTCTAGTCTAATGATTCATCATTACATGCTATAATGGACAATATGCATTCCATTGAAAAGAGACTTATTGTTAGAGGTTTTCGTTGACAAACTATTCTTACCCATTGGATGTAAATGGTTGCATCAGCTAGGTGGCAACGTCAGTTTCACTCATCCAACCTGTGAAAGTCATTTTGACATTTAGGAACATCCAAGTCACTTTTAATCAATCACAAACAGCACTGCATGTGTTCAGTGAACTATAAAGAGCTTCATGGGTAAATCAGAGACTCTAGTCTAATGATTCATCATTACATGCAATAAAGAGCATTGGGACAATGCTTTCCTTTGAAGAGAAAGATTCACTATTAGAGGTTCTCATTGGCATACACTTACTCCTTACCCATTGGTTAGTTAACTGTTGACATCAGCTACCTGGCAACATTTGTTTCTCCCATCCAACCTAAAAAAAGATGTAACATTTAGGAACATTCAAACTACTTCTATTCAATCACAAGCAGTACTGCATGTGTTCAGTACATTATAAAGAGCTTCATGGGTAAATCAGAGACTCTAGTCTAATGATTCATCATTACATGCAATAATAAACAATATGCTTTCCTTAAAAAAGATAAACTAATTGTTAAGAGGTTTTCACTGGCATAACCAATTTCTTACCCATTGGATGTGTTAATGGATGACATCAGCTACCTGGCAACATTTTCTTCTCCCATCCAACCTGCAAAAATGTTTAAATTTAGTAACATCCCAGTCGCTTTTACTCAATCACAAGCAGTACTGCATGTGTTCAGTACATTATAAAGAGCTTCATGGGTAAATCAGAGACTCTAGTCTAATGATTCATCAATACATGCTATAATGGACAATATGCTTTCCTTTGAAAAGAAATACTTGTTAGAGGTTTTTATTGGCATAAACTATTTCTTACCCATTGGATGTAAATGGTTGCATCAGCTATATGGCGTCTGTTTCATCCAACCTGTGAAAGTCATTTTGACATTTAGGAACATCCAAGTCACTTTTAATCAGTCACAAACAGCACTGCATGTGTTCAGTGAACTATAAAGAGCTTCATGGGTAAATCAGAGACTCTAGTCTAATGATTCATCATTACATGCAATAATGGACAACAGGAGTTTTCAATCTTTTAGATGCTACGGACCCCCAAATATGATCCCACAATTTAAAAAAACGCAAATATATAACTTATATGTATAAAATACCCAACTTATTTCTACTGTTACATTTTAATCAATTTATTAATTTAGTAATATTTTTATAATTACTATTTATTTTTACACTACATTTTCTCTGAACTCTTCCACTGACTCCAGTTTGAAAACCCCTGAAAGAAAATGAAAATGCTGTAGTTTCATACTCACAGCGAAATTCTTGCAACTTCGGTCCATTTCTTGGCAATTTGGCTATCTAACACGACAATATTCAGGATTAGTAAACATTCAAAAACGATTAACATAATATCATCAAGTCATAGTCGATCTGGACTATGGACTAAAGGTATCTATCTGCGACCACGAGGGCGAGGCCATAAGCGCCAATCTTTTTTGCAGGTCTTTGGTTAGCGTTAACGCACGGGCTGTCGGCGTTCCACAACGAATTTAAACTAATGGCACTAACTGTGTTTTTCGTATTTAGCACAAAAACAAAGTCCGTTTTATCGCTACCTCTAATGTTGCAACCAGACTGCAACGGCAACCAACCAACATCCGCAGAATGATAAGGACCGCGCAACGTCCACGCATGGAAATTTATCAGGGTCCTAATGATGCTGCAGGCAGGGTAGCGAAATATCTGCCTGAATGAAAATATGAGCACATTTTCGTGCATGCAACTTTATATTTCTTCTTATTATTCTTCATCTTCTCTTTATTTTACAGTTAAATTTAAATATATTATGCATGCAGTTTTTTATGACTTTTTCATCTTAACTGAGAGATGGAATTCTCTATCTGTAAAATGTTCACACCGCAAAAGTATATAGTTCATAATTATTAATCAATAATATATCAAAAGCAAAGCCATACAGCATGCAACGGTAATTGCTGGCAATCAAATTTTGCTTTTAAAAAACAGAAATCACGAAAAAGGAGTCAGTAAAATTCTGCCAAAGAAAAGTTACAGGGTGAAAATAGCAAATAAAGAAAAAACTATATAAAAGGGTAGAATAATTGCAGTGTTTATATGGCCATTTGACTTCTGGCTGCAATATAATAGTTGCTATGCAGCACAAAGTTGTGCGACGTTGCCAAGAGGAAACGGAAATAAATCTTCTAAAGCCGCACTTTTCTGCTACTGGGTCTATATGTATTTATTTATTTACATTTTCAGAGCTATAACTGCAAACCTTTACAATAATAACATGTTTTAGGAGACTTCTGTGGTATTTTGGCGTCTAGAATCCTGCAGGCGTGTGTTTTAACAGCACTACGGCGCTCAAGCCGCTCATCCCGCACAAGGGAAGGGAGTGACACAAACAATGGGAGGACAGAGGAATCATTGATAACACCGCTATACATCTATGCATCTAAACAAGCCTACTACTGAAGCGGCACTAATGTGGAACTGGTATTTTAAGTGCTGGCCAGTGATGCAGTGAGAATCGATTGCCACTGGGATAAATGCATCTGCAGTAGGGCATTAGTAGAGTATTGTCTTAAGATTTCAGATCTGTCTTTACAATGGATTTCCCTTTCGACCTCAATGCGCTTTTTCCCGAGAGAATTTCAGTGCTGGATAATAACTTGAGTGCAGGTCGGAAAGCGCATGGCAGGTAATGTATGTTTTAATGTGAACTATATGGGGTGTAGTGTAATCTGTTGGGAGGTGTGCAACATTCACTGCTTTTGTCTTGTGACAGTGGTTGACACAGTTGAGTTGTGCATTACTATACACTGCTACCTGTGTGGGGTGTTTTATTAGGCTAAATGTTGTATTAGGCCAGGTCACGTATATCATCTTTTTTCATAAAATGATAAGCTTATTGCTGGATGGAGAGCTTGCATGACGTCCGATCATGCAAATGCGGCCCTGAGTTAACAACAAATCTGTTTTAATCTGCCATTGGTTTAATCTGAACAATGCTGATTCAGTAAGGCCGCCACTTCACTGTAATTACATTATAGAGAATCACACAATTCCATAGATAGATAGATAGATAGGCTAGTACTATTTGTAATGCTCCCATCCAAGGCGCTACAACACATTTACAAAAAAATAAAATAATAGCCTACAATGAGAATATAAAATATTAAAAACTTGACTTAAAAAAATCTTAAACGAAACTGATCATTCCTAATGGAAACGTGTAATGAATTGCATAACTTCGGAGCAATTCAAGAAAAAAATGTGTTAACAACATATAGGAATTTGTGGGGCTTTTTCAGCATACATAATAATATTACTAAATGTTACAGCACACATTTCAATAAATACATTGACATATTTTAAATGCATTTTAAAATTCACCAAAAAATATTTTATTTAACCAATAGTGTGTATCTAACTTGCCAACATTTAAAATTCAATCAAAATTTTAATTTTGCATCTTTTATTCCTTCTGTGTTAACTATTAGGTTATATAATATAACTTTTTTTTATGTTGTTTGCAGTTTTCCTTTTTTTACATGTTCGAAATAAAAACTTTTCATTCATTCATTCATTTAGGTCATCTACTGTATATTCTAATATGCCTGTTAAAGATTGTAAAATTTTTTTTATTTTTTTTTATGAAACCAAAATGTTGATTCTAGTCTAATCAGATCAAAACAGATTATTTTTTTACTCCAAGGCCCTCCTTTGTCAATGACAATATTCAAAGGCCCTCATATCTTACTTTGGTATAATCTAAAAATAAAACAAACAAACAAAGAAACTTCAAAGAACCATTACTCTAGTCTAAAATGAGCATGTTCCTTCCTCCCCATGGAACAAATCAGCAAGTAGCTAATCATGATTAATGACTGTATTATTAAACCGACAGCGTATTGGCTATTTAGAAAAAATGGACAAGCAATTTGAAGTCAATTTGACTTATATTTTCTCATATTTTTATAAAATATTGCAGTATTTATTATAAAATATTTATCCATGCATCTCATTATTATTAAAGGGGTGGTAAAATGCCATTTTCACAAGATGTAAAATAAATCTCTGATGTCCCCAGAGTGTGTGTGTGAAGTTTTAGCACAAAATACCCCACAGATATTTTTATATAGCATGTTAAAGTTGTTACTTTTTGAGGGTGAGCAAAAACGCACTGTTTTGTGCCTGTCCCTTTAAATGCAAATGAGCTGCTGCAGAGGGCGGGGTTTCAAGAGCTCGTGTGTGTTAGCAGCTGCAGACACACTAAAATGACAGAAACTGTTCTGCCTTTAATGTTAAAACGGAGTCAGACAAAGATGGAAAGACTCAAGAAGAAGTGACGACATGTAGAATGCAACAGGGCGTCTCTGAATGGTTAGTGGAATGGTAATGCTAAAGTTTGAGCTGACTCACAAATGTCCTCTTCAACAATGGTTCTCAACATGGACTGCGCGTTCCCGGGGGCGAGGTTTAAGTACATTTTAGGGTTGGTGATGTCACTAACCCGGGAGGAATGTCTTGTAATGTAGTCCTTTTCTTTAAAAGCAAATATCTCCCTTTGCTTTGAACTTTGAGCATTGTAACTTTGCAGATGTTGTTTATGCTCAAACAGCAACATTTCACACTAGCTAAAGTTAGAAAAGTGAAATCGTGTTTTGCCACCCCTTTAAATCCATGCATCCTCATAATCTGTAATTAAAATAATTTTCCCTCCAACTTTTGACAACATCTCTTCTCTTCTCTGAGGATGTGTTTACTGGCGGGACATCATGAGATCGCATCAATTCCAAATGGCCAAAATCAAGTCCTTTCCTACATTTATTAGGGAAGCCATTTCTCTCGGAATTGCGTCACTATAGAGAAAAAGAGACTATCGCAACTTCAATTTTATGCTGACTTTAAGTATACCAGTATAACGGCCATCAGCCACCTTGATATTAGAATCAGCTATTGAAAAACGTGTCAATGTATTACACAGCTATATGATCAAATAAAACACATGAAATCCAAAAATGTGTGAATTACAAACAGGCACGCATACGGTATGGAATCATAAATGTTGATTCACATTTTCTTTGTGTGAGAATTCTAGCATACCTTATTTTTGTTCTCTAGACCGGATCCTCTTCTTCAGATCACCACAGTTATAGATGAGCTGGGAAAAGCCTCCTCTAAGGTGATAATGACTGTCTTTTGTCTCTTCTTGAGCTTGCAGATGTCATTCACTGTCAGTTTCAGTCTGTCATTATGTTGTGTGTGTGTGTGTGTGTGTGTGTAACTCCTCAGGCCCAGCAGCTGCCTGCACCTATAACCAGTGCTGCAAAGCTCCAGACCAACAGACACCATCTCTACCTCCTGAAAGATAGGGAACAGAACGGGTACGCTCGCTTTTTCTGTCCCTCCCCCACCCTATGCTTCAGATTTAATCTATTTAGATGTCAATAATACAACTGACCTCTCTTCTTCCTGTTTTTCCATGTAAACACATCCACTTCTGCGGTTAATAACAATCTTTGACTCCTTCTTCCCGTCTTCCCAGCGGAAGGGGTGTTATAGTTGGATTTCTGAAGGTTGGCTACAAGAAGCTCTTTTTACTTGTAAGTGTTCCCTCATTATTGACTCGGTAATTAAATCTCCCTAATGTGTGATGCCTGAGCGCACACTTTTTAAAGCAGATGCATCAACTCACAGTATGTTGTAATTGTCTCTAGAACCAACGGGGGGCGCATTTGGAGACCGAGCCATTGTGTGTGCTGGATTTCTATGTGACAGAGACCATGCAGAGACATGGCTACGGGCTTGAACTCTTTGACTTCATGCTGAAAGTTAGTGTCTGTCAGTGGTCTGATCTATTAAAAGACCAGTTTATTTATCATTTCCTCATGTCGTTCCCAACCGTGTCCGTGTGACTTTCTGTCTTGGATGAAACACACATTCTTTTTGAATAATGTTCATGCTATCTTTTCAAGTGCAAAGCAACAAAAAGCACCATTAAAGTATCATGAAAAGTGTCCATATAATTAATTCACTTCCCCCTTCACCATAGCTGTCAAATATCTTTTGCACTTGCGCATATTCAAACTTGCATACATACATACATTAGAGTGAGTAAATGATGACAGAATTTTCATCTTTGGGTGAACTGTCCCTTTTTTATTTTGGCCAGTAGAGAGATCAGTGTTAAAACCCATTTGTATTTATTTGCAAAAAGCTCTGTTTGTTTTTGCGACTCAAATTCCATATTCTCTGATTAAACAGCACAAACGTGTGGAGCCGGAGCAGATGGCGTACGATAGACCTTCTCCTAAATTCCTGTCATTTCTAGAAAAGCACTATGATCTCAAAAACAGCGTGCCACAGGTAAGAGTCTCCCGGAATTGCTGTATGACACACATCAGTCACAGCCAATCAGAGCAAGTCTGATGTTATGTGAAGTGAGATTTTGGACCAGTAAAATTCCAGAAGAGGGTTTTTTTTTTTCATTCATTGACACTTTAATGTGTCACACTTGGTTAGGAGGACATGGTGTTACTCTTCTCAGAAATCCAGTTCATAACTGAACATAATGATACTGTCACTGAAAACAACTTCATCAGACACTACATGTTATGTCATGGATATAAATCCTGATATGGATTATGTCCATGACGTGAGCGTGTTCATTTGCACACAATACAGGCTTCTTATGGGTGTTGCTTGAATGTTATGATGTAATTCTTTGTCTAACATGTCTTAATTTCTTCTCCTGTCACACTTGCTCCTATCAGGTGAATAACTTTGTGGTTTTTGATGGCTTCTTCCAGAGTAGATCAGGTAATGTCTGACTAAATCACTGTTCTGTGCTTATGTGGGTTTGGAATGTTGTTCTGGATCTGCGCCAGTGTTCAGTGACTTGTTCTCTTGGGACAACAACCCCCCCTTCTCTTCATTACACTACGTGCAAGGCAGCATTGTATTGAAATTCCTCCTCTTTTTACTTTTTTTCTCCTCCTCATTTTTCGTTTTCTGAACCGCTTAATATACAGAGTCCAAACAAACTTTGTTTTATGGATCATTTTAAGTTAGGTATTGATCTTTTCCTTTTGAGTATTAAGGCTACACCTGACAGTGGTGAGAAAATACCATAAATATATATATTTGTTGCATCATTTTAAGAAGTGTTGTTAATGCTAACTAAAACTAATTAAAAAAATATTTTGTATATATGTAAATATTAGATAAATCCCAAAAGTGCTGCCTTGTCAACTAACTGAAAATCGAAATTAATACAATTAAAAGTAAACTAAAGCTAAATAGAATTATTAAAAAACTAATAAAAATGACTAAACCACAAAATTGCTTACATTAAAATGAAAACTGGAAATATACAAAATAAAACTATTTCAAAGTATAAATAAATATGTAAAATAAACTGAAACACTTATTTTAATAAAACATTTTCAATATTTATATCATATGACAGTGGTATTATTTAGTTATTCACTGCAAATTGGTGACAAACACTAGTTGTAACTTCATATAAAACTAGTCTAGCTGCAAGTGTCAAGACTATTTATTTATTTATAAAAAATGTATTCATTTTGATGGCTTTGGTTCTAGATAAACTTATGGTTGTATTTTTTTAAGGGAAAAATCTATCAACAATTAATTTTCTTTTTTAGACAGTTAACAAGTCACTGAGTTCACTTACATCATTTAGGGTTAGACAAATAGACCTTCTTACAAATAGACTTGCATGGCATGTTCCTTATTATTAACAGCCAGATGGATGATTATAGATTGAATTGTTTTGCCCAAAAAAAAAGAAAAAGCCCAGAACCTAAAACTTTAACACTATTTTTTTTGCTACCTTGCAAGCACTGCAATTTCCTTTTAATTGATTGTGAACCTTTGAGAAAGCTATTTCATTTTCCAAATGACATTTTAGCAGATTCCAAAATTAATTTAAGAAAAGTCTTTGTTGTGATGGTTCATAATGCCCACAGCTCTCTTTTGGTAATTTTTTTTATTTTTTATATTTTTAGTGCATCTATATTTGAGGCAAGTCTATTTCCTGATTTAAACCACAGTCTGTTATTTTGTTTTCTGTAAAATGGCATCTTCGTGTTTGGGAAACCGCACCGGTATATTGAAACCGGTTTCCCAAACACGAAGATGCCATTTTACAGAAAACAAAATAACAGACTGTGATTTAAATCAGGAAATAGACTTGCCTCAAATATAGATGCACTAAAAATATAAACACTAAAAAATGTATTTATGTGTATAAATGGCTCATCAAGCCCAGATCGTCCTGTTTATAGTTGGTAGTCGCCCTAGATCAGGTTTAACATGTGCAAGCAACTTAAAACATTAATTGTTCAAGCACTTTTGTCTCATTAAACTCTCCCAGGAACACCTTCCTCCCCTCTGACGGATCAGGGGATGTATGGATTTTTGTAAGGACATTGAATTTCTGCTGTTCCCCTCCCCTAACGTCACCCTGCTTCCACCATACTTTGAATAGTCCCTTATTGTATTCCCATGGTTTAAGAAAGAGTCTACTCACTATACTCTTCCTTTGCACTCAACCGGACCCCCATAATGTCTGCCCACATTAATCAGTCCCAACAACTTATGAACTCACTCCCCTTACAATATCCTTTGCTGTTCCCCTTTAAAATTCAATTATAGATAAGTGCTATATGTTTTCCCTAAAGTGCAGTGTAATGATAATCGATACATGCATTATGGCCATGGATAATTATTTATATGAATGTCTGTGAAGAGTGTAGTGTGTGCTGTTTAACTGCCTGCTGTACTCCAGACTTATTTTCAGTCATACTGTTAGTTTCTGTTGGCTCTTTCTGACCACCATGGTCTTTTTTACAGCGGTCCAATTGAGAAAAGTTCCCCCCAAAAAGCCAGAGGGAGAGATCAAACCATATTCACTAATGGAAAGAGAAGGTGGGTTACTCATAGGCTCCATGTCGTATATTTAACCAGTTGGCACAATACAGACCCGTAGTAGCTGACATTTATACCATCTAGCTGAATACTGACATCATCCAGATGTTGTAATAAATCGTTTCAGCTGGAAACAGGCCTCCTATTATTTATTAAATGTCTTGATTCGGTCTATAAGTTACTTTAGAGCCCTTAGACAAGTTATTTTCAGCAGCGGACAGGACTCTCACAATTACTTTAGAAAATGAAAAAACCTCGTTTATTTTGAGAATCTTAATCCATGTGCAAATCCAGTCAGTTTAGTGATCCAGAAACACATAGCACAACCAGTGTACTCTAATTCCTGAATGAATGATTCTTATGAGTGACTGAGTGATGATTTTTAGTGAATCAAAAACATAAAGAACAATCATTGTAGTAGGGTTGTGAAACGATTTATTGCGATTAATTGCATCCAAAATAAAAGTTTGTTTTTACATAATATGTGTGTGTACTGTGTATAATTATTTTATATATATAAATACACACACATGCATATATATATTTAAGAAAATATATATATTAAAATATAATTTATGTATTAATTTATAACATAAATTATATATAAATATATACAGTATATATTGTACATGCAAATATTTCTTAAATATATACATGCATGTGTGTGTATTTATATATACAAAATCATTATACACTTATTAAGTACACACACTTATTATGTAAACGCAAACTTTTATTTTGGATGCGATTAATCACGATTAATCGTTTCACAGCCCTACATTGTAGTCCGATTGCTGAGTGAATGACTCTTATGCACCAGTTATGAATCAGAAACATACAGTATAATCAGCGAAGTCTGGTTCACGAACAAATGATTCTAATGAGTCAGTTCTTTTTAATGAATCACAATACACAATGTTTAACAGTGTAGTCCGATTTCCGAACGTATGATTCTTATGAGCCAGTTATTTTTATTGAATTAAAAACACAGCAGCGTGTAGTATACCTGAACAAATGACACTAAACGATTCATGGGACTTTTAAGGAATCAGAACCCGAATCGATAAATTCATTACGATTTCCCATCCCTATTGCTGACGTCACTTCCTTTGTTCCACAGTGGTACGGGAGGAGCAGAGGGCTCTTCCCTGGCCTTTCGTTCGCCCTGCAGGTCTCCCCCACTCTCCCCCTCTGCTTCCATCATCTCCGCAATCCCGTTCGCTCAGTGTGGGATCCTCCCCCAGCCGGGCCCCCCAACGTCCCGTAGTGGCCCTGGGGCTCCTGCAGGGGCAGACCCCTTCCTCCCAACTCAACGACAGCTGCAGGACAAAACGCACCAGGTACATCTCAACGACACCTCACGGCCAGTTACAACATACTTGAGTTTAAATCCAGCACTTTTCTTGCAAATATTTACATTGCATCCTCTTCGCTTTTTCCATCTGGTGCTTATTTTGGTGGATGAGAGCATTGGCTCTGTGGGAATGAAAGTGAAGAGACACTGAGGTCGTTAATGTTCACTATGAGCCACTTCCTGTTAGATGAGTGCATGGTCGACTTAGCGGCAGGAATGTGAATTCAGCTCATTACTGCATCATTAGTGTATCACTGTGCATCGCATAAAGATCAGATACACTGTCTGTTTATTCTTCTAACACGTAAGCAGCCTTGACCGGTTTTCTTTTGGAGAAGCGCTAAACATTTCTCTCCTCCTCTCCCTTTCTTCTCTTCTTCCTTTCATCTCTGATTATGACATTGTCATTTTAAACATTGCCTTTCCCGAATTATGACACGTGTTGTTGAACCCCCTCAATTGTATGAGTTTTCTTTTCAACCACACATTTTATCTCTCTTTTCCTCGTTCTCTCATTCCATGCTAGCTCTCTAAATAGATCTAGGCTCAGCTTTCATTGACCCTCAGTTTTGAACGTCATTGTCTTAAATTTCTTAGCTAGTTTCGATTAAATGGATAGTTCACCCACACATGAAAACTCCTGTCATTAGTTACTTGCACTTGTGTTAAGTTTTCTGTGGAGCTCAAATGAGAATTTTGCCGAAACTTTTAAAGATTCTTTAGAATTCTTGTTGTGTTCCAAAGAAGAAGAAAAAACAGCCTACAGTTTGAAAACGTAATGACAGAATTTTCAATGTTGGGTGAATTACTATTGGATGATTTTGCTCTTTTTTTTCTTGTTGTGAGTGTATGAATAATTAATACGATTTCCTGTAAAACGATTTGATAATACACATTTGTAATTAAATTGGAATCTCTTTTGGTCTTTTCCGTACCCTTTACACTAAGGAGTGTTTTAGAATATAGATAAAGTTTTTAGAGATCAGTTTACTTAGTGTTAACCCTCAGCTGTCAAACATCCTCTGTCCTGAGTAGCAAGTAATAAAAGCAGTTGAAAAAATTATAGGTATTCTTATTTATTCAAGTCAGTCAATGAATTATTGTAACACTGTAAAGGATTTGACATGTAATGTTTTAGAGTCTACACTTAATATGTCTGAAGCTCCTCAGGACCTTGGTTTCACTTTTGTTTCAAACCAGACATTTGTCTTGGCCTCACGGTGCTGCTCTTGACCCGTGGTTGTTCATTATTAGTGTATTATTATGCTACTGCTCAAAAGTTTGGGGTCAGTAAGACATGTAATGCTTTTGACAGTTTCAGTATTTTTTGTAAAACTGATAATTCAGGATTCTTTGATGAATAGAAAGTTCAAAAGAACCTCATTTACTTGAAATAAAAATCTTTTGTAACATTATAAATGTATTAATTTCTTTAAAATAAAACTTACTGTCTCCAAACATTTAAATGGTAGTGTGTATATATATTTAAAAACGCAATATTTTAAGACATTTTCAAGTAAAACATTTCATAAAAATAGAAGTTTGTTTGGTTTTAAATTGTAAAACAATAGATATCATGTTAAACATAAAAAACAAAGAAGTATTTGCAAACTTTCTGGTAGTCATACAATATACTGCAGTAAACATTGGTAAACACTTCTAGAAACCTGTATGAACTAGATGCATCCACTAAAATGCCCATGATACCAGTTAAAAGTTTACAAAATTGCTCAGAATAGTTGGTTATGAGAAAGGTTTGTGCATCAAGTCTCACCTTGATTTGAAATATTATGACCTAATTCATACATATACATTCAAACAGTTCTGAGTGATGCATAAGTGTTCAAATAATGTGGCTGTTTACATGACACCACTTTCAACTAAAAAACGGAAAACATTTTATGCGTTTTGGCCATTCATTTACACAACGGCTTTTTGGAGGCCTGAAAGCACAAACTTTTGAAAACGGGTTTTAAAGTGTAAGGGTATGTATACATTACAACGATGCACTAAAAACAGATGACAACGTTGTCAAAACGATCCCCGTTCACACGGATCGGCGAAAATGATTAAAAGGGCTGTATTACTCATGCCTGGCCAGTAGTGGTCGATGTCACTTTGTCAAGAAACACCCCGTGAACATGTAATACGCATGTGTGTGATGTCACCGTTTTCATAAATTCATGTTTTTGTTGTTTACATAGAGAAGGTAAAGGCATCACTTTAAAAAGGGTGTGTTTTCAGGCCCCAAAACGCTGTTGCTGTGTAAATGAACATGATTCAGTTGAAAACGGTGTTGCTTAAAGTAAACATACCCTAAGTTTTTGAAAACAATACCGCTATCCCTAAAGTAGCCTTGTTGACAAGTTTGGGAGTAACCAAACGCACAATATAATACCTTCAATACCTTTTTTTTTTTTTTTTTGCATAAATAAACTGCTGCAGAAAAAGTTAGGTGCTTTGCCAAATGTAACAAATAGTACAAAATCGTAATTATGTGTTTATAAAGTCACAATAGCGAGAAACTTGCAATTCTGAC
This sequence comes from Semotilus atromaculatus, assembly GCA_031834385.1. NCBI lineage: Eukaryota > Metazoa > Chordata > Actinopteri > Cypriniformes > Leuciscidae > Semotilus > Semotilus atromaculatus. Next base: position 31,903,535 of record JAULUF010000022.1, read on the forward strand.
GTTTTTCCCCGCAATTGCAAGTTTATATCTCGCAATTCTGACTTTATATTTGCAACTTTATATCACGCAATTCTTTTATAGAAAAAAGTAGGAATTGTGAGATAAAAAAAAATACTTTTATTTATTTTTTATTCTGTGGTGAAAACAAGCTTCCATAGTTCAGCAATCAATCAAAATTATAGTTAAGCAATAAATAGTCTCAAAATAGCCTGTTCTGAGATTAAAAAGCCGCTATTACATTACACAATCATTGCCTGTGTCCTCTTTCACTGGAATTTGTTTTATACAGTACTTGAGTTTTGAATTTACGTTTGCATTTGTTTAATTAAGTTTTTATTTGTCCCCCTTTTTTCTGTCACATTTGTTTTCTTTCTGTTTTTCTTTTTCTTTATTTACCTGTTTTCACTCTCCTACCCTCCTTTCTGTGTTCTCCTCGGCCATCCGTCCCGTCCCTCTATCGCCGTTGTTTGTCCATTTCCTCATATCCTGTAGCCACAAGGGCCTGGTTGCCAGGAGCAACCTCTACAGTCGCCATATCAACAGCCGAGACCTCGGACAATTATTAGCGGAACGGCAGAACCCCTTGAAGCTTCCAGGTAATGCACCATTTGAACCGCAATCAAGCATTTACCGTGGTGCAACGTGAAAAGTTGCGATGGTCCGCAGGAAACCACATTAGTAAACCATTAGTAGCTGTGTGTGCTTCCTCAGGGCTGAAAGCAGTGCTCTGTGAGAGAGTGTGTGACTCAGGGGCAGATGCAGTGGAACACAAACACACTTCAGAAAGGTCGGACTTTTCTCACGTAACCTTTGTGAGAGTCAGTTTCTTCTGGTGCTGCTCTTTGTATTTTTTACATGTGTAATTGGAAGCGATTACTGAAGAAAACACGGGGGATTCATAACGAGGTAATGACTAGGCCTCCACAGAATCAACGCCTACAGAATTCCACAGAAAGCACTGGTGAACTTGTTTGTGTATATGTTTGTTAATGAGATTTGCTCAGCCAAGCATGTTTTTACAGTTCAAAATTGGGGTGAAGATTTGAACAAACCCTTAACCCTGAGTATTCAGATTTGCTGCATCGTCTCATACTCTCATGCTTGTTTATGGAATAATGTTTTATTAAAAAAAATTTTGCAGGACAAAATTGCCTGAATTTCTACCGACCAACCCTTGCTAAAAAGAAGTGTGCTTTAATTCTTTGTCTACTTTACATCTTTAAAGTATATATTTTTTTTAAATCTGTACTTGCAGATAATATAATATTATTTAAATAAACGGCCACTTAAGTGTACTTAAAGAGAGTATGCTCACGTTTCTACACACTAAAGTGCACTTTTATAGAAAGTGCTCTTTGTAATAATGTCAAATTAAAGAACACTCATTTTGATGTGTTGACTAACATACTAAAGCATATGTGAGGTACTTGATTATAATTTGAGTATATTTTAGTTAACTACTGTATAAATGCTTGTAAGTACATTCGGCAGGACATTTTATCAATTTTTCTAAGACATAATTATGAAATTACATATCAAAATATAAGTGGGTCAAAAAGCACCCTCAAGTGCATTTTTAAAAACTTTAAACTATAATAGTTAACTGTTAGAAAACAATACGTTCAGTTTGGACTTAAGTATTATTTCCATAAAAGTACTATTTTCAAAAGTATGCCTTTTCACAAGGGAAAACATTGTTTTAATAAAGTTTCTCAAGCTATTTATAGCTATATATATTTTTTTTTTCTATTTTTGTATAGATTTTGTTTGCATAAAATGTCACATGTTTTTTTGCTTTGTTTACCTTGGTGGATGAACAAAAAAAGTGTGAAAAGTTATATTGACTTGCATTGAAGAAGGGATCTAGATACTAGATTGCAAACTAAGATTGTGGCAATGAGTTTTGCGCAGGCAAACGACTCACATTTTCTTCAGAAAATGTAAAAATCTGGTGTGTTCAATATTTTTGGTCAAATATGATAATACTCTCACCTGCCACTAAGAGTCTAGTACTCTCAGATCAGTTTACCATGTGTATTGTATCTGAAGTGGCGTTTTACATATTTTCATTTACATTCAGTACAGAAAATGTGGGATGTTGGGGAGTGTGTGTTCTGTGTGGGCCTAGTTATTATGACTCAGTGACAAAAAATGGAGATTGTGCATGTTCCTACATTTATCATTTTCTGATACAAATATCACGTGCTTCTGCTCTGCCCTGACCTTGTATTCCATTGCTCTGAAATCATCATCTCTGCTGCTGAGTTTCCTTTTTCTTGCTCTCCAGCTTTTATCGATTTTCATCTTCTTTTCCAGACCGCATCTTCAAGGCCAGGTTGTCAGCCTTCCTACACTTGCTGCCCCCAAGAAAGATCATCTTCAGGAGCAGACCTCCATAGCACCCTTAGAACGCAATGGAGAGCGATGCAGCGACCTGAAGGCCAAAGTGTCACTGAACAGAGAAGAGGACTGGAGGAAAGGTGGAGTGGCTGAGATCTCGAGTGGCGGATGGTCTTGGACGGTTGGGGAGAGCCGCTGTACGGCGCAGTGGGTCCGGCAGAAACAAGAGTATCGCAGCACGCGACCCTGGTGACAGGACGCCATTGAAGCAGGAATATTTTTAGAAATGAACCATTGGACATTGCAAAGGAAGCTAGGATAGAAGTAAGAAAAATAAAGGGGGGAAATGACTTAAAATAATTTTAATAAACAACAAAAGTGTAAAAGACCTTTAATGAAAATAACATCAGCAGCTTATATGTAACTTGTATTTTTTTTTAAACAAACAACATAAATACTTTTACAGTAAAGCTGATGCTCATTCTTATGCAATGATCTCATAATTACCTCTTATCCCTTGTGGAAATCATTTATATTATACTTACAGTTTATATTAACAAACAGATTAAACCCTTGGAAACATTTGATCGAGGACATTAGTGCATGCAGCTCCTAATATCATGTTTAAAGTTATGATACATGTACCGTCTAAATGTCTCAGTCACAGTAGACATCAGCAAACACTAAAAAGGGGGTATAAGTACAAACAGAAGCTCACATCTTTTCAATCTGAAGCGGACAACCCAGACACATAAGCCGGACGTTTTTCAATATCCGTGTTCATCTGGAACATCCATTTAAAAAAAGACACAACATTTTCATGATGTGATTTTGAATGTGCATTTGGTGTTTGTGCACAGTAATAAGAATACAGTGCTTTTTGAATCATTTCCTATTCATCTGATGCCTTAGAAATCAGGCTTGTACAAAATTCTGAATTTCAGAATTGGCCTGCATTCAATTCATGAATTGGAATTTGAATTGAATTGACTCCGCCCCACAGGAAATTGAATTGGAATGACAGGAAGTGGAATTAAATTCATGGCAATTCAAAGAAATTCCACACAGTCACACAACAGAAGGAATGTGATGAATCTCACATACATTCAGTGTTAGTAAGGTTACTTTGGAAATGTAATTCCTTACTGTTATTAGTTACCCATTATAAATATGGTTTGGGTTATTTTATTTGGATTACTTTATCAATGCAAAGCAATTTCCTTTTAATTTGATTAGTAACTAATTGAATTACACATTTTACCTCAGTAATACAAATAAATATGATTACATTAATTTTGTAATTTGATAACATAATTGCATAGTCACTCCTCAACCCTGCATACATTTTGTTCTAAAATATAATGATAAAATTCTTGAAATAAATGACCCCCTCAATGTTGTTTAATTAGTTTTGTTCTAATTTTAATTTCAAAGTAATCAAATAACACAAAGTGCATAATGCAATCATATCTGACATATACTGTAAAGCTTCATTGTTAAACACTTCATTTAAAATATGTATTTGAATTTTTATTGAATTGCAATTCTGCTACCTTTAATTCAAATTCAAGAATTGAATTGGAATTAAGGAGTCATTCTCAATTCAATTCTGAATTGTGCACAAGCCTGTTAGAAATGTATGTGTGCTTACTGGAATGGTTTAAGTGCTGGCGTATATTTCTGGTTAAGCAGGTTCCACATTTTATACCTGGCAACGGGTCACATTTCCCAACTTCAGCAAGTGTGACATTCACAAAATTCTAACAACAAAACAAAAAATGTTTACACGACTTGATTTAAGAAAAAAACTAAAATCATTGGGCCAAACTCAGTGGCAGACCTTTGATTTCAATTTCTAGTCACATTTTCTTCAAATGAATGAATGTGTACAGCTTAAATGTGCAATCTGTAACCATAAAGTCAAAACAAAACAAAAACAAAAAACTACACAACTATGCTAATGCACATGCTTTAAAATATCCTTTTAAACACAAACCAAAAAGAACTGGCCATCTGTAAAGACTACAAAGTTTTTTCATTTAAAGTACTTGTGTTCATATTGCTTATTTAGATAACTGCCTATTTTAATTTTGTCAGTGGGATCTTGACGTTTTGTTTAAATATCTATTTAACTATATGAAAAAACTATTTACGGGAATGTACATTTTTAGGAATAATTCTGAGTCAGAAAATGGTTTGACCCGATGTCACCCATAATGAGTGCCTGGGCCTTTCACTGAACAGCCCATTCTTGCCAGACGTGTTTTCCCTTTGTTGCCTGTCAACACGCCATTTAGGCATCCTTATTGGCATGTAATGGTTTCAGTCTAGCAACTGAGAAAAGCCCAAATCAAACTTGTAAAATGTTAGCACCTCAATCCCCATTGCAATACCTTTTAGATGCATTCAAGTTCAAGACAATCGCATCATCCCTGCTCATCGGTTTCCCTTTTTATTTAACTAAAACGTTCTTCAGTAGTTACGATTATTTTTTTCATCAAAAGTTCTCACAGAGACATGTTTGCGGTCTCCTGTCTTACAGTCCAGGCATGATGTCTGTACAGTTTTAGGACGACCTCGCTCTTATCGGACGCCCGATCTTGTTCTAGTACGAATCCCTCAGTAGTGTGAAGTAGATCTCCGACTGGAGGAAACGAGGGTAACAGTCCATTTCCAGGAGGCAGTAGATGCGTTTTTGGGCATGTGAGAGGGAAGCGTGAGAGGGGGCTTTGAGGAGCTCTATGGTCAGTTCTCTTGTCTTACTGTCCAGATTAACCTAAAAGTGGTGGGAAAAAAAATTGTGATTCACAAATATTCACACAAAACAGCTAATAAAGAGTAGTTCAATCAAAAATGACATTCTGAAGGAAGTCCAAAGTGTTTTATGCTTTAATAGGCACTAGGATGGTTGAGCTCCAAAAATGACAAAAAACTTTTAAATTAAATTTTGTTACTTTTTTAAATTATACAAAAATGTTCTATACGTTTTCTGAAGTCATATAACAGATTTGTGAGAGGAAAGGACAGACATTTACTTTGGTTTTATCACTGGGACTGTCAAGCTCCAAAAATGCTCCAAAAAGTAATTATACAAAAAATTTGATATCTTTCTTAAAGTCTTCAGATTTAATCTGAAGTCATCTTTTTTTGTGTGAGGAAAGGACTGAAATTTCAAGGTGAAGTTTTGAAAATCAATCCATGATAGTTTAATTCAAATGTCATTTTAATTTTATTCAACTTCTAATGACTTTAGAAGAATGACTTGGAATATAATGTACGTGTCATATTGACTATTTCTATGGTACTTTTATAGTCAAGTCAAGTCAAATATATTTATATAGCGCTTTTCACAATACAGATTGCATCAAAGCAGCTTCACAGTATCAATCAAAACAACATAACAATGTTCGTTTCTTAGTGGAAAAAGCATCCACGTTTGGTAGGGCTGATCAATGGTATTAATGATTGGTTAATTAATTTGAGTATCCCCAACTGAGCAAGCCAAAGGCAATAGTATTTTTTTTTTTTTCATTTTGTAGTTCAGAAGCCCCATTTATTTACATTGTATGAGAAAGAGCAGCCTGGGCATGTTGGGTGAAATATTTGTTTACACAGTAAACAGACTACATTTAGATAACTCTACCTCTCTGGGAGCACCTGGCTGGATGTAAGTCTCAGAAATCATTTTTGCCCTCCTATGCAGGCTGAATTTGTTGGACGACTGCCTGTACTGCTCACAGGCCGAGTAGAACTGCAGGTTTTCATCGCTGAACTCGGATCGCAGGAATGCTTCAAAAACTGTGACTCCCACTAAAGGATACGTGAGATGAGAGAAGGAGAAAGAACCTTTACCAACATTGAAAAAAAAAAAAAAAAACAGCTATTTCTGTTTACAACTGGGAGGGGTAGAGGCTCACATGACACGTTCACATGCATGTTCTGCCATACACCCACACATGTCACATACAGTAGCACTTGCAACAAAATTCAGAGAAGGAAAAGCTTTGGACATTGAAATCTTGAGGGTTTATCTCACACCACATACCTTCCTACCCTCTGATTTTCTCAAAACCCGTGAACTGCAGGGTTGCGACATTTTGAAGTGAGAAAATAGAAGTAGGACGGAGACAGGGCTCTGTAGTTACAACATACTGGTGTTCCAAAGGATCAACCAGTCCAGACACCAAAACAAACCCACCACACAATTCAAAAAATGCTAAATTAAATGCTGTATAATCCACACTAGCATGACCCTATGCGCTGGCATAAATAAATATGGCACAAATATTGAACTTAAAATGCTAAGAAGCTTTAAAAAGTCACATTTATTAACTGATAAACTTATTTTCAATAACTATAATTTGTGTTATGACTTCAAAAATGTAATGCGATTTTTGTTTACTTCTCTTTCCATCATTCTGTAGAAACGGTCTAAAGGATGTTACTTATTTGGTGTCACAATTTTAAGAAATGTTGCTTTTTTGTAATGCGGGAAATACATGTGATAGCAAGGTCAGATAAAAATATTATGGTTTTGGTATTAAATATTAAGTTTATAATAATCTTACACAATGAATGGAATATGAATTTAACAGATTGTCAAAATTATAATACTGTATAATTTAAAATGTTAATAACAACTACATATCTAAAAGATCCCTCTCTGAAGAATATGGGATTTATATGATCTATTAAGCACATAGGCTGCCTATTAAGTATGCGTGGAGAGAATTAGTTTCTATATTAGCTATAGCAGTGACAGAATGGATTGAATTCCTAACTCCATGTTATCCTTTGTCCAAACAGCCTTAACTGTAACTGCAAAATGTGCTACGTGTGTATCAGTGTATTATTACATTTTATGAGGTCTGTCACACTAATCAGTTGCTTCCGGTTATGGGTGAGAACAGAAATAAAAAATGCCAACAAAGCGGGTAATACCAACAAAGATGCTGTTAATCATTAAGTCCTTTTAATTATAATAATAAAACCAATCACTTGAAACATGACGTCTGGTGTCACGACAAGCGTAACAGTGTCCATTATTAGTCCACTGTTTATACATCACAAGGTGCACTAATGTAAGCTTACATTTTTTTTCGAGTTGTATTTTACTGTTTGGCCATGTCATTCTCACATTTGAGGTTAACTATATGGCAAATATTATTATTGCCCCTAACCATAAGTACTAAACATCAACACTTTGTGCTAAGGACATGAATTCGAATTATGTGGTTTACTGAGAAGAGGAGTGCTATTACTTTTCTAAGAGATCTGACTAACAATGTTTACCTACACTTTCACTCAAGGGACTTGAATCATATCAAGAGTCCTTGTGGCTGGTCTCTTTTTCTTTCTTTTTTTTACAACCACTCACAAAATCCTGCCATCATGCAGTAAACTTTTCATAGGCAAGCACCACTCACATCTCCTTCTGAAAATGTAAAAATATAGGTGGTTTAATCAGTGAAATTGCACGTCAAGGCTCTCAACCTCTAGGGGAAAAGCCCATTATTCCGTTATCTCGTTTCTTCATATCGTTTTATTTCGTTAGGGAATTCTACGGAAACCCGTGCCTGAAGCTACACAGGAAAGTGGTTCTTCAATGTTAAGAGGAAGCGGTTTCAAGGGTGTTTCAATTATGTAATAGATGGGTTTCCCTACAGAACCACAGAATTGTACTGAGCACACACTAAGGTAACCTACATTACCTCTCAAAAGTTGCATTTATTTGACCAAAAATACAGTATAAAGGCCCCAATATACTCACAGAAAAGTACTTTTTCATTCTTTGCTTAGTGATATAGGATTCGAAATAGGTTACCAGCAATATACTGTCAGCGAACATCTGATCCCGGCCACACTGCTGAGAGCGACATTTAGATGAATATGTAAATAAATATGCGCACTTTCCTCTCAATAACAAAATGAGCACACAACAAAATTGAGAAAACAGCAAGCATATAAGAAAAGCATCTGATCATCGTAGCAACGTGGATATGTTTGCACGAGTTCTGCAATTCGGCACTCTAGTAGTCACGTTTATTTATATAGCACTTTAAACAATAGATCGCTAAAATTCAAGCAGCTTTACCATATTAAACATGAAAAACAGTGTCAGTGTCTCGTTTTGTCAGAAGTACAACTTAATTTTCTACTATAAAGCGGCTCTCCAGTGCGTTTATGTTTTTACTCAAGGACATCTTACCTCTATAGACTCATGAGGAGAAATTAAAGGTTCTCTAAGCGATCCTGGGTGACGTCACTTCTTGTTGACGTTCGAACTATTGTCAAACAAAACGGAGGCTAGCTAGACCCTCCCTCCTCCTCATCCGCACACTAACCCCCCCAAACCACACCCCCAAACCCTTCTTGTCGGTCATTGGCTGAAACAGTTTGTTATGTTTCGGGGAGCGGGTCGCCGCAGTTTGTTTTTGTTGCTGTTTGTGGAGCCTGGGCTGTCTGCAGAGATCGCGTTTCTTTACAGTGTGTTCAGGGGACAGGCAGCCAGCGGATAGTGAGGAGATGTTTGCTGTATGTGACAAAAAATGTTTTGGCTTAAAAAACGTGTGACATCGCTTACAGCACCTTTAACTGGAAAAGCATGAAAGAAGGCGGAGTCTCCGCACACACCTACCTATTACGTAATCGCCACGGACCAATGGGAGTACAAAGGTGTTTACCAGCCGTAGCGAACTTTTCCGGAAACTGTTAACTATGAACTTCCCGAAGTTCATTTTGGCCAGATTTTGTTCAAAATGACGTCACATCAGTTCATTCTTCGATTTCGCTTTAAGTATATCAGGAACGTTAGGGCCGGCTCACACAGAACAAGTTTTTGCTGTTAAAAATTCAAGACGCAGGTCAGTGGATAGAAAAAAAGCGCAAGGTCTAGAGATGTGTTTGAACTTAACTTGAGCGCCACGTTTTTAGAATGCCGTGTCATGCTCGAGACGCTGAAAAAGGCGCAAGATGTGAGCGGTCAAACACGTCCGTTTTACATAGAAAAATAATGGAAAAGTTGTGCAGTAGAATGGAAAAATACATTCTGTGTGAACGGCCTCTAACACGTGATGGCAAAGCTTAGTCTTTAGTGTAATTACTCCATTTGTTGATTTGGTGCTCAATAAACATTTCTTATTATTATCAATGTTGAAAACTGCTTAATATTTTTGTGGAAACCATGCTTTCGTTTTTTCAGGATTCTTTGATGAATAGAAGGTTCAAAAGAACAGCAATTATTTATAAGCTTTCGTAACACTGTAAATGTCCCTTTTGATAAATTCAATGCATCCTTGCTGAATTAAAGTTGTAATTTCTTTTAAAAAAAAAAAATCTTACTAACCTAAAACTTTTATACAGTAGAGTATATTAAAAAACTACACGATATATGGTCCGCTCTGCACTTATTTTCATTAAAACAACGTTTCAAGCATGGGCGGGCAAGTTGGCCACAAATATCTCGATTTCCAAGAACAGCGTTCCAGGTCAAAGTTAGTAGAACAACAGTTTTCCTTTTCCATGTGACATTATGATGTCTCGCAAGCGTTCTTTGACCAGCTGCCTGGCGAGTCAAGCAGTTTAAAAACAAATGACTGAGCGCTCACCTCTACTGTCCAGCAAATCATCAAGGGACTTGGCCCAATTTTCCATCTCCTTCCTGCTGAGTTGAGCTTTGGCGTGGCCCACCTGACTCCACTGCCTGAGGAAAGGCTTTCGAGAGCGCCTCTCTTTAGCACTGAGAGAAACAAGAGGGTTAGATGATATGTGACAAAGATATCCAGCAACAACAATAAAAATAAAAAAAGTGTAGAATCAGAAGAATGACAGTGGGCCAAAATAAGGGGCTGGGGAGGGGTTGTTTTGCAAGTGGCGACAGAGAATAGGCCAAAAGCAAAACAGAGTGGATTTTGTTTAGAAATGTGGAGAAAATCCACATGAGATTGAGGAAATATGAGCCTTGACTGTTTGCTGAGATGACTGATTTTACCTGGATATGTTCTCTCTGTGCTCTGCACTTGTCAAATTTGAATGCGAGGAGTGCGGTGAACCCTTGTGTAAAAAAATAAGAGGTCACTGATATGCACAACACTGCCATGAAGATAACTGACTTGATTTGAGACTTTAAGGAAGTGTAATTTACACAAATGTTCCATGACTTAAACAAATGGCGTGAAGTCGTTACGTCACGGAAAACAGTCTGACAATGCCAGATTTATCAGATGGCAAAATATTCTAGAGAATGAAAGTTTTTGTTCCACAGTCTGTTGTGATTTCCTGCCACAATATTGTAGTTTAAAAAAAAATTTTTTTTTGCATCAATAGTGTGATTGCCTTGGAGAACATTCAGTTCCCCTTTCAGAGTTTGCTTCTTCTTTCACTGTTTGGACAAAGCAACATTATATCTCAAGGGGTAGCAGTGTAGCACTGATTCAAACTGAACTTAGCAAATTGTGTAATACAAAAGCACTCATGACTTTTCACTTCATCACACTTGGCTTGTAAATTCTGAATAAACAGTATTGTATGCTGGAGCTGAAGCTCATTTTGAATGTATTCAAAATACATGTATGTAATGTACAAAACATAAACCAGGCTCAACAATAAAGATGGCTTGATGGCCCAGTCCTGATAAAAATCAATTTAGCAATTTGTCAATATGTCAGCTGAAAGTTATCACATTAAAGATTTAAATTAAAGATGTGAACAACTTCCTTAACTAAACTAAATAAAGTCTCCAAACTTACCTGTCCAAACAAACTTTTAAGGTGTATTTTAGCAGCAGCCAGTTTGGCCCGAGCTTGCTGTCGGTGATAATGAGGAGGTTTTGGGGAGTTGGACATATGGTTAGATTTCAGTGAGGATGACGAAGAGTGCATGGTATCACACTTTCCCATACTGTCAAAGCTGCCTTTGGCATTAGCAGCGAGTTGGCTGTCACTGTAAGCTTTAAAGCTCTCATTCAGGTTTGTAACTCTCAGTAAACCAGATTCCTTCTCCAAGCCGACCAGGTTTTCCACACTAATGCTGTGATCTCTGTTAAGCTCCCCCTTTCCATCACTTCCCGACATTGCATCTGGGGTGCAAGGATAGGATGCTGAGGCCCCAACCGCATCATCATCCGAGGTGCCCGGGGTCCCATCTCTATCCACCTGTCCCCAGGGCAAGTAGTCCAGCTCCAACAACGCACCCACTGAACTGTACTTACGCATCATTATGCTGGATTTTAAAAGAAAGAATGAAAGGAAGATAGAGAGAATGCCAGAGGCCTAAAGATAGAACAAACAGAATGGACAAAAAAATATTTCAATTAAATAGATTAGAATAAATCTATTCAGCTAATCGCTATCTATCTGTCTATCTGAGAACTACAAACATCTACTCAGCTCAAAGATATGATGACAGAACATAGATAGATAGATAGATAGATAGATAGATAGATAGATAGATAGATAGATAGATAGATAGATAGATAGATACTAATAAAAATGTAATACATTAATACTGTGGTAGTAGGTAATAATGTGCAGTACTACAATAATACAGCAGTGTACTATAATTGCTTTCTTACTGTAAAAAAAATATTACAAGTATATAACTTAGCACACAATCTCGTAAAACATTCGCAAAGTCTTGCATCAGAGTAGCAGTGTTTGTTGTTAAACACTCAGTCTGTTAACCCAGTTTAATGGTTAAAATATAACCAAAGTTCTGCTTTACATTTGTAACAAACGAGTCAACTCACGCCTCATGACTAGCGTTACATGAAATACGCGAAACGACTAATCAGAAAGCTCCCGTTACAATCAACAGATGTCTTTTCACTGCAAGCGCACGAAATCGTTTATATGGGACTAGGAGAGATCCAGTTTGCCGCGTCTCGTCTTTATGCGTGTAACGTTAAACAAACAAAACATGACATCTGAGCACTTGACGGTTTACATATGTCATATAAACATACCTTATGATAAATCCGTTTCTCGTCTTTTCATGACAAGTCCATGTACAGTTTTATATCCGATTCGGAGTCGGTTCGTCTTTCAGCTGGAGTCCGTAGACAGAAACACACACAATTGGATCCGAAGCGAGTCAGCTTTCTTCGTGTAGCCGTCAAAATCTCGTCTTGCTTGTCCTCCTTTTCATTTTACTCTTGAATGACAAAAGCAACGCCTATTTTCTTTTTGTCACACCCATAGTTGAGTCTGGACTTGCCCTCCTTACATACTTGAAAAGTCGAGTAGCATAATGACAAGCGTTTATGTTACGGGTTCAACATGGTAACTTTGACGTCAAAATACCACAGTTGCTACAGATACTACAACAACGATGTGGTATGCGCTACATGTCATAGATATTTAACACACATTCACATGTGGGTTCTGTAAGCTTCTGGTACTGTTTGAAGAAGATAAAATATATCTTATTGTTTTACAGTAGTAACTATTGTAGTAATTATTATTGGGTGTAAACCAGGGTAACCATCCATGGTACAATTTTACAAAGGCACACACATACAGAACAGCTGGTTGACAGCAAGTAAATGGCGCCTCCATGATCCATCAACAATAAAAAGTACAGTTTTGTTTTTGTAAATTGTATTACTATACTATCATAATTGATTATATTTCTGAAGACTGTGTTCGTGATTCATTTCTGATTATAACAGGTGTTTAAAAATGCCATTGTACTCGAAGAGCGCTCTCTACAGGTCATGCATATTATTTCCTGATAGGACAACAATAATTAAAACTTCCCCCGTTTTGATGGGATGAGCTATTATTATTAGTTTTGTCATTTTATTTTAAACAATATGATATATTTAGAATAAATACATTAAAACATTCATTCGTTTTAAGAGAGCGGAGAGACTTTTTTATGAGGGACTTTTATTTTGGTACGTTGAATTTTCTGCATGTCTACGAATCTACGTTTGTCCAGTAGATGGAGTGCTTACACAACACAATGTTTTAGAAATCAAGATACCATCAAGGTCATTTTAATCAGGAATTTTCAGATACTTGTGAGAGAAAAATACTTCAAATCTAATTCCATTCTTATAAAATATTATGTACACATTGTGTTGCAAATACACTCTAAAAATGCTCGGTTCCATCTGTTGGGTAAATTTACTATCTTAAAATAGTTAATTAATTTAGGCTTTTTATGTAAAGATAAAAAAATGAGCTTCTGTAATGTGTAAATAAAAATCATACACATTACATTACAGTCATTGCAATGACTATACACTCATCACTTGTTCAGTATGTCTGGTCCTTTCTGCACGGCCCCTGTGCCTTTCTGTCTGTACTAGAGGTGCTGTGTCTTTGCATGTCTCTCCACACGGGGTCCCTCAGTTCCAGGACCAGATAAAACAACAGTTATAGGTCCCAGTGGCTCTGGAGATCCTTTCTGTGCAGCAAGCCTTCTCCCACCAATGCATTGTGTTTCAGCCTCGAAATAAATCACAAAGTCTCTGAAGAACTTTGCATCATGGTTCAAGAAGAAATGTTGTCATTGAGCTAGACATGATCCTGAATACTAATGCTAATGTCACCAGTACTACTCTAAAAAAAAGATAATAATCATAGTTTGTATTAATGTAAATATTTAATATCAGTATTGCAACAAGTTTTAATGACCTTGCAAAACCATAATCCATAGTTTATCTTACTTTACATGATTATTTTTTACTTACTATAATACTGGAAGATGTATTTATTATGGATTTATATTTTTATATGAAATATTTTATTTAATCACTTTTTATTTTAATAAAATATATTATATTCATTATTATTATTATTAATATAATTATTATTTACACTGTTTATCTCATAACTTTTCTCTAGTGCTCCCTTGTGGACTCCTGGAGGGTCAGTTTGAAAAACTCTGTTATGTTACTTGTATGTTTAATTTGTTTTGTTATAAAACAAATCATTTTCGACTATTTTATGGTACTTTTAATTGAGAGTGAGGAGTCACGTGGCGATTTGGGCGGGGTCTGAGCTGGTCGGCCATGATGGTAGGATACGCTATCGGTTGCCAGGGGCAACGCATTCAGAACTTCACAGAGGCGCGACTAAACATTCCAGAAATAGCGAAAGAGAGAGACAGCGCAGCTTAGTATTTGTTTACATTTTAGCGATACGCCGCAGTTTCTTTGGAAGATATGGAAAAGGAAGAGAAATGAAAGGGGTTCTATAGGGAGAGACTGCTAGCCAGCTTTATTTAGAGAAACTGCTTGTCAATAAACTGACAGCAACAACAGCGAGCAAAGTATGATTTCAAAAGCAACACATTTCAGCACAGTTCGCCTTTTATTTAACACAAACGAACGAAATGAATACTCTGTTATTCAACTAGAGTTGTTTAATTTGTTATAGATATATCTGTACTGCGAAATGTTTTAAAAATACACTTTTTTAATGACGTACGACTCGCATTGACGGGAATGTCCGATCTGTCCGCTTGACGTTGCACGGCAGGTGCAAATGCACGTAACTTTATCTGATTCATATCAGATTTATTTCCACATATGAATGAGGCCTGAAACATCAGGTATGACTGAACTCTCGCAGTTTAACGTTAACGTTACAGGTTTGGGGGTTTCTAAGTCTTGCACCCAGTCACAGCAGAATTGTTCATAAGCTTCTAATGACTTAAAGGATTAGTTCACTTTTTAAAAAACTTTTGCTGATAATTTACTCACCCCCATGTCATCCAAGATGTCCATGTGTTTCTTTCTTCAGTCGAAAAGAAATTAAGGTTTTTGATGAAAACATGATGATTTTTCTCCATATAATGGACTTCATTGGGTACCAAATGGTTCAAGGTCAAAATGAGATTTTCAGTGCAGCTTACCAGACGATAAACGACACCAGACGATGAATAAGTGTCTTATCAAGCGAAACGATTGGTTATTTAAAAAATAAAATAAAAAAGTTTAAGTTTTATAAGCACAAATGCTCGCCTTGCTCTGTTTTCTGATGCGCGTTGGTGACATCACGTAATACGCAATTACGTTGAAAAGATCACGCTTCTGTCCTGACGAAAATGTTCTTTTAGCCTTTTTAATATTAAAACACACAGGATACGCACACGAAATTGGCATTTAAACGATAAACTGACAGAAAGACATTTGAATATGTGTATATGGTCCTCTTTCCTTAGATTTGTAAACAGTGACTCGGTACGTCAAGCGTGACGTTTTGAACGTAATTGCGTATTACGTGAGTCGCTGACGCGCATCACAGAACAGAGCAAGGCGAGCATTTGTGCTTATAAAACTTAAACTTTTTTATTTATTTTTTAAATGACCGATCGTTTCGCTAGATAAGACCCTTATTCATCGTCTGGTATCGTTTAACGTCTGGTAAGCTGCCCTGAAACTCAAATTTTTTTCCTTGAACAGTTTGGTACCCATTGAATTCCATTATATGGAGAAAAATCATCATATGTTTTCATCAAAAACCTTAATTTCTTTTCGACTGAAGAAAGAAAGACATGGACATCTTGGATGACATGGGGGTGAGTAAATTATCAGCAAAAGTTTTTTTTAAAGTGAACTAATCCTTTAAAGCTTCTGAACTCTTGCATTGTGTAGGCAGTAATGTTAGGGACTGATACCATAAGCCAGGTAATTGACTATATGTCAGGGTATGTGAAAGGTGGTAGTGCTTTGGCCTTTGGGTCTTTCGTCCATTCTGTAGCAGGTCGTACGGGTCCATAGCCTGGGAAAACCCAGACAACTTCCGGCAAATTTAGATTTGCTCTGAAAGATTTGCTTTGTACATTACAAAGATGGATGCCGCCGTGGAACATCACTCGTTCGAATCAGCTATAGCGTCTGTTTTAAGCAATTTAAAATATCCTTTTCGTTATAAACCCGAGCAAAGAACAACACTTAAAGCCTTCATGTCTAAAAATTATGTTATCGCTGTCTTACCGACTGGATTCAGCAAAAGTCTGATATACCAGTGTGGCGAGCAGGACGATCGAGCCGAGGGACGTGAGAGAACGGCGTGAGTGAGGCCGGTCTCGATCTCTCACGGAGGAGCGGAAGCATAAAAGGAGGAGCGACGACGGTGAAGATCGAGAGAGGACAGGCCTGAATTTTATTTGATGATTTGTTTTATTATGTGTGGCGGCAGTCGGCCGTGAGGGACTTTGTATTTGTTTTATTTTGTCATTAAAATGTGTGAATGTTCGCCGGTTTCCGCCTCCTCCTTCCCATAACAACGAGCCCTCTGCGTACGTCATCTCCTTCATCGCTCTGATTGGTTTTAGCTCTATCCAATTGCGCCAAGAGGCATTTGAAGGACGTCCGTTGGTGACGCCCTTTGGAAATGATTTGTCTATGGAGCTTTGCCAGACCCTAACTCAGTTTAAACTGAGAAGGGTCTGGTTTTAACCAGGCTAACGGGTCCATGTTGTTGATGTCAACTAGTTTCTCTAAATAACGCTGCTTGGTGTTGTTATTTAGTCTCTCCCGATATAGCCTCTTTCCTTTTGCGTCCCCCTTCATCATTTATTCCCAAGAAACTGTGCCTTATCGCAAAAATGCAAACAAATATCAAGCTGCTCTCTCTGTCGCTATTTCTCTCGGTCTCACTGTCGAAGTAACCATGACAACGGATAGCGTATCCTGCCAAGATGGCGACGCCTTCCCACAATGCAAAACGGAATGAAACGCGTGACGTCACATTCTCATTATAACGGCTGATTAAAGTCAACCCAGAGAATGTGTCAACCTCTAGTCATCTTTGATCACCAAAACTACATATTTAAAAGTTTTTTTTCCTTAAAGGGTAACTAAACACTAAAACAACTTTTTTTAGTTAATGATCTGTAAGAATGGAGATTCATAAATGCTGTTCATTGATTCGAGTAAATTTTTTGACATTTGGGTATAAAGTGTTTTAATTTTCAAATATATGGTGTAAAAACGTCTGAGTGCTGTCCTCTTCAGGTTAAACGGAAGTTCCTTCAGTCTTTTTAATTCAGATTAAGTGCCAAGTCCTTAAACACAGCCACTGTTCGTGTAGCTTGTAAGTTTTTTGAGAACTCAATAGATTCAAAATAAATTTTCATCTCAAGTTTAAATCTTAAAAAAAGAGGACTAAGCTCCTGAAGCGTACTCTGTGACGTAGGGTACTCTCTGACGTCACTCTGTCATGTCCATGGTGTGAGGTCACCACGCCCTTGGCAGCCCCTGGTGTCGGTACACGATCCGTTCCACCTGCACGATCCGTTCTACGCATGCGTAGTAGACGCAGTAGAAAACGCACATGCGCAAATGATAATTCTGTTTTGCGACTGATTTTGATTTACGACACTGCACGATCTGTTCCACGCATGCGCATATTTGTACCGCGTAACTTTCATTCACTCACAGCGAAAGAAAATGGAGTTCAGCGGAAGAAATGAGAAGTTTGCCCTTTACGTTGCCGTTAGACAATATTTGGTTGAGGGGTTGGTGGATGCGGCGTTGAAGAAGAAGGTCTCACGAATGGCTGCAAATTTCGTTATAAGAGGTAAGTGAGTGTGTGAGTGTGTGGTTATTTTAAATAATATTAGCATTGTTTTAGTTAACAGGTCGTGTGAGCATGTCAGATTAACGTTCCATCTATTCTAGTCAGACATAGTTATGGCGCTCGTTTTGTGTCTTTTCATTCCTAACCAAGCTTAAACACGTGTTTAATGCATCCACAATGCATGTGGATAACGTCTGCCCGTCTGAACGCCATACTTAGAGGAATGGTTCGGAGTAAAATCAACCTAGGGTCCTTTGCACCATGACATCGAGCCAAACACCCCAACAGAAGCCCTTTTCCCTTGGTCAAGCGCCAAGAGCGCACGTACTTTTGTACATAACGTTACTTATTGTATGATGGACTTGACTTGAGACACTGTTCAAAGTGTGGGCTAGAATATTTTATAGGCTAATATAAGGTAATTAAATTAGATGAAGTAATTTTCAATACCAGAGAAAATCACATTAATAGCTATTTAACTTAAACCTAGCCTATATGTTTAACATCCTCGAAGAATATTAAGAAATGGCCTACTAGAAAGTGGAAATTGTCAAATAAATGCTCCTCTGCTGCCACCTACTGATTAAAATGTTAATCTCATCTCCTTTAGTTTGAAGTGTTTGTTTTTCCTGCATGTGAAAACGATGCATCCGTTTGCAGCTCTTACTTTATTGATCTGGGCTGTCAATTGTTTTGCCTGACTTGGCAGAGATTTTTGTATGCTCTCAACATAGTAGCAACAAATGTATGACTAGGCTACATTTAATAGAGTGCTAGGCTTTATAAAAACTTTAGTGTAGCTCTATTAAATAGTAAATTTGTGTTAAATATTTTTAAATTGAACGATTAATTGATCAGAATAGGAATAGCAGTAGCCTAGTCCAAGCAATCACAAGTAGGCCTAGGCTAACTAATTTTAGCTTACAATCCAATAAGCTCTAAAATGGTTTCTGAAAGGTTAATTAATGCTAAATGCAGCATCTATGAGTGAACTTGAGGCATGCAGACCCTGCCTGCATCTTAAACCAACAAATATATAATAAGACCTTTTTCAGACATTCAGCATTATAGAAGTAAGTTTATCAAATGTAGCCAAAAATAAGAATATCTATGATAATGTCTATAACAGTAAATGTATGAGAAAATAAGGAAAAATAAATAGCTCCAGACGTATGGCAGACGTTAAGATGTAATCCACATGTTAACTTCGAACGTGACACCACTGTGACGCCTATATAGATCAACAGCTACACGTTATTGACGTGTCTTTGTGACGTGATATTTGCGTGTACGTCTCCATATAAAACAAATGGAGACACACACGCACGTATACATGTGTTATCTGTCGTGCTTGTCAGTCTCGTCGCAGAATGGAACATTTCGAGCGCCATAATAGTACAACATTATTCACCACACGTGTTTGCATCCCTGAACAAAGACACATGTACACATAAGTGCTGTATTGTAATACCAAACAAAGCAGCAAAATCATTGCGTAACAAAATTTTTTTGTCTATCACAGAAAGTAAATTATTCTACATTGGCCCCTCTGCACAATTCATGAGGCTGGTTGTGCTGTCTGATGAGCAGAGACGGGCTGTCCTGGAGGAGTGCCACAACAACCCTGGCACAGGGAACCATGGGGGCGTGAGGGCGACCATGGACAGGGTTGTTGTGGGGTACTACTGGGATAACATAAAGGCAGATGTGGCAGATTGGGTACTTTTTTGGAACTTTCATGGAATTTAATACTATGGCTCTCAGGCAATGAATTGATTTAGTGGCTTTGTTTGACTTCAGATAATTATTTGGTCTAAATAATAAATGTATCCATCAGGTCAAAAGCTGTCACAGATGCCAAAAGAACGACCCCATAAAGACTGTGTCTCCTGCCCTTCACCCTATTAAGGTAGAGCTTACCTTGGTGTACCACTTGAAGCAACAAGTTAGGTGATGTGGTAATATTACATATCTCTACAGGTGAAAGAGCCGTGGGAGGTGGTCGGTATGGACCTCATTGGTCCACTGAAAAAAACCATGAAAGACCATCAATACGTCCTCACAGTGACAGACCTCTTCACAAAGTGGGTTATCGCTGAGCCTTTGAAGTGTGGCTCCAGCACTGAGGTGGCTGAGGCACTTGTGTCAAAGCTCTACACATTCGGTATGGTCCGGAAAATCATCACTGACAGGGGCCGTGCATTTGTTAACGAGGTATGTGTCCTTATTACACTCTCCCTTCACACAGGACATATGACATCACAATTCACGCTGTTTTAAGAGGTCATTGGGCATTTCTGAGACCAATAAATATTGAAAATAACCATGTGTGTCTGAATTATGTACAGCTTAATGCACACATATTTGCGGCGCTGAACATCAAGCATGCCATCACAAGTGCATACCATCCCCAGTCAAACGGCCAAGTAAGTGTGCCATCATGGCATCCCGCAAAACAGTAAAGTCAACTTTAGCCAATGTATACTAAAGTGCATGTAGTAATTGCTTTCTATGTTGAAGGATGAGAGAACTAATCAAAACGTAAAGAGGACTCTCAGAAAGTATGTTAATCAGCACCATGATGATTGGGACATCCACTTACAGGCCATAGTTTATGGAATAAACACTGCAAAACAGGTTATTATTCAAAATTACTAGATAACATATATTGCATACATGTTTTAAGAGTTTTATTTTGTGATTTGATGCAAAACATTTTGTTTCAAATTAGAGATCCACCAAGTACAGCCCGTACTTTTTAATGTACAATAGGCACCCCCGTCTACCACAGGCATTAAATGTCTGTGAGACAGACGCTGCCTTTGAATTGGCGGACCCAGAGGAAGAGCTGGAGCTAAAACTAGCTGGAGTCAAGGCCCTCAATGAAACGGTTTGTTCAGAGTTGTGTGGATGGCATGTTCAATTTGAATAAGAATGTTCGCATAGTAATATATTCTTATCTTTAAGGTACGAAAAAACATTGAAAAGGCACAGGGGAAACAAAAAAAGGCTTTTGAGGCAAAGAAAAGGAAAGGGGTTCGCCAGTGCTCAGTTAAGGCAGGGGACGAGGTCCTAATTGGGGAGCCCAAAAAGGTGGTGAAGAAGGGAAATTGTTTACAGGATCTCCACCAAGGGCCATTCACCCTCACATCCCTGACAGAGAAGGGTGTGGCAAGTGTGGCGATGTTAGGGAAAATACAGACAGTTAATGTTGCGCTGCTAAGGCCCTACTTTCGACCACAAGGTATTGTAATAATCCTACTTGGTGACATAGCAAATATAAACATGACACTTGACAATGACGATTAGTATTTACTTTCCTGTTGTGCAGATCATAGCCATGAATCTAAGGGCAGCCAAAATGATGCAGAAGACATTGGACTGGTGGACCACCAGTATACCAGCAAAGGTCCACTGTGGTCCAAGAGGTTGTGTCCTCAGCAAGAACAAGTGGTGAGTGCCAAACTAAAATCGATAGTTCACATGCACAGCTTGTTGGTGTGCTTTAAGTAAGCAATAAGGTACAAGAGGCTGTGCTGTATCGTGAATAGGTAACGGCTGAAGGGCGTTGTTAGGCACGACGCGAAGCGGAGTGCCTGCAACCCCTTCAGCCGTTACTTATTCACGATACAGCACTTGCCTCGAGTACCTTATTGCTTTTATAAAACTGTTAGCACACAAAAAAAATATTAAAGTCGAAAAATATGTATCTATGCAACTTTCATGAAGTAAAATAACTTAAAACCTTCCCTCCGCTGGAAAAAATAGTCCCTGACCGTAAACAGCAACGGAAGTTACATACATTATTTCGCCAATAGATGGCAGCAAAGACTGTCTTTATGAGTGAGTCAGTCAGTAGAGAAGACTTTTACATTGAAAGGACTCAAACTTGTGATCACGGAGAAGAAAGACGCAACTGACAGATGACTGTAGGAACGGAAAACCCCTTAACGTTAACTGTTAAAAGGACAAGATATCGCAGTGGACATTCAAACTGATTTTTGTATTATGAATATAGGACTGACCTGAAGGAAAATGCTATGTCTACTGTAAATGCAGGTACAGTTGCTTACTCGATCTCTCACAATACTCTACTCTAGCTTCAATGAACATACAATATCAATGAGATCAAACATGTGTTTAAGTTGCTAGGGGTGTTGTGTAGTGATAAATAGAACCGTTGGGTGAAGCGGTCATAGCAGTGTTTTATCGTGATTCGTGAATAAAACACAGCTATTGACCAATCAGAATCAAGGATTGGAACTAACTGTTTTATAAATAATAAATGCATGATTGCTCATTCCTAACAGGGATATTTTTTATTTCTAGCTGACCTATGTGCTGGACAGAACACGTCCAGCAAAAGAAATTGTTGTTCTGGATGGCCCAGTTTGTCTTCAAAGGGAGGACTTTTGGAGCCTGGGGCTAGATGAACAGGTGGAGAGCAATGTAAGTGGATATTGCTGTAAAGAGTTTGGATGGTTCTAATACCTTTATTGTAATTATGCAAAACATTCTGTGCTTTCAGATTGGGAATGTGTGCTTCAGGCTGATAGAGGAGGCAGCCAGGAGACATGTATGTATTTGTATTTACCTTGATGACTTGCACATAAATTTGTGCAAAGTCACTTTTGTGAGAGATATGTATATGAAATGCAGACATACAATTTTATTCAGGGAATAGATGTTCACATTGCTGACCTATTTGAAGTCCCTAAATGGAAACTAAGGGAACCTAGTTTGCCGGTAAGTTGCATAATGTGTTGAAAAGTCCAGCAGATACATCTCAAGTGAAGATATGTCCAAGGAGATCTGAACATAGTTTTTTTTTCATAGGACAATGTGGAATCTAAAGATGTCATCATTTTGCCAGCATGGTCTAGGGGGTCACAAACAGCAAGCCACTACATGCTTTGTGTACAGTTACATTTATTGTTTAGTTTTTCCTCTATTTTTAAACCAGTTGGTGCCCCATAGCTGACATTAATAGGGTATGTTCTTCACAGGTGTTGTTAGTTGCTAAGAAGGAGGCTATTTTTCTGGACTCATTATGTCCAAATGGGTTTGGCGATGAGAAATACCGAATCATATTTAGGTTTGAAATTATAAGCAGAGGACATTAGCAAGGTTTGACCTGTGACCGATTAAGGCTAACACAGAGAACAGAAAGTGCATGTAGTTGGATGCTACTATGGTAATTAAAGTCAATACATGATAGGGGGCGTTTTCTACTCTCTTTTTTTTCCAGTTAAGCCTGAACAGCACTCTGAAAATCTTCAATCTGATGATACTGTGTAACAGCCTTAACAAAAACAGATCAAACTGAGTGAAATGGACTGATATCCTGTTTAGGAAAAGCCTTGTTCTCTGGCTTCAGGTTTGAGGAAAAGCCTT
Organism: Semotilus atromaculatus; assembly: GCA_031834385.1. Lineage (NCBI taxonomy): Eukaryota > Metazoa > Chordata > Actinopteri > Cypriniformes > Leuciscidae > Semotilus > Semotilus atromaculatus. The sequence continues at coordinate 31,926,802 of JAULUF010000022.1, forward strand.
GTTCTCCTGGCTTCAGGTTTGAGGAAAAGCCTTGTTCTCTGGCTTCAGGTTTGAGGAAAAGCCTTGTTCTCTGGCTTCAGGTTTGAGGAAAAGCCTTGTTCTCCTGGCTTCAGGTTTGAGGAAAAGCCTTGTTCTCCTGGCTTCAGGTTTGAGGAAAAGCCTTGTTCTCTGGCTTCAGGTTTGAGGAAAAGCCTGGTTCTCTGGCTTCAGGTTTGAGGAAAAGCCTTGTTCTCTGGCTTCAGGTTTGAGGAAAAGCCTTGTTCTCCTGGCTTCAGGTTTGAGGAAAAGCCTGGTTCTCCTGGCTTTAGGTTTGAGGAAAAGCCTGGTTCTCCTGGCTTTAGGTTTGAGGAAAAGCCTTGTTCTCTGGCTTTAGGTTTGAGGAAAAGCCTTGTTCTCCTGGCTTCAGGTTTGAGGAAAAGCCTGGTTCTCCTGGCTTTAGGTTTGAGGAAAAGCCTTGTTCTCCTGGCTTTAGGTTTGAGGAAAAGCCTTGTTCTCTGGCTTTAGGTTTGAGGAAAAAACCTTGGTCTATGGATTCAGTTTTGCATTATTTTTTTTCCAGACAACTTGCAGGAGCAGTGGCTAATGGACCGTGGGTGGAGAAGACGGGCAAAGATTTTGATGTAACTTTGCTTACTATGTAATTTTGCCTTTTCATTTTGCTCAGCGGACACTATATGGTTGTCAACATCACATCTGAGTAGCTGTATATTACTTTTCAGCCATTTCCAGTTCAGTCAGATGGACAGAGCTGTGGGATATTCATGCTTATGGTAAACTTATACAATTTCTACTCCATTTTTCCTGTTTGTCCTAAATCTCCGTAATCATAGTTTTTCTCTTTAACAGTATGCCCTCTGCATCTGTACTGGTGCCATGTTTCACTTTTTTGATGTAAGTTGTAATTCAGGGAATGTATATGTGTCCAAGAATATTAAAAAACAAACAATGCAAGACTCCAATATTAACATGTGTATTACAGACTGACATACCATCTATTCGGAAGTGGTGGTGTCTCCAGATTCTGGAGAAATTCTTGATCACAAGGTAGGACACATTTCAAGCAGTAAAACATTGGTCTGCTTTACAATTATGCTACATTAAAAGTACCATACTTTTGAATAGGCATGGGCAGAACTTCGGGCAGCGCTTTGCCTTCTGGACAGAGGAGTCAGAACAGCTGATGGCAGGCACCCTACCACCTATTTATAGGATTTCCCGACCCCAAATAATCAAGGTTTGGCCAAACTAACCAGACAACCATTTTCACGTATGCATTCTATACAGGTAGTTCTAAAAAAAATTGAATATTGTGGAAAAGTGAATTACTGAATTAAATGTAAAACTTGAAACTGATACATTATATAGATTTATACAACATGTTACGTCACGTGATATAAAAAAAAAAAAAAAAAAACCTAGTCTTCCATAACACCTCAGCAGTGCCACATGTGAATTGCCTTTTTGCCTTGTCACACTGATGCAGTATTTCAAGCAAATGGAGGCCCAACCAAGTATTTAGCGCATATATGTGAACATATTTTTCAGAAGACCGACTGTGGCGAACAGGACTGGGCCGAGGGATGTGAGAGAACGGCGCAAGGCCGGTGGTGCGAATGTTAATGAGCTGTGAGCTAGAGGTCTTCACGAGTCCAAAAATTCATGCCCGACCCGGAAGAGACCCGTAATGTGCTAAACCGAACCGACCCGGACCCGTCTATTATTTCAAAAGTTAGACCCGGACCCATGCAGATCCGAGAAACGCCGTGCCCGGACCCGACCTGGACCCGTCTATTATTTGAAAACTGGACCCGAACCCGACGGGAAGACACAAACCCGACTGGACCCGATTGTCACATATTATTTCACACAAGTTGCGAAAAATAAAACTTTTTGTCTTACATAATTTTAGTAGTCGTCGTCTCACTTTCTTGTAACGTTACCTGACTGACTGTGATGCATTACAATCCACTGACAAGAAAGTTCTATCCATGTTATTTCTCTCGTTATTCCAAGCTTAATCCACTCAGTATTTCAGCTTTAAAAATCCACTTGATGTCACGGTGATGGATGACAAATGCAACTTTGCACATGTGCATTCTGACTCGAGTTAACTCGCATAATAACTAACTTAACCGTTTGTCCTTTTGAACTAACTTATAATAACAATTGCTCGTTCAGTGCCATGGCCACTGACATTATTTATTTGCTATCATATGTGCTCTCTGCTGGAAGCTCCGGTTGCCAAAGAAACATGACATGCGACAAACTTGAGACTGCACATGCGCGCTAGCTGGATCAGCCTAAAATGTTGGGGTTTTTTTAAACGAATTTAAGAGTCATAGAAAACATTTATGAGACAATTCACCTCAGATTTTGTTGCTGATTTGAAATATATTTAAATATGAGTGTGTAACTCAAAGTCTGCAAGCATTTTTGAGATTTGAACCATTTACTATGTCACATAATAGGAACACGAACTCAAAATGACACTTATACATAGTAGCCTACCTACATATCAATAATTACTACCAAGAAAAAAATAAAATATAGAAATAAAATATTATATGAAGGTATCCATCATTACCGTGCGTGCAGTTGCATTAACTCTCTCTGACTGAGTCTGGGCGCGGCCGCGCGCTCTGCTTCTAACGGCAGAGAGAGAGAGATCGCTTTTTTTTATTATTTCTCTTTTCTTTACCTACTTTTACAAGTTGCAAAAAAACACAAGCAGTGCTGATCTGACTCATTCTGGCTCTGATCGAGTCCGATCGCACGGGTATTACACACAATTTTAAACAGACCCGGGACCCGAAGTAATAAATTCGGACCCGACCCGGACCCGGCCGATCATTTAAAATTTAGACCCGAACCCGTACGGGTCCCGGGTCGACGGGTCTCGGGTGCACTGTGAAGACCTCTACTGTGAGCACACCGGTCTCTCATCTCTCAAGGAGGAGCGGAGGCATAAAGGAGGAGCGACGACGTGAGAGATGAGAGACCGGTGTCCTCACAGGTGTCGTTCATTAACATTCGCACCACCGGCCTCGCGCCGTGGTGTTTTTGTGAGATACAGAATTTTGGGTTTTCTTTAGATATAAGCCGCAGTAATCAAAATGAACACGCATGCTAGAAATATTTCGCATAGTGTCTAATGAATCTATGTATGATGCATGAGTTTCACATTTTACATTTGAATTATTGAAATTGACAAACTTCCACAATATTCTAATTTTGTGAGACCTACCTGTATTTACTTTGTGCATGTTATGGTTTGTATGAGTTAGCAGATGCTTTTGTCCAAAGTGGCTTACAAATAAAAACAATACAAAGGTTTGCAATTAATAGCCTAATGAAAATACAATAATATACAAACCATAACTCATAACTATTTAATTTATGCTGAAAATGTCTTTAGGCCCCATTTGAAAGACCCAAAACATCTTAGTCTTAATATATGGTATTTTACTTTATCATAGGAGGAACGGGTAGAAGTGGAGGAGCTGCCCCTCACATTGAAACATATGTACCAGGCAGAATACATTGTGAGGAACAGTCTTGGGCTTTTCACTGGCCAGGTGCTAGAACCATCATACATGTTGATGAATCATGCTGACCAAATGAAAGCGTGGAGGGTGCTGATGGAGTCGATGGAGTCGTCGATGAAGTGCTATGCCATGGAGCCTTTCACGTTCATTTTTGAAAACATCCAGGACATGGAAACCTTCATGATTATTTGCAAAGACACCCTCAACCTGAGAATAAATGCTGGAGTTGGGGTGCACAGTCACCCATATACATTTTGTTAGTGTGTGTGAGAGGGAGAGAGAGTGCGCGTGTGTGAGAGAGTGCATGTGTGTGTGAGAGTGAGAGAAAATTTACTCTTAAATAAAGATACTCTGGTGTACTTAACTACTGTCCACCGCTGGTCTCATGTCACTTCTGTGTGCACACATGCTTCTTTCAAGTCATTTCCATTTTCAGTTTGAAATACTCTATAACGTTTCCCCAGACTTGTTTGTAGTTCTTTCATGTAAGTGCAGATTGTCTAGGCAGAAATTCATATTATGTTCCTTATTGTCTTCTGTAAACAACATTGAGGGGAGTATTTTCCTCATTTAGATTATATAGATATATATTAGCCTATATAGACCCATACTAATACAACATTTAGAAAGTTAACTTGTTGACCTCAGACCAAAACACGGCAAGTTAAGTAAGTTAAACCTCAGCAATGAATCGCAAAGAAAGGAGAGTATGGAAGAAACTGATCATGTATGTTCATGTAACAACTCCTTTATTATTTTGGATTGGCAACCACGTAAACACATCGTAATGCATAGCGTAAGCTACATTTAAAAGCATCTTTATAGACTCGCTGTGAAATGTTAAAAACAATACAACTAACGTTACATAAATATGCCGCAAGTTGTGCCGCCTGGCCGTCAAGTGTTTCATCGCGCATGCGTGGTACAGATAGTGTAGGAAAACTGTGACGTTTTCTACTACGTAATTACGCGCATGCGTAGAACGGATCGTGCAGGTGGAACGGATCGTGTACCGACACCTGGTATAAAAGCATCTGGCTCCATCAAAACTACTGTAGCGAGTCAGGAGTTGGAATTACGAGTATTGAAAACGACAAGGATAGCATATATTAGCATCTAGTTGGCATAGCATTTATATAGTTATTTATAGGGATGGGACGGTATGAAAATTTCATATCACTATTCAGATTCTGTGGCACTTCCTTCAGACCGTCGTCAATAGCAACGCATTATAACACAGCGCAAATCCATGAATCACAACGGACGCGCTTTCTCGTTTCATTCAAATACATCTTGCCGTCTTGCGTCTCCGTTTTTGATTGTATTGAAAATGAAATCATAGTTAATTTATTGTTTACAGAGTTTGATAATATTGTTGTTGTTATCATCTTGTCTGGACGGTTGTTTTGTACGCTGTACAAAATGGATTTATAAACTCGGTAAGATTTAAAACATTACTCCGAACCTTCGCGGAAGCTTCACGTTTATTTCAAATGAGTGAGATATATATGAGTCAGAGAGAAATATTTCAACTCAAAACAAAATTTGGTGCCCAATTATTTCCCAGACGTAGTTTCGCCGGAGTCAAATGTGACGTCACGACATGGGCGTGGCCGCGAACTGGTTGGCAGAAAGAACCAAACTCAATGCAGATGGCCTGTGAAGAGAATGAAGATGAAATTCTGTAGTGGTGCATTGTGTACGTAATTAGATTTTTTGATCCAGCCACTTTTTTATTTTACCCTTTTGTCTTGTTTCAGCCCCAAACCCCATCTCTGCAATACAAATTAATAAAGGCTGGTTTGGTTTCTAAAGTACTTCTTCCTGCCTCCATGTATTAATGTTCATGGGTAGCCTGAATGGGTTCCGTTCAGACCTTAACATGAATTATTTTACTGTAAGGTGTCAACAAGATTCAACAAGACATTTTCACCTGGCTATACAATGTTTAGATCTGTTTGGGTATTTATGCAAATTAGTACATACGTAATTAGATTATGCACCGTTTGTCTATGTTAACAACAAATGTTAATAACTAACACCAAATGTTAATAATGTTAATAACTGTTAATAACAAATAATTAAAAAAAACTTGTAATACATTTTTTGTTTGTCTAATCAACTCAGTACTTATCATGGTGATATCTGGGTTTAAATTTGTACCCTATTCTAGACGCCTAATTGCAGAAATCCACAGCTATCTTCTTGATTCAAGCTGTTTAGGTACGCGGTAGAAGGTTACTCTTATCGAACCTGTTAACACAGCCGATCACACAGCACGATACAACCATTTGTTGTCTGTGTTTGCGCTGCGCAGCAAGCCATTACTTTACCAACCAGATGGCATGTAACCGCGTCGTGACGTCACGGCGAAGATGTCAAAGTGAACTTGCCGTGGGTTCGCTATACAACAGTGGGAGACTTTTTTTTGTGTATATTCTGCAGACAGGGTGACCATCCTCAAAGTTTCCCTCAGGACTTTTGTAAAAACCCAAATATGACCACACCTCAGATTTGGTCCTCTTAAAAGGCTGAAAAATCAGGTGAAGGTGGGGGAGAAAAGTCCTCGACTTCAAATGACCGCTCTGTTGCAAAGCTAACTTACTTGCGTTACTCCAGTCACTCTCCATTTTTAGCGAGTCTGACAGCAGCTGTCAATGAATCCATCACTGCGCGTCCCCATCCCAAATTTTCAAAATAACCTCTGAAATGATGACTTCTGGTGAATATTGTATGCTATCATACATTATAGCATATTGTAATACAACTTATTAGGCCTATATATTTATAGAATAGCAAGTAGGCCTAATCAATATACAAGACTGAACCACATAGATATATAAATGCTATCATGATCATTTTGCCAACAATGAATCATGGATTTGTTTAGTTTATAATACGTTTTATTTTTAACTTAAACAAATACAACATTAGCCTGGGAAAACCCAGACAACTTCCAGCAAATTTAGATTTGCTCTGCAGGTTAGTCTGGCAAAGAGCTCATTCAAGCCCATTTCCAATCCGCTGAAATCGTGGCACCAATCAGAAACGTTGGGGCGGGCTGCTCGGAGGTAGTCATTTTTACATTTCCCGCTGTTGTCACTTGTCGTCATCGTTGCTACGATACGTGACTCACAATGACTAACGTCCAATTTTTTTTTTTTTTTACAGTCTATGCTAACGACCAATTAAAAGGGCATTCTCTCTGATGATGTTCCAAAATGTTAAAACGCTACGCGGCTGATCAGACAAACGGGGATAAATTAGTATCTACCGCACCGTTGTTTTTCTTCTTCTTATCATAGCCTACAAATGTCTTCGTTCATAGTCTGTCTGACATATATTAGAAGTTATCTGCCTGTCATGGATTTGCACTGAATTGATTCTCAAAAATACGGAACAAAGTGCGTTCCGTATCAGTTCAATACGGAACAAGACTTATGTGTCAAATACGGGACGATTCCGTATTATACGGAACGGTTGGCAACCCCACAGCGCCATCTTGATTTTTACCGGAAGGAAAGCGATCCTGTGAGGAATATCCATCTATTATCTATTTAGGTTCTATTATTCATTTTGGGATTATTCTGCAAACAAAACACAGCAAAAATATATTTCCAAGAAACTTAAGTAGACATAAAACTCCAGACAACATGACCTGTGGAAAATAAGTGATCTAGCATCTTTATAGCTTTTTCCAGCGGATGCCATTGAAAACACGGTAAGTCTATCCCCCAAAGCCTTGCTTTCATACCTGTTAATGGCGATGCTCGGAATAAGGTCTAGTTAGGCTGTTTCTTATATAGTCTTGTAAGTACTGTTATAGTTAACTAACATCAGAAACCAGCAACAATTATAGTTAAATTAGAGAGAGAGAGCATGTGATTACCTGCGTCTATCATTCTCTAGGTCAAGTCAACGTAACCTGCAATGAAGCCGCTGAAAAATCTCCACCACTTAACTTACATACAGAACATTTCTCAAGATCAGGTACGCCAATGTAACTTATATAAAATAATTTATTGAACAATAATATGTAATGAACAATAGCAGCCATTATCGACAGATAAGAAGTGTATATCCTTGTACAATAGCAAACAAACAATTCAGTACAAAGGTTAAATAAAAATAAAAAAAATTATGAAACTTCCTGTCCTCAGTCAAAACTATTTGATCGGGAACAAATAACAGATTTGTAATATCATACATTTACATGTGGTCACCAGATGCAAATATTACTGTCTCAAAACATGGAGTCGGACGCTTCCAGGGCTACAAATTTGTTAAAGCATTGTGGGACCACACATATCAGCCTGATAGATGCTAAGCAGAGGGAGGAAGCGGCCAAAGACTGGAACTTCTGTGACATCCAGTGCAAGATCCTTTGGAGAAGGCCATGGCAGGAGCAACTTTCATGGGAACTTCTGGGAGGAATTCTGACCATGACATGCAGCTCTGCTGTGACAGGGAATTTTTGTACTGTTCCTAGGCAATAATCACCAGATGCTAATATTACTGACACAAGCCAAGGGTCGCCAGCCAAGACATGGAGGGATTGCCACTTGTATTGGGCCACCAGATGCTAAGCTGACTCAGGGAACTTTCAAGGAACTTTAGAACTGTGGCAGTAAACTGTGGCAAAAAAAAGTTTCTAATTAATTTGCACTATTTACATATTCCTCTTCATGTCTTATTTAGGGACATGAAAAAAAAAAAAAAAACATTACAATTTGAAGAAAACATTTAAAAAAACTTTAAAATGACCAGTGAATATATGCTCAAAAACATTTGTATCTTATAGGGTCAATACCTTAAACCATTTGTGGAAAATGAATTTGTGATGAATGCCATCTTACCGTTTGACCAGTCAGGCTCAGACCAGATGTCAGACCAGGCACTCCCAGAGACCCCACAGTAGCTGGTTTACCGTGGTACTTGCCCTCTGTGTAGAACTCAGATGGGCAGTACTCATTTTTGCCTAGAAAGAGATTTGTCTGATGTCTGAAATCCCATTGCATGTTTTTGTCAGAAAAAATTTCTAGTGTTGTTTTATTTTTAAAAAAATAAAAAATAAAAATGCTGCCTCAAAAGTGAGATCATACCAATTTAACTTGTCATTAGAACGTAAGTCACAAAATACAGGTTTTATTCATAATACATACCACAGAAGATGTCATAGGCGGACTCTTGCAGGAAATCCCCGCACCCGAAGTCAATCAGTTTGACCTCAAGGGTTTCAGTGTTGATCAGCAGGTTCTCCACCTTAATGTCACTGTGGAAAACTCCACGGCGACAGCACATGCGCAGCCATTGTTGCCTGCGCCATGATAAACCGTGCCGTTTCCTCATTTAGGATGCCTTCGTGATGATCCAAAAAATTCCTCAGATCTTAGCAGGGTGAGGGACGCTCCAAGACCATGATATATTGGTCAGGCTGGTCCTGCCAGTCCAGCAGCTCAATGATCTCTTGAACTTGATTAACAAGGGTTAACAGGCCGACCTCTAATGGGAGGGGTACGGGATGACCAGGCTGGAAAAAAGATCATTTTTAAGAAAATGATTATACCTCAAGGCCATCCTCCTAGCGTTTCCCTTCATAAACAGAGCCGAATCCTCCCTCACCAAGCATTCTGCCGATTTCAAACCAGCTCAGAATGTCGTCTGTTAAAAGATTAATCGTTATAGTTGACATGAAATGTCAAGCATGGCCAGCAGTGAGAGTAATGTTTGAGATATGGCAGTAAACTCACCCTCAGTTGTCACGTCCACTCTGTGACCTGGTGCTGGACTGGAGCTGGAGGGGTTTGAACCTGCTGATCTTCAAGACCACTGGATAGAGGTTCCTGAAGACCATGATCCTCTAGAGTACAGGCGCTGTCCTATAGAGAATTTTGATCTAAAGCAGGGAATATCAAACATAAGCATGTTTCAAACAAATAATAATTAAACACTGGATAGTCATATTATGGTGATTCTTCAGTTGTTACTACATGAATTCTTAAAAAATAAAAGTTATTCAATGTTTCATCTGTTTAAATATTTAAGACGTGTCCTTTAAAAACAAATGGTAATATGAATTTGTTAAAAATTATGGATTTTGATATAATGTGTGATGGTGTGAAGTTGAAACATATGGCACTTCATCCTAGGCAACAGCAAAATTCACCTAATCAATTAAGTTCCCATTAATGGAAACTTATATATACCTAAACATTATGCAGACTTCATGATGTACAGAGCTCTAATAGACAGAAAACAGATACACATTTTTAAATGGTCATTTGATTTACCCTCAGCATGTCTCTCATGTATCTTTTTCTGAGCTGCCACTCCGGTCACAGAAGTGAAGAAATGGCAGCTTCTCAAAACTATCCATCCTCTTCCTCTTTCTCATTGCCATCTAATTTTCCTCACCAACACTAAAATGATGATGGGTTTCAGCCACATCGGTGCTGGATGTTGAGGATGTGCTCTCATTGGAGTCGTACACCTGAGCACTGCGAGAACTTCGTTTTCTCTTTTGGACAATGATGAAAGATGTCCGCTTGGTTTCATCTGTGTTTAAAGATATATGACATGCCCTGGAATAAAAATCTGATCATGGCCTCGATCTAACCCCAACTGATTTTTGATCAAATGTGTTATGGTGTGGATTTTTAACATATTGTAACGAATGACACCTGGTTTCTGAAAATGATGTAGACTTTATGATGTACAGAGCTCTAATAAACAGAAAACATTTACATATTCTCAACCGCTCATTGGATTTACCCTCAGCGTGTCTCTCACTAGTGGCTGCAGTGGTGTGATCCTCCACTTTCTGACCCTGACCTGCTGCTCCAGTGAAGAGGGAGCAGCTCTACAGAACTACTCTTCTCTTCTATCTCTCCTGACTATCACTTCCCTCACTAACAGCCTGATGATATACATACATTACACATAGAAGAGATTTGACCTTGATTTCTTCCCATATCACAATAAACTATGAGGAGATATGTGGTTGGTTTCCTTAAGAGGCCATTGTGTCTATATGATTTTTGCATGATTGTATGTATGTAGCATTTTAATATGTTGTGTCTATGTATGGCTGCTACCTTGGCCAGGTCTCTCTTGTAAAAGAGATTTTTGATCTCAATGAGACTTCCTGGTAAAATAAAGGTAAAAAAAAAGAAAAAAGAACATATAAAACTTTGTTTGTAGCTTATTAGGGTCAATACCTTAAACCATTTGTGGAAAATGATTTTCCCCAAACCAATCCGCTGGCTTGGGTTTTTCCGCAGGAGGGATCGAATCAGGTGGCAGCATTCTGTGCAGAACGATGGAAGAGAGTCAGATTATTACCTTAAACTTTACACCTGCTGTCTTTCTATTAAACTGTAAGACTAGACTATGCTATACCGTACGCTCAAAAAATCAGGAAGAATTCCTGCATAATTCAAACAGACATCTTTTATAAAGCTATCTAGTTTTGGTGTTACTCTTACCTCTTTGTTTCATTTGTTCTATTTTGGTGATTTAGAATTACAATTGATCATCTTTTTTGTGATGAATGGAATTTTACCATTTGACAGACCAGGCTCAGACCAGATGTCATCATAAATCATCTCTAGGTCTTTGGGTTCTGGAAAGCGTCCACACACCAATAGGATAAGAGCACTCCCAGAGACCACACAGTAGCTGGTTTACCATGGTACTTGCCCTCTGCGTAGAACTCAGTACTCCTCTGTGCCTAGAAAAAAAGAGATTTGTCTGATGGATATAAGCTTGAAATCCCATAGCATGTTTTCTCTAAGTGATGATACACGGGCCAACTTTTGAGCAATGTTGCTGGGCAATGTTGTCGTCAACAGGCAACCAGGTGAGACACAGGACCCACGACCAATCTCTAACGTATACAGAAATTTGTTGCCCATTCTCAATGGGAAAGCACCCAAGCAACATCGCTCTGCAACATTGCCTGGCAACATTGCTCAAAAAAGTTGCCCTGTGTATAATCACCTTCTGTATCCATTAGAGTAAATATATAATGATTTAATTTAGTTGTTTTTATTCACAATTGTGGAGCGTTAAAAGTGAGATCAATCCATGGCCAAACCAGGCGTGAGGCGACATATTTAGTGAGAACATATTTGTCTAAATTTAAAAAATAAACTCTTTTCAAAACTTGATTCATAATACATACCACAGAAGATGTCATAGGCGGACTCTTGCAGGAAATCCCCGCACTCGAAGTCAATCAGTTTGACCTCAAGGGTTTCTGTGTTGATCAGCAGGTTCTCCACCTTAATGTCACTGTGGAAAACAACGCTGTTGCACATGTGAGCGGCCATCGTTGCCTGCGCCATGATAAACCGGCGATAAACCGAAGAAAAGATTATTGTTAGTTGGAGGATTTTTATAATATTTTAGAATACGAATTTTTGTCCAGTTTGGGAAAAAAAGTATGTTTTCATGTTCTAAATTGAAAACAGTCAAAACACAGTGAGTGTCGCCTACTTACAATTTTGATGCATTCCATGCTTTCTGACTTTTTGACAAATTTCACTGCCATCTGATCAACAAAACAAAACATTTAGACCATTTACAATTACATTTACAACATGTCAATTGCACTACATAGTGAACACAATAACATACAATAAAAGGACCTGAAATGGATATAGTGAGACAAAAGAATTAGCTAAATCTTATAAGAAAATGATTATACCTCAAGGCCATCCTCCAAGCGTTTCCCTTCATAAACAGAGCTGAATCCTCCCTCACCAAGCATTCTGCCGATTTCAAACCAGCTCAGAATGTCGTCTGTTAAAAGATTCATTGTTATAGTTGACATGAAATGTCAAGCATGGCCAGCAGTGAGAGTAATGTTTGAGATATGGCAGTAAACTCACCCTCAGTTGTCACGTCCACTCTGTGACCTGGTGCTGGACTGGAGCTGGAGGGGTTTGAACCTGCTGATCTTCAAGACCACTGGATAGAGGTTCCTGAAGACCATGATCCTCTAGAGTACAGGTGCTGGAAATATCAAACAAAAGCATGTTTCAAACAAATAGTAATTACACTGACACTGCACACCGACACTTGTTAAAATGTTTTTTTTCCCCCCAACTGTACATAGTTTAAATATTTAAGACATGTCTTGCTGGAATTCAAAAATCTGATCATTGGCTTGATCAAACTTCAGTTTAGAAACTTCAGTGGTGGTGTGGATGGATTTGTAATGGTCATTTGATTTACCCTTAGCACTTCTCTCATGTATTGGTGCAGTAGTCTGGTCTGAGCTGCCGCTCCAGTCACGGTAATGGAGAGACGGCAGCTTCACAAAACTATCCATCTTCCTCTTTCTCATTGGCATCTAATTTTCCTCAAAAACACTATCGGGTTGATGGTTTTCAGCCGCGTCAGTGCTGGATGTGCTCTCATGGGAGTCGTACTCCTGAGCGAGGGAACTATGTTTTCTATTCTAATGTTTCTACATAAAACATCTTACCTCAACCTTTCACTTCACAATAAAAAACAATATTTACTCTTCAAATCTAAATGAGTCCCGTTCATTAACAAGTATAAAAATTCACAGAACAGACCACTATTATCCAGCGACAAAAATGTGATAAGCTCAGAATAATTTAGGGCTTGACATGTTTTAATAAGAGAACAACCATTCAAAAATGTGTTAAGATGACCTTTGGTGACATATCATCAAGCCATATCAGATGTAATGATCTTATTGAAAGAAATCAATGTTCAATGTTTTTAAAAGCAGCAGAAGAAAAAGAAATCATAGACATTGTTAAAAAATGCAAAACTAAAGCATCCACTGAACTGATTGTAACGAAATAGATGAAGATAGTAAAACATGTACATAATTGAGGGGATCGCAAAACCGTTAACTCACATTTTTAATTTGTCATTCCAGACTGGTCAATTTCCAACAAAAATGAAAATAGCAAAAGTCTTACCTCTGTACAAAACTGGAGATAAGCACCACTTCACAAATTACAGGCCTGTCTCTTTACTGCCACAATTTTCGAAAATTTTAGAAAAACTCTTCAATGACAGATTGGATAATTTTATAGATAAACACAAACTGCTTACTGACAGCCAGTATGGTTTCAGAAAAAATAGGTCAACATCTCTAGCTTTAACCGAACTCATTGAAGAAATTACAAATGCCATTGACCAAAAAAAATTTGGAGTTGGGGTATTCATTGATTTGAAAAAAGCGTTTGATACAATTAATCATGAAATACTAATCAGTAAATTGGAACGACTCGGGATCAGGGGGATAGTGCTGAATTGGTTAAGCAGTTATTTAAAAGACAGGAAACAATTTGTGAAGCTGGGTGAATACACATCTGATTGTTTGGACATTGCGTGTGGGGTCCCCCAGGGGTCAGTGTTGGGACCTAAATTATTCATTCTCTACATAAACGATATATGTAAAGTATCTGAATTACTCAAATTTGTATTATTTGCTGATGATACAAACATCCTTAGTTCTGGTCAGAATTTACAGCAACTCCTGGACTTAATCACTTCAGAATTCAGAAAAATTAAACAGTGGTTTGATATAAATAAATTATCATTAAATTTGAGTAAAACTAAATTCATGACATTTGGCAATTGTAAATTTAGCAATCAAGTTCAGTTACAGATCGATGGTGTTAACATAGAAAGAGTATATGAAATGAAATTTCTTGGAGTGATTATAGACAACATGATTTGCTGGAAATCTCACATAAAACACATTCAAACAAAATTGTCAAGTAGTATTTCAGTCCTGGCTAAAGCTAAGTACATTCTGGATTACAGATCACTCCACATTTTGTATTGTTCACTGGTGTTACCGTATTTAAATTACTGTGTAGAGGTTTGGGGCAACACATATCAACATTCATTGCAATCATTATTTATACTTCAAAAAAGAGCAATGAGAATAATTCATAACACTGGATATTTGGATCACACCAACTCATTATTTTTACAGTCAAAAGCATTAAAATTATTTGATTTAGTTGAATTTCAAACAGCGGTCATTATGTTCAAGGCTAGAAACAATTTATTGCCTGGCAATATGCAGAAAAGGTTTTTTGAAAGAGAGGGAGGCTACAACTTAAGGGGAAAGTCGAATTTTAAAACGCCCACTTTTCGAACTAGCCTACTAGGAAAAGTTTCTGTTTATCTGTTAGTGGTGTTAAATTATGGAACAAACTAAATAATGAATTAAAACAATGTCCAAACTTATTCCATTTTAAAAAGATGTTCAAAGAAACTATATTCCAGAGGTATAGAGAAACTCAGTGCTAATAATAAACTGTGCTAGGCCTATATTGAATCATTTGTAGTATGTATAAATATTGTCGTGTTTGTGTAATATTAGTATGTGATTAGAACTTTTGAATATATTTTTTCATTGATTATAGATTTATTATCTCCGCAGATTTATTATTTTGTAGTTATTTCGTTAAATATGGTAGTAATGGTATAGGGGTAGGAGTATATAAGTTTTACTTCTTCCTACCTCCTTTTGTGCATGTAAATAGAAGTCTTTAAGTTCTTGAAAGTATGGAGTTTTTACTTTGTTGTTCATTTGTTTTGTTTTTCTATTATTAGTTTCTCTGATTGATTTTAATTTATTTTTATTTACATGTTCAAATAAATAAATAAATAAATAAAACTCGAACTTCAGGTGAGATGTGAAATTAGAAGGGGCGTAATTCACCTTAAAATTTAAATTCTGTCATTTACTCACCATCAAGTTGTTCCAAAACCTGTATGAATTTCATCTTCTGCTGAACACAAAAAAAGAAGATATTTTGAAGCATGTTGGTTGATGAGAAACAGTTGATGTGTCCTATAGACTTCCATGGTAATTTTTTCAATTTTGAAAGTCAATTTTCATTTTTGTGTGAACCATATAACGTTACAGTTCAGAAATGGTGAAAAAATGATATTGATCAAATATTTTTCATCAAATATATAACTGAATAATATTAAATTAATCATTTTAACAACACTAACCCTTTTGTTCATTGTAAATAGCTAATTTGACCAACATTAGCTAGCTTCTCTAAGTTGACAACTCAACCGTTTGGTAGAGCATGTTTTGAAAAAATTATTTGACCCTTATAAGACTTATTTTTGGTTAATTAAATTACACAATTCTGTTTAAAAACGCATCTGAAACGATAATATGTCAACAAAATAGTCTTACCTTTAAAAGTCCCGCCGATATGCGTCATCGTGTCATGTGCTGTTTGAGGGAACACTGAAATGCTGCTCACAGACACAGTGCCATCTAGTTGATTTTTTTTTTTAGCATAGTACAACTACACCAAACGGTATGGCTCATTCAGGTTGAGTTAAGCTTGATGCATTTTTCAATTAAATATAGTGACTTAAAGTGTGGTCTACCAAATGGTTGAGTAGTATCTTAAAGGGTTAAAAATAAAAAGAAGCAAAATTGTATAATTTTCAAACATAATTATCAAACATAAATGGGAAATAAATAAGTCATTTTTAAAACTAAACAAATTAACAGACTAATTTAGACTAAGTCTAAATTAAGACTAAGTCTTAAACTAGTAGTAGTAGGTAAATAAAATAATAAATTACTAAACCACTTTAAATAGAAAAATAAATTGACACATTTAAAACGGTTTAATTTATGTTTTATAATAGTAAACAATAAAATAGTAAATTAATGTAAAACTTTTTTAGATGTACATTTTTAAATGTTCTGTTTCCTAGTTCTGTTTCCTTGTCCATTCGCTAATTGCTTTCTTTGTCGTTTTTTCGGGTTATAACCACTGATCTATATAGAATGACATTATATATATTGTCATTCTATATAGATCAGTGGGTTATAACCACTGATCAGCTGAAGTTTCCTAGGTTTCCTAGCAACCACAGACGCCGAGTTGTCTCTGTGTGTAGAAATTTTACCTCAGCTCTCCAGTGATAAAAGTGCGACTGTTGAAATGGACGTTTTATCCGAAGCGAAGTCTAAACCACTTTCCTCTCTGTCTGTATTCAGCTTTATACCAGCCAGAAGAACAGAGCCCAAAGAAATGCGTTATTTCAACTGCAGCCCCAGGGTAAGACATGCATGGCTAATTTTGGCGTTTTCTTTTCTTTTTCTTTTTTTGAAGCAACAACTCCATTTGGATGTCGCTGCCACGTATATAGCGCTGCTAAAATATCAAGCAACGTGGCATTTGCAAATAAATATGCTGCAAGAATAAATATTTTGGAAGCATTTATCTGGTAAAAAAAAAAAAAAAAAAAAAGATATATATATATATATATGGTTCCTTTAACTAATAACGTATTTTTATCTAGATCATTCTTTCAATGGCTTTAGGTTTTATCTAACGCAGAGGTTTTCGATCTTTTAGACGCCATCCTAAAATTTAAAAGGCAGTTATATATTTGTATGTATAAAGACCAAATGTATACTGAAAAAAAAAATATATACACTCACCGGCCACTTTATTAGGTACACCTGTCCAACTGCTCCTTAACACTTAATTTCTAAGCAGCCAATCACATGGCGGCAACTCAGTGCATTTAGGCATGTAGACATGGTCAAGACAATCTCCTGCAGTTCAAACCGAGCATCAGTATGGGGAAGAAAGGTGATTTGAGTGACTTTGAACGTGGCATGATTGTTGGTGCCAGAAGGGCTGGTCTGAGTATTTCAGAAACTGCTAATCTACTGGGATTTTCACGCACAACCATCTCTAGGGTTTACAGAGAATGGTCCGAAAAAGAAAAAACATCCAGTGAGCGGCAGTTCTGTGGGCGGAAATGCCTTGTTGATGCCAGAGGTCAGAGGAGAATGGCCAGACTGGTTCGAGCTGATAGAAGGGCAACAGTGACTCAAATAACCACCCGTTACAACCAAGGTGGGCAGAAGAGCATCTCTGAACGCACAGTACGTCAAACTTTGAGGCAGATGGGCTACAGCAGCAGAAGACCACACCGGGTGCCACTCCTTTCAGCTAAGAACAGGAAACTGAGGCTACAATTTGCACAAGCTCATCGAAATTGGACAATAGAAGATTGGAAAAACGTTGCCTGGTCTGATGAGTCTCGATTTCTGCTGCGACATTCGGATGGTAGGGTCAGAATTTGGCGTCTACAACATGAAAGCATGGATCCATCCTGCTTTGTATCAACGGTTCAGGCTGGTGGTGGTGGTGTCATGGTGTGGGGAATATTTTCTTGGCACTCTTTGGGCCCCTTGGTACCAATTGAGCATCGTTGCAACGCCACAGCCTACCTGAGTATTGTTGCTGACCATGTCCATCCCTTTATGACCACAATGTACCCAACTTCTTATGGCTACTTTCAGCAGGATAATGCGCCATGTCATAAAGCTGGAATCATCTCAGACTGGTTTCTTGAACATGACAATGAGTTCGCTGTACTCAAATGGCCTCCACAGTCACCAGATCTCAATCCAATAGAGCATCTTTGGGATGTGGTGGAACGGGAGATTCGCATCATGGATGTGCAGCCGACAAATCTGCGGCAACTGTGTGATGCCATCATGTCAATATGGACCAAACTCCCTGAGGAATGCTTCCAGCACCTTGTTGAATCTATGCCACGAAGAATTGAGGCAGTTCTGAAGGCAAAAGGGGGTCCAACCCGTTACTAGCATGGGGTACCTAATAAAGTGGCCGGTGAGTGTATATATATATACATTACTTTTTTTGTACTCACTATATTGCTCTGCTGTACTGTAGATGTATAATTTATTTAGATTTATTATTTATTTAATTTAAATCAATTCAAGTTTATTTTAATACATTTCATGTATCTTATTCAGTTTCTTTTAGTTTGGTCTCATTTATTTTTTATATACACTGTTTTTCTTTAGACTTTTCCATATACACCCTAGCACTCCATTGCCTTTGATGACCCCTGATCTAATGCAATGACATTCATCATTTTTAAGTTCATCTCAGATATCTAAATAGCTTTTGGGTACATCAAAGTACCATAGTATTACCTTCTGATATCACTGTACCAAGTTAGTTCTGCACATTTATTTTCAAAATAACATTTTCTAAAACTGATTTAGTCAATTTCCTCATACTACAGGCCCCAGAGAGGTCTCTATATGACTGTTTACATCAGAGCACCGAGGGCTATGATAACAAACTCCACCGAGATGACAGAGAGCACGCCAAATCCAGAGGCCTGGACATCTTCAGTGAGGTGTGTTCTCCTTAACTCCCGGTGAAGCCTATGAAGGATCAGCAGTTCATGCATTGTCTGTTGTTCTTTTTTTTTTAAACAATGCTCACTGGAGGAACCCATTCTAGAGTTAATCCCTATACCTTTTATCTCATCCTCCCATTTTAGGAATCATCTAGACCAGCACCCGTTCTGTCGTCATCAGAGTATGGCCAATATTCTCCAATGCAGTCCGACTCAGGGGGGAGCTTTGCTCGTGTTGCTCACATTCGTTCTGATTTCTACAGCAAGAATGGAATCACCTGGACTGTGGAGGAAGGCTATGGATCTGTGACACCTGTCTAAACGTGTCTCTTATGGTCACATCTTTGAGCGCACATTACAGTCAATGTCAAAACAAACGTCTGCATTGTCTGCTACATGCACAGCAGATTGTTACTAACATTTATACAGTATACATATTAAACATGCGTTTGATGTTATTGGGTGAATTAAAGAAATTGTCAAAAACATGCTCAAGAAATCATATGTTGCCATATATACATATTATGTTTACAGAAATGATCATGAAAAAAGTCACAATGCAAAATGTAGTAATTGTCCTAAAATGCTTAATTTTCTTTCTTTTCTTTTTCGTTCATTTGCAAAATACATCATCCAATTTTTTTCTGTCTTGTTTCTGTTTGTTTCTTTTTGTGATTTTAACACATTTCCCATGAAACCTATCCTAAATTCATAGACAGACACTATGACGTTATATATAAATTTTAATGGATAACAAAATGATAGCATCAAAACATGGCCACCTTTATATTGTCTTTATTTTACAAAAACATCCGCTGCTTTAAATTATGGATTGAGCAACACACAATTACAAGTCTCGATTACACAGAGCCTCTTAGCCATCCATTACTTATAAAGCAATGCAAATAATCTAGTGTATGTGGTGCGAACAGAATGCTGTAGAGCTCCACTATATTAGGCCAATGTTATATTAAACTGTACATGTTTTGAATCGTTACCAAGTCAACGACTGACTGGTGTGTGACTGAGGTTCAAGGCATTACATTCCCTTGTGATAAAGATCGTGTCATCTCAGTGTGAACAAAGAAGGTTTTGAGATCCCCCTTTCCCTTCACGTTGATGATCCCACGACAGGAACAAATATAACCCAACGTCTGTAAGATCCGACTTGTCTCCTCAGTGACCTGAGGAAGAAAGCAAGCTAGATGTGATCCTCTGAAAATGATTAATAATTAACCAGGCATGCAAATGACATACAAAGTAGGTCAGAAAGAGAATCTACCTGTATTTTTCCAAGCACGCCTGTGCTGTCCATCCTACTGGCTACATTTACAGTGTTCCCCCAGATATCGTACTGTGGTTTCTGTGCTCCAATTACTCCTGCAATCACTGGACCGTGGTTTATTCCTTGAGAGAGAGGCCGGAAACATTTAAAACGCCTGGAATGTGTGATGAAGTCTACCACATTTTGAGACTCTGCCAAAGGCAAACAAAATGTTGTTGGGTGTGAAAGCACTGATAGGCCCTGCTTACCCACTCGCAGTTTAAAGTCATTAAAAGAATGCTTGTTGATGACATCCAGCTTCCCCACCAAAGCAAACGCAAACTCCACCATTGTTCCAATGTGCATGTACTGCCGGTCATGTTCCTTCAGAAAAAGAACAGGAAACTATCATTGCACTTGTTTGAAATTCAGTATTGACTACACCCTGAGACTCTGAAGCAACACACCTCAAGCACAAATCAAGCGTATTAGCACCACAATCAATCCAGTGTAATCTTTACAAAAAGATTAGTTTAGAAGAGCTTAACATTGTACCTGTGCGTACTCTGGTCCAGGGGTCACATTCAGCCCCGTAGCAGCCATGTATGTGCTGCCAATAGTTTTGATCTTCTCCACTCCACTAAATTTGGGTTTTGACAGCAACTGTTGAGAAAAAAGTTTTGGGGGAAAAATAATTGGAGAAGAAAAATATACATTTCATTCATGACATTAGCATATTAATGGAAATGACGATGTTAATGCATTTGGTACTGGGGAACGTCACTCTTAAAGGGTTAGTTCACCCAAAAATGAAAATGTCTATCATTATTTACTCACCCTCATGTCATTCCAAACCTGTAAGACTTCCGGAACACAAATGAAGATCTTTTTGATGAAGTCTGAGAGCTTTCTGTCCCTTCATTGTCAGCTATGCAATTAAAACATTGACGCTTCAAAAAGTCCATGAAGAGATCGTAAAACGAATCCATATTAATTGAGCGGAAGAGATTTAATTTTCTGAAGAGACTTGATCGCATCATATGATGAACAGATTGAAATTATGCTTTTATTCATCAATAAACATTGATCAGCGAACATAAACTGAAGCTCAACCGAACCTGTTAGACCTGCAAGAACAAACCTCTTTTGGACGCTCAAACGTGCTGTGTAACACGAGAATGAACCTCATTGGTTCTCGCACATCAAGCGAACATGCTTGAGCTTCCATTTACCATAACTGATGTGTGCGTTGATGAATTTATATGTGAATAAAAGCCTAAATACAATCTATTCATCATATAATGCGACAGTGTCTCTACAGAAAATTTTGAACAAAACCGCTCAATTCATACAAGAAACTCATACAGGTTTGGAACAACTTGATGAGGAAATTGACACAATTAAATTTTTTAGGTGAACTGTCCCTTTAACTTTGCACAGTGCCCATAAAAATAAAATTAAAATATGATTGTGCCTGTGAGTGTACCTCATCAAAATCTGCAATAATCTCATTGAGGAGTCTGAGACACTCCAACCCCTCCTTATTAACATCAGATTCTGTGTAAAATTCCTTGAAGTCTGGGATGGACGCGAACATCACACACACAAGATCGTATGACTGATGGTAGAGGTCCTATCAAAAATACAGCAAATCAAAAAATCTGGTGATGAAAATGACTAATAAACTAGACAGGCCCAAAATATTTTTGAAATTATATTATGAAATAGAAGAAGAAATATAAATGTGAATTTTGTAAAAAAAAAAGGAAAAAAAAGAAGATATTTCTCAAATAGTGTTAGAAACTTTTAACTTTTTCAACTTTTCACTGAAATTGTAATGCTGATGACATAATAAAATAAAAAATAAAAAAGTTAATACATTTGGGAAATTCACAATATAATTTTTTTTTACTCTCACCTCATTCTTCCAGTTACGACCCAGGAAATGTTCCGCCACATGGGCAGGTAGAACGTTCTCCAAAAGCACCCGGTTCAGGTTCTCCATGGTCTCAATCTCCTCACACTCCTTCTTAAACTTGTTCCTCCAGAGGAAGTCTAACCTACAGTAATATTCATTCTGTTACAAGAGGACACAGAGGTAAAGAGATGGTACACATCTGATCACCACATTCATTCATTCATTCATTCATATGCACACAAGGACATTTCAACTTATATATTTATGTTTTTTTCTTGCACAAAGGGCTGCTATCATGAAAAATTGCTTCAATTTTCTCTGAGTTGCAGCCTTCTGTTCCAGCAGACATTCATCACAGAAAAGATTTCAGGGGAAGTGGCACCTTGAAAGGCATTAAGTAGCCTATGAACTGTCATTCTCACCTAGTCTATATTTGCGTTTGCTTATTTTCCATTGCTTTGGAGAAAAATAAGTTCCCGGCTAACCTATCACCTGATCAACCTGAACTTTGCATTACTTGAATTGATTGAATTCGCCTAACTGCACAATTCAAATATAGAGTTCATCAGACAAACCTATTACCAAGAGACAGTCTCTCAAAATTAAAAGCACACACTGACAAAAGGAAAGTCTAACCGACAGCTAACCTGCGGAGATTGTGAAAAGTCTTCAATACAGACTGAAAAACATATAATAGTTTCATGATTGTACTATGAAAAAAATATTTTTTATAGTGGTATTATTAAAACCTTTTTGAAGGGAAGCTATTGTACAGCCAGAGGCTGATGAGAGCTGATAGTAACTGAAGCCTTGGAAACTGGGAACACATTTGTACTGCCACAACACTTTGAGCTTAATCAATAAAATTCACATTTAGGCTGACGAGTGACTGTTTCAAGATTAGGCTAACCTCTGTTGTCATTGGATTAACATTCAGGCATCTTTCACAATTGAATGACCTTAATTAATTAAAGGAAAGTTCTGTGTTACATACTGTACACGTTTAGCTCATTACCACACATTAACGATGCACTTACAATGGAAGTCAATGGAACACAGTATTCTGAAGCCTTAAAAAGCAGAAATGTGCTTAAATTAACGTGAGTCTTAAATGATTTTGTTATAAGTGGATCTTACTTCTTTAGATGAACTTCTCTATTAAGTATGATAGCAGTTAAAGCACATCTTTTTTTATATTTCAGATTGAGAGACTCACCTGCCTCGCCAGCACAAGCAAAGTGACGAAGAAAATGAACAATGACACGGAGCCCATGGTCTTCAAATCTTTAAGAACACCCGGTCTGAGGGGGAACAAAAAGAAATGTAAAGGTCAAAGATGACACAAAAAAAGGCTAAACTGTTGTGTGTAAAGTAGGACACGGACTTCTCAGCAACACCGTTCACTATTCAGATTCATAATGTCAATGTTGTATGGGCAGTTGCAGTGGCTTATTTGACCAATTACTTCATTTTACTCCATTCATAAATACCTAATGAAGGCATGAAAAGGAAAGATCAATAAAAGAAACAAAGAAAGAACAATAAACATGAGAGAAATACAATATTTTCTCATCCTTCAGTCATCCAAAAAAAAAGACTAATCCACATAAACCCTGACATATCAGCAGAAGCACCTTTCACTCATATTCTCTGGGGATATTGAGAGACCTTCTGGAAAAAGATTGCCACAGCAATTCTCAAATGTATATATGTGGCACAATTCCTCATTGCTTAATACTATGTGTGTGCAGTGCCTCCTTAAAGGAACACGCCATAAGGGTGAGTACATTATGACAACATTTTAATTTTTGGGTGAACTATCCTTTTAAAAGACACTTTCGAAATGCTTGAATGTCACTGCATTTGAGAACAAAATATAAAACCAAGTGGAATCTACAAATAAATGACGCCAGGACTGTATATGGGAGTATATGGGAATCCAGTACCGTTCAGGAACTGGTACAGGTCGCCGGGCTCCGTAGAGTGCAGTGATGTAATCATCTAGTATGGAGGCGTGTGTCTGGAGAATGATGATATTATAACCCACTACAGCAGCAAGCATAATTATCATCTTCAGCTCATAGTTGATCCTCAGGAACACGGAGCATGAGATCAATCCCAGAATGCAGCTGTAGATAAAATACTGCCGGGGGAAAGAGAAAGCCAGTTAGATTAACATCTGTATATTCGTCAGGACCATTCAGTCTCACAAAAAAGAGAACTTTGAACCTTCAATATTTAAATGCTAGGAATTTAATACAGTCAAATTAATTCATAGTAAAATTCCATCAAATTGAATTGAATAACTGATTAAGGATTAATTGATTAAGTTCAATTATTTAATTAAAATACGTAAGGATTATTCAATTCAATTTGATGGAATTGTACTATGTACTAATCTTTAAAAAATCAGTGTAGAAGAACACAATACAAAAATAATTATATCTATAAACAGCATATGTGTCCTGAAATATTACAAAATGGGTGATCGTTAGAAAAGCTAAAAAAGAGGCTATAAACACAGAGATTCTTATTTCCCAACCAATGTAACATTCTAGGAAAATGCTTGAGGATGCTCTTGTCCAGCATCTTGACATCTGTAAAGATCTAATTTCATATAAGCACTACATAGCTCTCAGTGCATAACTATATTTTCCAGTATATTTTTCAGCTGTGAAATATCATTACAGAGTGGCCATACATAATCACGGACAGTATAAAGTGACTTATTATATAGTGATGCAGCTGTGAGACAAATTGGCTTCTCATGACACTCATGATTCATCACAAGAATGTTCTGTTAAAGACACTGAGAACTTTTTATTTTGAAACCCACATCTCTGCAAATGATTTACAATATGTTTTCATGTGAGACTATAGATAAAAGGTTATTCAGTTCACACAGTTTTTTCTGAGAAGCAAATTACCGAGGCATGAGATAAGGTTTGTTGCAACTTACTGGCAAGTAGAACTTGTTTGAGGAGTTAGTGGGTTGACCATATGGACCATCCATACTGCTGTTGGAAATGTTGAGTGGAGTTGATGCTATCATTCTATCTTCAACTAAGAAGAACTTAAAACCCAACAGATGGAGAAAACAAAATTTAGAGCATTATAGCAGAAAGACACCACCACTCTTAGCTAAACACATCTGTTGCTTTTTGTAACAAATGTTTCATAGAAGTTTCATAACATTTTTTTTTTACACAAGAGAAAAATTCAACAAAAACCAATGAACTGCAAGCAGATGGGAAAAGCAGAGAAGAAGATTTAATTGACAAGATGCCTGCTAATCTGTGGTGTATGTGACTAATAAATACTTAAATTCAGTTATTATATATATATATATATATATATATATATATATATATATATATATATAGATAGATATATATAGATATATAAAAGATACAGCACAAAACGTTTTTTTGTTGAATGTCACTGTTAGATAACTAAATATCAATGTTCTAACAAGCCCAGCTGAGCAGCTCAACATTTGATCTTATACGTGTGAAACCAATTAACATTCACTTGAAAAACCCAAGTATTCAGTCACATGCTCTTGGGTTTCTTTTCCCACATATAACCAGTCACTTGAGCTCACGGATAACATCATTAGATCCATACTGGACCCGAGCCCTAGCACAGTGATGCTTACTACAATAAGTCCATACAGAGATGCTAATTCTAACCTGCCTGTCCAGATTTCATCGCTAAAACCCTCCAACTGGGTCAAAAACTGGTGACTCATTTATCAACCAACTATCTAAATGAATGCATCATGTACAGGGCTTGACATTAACTTTTTTGCTCACCAGTCACTGTGGCTAGCGGTTTTCCAAAGTTACTAGCCCCAGCATTTTCCCTGGCCACACTTTTGATGTTGCTATCATGGGGAAAAACTGCCCATATAGATGTTTTTAATATTATCTCATAATGAGACTGCTCTCACTTTAAGACCTGACACACGGATCCATTATACTGTTACACCCGCATTTTCTTTCTCAACTATTTTCACTTAAATAATGAATACAAACAAGAATTTGTACCCAAGGAATGAAAATTGCGTACCATTTAACCAAGAATGTAACTGGTCTTTATATCGCTGGTCCTAATGTTGCAGTTAGATCAACTGATCTAAGTTACCCTCTCAAAGGTTGGCATAAGAGCAGGACCACACACAAAGATTTTTCAGATTATGAAGGTAATCATATCAATTGCATGCAGGATTCCTCAGGGTTCAATGCTTGGTCTCTTCCTGTTTTCTATATACCCAAAACTGCTACCTATAGCAGAGCTTCAATTGTGTAGTGATACAAATAAATATACAGTTGTATATATATAATTTTTTTTCAATGTGGGAAAATATAGGTCTTACAGGTCACAAAAAGTTTGAAATCATAGGCAAGAAGATTTTTAATATTACCATTATTTCTCAAGAGTTCCCTAAACTACCAAGCCATACAGCTAGCAGGCTAATATTGACAAGCAAGCAGAAAATATTTCTCTTATTGAACATGGTCATGAACAAAAATTAATTATATGTGAATATAATAAATGTCAGTCATTTTAAAAAGCAGATCAATGTAGCTGATAGACCAGGCATTGTGATGCTCACCATGTTGAATACAGCCATGACTAGGATAAGTGCAGTGGTTGCCATGGTGAGTGCAAGTCGTATCCAGGGCTTGTTGGTGATGACTTTAGAGGAGCTGGGGAGCCTGGGCATTGTGCAGGAAGCTGCTTTGCCCCATTGCTACGGCAACAAGAGAAAAAAAAAAACAAAAAAAAAAACAAGCTTTAACTCCCACCAATGTAATTAGCATATCTGCTTCTTTTCCAAATGCTCAAGGTTATGATTGTGCCCCACAAGTCAGAAACACATTAATAAACATAACTTCAGAGTGAGTGAATATAATAATAAAAAAGGGCCATCTATATCAACTTTTTTTATTATATCCATAATTTCTCTAAAAATGAGGCTGAAACATTGTTGGTGTAGATCCTATTCTCCTGAAGAGTTCGAACCCCCTCGGACCCAATAGCAATTATATTGGCTAAGACAACTTTTCCCTTTGTTTGTGTTTTCAACTAGACTTTGGTTAGTGAGCTTACTGGTTTGCATACTATCTTAGCATAATGCTAGTTCGACCCAGCAATTCCCCTTCCCCCAGGTACTTTGAGCATTAGGATAATATAAAATATATAATATAAAGTGAATGTAAAAGTATATAAAATTACAAAACAAAGATTCGCCGATCATAGCTTTTTTACTTTTAATACTTAAGTATATTAAAAAGCAAGTACTTTTGTACTTTTACTCAAGGAGTAAAGGAGTAAAGGAAAGGAGTACTTAAAACTTTTATGGAAGAAATATTTTATTTGGGTATCTGTACTTTTACTCAAGTAATAGATTTGTGTACTTCGTCCACCACTGCTGCTAACTGGTAAAACTTTTCGATTAGCTATAAGAGGATAGAATGACTCACTTTTGGAAACTGTTTTGAAACAGACGTGAAGGCTAAATGTGACCCATATGTTTGTTTAGCACATAGAAAACTGTATACAGGTTTTGAACAGACATGAGGCTGAGTAAATAATGAGACATGTTTGTAAAACTGACCTTGTACATCACTTTACAAAACAATTAAAGGATTAGTTCACTTAAAAAAAAAAAACTTTTGCTGATAATTTACTCACCCCCATGTCATCCAAGATGTCCATGTCTTTCTTTCTTCAGTCGAAAATAGATGAAGGTTTTTGATGAAAACATTCCAGGATTTTTCTCCACATAATGGACTTCAATGGATCCCAAATGGTTCAAGGTCAACAAATGCTTGCCTTGCTCTGTTCTGTGATGCGCATTCGCAACGTCACGTAATACGCAATTACGTTGAAAAGGTCACGCTTCTGTCCTGACGAAAATTTTCTTTTAGCCTTTTTAATATTAAAACACCCAGGATACGCACACGACATGGGCATTTTAAACGATAAACTGACACAAAGACATTTGAATATGTGTATATGGTCCTCACATTTTGTAAACACTGACTCAGTACTTCCGTGTACGCGTGACCTTTTCAACGTAATTGCGTATTATGTGACGTCGCGAACGTGCATCACAGAACAGAGCAAGGCGAGCATTTGTGCTTATAAAACTTAAACTACTTTATTTATTTTTTTAATGACCGATCGTTTTGCTAGATAAAACCCTTATTCATCGTCTGGTATCGTTTAAAGCCCTTTGAAGCTGCACTGAAACTGTCATTTGGACCTTGAACCGTTTGGGATCCATTGAAGTCCATTAAGTCCATTCAAGTCCACAAAAATCCTGGAATCTTTTCATCAAAAACCCTAATTTCTTTTCGACTGAAGAAAGAAAGACATGGACATCTTGGATGACATGGGGGTGAGTAAATTATCAGTAAAAGTTTTTTTAAAAGTGAACTAATCCTTTAAAGGGACACTTCAGGAATTGGCATTAAGCTTTGTATTAGTAGAAAACCATAGTATTTTCGAATTACTGTACTTTCCACCCTCATATCCCCCTGAGACGAGAGATTTATGTATTTTTTTGTCAGGAAAAAATCCTCAGATGGCGCAAAAATTGCCATTTTGCGGCATCTGAGGATTTTTTTGGCCAGAGGCTATCTTTTTTTGGAAGCTAAGCTAGCAGGCTCTTGTTCTGTAGAGAAAGCTGAGAATCATGTCCGGCCGTCGAGATCGTCCAAAATGTCCGGGATTCAGCTTTTGCTTTCTGCAGTCACCATTCATTGTTTACATGCACACCTTTTGTTTCAATCTAGCTGAATTCATTCCGATTGGTTGTGATCAATTGATGTGCGTTTAAACATTGCTAGGAAAATTCCCGGTCCTCAGTGAGAGATACGAGACCGGTGCGTCTCACATGTGTCGCTCATCAGTAATCACGCCACCGGCCTCTCGTGTTCTCTCGCGGCCCTCAGTCTCGTCCTGCTCGCCACAGTAAACATAATGAATGGCGACTGTAGAAAGCAAAAGCCGAATCCCTGTGGCCTCCTAGGGCAGCGAAGCAAGTGCAAGTTGTCTTTCATCCACATAAACCAAAAATAAATTTTCTGGCTTTTCTCAGTCTAGAAAGCTCCAAATTCAAAAATAATTTCACATTTCTTCTACAAAAATGACCCATTTTAAATACACATTCATCTTTCCAGAGGTGAGGTATCCCTTTAAACACAGCACTACTATAAGATAATATTAACCTCTCTTTCGTATTTGTCAATCTGTGGGCTGAATGTAGGATTGAGTGAAATCTTACATCAGATAAATGGAAATCAAACTGAGAAAGAAATCTAGACACTCTTGACACTGACTGCTGTTTGTGAAACCAAATGAGAGCCCTACTTTAAAAGGAACACACAACATGGGTGACAACAAAGCTTCATAAAATTGTCTCTCATACCCACAATCCCCAACCCTGTCGGTCAAGAGGGACTTGAGGGGCAATAAAGTCAAGAGGGACTTGACTTTATTGCTATCCAGCAAGTAAAATAGATGACAAACAACTCAGTCAAATTATCCTCAAGTTGCTTTTCTCTTGACACACAAAAAAGAAGAAAAAAAAGAAGAAAAAAAGAAGAGAGGGGAGGGATGGGTTGGTATAGTGCAAGGTTTCTATTCAATGTGGCCTACTTTTAGCATCATAAATTATTGGTTAATTAACAAACTGGGGACAAATCAAGTAGAGCTGGTGGGGGAACGGCATACAAACCCTTCAAGTACTTTGGAAGGTCATGCCTTCTAAAAATATAACTTGGATGCCTCAATAAAGGGGACTTCAATTAGTGTTGGAATTCCATGGAATGAGGTTGAATCTCACAAGAGAAGAATCTCACGAGAACCCCCACCACCCCTACAAAGCCTATTCTTATAAATAAAAGTATAAATAAAATTTTCTTTTTCTTTTTTTTTGCATTACTGTAATTAGAATTTACTTGATACCTTAATGGTCATAAAAACAGGCTTAATTGTCTTTAAGAAAACATAATTTCTTGTTAATTACTTTTTAGTTTGGGGTGAAATATGACCACAAAATGAATGTTGAATAAGCCGTTTCATTCTAAGCATTTATAATATATTAAGGAAGAAAGAGCAGGAGAAAGAAAATAGAGAGAAATGCAGGTGACATTTGCTTAAGCCATTTATGTTCTGCAGGTCCAAAGTAGCTCGTAATTTGATTATAGACAGCGCTCTCTAAGAGCAGAAATAGAGTGTTGTTCCTCCGGCTAAAACAAGGAAAATTTCAATCTTGTTTTGATATGGTGTTTTTTCCTCCCGGTATGACATTTTCTCTAACAAGATGAGGGTCTCAAATGTGAGGGAAGCTCGACTTATTAAATGACATTTCAGTATACAGTTATTTCCTCCATGGAAAATAGACGTGTAACACGTCTACATCTGAATAGAATGAACGAAACAAGCCAATCTGCTTAATTCACTCTCACAGAAAGCTACTTTATATTTACTTCTATATTTACCACTTACCAGTATGTGACCAGCAAAACAAATGCCGAGGATTAAGGCGAGAAAAAGGAAAGCCATTCCGAATGATACTCCAAGGACGGTGGTTCTGTGAGAGACAAAATCATCAGCGATACTCTAAAGCAAGTCACACACGAACATCCAATCTTTATTCATTCTCTGACATGAAAAGAGAAGAAATAGATGTAATGCCACATATAGAGATAAGAACTGTTGCTCGACATGCTTGAACAATGCTAGATTTTTTATATGTAACAGGATTTTTGGAAGTGCTTGCCTGTGCAAAACGTTATGCTGCAATGCTATGCTATTGCGGTCGGTCGGTACGAGGTTAATAAGGTGTTCGAATTTGTATTTAGTGCATTGCTATGCCATTGCTAGAGTGTTTGTTTCTTTGTTAAGTCATTGTTTATTGATCGCTACCTGCTCCAGGTCAAAAGAGCCCACCTTAAAATACAACATCAAGACTTTTGAAATGATGCCTTAGTAATTAACTGAAATATGTTTAAGTACTGGTAATATTTAAGTTTTATTTCAACAACCATTTTCAATAGTTCACAATAACAACACTGGCTCAGATGCCTGCTTTAACGTAGATCTTTGGGATTTTGCACCTGTTTCATTGTCTCAATAGAAATTGAATCATTGTCTTCACTGTTTCAATAGAACATCTCTTCTCATTAAGCCGCATGATTAAGTAGCATTCACGTCCATATAACAAAAAGTGTGGACAAATATGATGCCGAAGTTTAGGGTTAGAACATAGATTTGAATAGCCTAAGCAGGGATCATGGATTTTTGAATATAGGAACATAAACGTTTAGCTCCAGTCCAGCCAAACATCACCATAAATGTGATAAAAAATCAATCTCAGAAAGTGAGAACACAGCTTGAGAAAACCATTGTGCTTCTGGCTCTTGTGAATGTGTTCACAGTCAACATGAGCAGTAAATTAGGGTGACGTCTTGCATAGATTTTTTCAGAATTCATACAAAAGGAGACATCATTTCCAAACCAGACTGACCTCTGATTAAAAAAAAAAAAAAATCTATAACTGTCTGCTCAGGGCAGTCTTTTTTCAGACAGGCACTGATTTCCCCATCATGCCATTATTTATCGGTGCACTAATTTTCTTTCAATTGTGTAGATGTTGTAATATTATTATGTGTCAGTAGGTCTAAGTGCTGTGGGAGACAGTGGCTGTCTGCGTAATTGCGTCGTGAAAGACAATGACATGCTTGAAAGATGTCGCGGAGATGGTACTTACTTGGGCAAGACTAAAACCTGCACTATAAAGATGCAGAAGAAAATGAGACAAGCACAGGTGACGTAGTACTTGAAGGCCGGCAGAGTCGTGGCCCTGTACTGTTAGAAGAAAAAAGAAAAAAGCTAAATATCTCAGCTCTTACGGTTTTCCTATATGTCTTTGCTTTGATTGTCTTAGTTCTGATTCTGATGTGTTTTTCTCTTCACAATGAAGGACCTACAGTATTAGTCATTCAATGGCACATACCACTAAATCAAGAAGGGATGTACCTCTTTTTCGAGTGTCTTATTGTGAAAGAACAGAGATATCCTTTGAATGTCCTCTGACTTCAGCCACTGTCTGGTGGAAAGAAAGCATAAATAAAGTAATTTATGTCAATTAAATTCTCATTGTCAAGGTGAATCACTATTATAATAGCTTCTTTGGTGGCACTTATGCAGGAAATGCTCTGAAAGTGAATTGTAATTGACAAATAATTGCTATACTGTATATAAGAGTCCAAAATCTGAGACCACTAATGAAAATCCTTCTATTTTGGATTATATATATATATTTATATATATATACAGTGAAGAAAATAAGTATTTGAACACCCTGCTATTTTGCAAGTTCTCCCACTTAGAAATCATGGAGGGGTCTGAAATTGTCATCGTAGGTGCATGTCCACTGTGAGAGACATAATCTAAAAAAAAAAATCCAGAAATCACAATATATGATTTTTTAACTATTTATTTGTAAGATACAGCTGCAAATAAGTATTTGAACACCTGAGAAAATCAATGTTAATATTTGGTACAGTAGCCTTTGTTTGCAATTACAGAGGTCAAACGTTTCATGTAGTTTTTCACCAGGTTTGCACACACTGCAGGAGGGATTTTGGCCCACTCCTCCACACAGATCTCTAGATCAGTCAGGTTTCTGGGCTGTCGCTGAGAAACACGGAGTTTGAGCTCCCTCCAAAGATTCTCTATTGGGTTTAGGTCTGGAGACTGGCTAGGCCACACCAGAACCTTGATATGCTTCTTACAAAGCCACTCCTTGGTTATCCTGACTGTGTGCTTCGGGTCATTGTCATGTTGGAAGACCCAGCCTCGACCCATCTTCAATGATCTAACTGAGGGAAGGAGGTTGTTCCCCAAAATCTCGCAATACATGGCCCCGGTCATCCTCTCCTTAATACAGTGCAGTCGCCCTGTCCCATGTGCAGAAAAACACCCCCAAAGCATGATGCTACCACCCCCATGCTTCACAGTAGGGATGGTGTTCTTGGGATGGTACTCATCATTCTTCTTCCTCCAAACACGGTTAGTGGAATTATGACCAAAAAGTTCTATTTTAGTCTCATCTGACCACATGACTTTCTCCCATGACTCCTCTGGATCATCCAAATGGTCATTGGCAAACTTAAGACGGGCCTTGACATGTGCTGGTTTAAGCAGGGGAACCTTCCGTGCCATGCATGATTTCAAACCATGACGTCTTAGTGTATTACCAACAGTAACCTTGGAAACGGTGGTCCCAGCTCTTTTCAGGTCATTGACCAGCTCCTCCCGTGTAGTTCTGGGCTGATTTCTCACCTTTCTTAGGATCATTGAGACCCCACGAGGTGAGATCTTGCATGGAGCCCCAGGCCGAGGGAGATTGACAGTCATGTTTAGCTTCTTCCATTTTCTAATGATTGCTCCAACAGTGGACCTTTTTTCACCAAGCTGCTTGGCAATTTCCCCGTAGCCCTTTCCAGCCTTGTGGAGGTGTACAATTTTGTCTCTAGTGTCTTTGGACAGCTCTTTGGTCTTGGCCATGTTAGTAGTTGGATTCTTACTGATTGTATGGGGTGGACAGGGGTCTTTATGCAGCTAACGACCTCAAACAGGAGCATCTAATTTAGGATAATAAATGGAGTGGAGGTGGACATTTTAAAGGCAGACTAACAGGTATTTGAGGGTCAAAATTCTAGCTGATAGACAGGTGTTCAAATACTTATTTGCAGCAGTATCTTACAAATAAATAGTTTAAAAATCATACATTGTGATTTCTGGATTTTTTTTTTTAGATTATGTCTCTCACAGTGGACATGCACTTACGATGACAATTTCAGACCCCTCCATGATTTCTAAGTGGGAGAACTGCAAAATAGCAGGGTGTTCAAATACTTATTTTCTTCACTGTATATATCATTATTTAAAAAATATGTTAATACATATTTGTTTTAAATGATACATGTCTTAAAATAAAATTCCAGGTATAAATTAGACACTTTCCCTGTGGGATTTGATCCTTATTATCATTATTTCTTGTGATATTTTGCAGTTTCTCCAAATGGGTAATATGCAGAGCATTATGGACACTCACTTTTGTGAGTTGATGCCATCAATAGTGCGAATGATTCTTTCATTCAACTCTTCTTCAAATCTCTTCTTCTGTGATTTTGTTCTGAAAGGGATTGGAGAGGAAAAAGGAGGGAGAGAGACTTCAAACAACCATAGAAATGCAGATGAGGTCAGTGTAAATGTTCTGAAAGGTTATTCACTTGAATTTACATTTTTGCTCTTTTTTTGTTATAAAGCAATAAACACTAGGAAAAAAAAAACAGACCTTTCGGACCTTTGCTGAAAGTTGAATTGCCCTAACGGCACGTCCTGTAAGAAAAAATTAAGCAAAAAGGAATTAAAAGAGCACTATTAAGTGCTTTAAGCTCAAGCTAGTCCTGTTGACTGATCACCGTTAAAATCTTGAATCAGAATCACAGTCACTGTTTTCTTTCCATGTGCTCAGGTTGACTCACGTGTGTGTTGATCTTGCCGTTCTCATTGGTCATGCTGTCTCGATGGTGGAGGTTAGCAAAAGGTTTGGCTGCTCCCCAGGACTCAAGGTACTGTGTCATACGGACAGACGCCCTCATCTTGACTCCATCCAGAGTAGTGCGAAGACGAGGAGGAAGCAGGGGACTCCGTTTTTCTGCCTAAGTAACACCATAACATGAAGTACAAGTTTAAATGGACGTGTTACAGATTAGAGGCGTTAGAACACAGAAATCCCCAAAATCGGATAAGAATATGTACTGAAGTGGTGGGTCACAGGTGTGTTTTGTAATACACTTGTTAATCAAATGTATTACATGATCTGATACTGATTTTCAGGACATTTCTGTGTTTCTTTTGGATGCTAAATTAATTTTGGGACTTGATGTCCAATATAAAATCTGGGTCCAGAAGCAAAACCTATTGTGAGCCACTGGTGTACAGAACAGAATTTTCTAATGTTTTTTGTTTTGTTTTATTATTATTATTATTATCATGTTTTGTTGGATCTAATCCTACAGGATCCTAATGGAATTAAATATGAACATTCCAAAAATCTGATAAGATACCAATAAGGTCATACAACTGGGACCTTTTGATTGTAAGCAGATTTGTACATATTCTTTTAAAGGGTTCCTTTAAAGGGTAATCATCAAACCACATTTTCTGAGATTTTAACCGAGTTATACATAACATCATAGAAGCCAATGTTACAATACATTAGTTTTGATTGTTGGAGGAAACTAGTTCATTTGAAACCTTTTTGTGCTATTTTCAACTTCCTGGTTTAAATGTGTCTTTGTGTCAATGTCACAGGATGTGATGTTTTCTTGTACTATAATACATCAATGACTTATATGTCTCTGATCATTATTCATGAGACTATGTGTCCTTATCCTATGAGAAGAAAAAAACCTAATAGATATCACTATATACTTCCTCAGTTGATTGATTACATTAAGAATTGCAAACATTTTTTGCATTACAAGTTTTTTCTGAAATGTTATGTTTAAATATGCAAATGAGGCATTATCTAAATGAATATGCACTCATTTGCATACATTTCTAGAACAACATATATTAGAGTCAAAGGTTTTTACAGAGGTATTTTTATCTCTTTATTTCTTTTTATCTCTTTATTATCAGAAAATGCTGTCAACAGCCAAAAAAACAAAACACATTTAAACATTTTTTTATGAATAAAATGTATAAAATCAGGCAAATTATATAAACCCCTCTGTAAAAACCTTCAGAATATAAATAGGAATAAACCTGTAAAGTGGAGATTTCTGCCACGGTACAGGAGAAAACACTCATTTTGAGAAAACTGGCTTTAAAGATATGTACTGTAACTGAAATCTACAGACACAAATAGATGATGTGCTATAAAAGATACACTTATTTTGGATGTTTTCTTTCCACAAGTCTGAAAAAACACTATGAAAAATTGAAAGCAGCATGAAAAAACAGTGTTTTTCCCTGTTTAAGACTAAAATTATGGTTCCAAATTAGGGTTCAGATTCCATTAGTGCACAGTAACATGGGATGATTAGTGAAATGATGAAGTAAATAGTAAACTGGGGTTCGAAAACCGTAAAGGGGTGCTATGAGGAAAATGTTTTTACTAAATATGTTTAAGAACATTTTTCATTTCTGTTCAGGTTTATACATTTAACTGCACTAATGGGTATAAAAGAGGGATTCTATCAACAACAAAGTTAATATTTTCCAGATAATATTTTAATAATTGCCTTTGGCTTTAGTATAGTGACAATATAAAAAGCAATTAATTAATTTCGAAAACAACATGTTGTCATCATCACACAATATCACACAGTATAAATGGGGTCTTGTACCTGAAAGTGGGGGCTTACGTACTATACGTACATGAATGAATGAATATGTATTTTAGGAAGGGGTCTCTTTTGTAATTTTTTAGGGTACTTGACACCAAAAGGTTGAAAACCTCTGCTATAGTATTTAAGATAACAGAGCCAATATGTACAGTCTACTTAACACCAACTTAACTCGATGGCCATGGTTCATCAGAAAAAATGAAAGAAAAAAAGCTTATAGGCATCAACTAAACAACAGGAAAAAAGAAAAGAGAACAACTAAACTAACAGGCAAAAGCCCTCCAAACTCAAATTCAGTCATCATATTGGGAATGTGAAGGGAGTGGGTGTGCAGTGGGCTGTTATGATAAGAGGGCCGAGAGGCTCAAACCGAACAGAAATAAATGTACGAGTCTCTTATGAGAAAGATTTGCTGCTTTTGTTACCTCGGGCAAAGCTAATGCATTGTTGAAAAGTAAATAAAGCACTGGATGAATAAAACAATAGCCATTGTTATTTGAATAAATGATACCAGGCATTATGATATCTGTGGGCTGAAAAGCCCACACACATCTCAATGGATGGATATTCTGGAATCTTCTGGGTCTTGATGCCCATTCCCTTGAACTTGAGTTTTGATAAACAGTCTTTCCAAGGTTGTGCGACATATGACCACAAAGTCACATTTGTGTAACTGCAAAGTCTAAATAGTGTAATTATGCTAATTAGCACTCAAGGTGAATCGAATGCAATGCTAATTAGCAAAGTTGTTGCATAACTAGACACATTGTGATATGATTCATTAAATATCATACAGAAGGTTTGTTTGGCTATTATTAATGCTTTTGTTTAACTTATTTTCTGGGTAATAAATGGATTGTTTTTGTTAGTCATAATTTTATTTATGAAAATAGATGATTTTTTGTTGTTGCCACAATTATTATTATAGAAGGAAAAGAAAAGTAAAAAAAAAAAAAAAAGTGCTCTAAACTCCTATAATCAGTTGGGCCAGTAAGAAGCAACCATTATTTTGCTTCTAGTTATAAATGGCTAGTTATTTATAAACATGTGAAAGCTGGATTGCATGTGTGATTTATTTTACCTTCGGGTTGATGACTAGGTACGTGATGACGCCATGCTCTTTCAGGTAACAATCTCTGCTTAGTCCGTTGCCTGGCTCGACTTTGTATGCCCCATTCAAATGTTCCAGTGTTACAGAAGAGATGTGAACCCGTCTAGAGAGGAGTACACAAACTATTACAGGCTGGCAAATGAAAGGGCACTTCACAAAAACAGGTGCATTATATGAGTATTTCACAAATGTTCCAAAGCCTGCAGAGACAATAGAGTTAAGATATGAAAAATGAATGTACCCCTTTGTGTTTCTGTTATTTTTTGGGTTATTCAACTGAACATTCATTAGTAGCACAAAAGCACATTCATTGTGCTTTCAAAAGAGCATTTCTATTAACGTCAAGAACCCTCCATGAGCATAATAGCACTTGTAGCAAATATGTGAAAATTCTGAAATGGGGAAAAACAAAAGTCATATGCTGATCTTACCCAGGTACACCCCCTGCCTCCATGTGATTGGCCAAGGTGACATCATGTGACCAAACATCATACTGCCATTTCTGGAGGCCAATCACACCGCAGAGAACATTCCCAGAGTGAACTCCAACACGCATGTTAATGTCAACCCCAGTGGCATCTCTCACCTTCCTGAAAAAACAGGAAAAGAATGAAAGGTTTGGAAGCAACTGCTCATTCTTTACTATTACTATTAAAAAGAAAACTTAAAACATTTATATTTACACATCTGCAACATTAGTGTTAGAGCTTTTCTGTGCTGTGTTTGTGATAAATTTGATTAATCAGCATGTTGTGTCATTATTTCGATATACATTACATTTATCGATAAACAGTCATTATTGAAATAGTCTAAAAATAAAATTTATTAAAAAAAATTGGGGGAATTTATGTGAAGGCACAATTAAAATTTGTCTACTAACTAAACTAATTTTAACCATAAACCTTTAGATAAAAAGGTCATGATAAACATAATACTAAAATCACAATAAACATAACACTGGGCACTCTTGACTGATTTACACACTGATATTAGATGTAAATAAAGCAAGTTTTCTCCCAGTGTCATGAAGATTTTTTTTACAGCACATACACACTTCAGTCTCTCCCTCCATCCTTTGAAATTACTGAAACAGTACCATATTACACTGACATAACTTAACACCAGAAATATTTATAGCAAATGAAATATCAGAAGGTGCCAGGATTGCGACGGTATGTGTTGGTTTCTGAGGGAGTGTGTCTGGTGCCTGTGTATATATTCATTCAGCACACAGAACATCTTGTGTTTTAGATAAGGCAGCTTGAATGTCACGATTTCCCAGCTGGAAAGAACAGTTTAGGCCAGCATGAATATTAATGTAGGCTGGATTATGTTAGTTTGTTTCCGGTCTAGTTTGTGGTATAACCATATAGTATAACCATGCTTCACCTGCAACAAATCAAACTAAATGACCTTGCTGGTGAAACTTGTTGACGAAGAAACGAAACAAAACAAAACAAAACAAAACAAAACAAAAAACAGCACTGGTGCTCCCTCCAAACAATATAATACAATAATAACCAATAACAATAAATAAAAAGGTGCATGTCATGTGTGTGTGTGTAAAATAAAAAATTAAAACAAACAAACAAACATATGTGCATGGAGGTGTGTTGCTGACATATCATTTCAGTGTACCCGTCACACACCATTCTTATTTCTAAGAGCCCCTCAGCCTGAGCTACGCCATGTTGGAAAATACACTGGAGGGTCCTCAATTACCTCCTCAAATGGATTTGTGTGTGTGTGAGTGTGTGTGTGTGTGTGTGTGTGTGTGTAAATTTCAGTAACATTACGGAGAGTGAATGTGTAGCAGAAGAGTGGAAAAATGAAGAATGGGCGAGAAATCGTAAAAGGGACTGGAAAAAGGGGCTGCACTTTGATATGGAAAAAGAGGAAAAGGAGAATGTGTGGGTTTCAACAATATCACACATCTGAGCATCTTGAGTATGCAGGTTATTTCCGCCTCAGAGAGTAGTGCTTGAAAAGACAGACACCATGGGAAAAAAAGACACAGAAGTGGTCCCTGGTAGATGATGAAAGGGAAAAAAGCTCATGTGTAGTGGTTTTAGGACTTTGTAGCAGATACAATTCAAAGGGTCTTTATGTTCTAATGATGAAATGGAAAAATATGTAAGGGATAATGTGTATCTCAAAATAAACCCTGATAGGCACTGGCTTATGGGACACCCCCGAAAAATGACCCACAGGCTAAAAACCTCAGGCATTGTAAGCCTTACCAAATTTTGGTTAAGTTTGCCTATCAAGACAGAATTTTACACTAACTGTGTTTGCAGAGACATTTAAATAGCACAGCTGAATCTTCCTAAAACAAAGGTTAATTAGCCCATTTAGCGGTTATTGAACAAATATATTTTAGTGCATATAGCTGTGATTGACCAATTAGAATCAATTAGTATTTCAGAGAGCTATGTAATAATTATGTGTGTTTGAAAAAGACAGTGTTTTCTTTTACTTGATGGCTTCACACATGTCCAGCCCCATCTTCACACAGTTATTGGCATGGTCAGTCAAAGGGTCCGGCAGCCCTGACACACAGTAATAGCAGTCGCCCAGAATCTTGATCCGCATGCAGTCGTTGTCCTGCATCAAACCAAATTAGACAGCAGTGTAGAAAGACATTACATTCTGTACAAGAAAAAAAAAAGCTCACAGGAAAAAAACATACATTGACTACAACATAATCAGTCATTAATATTTTGTTGGTTCTCTTTGTTTTTGCATGTGTTCATAATTCATTTGTATGACAGCCTGGCCAAAAATGATGTCCGCACAATTTAGCATGTTTAACTGAATTATCACAAATAAAACAATTGAATCTAAGCACACCTACGCAATATGCTTACACAGTTTAACAAATGGTGAAGATTTTCCTAGGCCGACATCACTTTTGGCCACTACTGTACTATGTATGTATGACAACCAGTTCTAGTGTCTCCTATGCCTGTTAGGACTTATGATACCTTGGCTATCTGGTCAAATTTGCCGAAGAGCTCATTGAGCATGTAGACTAGTTCTCCAGGTGAACAGTCACTGGCCAGACGCGTGAATCCAACAATGTCTGCATACAGAATGCTGTGGAAAATGTTTGAGAAAACTCAAAAGGAGACTTATGCAAACTGTTAAAGAGCATGCATTTTTTTTTTTTTATGTACTGGAAATACACAACTTGCAAATATTATTTTCTTAATAAGCATTTGTCTTGTGTACAAATATCTGAACGTCCTTAAAAACACTGTTATGCTGATATTTAAACCAACAGCATGAGTGTGTGATACTGCTCTTCTACAAAAGTAAAAAAAAAACTGAAATTAATACTGAGAAACGTACATTTCAGATACAATTTTAGCAGTTATTTTGTCTTTTTTTCACAGCCACAGAAGAATCAACTCTCTGAGCTGAATTAATTAATGACTTGAGTGAGCGATTCAATGACTCACAATTAAGACTCACTTAATTAGCCCCTGAATTAATATGTATTTTTGAATAAATTGGATAAGTAAATTATTCTGACTTATTCATAAAGAGAGTAACTTGCTGCATTCCTGAATAAATCTGTGTTTTTAAGTGAATTGTTGAGTGAATGATTCAGTGACTCATAAAAAGTTACTTGTTTCGTAAACTAATCGGTTCAACTAAATGATTAAATGACTCATTCATAAAGTCATTAACTTGTTAATGTGTCAATGTAAAAATCAGAAAGCGTTACTGAAAAAATTAAAAGGATATTATAGGGGAAGGAGAACCGCTTTGAAGCAGATAGCAGTATTGCTTTAAAAACAGCAAAAGACTACTTGTCCTTCAATGGAATTAACAAAATTACATTTGCGTTTTGATGAAGAGCCTCCTCAACAGTTTGCTCTGTATAGCAGAAGATTATGTTTGCTTTTACTTTTTAATAGAAGCATAGAGAAGTGTCTGGGCTCTTTTAGATGAGAGCTACTTGTATCTGGGTTGATGAATAGCTTGTTTTTTGTGTGCAGACTGAAAGAGGGCAGGATGGTTTGACAGTATCTATTGAGGGTAGGACAGCTCAGTGGAGAACAGGTGCAGTGCAGTTTTCTTTCTTTCTTTCTTTTTTTTTCTAGGCTGCCTAAAATAAATCAGCTGAGTGCACAGATACGCTAGTATGTGTGTCATAAGTCCTACCTTACATTGGTGTGTCTCTGTACATAGAGGTTGTGGAAGTTGTTGGTGTTTTCGGCCTGGCCAAAGTTAGGACCCTTCAGCCTCTGAATGATCTCTGCCTTCATCACTCTCGCGATGTGGGCGGGCAGCAGGGACAGCAAGAGGCGCTCCTATTGGTCGTAGAGAGGAGGATAGTTATTCGCCAGTCCTTTGAATGGTTTCCTAGGCTATGTTTGTAAATTAATTCAAGATCTAATTATTGATATACTGGTCAAAAGTTTCTAATTAAGATTTATTATTATATTTTAACATAAATAGCTGTTTTCTATTTCTTTCTATTTCCATTTCTTCTTATTATCAATACTGAGTTGTGCTGCTTAATATTTTTGTGGAAACCGTGATACACTACCGTCAAAAAGATAAAAGAAATGAATACTTTTAATTTATCAAAAGTAACAGTAAATATATTTATGTTACAAAAAAATCTATTTCAAATAAATGCTGTTCTTAAAAAAAAATATATATATTAACCAAAGATGGAAGATTAAGTTTGACGCACTGCATTTAACAGTGTGCTCTGTTCTTTTTTTGTACTAAGTCATCCTGATATTCTGCTCATACAGAAAATGTGAATTTTTTCACACTATAAATACTACATACATACAAGTAGTATGGTAGTATGTTATTTAGAACAAAGCCCTAATTTTTGAGCACTTTTAATTTATTTTTTATTAATTAATTTATTTTTGTTTACAAATGATGGATGGCTGGTGGAGTGAGAGAGAAAATTAGAGAAAAATGAAAACTGAGGTGAACAGATTGAATCATATCAGTGTAACAGATGTCTCCTGCCACTAATGAACTACCCTTATTGTAAAAGAAACATTTGAGATTCTACCAAAGAACATTTAGACTTTGTTTGCTCAGATGCTGTTAAATTTTATTCTACATTTATTGGGATATTATTTTATTAATTCAGCCAAGCTGTTCTTTAGGTAGCATATCGGCATTGGACATATTGGTAAACCACTATTTAAGTAAATTTTTGACCCTGGGTTAAGCAATTATTCACACATAAAAGAGGGTTAACACAGCGTTAGAGTGAATGAATAAATAAATAACCTAAAGAAAATTATGAACAATGGGAAATATGGAAAGTCCATTCATTTCGCTTTTTATTACCCGGTCACTCTTTTTTTTTCTCTCTCTTCCCTCTGGACATACTGCTTAAAGAAGGTAAACAAAAAAAAACAAAAAAATAATAATGGGGTGTGTGCCATGTGCAGATTGTGACAGCAGGAAAAAAAAGGTGAAATCCATTAATGTACTATTACTTTTATAAAATAAAAGAGGCAAATCAAAGCAGGTTGTCCACACTAATGGGTTCAAGTACCTCATGTCCTCCGGTCTGGAGGAGTGATTGCTAAAGGAAATGATGTAATTAATCCATTGTGGTTCTTTCTCTACAGTATAAATGAATATGATTCCTGTTAAAGTGCAGAAATATTAATTTGCAAAATTGGATGTTCCTTTTGGACATCCTATCATATGAATATTACATATGCAGTATCACTTAGAGATTTTTAGTTTGAAGAAAATGTGGATGTGAATATTGTGGCTGGAGTGTATCTGTGGGCTTGCTTAGGGGTCCAGTGGGATTTTTAGGGTGTTTCTAGGTGGTTGCTTCCTGGCCCAAGTCAAATGTGTCCACCATCAAGTCTAAGATTTTATGAATTCTGATTCAGTGGGTTTTTTAAACCACAAAACAATTGAGACAAAAATTTATTTTAGGGCCTTCAAAGTTTACATGTTAACTTAAGATTTCAATGAAATAGGTTGATCGTTTTTTATATATATATATATATATATATATATATATATATATATATAATATTCAAGATAAAACAAACTTCTCAACAAACTGCATGATTTAAGGTATTATTCATGAGTAAGTTTAGGGGTTTGCAAATATTGTGCTGTGCTTTTTCAAACCTGAACTCTTCTAATGACTAAATATATTTCAAAGATAATGTTTTATTCACCCTTGAAATGTAAAATTAGGCATACCTGTAATTAGGCTGATGGTCTGTGCTGTACTAATGTTCTGATTGGAATGACCAAATAGTGAGCAGCCCTGCAGGAGGTAAATTAAGGAAATGCTCCAGCATGTTTTACAATATGGCAGAGAGAACCGACAGTTGATGATGAACTCTCTGAAGAGCTCCATTCTCACAGTACACAGAACATACATACAAGGTTCAATCATGTTGCGCAGTGAGTAAGTGAAACATTGCCTTTGCATTGTGCTCTGTAATTGCCAGGAAAGCCTAAAACACAACTCTGATAACATTCATAGAATAATGAAGCTGGGGGCATGTGCTCAACAGGCTGAGAGTGATCATTCCTGATGGAGCAGAAGTGCCGCCAGCGATCTGCCTTTATCTCGCTCCTCATATTTCACTCACTCAGCCATCACCACAGAGAAACACTTTCTCATTATTTCACACAAAACAACAATAAGCAAAACTAACCCAGGCAAGAGGGG
Organism: Semotilus atromaculatus; assembly: GCA_031834385.1. Classification (NCBI taxonomy): domain Eukaryota; kingdom Metazoa; phylum Chordata; class Actinopteri; order Cypriniformes; family Leuciscidae; genus Semotilus; species Semotilus atromaculatus. Next base: position 31,971,009 of record JAULUF010000022.1, read on the forward strand.
CGCCTTGTACAGACTTCCGCCCCACCCGTATCCAACAGGAAACAGAGTGCTGGGGGGGAACAAATTTAACTCTCAGCCCCCTCCGCCTTTGAATATTAGCCACCTATTGTGGTGATATAATGATCTCTTCAATACAGCTGCAGGAATGACTCATGCTCAAACCTATCCGATACCTCCCCAAACGGGGCCTACATTAACTTCCTGTTCCCTGAAACGTGGTACAGACAATCTGTTCATCCCTCTAGTCGTACCTGCTGATGCTTCTCAGATTCCAGTTTGATGGGAGACTTGATGCAGTTGCAGGTGTCGTGGTACGTCTGTTTAAGAGCCAAATCCATCAGGTGTTTGTGATAGGCTCCCGCCACATTTCCACAGATGAAGATGATGATATTAGCCAGGATCTACACAGACATGCAAACAGCATTAGTCAGGGGTATATAGAGATACTGCATGCTCTGTACTCTGGATGTTACAGACATTTTTCTTAAAAAAAGAAAGGTTACATTTTATTTTTAAGGTGTCTGTGTTACAGTGTAATTATACATTTAAGTACGGAATAATAATAAGTAACTACGTATCTACAGTATCTAAATATGTATCTACAGTATCATTTATCTATCTATCTATAAAAAATATGATATATCTACATTGACAGATTGATAAATAGGTCATTTATATCTATCTTTAAACAATATGATATTTAATTTAATATATTTATAATTTATAAAACACACACACAGCATTTCTTTGCAAAATTCTGACATGATGTGAACTCTGATCTTAATTTGTCTAATGTGTTAAAATAAATATCTTAAATTACAGTAATCATTATGAAACAATGCCACAATCCATTAAATATCCTAAAATCTTAATGGCTTAATTTTCTTAAAGCAAAATATAATTTCTTGTATATTGTCAAATATAGTGTGAGAGAGAGAGAGAGAGAGAGAGAGAGAGAGAGAGAGAGAGAGTGAGAGTGAGAGTGAGTTCTCAGAAAACGTTAATTCCACGCAAGTGTATATAAATGATCAATCTGGTAATGGATATGTTAAATATTTAGCATTGAATAAATGTGGAGACTCAGTGTGTAGGCTACTCAATACAGCATTAGCATACAGTATAAAACAAATAATGAATGCAGTAAATTGTCTCATAGGTACAGGAACACATTACTGCCAGACCACAGACACTTTAAGAAAATATGCACAGCAACCAAATGGCTTTTGAGTTTCAAATGGCAGAGGTAAGCGCATTAGCGAAAGATAATCAGTATAAGGATCTAGAGAGTGATGTGTCTCTACATTGATTCGAAAGATATTGATCTTCAGGAAAAGTGAATTCAGTTCAGCTCACAAAAAGCTTTCAACGGCCTCTTGCTTCATGTCAGAGTGAACAAATATCAGTGCAGTACTGAATATGGTGCTGTTATCTTTAACAAAAGAGCAGGGCGTGTTGTCACGATTTGGTTATGCTTCATGTTCCTGTTTTATGTCTGTCATGTGATCATGCCATTGCCATGTGTTCCCTTGTCTGAAGTGTCATGTTGTCATGTTCATTGTTTCATTGTTCACAGTTGACCCTTGTCTTGTCATCAGTCTTGTGTTTATTTTTGCCCTAATGTTTGCTATGTGTCTTGGTTGGGTTTTGTTCCACTGTACCACTGTTTGGTAAGCTTTATGTCCATGTTATGTTTTGCTCTAAGTTCATGCCACGCCATGCTTTTGTTTTGAGTTCATGCCACACCATTGGGTTCTCATCTACACTTGCCTCCAGTGGACTCCATTACAGAAAACCTGACCTACAAAGAATCCAGCAGTTGCCCTCCTGAATCTACGCCAGGGGAATGGTCCCCTGGAAACCTATGTGGATCAATTTTGTTGACTCAGTCACCTGGTAGATTTTAATGATGTATAGCTTTAGAGGACATTTTTAGGGTTTGGACTAGACAAACCCTTGCGCTCTGGACTACCTGGGGGGAAAATTCATTTCTCCCTCGAGCAATACGTTAACTATGCCTTGTTGTTGAGTGGCTCAACTTTTACTGTAGGTTTTGCGGGCTCCTCGTCCTCGGGCTGACATGCCATGCCATGCTTTTTGTTCACGTGTTTGTTCACGTTATCCTAAATAAACTGCACTTTGGTTCTCATCGACACTTGCCTCTGGCGGACTCCATTACAGCGTGTTAGATAATTAGGTTTGCAATAACTGAAACTCTATACATAATAAGCCATTTGAAATTTTAAATATATAATTGAATTGTATTTTTATAAAAAAATAAAAAAATAAGTTTTAAATATAAAATATAAATGTATTTTATAACGTCATTTGTTTTTATGAAATTTGATCTTGACAGATTCTTGACAAATTCTGAGATTTACCCATATAATAAATGAGTTTAACAATACTATTATGAATGAATAGGTCATAAATATTTATTAGGTTGGTACGAAAGCTTGATAGTATGAACCAGGTCCTGTAGCAACAATTAGTTTTATTTATTTATTTTTGGTCCCATGTACTTCCATTGTAAGCGTATTACTGTAATTGCATTTTTTTTTTTTTACAAAAAGGATTGAGGGATGAGGCAAAATAATATTTTCTATGGTAATTGACAGAAGACCAGAAGATCCAGTCACAATAAAGCTTAATTTGCATTGAGCCTTGAAACATTTCTTTAATTTGCCCCATTTTTGAGGTCAATCTAGTCTGAGCCTCTTTTAGACTCATCAAATTTGCAACTTCTCCATGGCAACCTCCGCACACACGTTTGATATCAGCACAGGGCTTTAGTGTTAGAGTAAGCACAGCGAGTAAGAACAGAAGAGGTTGTTAAAGGGATAGTATTTTTTCTTACACAAACACATGGCTTCGCTTCAGAAGGCCTTTATTAACCCCCCAGAGCCGTGTGGAGCACTTTTATGATGGATAGATGCACTTTTATGGACTTCAAAACAGAAACGGCCATTCACTGCCATTAAAGCTTGGAAGAGCCATGCATTTTTTTAATATACCTCTGATTGTATTCGTCTGAAAGAAGAATGTCATATACACCCAGGATGACTTGAGTGTGAGTAAATCATGGGCTAATTTTCATTTTTAGGTGAACTGTCCCTTTAAGGTTCACCCCAGACTGCGCAAAGGCGTCTGTCATTTTAATTAGTCAACGACCTCCTGCTAATATCACTGACTGACATTTTTAGCAGATTAAACATAATCCACTTCTGGCAATTACACAACACTCTTCATCAATTAGGAACACAGTCAACAAAGAGCTTCTTAACAACCTCTCGCCATCTGAAGGTACATTGTTTGGCTTCCAGAAATTGATCTTGACTAATCGAACATTAACTTGACATACTACAGGACAACCACATTTGCCTTGAAACTCTCTCTGGCTATGTCTATATTCAAAGCAACTGTGTTGGTATCAGTCAGTGACTTTAACAGAATCAGGAACCTGCTTTAAAACAGGATTCCAAGACAATATCATTTAGCATTAAATATCTGCTATGTAGAGATTATCATAAACTTTCTGTCACTCCACTCCGCCCACATAATGTGTTCCAGACCAATGTGTGTTGCTCGTAGGAAATATGGGTGGTTTTTAATGTCCAACAGTGTATATTGGACATTGTCCAACCAAGCCAAAAAGTGTGTGTATATATATATATATATATATATATGTTTTCTCTCAAAGTAAATTCTCGCCACAGTATAATTTCAACAGCATATCAAGTAATGTAATGTGTTGTGTATAATAGCATTGGATGATGGAAATTAACGTTATGAATTTTTAGGCTAATTAATAATTTAATCCAAGTCACAATTCATCCCAAAATGTATTGGTTTATATTTTTTATAAATTAATAAAATGTACAATTTTATTTATTTTTTTTAGTAACTCTGTTACATGCTTTTGTCATAGTTTTTTAAAATATATTTTTTATTATTTTATTCATTTTAGTTTTCCATCTAACATTATATTTAAATTCAGCTTGATTTAGAATTTAGTTATAATTCATAATTTTAAATTAATAAATTAATAAGCTAATGAATAAAAATGTAAATAATTTAGATAAGAAACATTTCAATAATATTTTTTATATTACAAAAGATGTATTGTGTTAAATAGCATGCTGTGATGAAAATAACATTTTAACCGCATTTTACGTATTCAAAATGTAAAAAAAAATTGTATAAAAAAATACAATTTTTTTTTTAAATAATTTGTCAAAATTGCAGCTTGTATGAAATGGCACAATAACATATTCTGCTGTCAAGTGATATTAAAAGACCACACGAGGAGCATGTCTTTCTCCTCTCTCTCTCTCTCTCTCTCTCTCTCTCTCTCTCTCTCTTCAAGCGTGTGCTATTTCAGGCCTGGTCCACCTGCCACGAGACACACCTGTATCTCACTGGGAGAGTTTTATAGGACAGGTCCTTCGAGAGCAGACTTCTTCTGGCTGTAATCACGGAACGAGAGGAAGAGGGCAGGCAAGTAAACGAGCACAGAGCTGGAGCTGTGGGGAACCATAGCTTAATTACAAAACTCTGGCATGTGACATCATCTCTACAACTGTGTCTGTGACCCAGACAGAAGTGACCCTGTTTGTTATTTTTTCAGTCTCTGATTAACTAGAGACCTTCTTTTAAGTACGTCAGCAGTAAATGTCCCGAAAGTGACGTACAAGCCTTTAAAGGCTCTAACAAACAAGGTATGACCTGGACCTCTTGAGAGCACCTAGCATAAAAAGGTTGCAACGCTTCTAATGAGAGCGGCGGAAGCTTGATTAGCAGTGAGTGCTGAATGTGAAGGGTCCTAAAGGTTGGTTTTAATGAAGCTCTTCTACTGTTGGAGAACAGTGTGGAGGACTGACTGCGGTCTAAGTGTTTACCGATCTAAAGGAGGATTATTTTTAAGGTTTTTAAATTGGATTGGATAACAAGTTTAAAACAACATCCTACGTCCTCCCGCTACTCGATTCTTGAATGTAATGCTCCTGTCTCTTGAACACAACATGATGACAGCCAGTATTTTTGTTTTTCTGTGGACCATGTGACTAGAGTGTTGCCTTGGTAACATGCGCTGTGTTTAGGTCTGGTCTGAAATACATTTCTGCTTGAGATCTGCTTAGGAAAAATAAAGGTTCTGAAAAATCGATTGAAAGGTAGGCATGAATTATTATTTAAGAGTTACATAAGACTCTCTAGTACAGTAGGAGAACAAAAAAAAAAAAAACCCGGTGAAGGGAAGGCCAAATCAGTGTAATCAGTGTACACATCAATGTGTATTTATAAAGCTAAAAATAGATATAGTGAGAGTATACATTGGGAAGACTGGGGCAAGTTGTCACACCTTTTACTCCAGTTTATTTTTTTCAGGATGTTTCATGTTTAAAAGGTCATCTTCCGCATAGACACATACGTTAGAGTCCTGGCTATTTTCACTCTATTATTGCCCAGATAAGGTACAATTAATCAACACACACTGACCTTTTATGACAACATGCAAAGGATCATGCTCTTATGGCAGGACGTGTTGTGTCAGCATGTTACACGAGGAAAGTTGTCAGAGTGGGAACCTGCTGAATTGGATTTATTTTTTTTAAATATGAAATACAAAAAAAAGTAATTAGTGGAATTTCAGCTAAATTAAAAAAGTTATGAAACTTAAATTAATATGTGAAACAGCAAAAATGTTAAAGGCTAAAGTAAAAAAAAAATTATATCAAAACAGCGTTTTGGCCAGCAGATTTGGTAACTAATAAATTAAATGTAAAATGTATGTGAAAACTTGCCCCATCAAGACATAAAAAAAGCCTGCATTGAAATCTAATTTTATTCCATTAAAAAAAGGTATAAAATAAATATGGTGATATTAGAATTTTAGTTTCCACACTTGTGTAGTATTGAAAATGAGCAAAGAAAAAAAATTTACATTCAGTTAAAAACTTAGTTTCCTCCCATAAATTTTGCATCTGAAAGGGAAACTCCAACAAATGCATATGTAATAAGGTCAGCCGCAAAATGTGTCCACACCTTCCATCTCTCTTTCTCTCTCTCTCTCTCTCTCTTTCTATCCCTCAGGTAACATTTTACAAACATTAGGTACAATTATTGGTATATGATTTTATCATCCCTTTCAATTACAAATGATGTGCTTACCAGTTTTGATTTGGTATTACTTTAAAGTGCTACCAATTGCAATACAAGATTGTCACACTATAGCAACACTCACCCACATATTTTGCTATTATAACGGCGCTTATTTCCGTCGTTGGTATAAGTAGCAGTGGGTGGTAATAGATGAGAAATGTACAGTTTTACACCATCATACAGATAACGTTTCTTTAGTCATTTGGCAATTCTGCAGCCTGAACCACTGTAGTGAAACCACCCTTACATTTGCAGTCTTTGCACTTGACCTTATTATACATTAATATTATATTTGCCTGTAACCTGTTTTATATTGTTGAGAAGTGGGTAGGTTTAGGGTAGTATGGGGTTAGTTGCTCCAAAATATAAAAGTATCGATATACACTGCTCAAAAAAATAAATAAAGGGAACACTTAAACAACACAATGAAACTCCAAGTCAATCACACATTTGTGAAATCAAACTGTCCACTTAGGAAGTAACACTGATTGACAATCAATTTCACATGCTGTTGTGCAAATGGAATAGACAACAGGTGGAAATGATAGGCAATTAGCAAGACACCCCCAATAAAGGAGTGGTTCTGCAGGTGGTGACCACAGACCACTTCTCAGTTCCTATGCTTCCTGACTGATGTTTTGGTCACTTTTGAATGCTGGCGGTGCTTTCACTCTAGTGGTAGCATGAGATGGAGTCTACAACCCACACAAGAGGCTCAGGTAGTGCAGCTCATCCAGGATGGCACATTAATGTGAGCTGTGGCAAGAAGGTTTGCTGTGTCTGTCAGCGTAGTGTCCAGAGCATGGAGGCGCTATGAGACAGGCCAGTACATCAGGAGACGTGGAGGAGGCCGTAGGAGGGCAACAACCCAGCAGCAGGACCGCTACCCCCGCCTTTGTGCAAGGAGGAGCAGGAGGAGCACTGCCAGAGCCCTGCAAAATGACCTCCAGCAGGCCACAAATGTGCATGTGTCTGCTCAAACGGTCAGAAACAGACTCCATGAGGGTGGTATGAGGGCCCGACGTGGTGGGGGTTGTGCTTACAGCCCAACACCGTGCAGGACGTTTGGCATTTGCCGGAGAACACCAAGATTGGCAAATTCGCCACTGGTGCCCTCTGTTCTTCACAGATGAAAGCAGGTTCACACTGAGCACGTGTGACAGACGTGACAGAGTCTGGAGATGCCGTGGAGAACGTTCTAGTGCATTCAACATTCTCCAGCATGACTGGTTTGGCGGTGGGTCAGTAATGGTGTGGGGTGGCATTTCTTTGGGGGGCCGCACAGCCCTCCGTGTGCTCGCCAGAGGTAGCCTGACTGCCATTAAGTACCGAGATGAGATCCTCAGACCCCTTGTGAGACCATATGCTGGTGCTGTTGGCCCTGGGTTCCTGCTAATGCAAGACAATGCTAGACCTCGTGTGGCTGGAGTGTGTCAGCAGTTCTTGCAAGAGGAAGGAATTGATACTATGGACTGGCCTGCCCGTTCCCCAGACCTGAATCCAATTGAGCACATCTGGGACATCATGTCTCGCTCCATCCACCAACGCCACGTTGCACCACAGACTGTCCAGGAGTTGGCGGATGCTTTAGTCCAGGTCTGGGAGGAGATCCCTCAGGAGACCATCCGCCACCTCATCAGGAGCATGCCCAGGCGTTGTAGGGAGGTCATACAGGGACGTGGAAGCCACACACACACACATCACACTGAGCCTCATTTTGACTTGTTTTAAGGACATTACATCAAAGTTGGATCAGCCTGTAGTGTGGTTTTCCACTTTAATTTTGAGTGTGACTCCAAATCCAGACCTCCATGGGTTGATACATTTGATTTCCTTTGATAATTTTTGTGTGATTTTGTCAGCACATACAACTATGTAAAGAAAAAAGTATTTAATAAGATTATTTCATTCATTCAGATCTAGGATGTGTTATTTTGTGTTCCCTTTATTTTTTTTGAGCAGTGTATAATATGCAAATGCAAAGAATTAAATCCATCTTTATCTATTTAAAATAATTAAGTAAAGGGGATGAGCTTTTTCTCAAATAACGTGCTGAAATGTTAAAGAATTAATGGCACTGAGCTTTGGCATTAATCAGACCTGGGACAGTCTTGCACACTTACTTCCTGTCATGTGCATGCAAATTTTTGTTTGTGTTTTCTGGCTCTTCTTTGTCCACTGATGTTAGATTTTATACTGACACATTGTGGCATGGAGGCATTAAGTTTGTTTGCTAACTGTATACAAACAAATTTAAGTTGATCTTTTGTTTTATTGATTTTCATGTTTTTCCATCTCACTCGACTGCTTGTTCTGATATTTTATTTCTCCACTTATACTCATTCTACATAAATTCACTACATTTAGATTTGCCAAATTGGTAACAAAAAAAAAAAATCAAGATATATTCTCTGCCAATGCAAAACTCTCCCGCCCAATGCTAAAGTGTTTAACCCCATAAAGCCTCCATCATATTTGATAGGTACATTTCTAAGGCCTCTAAATTGTCAAAATGATCAATATTTTGCTGAAAACCCTGTTGATCTCAAACTGCTATATGCCTTTTTTCTAAGAAATCTTTACTGATTTGTATTAAATGTAAGAATAACTTATTGTTAGTAAAACATCAGGATAAACACTTACCGGTCTGAAGCAAATTAAATTGTCTTGATTATACAGAAATAATTTTTTATATTATTATATGATATATCAGGCTTTAAAGGTACATTAATTTGTACGATCTAATGCATTGCACTTTTTTTTGTCTAAAAGCTCAATAAACCTAGATTTTTCTGACTAATATTTAATATCTCAAGCTTTAAAGAGAAGAAGATCAAGACCAAATGACTCACATCTGAAAAAGCTGACCTTGTGAAATTGCACAGGATGGACAAACTTTACCAGTTATTTTTGCAAGAATATGTGTCATTTAAGTCGGGAAGCCGTATGATGAGCAAAACACCAGGCTAGAGGATTCTGGGAAGTGTGCTCTCCCATGTCATCAAAGTCAAATACTGTAGGTCATGGTGAAACACCATCACCCATGACTAACACTACAGGAAACATCCTTCCACATTCACTCGCTCTCTCTCTGACTCTCATTCTCTAACATATTCTCGTGTTTCAGACAACTTTTTATAGAACAAAATCTTTGGTTCTTTTTGTGTCATTCTGGTGCTAAAAGACTGTCGCCGTTTATTCTTAGATACTAGCTGTTCCTTTCTCAGCCCACACAATTTCAGTGAACCAAATCAACTGGAATGCCGTACACACACACACACACACACACACACACACACACACACACACACACACACACACACACACACACACACACACTTACCTGCCAAACGAGGGCCTCCATGTGATCGGCAGTGTTCGAGAGGCAGATGCTGAGCACTAGCGTGTGGGAGGTTGAAGTGAGGACACTAGCGATGACGGCATCCCTCATGGAGAACGGCAGCATGGTATACACCACAAACACAATAAACAGGAAAAATGACACCTGCAAACAGAGTTAACAGAGCATTAGACTGCCATTTAACATCTACAGTTCAGAAATACAGGACAGAGATCAGTTCAGGATAAACACTGCATTTATTATCAACTAAGCTAAAAAACAAAAATGTTCTAATATTTTTTTGCTAATGTTCCCAATAAACAAAATGTTATTTTGAATGTCTCTGAATGTTTAAAGTGCCCCTCTTATGGTTTTTAGAATATCCTCTCTCATGCAGTGTGTTTGTGAATGTAAACCTTCTACAAAGTTGACGAAAGTGCACGATAAATAGCGAGCACCCTTTTGAAACCTAAAACAAATGGAACACCCTACGGTCTCATGAACTTAACGGACACATGCACGCGGTGGCTATTGTAAGTCCACAAGACCGTAAGTGTATGTGATGTGTGCCATTTGGGACAAGGCCATTGTTTCCCAAAAGAAAGAATCGACTCTGAACCGCCTAAACGAGTCAACTGTAATTAGAATCCCACTGCGTTACAGTTCTGCGTCACTATGAGACATTTGCATAATTCCCGCCTATTTTGTAGCCTATGTTATCCGCCGTGAACAACTTGACCTGCCCCCAAACAGCATTTTACTGACGACTGCTTCTCAAAGTTTAACAAGGGATTTGCAAAACGCTTGCTCTTGAAAGATGGGTCAGTAATAGTACCCAGTTTATTTGGACCAGCTTGCTCACAACCTGTAAGTATGAATAATTGTTGATGTATATTTTCTACCGGGTGTTCAAAATTCCTAGTTTTGTGTTAACTTATGTTATTACTGTCTTACTGCAAATCAGCTGAGGGTCACTATTACCTAAAACTGTGTCTATTAATACAGATTGTCTGTCGTTCTTACTACTTTGAGTAAAGATAAAGATTTTTTTTTAAAAATGTGCAAGATTTTTTTTGCAAACTTTACTGTTACATCAGCCATTCACGTTAGAACTCGGCTAGATATGCACCATTTTTGATACAGTTCCTGTGTACTGCAATAAATTAGAAATATACACGTCGGTTTGTTGATGGACATGCACTTGTTGCTGATGCTGATCTTGAGGAATTACAGTTGGAACATCTCATAATGTACCTCAAAATGAGTAGCGTATCACTGAGAAACGTCCTGCTTAAGTCATCCTTGCAATGAAGTTTTCGGGTTGAATAACTAGTTCTTCCGATATTTAATCATCGGACTCGTGCTCGGATTGATATGGTTAAATCGACGTCATCGTTACTGTCTTTACAGTGTCTACAATTGCTGAGGCCTGAGGAAGCCTCCGGAAAGAACTGATTTATTCACAAACATTATCGGGCACAAACATTTATTTTCTTGGTTATGCGAACGTTAAGGAAACACTCTATTTTATAATTTTGAAAACAAAGAACACTCTGTTACACCATGTCCTAACCAGACGCGATGTGACAGGCTCTCAATCAATGATGACAATTTGACATGTTTGTGTGCAAATGCCTTTATTACAGGAAAGTTTCAAGATTCTTAGTAAGGGAGACTAGAGCTCAATTTGACACTGATAGTCTTGCAAATACCAACCATCCTTAACCAATCAGCCACTTATATATTTGAACTAAAATCAATAACAGACTCAAAAGTTGTTAAAAATTCAAAATGATCTGCGTGTATTGGTGTAATGCATTTTGCGCTAACATTATAGGTGTATAATTTATTAGTGCTCTGGCTAGGCTGTCCAATACAGTATGCATTTTTTAAAAGATTTTTATATAACAGCATTTTTAACCTGCAACCTGTCTTAACAGCATGTTTACGAAGGCAATCTTGCTGCACAAAATGTGCTGCTCAAACTATTCATTCTGAAATGATCAGGGACACTGTTAAAAATAAACTTTTAACAGCCATTTTTTCCTAACACTGGGATCCTTCAGAATAATATAAAGCTACACACAGCTAAGCAGCACAAGATTTGGCAAACTTTTCCACATTTTACTCTTATCATTAGTTTATGTGATGTTTAGGAAAAATAGTATATATCCTGCTTTCATTTTATTAACTCACACAATAGTTTATTAACTCACACATTGACGTAAATAAGAGGAAAAACCGTGGGAGCTCGTGTGTTGATGCATTTATCATCAGAAAGTTGCCTAAATTCAGTTTAGTAAATTTACTTTTTTGGCTGAAAAGAAAAATTTATGTTCTGAAAGTTTGAGTGTGTTTTCAGTGTACATAATTTTTTTATCTCAAAAGATCATATAATATAATATATTAAAAAAAACTATTTGCAGAGTTTACAAGATATATTTTGCCCTTTGCACCATTTTTTGCAATGGGATATTTCTCATAGATGAAAAGAAATTCAGATGTATATGCATATATATATTATATACTGGCAAATTTCATAAGGAGTGCAGCTCTAACACATAATATAAAGTCATAATTTAGTTTTTCGTGACAATATTCCATCTTCTTTCTGACTACTGGCTGTTGTTGCTACTGTGTCTTTGACATCATGATGACATATGAATAACATGTTTTTGCAGCTTATTTTCCATAAATGGAGGTAGACTGGAAAGTGAGCTTTGCACTACCAACATTCACATATTTCAAAAGAAAAAGGAAAATCTGACAAAGTTGAATTAGTCAACGTTAATGCTTAATTAATATAATTAAAAATGAGCAATACATTTGTTATATGATTTATACTATTTGTTAACATTAGTTAATAAAAATAAAAATATTATTTGTTAGTTCATGCTAGCAAGTCCATTAAATAATATTAAAGGTTGTATCAGTGATTTCAGGCCCAAAAATAAATGTCTAATCTTTCCTAACGATCCGCTAGCTGCCCATCCCATAAGCAGGCTGTCAAAAAAACGCATCTCTGTAGGCAGCCTAGGCTCTGAGATCTGCACACAAAACAAATGGGTACAACCACCACTCAAAACCAAAATAAACAGTGTTCCAACCAATCACCGACAGGGGCGGGTTTTGTGAGGTTTTGAGCTCCTGCACGGCTGGACGCGAAGTCGGAGCAACACCTGCCCCTGAGACAGAGACGCGTTTTTTTGACGGCATGCTTATGGGGTGGGCAGCTAGCGAATCGTTAGGAAAGATTAGACATTTATTTTTGGGCCTGAAATCACTGATACAACCTTTAACAGATACAACTTTTGATTTGACTAATGTATCAGTTGTCACGGTGTGGTTCAGGCAGAGGAACGAGGAGTCCGGAATATCGGTAAAGATAACTTTTAATATATATACAACACAGGCAGAAAGTCAGGAACAAGGGCGCCACACGGGCTAACAACAAACAAACATTGACCGACCAAGACTGAATGAACCAAGGGAACTAAATACACGGAGGAATCAGACATAACAAGGTGAAAACAGGTGACACTGATGATGATAACGAGGGACAGGCTGGTAAGTGAGGGAGTGAGTTCAGGTGAGGAGACAAGGAGGATTCTGGGGAGTGTAGTGAAGACGAAGACAGACAGGTGCAGACGAAGACTGTGACAGAACGCCCCCCTCAACAAGGCGCGACCTCGCGCCGTAGAACATCAAAGGGGTGGGGGGGCGGGCGCCCTGAAGGCTGGCCAGGGCGTGACCAAACTAGGAGGGGAACCCTCCAGGGCGGAGCAGGACGTGCAGGCGGCCAGGGCGGAGCAGGACGTGCAGGCGGCCAGGGCGGAGCAGGACGTGCAGGCGGCCAGGGCGGAGCAGGACGTGCAGGCGGCCGGGGCGGAGCAGGACGTGCAGGCGGCCGGGGCGGAGCAGGACGTGCAGGCGGCCGGGGCGGAGCAGGACGTGAAGGCGGCCGGGGCGGAGAGACCCCCTCGGGCGGCCACGGCGGAGAGGACCCTTCGGGCGGCCACGGCGGTGAGGACCCTTCGGGCGGCCACGGCGGTGAGGACCCTTCGGGCGGCCACGGCGGTGAGGACCCTTCGGGCGGCCATGGCGGTGAGGACCCTTCGGGCGGCCATGGCGGAGAGACCCCCTCGGGTGGCCATGGCGGAGAGACCCCCTCGGGTGGCCATGGCGGTGAAGACCCTTCGGGTGGCCATGGCGGAGAGACCCCCTCGGGTGGCCATGGTGGAGAGACCCCCTCGGGTGGCCATGGCGGTGAAGACCCTTCGGGTGGCCATGGCGGAGAGACCCCCTCGGGTGGCCATGGCGGAGAGACCCCCTCGGGTGGCCATGGCGATGACCTATGGCCCCCCCCCAAAAAATTCTTGGGGAGAGTGACTGGATGAGGGACAGGCTCTGGGACCGGCTGGGCAGACGTGACGTGAACAGTCTCTGGCTGGGCAGACGGGACGTGAACAGTCTCTGGCTGGGCAGACGGGACGTGAACAGTCTCTGGCTGGGCTAGCGGTGAAGGCCCGGCTATGCTGGACGGAACCAGCGGTGAAGGCTCTGGAGGGCTGAACGGGACCAGCGAAGAAGGCTCTGAAGGGCTGGACGGGACCAGCGGGGAAGGCTCTGGCTCGGCAGGCGTGACGCGAAGCACTGGCTCGGCAGGCATGCAGGGAAGCTCAGGCTCGGCAGGGCTGCAGGGAACGTGAAGCTCAGGCTGGACGTGGCTGACGTGAAGCTCTGGCTGGACGTGGCTGACGTGAAGCTCTGGCTGGACGTGGCTGACGTGAAGCTCCGGCTGGACGGTCTCCGGCTGGACGGTCTCCGGCTGGACGGTCTCCGGCTGGACGGTCTCCGGCTGGACGGTCTCCGGCTGGACGGTCTCCGGCTGGACGGTCTCCGGCTGGACGGTCTCCGGCTGGACGGTCTCCGGCTGGACGGTCTCCGGCTGGACGGTCTCCGGCTGGACGGTCTCCGGCTGGACGGTCTCCGGCTGGACGGTCTCCGGCTGGACGGTCTCTGGCGGTGAAGGCTCTGTGCTGGACGGGACCAGCGGTGAGGGCTCTGTGCTGGACGGCTCTGTGCTGGACGGGACCAGCGGTGAGGGCTCTGTGCTGGACGGGACCAGCGGTGAAGGCTCTGTGCTGGACGGGACCAGCGGTGAAGGCTCTGTGCTGGACGGGACCAGCGGTGAAGGCTCTGTGCTGGACGGGACCAGCGGTGAAGGCTCTGTGCTGGACGGGACCAGCGGTGAAGGCTCTGTGCTGGACGGGACCAGCGGTGAAGTCTCTGTGCTGGACGGGACCAGCGGTGAAGGCTCTGTGCTGGACGGGACCAGCGGTGAAGGCTCTGTGCTGGTCGGGACCAGCGGTGAAGGCTCTGTGCTGGACGGGACCAGCGGTGAAGGCTCTGTGCTGGACGGGACCAGCGGTGAAGGCTCTGTGCTGGACGGGACCAGCGGTGAAGGCTCTGTGCTGGACGGGACCAGCGGTGAAGGCTCTGTGCTGGACGGGACCAGCGGTGAAGGCTCTGTGCTGGACGGGACCAGCGGTGAAGGCTCTGTGCTGGACGGGACCAGCGGTGAAGGCTCTGTGCTGGACGGGACCAGCGGTGAAGGCTCTGTGCTGGACGGGACCAGCGGTGAAGGCTCTGTGCTGGACGGGACCAGCGGTGAAGGCTTTGTGCTGGACGGGACCAGCGGTGAAGGCTCTGTGCTGGACGGGACCAGCGGTGAAGGCTCTGTGCTGGACGGGACCAGCGGTGAAGGCTCAGTGCTGGACGGGACCAGCGGTGAAGGCTCTGTGCTGGACGGGACCAGCGGTGAGGAAGGCTCTGTGCTGGACGGGACCAGCGGTGAGGAAGGCTCTGTGCTGGACGGGACCAGCGGTGAGGAAGGCTCTGTGCTGGACGGGACCAGCGGTGAAGGCTCTGTGCTGGACGGGACCAGCGGTGAAGGCTCTGTGCTGGACGGGACCAGCGGTGAAGGCTCTGTGCTGGACGGGACCAGCGGTGAAGAAGTCTCTGGGTGGACGGTCACTGGTGCGGGCTGGACAGTCTCTGGAGCGGACTGGACGGGGCTGGACGGAACCAGCGATGAGGAAGGCTCGGGTTCGGCAGGACAAGACTCAAGGCCCACTGTGAGGGAGGATCCACAAACCCATAAGGTGCGGTCGATGAACTTGACAAAAGGGAGATGAAGATCTCCCAACAGCAGCATCTGGGCGAGTAGATCGTCCATCCCACTCCAGAATTGTTGCTTGAGAGATTCCTCATCTCTACTTACATCTTGAAAGAGGTTGATATAGACCTCCACATACTCCTCCAGTGATCGCCCATTCTGGGAAATCCAGTGATCAGCCTTCCTGCTAACTCTCTTTTTCCTCATGGTCGGTCAATCTGTCACGGTGTGGTTCAGGCAGAGGAACGAGGAGTCCGGAATATCGGTAAAGATAACTTTTAATATATATACAACACAGGCAGAAAGTCAGGAACAAGGGCGCCACACGGGCTAACAACAAACAAACATTGACCGACCAAGACTGAATGAACCAAGGGAACTAAATACACGGAGGAATCAGACATAACAAGGTGAAAACAGGTGACACTGATGATGATAACGAGGGACAGGCTGGTAAGTGAGGGAGTGAGTTCAGGTGAGGAGACAAGGAGGATTCTGGGGAGTGTAGTGAAGACGAAGACAGACAGGTGCAGACGAAGACTGTGACATCAGTAAGTATTTTTCATTGTTAGTTCATGTTAACTAATGCAGTTAACCTATGTTATCAAACGGAACCTCATTGTAAAGTGTTACCGAAAAAGATATATGAAGAGAAAATGGGCAATATGTTTTTTTTAATATATTTTATATTATATTATATTTTCTATTACTATTTCTGTTTTCTATTATCTATATATAATGTTAGTCTACATGTCTTGCACCAAAACAAGCAATAAACTAAACAAGAGGGCCAGAAATCTTGTAAAAGTAAATGTGGACAGTAATATGCCAATATGTGCTCATGTTTGTGACATCATGTTGACATCTGATTGGCATGTTTTTGCAGCTTAATTTCCATAAATGTACGATGAGGTAGAGTGTAAAAAGTGAGCATTGCACTGTATGCTTACACTATTCTGAACGATTTCAGAATCTTTGTGCAGCACTGCCTCATTTGAAGGTCTCTGGATAAAAGCCTCTGCTGAATGGATAAATGTAAATATTTCTTGTTTCAAAAGAACAAGAAAAATCCTGCTTTGCATGCATGTCCCCTTTAAATGATCCGTAGTCTTTTAGTTAGTGCCAAACTCCAGGTTTCCTCACATTTTTAACGCTTGAAGGATGTTATACACTCATAAATATTCTAAAGCTTATGTTTCACATTTTCTTACACGAAGTGCTGTTTTTTGTGAGTGAGGGCTCAATATAGCACCGGAGGAGTGGCAGATAGGGCACTGGACGACAGCAAAGCCTAATGGATTTCTGGCTTGGTCACTCTTACAGACCACACACACACAAACACACACACACACATACACACTGCCAAAAAACAAACAGATTGCAGGGAAGTGATTTTTTCAGACAAAACATGTCTTGAGCCTTATCGATTGCCATTTCCACTCTTTCCGCCACAGAGGAGGATCAGAGAATCTGTCAGAAATGGTTACATTTGGCTTGTGAAGGATAGAGAATCCCCTAGCAGACAGAATGCTCTGATGGGCTCTCAGGCCGAGGCGTCTCGCACTTTAATCTCGGATTGCTCGGATAGTTTGAGTTTTGGCTGTGTTTCACTTCAAGTTTTGAAGTGTCGGGAGTTCAGCCTCAAGACTTGGCAAGGGTAAATGGTTAATTTCTCCAACGAACTGATTGCTTGCCAGTTCCATGCCTGCTTAGGGTTATGGTCTATCTGCTCACAGGATTAAGACTGGCAGTTCAATTCAGTTGTTTTATACTACATCAGCCCAGGTTTTAGAGCTGAATCCCAAATATTCACTTCTTGTCCCAGCACATGTCTGGGGACTAGATTCAGGAACATGGCATCAAGCATAATGAAACGACGTGCCTCGAAGACAGAAATCAAGCATTATACAATATCAAAATGATAGATCAATGATAAAATTCTAAAACCTATTTTCAAATTTAAATTAGATTCTGAATCCCAGATTTTCATTGTGGACTGGATGCCACTTTCCATATAGTGAAGTACTATTTTTCATCTAGCCAGTCTTAGTAATCATGACTTGTTTGGCTGAGAACAAATAGAGTCACAGCTGGGTTGAGCTCTGTGAAACTCTCAGATCTCATTTGGAGTGGTTTGCTCATATTAATGAGTTATGGATTATCACAAACATGCAGTACCTGCCAATTCGATTTGCATAGGTTTTGACTGCGCATCACTGATTTCCCATTTGCCCTAGAAGGTAAAAATGTTCAGCAGCCCGACTCAAAGCCAAAGAATCCAAATATCATCAATCCAATCTGATGATATTTTAAAATATTAACAAGTCTAATTATAATTTAGCTCATTATTAATGTGTCCCTGTAGAGAATCTGATTATTTGAGTTGATAAAAGATTTTATAATCATCCACCATGTCTGATTCTTTAAATACATTTTCAGCTGAACTATTCCTGGATCAGGGTTATTAAACTGAAACTAAAAAGATAAAAGTTGTCACTTGAAAAACAATAAACTTTAACTGAAATAAAACAAGAATTTTTTTTAATTTAGTTTAAAAATAACTAACGCTAAAGCTGAAGTATGAAAAACTAATAAAAATGACAAAATTACAAAACAAAATGACTAAACCTTTAAGTAAAAATAATAAACAGAGCAATTCCAAGAGGGTCATCACACCATCGGTGCTCGGGCCCTAATTAAAATGAAAAAATATATTATACAATTAAAAACTAACTAAAAATATTAAAGTTAGGGTGTGCAGTTTTGAGGAGTTAATTTGTCTATATAAAGTCTATGCAAATACATATGACAGGCAGGTAGGACATCCTATCATTGCATTCGGACCGAATGCAATCATTGGACAAACAGTTTTTGGTCCTGTGATTTCCACAGAAGATATATAATTTTTTTAATGTTTAGACACCTTCTATTATTAATCACTATCAGGATGTGAAGAGAGCTTCAACCAGTATAACAATAAGTGTTTATGAAAAACATTGCCTACCATAACTTTAATAAAATCTAAAATAGTGTCTCAAAAATAACACTATCCTGGATATCAAACAAGGCAATGGGATATTTCTCATAAATTAAAAGAAATTCAGATGTGAATGCATATATATTTATATATATTCTATACTAGCAAATTTCATAAGGAGTGCAAGCTCTAACACATAATATAAAATCACATTACCTTAAATTGTCTTTTCAGCATAGACTTTATATAGAGATCAGAGTTATGTTATATTATGATGTTATTGCTATATTGATCTGGTATATTGTGTTTGTATATCATTGCTATAAGATCATCACATAAAATGTAATAATAACATATGCAAAGCATATTGTTCAAGGGTTGCTAAGGAAACAGATGGTAGTAAATTCACAAGATACACTTAGAAGGGTCGCTTTTTCATAGTGAATAAGATTATGTGGTCTACAGGGATCTTAATGTCCAGTTAACCAGTCTGCACTGCTTTTGTATTAGAAAAGCAAATGGAAATAATCTGATAATCTGAAAGCCTTCCATTAAAAGAATGATTATAGAACATATAACATATAAGAAGTACCGCTGTCATCAAATACAGACCCAAACACATTTCCAGGACTCCGGAAGAACTGAAATAAAGGGGGTGAAATGGGGGTAATTACCACACAACATAACTTTATTTTGATGGTCCCCATTAGATATTCTGTTGACTATAATAACATTGCCCCTAACCTAACCTAACCTAACCTAACCTAACCTAACCTAACCTAACCTAACCCTAACTCTACTAATACTCTAATGTGAGTTAGTTGACATGTAGGTGCAATGCTACTTATAGTCAACAGAATGTCTAAAAGGGGCCATCAAAATAAAGTGTTACCCAACATTTAAATTATTAAACAATTGGTGTGACAATGCAGCAAATTTATATAACTGTATAAAACTGCAAATTTGAGATATCAGTGACTGTAGTGGCAGTGCTAACTAGGTCATTCTAAGAAAGCTGTGCGTGCATCCCCATGACTTACTGTACTGATATTATTAACAACTTACAACATACTCACATTATTTGATAGATTTAACATAGATTTGTTTATGTGAAATGCAAAGATTTTTTTTTTAAGTTTTACTTAACTAAAAATATTTTAATGTTATTATTAATATTAATAATTAATATTCTATTTTCCTCTCGTTTTGCCATTACATAGCTCAAAGAGGTATGTTTCTCTCACAGTCTTTATCTGTATTTCATGATGTTTCGACTTATCTTTACTTTGTTAATCTCAATAGTTTCAGTCTGTTATGAGTGAAAAAAAAATCACAGTGATAACTTAAAATACTGTTCTTAACAAAATGTACAGGAATATTAACTGTAAAAATGCTATTTAAAGCCAGGTAACTATCCCTTGTAATGTTGTGGGTCAATTCGACCAATGCAAATGTTGTTGGAAATACTGGATTTTTGCGGGTCAATTTGTTCAAATTTATTTTTAATTTGTGAGAAGTATTAATATTAAAGTTTTACTGTTTTTACCTGATGTTTTTGTTTTTCATGAATTGTACGGAATCCAATTAGGGTCATTTGGACCCGCTACAACCCGCTACCTAGAATCTAACCAAGGTATGCAGGAGAGCATCTCTGAACGAAAAACACGTTGAAACAATATATATATATATTTACATTCAATTATAATGAGTAATTTATTTGTCTAATTTTGAGCACTACAACTAAAATTTACTACCAGAATTCAACACATTACTCAATACAGTAACTTTACCACATACATTCTTGACAGCAGTGGCAGCTGGTGCTTTTCAAATGTAGGGATGCACACCTGTCAATAGCAAAGATTGTGTATTCACATACATTTTGTATCATAGTGACAGTCTGCAATGCTGCTTAAAGCTGCTTCCATGTCCCACAACATGCTTCCTGCACCATCCTAGAGCAATTCCCACTGATTTACAGATTTGACTCTGCCAGCTTATCTGAGGGAGGCATTTTCCTTTTGCCCTTCTCCTTAAAAAGTATTTAAAAAATTGACTCAAAGTCTGCCTCCTTCTCTCTCATCACTTAATTAGTTCCCCAGCATTTCTTTACATCCTTCATATAATGCTTTTAATCTGCACCTCTGTCAACACCAAACTGTGGGAAATGGGGGTCCGCGCCGCGGAGCTGTCCGTGTTTTCAGTGGTCTTTTCTCCGCAAGGTTGGCGTAAATTGAGTATGGCTGCCTTTTGTTTCTCTGCTGGCTCTGACCTCAATTATGTTCTCTCTTCTGTACAACACAAAAAAGGCTGTTGGCTTTTCATGGGCGACTCTAATGGAGAACTGCTGCTGTAGGTTAATGATGCCTGCATTACAGACCTGTAAGGAACAGTGAGGGCTTTTCATCTGCAATAGTACCTCGACCCATGCTGGTGACAATGTCCGGGACTCCATAGTTTTTTTGAAGTGTTGCAAAACAACTGCAAGTACACTCTCAGAAAAAAAGGTACAAAAGCTGTCACTGGTGCGGTACCTTTTCAAAAGGTACACTTTTGTTCCTTTTAGGTACTAATATGTACATTTTAGGTGCTAGTACCATTAAGGTACCAATATGCACCCTTTAGGTACAAAAGTGTACCTTTTCAAGAGGTACCGCCCCAGTGACAGCTTTTGTACCTTTTTTTCCTGAGATTGTATATAGCTTGTTAGCACTCAAGCAATGTGGCTGTGTGACTTAAGTTGTGATGTTTAGTGGTATAGTGTGTAGCTTAAAAGGCTACAGTAAAAAACAGGAAATTAAATAGGATATAGCCTAATAGAGCTCTTTAAGTCTTCAACTACTGTAGACATAGCTATTGTGCCATTCATTTAGACTTAGACTCTTTGCTAATTAGTACTTTGCTGGAGTACTGTGAGTCCTAATTAGGTGGTAGCTTATTCAGTTCGCCTGAACCCAACTAGTTCTTCGTATCACGTATGTGAAGTCTTATTAGTAGGCTTTTTTGAGTTTCCTCCATTAGACGTCTGGGGTCCTTTAGAGCTAAACCTTCAGTCACACAATGTTGGCCCAGACTGCACCAACCTTAAGGGGTAATTTATATGGCAGTGCCCTGATAAAAATACCTGTGTATCTGCTCCTCACAATAGGGTTGTGGATGCCGCTAGATTCTTAACTTAACTAAGGTTCAACAGTTTTAGCAGTTGGCACTGTTTAGCACGACTACAGTGATCCATACTCTATACCAGTACCAACACAACAAAAACCAGCCTTGAACAGATAAAGTAACAAGGTTTAGCAGGATACCATGGCCCAGTTAGCTCCTGGTGGTAGATGTTGTAACTACACCATCTGGCTGTAAAAAAGCATCTTTCTCCACTGATGGCCATTCAAAATTACGAGCATCTGAGGCGGAGCCAGGGTGCCCCAGGACTGAGGCGATGCCGGTGTGATGGGGGGCTGAGGTGTACCCAAAGGGAAGTAGGAGAGCACTGTATTTGTAGTCCAGATCTTCAGTAGGCTACATGTCTAGCAATACTCCTGGTCACATGGCATTTATGACTCGAGGGAACCAACTGGGTCAAAACAAAAAACACAAAAGCAAAGAAAAAAAAAAAAAAAAAAAAAAAAAGAAAAAGCAAAGCAAAAAGCAAAGCAAAGCAAAACAAAAAGCAAAGCGCAAAGTAAAGCAAAACAAAACAAAATAAAACAGCTATTAAGAGAGCACAATCAGATTATTATCAGACTCTTGGTATCCATAACCTCACTTCTGATGACATCTCTCCAGGGTAGTGAGCATAATTTATTGCCGACAACTCAAAATGGATGACATGTAGGTGCCACCCAGCTCTTACTGAAGTAGCTTCTGGTGAAATGTTGCCATCCTTTGATCCAGAGCCAGTTTGTGTCATACATGCATATCTCATCATTTCCAGATCACTGAGCCTATCCAAGTTATTAAGTCCTGTCAAGCAAACAGCCCGGGTGACTCATGGCGAGGTACATTTACTCCTGCACCGAACAGCCAATCTCTCCTCTTACAGCCACAGTAAGTATAACTCAATAGCTGTTTATAAAAGACAACCAAACTGTAGATGTTTTTGCCATCTTGTTGAGTGGTGGCTAAGCTGATTGCACCTCTTTAACAGAGCAGAGCGAGAAAAAAAAGGCAAAAAAAAAAAAAAGCAAAGTGTTCGAACAAGGCAAGCAATATTTAATACCCGATTCATTTTATGGATGCAAAAAATAGTGCCGATTGTCATAATTACTCTAAGACATGCATTTATGTTAAGATTGTGTCACGGTCATTAGCCAGACTCTTGTGTTAAGCGGTGTTCAATGAACTAATGAATGATTCAGTGCGCAGAACAGCTCACTCACTAAAATTCATGAATTACTGTGCAAATGACTGAAAGAAAATGACACCATGTTAGTGAATATCTGCATGATTGTAGAGCGCTTTCCATACAAACAATTTACTTGCACATCTACATCCGACAGTTGTGTTTTATGCATAGCGAATACTGAATTCTGGGGCGCTTCAGTATGATAAAATGTAAATTTTGGAGTGATAGCCGTAGAGGTCAAAGGCAGATACTGAAGAACAATGACTAAAATGACTGAAGAATGAAATGGAGAGCTATGAAAGTGTTGTCACTCAAGTCTCACCTGGTCCCATGGACAGATGATCCCACCATAGAACATAAAGAGGTAACCCATGGCAACCAGACAGCCCCAGATGAGGAGGGAAAAAAGGCGGAGAAGCTTTTTGAAGACTGACTCGATGCAGACGAGGATGAAGATGGTGAGAAAAATGGCCAGAGTTGTGGGCACAGTCATGATGAAGGCCATGTGGTCCTCCATTTTCTGTGGAAACATAATGACAGTTCATGGCTCGTTCACTCATGCATTCACTAGCTAATAAAGAAGAGAACATTTTATTAACATATGCTGAAAAAGAACAGATTAAAAAAAGACAAGGCATAGTCCACTCGCACATTTACAGCAGGATTCAATTCAAAGAACTGAAAGATTTTTCTATGATTCAATGCCAAAATAGTGAAATAGACAAACTGTGACCTTAACCCTAGACTCTTGACCTCTTATGTTTGCCCAAACTTTTCCATTAACCTAATGGTTCTGTCAGAGTGAGATAGTAGTGTTCTTAATGTTGAACTATTAATTAATATGGACAATTAACATTTGAAAAAATTATTGCACTCAAACTGCTATCGGAATACGGTTATTTGAAAATAGGTTTGTGCTCATAAAATGTAATCAAATAATTAATGCACATTAGACAACATTTGCAACCCATTTCACTTCCGTAATGTGCCATATTTTTTAGAAAACAGGATATGCAATTAAATATTTTTGGCAGGACTTGACTTTATCAACTCAGAGTTGGTTAATATAAAGTGGGCATTTCATAAAAGTATCCATGCGACTTGTTCTCTAATATACTCTAATCTATGTCTTCTGAATTCATACATGAGGAAAAGTGACATTTACATCATTATGCACTGATAGTCAAGCTCCCTCCAGTGAGCTGAAATCAGATTGAGTTTAACTTGAGAATCAGATCAGTCCAATTTGAATGAATCATTCAGACTGATTTTGTGAACCAGATAGACACTGATTCATCACTCATACAGTATGTACCACTTTTATGGTCTTTTTTAAATAAAATAATTTCTATAGGCCTATAGCTTTCATTTTTATTTCAGTGGTAGTCATTTTAGTATTTAAACTTAAATGTATTTATTTTAGTTAGTTGGCAAGGCTACATTTCTAGTTCCCTTTCAAAGTGAAACCTAAACACTGCGTCTTGGTATTGACGCTATAGGGAACGGTGTCTAAGGCACGTACGGTCTTATGTTAAGTAAGGGAATTATGAGGCATAAGTAGGGCCACATGGAATCTGTGCCCGCAGACTTCCGAAGAAACCTCTGCAGATTTCCGCAGATTGTAGTGCCCGTTATTGACAAGTACGACCTGCGTGTGTATGATTAATTTCTACTATTTGCTACTGCAATACCGCCGCAGGTTCATGTACTACACATCACATACCGTACTCAAGTAACCGTTCATCTTCAGCATTTCATCGTCAGATACACTCAGAAACCCGTCAAAATAAAAGTTCGGTTTAATGTGAAAAAATTATTACCGAAATACTATATTACTATTGTACAATAGAATCGAACATACTTCTCAAAGTAATAATAACAATAGGCTAATAATAATATATATGATAATTTTAAGGAATATCAAACAATTTCACATTATTTTATTTTATTACAAACCTTTTGATTGGCACAAAAATAAGCCAATGTAAAGGCTTAGAAAAAAAAACAAAAACAAACAAACACCAGTTTCTTAAAAAAATACTGTGAAGCAGTTTTTTGTTATCAAACCTCCCAGCACTAAAATATTAACACATTGTATGGTGCTTTCATGCATAACATATATAAACAATAATATCTTATTCTTATACAGTGAAGAAAATAAGTATTTGAACACCCTGCTATTTTGCAAGTTCTCCCACTTACAAATCATGGAGGGGTCTGAAATTGTCATCGTAGGTGCATGTCTACTGTGAGAGACATAATCTAAAAAATAAAATCCAGAAATCACAATGTATGATTTTGTAACTATTTATTTGTAAGATACAGCTGCAAATAAGTATTTGAACACCTGAGAAAAACAATGTTAATATTTGGTACAGTAGCCTTTGTTTGCAATTACAGAGGTCAAACGTTTCCTGTAGTTTTTCACCAGGTTTGCACACACTGCAGGAGGGATTTTGGCCCACTCCTCCACACAGATCTTCTTTAGATCAGTCAGGTTTCTGGGCTGTCGCTGAGAAACACGGAGTTTGAGCTCCCTCCAAAGATTCTCTATTGGGTTTAGGTCTGGAGACTGGCTAGGCCATGCCAGAACCTTGATATGCTTCTTACAGAGCCATTCCTTGGTTATCCTGGCTGTGTGCTTTGGGTCATTGTCATGTTGGAAGACCCAGCCTCGACCCATCTTCAATGCTCTAACTGAGGGAAGGAGGTTGTTCCCCAAAATCTTGCAATACATGGCCCCGGTCATCCTCTCCTTAATACAGTGCAGTCGCCCTGTCCCATGTGCAGAAAAACACCCCCAAAGCATGATGCTACCAACCCCATGCTTCACAGTAGGGATGGTGTTCTTGGGATGGTACTCATCATTCTTCTTCCTCCAAACACGGTTAGTGGAATTATGACCAAAAAGTTCTATTTTGGTCTCATCTGACCACATGACTTTCTCCCATGACTCCTCTGGATCATCCAAATGGTCATTGGCAAACTTAAGACGGGTCTTGACATGTGCTGGTTTAAGCAGGGGAACCTTCCGTGCCATGCAAGATTTCAAACCATGACGTCTTAGTGTATTACCAACAGTAACCTTGGAAATGGTGGTCCCAGCTCTTTTCAGGTCATTGACCAGCTCCTCCCGTGTAGTTCTGGGCTGATTTCGATCATTGAGACCCCACGAGGTGAGATCTTGCATGGAGCCCCAGTCCGAGGGAGGTTGACAGTCATGTTTAGCTTCTTCCATTTTCTAATGATTGCTCCAACAGTGGACCTTTTTTCACCAAGCTGCTTGGCAATTTCCCCGTAGCCCTTTCCAGCCTTGTGGAGGTGTACAATTTTGTCTCTAGTGTCTTTGGACAGCTCTTTGGTATTGGCCATGTTAGAATTGGATTCTTACTGATTGTATGGGGTGGACAGGTGTCTTTATGCAGCTAACGACCTCAAACAGGTGCATCTAATTTAGGATAATAAATGGAGTGGAGGTGGAAATTTTAAAGGCAGACTAACAGGTCTTTGAGGGTCAGAATTCTAGCTGATAGACAGGTGTTCAAATACTTATTTGCAGCTGTGTCTTACAAATAAATAGTTAAAAAATCATACATTGTGATTTCTGGATTTTTTTTTCTCGATTATGTCTCTCACAGTAGACATGCACCTTCGATGACAATTTCAGACCCCTCCATGATTTCTAAGTGGGAGAACTTGCAAAATAGCAGGGTGTTCAAATACTTATTTTCTTCACTGTATCTATATCTTATACATATATAACCATTCCGCATAATTCCGCAGATTCTTCCAAAAGTTTAGCACAGAAATCACAAAAAAAGTCTGCAGATTCCGTGTAGCCCTGGGCTAAGTCTTGAGGCACGTGTAAACAAACAGCAATAATCATTGGCAGACTGTAGTTCATGATGTCACATGCAGAGCAGTAGTGAGTATAAAAGGGCCTTTTCTGTCTTCAGGAGCCGCTTTTGTTTTATTTTTTTATGTGCCTATAAGGTAAGAGTCCGTTGGAGCATGTTCGACTCCCGGGAGAGCTGGATGAGATCATTATGTTGCATTTGCATCAAGAAAGTTGCTTGATTTTCTGCAACTCAGTGCAGAACTGTCACTGTTAAACTTGCACTGTGTGATTGACAGCGCCAGTGATTATAAACAATTTTGAGATAAAGAACGTCTGACTGCAGGTTACATTAATCATTACATCTCAGAAATCACTGATAACAGATTAGGTATTAGAATTAACACGATTACTTATATTTGTGGGATTACTGTCGAGTCCATTTCTTGCAGCAAAAGTCTGTTTACAAAGCCTATGCTGAAAAAGCGACTGATTTACCAAAGAATCCACAGTGAAACATATTTAAAATAATAATAAAACAAAACTTAGTATTATGACCCTTTGGAAGGTATAGTTATAATTAGTCCAGTAATCCTGTATCTCTCTTCTCTCCTCATCTCACTAATGCGCCAGTGAGTGGGACCAAGGATGCAATGATGTAGAAGTAGGCATTGATCTGATTCTACAGAGGCAGTCTTTCATCGCACTAATGCCATAATGTGACCAAATTCTAAACGAGTCATTTTCTGAGCTTTGTTTCAATAAAGGACTAACAAGGAAGTTTTGAGTTCTGAAACTTACAGGATGTTTTAATAGCACAATGACCTCTTACATATCAGAAGATCAATGGAAATTTGATTTCTCTCTGAAAATTCATGGCCCCTTTAAGTAGGGTCTAAGCACCACTGCGGCTTCCTTTGGGTTTAGAGCCTGGGTGATGAGCGCTATTAGGCAAAGAGCATTGTGTCCTGCTCTCATTTGCCTCCCTTTCCTAAGCAAGGATAAGGATGTATGCTCCACCTTGGAGGAGTGTCAATACCAAAGGTTGGCAGGCCGGACATAGTTACCCATTCTTGGTCTATACTGAGGTGCTAATCACTGAGATTGTTAGCACCTTGCATGCTCCCTTTGGTAGGCTGTTCAAGAACCCCTTAGAGTAGATCAGGTTGAATGGAACTATGATGGCAAAATCACAAGAGTCCCTCCGGTTTGTTTACCTCCAACTGTTGTTGGGTTTTGAAGAAGGGATGTATGCTTCCCTTTGGTGAGGTGCTTCTACAGGTCTCTCCAGATGATCAGTGTTACAACTGATGATAGTGGTGGATTGCCGATGCTGTCCCTCATTGTTCTATGGTCAGCCATTAACTATAGTGAATCCTGGAGAAGTGCCTTTACTCAAGCCAAGATACTAGCTTTTCTCATCTAATTACTTTAGGGTCATTAAAATGGAGTAGAGGCTCCCCTGTGGTGTGGTAGAAGCGAAGGGTGTAGTTGGAAATGCTCTATACGGTAGGGTGCTCCCTAAGAGCCGTGTCAAAATACTGGCACGATGTGCCTGGCATAGCTGAGGCTATGTTGGTTATTTTCCCTTTAGAGCTCTGCTCTTGGGGCCATATAGGGCTGAGGTCTATAAGGGAGTGTAACAGCCGGGACTTCCCTTGCTGTAGTAGAGCATTGAAGCTTGTAGAACGGAGTAATCCATAGAGTTAATTTATGCTATGCCCACTATGTTGTGCACATTCTGAGTAGTGAGGCTGGCATTCCTCAGTATTGCGAAGTGGGTATTACCATACCAATGATTATGTTTAAGTTTTTCACGTTGTTTTCATATTTTATTTCAGCCTTATTTCAAGTACCTGAAAAGATTTTTAATAGCTTTAGTTTTAGTTAACAATAACAAAGTGGCATGAGGATGAATAAATTATGATATAATGTTTATTTTTATAAAAGTATATATGGTCAATTTAATTTCATGCTGATTTTAAAGACGCAAAAAAGACCTGTATGAAATATTAGCATGTTACCACAGCCTTTCATTAAAGGTGCCCTAGAATGTGAAATTGAATTTAGTTTGGCATAGTTAAATAACAAGAGTTCAGTACATTGACATGACATACAGTGAGTCTCAAACACCATTGTTTTCTCCTTCTTACTTAAATCTCGTTTTTGAAAAACACCTCTGAAAAACAGGCGAATTTCCACATAATACCGACTGTGACGCAACAGTCGGGATCATTAATACGTACGACTCCAAAAATCTGCATATGCCAGCCCATGTTCAATGACAGGCGGAACTGCGCAGCCGAAGCATAGCAGTTGTTCAGTGTTTGGGTGTACAAATGAACACAAAAGGTATTTAGTTCCTTCATCCAAGCCTCTGAAGAAACAATGGGTTAATTTTATTTTCTCTGGAAATTTCCAAACATTTCACCAACGAGACAATGTTTCCTCAACTTGGGCCAATACAGAGCTGGCCTCGATCGATCGAGCTACCAAGCAACACTTTCTGAATGTGTAATTGTTCAAGTTCAGACAGGTAATCTTTCTCTCAAAATCATTGAATACTATATTTACATCATCGTGTTTGCATTGGTGAAAGCATTAGAGAGAGTGGAGAAACTGCGTTGCAATGATAAGATCTTTATTCTCGCGATCAACACACTGTCATCCATTTGCTTATAACTTATAATATCTGTAGTAAAAGTATTCGAGAGAGTTTCACATGTAATACGTAGCTATTTCATATGCAAGCATGTCAGCCAATCACAGCAGAGGCCGGTTACACACAGCAGACACGCCCCTCCAAACAGAGCGTTGGGGCTCAGGGCTAAAATCAGGCTAGGAAAATGCCTTTTATTTCTAAATTATGACTATTTTTGATAGTCATAATTTGAAAAAAAAACATACTAACATTATAAGGACAACCCAGAAAATATTATACAATAAAAATAAAAACCATTCTAGGGCACCTTTAAGTCTTTTTCTACCTGTACCTCTCGTAACCATTCAGTAGTTTTCTGTGCAGCTCAAAGTAACACACTTCTGTTCATCAACTGACAGAGACAGTTATGACTGAGCTGCGGCAGGAGGATACAGTCAAAGGGGAGAATTTTAATAACTACATCATAGCTATATTATCTATGCAGATTTATTGGAGATGTCTAATGACATATGCCATTGAGGTTTTATTTCGGTTTGAATTGAATTCGTCCTCTGGCCATCATTAAAACTATTCTACTATTTTTGTATTCAATTCAATTAGTATTTTTTTTATTTGAAAAATAATTTGTGTGACTGTGGCTCATACTGGTACTGTAGATGTTGGTAATATGGTATTGCACCATCAGTTCGGATGACTGTGTGTGTGTTTTGTGAATGATGAGAGAGCATTGAGCTGGCAAACTCGCTGTAATATAATGCCTGTACCACAGTATGACTCACCAGCCATTAGAGGAGACACCCGAGGGAGTACTACAAATTCAAGGGAACTCTGGCACGCAGATCGAATCTCAATGAACTCTCGGGGAACACACACCTTTCTGTTTCCATTAACCACAGACAGACAGAGAAGTACCCACACCTGCTTTCATTTTTTTAGGCACTGAAATAACATAACATTCATTAATTATAACTTGATTTTGAAACTGAAAAAATAAAGTGAAAAAAATAATTGATGCTTGAATGCGAAAAAATTGCCATCACAAAGCTAGGGTGTTCTGGGTGGTTGTTACTAACCTAGGACAATAGAGTGCTGCAAGGATGACATATTAAACCTGGAAACGAGTTTTTAGCATGTCTGATTCCAACGTTCTGAATTCAATGGGGTTTTGAATGGGTTTTTGGTTAAATGCCAAAAATAAGGGCTGTTGTGAACACAAGATTAAGATATTTCACATTGTATTACAGTATATGACTAAATACATCAGTTTTACATACCCCCTTGTGATTTTCTTTTAAAGCTTTTACTTGTCTTGAAAAAGGCAGTTGCTAACAAGTGGTTAAATAGGACTACAGAGGTGGACGGGGACATTTAACACCGTCACTCTGATCAGGTAAACTCATCCACTCACTAGTCACCTTCTACAACATCACCATGCTCTTGTAAACTATAACTCAAAATTTCAGGGAAAATGTTTTTAAATAAAGACTGAAAGAGCTATAGTCATGCGAACGTGGCATTGTTTTTTTTTTATAGGATTGTTCATGTTCAGCTTTTTAGGCCTACTTCTGGCGATTGTGTTTAGGCTTCAAAATTCATAAAGTTGTGAAGACGTCTCGGTTTACGTCTGTAATCCTTGTTCCCTGAGAAGGAAAAGAAACACTGCGTTGTTGAAAACGACTCTTTGGGGACGCTCCCTGAGCGTCACAAGAGCCACAAGTCCTCAGGGAACAAGGGTTACATACATAACCCGAGACGTTCCTTTTTGAGGGAACTCAACCTGCGTCGTTGAAAACGACTCTTTGGGGAACGGATGCCCACTGTGCCACGCACCAAAAAGGCCTGCCCTAGAGTGAAACTAAATACAGGCACAAAGCTAGGACGAGAGCACTCGTGCACCAGGCATACTAGGGAGGTGCAGACTATAAAACCTGATAAAAGCTATCTTGAACGTCAGGTCCTTGAGCGAAGACGACTGAAGGGGTTCGAAGGGGGCCAGGGATAACCCTTCAAGAACCAACACCAGGTCCCAGGCAGGAACCCTGGACCTTGTTGTCGGTCTCATCCTCCATGTACCATGGAGAAAACGAATGACCAGCTGGTGCCTCCCCAGAGGCCCATCACTCAGTGGTGCATGGATAGCCGCAATGGCAGCCACGTACACCTTAAGTGTGGAAGGTGAGAGACCCGCAGAGAAACGATCTTGAAGAAACTCCAGAACTGAAGCCACTGGGCAGTTAACTGGATCTAACTCATGTTCTCTACACCAAGTGGAAAACACATTCCACTTAAGGTCATATAATCTCCAAATGGATGGAGCCCTAGAGCTAAGTATGGTCTCAACCACCCCAGCTTATAGTCCAGCATCTAGGTACTGAATCCCCTCAGGGGCCAGACCCACAATTTCCACAGCTCCAGGCGAGGGTGGAATATCGTGCCTTCCGCCTGAGACAACAGGTCGCTTCTCAGAGGAATCTGCCATGGTGGACCTATCAGGAGTGATATTATGTCTGAAAACCATACTCGGGCCAGCCACAATGGGGCTACCAGAAGTAGACTGATGCCCTCCTGATGGACCCTCTCCAGGACACCCGGGAGCAGAGCGATCAGGGGAAAAGCACACAGGCGTAGCCTCGGCCGGTACCATGGTATCCAACCTCAGTGGGGCTGGATGTGTGAGGGAGAACCAAAGTGGACAGTGGGATGTCTCTCGAGACACAAATAGATCCACTTCCATTGGTCCAAACCTCTCCCATATCAACTTCACCACATCTGGGTGAAGTCTCCATTCCCTGGGCCTCAGCCCCTGCCTCGACAGGATGTCTGCTCCCTGATTCTGAACCCCCGGAACATACATTGCTCTGATAGACAGTAGTTTCCCTTGGGACCATATGATAATCTGATGCGCCAATCTGAATAGAGGGCGCAATCTGAATCCCCCTTGTCGGTTCAGATAAGCTACCACTGATGTATTGTCCGAACGTACCAGGACATGGTAACCCTTGATGTCTGGGAGGAGGCTCCTCAGTGCCCTGAACACAGCCAACATCTCCAGGCAATTTATATGCCAAGAGTGATGATGGTCCTGCCACAGACCCCTGGCAAAGCGGCTGTCCATGACCGCGCCCCAGCCAGTGAGGGAGGCATCTGTCGAAACGGTCTTACGGCCACATGATGCTCCTAACACTGGCCTTTGGGACATGAACCAAGGTTTCTTCCATATTGACAGAGAACGAAGGCATCTGCGCGTTACCCTGATCATACGGACAGAACTGCAGAAGCCCTCCTAGCCTGAAGGACATCTCTCAAGTCGCCCTTCTGGTTAGAGGACTTCGAGTCCGGAGGAGGAGGGAGGGCTCTAGAGGCAACGCTTTCCTTCTGCTCTTGGTGTTGTGCGGAGCTCGATGACAGCTGAGGCTGACCACCTTATACAGCCATTTTAGATTTGGATTTTGAGCAGCGAGGGAGATATTGCTGGATTGCCGCAGATTAATTCCTCGTCTCTTGAAACCTGACGACGACAGTAGCAACTGCGTCACCGAACAGGCCAGAAAGACGAGAGCGGCGCATCCAGGAGAAAGGATTTATAATTTTCTTTAATGCCGGATAAATTCAGCCACAGGTGCCTCTCCGTGGCTTCCAGAGATGCCATGGAGCGGCCAATAGTGCGGGCCATCTCCTTAGTAGCCTGGAGAGACAGATCTGTGGCTTTACATAATTCGGCAATATCTTGAGGTGTTGGTCCCTCACCCTCATCCAAATCATTTAGGAGGTCGGCCTGGTATCCTGCAAGATAGCCATTGAGTGCAAACATGAACCAGCCCGAACTGCCACCATATAAGCCCTGCCATCCAATGCAGAGGTGTCTCTGCACGGTTTGCTGGGCAGCGCCGGGGCTTTCAGGGATGATGCCGCTTGAGGAGAGAAGTAACCAGCGAGAGCCTCTTCCATCTTCGGCATCTTCCCATACCCCATCTCTCTTGCGCCCAAAACATTCCTATAATCCACAGCAGATGGATTAGAAACGCGGGAAGAGTGGGGTTTTTCCCAGGACTTAAATATTTCTCTATGCAGGTCTGGGAAAAATGGTAAGCCTCGGCGCTGTGGTTGTGACCAGTGCTGCAGAAAACGCTCATCTAATTTGCTTTTATTTTGAGATTCCTGCACATCATGTGGACAGTAGATGTTAAGTCTGGCTACAGCACGCGTCACAACCTCAATGAGCTCCTCATAAGCGGGAATGTGAACCGGTGAGTCTAGCTCACGTTAATCTACCTCGATGCTGAGCACATCCACTTCCTCAGAAGCAGACAGCTCAAGCATCGGACCCTCGTCATGGGCAGAAGAAGCCGCAGTGCCGAGCCTGGCCGTCTTCATCAAAGATATCCAGGCGGGAGCGCAGCACTCTCATAGGAAGTGTTTCAAAATCACCACAAGCAGCCCCCTCAAGAACTGCCCGGGTGTGATGCACTCCCAAACAATTCACACATAGCTGATGTGTGTCCCCACCCGTTATATATCTAGGGCAGGGGTGCACACATTTCTTGAATTGTTCACTCGCCATATTATACATTATACATATATATATATATATATGATTCTGATACGTGACAAACAACACCAAATAGAACAGACAACGACAGAGAGCGCTTGCTGAAGATCAAAGCTAAAGCATGTGTGTGCTGGCGTCATTTTATACTTCCGGGTATGCCGTCACATATTATGTAATGACGCAACACCAATCAGGATTGGAATAGTTTCATTCACACTTCAGAGGCGCACGCTTAGGGAGCGTCCCCAAAGAGTCGTTTTCAACTACGCAGTGCGAGTTCCCTCGAAAGGGAACTTTAATAATGAACAAAACCTTTTTTTCTTCCTTCTTTTTGTGTGTTGTGTGTTATGTGTTTGTTCTTGCTGATTGTATGGTTTACTCTAGCTGTGAAACAAATTGCCCCTTGAGGATAATAAAGTTGACCTTATCTAAAAATACATCAGAACTGCAGCATGTTTCTTTGACTTACACTCTTATATCCCAGGTGTTGATTCTTATTAAGTTAAACTACATTAAACACATTATTTGTATTATTTATTAATCAAAATCTTATGTTCACAATCATCTTTTCATCACAGAATATAATTTGAGATGTGGTGGAAATGTTCAAGATTTTTAAAAATGAAGCAAAGCAAAGACAAACAAAATGACAATTACAGAGAGGACAATTTTAGTCTATGTAATACATTTTATTTTAAGAGAGGTTAAATCCCCAGGGCCAAAAGTGTCCATAGTATAAAAAAACTCATAATGTGTTATTTTTGTTGTCCAGAAACTTTATTAATTTGATCTTAAGCCTGATTTCTTAAAAAAATAATATCACACCTGTCCTCAATAAATAATACAAACTCTATATAATAAATACTGCAAGTTACACTCCAAGGGTTAATATTTAGGGTATGTTTAAATCCCTAATCCTCCAATATGCAATGAAATTGCTTCCCTTATCAAACACCGCCAACAAAGTGCACCCATCTGACATTCCCCTTCCTCTTTCCAGGACAATTATAATTAAAGTCTACATCAAGGTACTGATTCACTGCAAACATGATTAGTCTTAAAATTCTTATTTTAGGCCCATTCCCACAAGCCCCTCTACTCTCATCACTCTTTCATCCCTCACAGCATGAATCAGACTTGGCTCCTATCAGTCTCTTTTATTCACGTTATCAAGGCCCAGAGCTCATATAGCCAGCTGATTGTGCATTTGAGCCCATTTAAGTCCATTTAAGACCAACTCCATTTTGCAGGGGCCACAAAGGCAAAGAGATGCACACATGGGCGTTCTTTGTTATAGCACTATCCTTTCCACAGCTACTTCCTGTCCATTTGTCTGAGTGTCTCTGTTTAATGTGAGTTAGGGATGGTTTGTGTGTTTTCTGTGGTTTCGCAGCCCTGCAGACTTGCTGATGGTACAAAAATGCAAAACATGCCAGTGCCACTGACCGTCAGCAGAATGCAAACTTACATCGTACCCACATACTCATGTCTTTTAACTCACAATACATGAGCTACACTTTCATTATCTCATATTGCACTGCAAAAATAAAATAACAAATGCAGAAGAAAAAATGATTGATTATTGTAATACATTTTACAGTGTGTCTATATATATTTCCACCGCTGTGCACCTGTATTTTTTGGAAGAGTATGGAGTCATGCATTTTTCATACTCTTATTATTCTTCCAAAGCATTGACACACAAGCATCTATTACAGCTTGCTCATCCGTTATGTTCCCATATTTATGCTCAGCTTTAAAATAAAAGAAAGATTAAATATATTTGAAAAATATTTCAATACTCTGGGCCCTATCTTGCACCCGGCGCAACTGACTTTGTACACTGACGCATGTATCATTCTTATTTTGCACCCGCGCAAAGCGGGCTTTTACCTCCACAGACGCACGTCGGTAAACTAGGAAATTAACTTGCGCTCCCTGGGCGGGTCGGCGCAAAAAGGCTATTTTGCAGTTCCAGAAAACAATTCCGCCACTGACCAGAAAAAACCTAGTCTAAAGTCAGTGGCGTGTTGCGCCTTGTTCATAATGCTATTTTAAGCGCGCATGCTTGGCCATAATGTAGCGGGTGCACAACGCGCATACATTATGATTCTCTCATCAACACAGATGCAGCAGTTTTTATTTTTGCAAATCATACATTATAACAAGGAAAAATATTAACACATGAGGGAAATCATTGTGGTGTCCATGAAGATGTAAAAAAAAATTAGGCCTAAATCTAGCTTACACATTTAGCCAAATTTTTCAGGCTAATTGTAGTAATGACATGGCTGATGACACCATTTTTGATGCCAGCAACAATGAGTGAAATACGGTTTAATCGAAAACAAACACGCTGTGTAATTGAACGAATGATCGGCATACTGAAAATGCGCTTCAGGTGTTTGGATAGGTCAGGAGGAACTTTACAGTAGCCTACAGTCCTCAAAAAGTTGCAGCATTCTTTGTGGCATGTTGTGTTGTTGACCTAGCCTAGATGAGGAAATTATTAAATCATTAATATGTACGACTCCAAAAATTTGCATATGCCAGCCCATGTTCAATGACAGGCGGAACTGCGCAGCCGAAGAATAGCAGTTGTTCAGTGTTTGGATGTACAAATGAACACAAAGGTATTTAGTTCCTTCATCCGAGCCTCTGAAGAAACAATGGGTTAATTTTATTTTCTCTGGAAATTTCCAAACATTTCACAGACGAGACTGTTTCCTCAACTTGGGCCAATACAGAGCTGGCCTCGATCGATCGAGCTACTGTACCAAACAACACTTTCTGAATGTGTAAATGTTCAAGTTCAGACAGGTAATCTTTCTCTCAAAATCATTCAATACTGTATTTAACATCATCGTGTTTGCATTGGTGAAAGCATTAGAGAGTGCAGAAACTGCGTTGCAATGATAAGATCTTTATTCTCGCGATCAACACACTGTCATCTGTTTGCTCAATGCTCATCACGGCAACATTTTATGTGACGGGAATAGATCTAAATACTTTAAAAACATCTCACGATTCGTTAATCTCGATAGCTGTAATAGTAAAAAAACTTATAATATCTGTAGTAAAAGTATTCGAGAGAGTTTCACATGTAATACGTAGCTATTTCATAATGCAAGCATGTCAGCCAATCACAGCAGAGGCTGGTTACACACAGCAGACACGCCCCTCCAAACAGAGCGTTTGGGCTCAGGGCTAAAATCAGGCTAGGAAAAATGCCTTTTATTTCTAAATTATGACTATTTTTGATCTAAAAAACATACTAACATTATAAGGTCAACCCAGAGAACGAATCCAAAACATCCAAAAGTATTTATTTGTGACATTTCTTCATTTACATTTGTCAAAATGAAAAATCAATATCAAACAGTAATTGATTAAAAAAAATACAAACGGAAAATTAGGTTGAAAAGAACATCGGTCTCCTCGGCTGTGAACCGCTCCTGGCGCGCGCCTGGTAAATCCACATAATAATAACAATCCTTCATGCAACATGCGCACCTGCTCTTAAAGGGTATGTTGGATGACGCTCTGATTGGTTTATTTCACGTTACGCCCAAACCACACCTATGAATAATGAAGCTGCTTCAGACCAACCCCTTTTAAACTTGCGACGGGCGCAAGAGTCATTTATCCCGCCGGTAAAATAGCAACAGCGCCCAAGACCCGCCCACAAAGTTACTTGCGCTTCGTGCTTGATACTTGCGTTTCAGATCGTTAAAATAGGGCCCTCTGTGTAATGAGGTTAGATGTTATGGGAAGAAGGAGGCGGGAACCGGCGAACATTCAACAAATTTTTATAATAAAATAAACCAATACAAAAACAAAAGTATAAGCCAGCAGCCCCTCACGGACGACTGCTGGCCACACAAAACAGAAACATAACATAAAATCAGGCCTGTTCCTCTCTCTATCTTCACTGTCGTCGCTCCTCTTTTTATGTTTCCGCTCCTCCGTGAGAGATACGAGACCGGTGCGTCACGCTGGTGTCGCTCATTATCAATCACGACACCGGCCTCACGCCGTTCTCTCATGTCCCTTGACCTCGTCCTGCTCACCACAAACGTAAATGTAATGAAGTTGAGGGTTGTGGGAAGAAGGAGGCGGGAACCGGCGAACATTTAAACATTTATTAAAGTAAAACAATACCTGCCAGCAGCCCCTCGCAGACGACTGCTGGCTACGAC
Source organism: Semotilus atromaculatus (assembly GCA_031834385.1). NCBI lineage: Eukaryota > Metazoa > Chordata > Actinopteri > Cypriniformes > Leuciscidae > Semotilus > Semotilus atromaculatus. The sequence goes on from JAULUF010000022.1 coordinate 32,009,250, forward strand.
AAACATAAAATCAAACAAACAAAACACAGGCCTGTCCTCTCTCGCACTTCAGCATCGTCGGTCCTCCTTTATGCCTCCGCTCCTCCGTGAGAGATGCGAGACCGGTGCGTCTCACAGGTGACGTTGATTAGCACTCACGCCACCGGCCTCGCGCAGTTCTCTCACATCCCTCGGCCTCGTCCTGTTCGCCATAGTAAATTTCCGTCAATGGCGGCAAGAGTTAAGTAGATTTGAAGTAAAATTCAATGTACACTACCAGTGTACACAAAAATTACCATACTCAGAATTAGGAACATCTAAATTTTTTGATATAAATCAATATTTTATAAATCAAGTCTATTGCATTGAATCCCAAAACATGCAAGTTTATAAGACAGTATGTAAAACTAAGTGAAAAAAGTATTTAATTGAAAACCCAATAAAAAAAAGAAATAAAAAAGTAAACACAACTACAAGCCAAGTATACTTAGAATCCTAAATTATACTTTTAAGTATATCTTGATCAAAAGATTACATAAAGTAACATAACTCCATCCAGGACAGCCACGAACCTTGGAGTTTTGAATGACAAACAGTTAAACTTCACAGACCACATTGCTAGAACTGACCGGTCCTACAGATTTGCCTTATACAACATTAGAAAGATCAGGTCCTTCCTATCGGTGCATGCTACACAACACCTTGTCCAAGCTCTTGTCCTATCCAGACTGGACTATTGTAATTCTCTCTTGGCAGGCCTTCCAACATGCGCTGTCAAACCTCTGCAACTGATCCAGGATGCTGCAGCAAGAGTAGTCTTTATCGAGCTGAAAAGAGCACACGTCACACCTCTCCTCATAAACTTGCACTGGTTGCCAATTGCCACTCCCATTAAATTCAAGGCACTGATGTTTGCCTACCGAATAACCACTGGCTCTGCACCCCTACACCTAAACTCACAGACTTATGTGCTAGATGATATGTTAATATAAAATTGAGTACAAGTATAGGCCAAATATATTTAGACTTTCCTGTCTGTATAAGTCAAGTATAGTTAAAGGGATAGTTCACCCAAAAATAATTTACTCACTCTCATGTTGTTCCAGTATAAATTTCTTGTTTCTGCTGAACACTTAAAATCTTAAAATATCAGATAACTTGACCATAAGGCAAAGTTACTTTAGTAAAATGTGGTATTTGTAACTAAACATTACCTTTGAAATAAATGTACAAATATTTTTGTGAAAACAATAATTTAAATGTGTACTCTCACATATATATTCAAGGTGTAAGGAAAATGTTATTTCTAATGCAATGACATTCAAACATTTTGGGCCCTATCATACACCCGGCGCAATGTGGCACAATCCAGCGCAAATTGCGACGCAAGTATGTTTTGCTAGTTTCAGCCCGAAGTTCTAATTTTCACGTCCTGCGACACGTTGTTTAAATGGCAAAGGCTTTTAAAGGGAATCGGAGATGAGACTCTGGTTGGTTTATTTCACATTACGCCACAAACACCCCCATTAATCATTAAGAGAATAGGGAAACCCCCTTTAGACCACATGGCGCGCACACCGACAATTTTTCCCGTCGTTAAACTAGCAAAAGTGGATTCGGACACGCGCCCTAAGTGCACTTGCGCCCTGCGCTTTAGACCATGCTCTTAGATCATTAAAATAGCTGCCTTTAAGCAACCTAATAGTTTGTGGCATCAATTAAGATTCCTGTTTGCTATCCTAAAAAATGTCACAAAATATTTTCACTTCACAGCTGATAATCAGGCCCTTCAGATTTCTAATACACAGGGTGACTGTGATATATTGCATCTCTTTAAAATCTATTTGGATTGTAAAAAAGCGTGCATTAAACCATTGTGCTAGTACAAACGATGTGCTCATCTTACACTACATTTCTAATCAAATAAGCCAAGCAGATTGTCAGTGACTGAATTCGATATAGGCACTATTAGCGAATATTAATGATCGCATGAGCTGGTAAGATCAGCTCAGTGTGACGCTGTCATCTCCATAACTCATCTAATTGATCAACCTGCATGTTTGCTTCATCCCACTCCACATTATCATTTCTGCTGTGTTGGCATCAGCTTTATAATGTGTTCAGTTGGGTCAATGCTGCCCCGCCCTGATCTCATTTAAAACCTCTATCCAAATTCACAATAACACCTTGCCTAAATGATTTTAAACTGTAACCGAGTAGAAACATTTTCTTTACGGATCGACTAAATGGAAAATGGACTGTTGATCAGGAATGTATGCATGGGCTTGTTTATGTTTGCTGTTGTCATTGAGGCATCTAGACGATGTGTGTCTGTGGCTCTTGTTCAAATAGTCTGTTCCAAGATTTGGCTCTCAGTGTAATTTGAAGAGGTTAGAATGGGAAGCCATTAGAAAATAAATCTTGATAGTAACAGTCTTATCATCAGGATGTGAGGGAAAAGGTGTCCATTTTGTCTAATCCATTATTTATAAAGATTGGAATCAAGTGTGTTGCATACAGCATGGCCTAATGGAAATTATTATTATTCGTTCACGTTACCAATTTGCCAATCAGAAGATGTTTTTCATCTAAAGAAACCAAGCAGATTAAACTAATGTTCAGTTCCAATGTTCAGCACAATTCTAGGAGTGCGGGATTATGTTGTGATTGACTTGTGTTAGCAGTACAGATTTGCAACAAACGTCAATGACACCTCAAAGCATGTGGCTTGTTAAGGAGAGACATGCTATTACTTTCTTTTATGATCAGACTTAAGATTTTCACTTGGCAGATCATAAAATGTGCACAAAACAAAAATTAATCTTAATAAGTGTATGGCAACACTAGTTTTGCACAGCCAAGTACCAATCAAAATTTCTTGAACATTTTTATAAATCTAATTGTATAAATTAAAATCTAAATAAATCTAAGCAAATAAATGGATAGAAATAAATCTAACATTTGTTAAAAACTGCCATCACCATACACTCATCCGTGCATCCGTGAGCACATCAGATGTTTAGTTTGTATGAAGTATTTTTACTTTCCTGTACTTCAGTACACGTTTCAAGTATCTTTACTTTATCAGAGTATTTTTATTTTGGGAAACTTTTACTTCACTACATTCCAAAGCATAATTACTCTCTACTCCACAACATTTCAGAAAAGCTTATCTTTTCTTGTTATTTCAAATTGAAGAACTCGACACCCTCTCTAAGGCACGATATTGATGTAGAATTTGATAACAAGCTGATTTTATTAAATAAACCAGCTAAATAGTATTGTTAAATTTGTGAACTGGGGTGTAAAGGTACATGTATTCGTCCCGAACCGTACGGTATGGATGTCACGGTTATCTTAAACATAAAATAACCGGATCCTGTTTGATCAAGGCACTGTTCTGATGTTTCAACACTGTTTTCAGCATAAATTTTTCACCTTGCATCAAAATCCTGTCTATTCATTGCATTTGAAATATAGAATTGTACCTAAAATAAAAAGTTTAATATACAGGTTTGTGGTTCTTAATTTCTTTTTATTAACTAACCACTTGTAAACTTATGTTCAATGTTCTTTTTTAAAATATAAGTTCGCTAGAGAAATTAGAGAGAAGCATTTCGTATATATACACTAAATTAGCATATTTATTATATTTACTTAACCTGTTAGTAATGTCTTGATTATTTAATGTGTTTAAATAAATTTGTCATGAAAACAAGTTATGTCAGCCACAGTGTAAATTATTATATAAAAAAAAAAAAAAAAAAAAAAAATATTAGATTTATTTATAAGTTAATGCAAAATCTGAAAAAGTATAACTGAAAAGGACTTATACGTTTAAATAAATAATATTTTGTTAGGATATCTGACCTCAAGAGCTCGGTTCGAGTACATAGTCCACTGGTTATAATTACATTCCATATAACTAAAGTTGTGTTGAGTGAAATGTATCGACATCTCAAGATATTGAAAATGTGTGCAATGGCCATAAGAAAAATATAATAATATAAAAATATAATGAACTACTTTCATTAACCAGCGCTTCGTCGCTTGCACCTGATTAATGTGTCTTTCTAATTGAGTGAACTTTTGTTCTTGTTTTCAGCCGTGTTATCGCACAACTCCACCAATCTTTATCTCCCAGGACAGTGCAGCAGCAACACAATCTTTAGACAGATTTTTCTGTGAAAAAACAAGATAAGCATTCAGAGAGGAGGAGGCAGAACTTCCTGCCCAAAACTGAAACAAAAAGGTACGACGGACGGAGAAACAACGATAAAGCAAAGTTTGTGTTTCGTGACATTTTTCCGGCCCCATTAGCCAGTCTGTGTAAAAACAGACTGCTGTTTCCAAGATAAGAGCCTCAGCGCTTCAAAACAACATACCCGCAGTTAAACCACAGGAGAGTGATGTCACCACACACAGGCTCTGTGTAAACGAAGGATGTGCTCCCTGAGCACTGAGCAGTAAACATGACTGTCTGAAAGAACGGGGCTATAGTCAAGAAGACAGTTGACCTGCCGTCCAGTGGCTGACTAAGTCGAGGTCGATCAACAGATATGTTGTTTTTGTGTGCATGCTTTTGTTAGCATGCTGACAATTTGCTGGGCTTTAGTCTATGCTTTTGATTCCAGCCCTTCAACAAATCTACGATGGACTGTGCTATCAATCCCCTTTATAATAGGTGATTATGTGATCATGAAACAGTGTGGTTCAATCTCTTCGGTTTGTGCTTCATTTCTCTAACCTGAAAACACAAAATCAAATGCAACCAAATATAAAACTATTGCAGATGTTCAACACTACCGACACTATAGACACTGTATCAAGTTAAACATTTAAAAAATGTATTGTGACACTTTTTTCCTGTGATGTTAAAGCTGAATTTTCAGCAGTCTTCAGTGCCACATAATACTTCAGAAATCATTCTAATATGTAGATTTTCGGTAACGCTTTAGATTACAGCCCGGAAAGTACTGTGTAATTAAGAGGAATTTACAGTGTAACTTTCTGTAATTATAGTGTACCTATAAAGTACTTGCATGTAAGTATAAGGGAACAATATGTAAAGTTTGGGTAATAAAGGGGTAACAACCAGGAGAATTAAAAAATATATTTATACTGTAAGTATTATAGAACTAAGGGGTAATTATTCTACTGTTATGATACAACAATCTTACATTTGGGAGCAATTTAGCAAGAACATACACTGAGTATCTTTTTGTAATAATTGTGTGCCAATTTACTGTTTAGGCTTTTTAAAAATGACAGGGTACATATCTATGTATTTATACTTTTTATTTTATTTTATTTTTGAGCTTTTTTATACCTTTTTTTGGTAGCAAAAGTACAGATGTTTAAGTTTTGGGCTAAGATGTTTCAGGGCAAGAAAAGCTAAGACAATTGCAATTTTAAATATTGGGAAATGTATCTTGTTTCATGTGGTTACAGGGTAAGTGGTGCTTGTATAATAAATAAAGGTTTCCGAGTAAGTGGTATAAGATTGTGTATGCAATTTTATTGTACTTGCCCTGTAACTACATTGAACAAGAGGGTAACAAGCACCACTTTAATTTACGGCCCGCAATGTCACACTTACTCTGTAACTACATGGAACAAGGGAGTAACAAGCACCACTACATGAAACAAGAGTTTCCCCATTTAAGCAAAAGTTGCAATAGTTTTAGTTTTCAGTGCACTTTTGTTAAAAATATTACTTTCTAAATGCATAGATATGTACCCTGTAATTTTTAAAAAGCATATACAGTACTGGTTCACCATTATTACAAAAAGATACTCAGTGTATGTTCTTGCTAAATTGCTCCCAAATGTAAGATTGTTATATCATAACAGTAAAATAAGTACCCCTTAGTTCTATAGTACTTACAGTATAAATATATTTTTTTAATTCTTCTGGTTGTTACCCCTTTATTCCCCAAAACTTAAAATATTGTTCCCTTATACTTATATTGTAAGTATGTTTTAGGTACATTATAATTACAGACGGTTACGTTGTAAAATCGCTTTAATTACACAGTACTTTCCGGGCTGTAATCTAAAGCGTTACCAGATTTTCTACTCAAGAAACAATTCGCATTATTATCAAGGCTGAAAACAGTTGTGTGCTTTATATTTTTGTGAAAAGGTGATTTTTTTTTTCTGTATACTTTGATGGATAGAAAGTCAAGAAGAACAGCATTTTTTGTAACATTATACATTTCTTTACTGTCACTCACTATTGATCAATTTACTGCATCCTTGCTGATTATAAGTATAATTTTACAACAACAAAAAGAGCAGTAACTGAGGAACAGTAACTCTCTAACAAATGCATCTTTTAGGGTCAGATTAACCAAAAACCATAATTACACAGGGCTTTCTTAAGCCGATTAGTTGACAAGTCGATTTTGAAATATAGTTTTCCCATCTCTGATGAGGAGTGATGTGCAAATAGTTTAGAATCAATAGAAGTTTTAATTTCAAAAACAGAGTTCGGTCTTCTTCTAAATAGTTAAATGAAATGGTCAAGTTCACCATATTTAATTATGCACAGAGATTACTTTATTACTTTGAGGCAATGTTATAGGGTTGATAGTGCAGTTCAAATGCACCCGACTGCAATAATCTACAAACCCATTACACATAAACACAGGCAACTGAGCATCTGGTGAGAGAGAAAGAGAGTCAGAGAGAGAGAACGAGTGAAACAGCAGGTGAAAATGAGGGTTGCAGAAGTGCAGCTCACAGAAACAGCTCTCTTACCAAAGAGATTGACACAATCTGCCACAGAGAGAAAACGAGACACACACAGACACACACATACACAGAGAGAGTGCTGCACTCCCCACACGCAAGTAAAACACTCTCTCATACACCATTTATGCAGCGTTACCACAACCACAACTGTGGGACGAGGGAGGAAGATGAATAGCCTTCCAAAATAGGCTCAAAACAAAAACATCTTAAAGGGACAGTTTACCTAAAAATGAACTTTCAGTCATTGTTTACTCATTCTCATGTCATTGCAACCTGAGGAATGCCTAAGAAGAAATTCTGAAAAATGTGCTGGTCTCCACACAATTACAATGGATGGGAACTGAATCATTCAAGCTTCAAAACTGACATAGATGTATCATACAAGTGATTTTAAGGACTAATATTCCAAGTAAACTAAAGTCATATGACAGTTTTATGCAAGGGACACACTGAAAATCTTCCCCCCTGATCTGTTAACAGTTTTAAAATTTAATTTGTGAACCGTGTTTTTCCGATTCATGAATGAATCGTTCAGATAGTTAAGTGAACTGGATCAAATGATACACTAAAAAGAACTCACAAAAAACAATTTGTTCAGAAATTGGCCATCACAACTTTTCAAATACTGACTTGTATTTTGTTCTGTTACTCACATAAAGCTATGGTTTGACTACAAAAGTCAAGGAACACTTTTATGGTACTTTTGTCTTTTTGGAAGCTTGAAGGCCTCAGTACACATTTATTGTAATTAAACGAAAAAGAGTGACCAGAACTCCTTCTGTCAATGTCTCATTTTGTGTTTCATGATAAATGCAATGCAAACAACCACATAATAGTCAAAGAAGCTAAATAACCTGGCTTATCAACTTTTAAGAGGGAAGACAAGGTGCTTCCCATGTTTTTTTTGTTTGTTTTTTTGTCGAAAATAAGTGTCCAAACTAACTCTATGCTATTTTGGCACAAATTCATCTGTAAGCTAGCCAAATTAGACGCCAACATGGACGGGTTGCACGGCATACCCTCATCCTGTAAACCATGAATGGAACTACATGAGGTTAAAGAAAAGCATTTTGGCAGCACACAAATTCATTTTTGGGTCACAACATGATGTCCAGTGAAAGTCCTGAAGTGAAACCAGTTGATAACCATTGACTTAAGATAGAAGGAGCATTGTGGTCCAATTCAAGACAGAAAAGTACAAAAAAGAGTAGTAGGTGGATAAAGAACAGAGTCTTACCAGTCCAGAAGCAAAAAACACGGCAAGCAGAGCCAGACACGCTCCCATGACGATGAGCAACAGGAACACGATGAGCGGATGCTGCTGGCTCATACGGTAGTAGGACTCGTACACCCAGTCTGGAGACTTCAGCCCCCCGGATGACACCATGTCCTCCGGACCGTCCAGCAGGTAAACTGTCTGCTGGAACATGTGGTCCGGCTGGACCCCGGCGCTCACCCCCGAGACTTCGTCTTCGTCCTCTTCCTCCTGCTGGTGCCGTTCTGGCTCGTCCTCTTCTGTAAGAGTGCTCAGCGGTGGCGGGTGGGACAGATGTGTCCCGCGCCAGGGCAGGAGAGAGAGCGCTGCCGCACGCAGCATTCTCCAGCCAACATGATGAACTGAGCAGCGGAGAGCGACTGAGGCACGCACTAGAGAGCGTGTGAGAGGAGGAGGAGAGAGAGAGAAAGATAAGGAGAGAGAGCACAGTAGAACACCAGTGTTTGTTTGACAGCGAGGCAAAGCGCGAGCTCTCAGAAGTGACTTTGTGGAGTGTGTGTTGGAGAGAGGAAGAGAAAGTCTTCAAAAGAATGTGAAGGGAAGCGAAGAGGAAAAGGGAGGAGAGAGGAAAGGGAGTGGTGTGCTTGACAGAGATCCAGCAGGCGCAGTAATGTCTCCAATGCATCGTGTGGCAGGTTCAGTGATATGACTTTAATGGTGTTGACTGATTAGACACCCAGAGGAAAATGTGTTTTCTGATTTTATGTTATTTATTAAGTCGTTAGCATAGCTCAGATACTTGGTCTTTGAAATTTTTTTACGAAAAATGTTTACTTCATACTGATATCTCTGACTTCTCGTCTGATTTCAGACTCTTGAGGATCTTGGCAAATCCGAGCACAATTCTTTGAAAGATGCAATGTGGTCTTTTCAGCAAAAGTAAAATCTTGGAAGAAGCAGCCATAAGCCACAGTCTTCACTTGCACTCTATGTAATCTCATTGCAGTCTAGGAGAAACAATTGAGGTATTAAAGAGATCTCTCTTTAATTTCCTATGGGGAGAGACTTATAATAAGAACAATAAAACCATTAATGAATGAAAAACCAAAGACAACAGACTGCTTGAGAAGAAAGAAGAGGAAATAGGAAACACAATAAAACATTTCCTTATAGCTACTGTCACCAAGAAGGACAGGATCCAAGATCCTTGTTGGTTCTGGAATAACATTCCTATCAAGGTTTAGCTTTAGAGTTAAGCTGTTTTTGCTCACCCTGCCACACACAGCCTATCATTTTCCTTCTGATTTTAGGAGAAGCTCATGGCTAGGGAAAAGGGATAGGGTTAGGACTTGACATGGCTTTTTTTCTGGGACCAACAAAAGATCACATCACTGTCACCAGCTGTTTCTCTTTTACCTGCAAGTCTCTTAGAATACACTCTTTTAGTACTAAGTAATCGAACTGTATTCCAGAAGGTCTTTTGAAGCTGCAGGAGGTGACTGTGATTACACTCTTGAGAGGTAATTAGACAATAAATTGTCTGCTTCAGTTGAGTCAGCAGCCACACCGGTCATGAGCTCTGTGAAAGAGAACCACCCAGTTCTTAATGCCATCTTTAAGTCGATGCCACACTTGCTAAAGAAAGAGCGTTCAAATAGCATGAACATGAATGAAATGTCACCTCTTCACTAAAACAAGCAAGTCATTATAGCTGCCCACCAACACTGTTACAAGAGACACTTGAGGTGAGAGTGCACTTGTGGGCAAAATAATGGCGATCAATGATTAAGCATTCAACTGGAGAAAGCTGAAGAGAATTCAGAATTAAATGAATACAGGACTATATTCCATGCACTCATTTCCCCCCCCAAAATAAAAATCAATTTTTTATAGGGGGGTGGGGGGTGGGGGGATATAGTGGCGTGGTAAAAATAAACTATGCGCACCAGAAAACGTGGAGGGAAGCACTTTTTAGTACCAGCATTTTTGGCGACGGGACACATTTACTTACTGCAGTAGGATTGTTCCTCCATCTCTGGTAAGATAGCAATCATGATGATAAGTGTGTTCATCAATTATTAGGGGTGCAACGGATCACAGTTGATCATGGATCCGTACGGACCAGGCCCCACAGTTCGGCACGCATGTGATTAGTGGATTAACTGGCTAAGCTTAACCATCACAGAGTGAAAGTTTATCCTTTGGACGTGTTTTGTCTTCCCTTACGAAAAATACGTTTATTCAAGTGTTCTATTAGTATAATTCTTTTCAACTAAAAATAAGAAAGCATACTTTCAGTCTACATTTGATATACTTCTCAAAAATATACTTCGAGATATACTTGTATAATTAAAGTATTCAAAGTATACTTGGCTTGTAGTGGGTTAACTCTTTTGATCGAGTAGCCTATTCATTTTTTTTATTTTTATTTTTACATAGTTTTTCATATGCAGTCTTATGAAACTTATAATGTTTGAAAATATTGATTAAAATATTGATATAAAACAGATATGTTTCTAATTCTGAATTCTGAATTTTTGTGTAGGCTAGTCCACTGGTAGTGCAGATTGGAATTTACTTTAATTCTACTTTACTCTTTCTCCATCCTTGACTGAATTTTCCAGCTATCCATGTTTTCACTCTTATATACGGTAGGGGGCGCTATGACATCTTCTTGTACAGAATCTCTGGATCAAAACACAGGGGAAGAAGCTGAAACAAGTGATAGAATATTGCTCACTCAAATGTAAAATAATGTGATAATCAAACTTTAAACAGCGTGTAAATCACTGCTTAATGTTTCCAAATGAAATGAAGCGTAACCCATTAAGAGAAAACGACTGTGAGGCTTTGGGGGTGTTGGACTCGATCTACTCCATCTGTGTTTTGATCATTGTTCTGAATCTGATCAAGGCGTAGTCTTTGACAAAAATGTGATATTCTCAACTTTTTTGTTTAAAATGCTGCCTTTTTTTATGAAACTTACCAAAATTCAAGTGTTGATAAAAAAGATACATGAAGCTAATTAAATGTTTTTAAAATGAAAGGAAAAGGTTTTTTTTTTTCAAGTATAAAAAATAACATTTGAACATAGTAGTATAGGCCTCCTGCAAGTGCAAAAATAATATATAAATAGTAAACTATAAGTATAATGTTCAGTTAACTTAAAGAAAACTTGTAGTATAGAACTCTACTTAACTAGTAGTTTACTGAGAGTACACTTAAAGGAAACTTGCAAGAATACTTTCAGTATAGAAATACTAAACTAGTAGTTTACTGAGAGTATACCTCAAAATGTACTTTCATAAACTAAAAATTTGCTACAAGTATTAACATAGTAAACTACTTAGTATACCCATAAGTTCACTAGCAGTACAAATGAGAAACGTAATTATGAACTAGTTGTACACTTAAAGTTTACTACTATTACACTTATAGTACACTTAAACAACATATACTTTTATATAGGCTACTAAAAGTGGGCTAATTTAGTCCAAAGCGGTATTAAAATAGTACACTTGCAAGTTTACTACTAGTACAAACTGACATTAGTATACTTACTAGATAAAGTATACTTAAAAATATACTTGAACATTACTTCATAAAATGAACTTGAAGTGCACGCAGAGAGAGAGAGAGAGAGAGAGAGAGAGAGAGAAAGAGAGAGAAAGAGAGAGAGAGAGAGAGAGAGAGAGAGAGAGAGAGATTCCTCTTTTATTTACTTACTTGTGCTTGTTCTTGTGGGCCTGAAGTGCTAAACTGCAGAAATGTCAATGTGCCGTCACCAATACATAGGTTAGATGTCAGAACCCACCAAACCTACAGGAATAAATCAAGTGGAATTTAGATTTTAAGCATATCAGGTAATAATAATAAAAAAGTAACTATTTTAATTCATGTCATCCATATTGCAATGTAAATCATCCATATTAGAGTGATGTGCTGTAACGCCTAAAGATAATTGAGAATAACCAGGAAACTAATGCAAAATTTGAGCCTTGTTCCTTGCTTCAAGAGGATTTTCTGAATACACTCTACTGTTTTTTCTTTCTTGTGTTCTTGAAAGAAGTAAATATTGTGAAATATTATTACAATTAAAAAATAACTGCTTTCTATTTGAATATATTTTAAAATGTAATGTATTCCTGTGATGGCAAAGCTATTCAGCATTTTCACCATCTTCAATGTCACATTATCCATTCAAATATTTGCCGCCCAAGAAACATGTATTATTATTATCAATGTTGAAAACAGTTGTGCTGCTTAACATTTTAAGATTCTTCAAAGAATAGAAAGTTCAAATGCATTTATGTGATTTTTTTTAACCTTTTTATATACTTTTGTAACATTATAAATGTCTTTACTGTCAATTTTGGTATATCTTTGCTAAATAAAAAAAGTATTAATTTCTTCAAAAAAAATTAAACGAATAAATAAAAAACCTCACGACCCCAAACTTTTGAACAGTGTCTTCTTACATCCTCATCCTTGCGCCAGTAAAACAATGAACAGTCCTATTTGCTTGCATTGTTCTCCACAACATCTGCTTGTCGTTGTCAGCCAAATTGCCGTGCACAAAGGACCTGATGCACTGAGATGCAATGGATGTTACAATCTGTGGTCGATAAGTTACACTTTTTGAAAAACCCTGCTTCAGCACCTTGGAACCCATATTTGGAGTCCAAATCTGAGGCTTTTTGTTCATGAAACACATGCCAAGCACTGCACAGTTCAAAATGAGCACAATAGACCATCGTTAGACATCCCCCATTAAAGCGGTCCTGGCCTAATGGGTGAACGAGACTGTAGCACTCTGGTGAATTTTGACTCCACTGAGTCTGTCCAGTGAAATGGGCTGATGATCTCATTAGATGTGCACATCTGAAGAGCTCCACAGCCACATAAATGCAAGTATACATACACTCGCTGAATTTAATGAACAAAGCCAACCAGTGCAACCTGAAGTATGACCTTCTTTTTGCGCTGCAAACCTCATCTCATTCAAGTGCTTGAGGCATCATCAGTAATCCCTAGGCTCCAGTAATAGAGGTGACATCTCTCCATTGCTGGAAGCTCGTTGTTGCCATGTTGTGTGGCATTATCATCAATAGATTTCGATTGGAGAGCTTACAAGTCAAGTTGTTGTCTATGGAAGTAAAATAATGCCAAATGTTTTTGAAATAAAAAGCCTGTTGAATTGCACTACTTGAAAAAAATATGCATTGCATTAACCACGCTTGCATTTTAATGCATTGTATTTTTAGGACTTGCATTTTATATTGGCTCAAATTTGACATGGTTGAATAATCTGTGAATATTTCAATTTGAAACATTTCAAACATTTTCATTATTAAAAATTCAATAATCCAATTTCACCTTTCATATTTCACTTCCAAAATATTCCAACTGTTTAAAAATACAACCTATAATATTCAACGGGCAATTTTCGGTCCATTTTATTTCGCTTTACAAATTCGCTCCCACAAATTCAGTGGTTCAAATTCGACAGTAAATTCAACATTGACGTCCAGGAACTGCAGGAAAAGTAGTAGATTACCGAGCATAATCTCCATCTGCTGTTAGTCCATCTCACCAGCAGGGGGTGAAAGCGCGTGTCGTTGACGAAGACCGAGCAACAGTTAGAGCAAGCCATTCATTCATTAAAACACATTTATAGAAATGTAAGTGTATTTGTTAACTTTATATCGCGGCGATGTGTACAAGGGTTTCCCTCAATACTTCAGGATTTCTGGAATATAAAGTGCTTAACGTAGCTTAATGGACTAACACTGTGATATAAAATACCAAACTCGCACCTTATTGAGAAGTGCTGCAGGCTACTATACCGGTATATTGCTACAGGCAAGCAGATGGACTCTTATATGAACTTAACGTGCGAAGTTTCACGCAGCGTTTCCCTGTGATATACTCAGTGGCATAACGTTAGTGGGTGGGACAGGTGTGTGTTGTTAATGTTAAATCATAAATCAGATGTAGGCTATGCACAATTGTACATATGTTATTAATAACATTACGATGTCCAGCAATCGATTTAAATAGCAGTTTCATCTGTCGTGTTGAATGAGATCTAATAATATGTTGTCAGTTTTTCCCCTCATCAAAACCGATTATATTTATTAGTGGTTGTAGGCTATATCAAGGAGGTACACGTTTGTGTGCTGTTTGTTTTTATTTCACCGGAACGAATAGAGAAGATAATTGAGTCTCCGCAACCGATTGAAGCGCGCGTCCGAGTTAAGGCTGTGCTCGAGTCACAAGAGATGTTGAAAAGTCACAAAGTTTATGCCAGTATATCACTGGGAAACGCTTATTGTGAAACTTTGCGCGTTAAGTTCTGAGTCCATCTGCTTGCCTATAGCCATATAGGTGCGAGTTTGGTCTTTTATATCACTGTAGCCTATTAGTTAAGCTACGTTACTGAAGTATTGAGGGAAACCCCACAGTAAAAATGAATTTTGATGATTTGTTATCACAACTTTTTACATTTTGTCAAATCAACTTAGATAATTAATGTAGTTCAGATAATATAATATTTTGAGTTTCTATTTATCAAACCAATCTCCTTTGTTGTATTAACTCAAATTTTTAATTTCAATGAACTCAAAATTTTAAGGCAACCAGGTAACTTACTTTTTTAAGTTAATCCAACTTTTTTTTTTTACAGTGTAGTAGCCTACTGCAGCGCCAGCACATCGCCGCAAAATAAAGTTAAGGCAAAACAACCAAGAGAAATATGTCTACCTCAAATGTAACGTTAGGCCTAACATTTGATCTGTACATCAGCATTGGGGGAATAACATTATAATCTCGTTCACGGTAGAGAAAGCTGCATGTAGGCTACACAGGGACCGTGAAGACACTGAATTAAACACAAAAACAGCCCTCATAATAATCCCATGCTCTTACATTTCTATAAATGTGTTTTTATGAATGAATTGCTTGCTCTAACTGTTGCTCGGTCTTCGTCAACGACACGCGCTTGCACCCCCTGCTGGTGAGGTTGACTAACATCAGATGGAGATTATGCTCTGTAATCTACTGCTTTTCCTGCAGTTCCTGGATGTCAATGTTGAATTTACTGTCGAATTTGAACCACTGAATTTGTGGAAGCGAATTTGTAAAGCGAAATAAAATGGACCGAAAATTGCCCGTTGAATATTATAGGTTGTATTTTAAACAGTTTGAATATTTTGGAAGTGAAATATGAAAGGTGAATATGGATTATTGAATTTTTAATAATAAAAATGTGTTTGAAATGTTTTGAATTGAAATATTCACAGCTTAAATATTCAACCATGTCAAATTTGAGCCAATAAAAAAATGCAAGTCCTAAAAATACAATGCATTAAAATGCAAGCATGGTTAATGCAATGCATATTTTTTTCAAGTAGTGCAATTCAACAGGCTTTTTATTTCAAAAACATTTGGCATTATTTTACTTCCATAGTTGTCCTCCTGAGCACTGACAGGTCTGTATCCCGACTATCTTTTGGAAGAACACCTGAAACGCAAAGATCCCATAAAACCAAAATGTGAACTGAATTTTGAGTTTTTGAATCAATGTACATTACTGTTTGGGGTTGGTAAAATTTTGAAAGAAGTCTCTTGTGCTCACCAAGGCTGCATTTATTTGATCAAAAATCCAGTAAAAAGTAATGTTGTGAAATATTATTAAAATGTAAAATAACTTTTTTATTGTTTATTATTAAAATTTTAAAATAACATGTATTATTATCAATCCTAACAGCTGTTCGGATTAATATTTTTTGTAGAAACTGTGTTAAATGTTTTCAGGATTCTTTGATTAATACATTATTAATGTTTTTACTGCCACTTTTGATTAGTTTATTGCATTGATGAATAAAAGTATTTCTTTCTTTAAAAAAAATCTTACTGACCTCAAACTTTTGAAGTGTATGTAAGCTTTAAATGTATCTATATGATAGCATACCTCTAAAGGTAAAATATACTTTTAGCTAAGTTCACATTTAAAATGTATAGATCAAAAATACTGATGATATCATCCAGAACTACACAGATTCAGATCAGATGCAGTCTAAAATGAGAATGCTACCGCAACATATCAGCAAATCATAGCTCATGTGACGCAACTAAAAACTATCAGCTACGTTACAAAAAATAGCTCCCCAAGCTTCCTTTTTTAACAGGAAATACATTAAGAACAGGAAAGAAACTTGCACTTTTTTTCTTTCACAAAAGTAAAAAAAAAAACTGTCATCGTTTACTACTTTTGTCCCAAACCTGGCTGACTTACTTTCTTTTGTGAAACAAAAAATAGCCTATAGATTTTGTCCATACAAAGACAGACTCAAGAATTATACCCACACAACTTACAAATACATTAGGCCTACAAGTCCTTCACGGGACCAAAATTTCCTCTCCACTGAATCATTAACTTCAGCCAGTGAGAAGAATGAAGGCAGTCTAATTCATGAACCAATGTATAAACCGGAATATGTGGTCAATTAAAAAAAAAAAAACGCCTCAGAAAGACAATTTATTCACTGATCTGTTTCACGAGTTCAATTCACTGATACCGGTCACAGCTGCTTTTGATTAAACACTTTCCTGGCATGGAAAATTATTCCATTTTTTTCCACCTCACTCAATTTTATTTTTCAGAAGACTTGGAATTAAGCGGACTTGGAAATATTTTTTTTATAATACATAGTCAACTGTAAATGTAAAGAGCTGCATAAATATTCTTAAAATGTTTTCCTTCGGTTTCAACAAAAAATATCAACATACAGGTTTGAAAGGACGTGAAGGTGAGAATGATGACAGAATGTTACATTTTGAGTGAACTATTTCTTCCATGCAGGGAGTCACAGCACCATCTCTGGTGGGTTTGAAAGTCTAACTTCTCATGTTCTTTAATACTTCACTCCCTGCTCGAGTCTTCCATCTCAGTAATAATCTGCCTGAAGAGCCTCTTATCTGCAAGGACAGACTGCAGGAATCTCAAGATGCTCAGACCAGAATTTGCCTGTAATCTCACATTCCCCCAAATCTTTACTGGTCATTACTAGTCACTGCACGATCCATCCTCTCGATATGGACAGAAAGCCCACATGAAAGCTATAGGTCAATGAAGTCAGACAATCTTTCAGGATCCATACAAATGTCAACTACAGGTCAAGAGGCCAATTCCATATAGCTAAAAAGTTCAAGCCATTGTTAAACTGACCATTGTAGAAGCTGAAACGGGCTGGAAACAATCTCACCATTTGATTGGTGGGTTTAGGACATTTAGGAAAGTAAAAGAGGTAGGTGTCTCCAAAGTTCTCAACAAAGAGCTAAAAATAGATCTTAAACAGGCCAACAAGACAACATGAGGAGGGAGAATTCAGAATAGAGTTAATGAGGCGGGTAGCTGGAATTTTAAGCTTGGACCATTTTGTCTGGATACATTTTTTTGTTTGTTTTACACACCTTGGGTAATTTGAACATCGCCCAGTGTTTATTTATTTTCTTCCTGTAACTGTGTGAAGTGATGCATAACATCAGCTGGGTGGAGAAGACAGAATGGGAGCAGGGAAGAAAGAAATGACTCTCAAGTGTGTGTGATAATATATTAGCCTTCTAATATATGTGCATATTCTGTTGTAAGCCCATATTGGATAGTAAGGCTCTCTTAAGTCAGTAACATCACGGGTTGTTTCTCATGGGTTTGTACACTAGTAATGCTAATGCCCATTACAACTCTACATGCACTGATGCACTAATTTAAAATCTGACCAACCTCAAACTTTTGTACCTTCCTTTAAAATAGGCCTATATGCACGGACGAACACATCTGCTTCAGAGTTTAGCTAATAGAAGCAAATTGCATTCCTTGGGTCACTCACTAACCCTAACACCATTAAGTTTGCTCCAGTTGATGTTTCCTCCTGATTTCACATCATGTTTTGATGTAACATGTTTCTTGCAATTGGATAATTGGATGCAATTTTAACATGGGTCATGCATTTGTGTTTATGTTTAGAAATGAACAACACGTTAAAAGCAACTGGGAGGAAAACAATGTCATTTTCAATTAATTATCAAGCGTAGCTAGCGTCACTTCTGGAAGGTCACGTTAGTCAAGCTCGCATCACTGATCCACGTCTACCTATTGGAATACGATGCCTATCACTGCATATATAAGCTCCTTCAGTACTATCAGCAGCTTTCGCATTTCTCAGGAGCTTATTACCCTCCTCCATCCCCAGCTCCTCCTTTCGTCAGTCAGGATTTGGCATTCTGATTCCCCTTGAATCAGAATAAATTCTCGAATTATGCTGTAATTTAAAATCTTGAATTAATGATATCTGCAAACATTCATGTTGGTTCTGTTCTGTTTACCCTAAGGGGGGTTACTGCTGTTCTCCCGCTTATCCATGCTAGGCTGCATGGGTGCGGAGGGAGTTCTCGCCCAGAACAGAACCATACCGCCGATCCAAACTGTATGCTAATTGTCAATCTTATTTGACGATAGTGGTCCTGACAGAAATAATATAACAAGGTTCTAGGCTGTGACTAGAATGGTCACGAAGGTGACCATTGTAAAAAATGTGAAAAAATAATTTCAAATATATCTGCCATTGGCAAGAGTTGGCAAAGTTTATGTAGTTTTGTCAAACACCAACTCACAAGTTGGAGTAAAGTGCCAGTGCTTCCTGCATGAGACAGCACGAGCCACGATGTCCGATTCACCCCCCAAAAAAATCACTCGTATGAGCAGGTTCATTTTAATGAATCATTTGCAAAGATTCACAAACCTGCTTGTTAATTAGAAACTTGAATCAGACTCCAGTGAATCATTACGGAGTTAACCGACTTCCCCAGTGAATCGTGAGTAAATTTCGGTTGTAGTTATTTACATCATAGTTTGGTTGTAAGAAATTATTTAATTTTTTTAAACTAAAGAAGATATTTGACAAAAAAAATGTTTTATAAAAAAAATATTACACAAATATTTGAACTATTAATGGTTATTGTTTAGCATGTTTAGAAATGGAAATAGTTGCTTTGTCAACACAACACAAACTTCTTACAAAACAGGGTGATCATGGTACGGTTCTACTATAATTTGCAATATAATATAATATAATATAATATAATATAATATAATATAATAAACAATACGAAGACCACAAGGCCAACCATCTCTTTAATAAAATATTATAGCAGTATGCATATTCAGCTGAAGTTAAAATATGTTCCTCCAACTGTAACATGCCAGTGTAATTTTAATACCACTGAGATGTTTTTATAGTTTTTGTTATTTCAGTAAAGTTTTTTATATTTTATTTTATTTCAGTTAACATTTTATTTTTATAATTTTAGTTAACTAGGCTAATAGGCTATCCCTGTAACAAGCTAGAAAGTAATTTTTATTAGGGAGCAAAAGCAGCAATTTCCCAAAATCTCCTTCGAGAAACTCTTTTGTCTTTAGCTTGTCACGTTCAAACCACTGGCGTAACGAGGAAGAATTAATTGGATTCGCTCAAGGCAATTTTCCTGACTCTTTTCACCCCTTATGTCAGTGATACTGAGAAACAACAGTGATGGTATATCTGGCTGGACGGTTGTTTTGTTGAATTCAAATAAATTTAATTGAGGTGTCATCAGTTAATTAGGAGCTGCTTTGTGTTTTATCCCTGCAGCCAAAAATATGTCACAATTAAACGTCACAGCAATCATGTCTCTAGACTTGAAAAGACTTGTCTTTGTCCACCTGCACTGATAGATAAGAGCTTTCCAATAAATCTTTGAAGATTTGGCCTAGTTGCCATATAAGTCTCCTCCTCATCATCGTCTGGTTCACTAAGCAAAGTCCACTGTCAGAGGAGAAAGAATTACAAGTGACAGGAGCACATTGAGTCCAACCAGAACTCATTTCACTCCAAAAAAGGGAACTGCTCTCTTTTCTAACGAAGCAAGTGCAGCCATAAAGAATAATCTATGCGGTTACACTTTGTGTGACACCATTCAAATAATAGACACGATGGCAAAAGGATGAGAAAGGACATTTTAATGAAGTTGTATAAATTGTTTCCCAGCCGCAGGCTTCAGCGTACTCTGAAAAATGGAGCAGTCGAACAGCCTGCCTGGCATGAGTGAGCCTTCATCTTTAGCTTCTGAAGTTTTGCATAGATGACTGACGACACCTCAGCACCTCAAATCCTTTGTGCACACTTTCCATTCTTATCGTAAGCATTATGTTTTGGATGACACATCCATTTAAGAAGTTGTGGTTTTGAGTTCTGTAGTGATGAGGAGAAGAGACAATGCCAATACTGGAAATTCTCATACTATCTGAAGAAAAAAGGCTGTTACAGCTTATATGGCGAAGTATGTAGGCAAACAAAGTTCTGTAGAAAGGAGGCCAAATCTATACAGCATTATTTCTAAATGCGTCTCTCAAAATAGCAACGCATAGTTTATGGCTCAGCAACCTCCGTTTCGCAGGGGTTCATTACTGCTGGAGGTGTTTTGGAGAAGACTTTGATTCGTCTCTTCCCTATCAGCCCGAGTCCAATTTCTCAATCCTGTGTTTGACTCCATTATCTCTCTAGACCTTCTCCAAACACCATCTCTGTAAGGAAGCTGTGATTTCTATCAACTTCAGTTTTTTTCTCTTTTAACCTCTCCCTTCCCCTTTCCTTCTGTCCAAATCCCTCATGTTTTTTTTCTCTCTGTTACACACTACAAATGTTGGGTTTACCTGAAAAGTTATCCATGGTAGTCTTAGTTTCTGACAAAATATACATTGTAATATTTTTCTACAAAAAAAGTGATGTGATGGGAACACACCATGTATGATTAGTATATGCCATAACAGTTTCAGTTTTCATGCTTAAGATGAACTGTAAGTTATGTTCTTCTGAAGCTGTAGGCACCTTGATACATTTTTGTAAGGGTTGCACACTGAAAAAAGTTAGCAATAATCATTCCCTCATTAACCCCACAAAGCCTAGAGTATCATTTTTGATACATGAAGGCCTCTAATTTCCAACATGATCAAAAATTTGCTAGAATAGGCCTAAACCCAGTTGTACACAATGTACTAAATGCCTTATACTGTTATAAAGATAACTGATTTACATTGCAAGATACATTTTGGGCCTCTGAATAAAATGTCAGGTGTTTTTTCCTCCTTGAGTATGAGCTCAATACTCTCGCTATGATACTCTCACTACATCATATATGAGCCATAAAAGCCTGATACCATAGGCCTATATGATACAAAAAATAGAAAAAAAGGTGTAAAAATTGTACCTTTAGGGGTACAACAGCTCGTCACTTGGCCAGTACCCTTAAAAGGACATATTTGTACCTTTTTTACCCCAAAAAAGGTCATTCATTTCTATGGTATCTGCTAACAGTGATTGACTGTCACACAACTCTGAATGAGATTCAATGACGTCAAGGCTGTAATGAGATTGGTTATCAAGGCACAGGTGATCCATTTAGCCATTACACAGTCTTTAATGGTAGAGGCATGGACCCTTGTAGCTCCCAATAGAGTGCATTAGTGCCCACCCACTTTTTCAGTGCCGTTGGTTCCGAAAGTATTTTTTCCGTTCATTTCTCCCATAGGGAATCCAAAAAAGTATGGTTAATGCGTTTTAAAGCATGAACCAAACCATCCTGCTAAGAGGAGAATCACAACATTACAAAGCAGTATTTGAAAAACAAATATAAAAATATAAAGGGGCTATATGTAGTTTTTAGCTCCCTCTAGCGGTGAAGTTTCAGAATGCAACCAGTTTTTACAAGAAAGCTCGTGCTCAAATTCATAGACAATACCGTCTATTACGCAAATATCTTGGCGAATACTCAATGGATTCGGCGAGCACCGATTTCGTTGGAACCGTCTAGTCAAGCAGAAAAGAACCATATAGGTATCATAATATTTGGTGGTGTTTTCGCTGAGATATTAGCCAAAAACCATTGGGCGCGCAGCAAAATTGCGGACGCCGGTGACGTCACGATCTCAGAAGAAAATCGCTCGTATCTCTGGAACACGAAGACCCAGAGAGCTCAAATTCGGGGGTGGAGGTCCTAGGTGGACCCTTGCCCGAACGCTAGAGTGGCGAGCCTCGGGGACGCCCCCTACCTGATCGCCGTTCGCTGGGATCCCCGATTTCGAACGGCTATAACTCGGGGACCCGGGCAAGTTGGACCTCACGGGTGGGCTCGTTCGAAAGGCCCCGTCCAGCACTATGAACGATTTGAGTCTTGGGAATATTGATCAAAGATTGACCGAGATATAAGCCGAAAAACATGCGCCTTTGACCGGACACAACTCCCTGACCGTCTACAATAGACTGTATATAAAAGGAGAGAGGCTCGGGAGTGCGCATGCACGTCACATCCGATGGATTTCGCTGTAAATACGCCTTCACATAGAAATAGGAATACTGGCCTTCAGAGGTAATAGCAAAACCTGACAAGTGGATCATTGTAATGTGTGATTACAACCCCTTCACACACAGGCAATA
This sequence comes from Semotilus atromaculatus, assembly GCA_031834385.1. Classification (NCBI taxonomy): domain Eukaryota; kingdom Metazoa; phylum Chordata; class Actinopteri; order Cypriniformes; family Leuciscidae; genus Semotilus; species Semotilus atromaculatus. The sequence goes on from JAULUF010000022.1 coordinate 32,031,732, forward strand.
AAAAAAGGATCGATTTTAGTAGAAAAGTTACATATAGCACCTTTAAGGTAGCCTACTATTTGCTTGAACCGTGAGGCATGAGAGTCTTCTCTCACCTAAGCTTACGCTACTCCTTCATCCTATGTCAAACGTCGGGTAAGAGGTCACTTCCGTCGGAACTAGACTTGCACACAGTTGTTACCGGAAGCCAGTGATTATAGTTTATAAAGTTATAAATATGTAGGCCTATATTTTTCTTACAAAAACACATTGGAGTTCTGATTAGCAGTTGCAGTTGTGCTGGTCTTATATGCAGACCGATGCAGCAATGGTTCCGAAATGGATGAACGCACCTTTGAACAAGCACTTAAAAATATATATATATAGCATTACAGTTCTAGTCCTTGATTCTGATTGGTCAAGTTGTGTTTTATTTCCAATAACACGGCTATATGACCGCTTCACCCAACGGTTCTTTCCATAAAATATTTATTATGTCTATGGTTCTGTGTGTATCACTACACAACACCCTTAGCAACATAAACATATGTTTGTTTGTTCTACTCATTGATATTGTTCAGCTTAGCGTACTGTATAGAGATTGCTAATGTGACGTCACCAGTGACGTATTACCAGTGGTGAACGCAAAGCATTTTGGGGATCCGCGGCACAAACAGAAGGCGCCAGACTTGATTGCATGGAGGGAAGAACGCAGTGTACAAGATTCCGTCTACCTGCTGTGTTGTAAACTGCAGTAGTCGTTCTCACGATAGAAGTGGCATAAAGCTTAAGAACGGAAAATCCTTTTATCGTTTTCCAGCGTGTAAAAATAATAGTACAAGCCATGTTTCAGAGGTGACAAAAAGGCGACGAATGGCATGGATAGCAGCAGAGTTTAGAGTGTGACAAAAGCACAATGTTGTGTTTTATTGCGAGTGTACACAAATATAAGTTAACACTTTGCAGTTCTGTTTGAATTATGTCCTGTAATGAACAAAATGACGGAGTATGTTTTTATGCTTCCACTGTTCGATGTTCGATCGCGCCTCTCTCTCTCTCTCTCTCTCTCTCTCTCTCTCTCTCTCTCTCTCTCTCTCTCTCTCTCTCTCAAACACACACACACAGTTCGATCCATAGACTGTAAAAAAAGATCGCGCCCGCGCCTCTCTCTCTCGCGGGCACACACACACACTCCAGGATTGCAATCTTGACATGAATTCTGACTGCATGCAGATAGATGAGAGAGAGAGCGAGGAGTGTGGTGCTTAAACTTGCGACTTGAAGTTACTGAAAACGTCGTGTGTGTATGCACTTGCCACCCGTCCCTTAAAATACGGAATTGTCCCGTATTTACAAGTAAAATGATGCGTCCCGTATCAAATCAATAAGGGACGCGATTTGTCCCGTATTTTACATAAGGCCCACACATAGCCTAGTTGGATAAAAACATAAGGATTTACTATAGACTACTAATAGCAAATAGCCTATAAGAAATCAATTTCGCAATAATGTTACATTATGATTAGAATCAAATGAATTTTGTCCATTTTCTAAGCTTAGAAAATGCACATTTATACGGGCTGAATTTTATAGGCCTAAAATATTGTTTAGTAATTACTAATTAGCCTATGTGAATTACACTGCACAAACCAAAGTAATACTACCCACCGGATGAAGAAGGGTTGGCTTTCAGTCTCCACAGAACAAAATATTCATTTTATTTTTAGTGTTCGCATTTATGAGGAAAAAACAATGTTACAGACATGATGACAGTTCTCCATTACTGACGTGAGCGCTCTGAAAGCGGCACTAAAATATGCTTTAAAACTTTCACAGAGACATCAAACAGAAAGCACAAAACCTTTCTTTAAAATGAATTTCGTTTTGTATTAATTGTATCTTAATTTTAATCAATGTTTCATCAACCAATTGCCTGGATTTAATAAATAAGAAGTAAATATAGCAGCGCCGGCGAGTGAACTGGAGCTCGTCTCATAAACGAACCGAAACTCAGCGTATTAGGTAACCTAACCTAGGCTATTGCCTCACAGACATGTCTACTTTTAAACAGAACAATTCAAAACGAAAGAAAACACACTACAGACTGCTCTCTGCTAATATAATCCGTATAAAATGTGCATTTCTCTCTTGCGCGTCTACTGCGAAGATCGCGAGTCAGCATATCATGTAGTTGTAAATGGGTGCTGGAAGTTGGGCAACAGGTTGACGTCTCCTGACCAGTTACTATGCTCATAAGGATCAAGTCCCTTGATTTCCTTTATTTTCTCCTCATATCTCGTCTTTGCATTAGAATTTAGTTTTAGGCGGTATGGTCCAACAATGTTATCTTTAGCCCGCTGCATTTTGTAGGATTATAATATGTTTTTCACACAACTGTTTTATTTTTTTCATGCCAGAAAGCAAGACTGCTATGCCAGCCAATGTAAACTGGCCAAACATACCCATAATTCTTTGCGTTCTGATGACGTTGCCGCCCAGTTGGTCACATGTCTTAGCGATCTCTATTGTAGAGCATTGTGAAAAAACGAGTGAGCGAGTGTATTACCTGCATTTAGATAGCATTTTCCTTCAGGTCAGGCCTATGTTCATTATAAAATATCCGTTTGAATGTCAGCTGCGATATCTTGTCATTTTAACAGTTAAGTTAACTTATGGGTTTTTCCTATGCTCGACAGCGCTAGTCAAAGCTTTTGATAGTTGCCTCTTGCTTAGTGTGCACAAGTTTCGGTCCTTTCAATATAAAAGTCTTCGCTACTCACTCATAAAGACAGTCTTTGCCGCCATCTAACGGCGTAATAAAGTAACCTCTGTTGCTGTTAACGGTCAAGGACTTTTTTCAATAGTATCCAGCTGCAGACCCGCAGCACCACCAGCACCAGCGCCAGGACCGCCAGCGCCAGGACCCACCAGCGCCAGGACCGGAAGTGAGGGGCGGAGTTTACAGTAATAAGATTTTAATCTGGAACATGTTTATTTTTTTATGTTTTTCGGGTCATCTTCTTAAAAAGGGTCCTTAACGCAACGTTACAATGACGTTAATTTTATACATTTTCCTTTAGTAATTTCTATTAAAAATTTAATATATTTAAACAGCTTTTTAAATACTGATATAAAAAAATTATTTCCAAAATTGGGAATTTCATGTTTTTTTTTTCTATGCCATGTAAAAAATTTACAGTAACCTTAGCTGTCAATTGTTTCCATACAAACAAAAGATAACATAATTAACTTTTTATGACAGATGTTGCCATTTCAATTTGTTAATGATCTCAATTTAAGTGTATTATTTATTATCAGTAAATAATACAAAGAATTTTAAGATGCTGTAAATGAATCTATATATTAAACAATTCCATTTGAAATAATGTCATATTGTAAAAGAATGAGCTAATTTTAAGTATCTCAACATTGAAACCATGGGTGTGGGACATGAGCAAAAATGGTGTTTGGACATAAATGCTTCATAATTTTACATTAAGAAGATGACCCGAAAAACATAAAAAATAAACATGTTCCAGATTAAAATCTTAACAACTACATTCTATTTTGTGTACATTTTTATGTTTTGCAGACTGTAAATTATAAATTACATTACACACGTATATTAATGTATACATTTTTATTAATATACACTTATATTCATGTATACATTTATATTAATGTATACATTTCGTGTAATATATAAAATGCCTATAAGTTTCAAGCATTATTTTTCAACAGCGTGATCAGGAAGTAACTCACAATACAATGAAACCGATACTCGGCGGTAAACTCCGCCCCTCACTTCCGGTCCTGGCGCTGGTGGGTCCTGGCACTGGTGCTGCGGGTCTGCAGCTGGATATATCTCACTTTTTTCCCCCAAAGCGGAAGGAAGGCTTTTGGTGATTTAAAAAAATGAATGAAGTGCTGAAATGAAAGTTGCATTGATACATAGTCTGTATCATGCGAGATGAGTAGCAGGATGCTCTCTGCACGCGCAAGGTCTCTCGCTTGCTTTCCCTCTCTGCCATGCACGCTCGCTCTAGATTCCAGAAGATTTAAACTAATTTGCGGTAAACACTAGTCGATCACGGGTGGCTAAACAGGTAGATATAAACTAAATCTTTCAGGCATTTGACCGACCGGGTTGACACTTCAGCGTGAGAAATCGGGGGTGTGAATGCGTGAGAGTTGGCAGCCCTGCAGAATGGCTGCTGTGTAGTGGTGATCTCACTCAAAAGTTATTGACAATAAAACATGGCTGAATGTAGGAATATCCCGAGATTCCCGACATCAAAATGTTTACACCACGGTGTTTTGACCGCGAGCAACTAACGTTAGTTACAGTCATTATTTACAGCCAAGCATATAGCTAACGCTAACTTAGTGTTTAGCTAACTTAGTGAAGTTTATTAGTAGGCTAGGCTACCAGACATCCTTCAGGGAAAGCATTGCTACTTCCAACACGTCTACCTCCCGACACAGCATGTGCGCGCCATGGTGATGCAGGATTGACCACGCAATACATGGTCAAGATCAGCCTCTGGACAGCGATGGACTCCATTTTACACATACTCCGTGTTGTGGTGCGTGTCACTCATGTGGTAATAAATCGGATATGAATCGGATACATGCATTTGCGTGTGCCATGTAAGCAGACAAATCGGATATTCCCCAGTAAATGCGAGTCGTAGCCTACGTCATAAAAAAGGGGACGCCAACTCAGAAATCATCCACCCGCCACTCACCAATAATTTTCTCTGATTTAAGTATCAACACTGATTTAAGTGGTCAACTTACTATTATTATTATGTGTTGTAACCACTGAATGACTGGATAGCTTTCATTCTATATAGATCAGTGGTTGTAACGCGTGAGGATAAATGGATTATCATCACCTTCAACGGCGGACTTGGCAACGGCTGATGCTGCTTTTAAATGAACATTTCTTTAAAACAAAATTTATTGACAGAATTTAATTTTTTTAATAGCACTAACAGGCTTACTCCCTTGAAACTTAAACTGGAATGGAACATGCTCATATTTTAGAGAATGTAGTTAATATTATCGTTAGTAATGATTTGTCATCGCCACGACCCACCCGAAATTAATCAGAATGTTATTTTTATTACTTGACCCGTCCGATCCGAGGATTATCCGCAGAGCCCCCGCGGATATAACCGCGATCCGTGCATCACTATAATCATCTTGTCTGCTTCTGCGTTCATTGCATATCGAGCTGTTTTACTTCATTTTCCGGTCAGAACATTTATATTGGGTTGTTTTGGCAGTGTATAGTGTAAATACAAATATCGGATACGGATCACTTTTAAAAGATGATGTAAGCGGGTTGTCAAAAAAATCGGATATAGTCAGAAAATATAGTCAAGACCTGCAGTGTAAATGCAGCCTAAGAGGTCTTTGAGGGTCAGAATTCTAGCTGATAGACAGGTGTTCAAATACTTATTTGTAGCTGTATCTTACAAATAAATAGTTAAAAAATCATACATTGTGATTTCTGGATTTTTTTTTAGATTATGTCTTTCACAGTGGACATGCACCTATGATGACAATTTCAGACTCCCCCATGATTTCTAAGTGGGGGAACTTGCAAAATAGCAGGGTGTTCAAATACTTATTTTCTTCACTGTAACCGAAACTTAAAACATACAATTCATTACTTGACTGAAATTAAAATATATAAACTTATTTTATTTCAGTTAATTGCTAAAGCAAAATTATTCATTTAATTTAACATATATATATATATATATATATATATATTAAATAGTACCAAAATAACGGTTCTACAACATACAGTCATACCTAAAACATAAATTTTTAACTATAACTTAAAGCCTAAACCTTTTTTTACAATTCATGGACGTAAACTCACATCCTTGTGTCCATCAACTTTCTCTTTGGGGTTTTATGAGCAGACTATCTCTGAAGTGCAAGCTCACCATCTAGTGGTAAAACACCAGTAACAATTTAGCAAATCTAACATTTCTCAGTGCTGAGCTGTAAAGCATGATTTAACATTTTAGAATTTATTCAAACAATTAGAGCAAAAATAAACCACAAGCAACAACATGCATGGTTTTAAGATGTTTATTTAAAAAATAAAATAGAAAAAAAATTACATAAAAATATTGAAGGAAAACAAAAACAATTCCTCCGTCTGACCTCTTAGATGCTTTGCAGCCACGTTGAAGGCTTTCAGTATAAGGATTGACAAGTTCAGGAGTGCTTTTGGCCACTGTGACATAACAGATGTCAGCAAAAAAAAAAGAAAAAAAGTTACATTTAAAATCCATCATTGAAATTCAATGAGGAGTGTCACACTGTATCAAGCAGTACATCACCTCAAAAGGTCAAACCATTACAGAGTGAAATACCAGTACTTCCACCTTTCCAACACATCTACAGATTCACTCAGGAAAAACAGAGCCATTTTTCATTTTGACAAATTACCGATAAAGTAGGTCCTTATTTGAAAGGAGGGGGAGAGTTGCCTCAATGTCTGACTCATTTAGCAAAAGATGCTGGTTCTATCTAAAAGCAGAAACTGCTATTAGAGTTACATTTTGCCCTATTGCATTGATAGGCGGGTGAGTCAAGAGTTACAAGGACAATCCACAGTTGCTGTATCAGATATGACTTTGTAAAACACATCACAAAGTCAAAGTCATTCAATACAGACTGCAGGACATGGTTGTAGCGTTGTAACAGCAGTAAATGTAGTCCGGTTGATCTCCAGGAGGAAATATTTGCATTGCAAAAACTCCAGACAAGACGTCCAGGTGTTTTTCCACCATTAAAACAGTCTGAACTTGCATACAGGAACTGTTCACATGTGCGTCGATCTCAGGCCTTAGTCCGTTGACTGTCACTCCGATTTAGTTTCTTGACAAGATTTACAAGCAAATGGCCATCATGAGGGACACAGGAAGAGAGATTTTCAAAACTCCACTTGCATAGTAACAATAACCTGTATGCCTGTGACGTTCTGAGCAACAGCAATACAGTTTTAGTGTGCCATATACAAACAGAAAAAAAGAAAAAAAAATTCAATACAGTACAGGAATAGGTTATTACCAAAAAGGCATATATTAGCGCAAGTACCTGGCAATAAATGCACGTCAAGATTCCAGAAATGAATCAAAATAAATTCCCTTTCTCCGCTAGTCTGATTGGGTGCCCATTCAGAAGTCGAACTAGGTCCGATTAGGGCACCTTGCATAAAGCTGCACTGATCTGGAGTCCGCTCGCACATTCATTAGAGCTTCCCTAAAATAATTCACGTCTCACACTTACCTATAGCGACTTAAAAAGGACAGACACACATATAAATGAAAGCGCATTAGGACCAAGAGCTCAAGATTTTTCTCGATTCTCAATCTGATAAACCCAAGTCCTACAGCCTCAATGCCACACAACTACAACCTTAAAGACAAAACGAACAAGACGAATAAAAGCAACAGCTGAGATTCTGAAGCTCAATGTGGGAGCGCAGAAAGTGAGATATGGTGACACCTCTTGGTAAAGAGTGGAAAGTCGTTCTGCGAGATCTAAACTGGCTGCTTTAACTTGCTCTTGTCCAGGTGCAATTTATGCAGAGAAAAAGGGGAAGAGGGAATATAAACTCTCAAAGAACTCTTTTAAAACAGACTTTTTTCCCCTTAAGGAGCCTGTCTGACAGGATCTGTAAACGATGAACAAAATTAAAAACATTACAAAAATAAAAACATTTTTACAAAACAAACAAACAAAAGGCTGGACACAAAAACAACCAAAAAAGAAATTAAATATGTTTCCAGAGTGAAGGAAAATACAGAAATTAAGAAGTTATTGCACAAAAAAGTAAAGGTTGCGTGATTTATACAGTCAATACGGTGGGGGTCTCTGGAAGCATCTTGAGTGCAGAATTTGAAGCCAGCGTTACACACACACACACACACACACACACACACACACACACACACACACACACTCACTCACTCACTCATCACCTTTGAAACACACATCCTCACCCGAAACAACAAACACTTGAAATCCACTGAATCTAGTTCGTCCCACAAGTGAAGGGTGTCATGTTTAGACCAAAAATGTGAAGCATGAAACACATACAAAAAAGGAACGTTTCACCTGTCAACCTGGAAGTTGTGGAGTAGACGACCGAAAAAACAGTTCCTGTTCTCGAAGCTTCCTCAGGAAGATTGCACAGGTCAAAAAAACAAACAAATGTCTTAACATATACATGCACAGATTCAGTGGCAGACTGAACTACTTAGCACCACCATCACCACAACTACTGAACGAGGAGCTGGGTTTCAAACGCTGGTCTCTCTGTGCTCACACCATCAGTAGGAGGGCTAAATGAGTTCTCATCGTTTTAAGATGGGACCAGAGGGGTGAAAGAGGAAGCAAGTGGAGAGGGAGCGCCCATAGGGGAGCGTCGTCGTCTTTATCTGCTGACGCTAGCCGGCAGACTGTCCCTCTTCCTGCGGCGCCAGGTGTTTCGGTTGAACTGAATGTGGCTTCGGTTGGAAAGGACGGGACTGTGCACCACGGCGGGATTGTGGAAGCCCTTCAGAGGGAACTTGGGACCTGTCTGCTGGAGAGAAGACAAGATAGGGGAACTTAGAATCATGCTAGCATCTGAAAAAGAAAACAAAAACAAAAAAAACGGCACAGCATATATAAAAACTGGATTTGAATATACATAATTTAAAATACAAATGCACTACCATTCTAAAGTTCAGCGTTTAATTACGGTAAAGACAGCAAGGCATTGATAATGTTACAAAATATGTCCATTTCAAAATGCTTTTCTTTTTAACTTTCTATTTTTCAAAAGACATGAACAAAATGTATCTAAATATTAAGCACAACGGTTTTCAACATTTATAGAAACATTTCTTGAGCAGCAAATCAGCATATTAAATGATTTCTGAAGGACAATGTGACACTGAAACTGGAGTAATGGCTGCTGAAAATTCAGCTTTGCTATCACAATATAATGACATTTTAAAATATATATCAAATAGAAACAAACAGTTATTTTAAATTATTTCACAATATTACTGTTTTTTACTGTATTTCTGATAAATTAAATGCAGACTTGGTGAACATGAAATGTTTTTCATTAAAACCCACCCTACTAAACGTATGAAAGGGATTGGCATATCTAAAATAAGTCAATATAAAAAAATAATTTTTTTTTTTTTTTACAAAATGTGAATGATTTATGGATTTCTCAGATATGTGATAAAAAAAGAATACCTAATTTCTTTGCTTTCAATCTTTAAACCAATGAGCTTTTTGGCAGAAAACCACAGGCTTTACTCTTAAGCACGCAGCGTGTCAGACTATATATTTATTATTTATATAATTACATCACAACCCTTACAATTTCATGATTGCACTAAAATAAGCCATATCACATTCTTACAACAATGCATTATAAAAAAAAAAAAGGTGCTAACATAAGGATGTCCTGCAGATGGCGCAGAGCGTGCAGTGCTGTCACAAGCAATCGGTGAGTGAAATAAAGCATTATAAATAAAACTGCAAAATGTTACGTTTTCTAAGTAATTGTTGGCCATTTCAGTCATCATACTTATTGTATGGCATTGTTTAATGTACAGCGTTTTAAAAAAAATGATATTTATTATGAAATGTGCATTTAAATGTATGTTTCTCTAATATTAATTATAAAAATATATACATACAGAGCAAGTTATTTTTGATGACAGATTACTTAAAATAAAATTCTCAAAACAGTCTTATTGAGTGCTCCTGATTGGACAATACATTAACACCAAGGTGGGCATTACATTGAATCATTTTAGCCTATCCTGTCATTAAACTAGTCTATGAAGTCTACATGAAGGAGGGAAAGTTGGGCTCACTGTCAAGATACAGCATGTAGAGGAGAGCGTACGTGGGACAGCCTACCTTTGGATGATGGTGGGGACTGGGTAGAGGGCTGGGGGGAGCTGGGGGGACTGCAGGGGGGGGCATGTGGAGGTATGGGGGTGGTCCATCTGCCATACACACCTGTCTGCCAGGTAGAGCGTGGAGAGAAAGATTGCCTGGGATTGACACTCTCGCCTAGAGAAACAGAGAGAGAGGGGAAGTTGGATTCAAGAACTTGCCAGTCATCATCATCATCATCATCATCATCATCATCATCATCATCATCATCATCTACCACAATTAGCTACCAAACCAAAATCGCCCCTGACCTGGGTGGCCGGAGGCATGGTGAGTGCTGCCGTGATGCTGGCTTTGCCCGTGCCCATCTGAAGCGCTGATGACAGGGGTCCCGGCGGCAGAATCTGGAGAGGGAAGGGGGCTACAGGTGGAGTGACATACGGTGTGGAGTCAGAGTCCTGGAGGAGCAGAAGTCAGTTATGTGAGAGGGAATGACAATCTAAGGCATATTAGCCCTTTAAAGTCTGACATATGAAATTACCTTTTTTTATTATTTTATGTAACAGTTTGTTGAACCTTTAGACAAAAAAAAAAAGTCTATTTTTGTTGAGCATCATAAGATGGATTAGGCTTTTATGGTTAATATAATATAATATAGTAAGACTATGAAGCTCAATTTACTCATAGCACACCTCAATTTTATTCAGAGGCCCAAAACGGAGCAAAAATATGCAATTTGGTCCAGTCGCTCATATTTATACGGCCAAAGCGTAAGATGAAATCCTGATAGTTTGCAATGTAAATCAATAAGATCTTACATAAAACCTTACAACAGTATAGCAGACTATTTAGTCAAAAATATTCATATGCATTTTATGTATCTTACAATAATAGGTCGTATATAAATCTAAGCATTTAAATATCATCTTACGATCAAAACTCTGTCGTTTCTATTGTGGGGGGTCAAAACATCCAATCCATTTCAATACAATTGAGAGATTTACAAACAAATGTTCCTCAACAGCCTGATATATCATATTTGACTAGAGCTGCACGTTTTTGATTCCAATACCCACGCGATCTAATTCCTAAATGATAATGAATCAGCTAGGTTTATTAAACCTGACAAGTACGATCAGAGCGGAACATTCAGATCTCTGAGCCAGAGAGAGCAGTTGTCATGTAGGCTAGGTATGAAACATCTTCACAGTCTGTTTAACCACACATCATCATTACTTCTGTGATAATTTGAATTATTGTAACACAGAAGTACTAGAATAAAAGTCATAGACAAATAGAGTAAATCACGTTTTTAAAGTAGCGATGCTTCATAAAAAGATTGTATCTATTACATTGTTACACCAGTAGGTGGCAACAAGTGACTTAAATTTATTTTCCATTAAATCATTCAAGAGATTCTTTAAAAAAGGCTGATTCATCCAGTAATGAAACCAGTTAAGTCTTCGAGCAAGTCATTCAATCCAATTTTTTTTTTTTATAATTCAAATGAAATATATTTTATTATATATATATATATATATATATATATATATATATATATATATATATATATATATATATATATATATATATTTTATAAACTGCAGGAATTAACATTTTGTCAGAACTTCTAGTAAATTCCATGTTTGTCTATTCAGAATCATGAAAACATTTTAAAATAAAATAAAAATAAATCAAGATTCTCAATTTAACAAGAATTGTGCAGCCAATATTTAACGGTCACATTTTAGTATTATTATTATATTAAAAAATAAAAACATAAAAAGTAAATTAAGTAAAATAAGTTGTTTCAGTCCAGTAAGTGTTCATCTTGGAAGATTACTATAATATAAATGTTATTATTATATTTACTTGTAAAAATATCCACCTTAAGTTCGTTGTACACCTATTTTTCTGGGAAAGCATTACTGATTTTTATAATTATACTAAAGCCCTTTTAGTTGCTAAAAAGTTTAGACTATCAATCAGATGACAGAAGGGATGTAGTCTTATGTATAACAGGTTTAAGTTATAATCATTTAAAGGATAATATGGCATAGATACAATACACTTGAGTAAGCTTTATAGGGTTAAAGTACAGACACAGATGAAGGATGATGCTTACGATATCGCTGCCTGACAGCGAGGACGCAGAAGAGGCAGAGGAGTGCTGTTGAGGGCTGGACAGGGACATGGGTGAGTCTGCACTGTGAGGGGACACTGAGTCCCTCTGCTGCTGGTCCTCCACACCTACACCCAGCAGTGTGACCGCCTCTACCTGATCCACAGAGTCTTTATGAGATGGACCTGCATGCAAAAGCCATCAAAACATCAGCCAAATCAAAGCAGGTTTCATTTGAAACATGCAGATTCACTGCAGAGCGACTATCCGTCTGTCAATCCAGACTGAGGACTTCGACGGCCGCATTTCAAAAGGGTCACATACTCCGTTACCAAATTGATCTGTCAAGCTTTAGTTTAATATAACATAACATATTAATCACAGTCAAAGTCATGAATAAGATGTGTGAAAGGAATGAAAAGCTGTTGAGGAGGACACTTTCTCACTTCTAGGGCACCTACGCTTCGTCAGAAAATGTTTCAAATCCATTTATATCAATGCATTGCAAGGACAGGGGACAAAATGAAAGGGTTTGCCAAAGTGACACTCCATCACTGCAATCAGAAGTGCAATGCACTCTAACATAGGCATTCATTGACCAATGAAATGTTATTCTTTTATTGGGCAAAATAGCAGGTTTAATATATTTGAACTATTTGTGAAAGATTCATAATTATCTTGGATATCGGCTTCCACTAGGGGGCCTCAAAACGACTTGATTTAAAATACGGCAAAACAAGCATTAAAATAATCCAAAAGAGATATTTCATGTTTTATTTCCCACCCTTTTTTTTCTGGCTCTGTAGAACCTGGATTCCCACAGTCTAGAAAAACCTGGGTAACTTAAAAGATTGATTTCTAGACCTGGAAATGTCATGTAAATGATTAAAACGCCTTTGCCACTTTCATAAGGAATGTTTTTTTTTAGTCATGCGAAGCTACATAATATTTTGAGTAGGAACGGAGTAAAAAACGATTTTCGAAAAACCTTATCCAGTACATCACAAACGTCTGAAGAAATAATCTAAATTCATTGATTAAAAAGAGTGGAATCCGTGAAGAACATTCAGCTCTTAAAACGTGTGGCTTCTAAAACTTTGAAAGTTTAAACTGTAATTATAATTACTTTAGTTACTTATTTTAATCTATGGTCATTGCTAGTTTCTTCAAAAAAAAAAAAAAAAATTTAAATAGACCCACATCATCACATACCCTTCACCATACTTAGAGATCTGCATGGGGTACTTTCCATAAGATCATCTCTCAATGCAAATCAAACCAGCTATTAGGCTAACTGAAATAAAACCATGCAGATCTCTAAGTATGGAGAAGGGTGTGTGATGATGTGGGTCTATTTTAATTCCAAAGGCCAAGGGAACTTTATCAGGATGCATAGTATCCTGGATGCATGAAATAACTGGGCTTTAAAAATAAAAATCTGCCTGCCTCTATGGGAATTTAACATAGGGGTGTCCTGACTTATGCACCCTGTATTTTAAGAAAGATCATTTATTTATGATACATTATTCATTCACAAAGAAAATTGGTGTCCTTAAAGGTTGGATTTTTCCTAATTTTTTTATTCCTCTTTTTAGGCAACTTTAGCATGGGTGTCCAAACTTATCCACATCACTGTACATTCTGAGAATTCTTCCCACTGAGACGTACCTGGATTCCTCTCCAAGCGGGAGTTGTGTCTGCCACCCCATTTCTTTATGATCCACTCCCTGTAGTCAATGACTTCCTGGGTGACTTTAATAATGCGGCCCAAAGTGCTGAGGGGACGAGATAAATGACAAATTAAATAAAACTGAAAGTTTGAAAGAATTAGGGTGAACATGTTTTTATGTCCATGAGAGCTGTACCTGTCACTGTCTTTGTTAGGGTAAGAACGTGCAAGAGGTGAGACTGCGTGACCCAGTATTATATACGCATAGTCAAAAGCCTCCTTCACCTGCATTGCACCATAAGAGCTTCTGCCCACATCATTACCTGAGCAGTCACACAAAGAAAAGGAAAAAAAAGTACATCTATTAGTTCTTTATACTTAACCAAACAACTTGCAGTAAATTACTTTTTCCACATGTTTAAAAGAAATTCAGTAATGCCTAAATGCAAATAATGAGACAACATCTAATTTTCTCATGCAATTCCTAAAGTGTCACATCAATGACAACACTGCATCTGAAGCATGCTAATGATTCCTTAAAGTCTGTCCTAAAATGTAGGCGGCTGCCTTTTAAGATAGTGTTTTGGCCAAATTTAGATTCCAGGAAAAGGCAATACAACAAATGTATTGTGGAAAGCATGGTGACTAAGTAAAATTCAAAGCAATAAAAGTTGAGAGAACAAAATATACACAAATATTAGGTGATAGAATTTAATTAGTTTGAAATATCTTTATGTGCTAATATTTTTTTTATGGGAGTGTAAATATTGGGTAGATAGTGAATCGATTCATTTTACAATTTTTTATTCAATTTCGGAATGATTTTTCAAATGCAGAATATCGATTCACAATGAGATTTGATTCAATTAAACTTCGATTAACGATTGATTCTGTATTGAAGTGCATTCATAGGAATATGTTCATGCTTCTAATTTCTTGATTTTTAACATTTAATTTTTTTTTATTTAATCAATTTTTATTGATTCTCATTCTCTCCCGATACCAATACTAAAATATTAAATATATTAGTCTGATGAATGAACATAACATTGTAGCGCACCTTGCCGCCTCTTCTAATAAATCACAATAAGCTTAGTTTTTGATTACTTTTCATATGAATTATTATAGAAATATATGAATTGATATGAATATACATTACTATAATAATGCAAAGCCAACTATTTCCCTGTAGAGCTAAGAGCGTTAGTTGAGAGACATTTTTCAGTGAGAATTTGCCATGTACTATACCTGATATATATCCAAATTACGGTAATCAATTTGCAAGCTTGTGAATACCCACCAAATAATACAATATTATCGGACACTATTTGTTTCTTCAAAGTCTCATATGCAAATAAATAAATGAAAAAAATCTGCTATATCCTAAGACCCCTTAAGTATAAATATTATGGGCGAGCAGAAATCATTTAAGGTGTTACCTTAGCAACATACTAAGACCAAACTCTATTGAAATCAATTGCGGGATCAGTCTCAGTGTGCTTCATGTGAGGAATTAGTTAAACTGGTTTCAATTCAGAAAGGATGCTATCTCAGAAGGTAGTAGACAGTAAAAAGCTCACTAGGTTTTGCATTAATGGAGCATTTTTTGAATAAATAGCTTGTAACTATACCTGGAAGAAGAGGGTCCTCAATACACAGCATGGAGGGCCTGTAGCCATTACTCATGGCCTTCATGATGTCCTCTTTAGCCATGTAAGCACCACCGTTCTTTATCCTGATGCCTGTCTTCAGGTAGTTGAAGTGTCTTCCATACAGCTCAAAAAACTCAATGAGCAGAATGCCAAGGTTCATGTTGGGATTCCTGGCATCAATTCTTGGGTGTAACTGCAAGTGTAAACCAAAAATTAGAAGGCAACTCGAGACACTTATTTCTTTGGCACAGTCATTTATGAAATGAGTGTGGCTGATGCGGTCAAAAAAAGGTAGGAAAATATTCTTGACATTGACAGATCTCCAAATAAGACAAGAACAAGTTATTTTTGATGTGAAACACTATGGTTCTTCTCTTAAACGTCGAAACGGTTTACATGCTTGAGAACTTGACTGGCTGCTAATGTTGCACCTGTAAGAAGCTGATGACCATCAGTATGAGACTGTAGGAGCTGATTCCTCCTGTGAAGACTTCATTGAGGTCTCGCTGTAGCAGGAACTGTTTCAGCACGAAGATTAAATAAGGCAGCACGGTATACTTCTGTGTGGGAGGGAAAAAAAGATATTTAAGACTTTAAAGCATAAAAAAAAAAAAACATTTACACCAGGCATTAAGAAGCAACTCAAAGGCAACTCCGTGACCACTTGAGATGAGATTTCAAAGATTTCACCATTCTGGTCTTTTTACGAAAGCAGTGTCATTACATGTTGACATCAGGAATATCGGACGCGTTTCTAAAGTCTTGCACATTTATGTGCTTTCAAAAGCCTAAAACATGGCAATTGCATATGCAGCTGTCTTTCACCGGAGATAACATCCAGCTGTTCAGAAGCAGCAGAAATATTTACATGAGGTAATGTGTTATGATAACTGGAGACAGGCCAATAAATCTCACATTCCTTCATGTAAGATCAACATAGTCTTAAAGACTAAGGGGTCTCATTCCCTAATGATGTGTATAATTGAGAGTATTCTTATTCCTTCCCAGTTGGAGTGTATGGCACCCTTATGAACCATGGATAGGGAAATTATGAAATATGGCATATTTATTGGGGTGGTATTGAATAACACCCTGACCAAATTTGGGGTCTCTATGACCAAATTTATATATACACACCACCAGTTCAAATATTCACTTTTCTTTTGTCCTATAAACTAAATTCTTATTATACCCGATTACTCTCCACATGCTGATCACACTCAAGATCTTACATTAAGACCCATTACAGTAATCGGCATTTTAAAATGTATTGTATTCTGTTTTTTTCACTTCTCCTTTGAGTCAGATGATCACTGGACCAAACCGCACAGAAATGACTGAAGAAAATTAATATTCCTTTTTGTTCAAACGTTATGATGGGAAGTTAACCCAAAATTAGATTAAATGCTATATCCTAGCAATACTTTGATCTATCAAAGAGAAACTTGGTACACTTGATCAGCACCACAATCTGTAGGTGGTGCTGTTCCAAAATATGATTTTGCCAGGATCAGATGAACCACCTGTCTGCCATTTTGAAATTTCACAGCATGTCCTTAAACTGCCTAAAAAAAACTTGAAGACAGCACTACTTAGTTTGGCTTTTTACAACAACAACAACAACAACAAAAAATCATATAACCTAATTTTTTTTTTATTCTCTCAAGGTCTCCCTTGATTAATGTCATTTTCCAACATTTGAGGAAGTATATGAAAAACAGTTGTTTTACCAATCCTACAAATTATAACAGGCCTACGCTGAATATGGATGCAAAACACAAGCTATGTGATATACACATAGCAGTCCTTCTGAAAGCTCCTTGTGTTGTTTGATGTGCTTGCTGTATTTGTTGTACCTGCCTTTGGTGTTTGGCCCAGAATTGCAGCTTGTAGCTATATTCACCTTATGTTATGTTTTAATTTATGAAGGTGCTGTAAATTTAATCTTCGTATATTTTATTGCAACCGTACAATACTATCATATATTTTATGGTAAGAAAAATCAATCTCCTCTTGTGGTTGAACAGATGAGAGCTATGAAGGTCATCTCCTTGTTCAAAATTCTGCATTGAAAGCTTGCTGACAGATGTTAAAGTTATGCTTCACCCTCCTCCTCCTTCCTTTAGTCAAACAATGACAGTATAAGACTGACACGAGATCAGCAAACAAGGAGTAAATCTAGGACACCTAGAACATGTAGATGCAAGCAGGATCCCCCAAAAAAGAAAAAGTTACTTCTTGCCATTAGCAGGAGTGGCAAATGAACTGAAACACTTTATCAGGCCATGAAGTATTTTACTATCACATAGATCCTTTTCCTATTTAACACCCACACTCTGGAATAGTCTTCCTAGCCTTGTTTGGGAAGCAGACACACACTGTCAGCTTAAATCTAGACTAAAAACAAGGGATATAACCTGGGATACGCATAACACTATCAATTTCTATTATTCAAATCAGTTAAATTATTTGTTGGGCTGCATAAATGAGGACAACCAGAACCAGGAAGACTTCCTATAACAACCAATGTACTCGTTACATTGTAAGAAGAATAGCATCTACGCTAATGTTAGTCTGTCTGTCTCATCCTTATCCCGAGGTTACCGTAATCAGCCAGATCCGGTCCAGATCAGATGGTGGATCTGCACCTAGACACGACCAAAACGCAGCCCTGATTGTCAGCAGAGACCGTGTCTACTAGACAATCCCCTGTGAAGGCCTCGTTGACACGACAGCCGTCGGCACAGATCCTCAGCAAAGAACCAGACAGGTCCTCCACACAGACCCTATGGCCAGCTTTGGCTCCATACCGGCATGATGAATCTGATCTTCAAGCAAAAGGAACTGGATGAATATTTAAATGATACCGATCTAAATTCTGACATGTGATGCAGCCTGAATCATAATGACACCGTGTTCGTTCGATGGCCAGAGGAGAACTGGCCACCCGACTGAGCCTGGTTTCTCACAAATTTTTTTTCTCCATTCTGTCACCTGATGGAGTTTTGGTTCCTTGCCACTGTTGCCTCTGGCTTGCTTAGTTGAGAATACTTAATATTCAACAAGATTACGGATCTGACTCACTCCTGGGACTATACATCGATTTAAAAAATAAGCTAAACATTACCTTCACATATTCTTTGATGAAGCTAGCAGCTTTGATGCCCGTCTCCACATTGAAACTGATGTCCACTTTCACCTCAGTCTCCTGATCTGTCAGTTTGATGATTGGTACCTTCAAAATTCAAAAATATAAAATAATGAATTGCCAAGAAACCCACAAATGTTAAAAAAAAATAAAAAAAAAACTCTGCATATGAAACCATTAAACGGAGTTTAGCAAATGTGCAAGGAATGTTTAGGAAAAATACATACCGTAGCTTTGTCGAGAACTTTGATGGAATAGGGTTCTGCCACACTGTGTTTTCTGAGGGCCTGCTCCAACTGCTGCAGGGGAGGTTTCTCCCATTTCCCAAACACCACCAGGTCAATGTCACTACAGTATAAAGAACCAGACAGAATCTTTCATATAGCTCTACATACAAATACCTTGCAATTTTCTGTTTAGGCAATTTGTTCAAATCAAAAATGTTCAAATCAAAAAGGACAGCCTAGATCTCCACATGAAAACAAAACCACCTTACAGCAAAGTGTTTTTGCAGTCAAATACACTCACATTCATTGTTTTCTCAATACTGTTCAACCAAAAGCATGGTGCCTAATGACTTAAAAGGATACTCCACCGGTTTTTCATATTAAACTATGTTCTTCCCTTAACTAAGACGAGTTGATACATACCTCTCTCGTCTCATTCAAATCGCTCTGTCTTGCGGCGAAACTTTGTTAGCACTTAGCTTAGCCCAGTTCATTCAATAGGGGCCAAGCAGAGAAGCGACCAAACACCTCCACGTTTTCCCTATTTATAAACAGTTACTCGAGTAGTGTAACTCGACCAAGAACGGTGACACAAAATAAAACGTTGCACTTTTCTAAGCGTGTAAAATGGATAACTATATTGTATGGCGGAGTGCCAAGCAAGTGCTTGGGAGCACTTCGACTCGGCGTAGTAATATTGACGCAAATGAGAGGGAGAGGATTTTTCACGAGTGCCGATATTACTATGCCGAGTCAAAGTGGTGGAGTATCCCTTTAACACAAGGAAAATCTTTCAGGTTTCAGAGACCAACACCAAATATACAAACCAAAACCAATTTTGGGACTGAAGTTTACACACACACAAAGCTACACACAGAGTCACATTTACCCCTGGTTTCACAGACAGTGCTTAAGCCTAGTCCCAGTCTAAAATGCATGTTTGAGCTGTTTTAACTGAAAGCAACTTGCACTGACAAACCTTAAAGTCACTGCCATTGTTTTGTCTCAAGATGTACACAAATAATGTTTTTTTATAAAGGAAAAAAAAGCTACTTAAATGTCCTAATTGAACTAAGGCCTAATCCTGGCTTAATCTAAGCTCTGTCTGTGAAACTGGGCCATAGAGTTAGAAATTGCAATTGATCATAAAATGTTTGCTCAGTTAGCCAAAAAAGGCTAGCAAGCTATGATTGTGATATATTTGGTCACATCCCATCCTTCTGTGAGAGTCATCTTACTGAGAATAGTGTTATGACAGTACAGCAACAACAGATCACAAGAGCAACATTAGCCTGTGCGTGTTGAAAACAGCGTAGGGTTCTGTTCAAAATATCACTGTTGTGTTAATGTGCAAGATCAAACACACTGTTGCACATGCTCATTTACCTGGTTGGGAGAAAGAGTCCAGTGCTAAAGCTGCCAAAAACCTGGACCTAAGTACATAAAGGTAAAAACAATTACATTTGTATAATTGGACTAATAATTCATAATGTCAACAACCCAATTTTTTTTAAATATATAAATACACATCAGCTCTAAGCTTGCTTACATCAGCGGTAGGCCACAGCTCCTTGATGACCGACTCTATCCTGTCCACCACCTCCTGTCTCATGGTGGCCTCCTCAGGACGAGGAGACATAAAATTGTAAAAGTCCATGATTTCTTCATGCAACCTTGGAAAAATGAAGGAAGGAACTTAAGGAAATGAAGTTGGTACAATTTAAGAAGCCATTCATGCAGATCTATCACTTAAACAACTAATGAAGCATGAATCTTGAGATTTGTTTTTATAGATACAAAAAAAAATAATTAAATCAATTAACAACCTGTACAATAAGTATACTTGGTCCACAGGACTAAAAACTTGATTGGTTAAATGTGTACCAATAGGGGTTTAGGCATTTTTAGCAAACTCACATTCAGATCAGGCTCCATTTTGGTGTGGAAACAGCCATGTTTCATAATCCAATCAATTCCCGATGGAATGGATCAAATCAAATGCCAGAAGTAGGCCATTTAATGTTTGCAACATGGAAAAGATCCCCCAGTACAATACAATAGAGTAAAAAAAAAAAGATGTGCTGACAAATTCATGTGTAAAAACTCATTATGTAGGTAACCCTAATCAATTAAAAACTTAACCAAACAGAAAAAATGAGCAATAAGAAGTACGTTTAAATGCTAAATTTAGTGCAGTGGTTAATTAAAATGGGTTACATAATTACTTGATTCATGAACCTTTAAATTTGGTCCCCCTCAATGTAGAACATCTGGTGAGCTTTGCAGACTAGATCTTTTTTATTATTATTATTCTCTCAAAGAAATCAGTCATATTCAACACTTGTAGTCTGTCCTGAACCAATGTCTCTGAATTTAAACTTTAAGCTAACTTACAGTTAGCTTACTTGGAGTAGCCTAAACAACAAAAACTCAAATCAAACAAAGACTGCTACGAATTGTAAAGCGCAGCTTATACCTAAACAGCATTTTGCACCTATACTAGAGGTCGACCGATAGTGGATTTTACCGATAACGATAGCTAGGTTGGGCCGTACTTGCCGATAACCGATTAATCAACCGATAGTTTTTAAAATTGATACTGGATAAAAACAATTATTCACGATACAGCACAGCCTCTGGAACCTTATTGCTTAAACATAACACTCCAAGTAAAACAGTGCTGAACTTTATATACAGGCCTCTATATATATATATATATTTATATATATAAACTGTATGAACCATGAAAACATGCTAAATTAAATAAATATATAAATATGAATAAATATTGAAGTCAATAAAGACATTAATTCCAAC
Source organism: Semotilus atromaculatus (assembly GCA_031834385.1). Lineage (NCBI taxonomy): Eukaryota > Metazoa > Chordata > Actinopteri > Cypriniformes > Leuciscidae > Semotilus > Semotilus atromaculatus. The sequence continues at coordinate 32,053,285 of JAULUF010000022.1, forward strand.
TGAAACAAAAAGTAATACTCTAAATAACAAATAAAACCAGTTACATTGCTCAGTCAAGAATTAATAAAAATGTAAGTTAAAAAAAACAGTTACATTCAAAATTTAACTGTTTAACTCATCCAATACAAGATGATTACAACATTATCAAACTCTGTAAACAATAAATCAACTCTGATTTCATGTTAAAGACAATCAAAAACGCAGACGCAAGACAGCAAGTTGCATTTGGATGAAATGAGAGCGCGCGTCCGTTGTGATACATGGATGTGCGCTGTTAATGCGTTGCTATTGATGACGGTAAACGTCACAGAATCTTGCTTTAAAAAGTTTTTCCACTTCAAACACTGAAATGTTTTTATCAGTTCTTTTTGAACACGAATCAAATGCTTTTCTGATTTGTTTATATGTTTCTGTCGGCTGTATATTGAACATAGCCTATCAGTTTACTATTTTACGTCTAGCTTTAAATATGCAACGCTGCATAATGAATGCATAAAAGTGACCAGCAGCCGTATAACGTAATAATCTAATGCAAATATATGGTAACAATTGTGACATTAAACATTCGGGTCGGAGTCGGACTTAGGTTTGTTTTTGTCCGTGTTTTAACCGCTTGAGGTACTAATGTTAGCGTCCTCTCAGCCTCGAAGGCAAACAAACATGCGGTTCTTTCTCTACTAATGCAGCATCTAGTCAACAAGTTAATCACTTTATAATGATATGACAAAATGTACTGTATGAATACCTTTTCGCTGTCGGTGCTTTAAACGCGCATCTGATGTCAGGCACTCCACGCATGCAGCGTGTGCTCTCAGTGCAGCGCGCAGCGTCACGCGTCGAAATAAACACGAGGCATGAGTGATAGTGTATTACACCTCTAGAGGCCACTCTTGTACTGCATGATGCCAGTAGACCCTTCTCTGCTCTCTAGTACTGTTAATGAATGACAGCGCGCACTTCTCAGCCGCTCCAGCAACGGACGCAACCAGGAAAAACTATCGGTATGGATTTTTGCCGATAACGATAGTTCCACCAATCAACTATCGGTGCCGATTAATCGGCAAATCCGATGAATCGGTCGACCTCTAACCTATACACAGAAATGCTGTCTAGATAGGCCCCTTACAACGTTGAGACAGTTCTGGCCTCATTTGGTTGAAGAATCTTTTGTGGAAAAATTCCAGAGGTCTCCAACCATCCACCACAAATATAACAAGTTCAAGCAGCAGATTCATCCCTTCTTATGCAAGCCTACAATTGCTGGTTTACTGAAGAAGACTTAAACATACATTGTGCAATAATCATAAATCAGCAAACACTAAAATCCTGAATCCAGCCAACAGCAATAGATGAATGACAACAAATGTAACAAAAAAAAAAAGTAGAGCTGGACGATTCTGAAGAAATTGAGAATCACGATTCTGAAAAGACAACTGAACAAAATAGCATAACTTAGAGGTTCTGACAAAATATTAACTGGTGCAGCCTATTTTTATTTTTGTTAATTACTTAATTTGTTGACTTTTAAGTCACTTGTCGTAACCATGTAACCAATACAATCGTTTTTTTAAAGTGCCAAGTTACTTTCAAAATGTGATGTGCCCCCATTTTGATCACTACTGTTGACATCAGTGTTTATATCGAACTATACACTGATAGCACTTTATTTTACAGTCCTGTACCGCGTATACACTACATGTATATATTACGCATGTACTAAAAGCAATTATAATAACTGTGTTATAACTAGGTACTAAAAGCAATTATAATAACTGTGTTATAACTAGGTACTAACCTTAAACTTATCTGTAAAACTAACGGTAACTGTCATGTAGTTACATTATATTACCAGTACTTTCTTCGGTAACTATACTGCAAGTACACGTGCTGTAAAATAAGGTGTAACCTAAACCTTTATCCAGGTACTTCTGTGAAAATGTTAATTAGGGCTGGACAATATGGCAAAATAAATACATTTCTTCATATTAGTCGATATCGACAATTATCACGATGAAAGTCAAATCTTTATATCTTTCACATTTAAAGGCAGATCTTTGCTCCTGAGTGAAAGTTGTAAAAACCAGATAGTAAAAACCAGACAGTTCATTCAGTTTTCACGTGATGAGCCACCCTTATAGGAACGCCCACCCGGAGGGCAAAACAAGGCTTTCCTCCACTTCCTGCCAGTCATTTTTACCAGATTTGTGTTAAGTACCAATGTAGTAAGACAGGGATGTTAAAAAGACCAAATTCAATAAACACATTATTGATGATGTATACTTTGTACAAAATATGCAAATGAACAAAGAATTAAAACTGCAACAAGGTTTCTCGTCAAGCGATTTTTTCCCCATCAAAAACCATTATAAAGAAAATGCGTTGCGCTCATATTCTGGGCTCATTTACTCGCCCGTATATGCATCATCAAAAAGGTGTAAACTCAATTTGATCTTTTAATATCACTGTGTTAGTACAGTACCACACTGAATTAAAATTTCCTGATAATCTTTCTTTCTCCAGTTGAAAAATCTAGTTTTTTTTTTTTTTAGGAAAACATTCCAGGATTTTTCTCCATATAGATTGGTTTGAAGGTCCAAATTGCAGTTTCAAAGCAGCTTTATACTTATACTTCACCTGATCTAATGTGGACAAATGATACATCATTCGAAAGCTTACTAACTCAAGATTCAGCCTGTGAACCCCGTTTTGAAAGTGGATGTTGCGTTACCACAGAAACTGTAGGCTACTCTAAAGTCTTTTATCTGGCTCCTCCCCTTTTGGGCATGGTCATGTTTCATAATTTATGATCAAAAAAAACTTTTCTAATCTTGACAAAACACATTGTCAGGAAGGTCTGAGTCTCAATGTTCCATATTTTGTGACAGAAGTGATATTTGAACAGAAATGTATTAACTTGTTATGGCAGAATGCATACAATTAAAGTAAATGTAATGTATGTCACCCAGTGGCTATTTTTGGTATTATGCCTAAACAAAATCTCATGGGAACTTCAATTTTTGTGATATCAACTTTTTTGGAACACAACTTGGTTAGATATATGGCTTTGATTTTATAGTAAATTTTGATTTACTGTAAGTTTAAACTTCTATAACTTTTTCATACTTTAGTGCTTTCACTTCAGCAATAATCTGCTGACTGATTTCTTTAAAACAAGACCAAACTTAGGTCTATATTCAAAGCATTCTTGAATTACAATCATTTAAGTTTGAATAGTGCATTTTAACGTCTATTCTCATAAAGGGAGTGACGGAACATTGTTTTTGGGGGGTTTTTTTGCTGCAAAATATTCTAGTAAAAATACTAAGATATTGTCACCTAGACATACTTATATCAGTTTAACCTGTAAATTTTATAATTTGTAAAAATATTAACTCAAAATACAAAGAATGGTCAACATTAGGGTTAATCCCTTTTTTATACCCTAAACAGGCAATGGTGACTCAGGAGTCACATATATTTCAAAACATGCTAAATAACAACATGACCAACATATTACTTAAACTTTTCTCCTTCAGCACCTTAAGACAATGTTCACAATTAATTTTAGGAAATAATTTCAGAAGTAAAGTAAGTTTAATATATATTTACTTATCTCAAAATCTGAATGTTCTGCACCATTGGCAAATCATGTGACCAGCAAACTCAAGACAGACCAACCAGGCTGTCATAAGCATGGTCATAAGTGATACAAGGATTTGATTTTTAAAAAAAAACGTTCTTATGCCCCAAAAAAGACAATAAAAACGATGTGACACGTGAGTCATGTTGCCTGTTTTAGGGATATATATATACATATTTATATATACAACTTTTCTCTAATTTCTCAAATGAGAATAATCGCGATTATAACTTGAACAAAATAATCGTGATTATCAATATAAATATGATCGTGCAGCCCTCTCGTAGCCCACAGCAGATCGGTCTTTAGGTTTATATAAGATACTGTTTAAAAAAAAAAAAAAAAAAACGTTCACGAAGAAAATGTACAGTCAGGTTTTTTCGGAACCTGACTGTTGCACTTTATAACGTTCCAAACCACCTATTAGTCTTAAGCCTTATTAATAAGAATGTTTATTGTAATTTGATGTGATGTGTCCCAGGTTAGGTTTTTTCTGCTGTGACTCAGTGCATTAAAATAAATTTTCTTAAATAACATGTACATCTATGGACGGTTCTTAGTTCAGCGAATCAGTGGGTGTTGTTCACTCGTAACACCGAATGATTCATTCAAATCGTGAATGAATCGTACAGACCGGAAGAGATCCGACTCAAAAGAACGATTCGTTGACGAATAGGACATCGCTAGCCTACTATGTTACTGCTAACACACGCACAGTCACACACACATTCCACAAGTGACCCAACCCACCAAACATAGGACAACCGGCTATCGTGCTAAAGCTAAAGCCCCGGGCCAACACGTCAAAAAAGGCCCAGTGACACTTTATCACACACAAAAGGCCACAGAAAAAAAATAGCGTAACATTATAACGAGCACTGCTGCTGTTATAAATCAAGCTCATCTCACCCGTCAACCCCTGGGTTATATTTCCTCGTCTTCCACGGCGTGCCGGAATTCTCATAATTTCCGTTAGTCCAGTTGGAGAGCAAGTAGTTTATCCCATAGGTGCTGGCCTTATTATCACTTTTCCTCCGGCCCGGATGATGGTGGTGGTGATGGTGGTTGTGAATCGCAGCCGGATGGGACGGGTGGCGCTTCATGCAATTCTGCTGCTGCTGCTCTTGATTGAAATGCCGTAGATGAGGATGAGGAGGATGATGATGATGATGGTTGACATTATTCAACACGTTCTCGCTGCAAGTAAAAAATGGATGTCCCTTGTTCATATTCCCAGCGATCACATTAGGGCTTGTAGTCCTTATTTTAGAGCAACTGGACGCCAAATCCACCACCGAGCCGGTCTTTTGGGTCATGTCGCCGTCTCCCGTATTTCCATTTAACGGATGAGCCACAGAGCCGCTACCAGGGATCGCAGTGCTGTTGTTTTTAATGATAGTGCTGTTATTTGCATTGGACGCTACAGTCTTATAAACGTCAAACGCAGGAGAATTGACACAGACGTTGCTGTGGTGATGGTTGTTCTGGTGCTGACCTGTGTTAGTCCGGTTTACCTGAGACGTTTCCCACACACGCATCCATAAAGCGTTCGCAGGACCTTTCTGTTCCGGCTGAATCCAAGCGACCCTCGGATCCATTCAACTTGTCTTTCTAACAGCCCTGTCAAACAAACGAACGCCTTTTCCCCCCGTTCAGCGGATAAGTTTGACTCCGGACTGCGAGAATGTGCCTGTAAACTGGGTTACGCGAGACGACAGGGAAAATAACGACGTGCCAAACGCCACAACCGACCAACGGGAATAAATTAGTGTCTCTTTTCCCCCCGCTAGCTAAACTGTTAGCTAAACTATACAGTGTTTCCAATATGGCGTATATTCCCTTGAACCCCGAAATCCAGTACGCATGTGTAGGATTTAAACCATCGGGGCAGCACACACCCCCACACAACTCCACACCGAGCAGGCGCAATCGGAGCCTACTCAGCAACCCCACCCTTCCAACCGGCATCCAAGCGAGGACACATTTGAATTTACTACACTGGCTAAAATCAATCTACACCGCGACTCCGCGACGCGATAAAACGCAGCGCGCGCTCAGTGAGCAGTGACGATGGCAGCTTCATGATTATAAATGGCCGCGTTCTTGTTGATGTGCGCAATAATGATGTTTAATATTATAAAGTTGCATTATATGCATTTATATATTATATTATACAATGTTGCATTGCCAAATATTGCGGAAAAGGCAAAAATAAGTGGACATCTATTATCTAAATGAGATTATTTTGAGATTAAAGCTTCAAATCTGTTTTGGTGGCTAATCTTACTTCAAGGTCATTAATCAAACTTCAGTCAGTAATCGAAGGCCTCCCTCCCAAGGCGGATTTTTTTTTCTTTTGTTTTCTTGTAGGCTTACTTTTGCTGAAATTCTTAAAAGAAAACAAAAACAAAAGAGAACTTTTATCAAAAGAAACTATGGCCTTAAAAAATCTAGAGATTAATCATGGTTAATTGTTTTGATATATTAATAATACATAATTATGATTAATTAACAAATGTTAATACATTATTTTAAAATAAAATAAAAAATACATGCAACAAAGCTGTTTTCTTGAAATTGCAGTCGTTCTCCAGATGCAGAATGTGTTACTGAAAAAAAAAAAACAGTTCCTCCTGATGTGAAGTTCAAGCTAAAAAAACAATATGTTAATGGTAAATAATATGGTAAGCAAATCCTTAAATGGATAGGTCACCCAAATATTGGGTTTAGAACAACATAAGGGTGAGTAAATGATGACAGAATTGTCATTTTTGGGTGAACTGTCCTTTTAATGAAACCTTTTAAAGATGTACACAGCAATATGCAAAACGAAGCAATGCCAGTCTGATAAAACTATGAAAAATATGCATTAATTTCAAGGAAGTAAAACAATTTCACGCTCTAATCTATTTTCCTTTTATTTCAAATGACATTAAACAAAATCCTAATAAGCAAGACAGGAAATAAAAGACACGCCTAAGGCCTGAGACACACTGGCTGCGTGGCGTGCGCGTCTCAGCTGCGTGGCGTGTCCGTTTTTATTTCGGCTCCCATGTTAACAGGTTAGAGCTTGCACACTGCCTGCGTGACACGCGCGTCTCAGGCGCGGCATGAGCCGCGCGGAAAACGCGAGCATGCTAGAAATAGAACCGACGCCTATTTTTCACGCGACACGCAAGCGTGTTGGAAGCGTTTCCAGGCAAAATAGAATGGGAAAAGATGTTTATATGTTATTTTGTACACGAATACATATTAGTAAATTACATTTTTGACAAATTCAGATATGAATAGTCCTAATTTAAAAATAAATAAATAAATAGGCCTAATTACCAATTTTCAAATATTGCACCTGTCAAGACAGAACGAAATATTCTGTAGTCTATTTTGCTGCCAATACTGCTGTGCTGACAGTGTCTTTATCAGTAGGCTTTATATTTATGCTTAACACGAAGTATAGGGCTTCCACAACTCTCTCCCATACGTTGAACAAGGGTGATGCGTGTCAGCAGCGCCGCGTCAGACACGCTTCTGGTGTGCAAAGACACAGAAATTGCGACGCAGCCGCCACGCAGCTGACACGCAACAGAAACGCCACGCTCACGCCACGCAGCCAGTGTGTCTCCGGCCTTAATGTTAAATTGCCATCATGCTTTCGAGGAAAGAACAGGGTTTCTCTGTTGGTAATAAATCATAATCTGACATGCTGAAGAGACAAGATAAGCTCCTCCCACGGTGATTACGCAAGGAGTGCTTTGCCTTCAGCTCACGTGCAGCATGCGTGTATGGTGTGGGAAGCCCCTCACGGGTACAGACATCTTGTGTGCTCATTGTTGTCACAGCACATGCAGAAACGCAGAGATGTTAATCCATACAGCGGATTGTGCATCCTGCTGCTATTCAGTGTTCCTACATCACCCAAAGCCTTAAGCCCAAGTGAGGGGGTTGCTCGGTGTTGCAAAAGGTCATGTATGCGTGCAATGTGGTTTGGTGAGGGATTTGATCATTTCTTTGCCTGGGGCTGGGGCTATTTATCCAAAGAACGGTCTGACAGATTGCTCAATGCTCACTGCCCCACCTGACTGTTCCAACAGCTTGACCATTAACATCTGAGAATAAACTAGGATATTTTGAACTTCAATGTCAATAAATTAAACCTGATGTCTGAGGCATATGCTTAAGTAAAAGAAAACAGATGAGCCGAACTATTAAAAAGATGAATAAGGTATATTATACAATTGTATAAAATACTTTTTTCACACAGTATTACAGAACAGACAAAAGGATATTTAAGCAATTTATATGAACTTCCACATTCCATAGTAAATGAACACTTTCCCTGCTGACAGTGCTGACATTCAACACACAACTCTTGCCATATTTCATACATTGTGCCTGAAGGTATTATGAGCATGTCAAAACATGTCAGCGATGGTAAATGATGATGTTACAAGCATATCTTATATACAAAAACAGTTGTAGCTATAATGGGAATGAAGAATCCATGAGTTTGTGACAATATTGTTGTACATTCGATGTAGTAAAGATAGTAGTACTATGGTACATTTACCATAACCTGCATGATCTCTGTAAACATACAATAATTATCTTACAATGACATAAAAAAAAAGCAGACATCATCCCATATATTCAGGCATTTTGAAACGATAAATAACCATAGCCTTCCTTTTATGGCAAGGTATGCAGTTCTTTTTCTTTGAGAGCTGCATTCGCTTGGGATACTTCTGGTTATTGATCTTAATACTTCATTTTGACAGCTTCATGTACTGACCCTACAGTATATTAACCTGCAATCTGTTGCCTTAAAGTTCTTGGTAAACGTCAGGGAAAAACCAGTTTGACAGATGCAGCATTTAATTATGATAAGATCTAAGACAGTCAAATCCATTCATTGCTATGACAATAATTTACACATTGTGCCTCTGTTTGAATTTATTTAATGTAATTTCTTGAACCTTCCAAATCAGTAAACATAACACCATTACACTTTTGAAATCTCCTTTCAAAACACTTAAACAGATTTTGTTTAACCACTTTTATTTTTATTTTTACAGTAACCAGAAACATTTAGACACAAATGCAAATTCGCCATGAAGGGCTGAACATTTTGGATATGGACTGAACCTGAAATCACATACTTCCCTACTATATAGTAAGTGAAAGTCAGTATATAAAAAGAGTAGTGTGTCTAATTCATAAAACAGTAGGCAAAAAGTACCCACATGACCTACTACTTCTGGCAAGATTTTGAAGTGTGCATCCAATGGACACTTTACTATCCCATGAGGCCACAGAAGAGGAGTTGTCAGTGAAGTTATGCAAATGGTAGGTCACATGACAAAGACAACATGATAATGTACAGATCTGCATTCATCCTATATAGAATTTACTTTTTTACGGTCATAAAATAATTACTCATTCAAAAAAGAAGTACCTACTCAGAGAGTAAGCGATTTCAGATACAGCCTAGATCTGTGTAAAATTATGGTCACACCTGCAGTACTCACTCTTCCAACAGATACATCATGTGTACCTTCACCTTTTCTGAGGCCTTACTCCGATAACCTTGAATCCAGCATGACCAGAAGCACAATTCAAAAAGTCCATGTTTTGCTGACACAGGGTTACAGTTAAAAAAAAAAAGTCATTCACTAGCCTCCCCCTCATTCATTTTTTAAAGTTAGACATCAACCTTCTTAGTATTCCTCAATCTAATAATTATAAACAATATAACAAGAAAAAAAAATCTGGTTTCCAATTATATTTTGTAAAAAGTGTATAGGTATACCCGTGGTGTATTCCCGTGTTTTTTTCTGCAATAGTTAAATCTCTGATGACTCAATTAATGCAATTCACCTTTATTCCTTAAGGTTTGATAGCACTTAGCTTAGCCCAGTTCATTCATTAGGATCCAAACAGAGATGAAGTTAGAAGCGACCAACGCTCCACGTTTTCCCTATTTAAAGGGATACTTCAGGATTTAGCATTAAGCTTTGTATTAGTAGAAAACCTGTAGTATTTTCGTGTAGTATACTACCATGCTTTCCACCCTCATATCCCCCTGAGACGATAGATTTATGTATTTTTTGTCTGGAAAAAATCCTCAGATGACAACAAAAATCGTCATTTTGCGTCTTCGGAGGATTTTTTGGCCAGAGGCTAGAGACTACAGCCAGTAGTAGGGCCTGTCCCGCATGTTCTCAACCCGGCCATAGAAGGGTGATATCTCAGAATGTACACAGAATGTACACAGTGTCAGCCATCTTTTTCTGGAAGCTAAGCTAACAGGCTCTTGTTCTGTGGAGAAAGCTGAGTAGTAGGAGAAAGCTGAGTAGTAGGGGTTACAGGTTACCATCCTCTTTTTCCCGGACATGTCCAGGCCGTCGAGATCGTCCAAAATGTCCGGGATTCAGCTTTTGCTTTCTGAAGTCGCCATTCATTGTTTAAATGCACACCTTTTGTTTCAATCTAGCTGAATTCATTCCGATTGGTGAATCTGAATGTAGTGTTTACATGAACGCTAAACAAGTGATCGGTTGATGTGCGTTTTAACATTGCTAAGAAAATTCCCGGTCCTCCGTGAGACATACGAGACTGGTGCGTCTCACATGTGTCGCTCATCAGTCATCACGCCACCGGCCTCACACGTTCTCTCGCGGCCCTGTCTCGTCCTGCTCGCCACAGTAAACATAATGAATGGCGACTGTAGAACGCAAAAGCCGAATCCCCGACATTTTGGCCGATCTCTGGGCAGACTCATCACGGAGACTCACTAGTAGCCTAAACTTGTTGTTTAAAGGAGCTGTATGTAAGAAATTTATTTCAATTAATCATAAAATGGCCCTGATATGTCACTAGACATTAAGAGATCATGTTAATTTCAAATACTTATATCACTGACAACAGTAGTCCGGCCAGGATATTGTCATTTAAAAAGTGAAGTTGCAGCCCTCAACTGATGTTGATGTTGTGTTTTGGTCTGATGCTCCACCCTCGAATCTACCAATCACAAAGTCAGTAGCGTTGCGGCATCCAGGTTGCCAGCTCTGCTCTAGTTACCACAGCTGCAGCTACAAACGTGTCGGATTAAGAAATGTTGGATCCTGCAGCCCATCTGGCAACCTCCAGTCAGGGGGGGGGGGGAGGGGATACACTGCTCTACAGTAATTTGAAAGTGATTGCAGTACCAGTTTTGGCCACAATCTTACATACGGCTCCTTTAACCGTAGGCTTACCGGTAGGCGTGGCCTCCTAGGGCAACGAAGCAAGTGCATTCTGGGAGTTGTTGTCTTTCATCCACATAAGCCAAAAATACATTTTCTGGCTTTTCTCAGTCTAGAAAGCTCCAAACTAAAAAATAAATGACCCATTTTAAATACACATTCATCTTTCCAGAGGTGAAGTATCCCTTTAAATACAGTTTAGTTACACGACCAAGTATGGTGACAAAAAATAAAATGTGGCGCTTTTCAAAGCGGGTAAAATGGATAACTATAATGTATGGCGGAATAGTACTTGGGAGCACTTCGACACGGCGCAGTAATATCATCACAACTGAAATTTTGCTGCGTGCCAGAGCGATTGAGTGCATGCACTGAGACGAGAGAGGTATGCATTAACTCGTTTTAGTTAAGGGAATAACAGTTTAATATGAAAAAACGGTGGAGTGTTCCTTTAAGAGTTAATAGGCAAGTTCTGCATTGTGGTAGCAGCTGTCTGCCATGTGTATCTCATCTGATCTCTCCATTGAAAGCTGTTTTTGCACTTCATAAATGTACATGCTATAAAACTGAAAGAAAAATGTGTCTTGTAAAATCGAGTTTATGTAATGCTCAATGCATTTTCCCCAGTCTCTGTATGTTGCGACATCACTTCCTTTGAAACACTGTGGGAGAGTGGCCGCTGGGCTTACCACGGGATCAGAGCACAAACGGTATTAAAGCTTTCCTTGATTTTGGATAGTCTTCAAATTTTGTTAGATACCACCTGTAAAATGAAATTGCACATTTCAAACAACAATTTGTCATACTGATATCAAAAAATGTATTATTATAGAACATGTCTAGGTCATATTTCACCCTAAAAAATAAATAATGAAAAATAAAATAATAAAATATGATTTAATTTATTATTGCAGATGTGAAAGCACTTCAATAAATGAAAGTGTAAAAACATTATAGAAGTTTAAGTTTAATGTAAAATAAATCTAATAAACTTAAAAAAAAAAAAAAAGATTTATACAAATAATAAAATATATATTCCAAAATAATTTGGACTCTAAAATTTTGATTGCTAGAAAATCAAAGTCATGCATCTAACCTAAATTTGAAATCACAAAAATTGAGCCCGCTTAAAGGGTACCTATTATGCCCCTTTTTACAAGATGTAATATTGGTCTCGGGTGTCCCCAGAATGTATTTGTGAAGTTTCAGCACAAAATACCCCACAGTTACTTTATTATAGCCATTTGAAAATGTCATTTTTGGGCCCTGTTTTAAAAAGAGCTGTTTTGGTGTATATCACCTTAAATGTAAATGAGCTGCATATACCCGCCCTGCCTTTGGATGCGGGCGTAACTTGCATACCTATGGCAATAAACAATCGGTAGAAGCAGAATGAGTGAGAGACCCGCTGTTTTGTATGCCATTCAGCCGTAACGTTACATGTTTGAACCGGAATCAGACCCAGATTATGATGAGACTCCGGCAGAAGAAACACAAATGAGAATGGACCAGCACGTCTCGGAATGGTTATTTGATACATTTATGTAAGTTACTAGTTTTAATCGCGTCCCCTTTGCAATTATGGATGTGCAACACACACACAAGACACACACACACAAACTGTGATAACGTTGGCGCAATTTTTTGAAACTACAAACACAAATACTGTGATAACGCATTTGTTGTTGAATTGGCTGACATCGATTGAAATGACTATTTGCTCAAAAATCATAAAATACACAAACTTCTTCTGGAGGTGACGTTGGATCGCGAACAGTATACAACGATCCACACTTGAGGATTAACTTTGAAGGAAGACCTGCTTTGAATTGACCCTCGTTCACAGTCAGTCAGAAAATGATTCGCGCAAACATAAACGCATTTTGGAAGTTTAAGTGGCGCCTTTCCTTCGTAAATAAAAAACATCCACTGCGTTTTCAGTGGCTCTGATGTCGGAAGTAAGTGAAAACTACTATGTACATTATTACATCCCACAACAGAACATACCGGCTGTCGTTAAAACAATGGAGGATGGTGTACAGATCACCGAGGGCGGGGGTCTATGCCACAACCACACTGTCAATCAAACTACGTCGGTGGGGCTTGCTCAATTCGACGTCACAAAGCGCAGAATCTTAGAACAGCTCGTTCTGAGACAGTGCTTATGATTTATTGAGATCACACTGGGTGGATTTTTATCATTCTAGGGTGGTTTTGCTCACACACTGCCAACACACATTTATATTCAAACACCATGTAAAAGTGAATTTTGCATAATAGGTGCCCTTTAAAGGTTTTAAAATATAGTTTCCATGGCAAGGCAATTTGCAATTTCAAAAGGTTTTCACAGGATGAATTTTGAGCGTGATTTATGATGATTACTAAAATATGTGAAGGGAAAAATGACAACGAAAAAATGCACCAAGTGTCCTGCTACCAGGATACTGACAGTTAACAAGTTAAATGTTTAAATAGTTATATGTCATTGTAGTAGCATAAAATTCCTTTATGCTTATTGAAATCAGTTACTTATTATATAATATTACAGGAATGAGAATCCGATGAGAATAATCATTGGGAAAATGAAAATTACTCACAAAAAATCATCTACAATTTATGGGGGGGAAATGTGCTTAACTGTGATGGAAAATCTTGACTGTCTTAAAATAGGCTTCATCTTTTTAATAATTTATATTATTATTTATAATATATTATTAAAATATATATGTATATATCTTTTGATTCTGGAATTAAATCAGACATATGAGAAATGAGAAATGCAAAAAGCATATTGTTGTTGTTGGATAATAATAAGAAGAAAAATAATCCTTTATTATTGGACTGTAATGCCTTACTTGTGGTGGGCCATTCCTCTGCAGGACAGCACAATAAGAGTGAAGAAAGCGAAAGCTGCACTATGGATCGAGTGACCAGCGAGAGCAAATCCAGCCCATTCCACAATCTCACCTAAGAAGTTTGCTCCAGATACATACTCAAACATGCCCCCTATAAACAGAAAAGAGTTATGAAGAGACACTCAAATGGAAGACATCACACAAACTGTCCATTTGTAAAGCAATAAGAAACAAATTTCAAGTCAGTTTTAAAGCAGTGAAACTGCATCACATGTGTCTAATGAAGTGTGAAACCATCTGACCAACATGCTGTCTGGTTTAATTTGTCAGAAATAAAGCATGTCTGATTCATCATGTCAGTCATCAAATCTGCATCCAATAAAACAACAACAAGCTTTTGGATCTTAAACAACTTTGACATACCACAATAATTTAAAATCCCTTTGTTTTAGCTAAACAACGTCATCTATCAATCCACTTTAAAAAAAATTTTTTATATCATCTGAAGTTGTGATGTCAGACAGCTTTAAAATACTTTTAATAAAAAATAAGAAGTTAGTGAAATAAGAGATGATTTACATGATTTATATTTTGCATGGACAGAGTCAGTTCATGTCACAAAATATTATGATCTCTGGAGCTGGTTGGTCCTGACAAGTTGCTGAGGAATGACCAGCAAGGGCATCTATTTTTATTTTCATTCCGAGTCGAAGCCAAATTCAAAAGATGTTTTAGCATTACGTCAACACTCAAACCAGCACTGAGGAGGACGCCCTAGCGTTGACCCTCCATTTGAGCTGAATGCCTGTGGTATGGGTCAAATGATTTGTGCTGTTCTGTTCCGAATACTCTTGAATTTGTATGTATATTGGCACTGTGCATTTATGAACATTTTATGAATTGTGAGTACTTTAATAGTGTGATTGAGAACAGTCTATTCCTAAAATCTAAAGCTGCATGCCATGTTCCTAAGCTGTCACTCAAAATGTTGTGCTTGTTTTATAATTATGTGGAACATTGTAAAGATGCGAAGCACAAAACATTTTAGTCCATTTCAATTGAACAATTTAGGCCACATTTCTCTCTCTAACACATTTCCAACTCATAAATGGTGCTGTCAGTCTAATAATTATTGTCTTACCTCTAGGTATCTTATAGCCCGTCTCTCCAGGCTTGCGAAGGTTCCTGAGGATATGGTCAGAGTGAATGTTAATGATCCATCCCAGGAACCACATACAAGACCCTGAAAAAAACACACAAAAAAAACACATAATAGATTCAGAATATGAAACATTCTGCACAACTGTTTTCAACATTTATATAAATCTGATTGATCAGAAATGTTTCTTGAGCAGCAAATCAGCATATTAGAATGACTTCAGAAGGATCATGTGACACTGAAGACTAGAGTAATAATGCTGAAATAGTCAGCTTTGTCATCACAGGAAAAAATTATATTTACAATATAATCACTCACATGGAAAACCGTTTTATTTTAATGTATTTAACTGTAACTGTGTGTGTGTGTATTTAGATAAATCTAAATACTAATAGAATTTTGTCCAGGTTATATATTTGAATACTGTAATAAAATAATAGCAACAATAGCATGTAGGGGATACAGATGAATGACAGCCGATGTTCAGTCAACCATGACATGTCAGCTAGAGTTCAGAAAGAAAAACCAATATACTCTGCAGTGGTCTATGTTAAAGTAACCAGGTCAGGTGACCTAAGGTTCAGGGAAAAGAACCTTAGGTTGATAATGATTTTGAAAAACCTAATGATTTTTTATGTCTCTTCCTTGACGAATAGAGTCATTGAATATGCCGTGTTCTCTCATTTCCAAGCTGATGGATAAATTCCAGTGTCAGCTCTTAAAGCAATTCTTGTATATTTGGAATATTTCAGTATTTATTATGAATGATTAATCCGTGCAAATCATATATTAAAAAAAAATCATATGCTCTACTAATCTTTAATCAAAATAACTTCCCCCTCCCTTCTACAAAAACATCTTCTCTTCTCTTGTGACGTGTTTACTGGTCACTCACATGACAACAGAGATCCACAATCCAATCAATTTCCAATAGACAAAATCAAGTGCCACCCTGCATTTTTTCTTGTTCGAGAAGCGGTTTCACTCACAATAAGGAAGAAAATACTATCACAACGTCCGTTTCATGCCGACTTTAAAAAGTTGAAAGAAATTAACTCTAGATTCTATCATATTTGAAAGAGAACAAGATACTAGGATGATTGAAAACGACACTTATACACTGTGAATAATTACTCACTAGCACCAACCTGTGATGAAACAGGGATGTGTAACCCAATCAGGTGGGTAATCTGCATAGTGACTCAGGTATCTTGCCTGCAGGTACCCATTATAGATGCAGAAGACAAAGGCCATAGCAAACGAGATGAATGGTGTTGATTTTCCTCCTCGAATTAAAAATGGGTAGATGAGGGACCTAGGAGAAATGCATGTTTACTATAAAGTTGCTACTTGCAAGACAATATAAGATAATTGACTGACATGTATCATACGTGATACATGGTCTTTTCCCAACCCCCATTTTATATGCTGCGTGCAAGAACAAACCTTTGTGCGTAATGGCAAAAGAACATGAGAAGAAGCAGTTGGTTGGGCAGGTGTATTATCTTTGCACATGGACTCCACAGTACCAGACACAAAGGCACCAGAAAAGACGGCAATTCTTGAACGAACCAGGCAAACTTGACATTTACAGGGAATCCATACCTGCTGGATGCATATCTGCCATAGGGCACGTGCTCAAAGAGTAAAGTCACGAAAGTTATGAATGCCATCACCATCATGAAGTACGATAAACAATCCAAAACGTACCGTTCTTCCTCCTCCGAAGAAAAAAAAATCTGCAGAATAGCGTCCATAGTTGCTAATGGAAGTACTACTTATAAGCAGAAGAAAAATTTAGGTAATGTTTGTGTGTAACTCGTTCTCGTGCACGAACAGACTCCATGGAAATCTGGGAGACCCGCCCATCTAACGTTACTACTTGTTTTTAGCCAATCATGAGAGGCAATGGGCGGGGTATGTGTCAAAACACGCCTTCATATATTCAAGTAAATAAATTGTAACCAATAAATAAACTTTAGTACAGCAAGAAGCAATATATATTGCTAATATCCAATTTAGTAGTGTTTCTGAGAAAATAAAGGAAATCAAATCTAACTTTCTAAAGATGTAACGGGTGAGACTTTTATACTATGCTGAAACCTCAAATTTCAATTAGGCATATTTTGTATTTATATATTTTTTACTGTGACATTATAGAATGTTGTGTTATTTTTTATCTGGTAATATGTTTATTTGGATTGAATGTCAAAGGTTTAGAATAAATACTACTGCATTCTAAATTTAATTTCGACTTTCAGTCGGGCAATATTGCGGACACCAAAGAAGGGTCTTTCAGTTGGATGTGCGCTTGTTTGGTCTGCGTCACATACACGTGAGTTGAGTTCAGCAGGAGCTGAGAAGTACAGTTACTTGGACATTATTAAGACACCCAATCAACACGCAACGCAGGTTTATATCCAGAGTTTTATGCGTCTGCAACATGGGCAGAAGAAATAGAAACAGACAAAAACCTCAGCAGTTCAGAGATGGAAGACCAGAGGCGAAAAGGAGCAGAGATGATGCTGTGAGTTTGCTAACTGCTCTAGCTTCTTACTTTTCTGCTCAGTGCCAATGCTGCACATTCATTGATTTATAAATTTAACTTATGCTACATTGTAAATACAGACATCATATAGTCACATCAAAAGTACTGTGTGTGTGTGTGTGTATATATATATATATATATATAACCATGTAATCTCGTGGTTAATGGGATGGGTAGTAATAGTAGACTTAAAGTATTTGGTGCACTCGCACGGGTTCTTTTGCAGGGTTGGGGAGCTGGATACTCTGAGATCATCAAGGAAAACAAACTCTTTGAGCATTACTACACAGAGCTTAAGATTGTCCCAGATGGTGAGTTTGAGGAGTTCATGGAGGCCATGAGGGAGCCACTGCCAGCTACAATACGAATCACAGGATACAAGAGGTGATGGACATTTTCTGCAGGTCCAAACGTTTTACATTACATGACAAACAGTGTTTTGACTGCCACACAATTTGAATTATTACGTTAACCAGTTAACTGTAAGTCTCCTAGTAGCAAGAACATAGAGCAAGACACTTTGCTGGCACTATTTTTTATTGCCTCTTTAACATCTCTTCCCTGATGGTGCCAGGCCAGGACAACCTGTCACTCACTTGAGATCACAGCAATAGCAAACCACAATAATCAAATTTATTACAGATGGACAAAATCAATTCTTGCGCTACATTTTTTTTTCTCTTGTTCAAGATACCATTTCACTCAGATATATGTCAGAACGAGACCATCACAGCTTCTGTTTCATGCCAACTCTAAAGACTCAAATTTCATCATGTGAAAACCTTTTTGAAATTAGACATGGAAACCTTTTTTAAATAAGTAAAAATTGGGTGGTATTATGTTTAATATTTTACAAATTTTGCTGCTCTATTTTAAAATGTAATATTGACAAAACTCAAGGTTCCATATTGGCCACTGTTTTTTTATTATATATATATATAGAAGAGATTTTGTGACATTAATGTTCTTTCAGAAATTAAAGAAAAGAACCTAAATTTTTGTGATATCAGCTTCAAATTTGGAACACAGCTTTGTTAAACATGATATGACTTGGATTATCTAGCAATTTTAGAGTCAATTTTATTAGTGGTTAAATTGTTTAACTTTTGTTTACTTCTCTCAGAATCTTTTCATTTATTAATTGTTATTAATGTTAGTTTGAAAACAAGAGGAGATCGAGCTTTTGCCATTGCTGCACCAAAACTTTGGAACAGCCTACCTGTTTTTATTAGAACTGCCGCTACACTGCATGAGTTTAAAGCAAAACTCAAAACCTATCAGTTTTCGTTGGCTTATAATTGTAGCTGATTTGTGCTGTGTTCGTTCTGTGATTTTATGTTGTTCATGGTGTTAAATGCTGATGATGTCTGACATACTGTACAGCACCTTGGTCAACAGTTGTTGTTTTTAGTGGTGCTAATGCTATATAAAGAAAATTTAGTTGAGATTTACTATTGGCCATCAGCCATCCTGCTTTGTTATTAGCATTGACCATTGAAAAGGCCATATTGGTTAAAAACTTTCCTGGATAGTTCAGAGGATGCTGCAGTTAAACAATAATGTTTTTTCCCCTTTTTTAACTCCTTTAATATTCAGTCATGCAAAAGAAATCCTTCATACTCTTAAAGAGAAATACTTCAAAGAGGTACAAGATCTTGAGGTGGATGGGCAGAAGATTGAGGCTCCTCAGCCCCTAAGTTGGTAAGATGGAGAACAATTTGTTTGTGTTTTACTTGTAAGTTGGAAATCTGTAGACCATAGTACTTCAAATCTGATTTTGACTCTCATTATGCTGTTATAGGTATCCTGATGAACTGGCGTGGCACACTAATCTGAGCAGAAAGATTTTACGCAAGTCTCCACTCCTGGAGAAATTCCACCAGTTCTTGGTCAGCGAAACCGAATCGGTAAATAAAATGTTGGTGCACTTCTCCAAGACGTGTGTCTGCAGATATTCAATAGTGTATGCTAAGGGTGGGAGAGAAAAATCGATCCATCACGATTCTGTATAAATTCTGCGAAATTTCAGAATCGATTCTGAGCTTCGTTTTTAACCGCAGATGCGCGATGATGCTGACACATTTCTCCATTTTTGGGGAATTACATTTTTCAAAACTCTTCACCCTGTGAGCACAACAGCAGTCTATGTGGGTTAAACTGTGGATCATTTATCATTGCTTTTGGCACAAAATGCATTCAAATTACATAAATACATTTCTCATTTAGACACAAACACCACCAAAACTATTTACCGACAAAACAATTTGTACAAGTTTACATACTCTTTTGTTAAACTAAAATAATACAAAATTGATGAAGACTACAGTTTGCTATATTTCTACATTAATACCATATTGTATTGTACACTGAATAAAAAAAATTAAATGCTATCAAAACAGTTCGATGTAGCAGAACACATACAGAGGGGTTGGTCTTTTGGATTTTTGAATGAATGCATAAATTATTTAATGAATGAGGCATTTATATAGAACTTTGCTATCTATGTATTACTGTGAATCCAAAGGGCTATATACTCATATCAGGGGGTCTCCCCTCAAACACCACCAGTGTGCAGTATCCACTGATGTGACGGCAGCCACAACGGTGCCAGTGCGCTCTCCACACACCAGCTATAGGTGGAGAGGGAATAGAGCTAATTCAGTGGATGGGGATTATTAGATTGAAAAAGGCCAGTGGAGGGAATTTGACCAGAACACCAGGGCTGCGTTCAGCGCAGACAAAACGTTGCAGAACGTTTTTTAAACAGAAACGGTGACGCGTTGAACGCACTGTTGTGATGACGCAATAGTTGCAACTACGGCAGCTGAGAAGGCTTTTTGTGTTCTTTGTGAAGAATTTTCGGAGCCTGATGAAGTCGGTATAAATATGTGTTTAATACTACAAAATATGACCGATGTTACAGTTACTGCACTTGCCGCCCAGAACACAAGAGAACATCCCAATCAAGTGAAGGGATTTGTGGAAACTGAAATGGAAGCACACATCTTACCTAATTCAGACTAAACACATCTATTTAGCTTCACATACTGACTTTATTTGTTGTTCATACTGTTTTATTAATACCCTGTATTTTCTTTCTCATTTTTAGGAAAAGCACTTTACCATTGTTTATTTCTATACCAAATGTCATACACTTGCAATGAAGATAAAAATATAAACAACTACATAATTATGTTGATATCCTATATTTTTACAATAAAACTTATGACAAACATGTCTTCTAATATCCTCAGTTAAACGCATTCTTTAATTACTTCCATTGTGCGCGTTCACTTTAACACCGCGTGCTTTATATACATGTTGCTGCTGATTGGACTGCAGTTCTGACACGCCCACCAAACAAGAGAAAACGCATCTCAAACTCCGTTGCATACCGGTGCACGCCGTTTCCAGGAAACATGCCGTTCAACACGGAAACTGTAGCAAAACGTTGCGCACCGTTGTGATCTTGAACATGCCCCAGGGTTAAACCCCTACTCTTTGCGAGAAGTACCATGGGATTTTTAATGACCACAGATAGTCAGGACCCCGGTTTAATGTCTCATCCGAATGACGGCACCTTTTACATTATAGTGTCCTTGTCACCATACTGGGATGTTAGGACCCACGCAGAACACAAGGTGAGCACCTCTTCCAGCAGCAACCTGGTTTTCCCAGGAGGTCTCCCATCCAGGTACTGACCAGGCTCAGTGGACAACCAATCTTGGGCTACAGGGTGATGTGGCTGTGGGGAAAACCTTTGTACATGTAACACATAGTGCAGTGAATTCTAAACTGCAGAGAGTGTCATTCTTGTTTTGTAAAGAAATTTCACAAAAGAAAACATTGTATAAAGCTACCGGGTGTTAGTGTTTTTAGGTCTTTGTTGACAACCTTTGCTAGTGTTATGGAAGAATGAGTTGATTTGGTAGTATGTGTATTTTGAATATGAGGTTAACTGCTGTGCTGAGCTGAAAGTTGGTTGGTAGATCTGTATGAAGAGTTTTGAAAAATATAATATATATGCAAATATAATACAATTCTTTGATCAACCACAAATGTTATTTACTCCATCAGGGTAATATCAGCAGACAGGAAGCAGTCAGTATGATTCCTCCTCTTCTACTGAAAATCGATTCTCAACATAAGGTACATCTTCAACAATATCATCATGAGTTTCCTTGAATATCAACTGAATGTTTTCTCTATAGCGTGTTTTCTTCACTGGGAAATGTTTTATAATTTGTCTTATCACTATCGTCTTTCTGGATTTTATAACCAGATTCTGGACATGTGTGCTGCTCCAGGATCCAAAACTGCTCAACTAATAGAGATGCTTCACTCTGATATGGATGTGCCTTTCCCTGGTAAACTGTTGCTCATTAGTATGGGTTCATATATAATGAATTCAATACAGATATAAGATGATCATCATATCTTATAGTTGTCCTCTGTCTCTTCTGTGTCTCCAGAGGGTTTTGTAATTGCCAATGATGTGGATAATAAGCGCTGTTACCTGCTGGTCCACCAGGCCAAGAGGTTAAACAGTCCATGTATTATGGTGGTAAACCATGATGCATCTAGCATTCCACGTCTGCACTTTGATCAGGACGGGAAGAAGGAGGTCCTGTTTTATGACCGGATCCTGTGTGACGTTCCCTGCAGGTGAGGAATTTTATGGTGAGGGTCTCGGCTTAGACCCAGAGATGCTACTTGTGTTGTTTTTATTGACTCTCATAGTTTTTTCAATGAAAATATTAGATGGAAAAACTTTAGTGAAAATTAGAAATGTTGCCTTGGCCAGTAACTGAAATGAAATGTTTATTTTAAATAAGTTAAGTACTAAAATGACTAAACCGGAAATAAAATAAATTTAAGCTAAATAGAAAAATAAAAAAAAGCGAATAAAAATTACAAGCACCCATTTTAATTTTAATTTAAATTTTAACATCATAAAAGCTAATGTTACAAAAGTAACACTGAACAAACCCATCCAACCTACCTTAAAAATAATTAATATTTTGGCAAGGTTTGAGCTAATCTGAGCTATAAATGCCAGGCAGAAAAATAGAAGTCTGGTTACTTTTAAGTCTCTGAAAAAAAACAAAAAAAAAGGAAATGCATGTATATGAAATGGGCTTGTTTGGCTTCTGATAAGTTTTAACATCTGTAACGTCTTTCTACCTGCCAGATTTTTCAGGAAAAACATAAAATGCTGTGTTTATCTTTCTGCAAACTTTGCGGAAGCTTCAGCCTGATAGGCTGTTTTCTATGTAATTATTTGTTGCTTATTGTCGTCAGATGGTCAAACAGCAACATTACACACTAAAGAAAGTTGAAAATGTAAAAAAGGATAATTGGACCCCTTTAAAACCACAAAAACTGTAGATTTTCTTGCTATTTTCTGGAGCCATTGTTTGTAATGTAATGAGCCATTGTACAGAGATATGAAGTTGTGATTATGTAAATCTAGTGATCACAATAATAGAGGCACACATAAATGCCAGAGCTCTGTGTTTTGGGTTGAGCAGTGAGTCTCTTCCTAGCATGTAACATCATATAGCAGAGTAAGTGTATAATTGCTGGAGTCTATACTTGGCCTGCCGCAGAATCAGGTGCCAAGCACAATATAGTCTGCTCCGTTCCAGCAGGCCAAACATCTCACAGTGTGGTCAGCCTGGTTTTGAAACTTTTTCTCTCCGTCGATGAAATGATTTGAAGTTGACTTTAAAGGTGTAATTATGGCTTGAGTTTTGCCCATATAGGACTAGTTTCCTTGATTCAAAATTTGCTGCCTTGTTATCCAAACACTGATGTAATTGATTTAAAAAATACCATATGATCTCATTTGACCACAGGAAGTCTCTTTAGTTATCAATTCCAGTTTAAAATTACTTGAAGGAAATAAATTGTGGTGATGACAGTCTTTCATCTTTGCATTATTTTGAAGAACCACTAATTATAAGTCTGCTTTATGCCTGACAGACACATGAAATGATCTGATATGGAGTTACAGTTAAACTGCAAACAATAAAATCAGCACCTTTATCTATACAGTGGAGATGGAACAATGAGGAAAAACATTGACGTGTGGAAAAAATGGACAACCAGCAACAGCCTGCAGCTCCATGGGTAAGACCAGTATAATTCACTTGGGCTATGTTCAGAATATTGGGGTGGGCGAAATGACCAAAATCTAATTTCACGATATGAGAAATTTTATTTCACAATAGCGATATATAACATGATATATCGTTTTTGTTCTTTCTCTTTTTCACTTGTGACTGGTGGTCATGTGTGTATGTATGCATCTATGCGTGTTGATTGTTATATTTATTCTTTTCAAGACCAATATTTTTTCACCGTTTTTAGATTCTTGGGTATTTGTTGTATACACAACTGAATTGAAGTCCTGTGACAACAATGCATCATACTTCTGTACTATAGTACACAGCAGAGTATACTGTTCTGTTAGCAGTATACTAGTACTCATTCTGAACACATCATGCTCTGAGATAAACCCAAGTCTTGATGCATGATGATCATTGTGTCTGGAGCTTTAGCTATTTGGCAGCGGCAGTGAATTAGCAGTGATGTGTTTTCTGTACCTGATTACTGAAACGGGATGTTGCATCTAATTTCTTTGTTGCACTGTCAGCATGGGTCTCTCTCTCTCTATTCTGAGGTTGCAGAAAAGAGCAGTTCGTTATGCTCTAAGTGTGTGTGTGTGTGTGTGTGTATTTTAAATTTGTCTCCTTGTCTGTCAGGCTGCAGATAAGGATTGCAGTGCGAGGTGTGGAGCAGCTGGCTGTAGGGGGCAGGATGGTGTACTCCACCTGCTCTCTGAACCCCATCGAGGATGAAGCCGTCATCGCTGCCCTGCTGGAGAAGAGTGAAGGTACGTGAAAGAGTAAAAAAAAAAAAAGTTAGTTTATTTATTATAATATGTATTTTGTGTTTTTGTCTTTTTCAGTTTTTAAATGTCTGTTTATTAATTTTTATTTTTTTGTTTTGCCATTTTAGTACTTCATGTTAAACTAAAAAAAAAAATTTCAGTAATTTATTTAATTTGTATTATTGAAAGTGTATTTAGTTATATATTTTGTTCCAAGTAACTGAAATGGTTGTTTTTTTATGGTTCACCCTCACACGTGTTATGTGTATCTTCTAGGGCTGCGATTCTATCACGGGGGCGGGGCTTGGGGGGCAGGGCTTGGGGTTGAAAAAAAAGAGAGATTTTGAGAGAAAAAAAAATATTTTAAACCTGTATAAACTGAACACCAAAGAACAATATTAACTATGCAAATTATTAAACTAAACTAGGCAGTAGCCTAGGCTGCTGCTTTTGGGTTGTTTTCTGTGCTCCAACTAAATTGATATCGGGATGGTGCCGTAGGATATGCATCTGCACTTTGGACGTGTTGCCGGTCATTTGAGGAAGCTTCTTAAAACACTTACGGCAAATTGTGTGGGTCTTGTCGACTAGCCTACACGATTTCCTCACGTTCTTCAACTAGCTCGCGTCACATGGAAAGGTAGCCTACTAACATGACACGTAACATGATAAAAGACGCTTACAAATAATTTTTTTTTAATAGTTGGTTGGGATGAGTCACTGAGTATTTAATTATAGAATATCAAATAGATTGTCTAAAAAAATTTCCATGTTTTCGTTGCTGATGCGGTGGTGACGCGTTCATGTAACATGTAAGGGTGGCGCTGCCAATAAAGAACCTAATAGCTGTCACAAAGAACCGGCAAAAGTAATGATTATGAATATGTCAAATACAGCAAGGAGATATTTTAATTGTTTATTAATAAACAAGTGTTTTCTTTGTCACTGTCGGCTAAGATGAAGTTGACGATACTGACTCGCGATCTTCAGTAGCCTAGTGAACGCGCCAGAGAGAAATGCACTTTTCATATGGATGAGAGTAGGCTAGTCTGTTTTCTTTCTTTTTGAATTGTTCTGTTTAAAAGTAGACATTTCAATATAGATATATTTCTCAGGTCTGTAAGGCAAGTACGCTATATACGCTGAGTTTCGGTTCATTGAGACGAGCTCCAGATCACGCGCCGGCTACTCAGTGTCGTGATTATCTATTGTCTGCAATATTTACTTCTTATTTATTAAATCCAGGTAATTGGTTGATGAAACATTAATTAAAATTAAGATATAATTACTACAAAACGAAATTCACTTTAAAGAACGGCTTTGTGCTTTCTGTTTGAGGTCTGTGAAAGTTTTAGGGTGTATTCACACCTGCCTTGTTTGGTTCGATTGAATCGAACTCTAGTTCGTTTCCCCCCTTGGTGCGGACCTTTTGGGCAGGTGTGAATACAGCAATCGAACTCGGGTGCGGACCAAACAACCGAACCGAGACCCAGCTGAAGAGGTGGTCTCGGTACGGTTCCAAACGAACTCTGGTGCAGTTCGTTTACGGTGTGAACATGAACCGACCCAATTGCAAGAAAGCACTGCGCGAGCTGCCTTATCAGACATCACAAGTCTCCCGGAAGTTCCGGGAATCTCCCGAATATTGATAGCGTCTCCCTTAATTAGTTCAAATCTCCCGGATTCAGGAGCGCGAATGCGAGACAGAATATTCTGCGCGCAGCGCGCGCACGGCAGCCTCACGAAAGCTAGTCGCACATCGTCGTCCTCTCAAAATCCGAATTACAACATTGTATAGATGACATTGTATCATATGATACTCATTAGTTTCTTCATATTGCGTTTGTACAGAATAACACAAAATTAGTAAAAGAACAAATATTGCAGTACGAAATATCTCCATGCTGAGCCTTTTTTGCACTTCCTGATTTCCCTACTTGAGAATCCTTGTCCAATGAATGGACGACCTTAGCACAGGTGTGGTTTTGTTTACAAATTTTGGTTCACTTGCAAAAAGAGCAGTGTGAAAGGGAACCGTACCAAAAAAAAAAAAAAACATTTTATTTGGTCCGGACCAAAGCAAGTGAACTATCGGACTTTTCTGGTGTGAATACACCCTTAGTGCCGCTTCCAGAGAACTGTCACGTCTGTAACATTGTTTTTTCCTCATAAATGCGAACACGGAAAATAAAATAAAATTCATATTTTATGTTCTGGGGAGAGCCAACCCATCTTCATCCGGTGGGTAGTATTACTTTTGCTTTGTGCAGTGTAATTCACAGAATTATATATTGCGCTTTGGCCGCTCTGACGTAGCAGCATTCTATGTTCGATCATGAGAGAAGACAAGTGTCACAACATACAATGTAAACAGAAAAAACAAGCAATACATTGACACTAGAAACATTTTATAATACTAATAGTAATTTAAAGATGTGGTAGCATTGGATCTGGACGGGAAGGATAACTCTGGGAGTTAGAAGGGGTGTGTCGCGATTCTGCCTTCTCACACCGCGATACAGATACTGTATCGTTACAGCCCTAGTATCTTCATTGATATAAAATACAAAACTTGTGGAAAATGCAATTTTGGGTCAAGCATATACATAATAGGATGTATTTACCTTGCTATGTCACCTCAACTTTGTTTTGCTTTTTCTCCCCTCTCCCTTCCTCTCTCCCTCCTGTGGTTTCTTCTTCACTCTTCTGTTTATTTCTCAGGTGCTTTAGAGTTAGCAGATGCCTCTGCAGATCTCCCAGGACTCAAATATATGCCTGGAATAACATCTTGGAAAGTAATGAACTGTTATGCCCCACTCTCTGACATTAATTTCTGTTCATGCTGTTCCTGCTTATGAATGTTGAGTCTGCATTGAGTTAGCGCAGTCATTTCTCTTCATTCATTGCAGCAGGGGCATAAGAATGTTGGTAACTGGAGCGAGGGCCACAGTAAGGTTGTTTTGATAGTCCAAGATATCTTGGCAACATTATATTAAAATAACATGTCTACACCTGTGATAGTCCCCCTAACCAAATTGAATATATACCGTCTAAGGACAATATGACCTGATTGGCAACGTAGTGACTTTTCTTAAATGTTGTTACAAATTGAAGCTGGTCCAAAATCAGATTTGTCACACATACTGGCCATAAATATTAATGAAACTGCATTATTGTTTGTTTATTATTTATTTTGATCTTTTGTAAAACTGCAAGACCAATCGTGCTTTTGTTCCTTATTTTCATTTTGATGGCTTCTATGAGAATATTCCATGTGTGACGCTGCATCTAGAAGTAGAAGTGCAGGTTACATATCCATTGATGTTGAAATTTAAACATTGTAAACTTCACACAACTGGTGGTTTATGTAAAAAGAAGTTTCCACTTTTTTGTGTTTGAAAGAAGGCTCACCAAGGCTGCATTTATTTCATCAAAAATACAGTAAAAACAGTCAAATATATTACAATTTTAAAATAACCATTTCTATTTGAATATAAATTAAAATGCAATTTATTTCTGTGATGACAGCTGTATTTTCAGCATCATTATTACTTCAGTCTTCAGTGTCACATGATCCTTCAGAAATCATTCTAATTGCTCTTATATAGGTAATGACAAAAGAGGGTCAGTGGTTTTCTGACTGGTCAGAGGTGCCAAAAAGTCGACACACCCAGATCAGACCCACCATGTTTCCACCAACAGATCCAGAGAAGCTGGCGAATATGAGACTGGAGAGATGGCAAGTTTCTTTTGATCATTATGTATAATATCATATACAAAATGCTTTTCACAAGCCTCTAGGGCTGTAGTGTTTTACCAAAACCCTCCACCAGATGGTAGTATACCACCACTGTACTAGTGGAGCGTTACGATTGTTGAGTGAACTCACTGGAGTGTGAGAACCCAATTTACACTGATTTTAAGTTGTAACAGTGTTATGGTGCTTTGATCTGTGTTTTCAGCATGAGAATACTGCCCCATCACCAGAACACCGGTGGGTTTTTTGTGGCTGTGTTAGTTAAGAAGGAGCCCATGCCGTGGAACCGCCGTTACCCAAAGGTATTAGAAAATGCAGGCTTTATACATCATATTATATCAAATCCAAACAGAGCATTGAAGTTGCATGGGAGTACATTTATGGTATCTTTTTATTTTATTTTTGACTGCCGTTTTACGAACAAGACCATTTTTTTGGGATGTTTCTACCTTATTTGTCATTGCATTTGAAATGGGAAGCTAGCGTATGCTCATCGATACCTTTGTCTCTGTCCTTTCTTTGTGTCTCTGTAGCTTCGTATTAAGGATGTGAACGCCTCCAGTGATGTGGCAACTGCAGAAGAGCTACAGATGGGGGCGTCTCCAGCTGAGGTCCCTCCATCAGACGGCTTGTCTCCTGACACCCCTGTTGAAGCAGTGGAGGGAGAGACTCCTGCAGAGGGGAACCCGTCTGTCCCAGATCCCCCTGACCCTTCAGAGGTCAAGAAAGACAATGTCTGTGGGTGAGTGTCCTTAGCCAGGTGTATATGTGGGCGTACGCCGGCACCTTGTTCAGTCACCCTATTGTTCTCTCTTGCTATTCATTAATTTTGTTCTTTCTGTGCTGTGTATTTAATAATGCACCAGGGAAGATGTTTCACTTGGATATACGTCACAATAGAGAAGAAAAAACAAACACAACTTCCGTTTCGTCCGACTATTAAATGGCTCCTTAATGGGAAAATAAAAGCAGTATTTAAGAAAAACATGATGCCATACTATTTTGAGTTGCAACTGGCACAATTTCGTGTGAATAATACTTGTGTGATTGTGACCACATGTAGAGATGCCTACTTCTTTGCATAATCTTTCACATAGTAGGTAGGCATAATAGTAGACTTGCAGGCAGCAACCATTCCAAACAGCCATATTCAGGCCTTACTTGTAGTGTTGATGTCAGTGCCCCCTGGTGGATGGTGTTACACTCTTCTGCACTTACTGTGCTTTCTATTGACATGAAGTGCTCTGTCTGTTCCAGCCCCCCTCCTCCAAAGAAGATGAAACTCTTTGGCTTCAAAGAGGATCCTTTTGTGTTTCTGACAGAGGATGACCCCATCTTTCCTCCCATCCAGTGAGTGCCTCTCCTCTCCATGGACAAAACCTCGCTGCTCAACACACATACTGCTTTTACAAACGCTCTCATATCTTGCTTGTGTTTTTTTTAAATGTTTTATTTGTCTATTGCCACTGTTCATGATGCTTGAATATAGACTGAGTAGCCTGGAGCTTTGTTTATGTGTGTAAAAATATGAGTGGTTATCTATGATTGCGCTATTCATCCTATGTGGCCAATCACATGAATGGATAATGTGATCATTATCATTCAGTCATTGTGACTCCGTCTTTTGTTTGTGATGAATTTTATTTATTTTTTCACACAGATGCACAGTGCCACAGCGCTGGCAACCCGCCATTTTGACTTGTGGGAGACAACGCCTCTGCTCCATATGTCGCAGCATGTTCAGCGCTGTGCGCATATGTGTATTTTTTTCCCCCTCTGTTTAGCCTTCATTTATTTTATCCTGTACTATTTCTTTGTCTGTTCCAGAGCTTTCTACGACCTGTCTCCAGATTTCCCCAGGCTTAACGTGTTGACTCGAACCCACGAAGGGAAGAAGAGGCACCTGTACATGGTGTCTAAAGAGCTCCGCAATGTTCTGCTCAACAACAGTGAGAGAATGAAGGCAAGAGCACACACACACACTCTCTCTCTCTCTCTCTCTCTGTAGGTCCTTCATCAGTGCTAGTAGTGATTGAGGATGGCGTATAGGCAGATGGGGACAGCAGCCTCGCTATGATCTCATCTCTATCTGTGCTCTAGTGCCTTCACATTCATCAAGTATGCAACAACCATCTGCTGCTAATGTAAACAGACATCACTGGAGATACGTTAGAACAAAGGAGCACACTGTAAACACTTATACATCTCATCCTTTGGAGCATTTTTTGTGCTCAGAGGAATTAACATTTTAATATGGTATTTGTGTAGTTATCTATCTGTCTGTCTGTCATCTGCTTATTTTATCATAATTATTTGTTTTTATAAATATATGAAGGGTGAAGAAGCATCAAAATGTTAATACCGTAGTACCAACTTGTCTGTAAAACATATTCTTTAATGTTATGAAACAGCGCTTTTTATCAGGACAAACTTTTAAGGACTTATTTATAGATCCAGATTTTTTTTTAAAAAGAATCTTTAATATAATTGTACTCATTTTGTATTATTATTATTATTATTATTATTATTATTATTATTCATTTTATTATTGTTGTCCGAGTTTTTCATTGTTGTACTTTCATGACATAATGTTGTTAAATGTTTAAAATGTATCTGCCATGTAATAGCTGGTGATGCTGATATGACAATACTCAAATACTACTTTTATGAATATATAAATTTTATTTATAAATAACAAATATATATATATATATATATATATATATATATTACATTATTCTTTATTATTATTTTATGCATAAAATAATGTTGTTAATATTACTTGTAGTAATGTACTCTTAATATATAAAAAGGAATCATAATAATAAAGTAATATGCTGTTGTAAATGGAGAGATTTCACATGTTCTGTCTTTCTGCAGTTTATAAACACAGGAGTTAAGGTCTGGTCCAGAAATACTGATGGAGAAGAGTTTGGTTGTGCTTTCAGACTGGCGCAGGAGGTGGGTGTGTTTAAAATAGTTTGATTTAAATAATGCTTTATCTAGTAGTTGTTAGAATAATGTATGTGCATTGCATACTACCAAAATATTGAAAAAATATATTTTAAAATCAATAATATTTAAAAAGTTGAAGCATTCTAATCCCAAAGATATTTCTGCAAGGTATAATGGTTGAATTTCACAGGCAATTTTAACCAAAAAGGCTTTAAGTCGTACAGCAATAATCAGTCTATAATTAAAGCAACGCTCCGATGTCTCAGATGTTTTTTTGCTCAAAAACTAGGTTCAGTGGTCTATTGGGAAACGAGTTAATCTCAACATGCCGTTAATAACCTCAGCTTGCCTTTCTGTCTGCTCTAGAGGGAACGTCCATTTTCCACAACAATGTATTGATTTTTAACTAGAGGAAGATCTGTTATGTGAATTTGTGTATTTGTATTTATTCCATATTCCCATAGATGAAGAAATAGATTAAAATGTGTCTGCTACTTTCCAGCACTGAATTAATGGGAAAGAGAAATGGAAATGCATTTTGAACTAGACTTAATCATCCTGAGCGTACATGCTTTTTTCAGAGCTGGAAAGTGTGTGTGTGTGTCTGTGTAAAAAAATAAACTTCAATCCTTGTCTTTCTCCAGGGTATTTACACACTGTGCCCCTACATCAGAGCCCGAATCATTAACATTAGTGTGGAGGACGTGAAGGTTCTTCTCACACAGGAGAACCCCTTCCTCAGAAAGCTTGGAGATGATGCTCACAGTCACGCCAAGAAACTTGGTCAGTGCTTTTTATGAATTCTTGGCCATGTTAAAATGTACAGGTTTGCTGAGATGAGTGAACTGTAAGATGTCATTATGCTATAATAACAGACACACACACTAATTTAGAAATGTTAGATGTTAAT
The DNA here is from genome assembly GCA_031834385.1 of Semotilus atromaculatus. Taxonomy (NCBI): domain Eukaryota; kingdom Metazoa; phylum Chordata; class Actinopteri; order Cypriniformes; family Leuciscidae; genus Semotilus; species Semotilus atromaculatus. The sequence goes on from JAULUF010000022.1 coordinate 32,085,245, forward strand.
TATTGATGCATTGCTACATTTAATGTATGCATCTAAAAAATGACATGCCCGTTATAGGTTGGTGGATGGATGTATAGTAATAAACAATAAGACCGTGGTATTATATACAGTATCTCACAAAAGTGAGTACACCCCTCACATTTCAGCACATATTTTAGTATATCTTCTCAAGGGGCAATACTATAGAAATGAAAGCTGGATATATTTGAGAGCAGTCGGTGTGCTGCTTGTATAGCAGTATATATTTACTGTCTAACTTAACATACAGCCATTATTGTCAAAATAGCTGGCAACATAAGTGAGTACTTTTGATTAATTAATTTCTATAGTATTGTCCCTTGAGAAAATTTACTCAAGTGTGTGTGTCAGTCATAGTAGTTGGTATTGCCAATTTGTCCAGTACCATTGGCTTTGAATCCCTTCCATAAAGTTCAGCATCATCTTACAGACAACAAAGTTGTGATGTTTGTCATGTTGCTAATGTTAAAATATATTTCTGAAATTCATGTTGTTCTCTCTTTCTCCAGAAATGGGCAGCATTGTTTTACGATACATACCAGATCCAAAGTAAGTGCTTGTGTGTATAATCCATAATACCATACTGTTTTTTTTTTTTTTTTTTTTTTTTTTTTGGAACACGAGTAAAGCACCTTTTAGACTTGAATTCTGATCTAGCCTGCAGTCTATGCCTCATTCTTCCATATGACAGACCATAGCTCTGTGAACTGCCTTCTAAGGCAACATCCTAACCAAAATGTAACCTATAAGTGACTGGTTTGGAATACAAAGGCAGCAGCTCTTAATGAAGCATACAACAGACATGGCTCTAATACCCCTTTTCCACCAGCAAGAACCAGGTGCTAGTTCAGAGCTAGTGCAATTGCCGGTTCGGAGTTGGTTCGACTTACGAGCTTTCAAAGAACCAGTTTGCCTTTCCACAGGCCAGAGAGCCACCACAGAGCCAGGTCTTACGTCACTGTATACATCTCATGTTGCCCAGCAACGCTAGCACGGCAGCGCCAGACACAAACACACCAGGCTTGTTCGAGATGTATTGGCTTCTCGCAGACCGATTGGCGCATGACATCAAAGAACTGCAAAAGTGACCCAAAAGCACAAGGAGTCGTATGCTCTCCACACACTCCCGCAGCTCCGATCGGTCCGCGCCGCTCCGATGCATCTCGAACAAGCCTTCTATCAACAATGGCGGCCGTTGCGTTACTATTGATGCTCATGGCTTTGCAACCCTAACGTACATCGGCATCCAAACACGGCGAATACAACGTGTTTGTGCAGCTCGCCGTAACTTGCATAAACGGAGATGACAATCAAGCTGCTATTAGCTCAATTAGCTGCTAATTCAAAAATGGCGGTCACAAGTTTCTGTTTGTCTTGTTGGCCACGGTAACCCCGCCCCCAGCCGCTGACGTAAGCGGTTCTTACTTCTAGACCAGCAATGATTTGGTGCTACTAAAGAACCACTTTTACTGGTTCGGAGCTGGTGCTTTGGTGGTCGAAAACCAAAGAACCGATTTGAAACTAGGCTCTGGCTCCGAACCAGCACCAGCTCTGCCTTGGTGGAAAAGGGGTATGATTGATTACAATAGAGTTTGATGTTAGCGTGTTGCTAAGCTAACATCCCTAAAAATTAATGTCATGGCACACAGATATTGAAAAAAATAAGAATTTCCTAAATGTATTGTGATGAGCTCAGTGAATGAAGATTCTGAATGGAAATGGATTAATATGGGATGGCTCTCCACCTTTTTAACGCAAGAGTGGGCGCAGCCATTTGTAAATTGAATGTTGAAAAATCTATTTAATTGAAAACGAATCGGTTACCTAACGTAACCTCGGTTCTCTCTAGATGAGGGAACGAGTATTGCGTAAGCTAGCTTACGCTACGGGAAAGATTCATCTTTTCTGAGAAATTGAAGCCAAAAAAATTATCCTATAATTTTGTATCCATTGTCAACGCAGTTCAACTGCAGCAGAGCATGAGCGGGCTAACTAGCAGCTCATTGGCTCGCTCACAGGGAACTGCTTAAGCCTATGAGGAGACGCGATTGAACTCTCGTCCAATGAGAGTCGACATGCTCTCATTGCGTCATAGCCCGCCGAAGCGGGCGTGGTCAGAGAGTATAATAATGGCGTCGTAGGCTGAAACTCTGGTTTTCATAGAATGAAGCGAGAAACGCTAGTAGCACAAGCACGGCCAGGAACGCAATACTCGTTCCCTCATCTAGAGAGAACCGAGGTTACGTTAGGTAACCGATTCGTTCTCTTACGAGAGGTTCTCTCGTATTGCGTAAGCTAGCTTACGCTACGGGAACACCTGGTCAACGCCGTGCGTGCTAAGCATCCACTTACGAGTCCCAGGGGAGACCCGGGGGAACCCTTGATAGTGGGAATGAACATATGTACATGAGACAGGGCCAGCAGAGCGGGCCGGTGATTGTGTAGTACTAAGCACTTGATAAGAGAGACAGAGCGGGAACCGGTCTGTGTGAATAACTCTTTTTAGTGCAGCTCACCAGAGAATCTGTAACATACTAGATCGCTAGTAGTTTAGCCTGCAAGGCGGGAACTTCGAGATTGTAAAATCTGACAAAGGTGGAAGGGGAAGACCATCCTGCTGCCACACAAATGTCGTGAATGGAAATTCCGCTGGACCATGCCCACGATGAGGCCATGCCTCTAGTGGAATGAGCCCTAATGCCCAGAGGGCATGGCAGGTCTTTCGACGCGTATGCGGCTGCAATGGCATCAACTATCCATCTGGATAGTGTCTGTTTCGAGGCGGCCAACCCTTTGGTGCGCCCACCGAACGAAACAAACAGCTGCTCAGATCGTCTGACCGGAGCAGTGCGGGAAACGTATAATCTCAGGGCCCTGACCGGACACAGGAGATTAGAGTCAGATTCGTTATCGGATGCAGGCAGAGCCGATAAGGAAATAACTTGTGCCCTGAATGGGGTACCAATCGCTTTTGGGACATAACCATGTCTAGGTTTGAGAACGACTAAGGAGTCATTGGGCCCAAACTCAAGACAGGAAGCGCTAGTTGACAGCGCGTGAAGGTCTCCCACACGTTTTACTGATGCGAGCGCAAGCAGAAAAACGGCTTTGAACGAGAGGTATTTGAGGTCCACGGTGTTTAGTGGTTCGAATGGGGGGGCTTTCATAGCTTCGAGAACTATGGAAAGATCCCAAATCGGCACCGAAGGGGGGCGTGAGGGGTTCATCCTTCTAGCTCCCCTGAGGAAGCGGATGACCAAATCGTCTTTGCCCAGTGACTGGCCGCGCCGGGGTTCAACGAACGCTGCGACGGCTGCCACATACACCTTGAGAGTGGACGGGGACCTGCCCTTGTCCAGCATCTCTTGGAGAAAACTTAGCAAGGAAGGAACCTCGCATGACCGTGGGTCCAAATTTCTGTCGGTGCACCATTTTGAGAACACAGACCATTTAGACGCATAGAGCCTTCTCGTAGAGGCCGCTCTAGCCTGCATGATCGTGTTTAACACTCCCTCTGGCAAAGCAACGGGTAGTTGTTGATCACCCACGCGTGTAGCGCCCAGCGCTCTGGGTGGGGGTGCCAGATCGTGCCGCGAGCTTGAGAGAGGAGATCTGCTCTGACTGGAATGGGCCACGGGGCTGTCTGTGACAGCTGAGTGAGCTCCGGAAACCAAGTCTGACCCTCCCAACGCGGGGCTATGAGAAGCACCGAGTGGCGTGTTTCCCTGATTCTCTGAAGCACCTGTGGTAGCAGAGAAACCGGAGGGAATGCATAAAGCGGGCGGCTGGGCCAGGTCTGGGCTAGCGCGTCGTCGCTCTTCGAGAAAAATATTGGGCACTGGGTGTTCTCTTCTGAGGCGAAGAGGTCCACCTCTGCTCTGCCGAATATTCGCCACAGCTTTTGGACTGTAAGAGTGTGCAGGGACCATTCCCCGGGGGGAATGGGGTTCCTGGACAGACTGTCTGGACCGTCGTTCAGATGGCCCGGCACGTGCGTCGCTCTGAGCGATAGCAGGTGACACTGCGACCAAACTAATATGCGTTCTGTCAGTCTGAAAAGATTTCTGGATCTGACTCCGCCCTGACGGTTTAGATAGGAGACCACGGCTATATTGTCCGAACGGATCAGCACGTGGTGACCGTGAACGCGCGGGAGAAAACGCGTGAGCGCGTTCTCGACCGCTAACATCTCCAAACAGTTTATGTGAAGGAGGCTCTCCTGAGCTGACCAGGGGCCGAAGGCCGGTGAGCCCTCGCAGACCGCACCCCAACCCGTGTTGGATGCGTCTGTCGAGATGACTTTTCGGCGAGAACAAGTCCCCATGGAAACGCCCCGCTGAAACCATTCTGTCACGGTCCATGGTTGCAGAGCTATAATACAGGTCTGCGTTACCTTTATCAGCTGGCAGCCCGTGGTCCACGCACGGTGAGACACACGGCTCTTCAACCAGAGCTGAAGCGGGCGCATGCGCAGTAACCCCAGTTGGAGCACCGCGGAGGCTGAGGCCATATAGCCCAACGCCTTCTGAAAAGTTTTCAGAGGTGTGAGTCTGTTCATCTGAAAAGATGCGGCGAGACGCTGAACACGGCGCGCGCGCTGTGTTGACAGACGAGCCGTCATCGTGACCGAGTCTAGCTCTATACCCAAGAAGGAAATAGTCTGACTGGGTTGAAGTGCGCTCTTTGTCCAGTTGACAGAGAGACCCAAAGCTTTCAGATGGTCGAGGAGAACTGTACGATGAGACAGTATCTCCCTCTGTGATTGTGCCAAAATCAGCCAGTCGTCCAAATAGTTCAGTATTCGCAGCCCCTGACTCCGCAGGGGGGCGAGCGCCGCATCCATGCACTTCGTGAACGTACGAGGTGCTAAGGATAGGCCGAACGGAAGGACTGTGTATTGATAAACCTGGCCTTCGAAGGCGAAACGTAAGAATGGCCTGTGAAGGGGATTTATCTGAATCTGAAAATAAGCATCTTTCAGATCTAGTGAAATGAACCAGTCCCCCTGGCGCACGTGCGCGAGGAGTTTTCTGATAGTGAGCATTTTGAACGGTCTCTTCATGAGAGCTTTGTTCAGCACTCTGAGGTCTAATATTGGTCTGAGGCCGCCGTCTTTCTTGGGAACAAGAAAATAGCGGCTGTAAAACCCCGACTCGCTCATAGACAGAGGCACTCTCTCTATAGCCCTTTTGCACAATAGTTTTGCTATCTCTGAACGGAGCAGCGTCGCCGCTTCTAGGTTCACAGTAGTTTCTAGCCGCGCTCGAAAACTTGGAGGGCGGCGGCGAAACTGTAAGCGATAGCCCAGCCTTATTGTGTTTAGCACCCACTGGGAAATTCCCGTAATAGCTTCCCACGCTTTGCAGCGCAATGCTAGGGGTTGAATGGCTACCCGGTCCTCGTCGCTGCACATGGCGGGCTGTGTGCGCGCGCTCATATTGCTTATAACAACGGGACTTACACTCAGAGAGGAGTTTATGGGCCGTGTAACAGAGTGAACAGAGGGGGGAAGCGCGCACGGTTTCGTGGGCGCTTTTATGTACTCTGAAACTCGAGCGGATTGGGGCCGCTTTATGAGAGTGTGCTCCGTGTGGGACACGGGAACAGACGTGCTTTTGTGTATGAGTGAACACAGTGTTGTGGGCACATTTATTACACAAGGTGTCTTTTTGCTCTTTTTGAGATTTATTTGGGTCGCCGTGAAAACGGCGTTTGTGCTCATGCAAGCGGGAAGGGAAACCGGCTTGGTAATGGCGGGATACACTACTGCAGTAGCCGCGTGCGCGGGGACTAGCAGAGGGCGGTATTTTGACGGCGGTCCGGCCGCAGCGGGAGAGCGCCGTCTTTTTCTCAGCTGTGCTAGGCAGACTTCGAGTGATCAGGTTTCAGCGTGATCCTAGGCCGCGGCCCCCGAGGCGGCGGCGGTCTGTGGCGGCTGTCAGAGCGAGAGCGAGGGCGGCCGCCCTGGCGTCGCTGCGAAGTCTGGCTGTGCTGAGCTGGGCGCTGAGGTGGGGCTCGTGCAGGAGGCTGGTCACGTGAGCGGCCTGCAGAGGAGCTAGCGCGACGAGGCAGGAAGAGGTTCATGGCCTGGGAAGCTTTCTGAACTTCGGAGAAACGGTCAACAATACCTGTGACGGCAGATCCGAAGAGGCCGGATGGAGAGAGCGGGGCATTTAGAAAAGCGGCGCGCTCAGAATCTCCCATGTCGGCGAGCGTGAGCCACAAATGTCTTTCAGACACACAAATGGCGGCCATACATTTCCCCAGGGCTTGAGCGGCAGATTTTGTAGCGCGAAGGGCGAGGTCCGTGGCGCTCCTCAAATCCGCGACTTTAGGGGGATCTCTTCCGTTCTCATCCCATTCGCGGAGTATGTCACCCTGTAGAATCTGTAAAACAGACATGGAGTGCAATGCAGAGGCTGCTTGACCGGCGGCTGAATAAGCGCGGGTATGAAAACTCGAAGTCGCTCTGCAGGCTTTAGAGGGAAGCACAGGTGATGAACGCCATCTCGCGGAGGGCGGGCACAAGTGTGCAGCGACCAGGTCCTCTACAGGGGGAATGGAGAGATAGCCCTTCTCAGCGGCTCCGTCCACAACGCGAAGCGGGGTGGAAGAATCAGAGCGAGTTCTGGCAGAGAGCGGGGCATTCCAGGATTTAGAGAGCTCCGCGTGTAGTTCAGGGAGGAAGGGCGCGGCCCGCTTGGTGGCGGGAGTCGAACGCTGGCGGAAGTAACTGCCGTCCATGCGGTTGGTGGTCTGCTCGGGGGGAGGGGACCACTCGAGCCCGAGGCGTTCGACGGCCTGAGACAGGAGGCGCATTAATTCGTCCTCGATGCCCGCGCGGGTCGCGGTGGATTCACGGGCCGAAGAAGCGCGAGAACCGGACCATTCCTCACTGTCTGAAGCGAGAAGCGAACATGTCTCCTTAATGTCCGCGGCGTCCTCGGAGGCAACAGAGCGGCCACTCGGCGGCAGCTGTATGTCCGGTAGCGGCGGAGATGGAGAGCGGGAGGCGACGGGCTCCGGCGGAATGAACGCTTCAAGCTGGGGTTCCGGCGGCCTCTGTGAGCGGCGTTTCTTCTTCCGCGGCGAAGTCAGAGGCGGCGCGGAAGCTTCTTTTACGGCCTGAAGTCGAGCCCGCAGGGTCGACAGCGGCATACTCTCGCAGAGCTCGCAGCCGCCATCAGCGAGGGCGAGCTCGGCGTGCTCCAATCCGAGACAGAGAGCGCAGATGACATGGCGGTCTCCAGTCTCGAGGGGAGCGCGGCAAGAACCGCAGGAAATGGTACGAGACATCTTGAAAAAGACGCTCGGCTCTTTTAGTAATAAGGATACAGTAATATGCAAGACAGAAGAAAAAGGATATATTCCGTCGGATGGCGGTAGCTTGCAGGACGGCTGAAGGTGGCGAAGACGGCCGGCTTCTTCAGTCTCCTAGATGCTCGCTAAGTTGCCTTGTCGACGACGGCGGCTTCTCTCAAGATCAGCAGATGCGTGTAGCCTCGCTGAAGAGATGAAAATCAGAGTTTCAGCCTACGACGCCATTATTATACTCTCTGACCACGCCCGCTTCGGCGGGCTATGACGCAATGAGAGCATGTCGACTCTCATTGGACGAGAGTTCAATCGCGTCTCCTCATAGGCTTAAGCAGTTCCCTGTGAGCGAGCCAATGAGCTGCTAGTTAGCCCGCTCATGCTCTGCTGCAGTTGAACTGCGTTGACAATGGATACAAAATTATAGGATAATTTTTTTGGCTTCAATTTCTCAGAAAAGATGAATCTTTCCCGTAGCGTAAGCTAGCTTACGCAATACGAGAGAACCTCTCGTAAGAGAACCACTTGTTATGCTGCTTGGTGTTGCAAACAGGTATTTCTTAATATTTTATTGTATTGTCTGAAGTATAAACACTGGTTTTATTGCGCAGATAGTTTTACAGTTTACTGACTTTTATATTTCTAGTTACTTACCTATAGCAGATAATGTATCTTGCACATTGACAGAAAATAGCTTACTTCATCTTTGCAAAAAAAGGTGTATTGCTGGCTTAGATTTTGACCAAAATTTGATTTTAGGGAGCAGCTTTGTTTCCTATGTTTTCTTTATTTCTGGAGCGGCCTCTTCATCAGTTGGAGTCTTAAAATGCATTCTAGGTAGACGGCTCGCTAGGTGGGCAGGAAATTTCACAGTGTTGTACGTACACAGAGGGCTCTGCGATGGCATTCCTGCTATTCATCAGCCAGTCAGGAGACAAATGAATGGAGATTGAGGGCTTTGTAGCCATTACGCCCCTTGTCTGATAATTAAAGGGCTCGAACTGATGCACCCGACTTCCTCTTCACAGATAAATAGCTCTTGATTGTCTCTCTCAGCAGAAAGCTCATTGTTTGGCCCACCAGACAGTCATGTTTCACATTGATGGCCCTTACTGTGTGGAAAACTAGTCAATCCAGCTGGAAAGTGTCCTTCTATCTCTCTCTCTCCCCTCTATTTCTGTTACACACACAAACACACCCAACATTTTAATCGGTAAATCTAATCTGCAACAAACCCCAAATCATTTCTGACTCGCAGCACATGAGACAAGCTCAAAACTCGCAGCAGCTACTACTAATTTCTTGTTTAAAATGTACCTGACCGATTGTGGTTTCAAATCTAGGAAATTATTCTAAAATATATACATTCTGCAAAAACCTAATTCATTCATTTAGATGTTTATATATGTTTAACTATTAATTTGATATTTTAAATGTATTTATTATTTGTGTAAATCTTTTTTTAAATATTTATTAAAATTATGTTTAAGTATTTGTTTTATTTTTATATTTATTTACTTAAAATTATTTGATATTTATGTATTTAATGTATTCTAGACACTGTATACAATTGATTTATTAAATTGAAGAAATGTACAACATGCTGTTGTACGTTGGACAGAAGTGTCGTTTATAAATGTTAATTACATTAAAATGATTTAAAGGGGGCAAATATTTAAGAAAGAAATCGCTGTTAGTGGCGTGTGGTCTCAATGCAAAAGTCATTATAGATTACAATAAGCCAAGCCATAATGCAACTACAGAATGAACTTGTACTGATGCACTTATAGTCCGTGATTAGTTGTTAAACACCAAAATGTCAACAAAATGACAGAAAACAACTGTATACGGTATGGTTCATAAATGTTTGCTGCAGAGCATCATTGCTTGAATTCCTTTTGCACAATACAACATGTCTTAATTAGCCCCACGCCATCAAGGCAATCTGAATATGCCAGTTTATTTTTGCATTAATACAAGCCCCCCATAACGCACTTATTTTCTCTTTGACGTGTGCACACTTGTTCTTCAGTTTCATCACAGTGAGTGACTTAAGTGAGGAGAGCAGCTCTGATGTCACTGTGATTAGCAGCGCGTGGCGCTCTGGTGACATCCTCCTTTGTTGGCAGCGTGCTGCTGGCTCCCCATATGAAAACATGACTGCCTGTTCCAGCACAGCGCGCCTGATCATCTTTCACTCTCTTTTTCCATCCATCTGATCACAGACACTCTTAAAAGTGCCCCAACCGCCGCCGTCACACTCCACACCGTTTCCTGGCGCTGTCTGCGCTGCAGCTGATCAATAATTTGCTCGTTTTCCTTCCCCCTTTTTTCTGTCTTGCCTTCTCATCCTCCCCTTTGTCACTCATTCTTTGGCTCTTTTCCCACTTGTATCAACTTAAACTTTTAATTCTCATCTCTCCAGGGATCATGATGCTCCTCAGTGTCCTATAGATTTGTGCGGCTGGAGGGGGAAAACTTCCATCAGGGCTTTCGTCACACGTAATGAGCGTCTTCATTACCTCCGGATGGTGGGGGTGGAAGTGTTCCGTGACAAACAAGGGAAGAAGACCGATGGTTCAACAGAAACCCAGGAAGGAAGCACAGAAGATGCTGAGGGCCCGAGCCAAGAGTCTGATCTTGTAAAAGAGGAAGGTGCAGAAATGGAGATAAACGGTTCAGAGACCAACACTAATAGCACAGAACCTGTTGGCAGCACTTGTGATGGGCCTATGAGTTAGATATGGTTAAAATGGGTCTGGAGAAAAATGGACTGGGCCTTCACTGTTTTTCCTGACTACACACGCGTACAGGAGTACCTTGTTGGCTAACCTCTGAAGAACTGATTTGGAAACAATTATTTTATCAGAGCTTCTTTTAATATTGATTAAAGAATTTGCTGTCGCATATGTTTTTATTATCATTTTTGTTTAAGGGACAAATTTAAGTCTCTTTTCAGTCAACTTTGTTAAACTGTCATTTTGCGTTTATAGTGTTTAAGGGTTGCACACCAGCTCAGTCCTACAGTGCATTTTGATTTCTCAGACACTTGTACATGATTTACACTGTACATTATGCCAATTTATTCATTGTTATAATACTTGAAATAAACGGCATTTGTCAATATCTTAGTATAGTTTGGCACTTTTTTTTTAAAGGGGTGTGTGTACATGTCACTTTTCAGTGTGCTGGCTAGATGTGCTAGCAGCGTATCAAAATCAGCTCTTGTATCTGAATATTCACACCTACATACTATGTAGAAGGTGAAAAACAGTATCTGAAAATAGTATGGCTTAACTTGTAATATTCATTCAACAGTAGATGAAAGTACCTGAATGACCTACTTTTCCAAAGATGCTGAAGTGCACATCCAATGGACACTTTGACAAGAGGAGAAGAAACATACTGGTAGATCACATGACAAATGCATCATGATGCATGTAGTACACTCTGTATTACATTCATATAGAATGTATTTTTTAACAGAGTTCGTTCCTCATCAAATGTAGTACCTATTGATTTTGGATGTAGATTTGGAAGGCCACAGTTCTTCAGAGTTCAGCTCCAACCCTAACTAATGTCCTTGAAGCAGCTAATCAAGGCCTTCAGAATTAGCTCCCCTTGAGAGCTGTTGAAAATCTGCACACTAAAGTTATGGGTTCCTTAGTTCCAGACCAGCAAGGTTTTGGGGCTTGTTTGGAACCAGGATTTGTGCACTGGTAGTTTACACAACCCTGCAGAGTGTAGCTTCAACCCTGATCCAGCTAATCCAGTCCTTCAGGCTTATTTGAAAACTAGGGGTATTTGTGTTGGCGCAAGAATGGAACCAAACTCTGCAGGGCTGTAACATGTTGTAAGTTGTCTGCTTACATTAATCTTGCGTCTTTCTATAAGCTACAGGATTTGAGGTGTCTTTCATATTCACAATACAAAAGGTTCAAGATGAGTTGGTGCCAAATTTGAACGCTCACGGTAATAGCAGGGGTGTCCAAACCTGCTTCTGAATGTCCTGCTGAGTTTAGCTTCAAACTGATCTAACATTCTTGTCTGCAAGTTTCTAGTTATTCTGAAGACCTTGATTAGCTGGTTCAGGTGTGTTAATTAGAATTGGATTTAAACTGCTGGATAGTGGCCCTCCAGGAGCAGGAGTGGACACACCAGGGTTATGGATTCGAACAAACCCACAACCCTACATGTGAGCAGTAGTGCCATCGACCTATTTGTAAGCACATTTTGGGATATCGCATAAAAAAACACCGGGTGGAAATGCCAAGATGCACATCAATTCTAGAAATGTGCATTAAAAAAACCGTATGCACTCAATTCAGTCAGATAGTTGAATGATTATATGAAAAATTATGATAAAAATGAATTTAACGAATAACTTCCTCTATGCACATCAAGAAAGTCATGTGACTGCGCAATGGGACGACATAACGACTAGCCAGAGGACAGATATCGTTGCACAGCATCTGAAATGCTGATTTCTGTGGTTCGGTATAATTAACTCCCTGAACTGCGTACACGACTGTGTTCCCAAACAGCAGGAATTCTCCTCTGAAAGCAAGACCACGTTTATTGCGTTTCGTCTGCGCAATATTCATTTATTATATACAAAAATTATTATATACAGTGGCTTCTACATTTCTTAGTGATATTTAGTGCCAGTTTATCAGGAAGGTACTATTGTTTTCTTCGACTCACTGGATGGAAATGGTGCTTTATTCGCAAATGTGTTATGTGGTATTCCAATATTGCATGGGTTTTGTGCTAAAAGTTTAATGCGCAACTTTGGATGGAAACCTAGCTAGTGATACTTTCCTTAAAGGGTTATTAGCTTACCGAAAAATTTAATTGCTGTCATTAATTACCCTCATGTTGTTCTAAACCCGTAAGACCTCCTTTTATCTTCGGAACACAAATTAAGATATTTTTTATGAAATCCGACAGCTTTCTGACCCCTCCATAGACAGCAATGTAATTACTACTTGCAAGCCCCAGAAAGGCAGTAAAGACATCGTCATACAACTCATGACCTCTTTAAAAGAGACTGCAAGACCTGAAGTGGGTGTGTCAGATAAGGGAGATTTACAAAATGTGCAGTGCGGGAGGTCCTCCAGAACAGGTAAAAAAAAAAAAAAAAAAACTGTCCTAGTGAGCATGTCATACAGCAGCATAGGGGTGTGAGATCGTATCTGTCTCTTAAGTATCCATCTTCTGGTTTTCTCACAGATTCGTCAGGATCAGGGTATTGTCTGTCGTGGTTCAATCCCGTTCAGTATTCTTTCACTGTCCTTCCCTGACTCAAACTTGTCGGGTAGGGTAATGCATGATCACAATCTTGCCCTTTTTTAGCCTTTTAATTCTCTGTCTGTCTTGGGTTGAATGCTAGTTGTTTATTTTATCTCCCTTCGTTAGCTCATGGTGATTGTTTCCCTGCAGCCGTCCATCTCACTTCCTGTTTATCAGTTAGTGTTCTTTCTCTCGGACTGACAGGAGCTGTCTGGTCTCCTGCTTTGACTGACAGACTCGACCCTCTCTCTTTTCTCTGGCGTGTTGGTTTGTTCTAGAGACAAGGCAGTGATTCTACAGACCGTGGAGATTGTTACTATGGTCACTGCAGAGAGCTCGAACATAATTAACCACACCGACACAACCTCCACATGCAGGGAATGTCATAGCACAGCACATGAAAGAGATCTAATATAACCCTCACTAAAACCTAACAATTTGTTCATAACCACATTCTGATGTTGTTGAATTCGGAGTATTCTAAATATCTACATGGTGTATATGTGTCTGCGACCACATGTCCGAGGTTAGTAATTTGCATAACACATGCCCATATCAGCTCGATTTAAGGGCTTTCTGCAACGCAAAACTTTTCCAGAAAAACTTTGTTTGATATTAAGTTTGATGCAAAAGGAAGCATTTCAGTTCCACAAAGGATGACTACAATAATAGGACATTCAAGCTTGAGTGGCATTATAGAAAGGACTGAAGGTGAAAGTGACCTATGAGCAATTACAACATGGTAATTTTAATTAGAAATTAAGAAATGTGCAAGTGCTGCACATCAAAGCTGAGAACTTCCACCAGCCCTTGCAGGACATTCACACACAGCAGACAGGAATGAAGAAGCTGAGGTCCAGTCATCTACTTCCCATGCATCCACCTTCAAATATGCCCTTTAACAGTCACACCGGTGCACAAGTCCTGACCGACGAGGTTCTCACTAGTCAAGATGCCCTCATTATTGCCATAAAAAGGGTTAGTTCACCCAAAAATGTCTTTCGTTAATCTTCGAAACTCAAACAATGTTTTAAATGAAATCTGACAGATTTTTGTCCCTCCAGTCCACGCAACCCACTTTGACGCTTCAAAAAGTTCATATTATATACTCTCTACCATTTATTCACAAGGTCCTGAAGTATCAAAAACTTTTTACTGCCTTCAATATTGAAAACTGATTTAAAGTCCCCCTGTAGTCAATCATTTTATCCCTTAAAACTCCTCTTTGATCACTAAAATTACATATTTAAATGTTTTTTCCTTGATAAAAGGCCTTCATGCTTTAAAATATCTTGAATGTAACTACACCCTTGCCTCATTTAGTATATGCGTGTTTATGAATATGCAAATTAGCCCCGCCTCCACTCACTCGCACCAGCTCAGAGATCCACAAGTGATTGGCTGCAATGTAGTTTGTGACATCAGAAACACCAGTGATTTCAAACCGTGCTTTTGAGACTGTCTTTGGGACTGTCTTTGGTTCACTGCAGTTTTAAAGAGAAAATACTCAACAATGGTGTTGACTTAGGAATCTGCACATGGTTTGTCTTAAAGCATATTTAAAACACCACATAGACATATAAACAACATTAAAACATCACCACAGGGGGACTTATTAAAAAATAAAAATGTTCTTTTTTGCGGAGACTGATAAATTCACTCTTTCATTCATGTATCTTGTTTATCAAAAGTTTTCATATGGCATTCATATGAATTTAAAGAGGTAGTTTAATTAAATTAAAATTAAAATCTGTAAATTTTCTTACCCTCATGTAATTCCAAACGTGTGAATTTCTTTCTTCAGTGAGAAATTTCACAAAATATCTTATGTTCCAGAAAGAATTTTTTTTAGTATATATAATCAAAAGGTTAAATCATCCTCTTCTCCATCATACAAGAACAACATTGACTGATGTGGTGTGTACAATTGTTTCTCTGTTAACACATCACTATTTATCAGCTTTTGTATTTTTATTGGTGTTGTGTTGTAGAATTAGTCTTAAATTATTTTTGAAATTTGCAAATTACATTCCTTTAAACAACAGATACCCTGGTGCAAAAGACTTGAATATTACATCAAAGCATTGCAACACCCCAACCCGATCTCATGAGAAAACGCAACTATGTTATGTTTTGCCGAATTTGTATAACTTGTACAATTTTGAGTTTTTAGAAAAAAGTAAGCATAAAGCTCCATCACCCAAGCCCTAAACCTAACCATTGCAGTTAGCATACGCAGTTTGTACGAAAAGGCAAACATCGAACATGTTTTTTCTTCTGAATAAATTATTCTTCTGAGAAAAAAAAACAAAACAGTTTTGCAATGTTGACCTTGATGTCATTGGCTGGTTGTCAAGCTTATCCACCATTTGGAGTATTTGGGTTCAGTTCATTGGGCAGTTTTGACTCACTAGAAACCATCAGTTTAAAATCTTTAAACACCAGCCCCAGACAAAATGATTTTTGGAAGATAATATATTCTCCAGCTTTAAATGTCTCAATTTCCTGAACCGAACGCCCCCACGTTCATGCTTGGTTTTGTCATACTCTTATTTTAAATTCAAAGCAAACCTTGTTTGTGGGAAGAGGGTGAAGCATCACTCGAGCGTCCCCCTTATCATGATGATGCTTCTGCTGCTAAAATAGGACGTCCGGGGGTGTTGGTGGGCCCGTTTTTTTCTCTCTCCTTCCCCTCCTCTCATATAGGACACTCCAGGATGCCTCATGCTAAAAAGTGCTAAAGATAAACCTCTGTCATGAATGTACATTTGGGATTATGTAATGTAAGGGTTATGCAATGGCTGCCAGCCACAGAAGGAGAGCACCGGCAGATGAGCTTGTGTTTTTTGTGAGGATTAGACACATTTTTTCTCCATTTTTTCAGTCGTTTAGCAGTTATATCCATGCATATTTCTGACGTTCACTCCCATTTCTCCCATTTCACATTCACTCCGTTCTTCCCTGTACACCCAGTCACACCTGTTCAAACATCACATGACTCTAATTGTAAATATTCCTAGACATCCCACTTTAACATTTTTAAATGATCAGTATTAATCATTATTATGTCTCTTTTGACCATCTAGAACATGCTAGAAACTACATATCAACACCTTTTTCAACCATCAATCAATATGGCATAAGTTTTGCTATGCTGTCGATTAGTTACTGACGTTTTTTGTGTTCCCGAAGTCTTTGATTGTTGTTTGTTCTTGTTCATAAGTACTTAAAGCTGCAGTACGGAACTTTTGCCTCTCTATCGTTATCTCTGTTTTTTTTATACATGGGTTGTGCTTAGACCTGCTCCTCTGCATGGATGAAAGAACTGCCAAAAGCTTGTGTGTGACTCCCATCAGATGAACTGTGACAAATGATGATCTAAAATGACAAAATTCGCATGAATTCGGATTTGACTTTTCAGACTGAGGTTTGACCTCAAACAACAGACCTGCATCTGATTTAGGATCACATATGGAAGTGGGCCAAATCAGAATGGAAAAGATCAGATAACATGTGCTGTTCACACTGTTATTTTTTTATTTTTTATTTTTTGTTGTTGGTGATTTGGGCCACTTTTCCCTGCAGCCTGAACCAATAAGTATGATCTCTGCGTCAGTCTTCAATCCCTTCAGATCTCGAAGTTGGCACCACCTCTCAAAAGCCATGCGGATATTTACTCTCTTTTTAGCATGGTTCTGTCGCTTTCCCTTGTTGACTGCAGGCTCTCCGCAGTTCAAGGTTTCTTTGGTTTTGATGACAGGTGATTCTCCAGATGATGATTGTTTAGACCTTTCTAGATTAAAAGCAGCCATCTAGATGACAAGTTTAGCCCTGTGGGGTCAACGAACGTGCCGGCGCATTCACATGATAACAGTCAAAATGCTTTTGTAAAATAAAGAAAACAGGATGAGCTTTCTGCCGTCTCAGTATCCGTGAACTGCTTTCTGTAGCGTGTCAGAAAAATTATCCACAGACATGAGAAACAATGCCTGCTTTTAAAATGAGCCAATTCAAATAGAAAACAAATATTCTCTGATTATACTATCCATTTGAAACCAACGAGAGGTAAATGCATCCTCAACACTGGTAGCTTGGTCTTCTTCTTTCTGTTTACGGACGTAACGTAACCATGCAAAGATGAATGACGTCAAATTGACAATTACAGTGAAATCGGAACCAACAGCTCAAATTATAAATCATTTTTATAAGCTTAGCATTGCAATTTGGGGTAAGGTAGACAGCTTTGTACACTGATGTCTTATGTACTTGCCATGTATGCAGGATAAAAATGATAATTAGGGCCTACATATCTGGTCTTGCATGCTAGTTTTTCCTCAGGAACTAGAACATGTGCTTTTGGCTGTTAATCTGTAATTTTTAGAAAGAGACCGTGAGGTGGACGTTGAAAGTTGTAAGAAAGCAGGAGCTGTGCTTTTGTCTATTAGAAGCCTTTACATCGCTGCCAGGCAGTTCGCCTGGTGCTAATCTTTATTTAGCACATGCCAGCAGGTGTTGCCTAGTAACAGAAGAGTAACAGGTTGGGGGTGGAGGCCCGAGGGGACGTACATCTAGCTTCACAACCCCACAAACCTTCAGTCTCCCCCAGACTGATCACCCTTTTGACAAACTCCAATGGTGGCACAAAAGCCACATAAGAGAAATGAGGAGCGTTCATTTTCAGATATTGGTGATATTTTCAATGGGCCTTAGAGAAGGGATCTTTTACAAAAAGAGAAAAGTGGAACGGGAGCTACAAAGAAATCTTTTGTTGTACTCAGAGATGATGAACTACGGAGGGTTGCCATGGTTTTTCTTTCTGCACTTCTGTCTGGAGTTCAGTTTGCATGCTGTCATGTCCTGATGATGTATTGCTGCATTCATTCATATCTCACCTGAACTAACATAGGGAAATCTGAAACTGACTTTCTCTTTGCATGACGGTTTATTATGACTGCAGGTTGAGACGGTTTTGCATGTCTGAAGAAGCGGTTTCTTCATATTCTAATTTAATTTCCCAGGTTTATTTTTTAATATTTTAAATATATACTCTATACTGTTCTAAAGTTTGAGGTTAAAACTACGGTCATTTAGCAGTGATGAATTCAATTTATCACCAGTGGCAGTAAAGAATCCTGAAAAAAATGCATCACTGTTTCCACAAACATATTAAAGGAATAGTTCACTTCAAAATGAAAATTCTGTCATCATTTACTTACCCTTAGTTGTTTCAAACCTGTATGAATTTCTTTCTTCTGCTGAACACAAAGGAAGATATTTTGAAGAATGTCAGTAACCAGACAGTTGTTGGACCCCATAGTATTTTCTTCCCCTACTATGGGAGTCACTGGGGTCAACTGGTTACCAACATTCTTCAAAATATCTTCCTTTGTGTTCAGCAGAAGACAAACATTCATACAGCTTTGAATCAACTTGAGGGGGAGTAAATGATGACATGAATCAACTTGAGGGTGAGTAAATGATAACAGAATTTTATTTTTAAAGTGAACTATTCCTTTAAGGACTGCAACCTTAGTGAGCATAAAATACTTTTATTTTTTTTAAAGAAAAAAAAGTCTTCCCAACCCCCAAATTTAGATTTTATTTTTTTAAATTTTTTTTATTTAAATGCTTTTATATTATTTTTTGCTTTACCTTTGTGGCCGAGAGAGCTCAACAAGCTGCAAACATGCAAATAGAAAAAACACCAGCAAATTGAGAAAACATCTCCATCAGTTTGACAACACATGTGCTGCAAATACTTACAACACAACCAAATACAGAAACACACTGCAAATAGCACAGAACACAATGGAAATATTTCAATGGGACACAACAAATGACTAACTGACATGCTTATTGTTCAATATCTTCTCATCAGTGGTGTTGTCGATGACCTGAAAGGTTATTTTTACATCCTAATTATGTGTGCGTTGTGAACGCATTATATTTGCAGTGTGTTGAACTGTGTTTGGTTGCATTGTGAGTATTTTGCAGCACGTGTTGTCAAACTGATGAAGATGTTTTCTCAATTTGCTGGTGTTTTTTTTTTCTTTTTGCATGTGTTTTTTCATCAGTCGCTGCGTGTTGAGCTCTCTCACCCACCGTAATAGACCCATATAAAATCCATGATAAAAATATTATCGCAGGTTTAATATATTATAATCTAAACAAAGTAATACACTGAAATAAACTGTACTTTTTGTTTAGCATTTTATTAAGCATTCAAGTAGAAGCCTTTATATCAAATAATTTCTAAGGTCATCAGAAACAGTCAAGTGTGCCCACTATCGTTTGAGTGTTCATTTGTGTTTTCCAAAGCATATGAATATTAATGTTCCTTGATGACTGATGGTCGCCCTATGACCCTCTGCATAAACCTGTACAGCTGTTACATATGAAAATGAGCTCTTGAGTTTATCCTTGGTGAAAACTGCACTGACCTCATACTTTCCAACTGTATTTTGGGTTTGATGCAACTTAATGAAGGACATGATTTGTAAAAGTTCAATAACTTTGTTAACTGTATTACTTGGTGCAAGAGATGTTTCTCTTAGATTTTTATTCATATTAAACATATATTTTTTTGTTTATTGCTTTAATAATGTCTAAAATACAGAGATGGAAAACTCCCACATAAGCCTATAACATTTATCAGAGCTCCATTTGACTCAACTCATTGAAGATTACAGAGCAGAATCATTAGGGTTTACTCAGCACATTGATGCAGTCAGATTATTTGCCCAATATAACCAGTCCAGATTATCCTGACCTGCATTACCCTGGATTATTTCCTTCACATGCAGAGATTATACAACTAAACGACAGAAGCATTATAGCAACCTCGATACCAACAGGTGCAGTGTGGATGATATCCTTTGCCTATGTTGAACCACAGTCCATTTCTCATAAACGGTGCAAAGATTACTGAGATTGGCAGCTCAATTTGTTTTACACATATTAAACTGAGCTTGTTTGGATGGATGAATCCTTACGTAATAATGTTGATACTAAGGTTTTTTTTTAATGATTTTTTAAAATGATTATTATTATTTATTTACCCTGAAAATTAAAGCATATCAAAAAGTTAAAAAAAAAATTTTTTTCCTCCTTTCATTCCTTTGGACTGGGTTAAGAATACTGAATGGAAAACAATCAAAACGTCTGATAATTTGCTGTTTAGGTTTATTTAAAGGGGTACTTCACCCCAAAATGAAATTTTGTCATAATTTATTCACCGTCATTTCATTTTTCAACCTGTTTTACCAAATTTATACTGAAAAGATGGCACAGAAGCGCTTTTAGGTGTCTTGACTGTTTAAAGCTGCTCAGAGGTGGCAAAAATGTATAAATTATAATTGTATACTTTGATACTAGGGGCTGAAGTGGGTCAGATCAGTGTGGCATTGGCACGTCTTGATTTTTGCAGAGATGCATTCCTGGGTCAGCATATTTTGTTGATCCTGGAACTATATTCCTGTCTGAAAATGTAATCCTACAACAAAGATGTTGATCCAACATGTTGCACTTGGTTAAATAAGGTTCTGCTTGGCATTGCGTCATTATGTTGAATTTTGGCACAGAGCAGACGTAACTCGGTTGTGTAAAGAAGCCTTATGACTTTATTCTGTGAAACACAAAAGGTGATATAATTTAGCAAAATGTTCAAGCTTCTCTTTTTGGACCAAGAGCAGCTTTGGTCCCCATTGACTTTCATTATATAGAAAAGAGCAGCTTGCACATTGTGCTAAATATCTAAATAAGCGACATGATGGTGAGTAAATAATGACAGATTTGTTTGTTTGTTTTACTTTAATATTACGCTTATATTCTCTCAGAAAACAGGAATTTCTGTTCTCAGTGCTGATATCAAAATTGGTCTTGAAAGTACTTGGTATCAGATCAAAAAGAAAATAAATGTTATCACTCATCGCTAGATCATAGTGTTCTAGCTCTGCCTATGTGATGTCATTATAATCCCCCTCCTTCCTGTCCTCTGTGTCCTTTTCCTACCCAAACTGGAGCATTTCATAAATCACGGAAATCCTTCTGGAGAGCAGAAAGCTGAAGAATCGTGGAATCACCTTGAGCGAGACTTCCTGCATGATGCAGCGGGACAGCGACTCATTTATTACTGTCAGTGTCCTCATCCTGGCTGAAAAAAAGAGAGAGATGTACAGAGTTACAGTACGGTCATGATTTCAACAAGGCTCTAAAAATACATTTTCCCACATGCAACTGTGTCATAAAACATTTACAGTCCACCACAATCTGCTACACTGGCGTTGACGCAACAGTCTTGAAATATTCACAAGGTTGCTAGCTTGTTGGCTCAAAGAGAACACTGGAAAAAAAGGTAGAAGAGAGAGAGAGAGAGAGAGAGAGAGAGAGAGAGAGAGAGAGACGATGCACTTACATAATACGCCAGCCGCAGTCTGGGATGAGGGCGCAGGTTTAGACATGCGTATCAACAGCCAATCTATCCTCATGCTGCAGTGCATGGTGACATTAGCACTCTTCATCTCTGCCCTGCTGTCGATCTGTCTTCCTCTCTGCAGTCTTATACAACCAGGACATTCTCACACGTTCACATCAATATATTATAGTGTAGGAGATAGAGGTCTTGTTCAGACAATGACTAAATGCCCATTCACTTCTCACATGTGGCTGCTGTTTGGTGACAGCAGAGGAAAAGATATTGCTTTATATAGCTAACAAGACTGCATATCAAGCTACTTTAGACATACATTCATATTTACTTCCTGGTCTCATTATGAATGATTAATCTGTGAACATTATTCCAAAAACAAGAGCATTTTATACACTACCGTTCGAAAGTATTGGGGATGACTTTTTTGAAAGTCTCTCATGCTCACCAGGGCTGCATTTATTTGATACTAACTGTAATATTGTAAATAGTAGTACAATTTAAAAGAACTGTTTTTCAGTATTCATACGGTCAAAGCTGAAATTTCAGCATCATTAATCCAGTATTCTGAACATTTATTCTTCTTAGTTTTATACTAGTATAGTATTGTATAGTAACAAACTGTTAACTTTAGACAAAATGTGAAAAAATCACTTGGTAACCTTGTCTGTGCAAAGTCATATCCAATTTAAATTCTTGTAAGTCAATAGATGCTGTAACCTGATATATATGCAAGGATACAAAAGATTGACTTTTTTACATCCACACACAGAAATTACGTTCCAGAAACCAGACATTTATTTATCTAGAACAGCAGTTCCACTGCTAAAAGGAAAAATTAGACAACTCCAAAGCTAAAATAAACGCATTTTAATTAATGTAATAAATTCAAGTGCTTTAAAAAATGAGCTGCACCGTTTTGCTTTTAAACCCTCTGAATTGGCTTTGCTTACATTTATATTATGTGCATTAATGAAAACAAATTTTCTGTTGTCTAAACAGAGTGCCTAAATAATTTTCTTTGCTAATTAATCACACGCCGTACTGTCAATAGAGTTTCATTTGTGTTGAACCAGGGCCATTCCTTTAATAAAAAGAGATTTACATGGACACTATTATTGCAAAGACTGCTGCAGTGCGAAAACTGTTGCGTTCCACAGCAACATTTTTACTAGATATATATAATATATATTTGAATTAAGAACATTTCAATTAAGTTAGCTTACTTGAAGTCCAAAGCTTGAATAAAAGAACAAAATAAAAAATATTTCCCATAGGCTCACTTCACTTCCCACTCTGGATGCTTTTGCTCGCCTCTCAGATGTAAATGTATGGACGCCTTTTTCATTAATAATGGAACTTATGTCTTCACTATGAGCAATGATTACTCGGGTGGGGGTTGCACAGATCTTCTGGTCTCCTTCTAGAATTTTTTGAAGGCCTAATATGAATATTAAAGAGCAGTGTGATTTGAAACTCGCTCATTGCTCATAACGCCTCACAGACCGTGACAGTCATCATGGCCCAAAGGTCAGAAGGAAATCAGAATTGTGACTGTCTTCAGGGATGTGCAGCAACACTGCAAACCATATTAGCACCACCCAGCAGCATTCAAATGGAAATACACCCACTCCTTTATCTCAGCCAACTGGGCTTGTCTGCTCTTTGAAGAAGAAACCTTCAGAGGGCTGGAAAATAAGGCTGGAGCTGTATTGTCTGCTGCCTATCTGCTGTTTGCCGTCCAGCAGTGTTTGTTTACTGCGTTTTAAAGTGAATTTCGCTATCTGGACTGCATTGCGATCTGAGAGTACACCAGGGGGGCTTTAATGCTGTATAAGAAATGTTCTCCGTCATATCGATTATCTGTTCTCATTCAAATAAACAGTTTTGAGGGAGAGCAGTTTGCAGAATGGCTTTTTATCTATGTTTATCGTGAACGCATAGAGACATGGTCTTAAAGGAATTGTTAGTGTTGGGCAAGCTATAGTTTTAAGCTACAAACTTCTTTAGAGAACAATTAGTTAATCTGAATAGCACCCTTCAGATAAAGTAAGCAGTTGAACTACATGCTACATGTAAAAAGCAGCTGAATACAGGCACGAAATATAAGCTGTGATAGTCTTTTCTTCTCTATTGTGACATATATCCGAGTGAAACGGCAACTCGAACTAGAAAAAATGTGGGACTTGATTTTGTCCATTGGGAATTGATTGGATCGTTGTGGATTTCTATTGCTGTGATGTCAGGTAAATTACAGGTTGTCCTTGAAGAGATGTCGCTGCAAGTGGGAGGAGAAGATATTTTGATTAAAGATTATAAGGGCATGATGTGCACAGATAAATCATTTAGAATATACTATAATATTCCATATAAAAAATATTCCATTTTAATTTCATGGTGACTTTAAAGTATTTGATCATTTTTCATGAGTGATATATTAGAAGTTGTAAGCTTTAATTTCTTCAGATGTCCAACATATATCTCCAAAAGAGGTAAACATTATATAACCCTTTATTTGTGTTTGTTTGCTGGAGAGATACAGTTAACAATGTGTCAGCTTGTACCTCATTAGCACATGTTTCTCCTCTAAAAGGTATGTTGGGGACCAGTTCGTCAAGTTAGTTTTCACTTGGATATTTGATTGCAGTCAGACAATGCTAAGATTCATCCATGTTGAAGATTTGTACATGCGAGAAGATTTCTGTGTCCTGTAAATCATTTATGCTTGAATTTGTCTGATTGATTCAGATAAAATAATTCAGATTCCTTTGTTCGTATGATTCATTGCAAAGGACAGACTTAAAAAAGTTTTTGAATTTGACATTGCTTGTTCTCCTTCTAACTAGCCGACTGAGAACAGTACAAAGTAATATAGTCTTTACTAGCTACTTTACTAGCTACTACTGAAATGGCTTTGCTGAATCGCTAATGAAATTTTTTTTGTATAGTTAAACTAAGCTTCATTTGCAATATTCTGGCAAAAGGAAAAAATAAATAAAGCATTGTCCTGCATAGGCTATTTATTAAATTCATGCATGCAAATATATTTCTTGTGCATAAGACCGACTAGCTTGCGACTCAACTCTCTCTCTCAGTATGGTGAGAACTGAGAAAACTGCTTTGTTCTCTGGGATCAATTAGAGGTGCTTTCAGCACAGACAGACTGTGACTGAGACTGGCTCATGTGTTTTGTTTGGGTGAGAAATGTGTTCGGACCTCATGACCTGCCCACACGTACTTATCAGTGTCCGTGTGCGCCCCAGGGCAGAGCAGACAGGGGACGAGACCTGTCCTTCCTTCCTGTAGAGACTGTTCCTGGATCTTGCAACCCAACTGCTGTATTCCATTTAACCTCGGACTTGAGCTAATTTCATTTTCTAACTACATTTTAATTTTTATGAAGGAAATGTGAGCGGTGTTGTTGCCCATGCTACATATAACCATGCAACCATGTTTCCTCCTCCAAGTCTCTGTTATTTGATGATTTGTGTGCCTCAAATGTATGTTGAAGCATTTTTATTACCATGCAAATAAGTCAATCTTAACATCTAAAAAGGAAATCATTGCAGATTAAAGGCATGAGACTCTTTCTTAGCCTTTCATAAACATGCCAGGGCCATACACTGTTAAAAAACAAATCTATTCAAATGTGATTTATCAAATGTTTTCATTTGTCAGATCAACTTAGATAATTTATAATGTTCAAATAACATAATATTTTGAGTTTCTGTTGAATAAACCAATCTCCTTCATTGTATTAACTAAAAGCTTTAATTTCAATGAACTCCAAATTTAAAAGGCAGCTAGGTTGCTCACTTTTTTAAATTAAGCCAAAAATTATATTTTTATTTCTATACAGGCTATTTATGGAAGTTTGTTTCCGCCACAGATTAAAAAAGTTAATTGTAACTTTTTATCACACAATTTGACTTTTTTCCACACTTGCGAGTTTATACCTTGCAATTCAGACTTTTTCCCACTCGTAATTCCAAGTGATCCATTTTTTTTTCTTATTTTCAAATGATATTTTGTCATTCTCTTTTTTACATTCTCGAGTAATTGTCATTAATCTAATTCAAATGTCATTCTCACTATACCGAAAAGTAATTATTATTATACTATATATATATATACACAATATACAGTATATAATATAAAATATAGTTGCAGTCCTAATTTCTGATTGGTCGACACAGCAGCCAGTGTTGCCAAGTATGTGGTTTTCCCGTGGAATATTGAGCTATACTTGTATATACTTATACTTGAGTATAATTCAGCTGTGCTAAAACCCAGAATATAGTAACAGTTGCTCACTTAGTAGACATATCACTGAGCAGAACCCATTGCAGATCATTATTTTTGTTGCATAGCAATGAGCTGTTACGTCAGGGGTTTTAAACATAAACAAATAAATGAACAGATGTTATATCGTAATATAATTACTGTGACAACAAGTGAGAGATATACTGGAAATGTACATATGGTCTTAATGAGGTGAAATGTGGACTAGTGCACTGCATTGAAGGGTTTCTGGTGAGAAGCTGGTGTTATCATTCACCGTCATGGGTGATTTGATATCCTCGAACCCACTGCGCAGAACAAAACCGCATGTCCCAAACCTCAGTGACTGCGGAGATCCTAGAGAACAAGGAAGACAAACACAAAATTGTTCCAGGGTGGAATCAGCCTACAGCCTTTATTGCACATTCCTGTTTGGTTTTGCTCTGACCACATCCTGGCATGATGTTTATGCAGTGCAGAAAACACATTGTCTTGTAGTTTTACCTTTCACCCTGTGAAAGCCTGAGATCACTACATATACCAGACTCCTTTCAATTCAGGTACACATATATTATATTTTTTCATTTATTTTTCTTTCTCTTTTTATCATCAGTGACAATGCCTGCAACATGCTTCAAAATCTTCATTTTGGCAAACTACAAATAAATTAAAACACATTCATAGAACACAATTTGACATTTAAGGACATTAATAAAGAAAATTAGGACAAACTGAACCAACGGAGGGAAAAGAAATACAAAGAAGCGGCTTCTGCTCTTTTTCATTACTTTCTTGCTTTTTTTTTTTTTTGAAAAAAGAAAAAGAAAACAAGTTAGCTAGCTAACAATCACAGACCACATGCAGATATAATACAACAGAATCATCTCACTCGTTTGGACGATTAACTCTGTTAGTTAGTTTCTGCAAACTACTGATCTAAACTATATCACAAAATTATGCTTTAAACCGGAAAACATCCAATTTCGCGATATTTTTGACTGGTTATAATAAGTCCTTGGTATAGTATCTCCTCTCGCTAAATAGGAAAACACACGACCACTTCTCAATAAAGTCCAAACAGAGTCTGGAGAAGACCAAATGCACTTCAGTAGTGATAAGAGATACCATCTGCGACTAGACAGAAATCTGCAATAAGCCACCCACGAGGGTTTACGCATGTTTTTACAATCACTGCAGTGATACGAACATGAATTACAGGATGTCCAGTGACCAGCGTGTTTTTTAATTCCGATGACCAGGATAAAATGATCATTGTATACAGCAAAATGTAGCGCTTCCACCGGATCGACGCCGGGTTGAAGCACCGGACATTAGAGAACCTTAATATCAATAACACAAAAAGCTACTAGACAGAAATAAATATATCAGTAACGGATCAACGTTGTTTCGCCTTCTTCCTCCTTCAGGACATCAGGCATTTGCTGTTTTATCATTTATACATCAGTGTCTTCGTCCTTGTTTTAAATTAATTAGCAGCTTCTCGTCTAACATTTGAAATCGTCAGTAATAGCAGAGAGTCTTTCTACTGAGAGCGCAGCAGTTACACATGGGAAAACACACAAGGAAATGGTGACAAAGTACATTAAGCATTTGGCACATACTGTTTCATGTCTGGAGAAGACTACCTTCAAAATATCATAATATGAAACAGTATCTCACAACAATTTCTTGAAGGGTGGTCTTCTATGATTTTTCAAACCTTGAAGCATAATGTTAAGAGAATATTTTTCACCCTAAAATGACAGTTCCGTCATCATTTACACACCCTAATGTCACTCCAAACCAGTATGACTGACATTCTTCTGTAGTATAAAAGGAGACATTTTGAAGAATGTAATGGTCACTATTTATATGGTCATTCTATTCTATGGTGGTTCTCCATGTAAAGATGGATGTGGATTGGGGCTGTCAAAAAAAAAAATCACCATAAAGTATAATAATATTGGTCGAGAGTTTGTGAACGCTATATTCTAGTCTTCTGAAGACATGATAACTTTGGGTGACCAACAAAATCCCAATATAAGTGGGATCTTGTATAATCTTCCCATTCGCCGAAGCTCTTATATGGTATCTCATTGACATTTCCACATATTCACATTTCAAAATCAGGATTTATCATGTCAGTGACAACATTGACATCAAATTTGACTCGTGGAATTTAAATGTGCCATATTTGAATGGACACGGACAGTAAAGCGTAAGACTTTCTTAGTTTTTTACCTAGGCCTTTACTCTCATAAAAGTATTGTATGGCTTCGAAAGACTATTTTCAGATCGACAATTTAATGGAAAAGAGCAGCCAGTACACACTTTAGCATTTTTCCTTTAGTGTTTCACTGAAGAAAGAACATCATCAAGGCGAGAAAATGACAGAATCTTCATATATCAACAACACCCATGATTTCGCCTTCTCGACTATTGTGTCATTTGTATTTCACACACCGTATGAAGAGCACCATGGGTGGGGTGGGGTCTAAAATAAACACTATCTCATCGCTCACAAGATGCAGTCTGAGCCGTTCTGGATTCACGCTGACATTTGAAGGAGAAGTCAATAAACATCAAGGCGTCGAGCTGCAGCTCTCTCGGAGCATCAATCAGGCAACTAAACGAGCTGCCCTCATTCCTCAAGGTTTCTGAACAAAGAAGTCGCCCCCTCAGCGTCTCTCTCTCTCCACCCCTTGTCCTTCTTCATCTGGCTCTTGTCAACAGTAGCGGCACCAGCTACAAGTCCAGGTTTTAAGTCATAACTGAGATTGTGCGTTGGTTTACGCAGTTCGAGAGCGTTGTTTATAGTCACGAGACCTTATTTCCTGGGCTGTCGGCCATTTTGTCTTGTTTACTGTTGTTCTAGTCTAGTATTGATCAAGCACACAGCACAGTGATGCAGAGTCAGTGCAAGGCGGATGAACCGGGGCCCACAACCACGAGCGTATCGATCGATGAGCCAAAATAGTACGAGCGAATCAGCACAATTAATGTTTGATCGTGTTTGGGGCATCAGCTGTGGCATCGGCATGTGAAGGTGCCAAGTTACAGTAATTCCCTATGTTGTCTCACAAAGGGGTGGGTCCGCTGAATCGGCATTGTCCTGTCGCTCAGAGCTCCATGGGGACAGATGCCACGATGAACACTCAACATATCATGTGCAAACATCACCATGTCTGTCACATGACTCTCTCTGTCGCCAATACCAAGATCCCATTGGGACGTCGACATTCGTTAATGCCATCTGGTATCTAAATCATCAGAATTAAGAGCTTTTGGTCTTCTCCAAAAACAAATAACAGAATGACCAATAGAGGTGGTTCACATTTTTTTTCTTTGACCTCTGCATAAGCAACGAAGACTCGGTTCACACAGAGTATCTATCCAATTTTTCAAATCCAATCTTTAGGACTGGCAGTCCATTGTTTTATAAGTGATGAAATCTGGTGTTTGTTCAGATTATGTTGGTTGCCATTGTATTGATGTAAGCATTAGCATGATGCCAGAATTTCTCATTGTATTTGAACACATATGGGGTTGTAAACTGGGTTTCATGTCTTTTTTCTGTTCAGACTTCAAAAAACAATTGAATTTGAAAAATCTGATATTTGCTGCCTGTCTGAACAAAGACCTAGAGTATTTTTTCTCCATTGGAAATCAATGACCAGCTACGCAACACAGTGATGTCTAAATTTTGCCACGCGTACAGAGGAAAAGAAAGAGCACAGCTCTACATAAATTACAATCATCATGTTGCATCCAACTGTGAAAAACCACAGCCGATGAGGAGGAAACCAGAAAAACCGAACCTCAAATGTAGTGTAATGATCTGCTTATCTATTAAGTGTTAACAAAGTCATTTGCATTTAAATGGGGGCAAGTCTGATGCTGTTCAGTGCAATGCATTGTCAGCTATAAAAGGAAAGAAGGATTGGATGGCGAAGAAAATAAGCAAAACAGACGGATAGACAAGGATACAGAGTGAGGATGTGGGATTGGTGCACATTTAACTTTGCTTGGAGCCTCAATAATATCCAGAGTCCTTAGCTGTATGTAGCTGCAGTGACGCCCACTCATGAGTAATTGTGATGTCGCAGCGAGTGTTCGGTCCATGGCACCTCGATGAAGAAGAGTGAAGGACGGGGTGATGGTGAATGTGCCACGTTGATGTGTAAGATATGATGCGCTAGCTTTTGTTTTTTTTCGTAGTTAAGTTTGATGATGAAAAAGAAGAAAACCCAACTGAAAAAAGCCATGTCGGGATCGCCGTCGAAGATGCTGACATCAGCCGTCGGACACGGGAGGGGACACCCAGCCATACTTCTCGTGGGTCTTGACAAGGCTCTTGAAGGTCGCCTCAGCTTCCTTGCGACTAAAGGCCTTCTTAGACTTGCCTGCTTTCCTGCAGATACGACCCTAAAGAGAAAACAACATTTGGAGAAATCAAGATCAAAGTCAAACATACTGAATTTAATCATCTTCAAAAGGAACACTGGAAATGGATTTGTTGGATGAGGTGTTCAAAACAATATTCTAATCATAAAATACAAATATTTTAATACTTCTTATCAGCATACAAATTGATAAATATATTATAAATGATGTAACAACAACATAAGCTATATAATTATAAATATGAACACGCAATAAAAATTTTATCTAAAATTTCTAGAACATATTTGGACAGTTGGATATGAATATTGTTAAAAATATTAAATATTATAAATTAATACTTCATAATCATATCAGTGTATAACTGCTGAATATATAACAAATATATTATAAATATATATATATACTTTTTTCTTTAATTATAATGTATATATATTATATATATATTAAAAAATGATAAAATATGAACATACTAAAGAAATTGTATCTACCGGTAAACTTCAGAGATCAATTTTGCAGTGAACAATATTGGTGAATATTATTTAAAAATATTATTACATTTTTGAATGATTTTTAAAGCACTTTGTAGATATTGAGATTTTTGAGGACACCTGAATAATCTGCTTTGGTCTTATTATTGTATAGTTTAACATGCAAGTCAGATGCCTCTTCCTGTCTAAATAGGCACTTTTGTCCAGAATCAGCTGCAACGATCCACACATTTTGACACCAAGTTTATGATTCCTGGATATCCACTCTTAAGTCAGATTTTGAAATTAGATAGATTTTGTTCAACCTAAATGACTCTCAGCTACCATTACATATCTACCTGCTACAGAGAGACACACTATACGTAATCTTAAACGTATCAATTATATTTCAAGAGATGGGATGCAGAAAAGCATAATTTTTCAACATCATCTTAACTTAAACGTAGTACATGGAATGTGTGTCCAAGAGAAAAATTACAAAAGACCAATGATCTTAATGGATTGTGATATTTCCTGTTGGACACAAAATGTAACTTTCAAATATAATATATGTCTAACAATTTAAAGGTAAAGTGTAATTTTGTTACATTGTATTCTATGCCAGTTTAATATACAAACAACTATACGCAAGACATTCTTACATCCTGAAGAGTGTACACACTGTGGTCCTTTCCGAATGTTGAGCAGGTCAACTTGTCAACTTGTAATTTGACCAATGCTAAGCTTTAAGATGAATTAGATATTTGCAATTGCACTATTCCATGTGATGTGCAAAGAAAACTAATTTAACACTTTAAATTATATACATTTATATGATTGTACTTATAAGTGAATCCTTTAGTCCCAAAAAAAGCCGTCTGAGGTTTGCTATAAAGAATCACAAAGATGCTTAAATCAGATCAGTCTAGTCTGCCTAAATCAACCTCTATGTATGAAATCAAAGTTGAGGTAAAGTATGTAGGTGTGTGTAGTCTGATACCAGATTTATTTACCCGTTTTTTCATATATTGTGTAACTGACATGCAGAAGCAGATGTGTGAATGACAGATTATGGTGTGATTAAATGGTCCTGGTGCTCCATTTTCAGAGGTTTTCCAATTTTCAATTTCAAAGCCGACTGCTCTGAGCTTTGAAGACACAGTAAATCAAGAGGCTGTGCGTGATAAAACCTCAGGCTGAATTATTTAAACAAGCTTCAAGACCATTTTAACACCAGGTTCAGCCATTTTGATCACTGGTAAAGGATAATGGGAATAGAAATGATGCAATGGTGCATCCATGATTTCGGCATCCCACAGTAAAACATCCAGCTCTCATAGTATGACATTCCTCCCTGAAGTGATCATTTCAAAGTTAAAAAAAATTATTTTTAATGCTGCAAGGCAAAGAAATGGGATCCCCCTTACTTATGTCTTATGTAAATGTCTCAGACAGACAGACAGATAGATAGATAGATAGATGGATAGATGGATAGATGGATGCAGGGGTTGGGTTCATCTTTTTTAATTAAGTGAGGTCATTACATGTTTAGTAAAGGTTAGCCAGGCAAAGTTTTTTTCTTTTTTTTTTTGGTATAATGTACATGAATCATGCACAATAAGACCAGGTAGGCTACTTGTATAGCAAATGGAAAAGTATTTATCAATCTCTAAATCCTTTTCTGCACTCTGCCAATGTTTTTGGTCTGACATCCTTAAAATACCAGCCAACAATCTGGCACGACCAAACAAATGATTTTATAATGGGGTAGACATTTTAAACAAAGGTGTGACAGTGGGACACATGCACACTTCTGCATAGGCAGAAGTTCAGAACAAAAGCCATATTTAAAAATAAAATTAGACCAAATAGATTAGTCAATTTAAATTAGTAGATTTAAATTAGTAAATTTGTATTTGTATTTGTATTTTTTTTAAGGGTCTCTTTAATGGTGTTCAGCCAAAAAATAACTTACTCACATTGTTCAAACAATGTGAAACACAAAATAAGACGTAGGCAGAATGTCCTTTCCAACAAAGTTGGACATCTAAGCTGCTCTAAAATAAATTTTAAAAATTCACATAAATCAATTACCAAATTTATACATTTTGGGGTAAATTTCTCCTTTAAGACCAGTCGAAGGATTAGGTTTGGCGTGCAAACCACAACCATCCAAATATGCCCCTAAAGGCTATGTATGAGAACTCACAGACCCAGCATCCACTAAATGAGCAAAAAGGATGTGCTTTCAGATGCCCCAGGACTGAGGTCAGTCTAGTTCCAGTGCTGATGTAAGACAGCAGGGACAGTGAGACAGAAATAGCCAGCTCTTCCCTCAGGCTCTATCAGTCAGGATGAGATCTAATGGCCCAGAAGTAACCGCCTGTGCTCAATCGAGAAAAGCCGGCCCTATCCTCTCAGAAAAGCCTGTGATTTTTGGATTAAAAGGAGCCAATGGAGCCTTAATTAAGCTTTATTGTGTTTACGGTCTCTCTTGGAAATCGCTTCTCTCACGCTTGAGAGGCAACGGTGGAGAGCGCTAGGGACGGAAGCGAGAATGCGTGGGGAGTCGTGCCGATGTTAATCCAGGTTATTTGCATCAGCGTTTCCCCTGCAGCATGCTAAGGGCATCACTGACGTCTCCCTACGCTATTTTGGTTTGGTGTGTATAGAGTGCAACGCAGTACCCGTGTGAAGTGCCGGATGGGTAATCCTGTGAATGGAGATCAGTCAATGGTCTCGCTCGGCCTCTGTGCATTCTGGGACAACACAGACGGTAGGGATTATGTAACCGACATGTGCCAGATAAGGGTAAACAGTGTTGCTCTTTGCATCATATGAAGCTTACACCTGTTTGATGCTGCTTACAGTCTCATGCCAAAAGGGAAGTTGTCTGTAAATTTAACAAGACAAAGAAGGAATATAGTTGTTGATCTCTTAAAGTAAGGCAGAATATACTCTTGATTAGAGACACATGTGACAGGTCTTTTCATTTCCAATCTATAGCCTATTGGTCAATGCGTGTTATGGTCTTAAGCATTAAATAGTACAGTGTAAAATCACGTATATGTACACAATAAGTGCATTGTATCAAATTATTAATCTAAATGTTAGTAAGGACCCCTAATATAAAGTGGGATAGTTTTATGGCTTATGTACATGATATCTATAATCTGATTTTTTTTTTTTGATGTTTAGTGCTGTAAATTATTCTGATTTAGTTAGCCTTAAAAAAAAAACTGCAAATGTCTGAGCTTTGGTATGCAGAAATATCTCCCAAAAACCAAAGAAGAACTACAAAAACAACTTAAAATTTAAATGATTGTCAAAGGACATTAAGTTAAAAGTGAATGAAGCGAATGAATGAACGATTCGGTAAAGTTGGGGGAAATTATTCCCTTTAATTCCAAATTATTAGGCCTAATTCTAGAGGCGCTAAACCATGATAAACCACGAATGCTCTGCAGCAAAATGTGGCCTGTACTTTCCTTTTATAATACAATAGCTGCATGTTAATTGGGGGTCTGTTGTGTCAGAGGCACCTAAAACTGTAATTACCCTTGAGTGCTTTGGGCCATTTGGGGAAAACTGTTATCTAGTCACCGCTGCCTCAAACTCATCATGAATTTGGCATTTTAAAGCTCTTGACAGGTTGAGGTAAGTTACAGCAGAGGGTTAATGGCCAGTCTCTAGCTTCATTATGGATTCTCATCCATTTCCATCACCCACGCTGGTCTTTGCAATCATCCTTATAAGGGGACTATCTAATGACCGATGTGATCTATCTATCGAGCCCATCTAATCACATTACTAGTTAAGATCCAGGCTGCAGTACACTCTTGAGAAAAATGGTCCGAAATAGCACCAGATTATAATTCTATTGGCTTCCTT
The DNA here is from genome assembly GCA_031834385.1 of Semotilus atromaculatus. Taxonomy (NCBI): domain Eukaryota; kingdom Metazoa; phylum Chordata; class Actinopteri; order Cypriniformes; family Leuciscidae; genus Semotilus; species Semotilus atromaculatus. The sequence goes on from JAULUF010000022.1 coordinate 32,119,337, forward strand.
GCAACCACAGCAAAACAAATTGCAAAATGGAGACTCGCAGATCTCAAAAAGGCACTCTTTAGGATAATATATACATACACTGACTGAAGATTTTATTTTTAAATGCAGGTAAGTGGTGTAACATTTGAAATGTAGTAGTAAATACCATATAAAACAGAAGAGCAACCAATGTAATGTGTGGACAAAACCCACACTTCACCCTACACTCTTAAAAATAAAAGGTGCCTAAATGGGTTTAGTCTGATGACATAAGATACTCTTTTTTAAGTTCCTACAGTGCAATGTGATAACCTTTTTATGGTACTTCAGAGAATCAGTCCTAGCGCATAAATCATCTTCACTTTGTTCTGTTAATGGATGAACCAATACGCTGATCAGAAGAACCACTAATGGAACACCAGGAACTTTAATAATCTCCATAGAACCATACAAACAAATTAAGCACATTATATAGAGGTCCAAAATGGTTCTTGAGAACAATGGTTCTTTGCTGAAGATAGAATTCATTCAAAAAGGACAAATCTGCCTCATGTTGTTCCAAACTCGTGTGACTTGGAAGATAAAAACAGCCTCAGCCACCATTTACTTCAATTCACTCTTAAAAATAAAGGTTCCAAATTGGAGTTTTCACAGCGAGAACATTATTGATTTAAAGAACCTTTTGTACAATTGAAAGGTTGCATATATGTTCTTCATAGAAAGAAACCTTCATAGAACAATTGATGCCAATAAAGAACCTTTATTTGTTTTTATTTATTTATTTAGACTGATGTATGGAAAAAAAGATGCAATGAAAGTGAATAGAGACCGGGGTATCTTTTCTGTAGAAATAAAACCATACCGGTCTGGAACGACATGAAGGCATGATTTATGCTGTTTTTTGTAGTTACATACAGAGTGACAACGCGTTGAATTGACGTTGCGTGTTTTTTTCACGCTTTTCACCATTGCGCCGATGCCAAAATGGAGGATGGCGTCAAAAAACATGAGATGAGAAGAAATCAACGCTGCTATGGCATTAACCCATCCTCACCTGTCCTTTCACCAAACTGGCAGCGAACTGCCTCATCACGGCCTCGACGGTGTACGCGCTCGACCAGCCGCGGGGCGTTAATAACTCCATGCAGATCGCGCCGCCGTCCAGCACGTATCCGTTCTCCAGCCGCGGCGTGAGGACGCGCATGAACGGCGGAGAGAAGGGGAAATTGTCGGGGAAGGTGACATTCAGCAGTATGTACTCGGTGTTGGTCTCCTTCATGTCCTGCCACAGCGCGGAGTCCTTGTCCACCTGGTGCAGCTTGACATTCCAGTCAAACAGGTTATCGTCCGCCAGTTCCACCGTGATGAAGTTGTCGCCGAGCCGCCGGATCTCCTGCAGCTCCTTCATCAGCCTCCGCGTCCGCACCTGGGTGCAGTGCTGTCGGTTCGCCGCCGGCGGGGGCATCACGGAGCCGCTCGTCGCCTTACTGCCAGCCGTTAGCTGCTTCTCTTTCGTGTCCTTGCTCGGTTTGTCCTGTTTGACGGCTGGCTTGTCCTTGCCGGACACGTCGAAGCGCCTGGCTTTGATTTCGGGCGTGCTGAGGATGTTGTTGGTCTCGTTGCTGGTGTTGCAGTGCTTCATGTTGTTGTTTTTCTGGTTGCCTTTGGTCCCTTTCAATGAGCCCTGGTGGTGATGCTTCGGGTCCTCCGTGTCTCGGTCGTGCAGTCGAATGAGCCCGATTTTTCTCAAAAGAGTAGCCATTGTGATGGTTCGCCGTTCGAGGTGAGTGTAATGGAGCTCGGAAAAAAAGACGCCCGCAAAGCAGCTCTTCCTCAATGCATCATTTCTCCCCGCGAGTGCACTGAAACACAAGAGCTCTCATTTAATACGCATTCCTACTCCTATAATTCCCTGTGAGGCTGCACACCCGCGGCTGCTGCAGGAGGCTCGATAACGTTGCTAGAAAATGAACCGACAATCTGGCGCAGACATACAAGAAATAGAATAGCGGGAGCGGAGCACCTCAGGTCGGTTGGCTTCCGCTGTACCTGGACGGAATGAGTAATCAAGGGTCCTGCACGAGTTATTTTTTTCTTCATACCAGTATGCCGACAAGTCCCGCCCTTGACCTGATCACTGTTTGCTGGAGTTGCAACTGCTATGTGACTGACTTCTAAACTGTCCAATCACAGACCGGCAGTCTCATACTAACCAATCCTGACGTTGGACGCTGGTGGATGAAATAAATAACGCGTTGCTCGACATCTATATTGTTAACGCTTGTATGTTATAACATTTTTCTATTATAAGACAATTCATATTCAGCTTATTGTGCATTTGTATATTTTTATTCTTGGTGTTTTTGTTTCGTTTTTACAAAGGGAGACTCTTGTATTTAAAAATGATTCCTGCTTTACGTGTGTTGTTGGGTACAAAGACATCTCATAAACAATATTTAGTATCATTGTACAGCCTCGTGTATTTGTTTGTTTTCTCCCTGGCGTTTTCTACAGTCACTGTAATATATAAGATACCAGCATACAATAAAAAAAATCTAAATAAATAATGCGTCTTTGAATAAATAATGCGTCTTTGTCCTAATGTTTGGGTTGGGGAGAGGTCGAGTTTATGATTCATCAGCTTTCAATGAATCAATACACACTCTTCACTTAAACCTCGCATTGAAAAGGTAAGTGCACCAGTAGAATTAATATTTTGTGTTTGAACGAACCATGTTGCTGGCCATCAACCAATACATTATATGTTACCATATGTTATGTTGAATTATATTTAGCGATATACAGTCAAACTGGTCAATGGTATTGTGTCAGAGTAAATCCAAAGTATTTCACAATTATATTTTATGGAACGTTTTTTCAACAATGACTTTGCAGCAATTCGAAACGCTTTACAGCACAACGAATGATTCTGTTACCAGGGCAACAGTCCATTCTCAATCGCTATTGGATGAAACGCAGCCGGAAAGCAGTACGCTGTCATGGAAGCTGCGTTGTGTGAACTGATGTCCGTCTTTTGTTAATAATTTTATAGTTTTATCCTGATAAAATTAACCTTTATTTAAAAATACAGCACGCCATGGCCGAAAAGTTCGATAATCTCGAGGAACACCTCGAGAAATTCGTCGAAAACATACGACAGCTTGGAATTATTGTCAGCGATTTTCAGCCCAGCAGTCAAACAGGACTCAATCAGAAACTGTGAGTTGTAATCTGTTTATTTGAACACGAATCCAAAACATTATGTTGGTTTAAACAAATAGTATCTAGGAAGTAATAGCGATGTTTTTAGCTGTAGACTTTCTTGGCTCAATATAATATTGCCTCATTCAGTCACGACTCACGACTAAAGCCTGTAAATGATTAGGCTATTTATTTCCTCAGGAATTTTATGATCACAGGACTGCAGGACATTGAGAAATGCCGACAACAGCTACATGATATCAACGTACCGTTGGAAGTGTTTGAGTAAGTATTACATTTCATAATGAAGATACATTGAGAATATTTCTTGAATCCTCTTGTAAATATTTCTGGATTGATTTTTTTTAACTTACCCTTCTTTTACACTCATTCCTTCTATGTACCAATTTAATGTACATACCTGCTATATTCAAGAAAGATGAGATATCACATCTGCATAAAAATATGAATTGCTGTGATTGATTATTGATGTTTTGCACTGTGCCCACAGGTATATTGATCAGGGTCGTAACCCTCAACTCTACACAAAGGAGTGCTTAGAGAGAGCTTTAGCTAAAAATGAGCAGGTCAAAGGAAAGATTGACACCTTGACTGTGAGTATTGGTCCAGTATTAACACAATGAATTACTCATTTGGGAGTGCCAGCAGGTTATTTGTTAAAAACAGACATACATATTTTATAATTATGCTACCACTCCTGCTTATAGTTATTGTAATTATAGTCATTCTTGGTCAAAACATTTTGTTAATAATATATGTAAATATATAAATATAGGTCCTTGGAAAGTGTGTGTGTGTGTGTGTGTGTGTGTGTGTGTGTGTGTATATATATGTATATATACACACTTTCCAAGGACACACTCACACACACGCAGGTGAAATTCGAAAAATTTGGATATCGTTCAAAAGTTATAATTTTGATGAGTATGGCTTACAGCTTATGAAAACCCCAAATTCAACATCTCAGAAAATTATAATATTACATGAAATCAATAAAAAAAAGAATTTTAAATACAGAAATGTCGGCCCTCTGAAAAATATAATCATGCATATGTATATAGTTATATATACTAAATATATTAGTTTCACCTTTTAATTTGAATTACTGAAATACACAAACTTTTGCACGATATTCAAATTTTTCGAGTTTCACCTGTGTGTGTGTATATATATATATATATATATATATATATATATATATATATAGCTAGCTTATTAGAGTAGACAGTTCTTTGCTTTATACATTTCTGCTGTAGATGGACGATTTCCTGATGTGTTTTGAATAATACAAACAAAGGCACATCATCTCACCCTCTTACAATATTTTGTGGTTTCTTTTTTTCTCTCCAGAAATTTAAAAGCCTCCTCATTTCTGAGCTGGGAAAGGTTTTTCCCGAAGAGATGGCTAAATATAAGGCCATTCATGGAGATGACCCTCCTTCATGATTTACCAGTGCCAGAACACTTCAAATGCAAGATGTACATATGTTGATATTAATATAAAATGTTTTTTAAGGTTCAATTCATCAGTCAAATATGCAAATTTTTACAGTTTTTTTCATCTTTGTATTTGCCTTTGTAATTCACAAGAATAGCCTACAATTTGAAAACTGAGGGATATTTTGAGAAACCCTTGAAACAGTGAAAAGCTTCTTTTTTTCATGCATTGTAATTTTCGCAGCATAATTTTTTATTTTTCAGTTGAATAAATGATTATTTTGTGTAATCACACCAACAAGTCTTTTTGTCACACCAACCACATTGTTTTTGATCCGAATGTATAAAGGTTTCAGCAAGCTGTTATATAACCTTTATCGGGTGTTTATTCGGTTGTAATGGCTCCAGTGGTCTCAAGTTACTTTCTGGCATCCTCTTTTTCGCCATGCGTGTAATCTCACATTACTTGTCTGGTGCTGTGGTGATGGAATTGATTCGTACGTGTCCTCCTTTAACCACATGATATTATTCACGAGCCATGACTGAGCTGAACTGGGAGCTTACAGTGGATCTTTACCTTAGATGACAATTTAATGACTGTCTTTCATGTGACGACAAATCCGAGGCGTTCTTTATGAATGTCTCATTCTGAACTTTGAAAGATAGGTCATTAGAATGGTAAAGCTTTGTACTTGGGCTAGAAAGACAGGAGATTTAAATGTGTGTCTGAAATACCTTTGGTCCAATCGGTGGTGGTTTTGTAACTCCTTTGTTAGGCTTTAAGTCTTTCAATACTGTTCAAACTCAGAACATCTGCTGTGTGATTAGTCACTCCCCTTCACAAAAGGACTCTTTTAAGACTTTTAGCCAGTGTTTGGATTGGAATATAGTGGATTGCATACTGCATAGTATGCTCTGCCCATTTAAAAAAGGAACATATGGGAAATGTATAATGCAATGATAAACAGTATACAATGCAACAAGAATGTAGCAGACAGTTGCGTGATGTCATTATGTGTATACATTTTCAAAATTTAAACACCTCAAACTGTCAATTTTTTTAATGTTACCATGCCAATAATACTTCCGGTAGATTTACTAACAGTATATGCAGAGTTATTTTAGAGATGGATAAAAAATATTGATCGACAAGGGGGAGAATAGATGTGTCTCAACGATGTGTGTGGAACAAGGTCACCGCGGAAGAGAATCATCTCTGTGAGTTCTCCATTGCTTTTTCATTTTCTGAGGTGCCCTCTTTCTTAGAGTTCATCTTTTGTAAGCACTCAAACACAAAACCTGTAGTGGGAGGACAGACGTAGTAGTGTTACACAAAAAAATCACTTCCAAGTATGTCTTTGAGAGGTGGTGTGCATGGGCAACCTGCAGGCTTTGTTCAGAGGCTTAATGTTTTGGGGGGTGAATAGTGAAATCATCTTGTGACTCATGAGATGAATCATATGTTTTTCTCTGTAGTAAGACCTTCATTTCAACAAACACCTCTTCAACGTCTTCTAACTGAAGAGTAGTGACACAACATCCGGAAGAAATTAACAGTATATTTCTAATTAAGCAGTTCTGACAATGTTGTGATCATTTTAAAATATCTAAATCATTCTTGCCGTCTCGTTCAATTGGCCTATATAGGGTTCTATACAAAATGTAATACTATGACTTACTGCTATGATATCATTAATATTTTATTAGATTTTTCTTTATCCAGTAGAGAAACCTTTCTGAGAATGACAGGTGTGTCCTTGCCAAGTGAGGCAGCAAATGAACATACACAAAACAATTTCTAATAAAACAACTTCTTAATCAACATTACAAACATTCAGTTCAATGACATGTCCTCTAGTCATTGAATAATGGATTTAAAATGTTTCAGTGACAACAAATGATGTAACTCCATATTCATGTGTTAATTACAGTAAATTGAACTATTTGGTTCAATAAGAAATTATACATAATTTCTATATAATGCTTATCATGTATAGGCTGTTATCATTAATCTATATTCAATGTGCAGTTTTTCTGAATTGCTAAAAAACATTTCTTGAAACCATCTCTCACTTTCTCAAAACCTTAAACACAAAACCACATTTTCAAACCACATTCAGAGAACCTCTGACTCTTCTAGCAAAATTGAGCAAACAATTGCCTCGAAACCGTTTTATCTGTGCTCAAAATCAAACAATGCTTTCAGATCACACACAGCGAGTCAAAATTAAAAACACTTCAGAATCAGATCATTCATTACACACTACATAAAAAAATGGAGAACACAGAATCCAAAGCAGTTGCAGACAAAAGTACATTGTAACAAAGTTTACGACATTACGTAAAAAAGTATAGTAATGACAACTTACAGTAGTAAGGTGAATAAATTATATACTGTATGCACTTCAAGTATAATATTTTATTATATTGTATTCTAGGCCTGTATTATGTATTGTATGTATTGTAATAATATTGTATAGTAGGCTTATTAAATGTCTGTATATTCAGCACTTGCATACTGTGAAAATACAGTGACCCAACTGCAAAAGCCAAAAAGGTTACAGTAAAAAACTCTAAATGAAAAGCATGTTACAGTACACTCAGAAGAGGTGTGCAACTGCAAAATCAAGGTCAGTGAGAGAAATGGATTCTGCTTCAGCATCATGTCTTCATGTTGGGTCTGGCCTAAGGACTTTGTCCACATCACAGACAATGTCCTCTGCAGACTAAGAGAAAAACCTTAAAGATCCAGCCTTGACAACATTCTCCACACCTTGCTCTTTCTCGTCCTCATCCTCTTCCTCCTTGTTCACCACCTCTTATACACATACTCTTCCTCTTATATTGTTTCCATCCATTGCTATCAACATTCAGCGCAACATTTTGAGTTACACTCTAAACTGAGTTGTATTCTGTACAGTTGGTTTGGTCACATCTTTAGAAATAAGTGTGAACAATTTTGCCTGCCTGTGTTAAGTGTTTTGAAACATTAAGTGCATCACAGTGCGAAATGTGTTTTAGTGAGTGAGAATGTGTTTAGAGTTTTGCAAAAAGAGACAAATTGGTTTTAGGCTACTGATAATTTGGTTCAGAGAATGGAGTTTAGTGTTTTAGCAATTCAGAAAAACGGTAATAGTTATATTTTTAGTTCTCTTTCAATATCGATTTCTGGTGCTTTTTTTTTTTTACTTATTTTTTTATTGTCTGCCATGTGAAAACACACAGGTACTAGAAACGGAAAATGTAAGTGCTCTACCGGGAAAGTTCTCGCTGCGTCTGCTGTGAGACCAATGCACGCTGTACAGAAAGAGAAAACAGAAAAATAGGAACATGGGTGCTCGACCGGGGTCTCCATTCCAGAATTGACTGGTATGGTTGGATTGGTGATGAGAGGTTAACAATATAGATGAAATTACCTTTTTTTGGTTTGGTCAGTCTTACTTTGCTTAATCAAATATGAGATTGTTTCACCATCTAGTACTGACAAGTCTGAGACAGTGGGGTGGTTTTTATGGTCAAATTTGGCAGTGATAGCGAGTTCCGAGCATCTAAGAAAACCAAAAAAGGCTAGGATAAACATAGCGTTGAGGGGCTGATAGCCTGTGCGTAGGGCGTGCCGTGGATGCATTTGATGAGAATGTCTAGCGTTAGGGGTTGTCTGGCGTTGGGTCGAGTGATCAGCAGGGAGGTGTGCCGAACATCAATTTATGAAAAAACTGGATGCTGCCCAAGTAACCTTTGATGGACCCGACTTATAGGCCCTTAATGCTATAAAGGTAAGAAATGAATGAGGTGACTGAAAGGAGAAAAATCAGGTAACGCCATGTTATAGGAGACATGGAATGCTTTGAAACTTCTCCAAGCAGTCATGTAGGATTGAAGGGTCCTGGGAGATACTGCTTGGAGGATAGTGTTAAGCGATGCGTCGAGGAGGGGTTTTAATGGGTGGGTTATTTAACGGGTTATTTAATGGGATATTAGTTCCGAATAGCGAGGTACTGGAATTGGAAATTGAGACAGGGTGTCAGCGATTTGGTTTTCTTACCCAGGGATGTGTATAGCAATCATGATGAATTGGTCACAAGCTGAAATCTAGGTGAGACGTCTTAGGAGTGGCATCAGAGCAGGTGAATGGGAACGGCCTTTGTTAATGCAATGCACTGTTGCGTCGTTGTCACAATGCACTAAAATGCTACTTGCGGCCCATTCTTTCCCCCTGGGAAAAGCTGCTACTACGAGAAGGTAAAGCTCGAATAGAGCTGAGGAAAGGTGTGTATTTTTTATTTAAAAAAAAATTTTTTTGCACGCCTGATAGCAAATAATGAGTTAAACCCATTTGTGATGAGCTGGTTCGAAGTGCATGCGCGAAATATTTACAGGGGTGGCCAAATATCTTTTTGATTTTTTATTTCACAGATTTGTACGTTGGATTTTTCAGTGCGGGCGTGAGCGCCGCCACAGAAGCTATAGATGTGCATGAACCAGCAACGTGATCTGTTACAATTACCCGATTTAAAGTGGTTATATGGCTGACTGCTTTCGTCGAAAGAGTTCTGGCTTGCGCTGGTGGTTGCTGTGCGAGGCATGTAGCTGGTGGATTTAGCAGTGCTTGTTCCCGAGCCGGGAAGAGCAGAGGGGTTACCCTGCGGGCATGATGCAGTTGAGTGCGCCACTGACCTGCAGACCGCACAAGAAATATTTTTGCAGCCTAAAAACACCCTGCTGTTGAGATCTGGGTCGAGTGCGCCCCAGTATGTGCACTGGTTCCACTGTGCAACTTGCACGGCACTTTTGGCTGAAAAAAGGATCTGTGCACGGATGCTTTGGGACACTGGTGGTGGTTCCATAGCGACGGCGTTGGACGAAACGGGCATCGGTGTTGCTGCGAAGAGAGAATGTTGTGATTTAACGTTTGTTTGAATGAGAGAGCTGGGGAGGGTATAAGCCGGTGATGCGAATGTCGGCGGCGGCCTCACGCTTGGATTACCCACTGTGGCTTGGAAAGGAAAGTTAGTTGGAGGATAGGAAGGAAAGGAAGGATGGTAGTATGAAGTGTGGGCTTGTGCTGCAAGCGGAGGCGGGCTCGCACTTGTTTGAGCTACTGGAGCTGCAGGCCACTGGATGTCGGCGGGGTTGTAACCTGTTGAGTAAGGCTGATGAAATGGTTGGGCCTGTGTTGCTAGCGGCCATTGCCTCGCGCTAGTGTCTGGGACTGGAGCTGAAGGCCACTGAAAAGGAAAAGGCTTATGTACAGCGGGAGTATAAAACTGAGAGGCTGTGGGGAGGCTGCTGGGCCCGGCTACATACGGCGCTGCGGCTGCAGAAGCCGTAGTGAAGGGCTGGGCCTCGTCGAGAGGTGGGCGTGGACCTGCCATAGCAGAATCTGCGGTGCGGCCCAGGCTCGCTGAAGACCTGTTTCTGCGGCTTGATGGGCAAAGCGAGCCAGATCTTGTGCAGTAAGATGATGATGGTGTCTGGGGAGGCGATTTTTGGGCCCTGCAGGCTTTGCTCTGCCTGTGAGCCGACTTGGGCATTGGTGCGGACTTTGGAAAGAGGTTGGCTGACTGTAAGGTAACATACAGATCATACAGATCATACAGCATTTTTTGCGAAGCCTGCACGTCCGAATTACCCAACGCTTGCCTCAATCCTGCTACGGTCCACTTCCCGATAGGTGGGATCGTTGGGACGGCCGAGCGGTAGGAGGAGGCCGAGGAGGAAGATGAAAGTCTTGCCGAGGGCGGCGAAGAAGAAGCCTGGGGCTCAGGTGCAATGTCCGGCGTAGGAGGAATTGTCCTGAGGCTGGCGGAATGTGAAGGCGGATCCCTGGGGATGTTTGTTTCTTCGTCAGAACTATTGCGTTGTGACATGGTAGCCGAACGGTGAACCAAAATGCTGCTAAACTGTCAATGAATTGAGGTGAGATTGCTGAATCTATATATACCTCTTATCATTGATTGCTGAGTGCACTCCACTCGTGTTAATTATCTGAACGTTCTCCTCCCAAACTTTGTTAATAAAACATCATTAAGTGGCATGTGAAGACCAAATATGGTAACCCATACTCAGAGTTTGTCCTCTGCCCTAGGCACCTGGGGAGCAATTGGGGGGTTAGGTGACTTGCTCAAGGGCACCTCAGTCGGTATTGAGAATCAAACCCTTAAACTTCAGGTTTCCAGTCTCACTCTCTAACCACTAGACCATGACTATTAGAGGCTTAACCTGCAGCAAATATGTTCCTTTGACCCTCATTTTACATGACGCCAGTACAAGCAAGTCAGTATCACGTGTATACGACTCTCTTGGTTAGCGGCAACCCAATGCTACCTTTGATAATATGAATGAAAGGTGCTGCAGACCGACTGTGATTGCAGTTGTGCGTGCAATCCTGAAGAGCTCCGGACAGTTTGATCATCTTTTCCTCTTGATTAAACACTTTCCACATGAAGGAGAGCATTGGCTCTATTCAAGGACAATCACCCCCTTCTGTGAAGGTCATGAGGAAGTCAAACCCCTCAGCCTTCTGTTGCAGTTGTCACCATAGCAACTTACCCCACCTGCCACTGACGAAGACAAAAGCCACCGTATAAGTGGACGAAAAAGAGGGGCATGTGTCAGAAAAGGAACTGATGCATATTCAGCAGACACATACATATGTTCTGAGCAAACTGCACATCCCATGTGTGTTTGAGTTTGTCATTTATTTTTTGCCCTTTAGGGTCAAAGGTTGCAATAGCTCTGAATTAGCTGAAATGGATCAGGTTTTAGCGTGCAAGTGCGGGCGTGCATGTTAATATCAAAGCAGCAAACATCTCAAACCTTAAATTTAACATCACTTGACTCACTTCATACGTAAATTCTCATCACTCATACAGGATGGAAGTTTCCTTGGTGGGTGTTCAGCTTTTATGGTCAGTACGTATGACTTTCCCGTGCCAGGAACGTGGACTCATTTGGAGGTAGAAAGTGTAGCCTTGAGGGTTGCTCAGAGAAAGGGCAAGGCTGTTGATCTCTCTGGTCTCCATGGAGATGGAAGTCTTGCTCTCTCAATCCTTTCCTCATTAAATCCCGGCAAGGCACAAAGCCACAGCAGATCATGCGATCCCGTATCTCGCCCTTTTACTGGAGAAAAAACAACCTTTACATTGCTAAACATTTACATACCCATGCACATGTGTACTTGAACTGAATAGTTCAATCCATAAGTGCTGTCATTATACTCACCCTTGTGTTGATTTTAACCCAGATTGCTGTTTCTCTGTAGAATACAAAAGGAGGTGTTTTTAAGAATCTTCCTGCAGCTCCTTCCCACATACAAAAAATAAATTCTCAGCAATTTTTTAAAAATTTTTGTAAACAAAAAACAGCAACAACTGTATGGTCTTCAATTATGGGTTAATGAAACAAACTAAATATTTTCAATATTATCTAATCTGACGATTCAAGTAATTGGTTTTAACTTGTGTTTCTAATGGGGGCATTTACGTAAGGCAAAAATTAACAGAATAAAACACGCAAACACGATTACCATGATGAACTTAAAAAAACGCAATTGTTGAAAAGCAAAGCAATGGCAAATGATGTTTGTCAGAATGTTTATGGTTGCAGCAACGATGCTTTAAAGGCGATGAACCAATACTTTACTTTTTGAGTAAAATGAGAGAAAACTGAGAAAAAGAGTAGGAGAGGCTTGATTTTAGTGCACCTCCTGTTCTGCCAAGTTATCAAAATGACGTAATCAGAGAATGAACAGCATTCTAAATTTTCTGATTTTGACTTCATAGTTTTGATTTAATGCTGGCTTTAAAGAGGATGAATTTAAAGATGCAACTTTTCCAAAAGGATTTTACCCTGCAAATCGTGTAACAGCTAAAGCATGGCGTGCTATTAAGATGCTAGCTGCTCCAGTGCTGCTAAGAGTATTACAACATTTTTGTAGATATCGACTAGTCAGTTGCTTAACTTGTCTTGCCTAATTTGGAATGCCATGATGTAAGTAAACAATAACAATTTAAATTTGTAATTTTTAAATCTTTTCCAAGAAAGAGAAGTTTCGTTTGCTCATCCTGCAGCATTCATTTTAATATCACAGGCCCGTTGGGATTCAAACCTAATTTCTTCCCTTCCTCACTGTCTATCTTCCCTCAGCCCCAGGGCTTCTTATTTAATATACAATCAGCATGATTTCCTGACAAGCATCTAGCGCATTGCAAGAGCACAGAGGCTTACACAGCTCTTTGAGTTCCCACAGGCTTAATTAGTGCTGTTTGTTGACAGCTTTCAGGTTTCAACCACTGTCCTCCTGTAGGAGTAATGATGGTGTTATGTTGGTTGTTACACCAATGTAAAATCTATCAGTGCCCATCCCTGTTTCACACAGGTACTTACAGATGAGTGATGTTGGCAGCTGGATAATTAATATGGGGTCTACTGGTTGTGTGCTTGTTGTCCTCTGTGCAGCTCTGCCCGGGATGTGTAGTATTCTCACACTTCCTAGTGTGATCCAAGTGTGATATATACAAGGAGAGGGGCATTCTCAGGATGTTGTCCTGACTTGTTCTCTTCTCAAAGGATGATTCAATGTCCAATTAATGTTGAAAGATTTAAATGGAGTACAGTACAAGGTCACATGGTTCAATATGTGCAAATAAGCGAGAAAATTTCATGCAAAAATGAAAATTCTGCCATCATTGCAAATCTATGAACATTCAGCCATTATATATGTCATTCCACATCTATATCCCTTTCTTTTTTCTGTTCTTTTCAATACAATTAGTGAAGTGAATGGGTTTTGATAATGTCAGGTGGCCAGGCCCCATATACAAAATCATGTGATATACAGACGACAATTTACGTCGTCATTGACTGAAAACATTCCCACTTCTTTTGCACTTTTGCAAGAACTTGATGCAATGCGAACACTTATAAGGCACGTGGTGTGAAGCGTCCAACCCGATGTCATGGAAAATGTTACTATTTTACATGGTGGTGATTTGGTATGAATTCGTATAATGTGAATCATACGACACCGTACGATTTTTACAATAAAGGTAATGAAGATCCACTCCTAACACCATTGCAGATAGAGTGTCTCGCTTTTGTCTGTTATTTCCTCGAACATGATTATGTTCAGCAGTAGAAGCTACACACTACTACTACTTTTTGTCCATTTTGTGACTGGTGGCAAACAGCGTTAAGGTGCAATAATGCCAGCTACTATGTTGGAGTGTCAACCAGTTTGTTACTGTGGTGCTGGATAATTTACAATATCATTTGGTGGTATTAACAATATCATTCATGTCATTTTTTAAATATCATGGTATATTGCATACTAGTATATTGTGATGCCTCTACTTATAATAAAAATATGCAAATGTAAAAAAGAAAATTGTTTCATTATATGGAGAATTTATTCTGCTAAATTTCTTCATTTTTTTTTCCTTCATTAAAACAATTACATTTGTACGCTGAACAATATATGTATGCCTTTGATTTTAATTTAGAAGTCTCCAGCAGAAGGGGTCGTAATTAGCATGCTATAAATGCCAACTGGATGCTAATTTATTTTATGTATAACTCCACAGTGTCGTAAGACAGACGCTTATGTGAGCAGAATGTCCCCTTTGGATCTAGAAGGACGATGTCAGACGTGCATCAAGCCCCATAAAACTCTATGGCCTGCCTTTGTCTTGCCATTTGTCCCACACTTCTGTCCCCTTTGTAGACACGTGTGTGTTTGTGTGTGAATGTGTTTATATACACACACCTCAATTTGGACATATACTGTACATCATCTACCACTTAAACCTGGAGAGACTTTAAAGACCCGGAGGATTGTGGAGGAGGGGTACACCTAAATATTAAATGTCCATGTGTCATGTAACTCATGCATCATTTGTACTGAAGACATGAATGAACTTCAAAATCATGTGGCTTATTGACAAAAGCCATGCTACTATTTTCCAGGCCATCCAACGTAAGATTTTACTTGCGTCAATACAATAGCTGCGATATTTATAGAAGTGAGTTTTGCATTCGCAAGCACTCTCACATTTCCTTCTTAAAATGAAAAAGAAAATCTAATTCAAATGATTTGTTTGCAGTTGTTTGGGGGTTGAGGTTTGCAGGGGGGTCACCCATCATGATTCAGGGACCCCTGCATGAATAGAGTTGGGGGGAGGATATGGACGCCTGCATGTCTAATAGTCTGAAACAGGCACATTGTATCCAGCTCGTGCCTCGGGATCTTTAGGTGCAGCAGATGTGAGTTATGCATGGTCATTTGAAGATAATTAATCTCTGTCTCCTCTGCTCTCTGCCCCCCAAATCATCAGTACAGCCCTGTCTCTGTGTCTTTACGCACTTGCACACGTGTCCCACAGGGAGGATGTGCAGGGGGGCAACCTCAGTTTAATTCTGTGCAGATCTGAATGTCATCAAGTCTTTATGGCTTCAGCTGGAAGGGAGGAGGGAGCATGAATCTCATTGTCATTTCTTTTTGCTCCTAAACCTGTGAAAGCAGGGATGTAACCATCGTAGATATTGAGGGGGACACGTGCCATCCAATATTCAGATTAGTGGGTGATCAATATGGTATCTTTGAATTTAGTTTAGAATTTAAATTTGGTTATTTTCCAGTGATTCTAAGAATGCATGATGTTAATATTCAGACTGATACCTGACTATGATAAAAATCAAGCACTAAAATCAAGAAGTAAAAAAAAAAAAATGCTATATAAAAATAGTGACTGATACAATAATGAGTAAAAAAATAATAATTTACTTGATATACTCAACCAAGTTTGGAATCAGTAAGATTTATCTTTAAGGAAATTTACAGAGATTTATAATGTTACAAAAGATTTCTATTTCAAATAAATGCAATTCTTTTGAACTGCTATTTATCAAAAACTACGTCACATTTACCAAAAAATATTAAGCAGGTTTTTTATTTATTTAACACATTCAATAATCAACACATTACAATGGTTTTAGAAGGAGCATGTGACACTGACGACTGGAGTAATGATGCTGAAAATGCAGCTTTGCCATCACAGGGATAAATTACATTTGAATATATATAATGGAAAACAGTCATTTTAAATTGAAGTAATATTTTACAATATTACTGTTTTTACTGTACTTTTGATCAAATAAATGCAGCATACCCCAAACCCAAAACATTTGACTGGTAGTGTAATGTACATCCCTGGATTGATGTCTAATGTCTGGATCCTGAAGCAAAACCAGTTTAGAACAATTGGGTTAATATCTTTTATTGTTATGGTAATGCTTGCCTTACAGTATATGGATACAGCATTTCATTGAATGACGCAGAGGATGTTAAACTTTTTTTGAAATGTAACAGGGATTGCTGTTACCATGCCCACATGCACGATTCAAACCCACATCTCTTAAACTCAAGGACTAGTGGTCACAGTTGCCTACACTGTTGTAGGTGTACAGTAAGATGTCCTAATTTAATTCCTACTCAACAAAAGACATATTATGACTACATTGTACACTTCTACACTGTGTAGTGATTTTTCCAAACAATTTTGAACCAATGCTGTTTACAGTGGACTGATCAAAATAAGTATAATGTTGCTCTTATTTTTTCAACTATTATTGTCTTATTTCTATTCATCCTATTGTGGAAGTCTTATTGGTTGTGCACTTTTTTACATTAAGTGCACTTACTTTCCTAAGATATTACTGGGTAATATGAGGTAACTACACAAGTTAAGGTTAGGTTTAGGGGTAGGTTAGGGATCAGTACCTAGTTATTACCCAGTTATTGCAATTACTAAGTAGCCTATATAGCATGTTCACGGGAAGCAGGACGGGAAGTAAAATAAAGTGCTACCGGCTTATTGTATTGAAGGGATGGACATTCTTTGAATCTGTGGTACCATCCGCAGGTTTAATTCTTTCTGTCTGCCAATGATTATGCGATTTAATGCTCAATGCCAATTTTCTAAGAAATTCCCCAGTTAAAGTTATCCCTTCCAAGTTGCTAATTGCTTTGTAAGATGAGTATAACCATGGCTCTGCTGATAAGTATTGATTCAGTTCTCAGACACAATTTCTCCATCAATCTTTACTTATTCTGGGCAGGATGTTCTCCAGTGGGCTGATATACCCACATCTCCAGCGGTGCGCTCTTGGTCGTGCTTCCGTTGTTTGCCAAATGTATCATGACACACGGGATTCCTCCCCCAGACGGCACAGTCTTGTTCGTGTGGAGAATATACAATGAATGCGCTTCACTATAAGGATTAAAGTTAAACGTACCAAATTTTGAGTGCTGGTATGAAATGCTCATATGAAAGGTCAGATGGAAAGCTCTTTAAACCCAGATGCTAGTGAATGAAGGTTGCTTCCAAATGTCAATATACATCACAGTATGTGAGATTAAGATTAGTACATCACAAATCCTATACTAAAATATTATACCAAAGTGTTCCGGTAGTGTACCATTTCCAGTAGAAGTGTGCATGATTTTTGGTCTAATATTGCCCTCAACCCTTTGCGCTTTGGAAGATGAGGAGTCTGTGACGGTTGTCTTTCAACATCGAGCACTGCTGTGATAATGTATTTCTGCATTTATATTTAGCATCACACTAGTTGCCTCAACAAAAACCCCATAGGATTTTTCCATTGGTTTTTGAATTAGAGCAAAAGTATGATTCTTACACATCCACAAATGAACACAACTCAGTTTGAACACAACTCAGTTATACATTTTGAAGCCTAAATACAATCGCCACAACTAAAAAGCTAAACGTAGGCTAGGAACGAACTATACCACAATCGCATGACTTCAATGTCACCATAAGCTTCAAACTCTTTCAGACTTTAAAAAGATTTTCCCTGAAAGCCTGAGTTAGAATAGATTGCAAGAGTGTGATTATAAACACAGTGAGGCTGTGAAGTGGTCTAGTGAGTGGATGAATTTACCTGTTTGGCATGCTGATGTTAAATGACCCAGACAACCTCTGTAGTCTCATTATTTAGCCACTGGTTAGCAACTGTCTTTTTCAAGACAAGTAAAAGCTTTTAATCATGAGAGGGTGTCACTGAAGTAGTTTGTCGTTGAATAAAATGTGATCTGCGTAATCTTTTACTGAATGCAATAACTTTCTCCACTTGAAACAACCCTAACCAAAGCCAAGATGTAAACAAAGCTGCACAAGCTAATTGCTAATGCTAACAATCAAACTCCTGGTGGAGTTTCAAGCTCTGAAACAGGTAGGCTATGTATATAGTTCATGACAGTTTGCAAATGCCAATGACTTAAGGCAGTGCCACTGACTTAAGATAATAATTAATTTTATGCAAATTGATTTAGCTAAATTTTAAATGCTTACATGCCAGATCAAACAGTATACAAAGGGGTCAATGGTGTCAAAGCATAATTTCATAACATAGGATGTCCCAATATAGTTTCTACATAGGCTAATAGCTAATTAGCTACATACTAATTTACATGCTTTTAGTGTGTTATAATAACGTAGGGAAGTGCTGGGCACAACCTAACGTGGGGTTAAATGTAACACAGACATTTTAAATAGTTAGTCAGGGTCAAGCAGGCTGTGTTTCGGCTTATTTACTCTCGCTGCCAGAAGAAGGTCTCGCGCTGATTTGTGGAAAGTGGAAGTGGAACGTTTTGATAAGATTTCGCGAAGATACTGGACAAAGAGTGTTTTGACACCATGCAAGTACATTTTTTCACTATACTTTTTTTTCAGTTTCTGAGTTGGGTGTGTACATCACCAAATCTAACTTTATATTACCTTGATAAATATTTAAAGGCTTAAAATATTTTTTTTACACAGCGGGGTAAGTTGTAGCACAGTGTTACAACTAAGCCGCCAAGTGTAAGACGATAATGAAATGAAAACAGGGAGCCACACAACTTTTCAGGTTTGAGTAGTTATTTATATATTTATTTTCCCATATTTAACTTTGTTGGATTTTCATAAACAACTTTGGAATTTAAATTTCAAAGTATGATTTTTTTTCATATTTGTAGCCTGTTTTTCATGCAATAAACCCTTTAAAGTGTGATTTTAAGTTTGTTTATATTATTATTACTGTTATTATTAATAATAATAATAATAATTTAGCATGCAGCTGCCACACACAAATATTATTCAATTGCAATTACAATATTTGATGATTTTATTTATTTATTTATTGCAAAACTATGCTGCCCTTTCCTATATCTCTCCATGATATTGATCCATAAGAATGATTGGATGAGAAATGGATGTATGGATATCTATACAGATGCACAAACAATACCGATAAAATAGTACTGATTTATGTGTGTTACACACAAATGTTACAACTAAGCCCTCTGTCTGTTACAATTAACCCTGCATATGGGGTTGTCCTAGAAAATAAGTCTGCATAAGTCCTAGAAAAAAACGTTAGGTGTTCATTTTTAGCAGAGATGTGTATGTTGTTTGTGTAAAAAAAAATATTAATCTAATTTAATTCTTTTTTAAATAATTGAGCCAAAACCAAAATGTGTTTGGTTGTGCACTGCTCTCCCCTAATGCTACAGTTAGCTGTGGCTGTTTTGCTTTATTCATCATTCTGCACTGCAGTCAGTGATTTCTACAAGTTTTAAGCCTTTAAGAATAAAACCAATTAACTCCAGCAATGAGGATGATGCTCTTACTTGCATCCTCCAGCAGCAAGAGGTCAATGAAACTGTACTCGCGGTTATATAATGTTATATAACCTTTAGCTTCTAACGGCACTAGTGACTGAAATAGGATTTCCTCATGAAGACTTCATAATTTCGAGCTTTCTGATTTAACTGCAGTAATCCAATTAATCCCCATTAAGCTTCTTCCATGTGTGCACATCCCACTCTATTTGGTTTATAGCCATTTATGCATATGAAAAAGACAAAAAATTATGCATACGCCAGATTAAATTAATGTGCTTTCAAAAAAAAAAAGAGAAAGAAGAATTTGACAGTGGGCTGACAATCAATAAAGATAAGACGTAGACAAACAGCATTACCGGAAGTAGCAAAACAGATTATTAAATGTAGGTGTGGACCTTCATTCATTCTGATGCGATTTTAAATGCAGTCGATAGATGCCAGACATAAATAACTTACAGCACTGCACTGCAGAGGGCAGGTAAAACCATGAAGAAAACCAATACATAATTTTTTACACTCCTAGAAAAGAGAATCTGTGCTGCTAGACAGTATTTCAGAGGCCTGGGAGACTGAATAACTGTATGGTATTGAGACAGACTGATATACCTGCTGGATGCAGTGAAGCATTCTTTGCAGTCTGGAGTGATATGCCTAATAATAATGTTCATGTCTGTACCTTGAAGCATTAACTTAACCTGTGCATATTGTCCATGTGAAAAAGAAGTGTGCTTAATTATATTGAATGTGCAGATAATATAACATCAAATAAGAGGCCAAGTGTACTTAAAGAGAGTACACTAGTACAGTAGCCTACTAGTGTCAAATAAAAGTTGAAGTAAAAGTTTTTTTAAATAATTATTTAAATAATATTTTGTCATGCTTTAATGTACACTTATACTAAAGCACATGTAAAATACTTGATTATAATTGGGTTGGTTGATTATGATTTCACATTTCTAACTTTAGTCAGTGTGTTATGTTGCTGTTTGAGCATAAACAACATCTGCAAAGTTACAACCCTCAAAGTTCAAAGCAAAGGAAGATATTTGCTTTTAAATGAATTGTTTTTTGAGGACTACAACAAACGGCTGATAGGGACTAGATGACCCGGGTTAGTGACATCACTAACCCTAAAATTTACATAAACCCTGCCCCCAGGAACACGCAGTCCATGTTGAGAAGAGGAAGAGTTATTGTAGTACAGCACATTTGTGATTCTGCTCTAACTGAACTGTCTCATCTACATGCAATACAGTACGTAACACAAATGCAATTGCATCTCACTCAATAGGCATTTTACAAAAGTTCCTATACGAGCGATTTTATAGATTATCATGACAGAATAGCCTAATCAAAGACTTGAAGATAGTTAACTCCACATTAGCAACATAATTTCATAAACTACCCATTCAGAAACATCCTTTTGCATTTTACATGTTGTCACTTCTTCTCGAGTCTCTCAATCATTGTCCAACTCCAGTTTAAACCTAAAAGGCAGAACAGTTTCTAACATTTTAGTGTTTGTCTGCGTGAGGTAATCGGAACCACACACACACACACACACACACACACACACACACACACACACACACACACACACACACACACACACACACACACACACACACACACACACACACACACACACACACACACACACAAATGTCGGAAGATCGACATATTGTTACAGTAAAGTTCAGTGTGTTTTGTTTTCATTAAGTCACATCTGTTTCCTTTGTCTACTTTCCTGCCACTTATTAGTTGTCATACTGATTAGTCATCCTTAGTTAATCTCTGTCTCCTTATTAACCTTGTTTGTACCAATATTTAAGTTCCTTTGGTCCCTTCATTGTCAGTTGTTGTCTGTGCACTAGCACACTGTTTCGTTTGTTGGCTTGCTACTCTGAGTTCATAATAAATTGTATGTTATTTTATAATCATGTTTGTCTTCTGTGGATCATGTTACACATATGCACATGGTGGGGGAATGAATCTGTCCACTGAGAGAAAAAAAAGGATTTTATCAAATAAAATGTTTATTTAATTTAGGTAGGCAAATATCACTGAGTTATTAATAAGATGCATAATAATCAGACTATGAGCCACCTTTGCATAGAAAAAATCTGTTCTGAGAACAGTGATTTTAATATGTTGCTTTTGATTTGACATATACTGTGCATTTTTGAGCCTGGTAAAACTGGATTGCAGATGCTTATTTAATAAGATGCAGCTTGTTACAAATACCGCAAGCTAAAGTGGCACAACCCTTTAGTGAATTCACCCTTTTTGTGTTTGGTGGTGCGCGGTTACAGAATCTTTCAACATTCAGGCTGTTTCCACACAGCATCAGATTCATTAATGTGTTACTGGAAGGAGGGACATGTGCTGCAGTGTAAAAATTGTCCACATGCATTGCATGAAGTTCTGCATACATCTTATTCATCACTCCATAATAATATTTGTCCCTCCTCTGCTTGTCCCTGGAGACTGTTAATGTATTTTTATTTATTTTTTTACATGTGCAGTGAAGCTAGCCAAATTTAGATTGGCTGAAAGCGCTGACTGTACTCTAAATCCTCAGTCAGCGAATTGTCCTCTCATGAACAGAAGGGCTGAAATGAGAGAAAGAATATTGTGAAATCAACCAACCTCCTCTCTGCATTAATTCTTCCTGCAACACGACCAGACTGCCAGTCCCTCGACAATATGATCTACGGAGCTGCGGCACCATTTGTACTCTTATTTGCTCTCAGGTTTGTGTACTGTAGCCTATATTTTTTACCCGTCAGTTAATAGTTGAGTGCCTTCTGACATGCAGTGTAAAATATTTATGTTCTGGCGTACACTGTGAAACTAAGAGAGAAGTGTAGTTTCACAGCATGAGTCATCAGATTTCTGTTCACCTGACATGAGGCTTTCAAAACAGAGCTTTAGTCCAGAATTACTCCTTACCATGTACACCTAACAACATGACTCAGCCTGCCACTGGCTGCTCCTGATGCTGCTGTGCCATGGCACGTGGAGGTCTTCTGAAATGAGGAGGCAAAATACCCATCATCCCTCCATTCCTCCATCCATCTATCCATCCATCCATTCATTCACATTATTTACAGTCTACAGTCTTATATTACAGTCTTACAGTCTACAAAACTTGTGGACAAAGTTACCATTACTGAAACATTTTTGTAATTTTATATTAGCATACTTTTTGATTTAATTCATTTATAATTATTAAGTTTTTTCAACTACCAAAAAGTTCCCAACACTACAATATTTTTGTATGTTTATATTAGCATACAGTTTATTACTTTTTAAAATTACTATCGATTAATTAAGTAATTTATTTATTTATACACAGTCATCTATCATCAAGTTTTGAATACTACACTATTTAATTATTTTTATAAACATACTATTTATTAATTTTATACATTTATTTATTTGTTTGTTTTTTATACAATACTGCAATATTTTGGTATGTTTATATTAACATATTTATTAATTTAATACATTAAAATGAATTTTTTTTCACAATCACTTTCAATACTACAATATGTTGGCGTTACATCAACATACTATTTATTAATTTTATTAATTAAAATTAATTTAGTAATTTATTGATTTGTTTGCATTTTACACAGTCATACAGATCCCTAAAGGGATATGTAAATAAATACGAGATGGAGAAAAAATTATCGGGGGAATGCAAAATTTGAGAGAGAACGCAAAAGCATCTCCTCCCATTTTATATATATATTTTTTCCACCACCATGTCCCTTTAGGGCCTCCGTACAATCATCTTTCAAGCTTCCAAAACTACAATATTTTTTTTTTTTTTTTATATAATCACAGTATTGATAACTTGTTGTTCATGGGTAGGTAAATCTGAAATACAGGCCTTACCACAATAATAAACAAGCATGGAAAGGTCTCCGCACATTTTTCCATCTCTTCCCATTTTTGTGTGCAATATGCCTAAAATGGTCTGAGTTATAGTTTCAACATCCCCTTCTGATCTCTCGCTGTTAATCCATAGATCGCTTGTGTTAAGGCATAAGCTCATAAGATACCTTCATGCAGCAGGAGCAAAGAAAAAATTCAAATCCCATGAAGATTTAGAGAGCTTTGCATTTCATCATTGCCATGTGTGAAATCCTATTGCTATGTGCTAGTGACATGTTGCTAACAATCTGACAGCATATGTGTGTTATTACAGACTGAAAAATGCATTGATCCATGCTGATTCTCCTGTTGCCATAAAGGGTTTCTCCAAGGTTGTGGAGGTCAGTGGGCCGCTCTATGGAAAGACCCATCTGAGCTCGAACAGTAAGGTCGTAAAAATGACATTGACACATTTTTTAAGCCTTTTTCTCACCGTTTGGACCTGCAGTTTTCTTAGAAATACATCATTTGAATGCCCATGTTCTATTATGAACTGTAAACTTCTCTTCTACTATTAATTTTATTTTAGCAGCAAAGTGTTTACCAAATGCATGAAGCAAGAGATCTTTACAGAGTCTGTTCTCAGGTGATCTTAAAATCTAGGCTGTAACCAAACCCTGAAAAAAATGCATATTTTAATGAAGTATTAGAGTACATAGGAATCAAGGCACAGATTGGAAGGGGTGGTGTAGACCTGAAATAATATGATCAATAGAAGAAAAAAAATCTCCATGCGTTCTGTAACTCTGTCTGACGCACCCACCGCTAGCCTAGCTTAGCACAAAGACTGGAAGTAAATGGCTCCAGCTAGCATACTGCTCCCAATAAGTGACATATGTTGTGATATTGTCACAGTGTGTACAAATAACAAGGTCATATGAGACACATACTGTATACATACTGTGAAATATACACTCACCTAAAGAATTATTAGGAACACCATACTAATACTGTGTTTGACCCCTTTTCGCCTTTAGAACTGCCTTAATTCTACGTGGCATTAATCAACAAAGTGCTGAAAGCATTCTTTAGAAATGTTGGCCCATATTGATAGGATAGCATCTTGCAGTTGATGGAGATTTGTGGGATGCACATCCAGGGCACGAAGCTCCCGTTCCACCACATCCCAAAGATGCTCTATTGGGTTGAGATCTGGTGACTGTGGGGGCCATTTTAGTACAGTGAACTCATTGTCATGTTCAAGAAACCAATTTGAAATGATTCAAGCTTTGTGACATGGTGCATTATCCTGCTGGAAGTAGCCATCAGAGGATGGGTACATGGTGGCCATAAAGGGATGGACATGGTCAGAAACAATGCTCAGGTAGGCCGCGGCATTTAAACTATTCCCAATTGGCACTAGGGGGCCTAAAGTGTGCCAATAAAACATCCCCCACACCATTACACCACCACCACCAGCCTGCACAGTGGTAACAAGACATGATGGATCCATGTTCTCATTCTGTTTACGCCAAATTCTGACTCTACCATCTGAATGTCTCAACAGAAATCGAGACTCATCAGACCAGGCAACATTTTTCCAGTCTTCAACTGTCCAATTTTGGTGAGCTCTTGCAAATTGTAGCCTCCTTTTCCTATTTGTAGTGGAGATGAGTGGTTTTCTGCTGTTGTAGCCCATCCGCCTCAAGGTTGTGCGTGTTGTGGCTTCACAAATGCTTTGCTGCATACCTTGGTTGTAACGAGTGGTTATTTCAGTCAAAGTTGCTCTTCTATCAGCTTGAATCAGCCGGCACATTCTCCTCTGACCTCTAGCATCAACAAAGCATTTTCGCCCACAGGACTGCCGCATACTGGATGTTTTTCCCTTTTCACACCATTCTTTGTAAGCCCTAGAAATGGTTGTGCGTGAAAATCCTAGTAACTGAGCAGATTGTGAAATACTCAGACCAGCCCGTCTGGCACCAACAACCATGCCACACTCAAAATTGCTTAAATCACCTTTCTTTCCTATTCTGACATTCAGTTTGGAGTTCAGGAGATTGTATTGACCAGGACCACACCCCTAAATGCATTGAAGCAACTGCCATTTGATTGGTTGATTAGATAATTGCATTAATGAGAAATTGAACAGGTGTTCCTAATAATCCTTTAGGTGAGTGTATATTCTCAGAAGGTGCTGCTACTTGGGCGGAGTGATTTGCTCGCAGCACCTGAGAAGCCCCGTGGTGAGGAGCAGAGAGTTCGCTCAGAGTGTTGCGCCAGAGAATGTCTAATAAGGGGAGCACTTCCACTCTCAGTAAACTTCCAGCTTCTGAACTGGTTGCAGTTCCACTCTAGTTCCATATGAGGGCGCTCACAGGATGAGTGCAGAATGAATGGAGGTCTATGGAGCTATACCCCTCAAAATCCACTTTTCTCAGGATATAATTTTTTGTCTAGTAATTTGAATGTTGTTTGCGAAAGGAGATGCAAATAAATTACACATGGCTGGGTGTTAGATTTTTTAGAGTCACTTATTTGCTTTAAAAAGTCTTTTAAAATGTCAATGACGTCATACAGACGTACAACCAGAGATACTGCTTTATGGCAATCCTTCAGTCACTTTGGTTCACGCGCTCTGCACTTTCTTTTCTCTCGAGGCATCGACATAACAGCTGACACTGGTAAATGCACATGCTAGGAGATTTACGTCCTCCCTAAAATTCTGGTCCCGTTTCGGATGCCACGATGCCATCAAGCGGTATCTCTGGTCGTAATCATTCCTTCACTTGACCAATCAGTGTTCATTAGCAGAATGCTAGCGTGTTATGGGCAACAACAACTTAACCTGTAAGAAATCGAAAGGACATAAGTACTCGTTCATTCAACTTTCGACCTATAACCCATGTTGAACTTGCAAAACCTACAATCAAATCTGAGATTTCTTAACGGCAATCGGGTGAAAGAGACAAATTTAGCCATCTAGCTCCATTGACTCTCATTCATTTTGCACTCATGGGTGATCGCCCCCAGTGGAACTCTGGTGGAACTACAACCAAAATTCAGTACATTAGGACTTAATAGGGAGTGGACAGGCTCTCCGTATACGGGATCTGGTTGTGCTAATCACTCTGCCCAAGTAGCAGTGCTTCGCTTTCTGAGAATATAGTTCACAGTATATATACGGTTAAAAGATGGCTGTGTCTTATATGACCTTGTTATTTGTACACACTGTGACTATACAAAGCACAACATATAAATAGGAAAATGTTGGTGTTATTTTGTCACTTATTGAGAGCAGTATGCTAGCTGGAGCTATTTACTTCCAGTCTTTGTGCTAAGCTACGCTAGCGGTGGGTGCATCAGACAGAGTTACAGAACGCATGGAGATGAAAAGGGTATGTATGGATTTATCTAACTCTGGGGGATACGGTGAATAAGCTAAAGTCCCAAAAAGTCGGCGTGTTCCTTTAAGGGTTAATTTACACAACAATGATGTACTAAAAATGGAAAAGTTATTCCTTAGCGTTTTTCGTGTACAGACATGCCTGTTCACACTGATAAAACACTGTAAAAATGCTGCCAAGCCAGTAGTTAAAGAACAACTACACGTCTATTGACTGAACACGTAATACGTCACCGTTTTCTCAAAAAAATTTTTTGTAGTTTACACGGAGACAATAACTGTATCGTTTTCAAAAGTATGCGTTTTCAGGTCTCTAAAATGCCATTGTCGTGTAAGTGAACTTGTCAAAATGCGTAAAAAGTTTTCCATTTTGAGTTGAAAACAGTGTTGTGTAAATGGTATATAAACAGTATATGTTACAAGCAACCTTCAATAAATTATGGACTGGATTTAAAAGCTAATTTTATGAGCATCGTATCCAGCCACAAGACGCACACACACTGTAACAGTTTCACTGTTAGCCTTCACTCGCTAAGCAGATCATCCAGGCTTATACGGGTCAAAATAACTGCTGTTAAAAAGGGACATACGCAGCGTAGTGTGACTGCCAGACAGTGATAAGGAGATGATGAACAGGATAGCTTTATTCTTAAAGGTTTGTATAGGGGTGTTGATGACAGACACTCAAGCTAAAGCTGTTGATCAACTGCAGAAACGCTAATGCGCTAAGTGTGCATGGCCTGCTTTGTGTCAATGTTTGCATTTTGAAGCAAACAGTTGACTGATCTAATTGTCCGTGATCGCTTTAACAACGTTGAAATAAGCCTCAGTGACAGTGGCGGACTGTTGTGTCTAGCGTGTTTTAACTTAAGCTGTTTACTATATGAGGAGATTTATATGCTGCCAGAGAGAGAACATCCCGATGATGATGATGTCCCCTTTGGGAAGGGTAAGCAGGTTGTGCAGAGAACGTAATAAGGTGGTGCGTTGTGATTGGTTGTTGGGCCGATGAGTCACAATTGTGTGCTGTATTGACGTAGCAAAGCTAAAGATTTAGGTCTGTAACCACTCCAGATTTCAGAAAGAGTGAGAGGAGAGATTAATGCTGCTACATGAGCTGTTTGGTATGACTGGTCTAAGCTGGTTATCTGTAACCAACAGCAACCATTCAATGAGGCTATAGGCACAGAGTAGGATACTAGTGTACTGCTTACTGAACACTGCACAGTATGTAGGATAGTGTTTACTCCCTAATGTTTTTTTAAGTCGACATAAAACAGAAGTTGTGATAGTCTTTTCTTTCCTATGTATTTGAACAAGTAAAAAATAGGGCAGGACTTTATTTTGTCCATCGGGAATTGATTGAATCTTTGTAGTTTGCTATTGCATGTGATCTCATTGAGTGACAGGTTGTCACACGCCATTGCAGTTTTAGACCTTATTATGCTAGAATATTTATAATGGTACTTTTTGTCCATTTTTGTGTTTAAATGTGTTCCCTTTTGAGGGAACTCAAATTGCGTAGAATGACACTTTGGGGGGAAGTGTCATTCGACGCAGTTCTCCCTTTCTCAGGGAACAAGGGTTACAGTCGTAACCCGAGACGTTTTTAACGCTTGTGTATGATTTTGTAGGTTTGGAAATACACTGAAGTGTACAATATTAATGTACTGACATCATTTTAAACATTAACTCTTTTATACAACTTTCAGATGAATGATGACACCTTGTTCGCATCAATGTCTGTCCCAACATACAAAAATGTATGCGCAACAAAACATGCTTTATGTACAAATACCTAGAAATACTTATAAGTTCACGCTGGTGCACAGTACAAATACAAAGTTCTGTCATGAAACTCTAGATGGCGCGGGTTTATAGGTCCTTTACTCAATCTGTTTGCAATCACATCATTCTCTATAGGACACTGATTGGTTTCTCCTGTATCAGTAGCCAATGAGCTCGCTGCCCAACCTTCAAGTACTTGGTTATCATTTGCTGTAGAAGTTGCAGAAACCCTCCACCCTCCCCAGCTCCACCTGTATAGATCTGCTATGGGTGATTCATGTATGCTATATTGTACAGCAGCAGCATGTCTAACTTGCTCACAGCAGAGTGTCGTGTATGTTTTGGCAGTAGCAAGTCCCGTACTTGCTCTGCAGCAGCAGCAGCAGCAATAACCAACAGCAGCAGGACAAATCAACATTGTCATATCCATTACCATGCCAAACACTCAGAGAGTTGTCATGACAGAAATACTGTTTACTGCAGTAATATAATGTATCTGGTAGTCTGACCATAGCCACAGACTCCAGAAATGAGAATATCTGGACTTCAGGAGCTGCACCTATCTACTGAATTTAGGAAATTAAATAACTTCAAATCACATAATTGATAAATGCCAGTAATTCCCTCCAAGTGAATATGATCCATCATTGAGTCATCCTTACACACATTTCCTCCAGTTAAGCACGCCTCTGTCAGCATCACGTAACTCTAGCCACTGAATGTTTAATTGATGGAAACAGGTGAAGGGGGCGTACTTAATCATTTACAGGGGAAATAAAATTAGCTTTAGGTTGGTCACCTGTAGTGCTTTGGTGACAAATACACTCATTTGCAGGTAAGACTGACATCTCTTCCTCTGTGTGAGTGTGCAGAACCTGTAAAGGAAAGGAAACAGCATAGAAGCTAGAAATAACTCTTTGAAGCTTACAGTAGAATATTTAATACACAGATTTCTATGGTCTCTAAGTTGTCATCAAAACTTTGCAGAAAAACCTGTTGTACACAGTATGCCTTCATGGTGTCTAACTGATTGTTTATATATATATATATATATATATATATATATATATATATATATATACACAGATATATATATTATATATATATACAAGTATAAATTGAAGTAATTATAAAAACCTCCTGTAACGAAGTTTAGATGTTATGTGAAGAAGGAGGCGGGAACCGGCAAACATTCAACAATTTAATAACAAAATAAAACAAATAAAAAAACGAAAGTAAAAAACAGCAGCCCCTCACGGACGACTGCTGTCACATATAATAAAATAAAACATCAAATAAAATTCAGACCTGGCCTCTCTCGGATCTTCACTGTCGTCATATATAAAAAAAACTATATCAAAATATATAATATATCATCTTACTAAGTCATATTATTGAATATATAGAGTGACAACTGATATTTATATATTTAATTTGCATTTCATCATCTTACTTTATCTTACTTCATCTTACTTACGCCCAGTGGTGTAGTGCAGGGTATACGCAGGTATACGGCGTATACAGGTATACCCACTTCTTTTTCAGTCGGCATTGCGTATACCCTGGGGCGTCGAACCGGGGGGAAAAGTCGCCCCCCAACCCCCCCCCCCCCCCCCCCCCCGCCACCCCCCCCCCCCCCCCCCCGCCTTTTTCCCCCCGGTTCGACGCCCCTGGGTATACGCAATGCCGACTGAAAAAGAAGTGGGTATACCTGTATACCTGTGAGTATACCTGGGGGGGGGGGGCAAAAGTCGCCGAGAAAAAGTCCGTCTCCACCAAGACCCCCTCCCCCCCGTTGGAGAAGTCGCCGTGCAAAAGTCCGTCTCCACCAAACCCCCCACCGCCCCCGTTGGAGAAGTCGCCGAGCAAAAGTCCGTCCTGATATGCAAGAATACTATACAAGAATACAAGAAAACTACTAATTCTATGTTCTATTCTATTAATTCTATTCTATATTATATAGTCTTGCATATTCAATACTAATATGCAAGACTAGTCTTACATGTCACAGCGTTCATCCTTTGCTGGGACGCTTAAAAAACAAAATATTGGGGACATAAATTAAGAGTATTCCCACTTCTCCAGGCACCACTACATCACTGCTTACGCCATACAGTAAATAATAACATCTGAACAACTTTTGCTCAGTTTGCTTAGGACAGATTTTCAAATGGCTTTACAAGGTTAAGTGCTAATGCCTGACAACCAGGGTGTTGCCATTTGGTTGCTAGGGTGTTCTAGGTTGTTACTAGGTGGTGTTTTCTATGTGGTCACTTACCAGCCCATGTCAAAAGATCCTTCAAGTCTCAATAATATTCGAGTCTGTCTAGAGTATTGAATTACCACTATTATCATTATCACACACATTGTGACGTTCATAGCCTTAACCTTCCCAGCACAGGTGTTGTGATGACAAAAGAGCACGTTCTGGGAACAAATGTACAAAACCACAACAGCAGAACACCTCATATAATTATGGCTCCCAGGAGGAGGTGTGATTGAAGGGTAATGTGAGGAAGATCTGAGAAATACAGATTGTGCCTGCCTGGAAGCCTGCTGTTCTCAACATCCTCTGAAGATTCCGGCAGAATGACCATCCTTTATGTGTGTGAGTGTGTTTGTGTCAGACTGTGTGATAGCAATCCGACCTTCCATTCACACTGTGGTTCACGAATGACGTAAGAGTCTCTGCTCTTCCATTTGGCTTGACGTAACATTTTTTTTTTTATATATATAAAAAAAAGTAGCCTACGTCAGGATAAGGGTTTTACAGTCTCGAGAAATAAGGGCTGATTTACGTTCTTTATCCTTCATCTTCTATGCATAGAAATGCATTTATGAGTGTGGATATCTAGTAATTAAATACTGGTATTTATTTATGAAGATTTGCACTTTATTAATAAAATTGCTTTCCCGCAGTTGGCTATAAATTAGTGTTAATTATAGTAAAACAGAATAGCAAAATAGTGATTTAGCATGCTTGAGCTATGAACAACACACACACACACATACACACACACACACACACACACACACGCACACACACACACACACACACACACAGTCAATTTAACTAGACACTAGAGTAATCATTTTGAATGGTATTTCAATTAGTTTAGAGGTAATTTTGCATTGGCCACAGGGGGTATTAGCTATATTAGCTATTAGCTATATGAGCTCAATCTATCCCTAAATAACCCAGTCCTGGGTGATATAATTATCTTAGCTTTTCATTCAGATTCAGAATTTTCTCCTGATTATGAATGTCTCATCGGGAAAGCATTTCTATTATTCTAATTCATATGTGAGAGGAAGTATTGCATATTTCAAGCAAGCATTGAGGCGTTTGCATCCTATATAAATGTTCTTACCTTTTATTTCGGTTTGGTGCTGGGTTGTTTTGAAAAGGGTAAAAAAAACTACTTGGTTACTATCGTAACCTCAGTTCCCTGAGAGAGGGAATGAGTATTGCGTATCTATAAGCAGTGGGGAAAGTCCTTTTCCCCGATTTACTGAAGTTTATATGTAAAACGCATTTGCAGCTTCACATCCAATGGCGCGGGCGCCTCTGACATGCGACCAATGAGCTAGCCCTACATCATTACACGTCAGAGCCTGCCAAGGGGGCGTGGCCTTAGCCTATAATAGTCCCCCGAATTCACCATTATAGCAGATTTAACGACTGAAGCAACAACTCGCCAGGTTTCTATAGTGCGGCTGGCTACACAATACTCGTTCCCTCTCTCAGGGAACTGAGGTTACGATAGTAATCGAGTAGTTCCCTTTCGAATGGTCACTTTGTATTGCGTAGCTATACGCAGCGGGGACGCCATGCAAAACGCCGCACTATAAGTAACTGGTTGCCACCGCAACTCAGGACCCCTGAGCTCACAGGACAAGCCAGAAAACCAAATATATAACAGACCAGACACCGTCGGGTCTAGAATAATATATATGTGTCAGTAACAAAACCAACATAATATACTAATAAAGCCAGACACGTCTGGATTATTAGTATAGGAAAATATAACAGTATAATAAAATAAATGGTTTTTGACACGCTGGTAGCAGATTGGGAAGCAGTGACGGGGTCGAGAGAGCCCGGCCATTCCTCCTCAGACGCAGCGATAGAGAGGATGTCGTCGTGCTTGATGGATCCGCCGAAGGAGACAAGGCCCATCACGTCGGTGGGAAGGGCACTGGTCTCCCGCAAATAGGACCGGTGAAGGTGTTTGCGCTGGAGAAAGTGAGGCACGTGGGGCTGGGCCGGTGTGCATTCACTGACATCCATGCTCTCTGGCTGCTGTTGGCTGCGGCGTTTCTTCTTCCTTGGTTGAAGCAAGGCCAGAAAGGGAAGTGCGGGTTAAGCGCGAGAGAGCTAGCCGCGTTCGCAGCACGGAGATGGGCATGCTCTCGCAGGCCAAACATCCGCCGGTAGAGAGTGCATTCTCTGCTGGGTCGACTCCCAGGCATGAAATGCAGCTTGTGTGTTCGTCGGCCTCGCGCGGCTTGCATCTGCACGTGGCACAGGATGAACGAGGCATTTGTAACAACGCCTAGCACACTCAAACATAGAGAATTTTAAAAAAGGATATTAGCGTTGTCAGGAAAAAACGACTGAGAAGGCGTAGACTGCTGAAAATATTGCTCGCTCAGGCTGAAGGCCTTGTTCAAATGGCGAAGGCTCAGAAAACAGTTAGAGACATGAAGTTGTCGCTGAAGGAGTAAAATCTGCTATAATGGCGAATTCGGGGGACTATTATAGGCTAAGCCCAAGCCCTCTTGGCGGGCTCTGACGTGTAATGACGTAGGGCTAGCTCATTGGTCGCACGTCAGAAGTGTCTGCGCCATTGGATGTGCAGTTGCTGCAGCAAAGTTCTCGAAAGGAGATTTGATATGATTTTCTTCTGTGGACCACGAAAGGAGATATTTTGTAAAATGCTTGAGGTGCATGTATTTTCTGAACTGTGAAAGTCAATGGTGCAGCTTCCTTGCCCTAAAAAAACAAACAAAACAAAAAACAATGTTAATGTGAGGTACAATTACCGTTTGTGTGCGTGGGTTGGTGCATTTAATTATAGATTTGTCCCCAGAAGTGAACTGAATCTGACAAAACCTTTCTTTGGCGAATCTGGAATGTCTTCAATTGGCAAAACAATAAATCAAGAACAGGTTATTCAAAAAATGTAAATGTTTTTGTTTTGGGCTAGAGTTAAAGGGATGGTTCAACCAAAAATGTAAATTATGTCATCATCTACTCACCCTCATGTTGTTTTAAATCCCATGTTTTTCCAATTTTTGTAAATATTTTTATTAAAACCAGAGAAACTGTTCATCATAATAAAGCAATCTTCACAAGAGTTGGATTAAACTGCTCAATTCATATGGATGAATGCCTCTATGATTTTTTTTGGATTTAAAAAATGGTTGGTATACCTGGACTTTCAATGGATGAAAAAGAAGTGTTATGTGTATGAAACAACATGAGGTTGAGTAAATTATGACAGTTTTTTCATTTTCGGAAAAAAAATATCCCTTTAGGGTCAGTCTTAATACATCTTTATCTTTTATATAAAACAATATATACATGTCTGTTTGTACACTGTTAAATGTGCTTCTTCAGTTGTTACCTTGAAGAGCTATTTCTATTAACTTATTGTTGGTATAAAATGTAGGCTATTTATGTTGATTCTGTGATGTTAATAACATCTTAAGTAAAACCAGTCAATGTAGATGTTTCCATTTTGATATGAGTTTAAGTGTGTGTGATGTCTCAGCCATTCAAGCACTAAAATGGAAGTTCACAAGTTCAGTGCTGAGAGAGAGAGAGAGAGAGAGAGAGAGAGAGAGAAAAGAGAGGAAAAAAAAGAGAGAAAAAAGAGAAGGGTGAAATGCAGGTGGATGAATCAGCAGGCTGTTCTGGGGTCAGCAGCAATTTCTGGAATAACTCCAGGAGCAGGACTGGTACAATATCGACAAACAAACCCAAATACTTTGTGTTCTCTGCCTGTGTAAGCATAAACTACACTTTTTATCCAGTTCACTGAAATAACATGCTGGAGAAAGAACAATTGAGTGTAGCAAGGGTCATGATCTGGTGTTTACAACAATTTGGAGACTTAATCTTGAGAAGTTTCAAATGAGATCTGGGTGATGAAGGGTCTGCTGTTTGAAAACATTGTTGTATGTTTTTGCTGTATAAAACATTGCTGTTTTATAGTGCATTGTTGTGAATGTGTTGGTATGTGATGGTTGTGAATTTGATGAGAATGCATATTCACAGCACAGATAATATGACTGTCATATTTGAGTGATGAGACTTAGGTCTTGGATTGTGGTTAATGCAGTAATGTATTCACAGTCAGAATATAACTATGCTCCAGTGGGCTCGAGAAACATGATAGGATTATGTAATTACCATATAAATTCCAACTTGTTTGTGCATGTGTGTGCATCTACCCGTGCCGTTGTGCTGGTTGTGCAGTGATGGATGTGTTTTGTGTAGCTTTCCGCAGGACGGTTTCTTTAAGCGACGGATCATTACAACAGCATCAATGCCCCGTTCCTGGAAAATGTCACAATGAAGCACTTGCTCTTTCCGTAATTTGCTCCCGCACATGGTTACATAACTCCCCTCAGCATGTCTCCTCCGGCTATGCTAACACAATCTCTTGGGTAACCTAAATGAATTGGCCCCACAATCTCTCATATATACTCACGCATGTACTGATCTTCCACTGGACTGAATTTGCATACTCATGAAGGTCAAGATCTATGCAGTAAGAGTGGTGGGATGCAGCTGTGATTATGTAAATCACGCTATGCGTCTTCATAATGCGTCACAGGCTTCTATATTTAGCTCGAGAGCTTGTGACACAGCAAAAAAACTGATGGTGGCTATTTTTAGAAATTGTCTCAGAGTACAGGTTGTTTGTGTTCCCTAAGATACCTACGCAGACAACTTAAGAAACTGACGCAGACATGAACACACAAACTGACAGCACAACCAGAATGGCAGCACAACTGAAACCTTTTTTTTTAGGTGCACCCTCTACTGTACAGGAGTGATTAGCATTTCCTCCAGCCTGAGTCTTATTCATTTCACTTTTGGTGTGAAAGAGCTTTTACATTTGCCAAAAATAACTTTTCTGATGTTATTAAAAGACAAACAAGCAAGGCCCAGCCAAGGTGATAAAAAGTGACACAAAAGTAACATAACATTGCTTTCCATAAAAAGTAACTAATTGACAGAATCAGTTACGCAATATTGTAACACATTACTTTTAAAAGTAACTTTGCCCAACACATGCCCCTTCAGAAACGCGATGATGATGGTGATGGTGATGCCGCTGCTTCCAGTGTCTGACTATTGGAAGATTACATAAATAAGTAAAATGGCAGTGCGAAGGTTGGCTTTGCATATTTTTGATTGATTCCCAAAAGCAAGAATCATTTGTTAAGTGCACCATATTTTGGAACCATATCAGTTACTGCCTAATATTAGATATATTTTAATTTATATGTATTGAATGTATCTGTATTCGATGAAATACATTTTTACATAATGGCATTCAAAACTTTGTGGTTGATAAAGTTTTCAATGTTTTTGAACAAAATCAATTATTGTACACTTAGATCCACAGGAGGAAAAGATGATTACAAAAGAACGTAAGATTTATTATGAACTTATTATGAAGCCACATACAAAACAGTGTGCTAGTGCACAGACAACAACCGGCAATGAAAGGACCAAAGGAACTTAAGTAGTGGTACAAACAAGGTTAATAAGGAGACACAGATGAACTAAGAGGACTAATCATATCAGTGACCCTAACAACTCATAATTGGCGGGAAATTAGACAAAGGAAATACTTGTGACTGAATGAAAACAACTGAACGTGACTGTGACCATTATGCTCACTAAAGTAAAACACTAATATTGTGAAATATTATTGCAATTTAAAAAAAAGTTTCCTCTATATATAAAATAAATATAAACGTTTATTTTGTTTGGAATAAATGAATGTATTTAGGTTGATTCTATGATATTAAATAATAAGGCAATATGTAAAAAATGCAGTAGTCAAACAGGCAAAGATCAGTAACTGGAAATCAATAATCAATTCAGAGAGACAGCAAACAGTCCATAGATACACAGGCAGAGGTCAGCAACAGGAAGGCAATACAAACGTAAACCAAAGCACAAACAGTGGTCAAAAGCAGCTAAACAGGTTAAAACCAGGCAGACAATCCAAGAGAATAGGAAACACTTAGAAATTGTAGTAACAAAGAAGACTTTGCAACAAATGAAAGAGCATAGGAGGTTTCATCAAAGAGTTTTGATCATATTCCTCCAATGGTAAGTACTCGATATGGTTCTCTGAGCCGTTTGTGCATAGAAATCTGATCAAATCAGTTCGAGCGCTCCGTCCGGGAAAATAAATTCCAAGAAACCAAGAGGTTCAATATTAGGGTGATAGTGATCTGTGAGGACTGGGAGATACAGGAGACTCAGCTCAATTTAATCGTACATACTTCTTTTTCTGTCATCTAATGCTCATTTAACGTTAATCTTTGAAAATAACAACTAATGTTAAATGTACATTTTAGCAAATCTGGAAATGAACATGATTGGGTTTCACTTTATTTTGATGGTCCCTTTAACCCATTCTGTTGACTATAAGTAACATTGCACCTATGTCTACTAATTTCATTTCATATCACTGCATCCCTTTAAGAGAGAATGTTTGTCATCATTCACCTGGGTGCCACCATGTTCACATGGGATCACGTGTTTGATTTTAGATGCATGTGCAATCTGAGATTTAGTTTTTTTACCCAAGTTTCCTGGTAGTTGGATGTCGTCCTTTTTCCAAGAAGGACAATGGATATTCTGACATTTCTGAGTTGAATGCACGCAGCATTATTCCACACCTTCCCCAGAAGACTTTAATGATGGCTTCCTTTAGTTTAGACAGAGCAATTCTAACCTATAGCAGATTTGCTGACATTTTGCTAAATGGTCGTAATGGTCTGTCTGAGGTGCTAATGGTGGCCACAACTGGTTGGTGGTGATAATAGAGTATTGTAGCCCTGCAGCAGTGTTCAGGGACATCTCATTTATAGATCATAAGATCATTATCTGAGCTGCCCTCCCTCAGAGCAACAGGACTCGCAGAGATGTGCTAATTTCAGAAAGTAAGAGGTGGTTGGAAGTGGAGAGCCTTACACTGACCTAAATGTTGAAAGATTCTTTTGATGTTCGGCTTTTCATATTGCTTTGTATAGAGTCCTCTGTTTCTGTCTATGATTCATGTAGTGGTTCATGTCAGTGAGGGCTGGGGGCATCCATTGTGTGTGTGTGTGTGTCATCAGTCTTTCATCATGCACCACATTTCCCCCAAATACATGAAAGCAGTGGCACATAAAGCCAATTTCTTTTAATTTGCATTCCAGATCATTTTTTTTTTTGTTCCCCCAAAGGTCACTAGTTGTGTGGTTATAAAGTAAACATTAAGAAAGAATGTGTGGGCCAAGCCCAAAATGGCTAAAAAACTATAAGCTTTTTATGGTCTTAACCACAAATATTGGTTAGGAAACTAGCAAAATTTAAGCAAATTAAGTAATGCACTACTTAAAAAGCCATTGCTGTCTTAGAAAAACATCAAAGACAGAAGTTTTTTGGCAGAAAATGGGAAGTTGTGTGAAACACGAGTTGCATGGTAATGCTTCAGAGTGGTGTCTTCGAAAATCTGGTGAGAAATATAATAATAAATACATCTCTACCACAGTGAAGCATGAAGCCTTTTTAGCTGCTGGTATTGGTGAGGTTCTTCAATGTGAAAAGTAATTTATTGCTTTGAAGTACAGGAGAATATTGCAGAATGGTTTGCTTCCCAAAAATTTTAAGTTGTTATAAAGAGGAATGGGCAAATGTTATTTTTTTTAAACAAGACAATGCTTCTGACATTTTGCAAAAACAGCCCAGAAGTGGCTTGAGAAGTCCATCAGGCTCATGTTTTGGACCCATATTTGAACCCTATAGTTAATATTTGTTTCACATTAAACTCAAACTGAACTGGGAGACATACCCATAAACTGTTCTAAGACATTAACATTAAGTGGAACAACACTGACTCTTCTTTCTTGTAAAAAGCTGCCTGCAAGCTGGGAATGGCTATTCCGTGCTAAGCTACTTTATCAAAAGCATTTCCTGTTAATTTTCTGACCAGTGATTTGAGATTAAAATGGCCCTAAATATTTTGCCATTTTTGGCTTGGTCCTTTTGGTTTAGTGTTTTTGGCCAGGAGTATATTTGGATTTTCATCAAATGCCCAATCACATAAATACATGTTCCCTTTTGAGGGAACTCGCACTGTATCGAGAATGTTGAGACAGCTTGGGCCTTTTCTCAGCATTCAGCAGCCAGCTCTATTGGGCCCGCGCACAGGCCGCTCTGCGGCTACTTCCGCCCTTGATGAGGCTCCGATGCTCAAATTATCTGGCTCCGAGGAGTTAGATATTTTGAGCATCGAGCCAGGAGAATGTGAAGATTCGCCACCCTGTTCTCCTGCCTTCGAGGAGCTGCTGGAGGTTGTGACCAGGGCAGTGGCCAAATTAAGCATCAATTGGCCAATCGTTGAGAAAGCAGGAAGCGTCGAGAAAAAGCAAGTTAGATGAAAGCTCCCTGCAAGCCTTCGCGCCGGAGCCTCCCATTTTTTCCCGATCTCCACAGCGAGGTGTCGAGATCGTGGAATAAGCCCTTCTTATCCCGTCTGTCGAGCCCCAGTGATCACATATATTCATCCATCGTGGGCTCGAAAGAGACATTATGGGTTATGGGATGATGCCGCGGCTCGAAGAGACATTAGCGTCATATCTCTCGCCTGATGCCGCATCGTCCCTGAGAGCTCCGGCGCACCCCTCCAAGCCCTGCCGTACTACATCAGCCTTGGTGGGGAAAGCATATATGGCGGCAGGTCGGTTCTGCATACTATGGGGATATTGGAGTTATACCAGGTCGACCTCCTCAAAGAAGTGGACGACAGTTATAAATGAATTGCGTTGAGAGGCTGACTTGTGTCTGCGTGCTACTGAGACGGCCCATGCTATTGGCCGTTCCATGTCAGCATTGGTAGCAACAGAGAGACACTTGTGGCTGAACCTGTCAGCATTGGAGAGATAGACAGGGCTTTCCTCCTCAATGCCCCGCTCTCGCCTTCTGGCCTATTCGGCTACGCAGTCAATACTGTCGTCGAGAGGTTTCAGGAGGCGAAGCGACAGTCAGACGCATTCAAACAACTTATCCCCTGTTGTCGTTCCAGATCTCGTGGGTCTGCTCCCAGGAGGCAGTACCACGAGGCAGCAGCCAACTCCTCACACCTGTAGCAGCAGAAGGAGAGTGTTGCCTCTCGTGCTTCCCCACAAAAGACCTGGTCTCAGCCGAAGTCCTCCAAACCAAAGACAGATCTGAGGACTGTCATTCAGGCGAGGAAGGCTTCGGCGAAGAGGCCCTGACACGATGCGCAGGCCTCTGAGGGCGGTCCCCCCCACGAGTGAGCATCAACATCTCGCTCCCTCGCGGAGCCCTCAGGAAATCAATGTTTCCCACTCTTAGCAAAGGAAGCCATAGAGCAGGTTCCTCTTCAAGAAAGGGAATCCGGGTTCTACAGCTGGTACTTCATAGTTCCCAAAAAGGATGGGGGGTTACGCCCTATAATAGATCTTAAGGTGTTGAATCGGTCTCTGAGGAGGTTCAGATTCAAAATGCTAACCATACCTATTATCGTGAGTCAGATCAGGTCCGAGGACTGGTTTGTCGTAATAGATCTAAAAGAAGCGTATTTCCACATATCCATCCTTCCCCATCACAGGAAGTTTCTGAGGTTCGCTTTTGGGGGAAAAGCGTATCAATATCGAGATCTTCCATTCGGTCTAGCATTGTCACCTCACACCTTCACGAAATGCATGAATGCTGCTCTAGCTCTACTGAGACTTCAGAGCATTCGTATTCTCAATTACATCGATGACTGGCTCATTCTGGCACAGTGAGAGATTATGGCGGTTCAACATCGAGATGTTGTTCTGAGCCATCTGAGGTGCTTGGGGTTGAGACTTTACGTCAAGAAAAGTTCACTAATTCCTCTTCAGAGAACGACATTCCTGGGTTCCATGATTCAGTTACGATGCGGGCACAGTTGTCTCCTGCTCGTATAAAGACCATCTTGACCACAGTCATGAGTATCAGTAAGCCAGGCCATCACTGTCAAACATTTTCATTGGGTTTTGGGTCTTCTGGGAGCAGTGTCTAACATAATACCTTTTGGTCTGCTGTGTATGAGGGCCCTGCAGTGGTGGCTCAGGACCAGAGGGTTTTCCCCGAGGGGGAACCCATTTCGCACAATCAAAGTAACGTGCAGATGCGTTTGTTCTTTGGTCATGTGCAGGGGCGTCGCCAGCCGATTTTGCCGGGGCTTCAGCCCCGAATGTTTTGAGTCAAGCCCCGAATGTATTGACTGTCACTCACTGAGCAAATTTGAAACTGGACAATAGCCAATATTTAAATGCCCGAAATCATAAGTTGCTTTATTTCATTGCGCTTCGGCTTTGCGTATACTGCATACAGTCTGTAAAAATAGACCTTAAAAATAATCTAGCCTATAGAATACATTTCTTTGCTGTCGGTAGAAAGAAGAAACTCCGTTTCTTCCTCTCTGTTGAATATGCAGCAGCAGCAGATAGGGGAGGAGCAAGCACAGTCAACCGCAAGTTAACAGTCAGCGAGCAGGAAAGAAACAATTGAAGAAAAATTAAGCAAACCAGACTTTGGGGATTTTTCGGAAAGAAGTCAGTGGGTAAGAATTTAGTTTTTTTTATCCTTAAAGTCTGAAGATAGATCATCATCTGGCTGGCTTTCACTGTAGGCCTATTTGTTTAAGGAGAACTCCGGTCAATTTTAACATTGAGCAAATTTTTTTTGTGTGTAAATTTGGAGTGCTGTCAGTACAGAGAACAACGACAAAAATCGGTGTTGCCTACACCGCGTTATCCTCTTTTTAAGATTTGCACCCTGTTGACTTTTAGCCTGCTTTTAGCCTCTTAACATCCTTGATGTGTCATTACAAGTGCACAGCCAGTGTGAGTGATTTTATTCAGTGAACACGGAGAATATGACTGCAGTAGATGTGAAAGATATGAATAAAAGTGATGTTAATTCAGCCAGCTCACATACCTGTATTTTCTTCCTGTTTTCGGTCGAAGTCCACAGTAGTCGAATGTCGAGTTCGCGCGCGCGGTCATCAAACTCAAAAACCTCCTCCGTGTGTTCAACATCTGATTCGGATGAACTATCCATTTGAGCTGATATTCTCAGAACACCACACACCACACAAAACATAGAGAACATAGTAAAATACTTGAATGTTTACATCGTCTGGCTCCGCCCCTGGTCATGTGGAAGAAACCATGGTTCCTGTCCCAAGGCACCATGTCAGAG
This sequence comes from Semotilus atromaculatus, assembly GCA_031834385.1. Lineage (NCBI taxonomy): Eukaryota > Metazoa > Chordata > Actinopteri > Cypriniformes > Leuciscidae > Semotilus > Semotilus atromaculatus. Next base: position 32,161,229 of record JAULUF010000022.1, read on the forward strand.
AAAAATAGTGACCACTGATGCATCCCTCACAGGATGGGGAGCGGTCATGGAGGGCCGCTACACCAGGGGTCCATGGAAGGACCACCATCTCTCGTGACATATCAATTGCCTGGAGATGTTGGCAGCATTTATGGCTCTCAGACATTTCCTGTCATGTGACAATGAAGACTGGTGTAATGATGCTGAAAATTCTGCTTTGCTATCACAGGAATAAATTACATTTTAAAATATATTAAAATAGAAAACAGTTCTTTTAAATTGTAATAATTTTTCATAATATTTTTACTGTATTTTTGATCAAATAAATGCAGCTTCTATGAGCTTATTTTTTCCAAAAAACATGGGAAAAAAATCCAATGGTAGTGTTCTGTTGTGTAGGTTTTGTTCAGGTGCAGATTTTAACTTAATCTTTTTTGTAAAAGGTTGTGTGAGATTGAGTTACATCTCACCTGGTGTTCAGTGTCTCCTGCACTCTTTCCAAACCGCATTACCTTTCGCCTCAGTCATTTGGCAATTTCTTTCAAACTCCTGCTTGTGCAAGTGAAATATAAAACTCACACCTGCACACAAAACTCCAGCAAGTGCTGTTTAAAATATTTAGCAATGAGCATTCCTCCTGTAGAGGTTTTCTTTCTATCCTTTGCTGTTGATAATGAGACAGTGTTGAAAGGTCACATTGATTGAACTGTGAAGGCCCCCGACATGACTGAGTGACCCCTATAATTCAGACAGTGACAGGTCAGAGCTGGGTGAAGCATATCGAACAGATGTGTGAATCCATGAAGATGAAACTGGCATGGCAGGGAAGCTGCCACATTTTTATTTGTTTACTGATGTTGAGATCTCCTATATGTTCTCCTATAAGTTTTATGCTCTTATTTGCAGAAGAATGAACTTAATTTAATATATTTTTAATCTTAAAATTAAATAAATGATCAAATATAATGTATAATTATAAATATGAAATGTGAAAGAAAAAAAAATTAAGAAAAAAAATCTTAATTGGCCATTTTTCATGTCCTTGGCTTTGTAAGCACCACTAATGAATTAAAACTATTAATTATATATGACTGTGTGTCTATTTAAAGTGACAAAATCATATTTATACACTACTTTAGGTAATAAAAATGTAGATGCTCATTGTTTGTTCATGTTAGTTCAAGGTGCATTAATTAATTTTTTAAAGATGTAACTTTTGATTTAAAAAATGTTTTATTAAATGTTGAGATGAACATTAACTAAGATTAGTAAATGCTGTACAAATATTGTTCATGTTTACTACTAGTAACTAATGTTAACAAATTAAACGTTACTGTAGTGTTACCAAAATATTAAATAGTTTTCAACATTGATAATAATAAGAAATGTTGCCTCTTAAGCACCAAATCAGCATATGAGAATAATTTCTAATGAGGGATCATGTGACAGTAAAGATTAAAAAATATAGCTTTGCCATTACAGGAATAAATAAAATGCCATTATTAATAAATAAAAAATATTTTAAAATAGAAAACAGTTACTTTAAATTGTAATAATATTTCACAATATTACTGTATTTATTGCATTTTTTAAATAAAATAAACACAGCCTTGGTGAGCATAAGAGACTTCTTCCAAAAACAATAAAGAAAATCTTACCAACCTCAAACTTTTGAACAGCAATGTATGTATTTTTTGAATATTATAATTAACCCTCAACAAGTTCAATGTCAAATTGTTCCTTCTACCTCCCACATTTTTTCCTTCAAACAAGAATGAAACAATTTCATACTCTTCTTTTTTACTCCATTGTAACTTATTGTCCTGACTTTGAGAGAGAGAGAGAGAGAGAGAGAGAGAGAGAGAGAGAGGGGCGCACTGACATATTGAGTCTGGGGAACCGGCCGACAAACAGAGGCTCATTCCTGAGTAATTGCCTGTCATAAAAAAAGTGCATGCGGCTCACCTGACAGGTGGCCCTGGGGAGTAGAGGAACACTGTAATCAAATGGATAAATGCACACAACATAATGGTCTTCTTTAAGGTGAGGAAGGGCGATAAATTGGGAGAAACAGGAAATCAGGTTGAGGAAAGATTCAGATGCTCAGAATGAGCATATTGATCAAAAGTATAGACATTTATAATATTTAAAAAGATTTCTATTGTAAAATAAATGCTGTTTTTTTTACTTATATATACATCAAAGAATCCTGAAAATAATAATCACAGTTTACACAAAAATATTAAGCAGCAATGCAAAAATCCGAAAGCATCGGGGAGGTAATAATAATGGAGTTTTTTTTTATAATATTGATTTTCATTCTGAAATCAACAGCTTGTGTTTTGATGTTTGGTAACTGCTTGTTCTATTGGACGGAAAATAGTATGGGTCACTACAGGAATAACTGCCATTACAGTAATGCCATTATAATTTCTGATGAGCCAGAGACAATAAATGTGCTTGTTATTATATGATCCTGATGTTACAAACCAATTATTTGAAATGCTGGCAGAGTTTTATGTCTTCTTACCCAAAAATTCAATCTAAAGTTTTGGTGTGAGAAAAGTTGTTTCTCTACGGATGGAGGAAGGCATCTGTGGAGATTTACAGAGGATCCATCTTTAGTGATGCAGTATGTTTGGTTGGACTTGGACTTGTCTCTATAGCTTTTCTCACTTCACTGTGATGAAGACTGAATCAATCTCTCTCTCTCTCTCCCTCCTGACTGAGAACACACATTTAGGTAGTCAATAATTAATTTATATAGCTGATAAAGGGGAAAGCAAAGTGCTCGAAATATCCAGGCTGGTTAGTTTGATGCAACAGGCATCACAGCAATAGTTTTCCAGACATCCTGCTGAATTTTGATCTGATTGTTCCATTATAAAGAAGGTCTGAGTATGTGGCGAACCTACAAAGTTTTTTGAAATGAAGGTATAAAAATAAAATAAATAAAAAACTCAAGTGAAATAAATCAATGTAGGCAGGTATGGTCACATGAGCTTCATTTAAGGTAATTTAATTAAAGTTAAATATTGATAATTTATTTTGATAATCCACTTTAGTTTTTTGACATTTGCTGTTATATTATCATCTTCAGCAATGCACCGAAATCTGTATATCTTCTTTGTCTGCTTCCACATATACTGAAAAGAATCCCATGTATATGTGCAAAAGTTCAAGTTTGCTCCATTGCAGCAGGTCACAGGGATGAGATCTGACTGGAAAGACAGACAAAGATTCTTCAGTGAAAATGATGTACATCTCTCAAGTCAGTCCATAACATGAGATTCAAGCCTTCAGCTCTGCTTAGGTCAAAGCCCTCACTTGAGAAGCAGGACCAGAGCAGTTAGCCCGCTCAACAATTTCAGACGTGTTTGTAATGTCTTTTTTTTGCAGATCAACTTTTTAAAAAGGCTTGTCTTGAGTGTTGAATATTAGACTTCTATTGTTTCATGTCCCATATCAAAAGAAAACATTTTATCTAAGATATATGCACCATATGATTTGTAGACAGCCAAACATTGCACATATGTGTTTGTTGAACATGAAAAAGGTTCTCTTGATATGCCTGCGTACTGGGGAACGCATGGATATAAATATAGCTACTGGAGTGGAGACTGATACATAGACTCATAGAACCTGCTTTTGTTGAAATATCTGTTCCCCCTCCTTTGTGAAAAACCAAGAAGATGAGTTATAGATAATGTATTATTAAGCTGGTATGGAGTGAATCTTTTATGCCCTCGGAGGGAAAAAATGGCCCTTGGTTCATTTTCAAGTCTGACTGAAAGCTCAGAAATCCTTCAATTCCCAAATATGTTCTTCCGCTTGGCATCTCAATGTGCGAAACTGAAAATACATCATACTTGATGGATCAGTAAGATAATCGGAATAATCTTTCTCTTCCTCCTACCCATAGACTCCTTGTCTTTCCCCCTTTAGATACTTGGTCTTTTATTGCCATTATAGCAATAACAGTACTGACACTGGATCTGTCCCCTCTATAAAGAAGAGCTGACGTCATGCGTGGATTCAGGTGCTTATTCAACCTCTCAAGTCTATCCAGGCGAAAAAGAAAGGCTTTGTGTCCAAAACCACTTACACATTCGCTTTTAAACCATTGGATGCTTTGTAACTTACTGTTCCAATCATCCAAGGACAGAGGTCATGAAGGTATTAACAGACTCTTGATGAAGCTGTGTCATACATTTTGTGCCTACAGACATAAAAAATAAAAACACATACACACACACACACACACTTTATTGAACCACAGTTTATTTTTATTGAAATGACTTACTCCTACACTGTAAAATCCACGCTTAAAGGGATACTTCAGGATTTAGCATTAAGCTTTCTATTAGTAGAAAACCTGTAGTATTTTCAAATTACCGTTTTGTTCACCCTCATATCCCCCTGAGACGAGAGATTTAAGAATTCTTTGTCTGGAAAAAATCCTCCGTCATCTGAGGATTTTTGGCCAGAGGCTAAAGACTACAGCCAGTAGTAGGGCCTGTCCCGCATGTTCTCAACCCGCCCATAGAGGGTGGGATCTCACTCACAGAATATACACATAGTGTCAGCCATTTTTTTGGGAAACTAAGCTAGCAGGCTCTTGTTATGTGGAGAAAGATGAGTAGTAGGGGTTACGGTCGAGATCGTCCAAAATGTCCGGGATTCAGCTTTTGCTTTCTGCAGTCGCCATTCATTGTTTACATGCACACCTTTTGTTTAAATCTAACTGAATTCATTCTGATTGGTGAATCTGAATGTAGTGTTTACATGAATGCTAAACAAGTGATCAGTTGATGTGCGTTTTAACATCGCTAAGAAAATTAGCTCCCACTCCTCCGTGAGAGATAGGAGACCGGTGCGTCTCACAGGTGTTGCTCATCAGTCATCACACCACCGGCCTCGCGCCGTTCTCTCGCGGCCCTCAGTCTCGTCCTGCTCGCCACAGTAAACATAATGAATGGCGACTGTAGAACGCAAAAGCCGAATCCCCGACATTTTTGGTGATCTCTGGGCAGACTCATCACGGAGACTCACTAGTAGCCTAAACTTGTTGTTTAACTCCTGCGATCTGTTACCGGTAGGCGTGGCCTCCTAGGGCAGTGAAGCAAGTGTATTCTGGGAGTTGTTGTCTTTCATCCACATAAGCCAAAAATAAATTTTCTAGCTTTTCTCAGTATAGAAATATTTTAACATTTCTTCTACATAAATGACCCATTTTAAATACATATTCATCTTTCCAGAGGTGAAGTATCCCTTTAATTGCTGCATCAGGCATCAGCGAGTCTTCCAGTGTTTGACAGCGACTCTAATGAATGTGTCACTTATTATGTTAGCATTTGTCAGTGGATGAACCTTGTGGGTCCTTGAACTGTGGTGTGAGTGATATTTGCATCAAATCAGAATTTCATGAAATCTTTATTTGGTTGATAACCCTGGGAGATAAAGCTACAACATTCCTCATTCAGGACTTAAAGCTGCAGTAGGTAACTTTTATAAAAATTTTGTTTTTACATATTTGTTAAAACTGTCCTTATGTCCTTACAGTAGAATATGAGACACATAATCTGTGAAAAAATCAAGCTCCTCTGTCTCCTCCCAGTGGTCCTATTGCCATTTGCAGAAATACACCGCTCTCGGTCAGAAACAACCAATCAGAGCCAGGAGGAGGAATGTCTTAGCAGTGTCAATCACGCTCGTCTATGCGCTGATCACACCCCTCTCTTGAACAGCGTGTACCATTCGTTCAAACTCAAGGTTGCAGGTGCACACAGCTGTGCTAATGGCGGAGAAACAACCTAAGCTGCCAATTTCTCGAGTGGCACCTGCTCATAAAACAAAGTAGGATTAGGTAGGCTAGATAAAATAGCACACGGCTTCCTCTTCTCCCCGCCCGTTGACTCGAAGAAGTCGCTGTAGGTGTGAATTCCTCGTCGGAGCCCATTGACTCAGTGTCAAACTCTAGCCGCATAATAACATACAGATAAAATGTCACGCACTGTGCAAAGCAAAGTTTATTTTTACATACAAATACACATCATTTGTATTAAATTTACTCTTGAGTGAGATGTTTGATATACATGAATTATAAATGATGACACACACACTCACTCACATCGAGACATTGTGGTAATTAATGCTTTCAGATGTGTAATCAGCCATTTTCAACATACTGTGCTGAAGCGAGTCTCTCCTGAGAGGCACTGATTGTGAATTATAACACTTCAGTTCTCTCTAAAGTATAATATATCTATATAACATTTAAAAACTACTTATTAAGGGTTTTATTTGTCTAATTTGTTTTACAAGTTATATCAGCCTTAAATTATCATATTTTGATCATAATGTGCCCATAATAATAACAATGAGCTTTAATTCCGAAATGAAAAAACATGCTCATCATAGAAAAAGTGTTATCAAATGACTGTATGTGTGAATTGCAATTTAAATTTATTTTTAAACAAGAAAAAAAAAAAGAAAAAAAAAGAGAATAAGTCCAGATTTTTCAATGTGGTTTCTCACTTTTAAGCCCGCCGTATTTTTCAAGACATATCAATTGCATTCTTTCAGTGTTCGAGATACACATTGGAACCGTAAAGACTTTATATAGTATAGAAACGCAATCAGGCTTCCTAATAATTTCAATATATATTACAGAAGAAGAGAACAAAAGAAGAAATCAATGAGGTCTATCCTGGCAGCCTGTTCTCACGTAAATGCATGGTGTATTGTCGTGTAATATATACGCGAAAATTAGTTTTTACGTGCATATGAGAAGCAGTTTTTCGCGTGCATTTGATACGCAGTTCATTTGCGTGTAATACACACGCACCCCACACCACACCTAAACCTACCCTAATCAACCAATGCGTATCATATGCACGTAAAAACTCACTTTAGCGTATAAATTACACGACAATACACACGCGTGCTATAAAGACGCATTTAGATCGGGTTGGGCAATGTAGGAAATGTACACTGAGCTGCAACAAACATCTGCCATTTGTGAAGCAAATCATGTCTTCATTACACTATCCGTCCCTGACACCTACATTACCTATTTTTACATAATCAGGAGACACCGAAAGGTCAGGAAATACCAAAATAGCCCCTGTCTTATTCTGTTTAATTCTTCCAATCTCTCCCTCTCCACCTTCCCACAATCCCCTGAGATACATCCTGTTGCTATGGCTGTGCATTGTAGGGTAAGGAACTGAAGTCAAGCCCCTGCCAGCGTGAGCTGAGAGAATTCAATAAAGTGAGATGACACGTGGGTGATGCATCCAACAGTACGTCTAACCTGAAAAAAGAGGAAGTATCTAGTAGACAAAGGAAGAGTTAGCTTAGTGGCTAAGCAGCAATAAGCAGTATAAAAGCCGCAGCTGCTTCTGCCAAGGTTTGTGTAAACACTGTGAGATGTTGATTTAGTTATGATGAGAAAAGCTTTAAGTTTTTCTTAGTTCCCTACCTAGACAACGTTTTTAGTCATACTCCTGATATGAAGACCTTTCCAAATGTTTGGCAGAAACAAAATAGTGGGCCAAATTTAAAGGCACCATCACAATATCCTTCTTGATGATCAATCCCAGAATGCGTTGAAGTGAGTTCAGTAAAGACAAATCATTAAAAATGGCATAGAGTCAGTCAAATCAGTTATGAAAACACTTTTTTTTATTAATTTTTTTTTTATTAAAAACTGACAAGTTTTCTCATTCATTGTGTGTGCACAGTGCACGTGTTTGTAGTGTCATGGCATTAGCTTAGCAACATGCTAATATCAAACTAGTTGAGTGTCTGGTATGCTTCAAAACAAATATATATATATTGAATTGAATTTACGTTCCGTTTCAGTTAGGATGCTATCCTTGTAAAAAACATATACATTTATAGATATGATATTCTATAGCTGAAAGAAACTTGCTCTGACACATATTAAAATATGTCTGTGTCATTATTTTGTCTCAAAATGCACACCATTAATGTTTTTTTCTAAGGCATGTTTATAAAAGCTAAATGTCCTAATTGAACTAAGGCTTAAAATTTAGTAATATTCTCTACAAGTACTCAAGTACTCTACATGTGTTTTAGTAGTAAACACATAAAAATAAATAAGCATACTTATATAAAACACACACACAGTGCATTTAAGTGCATTTAAGATGCCTTTTGTTTAATTAATATAATATGTCCGCAAGTACTGTTTAAAAAAAAATATTTTAAGATTTGAAGTAGTAGTACACTACAACGGCACATTCAAAAGCACACTTCTTTGTCGCAAGGGTATGGGGATGCTGAATTTTAAACATATCTTTGGTTTCTGGCTTGGACTGAAGAAATTAATCTCAAGGCTTTCTTGTGCTAGTCAAGAACCAGCATCCAAACCACACCTTATGTTAGTCTTTTGAACAGGACTATCAGCATGTTCTGTCAGGTTCAGTAAGTCCAACACCTCTGTATGAGGTCTGCAGTGAGAGAGAGCCCAGGCGATCACACAAAGAGCCAGAAATTGATCAGAGAGAGGGTGAGGTGGTGTGTGACAGTCTGAGTGAAATGAGCCATGGAGACAGAGTGGCTGAGTCAGTGGAGATGGACCAGAGGGACATAAGAGGGTCTACAGAGAAAACAACAGGTCTTGGTATACAGAAATGAGGAAAAACTCAAGAGGCAGAGAAAATTGGCTTGGGAAACTCCATCACTCTTCATGGTCCCTATTTATCTGCCATATCCTGATGACAGCCATATGTTGCAAACCCATTTGGACACTTTTGAAATTGTCCTCCTTATATTCTGCTTTTGTACAAAATCTCAAAAACACATTAGATTTGTGCATAACTTTGCACAAATCTAGCAAAAAGCAGGTGTTGCCACAGAATGTGCTTGCTAGATGGTTGATTACTAATCCATGTCAAAATAGTCCACCCCCAAAGATTATGGGCCCGTATTTATCAAGCCTCTGAGAATTGCTCACAAGAACACTGCTAAGAATTGACTTGAGTTAAGAGTAATACAAATTCTTGCCTCAAAGCTGACACATCACTGAATAGATTTCCTTGTTTAAGAATATTCTCAGATAAATTCACATTGAATGGTGAAATTCCTAAGAGAGTTTACACACAAAACATTTCAGGAGAATACATGCTATACCAACCCGTTCTCATGATCTCTATAGCACGCATTTTGTTAATCATGCAATTTATATACGAAAAAGAGTTTTTACGTACATTGTATTGGTGCGGGGTACGTGGACGTTTGGGTAGGATTATTGTGAGGGGAACGTGGGTATTACATTTACATTTACATTTATTCATTTAGCAGACGCTTTTATCCAAAGCGACTTACAAATGAGAACCATAGAAGCAGTTAAACTAACAGCAGGACAACAAAATGTAAGTGCTATAACCTTTCACAGTTTAATCCAACGTAGAACCCGTACAATTTTTTTTTTTTTTTTTTTTTTTTATAAATAGAAAGGAAGAGAAAGTGTGAGTATTACTGGAAAAAGTGCTGCCGAAAGAGATGCGTCTTCAACTGTTTCTTAAAAATGACTATGGACTCAGCAGCTCTGGTTGAGTTGGGTAGGTCATTCCACCAGCAAGGAACAGTCATGGTAAAGGTCTGAGAAAGAGATCTTGTGCCTCTTTGATGTGGCACCACAAGACGACGTTCGCTTGCAGAGCGCAAATTTCTGGATGGGACATAAGTCTGAAGTAATGAGTTTAGGTAAGAGGGAGCAGAGCCAGTGGTTGTTCTGTAAGCAAGCGTCAGTGACTTGAATTTGATGCGATTACACGCCATAAAGTGCGTTTCACATTTTCGTGTATAAATTGCATGATAGAAGCAATACCGTTCAATTAACTGCTTGTGGTCAAACATTCAAAACATTCTTCCTCTCCTGAAAGATTCACACATCTCTGTCTCCTCAGTGCCATCACAAGCCCATACTGGCAACTCCTAACCACTTGAGAGACCTCTCGAGCGGTCTTAAATAGCTGGGAGAGTAAGATTGATTCTTAGCTTTAAGAAATTTGATAACTTGCTTTTACTTAAGTTTGAAAGTTGGAGTAAATTTCATGAATTCTCAGTACTTAAGAATAAAATGGCACTTTGAGAAGCTTGAGAAATACGGCCCAGGTCTTTATAATGCTCAAGTCATTTCTTTAATATAAGTCTGTGGGATTCTTTCACCCATTTTATCTTCCAACCTGCAAAATTGTAGGGCTGATCACTACACTCAAAAAAATGAACTAGGAAGGTTGTGCACTTTACATAATATATTTATATTTAGTTTACTTATAATAATTGTGTTTTTTTACTTTAAATGTTTTTTTCTATTAAGGTCAACGTAATTATGTCTCAACTTAACAGTACAAAATCTTAATGTGTTGCCTAAACACAAACCATTTATGTTAAGTAAAAAATTCTTACATCCAGAGGGTGGCAGTGTAGAGCGAGCCAACTGCCATTTTGCCCGAACTTAATTTGATTGTGTTCAATCTGCTTAAATATGTACAATTTAAGTTTACTTAATCCATTTGTGTTGGGTTTACATGATTGATTTGTGTTGCATTAACTGAAACTGGGTGGTGCTTGTTAGTTCCCAGCATGCTTTGCATATGGTTGAATTAACAGAGAATAAATGTTAAAATTAAGTGTTGTTTTATGTTTTTTTGAGAAAATGAGAAAAGGGGAAGACTTGATAGTGTGCAATTGTGTTTAATGTTCAATTACATTGCAATTATTGAACCATTTAAATTACAGTGGGTTACCATTGTGGAGAAGAGTGGAGCATTTGGTTAGACTGAAGACTGATTCTGCCATACTCACAGCAAATGCTTTGGCTGTTGAATCTTTATAAATAAAGATGCAATAAAGTGCTATTAGTAGTTAATAGTCGGCTATAGTCTAGAAATTGATTAGTGTGACTCTAAAATAAGTTATATTGAATTGAATGAATGAATATATGAATTTGAATACCTGAATCATATCAGGGAGCCTTTTTAAATTCACCGACACTATTAAATTAGGCTGTGCCCAACCATAGTAAATAAGTTGAATCAACCTTAATGAATTAAGTTGCCCCAACGTAAGTACATTAAATTGGAATAACAGAATTGCATAATGCTGAAATAAAGCAAGTTAATCATGTGGAAATCCTTTCCATGATTTTTTTATGTTCATTCAAAGAGTTCTTTTTTTGAGTGTAAGAATTACATTCCTCAAAGGTTTAATTAATGTCTGGGACACAAATGGCGTGGGACGAGTAACAAACCAAATTACCCCTAAACATTAACAGCTGTAATAGTGAACCTGTCCTTGACTAACACTGATATTTGTGCACCAGTTATATCAGTATTTCATACAGCATTAAAACAACACACATACAATTACACACAAACCGACAAGCTCTAGGAGGCCAGGTGTGCACCTGCTGTGAGTACATCTGACATCTGGATGTGAGTGTTTTGATGTAAACCCAGTGGGAGATGTGGAATGGCCCACAGGTGCTGGTCAGATACATGCACGTCAATAAAATGACACTCAATGCATCAAAAAAAAGAAACACAAGAAAACAAGTGTATCAGAGGTGTAGTCAAGCCTGACTGCAGAGATTGCACTGACAGACCGCAAACGCACACAGAGAAACCTAGCAAGAATACATCATAAAAACTGGATTAATCCAAACTCAAAACATTTGAGGGCAGTATAAGAAGCATCATATACCCAAGCCATATTTAGAGTTAAGTGGAATTTTGAATGGAAAAAAATTCTCAATACAAACTAATTTAGCTTGATTAAAATAAATATAAATGAAAAATAATAAAAAATATTATGATCAATTGTAATAAATTATGACCCTGGACCACAAAAGCAGTCTTATGTCTTATGTAATTTAAAATTATGATTTATACATCACCAGAAAGCTGAATAAATAAGCTTTCCATTGTATGGTTTGTTAGGATAGGACAAAATTAGGCTGAGACACAACTATTTGAAATCAGGAATCTGAGGGTGCAAAAAAATCGAAATATTGAGAAAATCCATTTCTGTTGGCGACTGTGCTGCATCCACTCACAAAAATAATTTTTTTATATATTTAAGGTAGGAAATTTACTAAATATCTTCATGGATCATGATCTTTACTTAATATCCTAATGATTTTTGGCATAAAAGTCGATAATTTTGACCCATACAATGCTTTGTTGGCTATTGCCACAAATATACCCGTACAACTTAAGACTGGTTTTGTGATCCAGGGTCACATATTATATTATACAAAGACAGGGGAAAACATAGCAAAAAGTAAATAAATGAAAGCTCTAGCGTGAGTTCTGCCAGGAAGACTCAACTGTTACATCACTTATTACCTTCACATCTAACCAATCATGTTCTAATACTTGTAGTATAAAAGATGGGTACACACGTCGCAGATGCTGATGCCTACATTCACCTCCATCCTCCCCACCACCACCAGGATGGTCCCTGCCCGTGTACCTCCCAGGGGGTCGGCTGAGCTACGGACAGGGCCTACCCAAAATAACCTCATAATATAATACTTGCTTGCTCTTGCTGGTCTGTTAATAAATTAATGCTTTTGTTACACCATTTTGCCTCCCGAGTCTTTCTGGTAGAAATAAATATAATAGTGAGGCAGTATCAGAACCATCATACCCTTGGCAGATTTCTGAAATGTATTTAATATTTAAAATATATATTATATTATATTATATTATATTATATTATATTATATTATATTATATTATATTATATTTATTATATTACATTACATGATATTATAGTCAGAGGTACAAAGACAGAAGAAAACATGCACTGGATTAATGTCAGCTCTGAACATTGAGATACAATATACAGTACAATATATATATATATATATATATATATATATATATATATATATATATATAAAGCCACTGGAAAGATGAGAACAACATGACAAAGATGAAAACTAAAGGTAGAAGAAAGACAGAAAGAGGGAAGGTAGGCACTGTTCTTTCACTCTGTACGATCATATATCACCCTGACCCATTTTGCTGGGATAGCAGATGAGATGTATTCAGATGAACACAATGAGCAATGAGTGACCATCTAAAATCAGCACAAAGAATATATCACAACATCCTCTCATCTCACCGTCTACTGAAGAGAAAGAACCAAAACGAAATAAAGGGATCTGCAAAAGTAAATTAAAGGGATAGTTCACCCACAAATGAACATTATTACCTGCTATCTTGCATGGAATACAAAAAAAAATTCAGTTTTTATAGAAAACTATAAACTAAAAATCTGTTATAGTCACAATCCTGCCATGAATTCATAAATTCTGTCATCAGTGCTTTTTACTGAACCACTTCTATTGATCATGTTAGATTGGATCTGTCATACAGTGAACACAAGAACATCACTCACTCACTGAATGTGTGCTTCATAATAGCACTTTAGTGGTCAATGTTCAAGGTTAAAGGATGTTTAAAAGCACCAGTAAATTTCAGATATTTGTGGATTGCTATAATTGTGAAATGTGCATATTTATTATGTGTTTGTTATTTGTGTGTGAATATAACTGAATCTCTTTCAATTGTGTGTGTGTGTGTGTGTGTTTGTTAGTAGAGGCCAGGGCTGCCGGAGACTCATGACACCTCATTATTCTTCTGCCCAGCCGCCATGTTCCAACGGTAACCATAGCGATGCAGATAACAGACAGCTTATCTGCGCTGTAGAACATTACAAGAACAACACAGCGCAAATCTTTACAGCGACAACTGTGATTTGTTAACATAACGTTGATATACTAATGCATCATGCTAAATCATTCTTGTTTTTCTCTTATGCGAAGAAGATTTACCCTTTGTACACAATTTTTGTTTCTTATTCTGTGTTCTATATCTAGACTGCAGTGAGCAGCAAACTGTAGATTCACAGTACGCGCACATCCTTTAATAATTCAATTGGTCAGTGCACTCCCATTTTCCCCCAAGCCTTCTCTATACGCCTTGCATTAGATCCCTGCAGCTGCGTGAAAGCGTTAAACCGCTTGTCTTTTTTAAGATAAATGGGCTGATCTAAAGATGAGGAGGAGGATTAATGGAACATACATCACCCACTTGACACCTGCTTTAATTACCCATTCTGTACGTTACCTGGTCTGGTTCAAAACCACAGAGACGCGCCGCAAACCCAGTCGCAGGTGAACCAAACCATCAATTACCAGCACAGATTAAAAACACATCATTCCCATGGTCTCCTCTGAGATTCATTTTTGAGATTCCACAGAGAAATATGAAGCAATCTCACTGGAGTGAGCTTCATGTTTGCTAAACAGGCCCCATGAATCATTGCTGTTTTAATCATGGACAAAATGCTATTCTTTTTTTCTTCTTCTGTTGATTTGTTACAGAGATGATTGCATGCCAAATGGACCCTACATTTATAGCGCATGATTTTGCACAATATTTAGGGCTGACTTTCACTGTTTTGTGTGATTATTTTGCATCCAAACTCATATTTGACAAATACACTGTAAATAACTATGATCAGTAAGTTATGACAACATTTTTACATTGCTTTAACTCATCAAAATAATGGGCCAGAGAGGGGCTGTCATGAGGAGCACCAGTTCCGGGAACCAGGTCTGGTTGGGCCAGTACGGCGCAACTAACAAGACCTGCTCCTCGTCCTCTCTGACTTTGCACAAAGTCTGCGCAAGAGGGCTCACTGGGGGAAACGCATACTTGCGTAGGTCTGGGGGCCAGCTGTGTGCCAGAGCATCCGTGCCGAGGGTCCCCTCGGTCAGAGAATAGACAACTGGCAGTGAGACGTGTCCGGGGCGGCAAACAGATCTACCTGTGGACCACCTGGGGATGGAGTCACCATTCTCCCGGTAGCACCTGCTGCCGTGAGAGCTCGTCGGCTACACGGTAGAGCAGGCCCGAAATATACATGGCACGAAGCGACCTCAGATGCTTCTGACTCCAAAGGAGGAGATGGCGGGCGAGTTGTGACATGCGGCGGGAGCGTAGACCTCCTTGACGGTTGATGTACGCAACGGTCGGAGTGCTGTCCGTACGGACCAGTACATGCTTGCCTAGTAGCAGCGTTTTGAAGCGGCCCAGCTCAAGATGAACTGCTAACAACTCGAGGCAGTTGATGTGCCAATGCAGTTGAGGCCCTGTCCACAGACATGAAGCTGCATGCCCGTTGTACGTGGTCCCCCAGCCGGTGGCAGAGGCACCCATGGAGACCACAGAATGCCTGGACACTTGTTCCAGGGGAACACCTGCCCTCAGGAACGAAGGGTCTGACCACAGGCTGAGAGTTTGGCGACAGTGCGGGGTTACTTGGACCCAGCATAAGCCGCTCTGCCACGCCCATCTCGGGACTCGATCATGGAGCCAGTGTTGGAGCGGTCTCATATGAAGCAATCCGAGCGGCGTGACTGCGGCTGCAGATGCCATATGCCCCAGGAGCCTCTGAAACAGTTTCAGTGGTGCCCCTGTTCTCCGTGAGGAGTGCTCACGCAGTTCAACACTGACTGGACGCGGGCCTCTGTGAGGCGCGCAGTCATGTTGACAGAGTCCAGGTCCATACCGAGAAAAGAGATCCTCTGCCCGAGGGTGAGTTGCTCTTTACCCAGTTGACCCGAAGCCCTAGGTGGCTGAGGTGACTGAGCACCATGTCCCTGTGTTCGCACAACTGCTCTCTCGACTGGGCGAGAATAAGTCAGTCGTCGAGGTAGTTGAGAATGCGAACGCCACGCTCGCACATGGGAGCGATAGAGGAGTGAGGGGCCCACACGGATTGATTACCGGGCGGGGAAGCCCTCACTATAACCCTCTGGTCACCCTGGCTATACGCAGAAGTAGCCTTTTTCTGGTGTACCAGAAAAAGAACTAGATCGGGGCATAGGCGAGGGGACTAGCACCAAATCATTGCTGGTCTAGAAGTAAGAACCGCTTACGTCAGCGGCTGGGGGCGGGGTTACCGTGGCCAACAAGATGAACAGAAACTTGTGTCCGCCAATTTCGAATTAGCAGCTAATCGAGCTAATAGCAGCTCGATTGTAATCTCCGTTTATGCAAGTTACGGCGAGCTGCACGAACGCGTTGTATTCGCCGTGTATGGATGCCGATGTACGTTAGGTTCGCAAAGCCATGAGCATAGTAACGCAACGGCAGCCATTGTTGATAGAAGACTTGTTCGAGAAGCATCGGAGCAGCGCGGACCGATCGGAGCTGCGGGAGTGTGTGGAGAGCATACGACTCCTTGTGCTTTTGGGTCGCTTTTGCAGTTCTTTGATGTCATGCGGCAATCGGTCTGCGAGAAGCCAATACATCTCGAACAAGCCTGGTGTGTTTGTGTTTGGCACTGCCGCGCTAGCGTTGCTGGGCAACATGAGATGTATACAGTGACGTAAGACCTGGCTCTGTGGTGGCTCTCTGGCCTGTGGAAAGGCAAACCGGTTCTTTGAAAGCTCGTCAGTCGAACCAACTCCGAACTGGCTCTAGCACTAGCGCTGAACTAGCACCTGGTTCTTGCTGGTGGAAAAGGGGTATCTGTGAGATCGCGGCCAGCGCTGTCTGCGCTGTCACACCAACACCAGCTTGAAGAGGCGTTCTCCTGAAGAGCAGACTTGTTTTCTTCTTTAGAAGTTCAACACTGTCAGAAGATTGTAGAGCAGGAACAGTAGAAACACTTGGCTCCGAAGTGAAAGACAATGAGTGTGTGCGCACGCTTCCTGTTTATACCCGCGCTGCGGGGCGGGGGCGTGTGACGCTTTCACGCACGCCAACTTTCTTTGGCTTGTTCTGTAGATACTCGAAGTTGATAGGGCTCCCTGAAGTGATCCCAATTACGTCGTCACGTCGAACGTGAGCAACTGAAAGGGAACTCATGTTTCACTGGATTCGTAAATTTGTATATTCAAATGCCAAAATGTATTTGTTTACAAATAATACACTGTGTTATGAGATCATGGTGACATATTGTGGGACAAACCACACAAAAATAAGTCTTTCTTTATTAATCAATAATTATTCCTCAAAATCTGAATTTGGATGAAAAGGAATAAAAGTTGTTGCTGTTTTACCATCTGTTTATTTGAGTTGGAAACTGCAGTGAATTTTATTTATTGGTACGAGGAGTTTTGCAAAAATGTAGGTGGAGGAATATTTTTCCAATTACGTTTCGTAACATCTTTTCCAATGTTACAACATTCATTTTTAATTTCAAAATCATAATTTTAAATCAATTTATAGTAAAATGACATGTTTTGTCCTGTTTAATCCCTTCTTTTTTGATAGTGTGCATCTCAGGGGCACAATAAGGGATTTTATCTTTATTTGAACTTGTGATTTCTGATTGGCTCGCTGTCTCACTCTCCCCTGACCTCCACACACACACACAAACACACACATGTCTGGTTCGCTATCTTTGTGGGGACTCTCCATAGGCGTAATGGTTTTTATACTGTACAAACTGTATAATCTGTCCCCTTACACTGCCCCTGTCCCTAAACCTACCCATCACAGGAGACATTCTGCATTTTTACATTTGCAAAAACATTACTTAGTGTGATTTATACGCTGTTCTCCTCATGGGGACCGCTGGCTGGTCCCCACAATGTAGGTGATTTCAGGTTTTACTATACTTGTGGGGACATTTGGTCCCCACAATGTAATATAAACATGAGCACAAATACACACACACAAACGCACACAAACGCACACACACACACACACACACACACACATGTCTGGTTCGCTATCTTTGTGGGGACTCTCCATAGGCGTAATGGTTTTTGTACTGTACAAACTGTATTTTCTGTCCCCTTACACTGCCCCTATCCCTAAACCTACCCATCACAGGAGACATTCTGCATTTTTACATTTTCAAAAAACATTACTTAGTGTGATTTATACGCTGTTCTCCTCATGGGGACCGCTGGCTGGTCCCCACAATGCAGGTGATTTCAGGTTTTACTATACTTGTGGGGACATTTGGTCCCCACAATGTAATATAAACACGAGCACACACACACACACACACACACACACACACACACACACACACAGCCTCCTCTGTATCTCAATGCCCTTTACTTCTTTCCGGTTCTTTCTTTGTCATCATGTGATCAGCAAATATCACTGATTTATTTATTTACACTCCCCTTATTGCACTTTCTTGCTTTTGCCTTGTATCATTACAGTTTGTTAAGCCTTATCTCTTCCTCTCCCACCTTTTCTGTCATCCTCTTATGTCGTTGATTATTGGACAGTTAAGTACAAAATACGAAAGAGAGAGAGAGACAGAATTATGCACGTATGAGAGGGCATCATTAGTGTATGAAGAGGGCTGATTCACCGCCTTAATGCTCTCCGGCCTTGATTTGCGTTAGATAACACCATTAACCACAGCAGCATCAGAGGGATTGTGGGATACTGACTAATGCTGTACTCACACAGCCACACCACACACACTTCACTACAACAAAATTACTTTGTAGTACAAAGTGAAGAAATCAGTTTCCATTTACCTTAACAAGCAATCCATCACTCTTATGCCTAATTTTGTTCATCTGTCTGACCCGACTCTCTGTTGACATATGAGTGATTTGTTAGGGGTCTGCTGTGGCGTGGTGGCAATGATTGGTCTGAAATTATGATGGGCCTTTTTTAAGGAAGAATGGGGGGTTGAAATAAAAATTATGTCACTAGTTTTTAAAGGTGGGCATGAAACGAAAGCTGCATTCTTTTCTTTCCTGTTACTGTATATGCAAATGAAACAGCTTCTTGAACAAGAAAAAATTTTGCTCACTGAAGCAGTGGGTGTGTAAATGAGTGTATGATAAATGTATAGTTCCAGTGGGCTTATGGTGGGTTCATTTATTGTAATATGTGCATTGCCAGAGGAAGACGGACTCTAGTTGAGTCTGATTCCTCTCAAGAATGTTACCAACCAAACAGCTTTCGTTAGCCATTGATTTCCATCAGAGGTGGGTAGAGTATCCAAAAACTGTACTCAAGTAAAAGTACAAGTACTTATAGAAATATTTACTCAAAGTAAAAGTAATAATCTTAATAGTTACTTGATTAAGAGTAAAAAAGTATCCAATGAAAAAAACTACTCAAGTAGTTAGTTACTAGTTACTTTGGATCACATAGGCCTATCTATACATATATAAAACATGATATTATTTAGATATTTTTTCATTTAAATGACTATTATTATCAGAATTAGATAAGCTATATAACCCCGCTGACAGATCCATTTGCGAACCCCAAGTCTGAAGCCTTCGTTGTGCTTCAGCAGCAGTGGGACCTGAGCCTTGGGGAACACGAGCCTGGGCGTCCTCGCTAAAGAACGCCAGGTGGAATCGGAGTGTCCACAATGGAAGCACATCACAGTGCTCACAGCCAGCACCCTCGAGTGCTGACTGTGCATGCTCCTCTCCCAAACAAAAAACACATCAAGTGTGTGTGTCCCCACCCGCTAAATAACCCGGGCAGAGGAGCACACACACTCTAAACTGTTGTTTGCTGGCCATAGTCTATATATACAGTATATATATATCACAGACAACACCAAATATACAGACACAGTTTCACATATAGCGCTTGTGAAGACACAGAAGCTGATGCGGCTTTGTTTTGGGCAGGCTTTATAGTTTCCTGGTTCATGACGTCACCTGCCTCTGACGTTCCGTCACACTATTCGACTGATTTTATACGTGCTTCAATACATCATCACGCAAAGCTTTCCCTTAGCGTCAATCGACTCAGCACAAGTTCCCTTGAAAGGGAACCTATAAAGCCATTGCGTGTCTTGTACCTTTATATTTTTGTTTGATTTGCAAATACTTTGCAAATACAGTTACACTATGCTTTCATGTCATGCATATCACCTTGTGTTCTCTTGTTTCATTCAAACTCAGTTGTGGAATGTAAAGATAATAACCTTGTGTCGTTGTCCTGATCAACAGCAGCAGAAGCGTGATTTACCCATGCACAGACCTTTACTTAATGTTAAATGGATCCTATTTTCTTTTATCTTATGTATTTATGTCTTATGTTGCCATCTGTCTCATTTTACTAGCTTCTACAAAGTAACATAAATTACCATTATAAAGTTTGTGACCCATTATTAGGTCGTGAAACATCAGTTTTAGATTATGTAAAACAAATGATTAAAAAATGATGCATAGCCTATTTTGCACAAAACAAGATTTAATAAATTGGAATATGCTCATCTCATGATGTGGGTGTTTGTATAAAGCATTCATCCAACCATAATGCATGACATCAACATGTAAGTGGGTGGCTGTAGGGAATGTTGTGACAATGAGAATACATAAAAAGCATTGATGACCACATATACTGTGATCACGTCATAAAAGCGTATAAGAACATATGGACCGCAGACCAGAAGGACACACTCCAGTGATGTCATGCATTAATGCGTGACTGGGACCCCTTCTGTTGTCCATCATTCGCTTACAGCTGTCAGGGGTGGGACTCTGAGAGTGGGCAGCAGATGAGGGGTATGTGTGTCAGCCATAGGGGTTGAAGATTGACCCTGTCTGTCTGTATCCACCTGGCAGAAAAATATGGAAAAAGTACCCAAGACTTTATCTGGTGCCAAAGCACTTTGACAGAAACTTACTCAGGCAAAAATAGCTTATGTGAATTAAAATTACTCATGTAGAAAAGGATCCATTTAGAAATGTCAAGCAAAAAAGTAGCTTATATGAATTAAAATCACTCATGAGGAAACGTGTAAATTGGGAAATATCACATTTAGAATTATCATTAGATTTAAAAAATAGCTGGATTATTTGACTTTTATGAAAGGGTACATTTCTTAATGTGCCATTAGGGTTAGAAAGTACAGTCATGAAATATTTTTTTCTTCATATTTCATTGTGCACTCTTATCATGATTAGTTGAAAGAAAAATCAGGTGACAGGACAGTGACATTAAGTCTACTAAAGATGATTTAATTAATTATAATCATGCAAAATTATATCAAGGTTGCACACTTTACATGCATTAAGTCTATAGGCTGTAGAGCAAGTACGGGACTTGCTGCTGCCAAAACATACACGACACGCTGCTGTGAGCAAGTTAGACATGCTGCTGCTGTACAATATAGCATACATGAATTACCCATAGCAGATCTATACAGGTGGAGCTGGGGAGGGATGAGGGTTTCTGAAAGCGCGCTGCAACTGCTACAGAAAATGATAACCAAGTATTTGAAGATTGGGCAGCGAGCTCATTGGCTACTGATACAGCAGGAACCAATCAGGTGTGAATGATGTGATTGCAAGCATATTTATTTAAGGACCTTTCTAGCCTGCGCCATCTAGAGTTTCATAACAGAACTTTGTATATCTCTTTAAGGAACACATTTGCTGCCACTGTTACACTCTAATGCCACATCGTTTCACTCTGTGTGCCTCCAGACTAGGGCTTCAAGGCCCAAGGTTAAACAACCCTTTCAAATTTAGAAATGTGTCAAATCTGGGGTTAACAACAGATTTAAAAAGACGATAACCCAGGGTTAAGTTCAGTGAGAAAAGGCAAATAATAGCTAGATAATCATACAAAGTGACACAGATCCCTGTTTCTGCAGGGATTTATGCATTACTGTTTTTATTTCTAAACATGAAGACAGAGGATTCAGGTTGAGGTGATCTCGTGAATAATCCTGTAAAAGAATGTGAACAAATGCAGTTGTTTGCAATGTTTTCTTCCATGTTTGATTTTCAGTCAATCTTTGACATTAGGACTTTTTACTTATTTACTTATTTATTTATTATACTTTTTTTTTTTTTTTTTTTTTTTTTGCCACAGCTCACTTCCTCCCAACAGAAAAAGGCAAAACTCCAACAAGAAAATAAGACATTTATAAGAGATATCTGGACACAAAAAGTGACTGGAATTTTTACAGCTATAAAAAAACATGTGCTGACTGGTCACCAGCTGTGCTTCAATGCATGAAAGTGATCAATCTTTTTGTTCAAATGTGCTTTAGGTGTAATTGGTTAAGAAAAGCACCAGTGAATGACTATAAATGTATACTAAGGGTCCTTGTTCTGAAATTGTTGGGACTGAAAATGTAAATGGAGGGTCATTATTCTCAGATAGGGTTAGAGTTTGAGCGCAGAGTGCCGGGATATTGGTGAGCACAAAGCCTTAAAATTGCTTTCATGAAAAGTGCTCAAGTTTATTTTCACCGTTACCTACCGCCACTCAGGGAGTCTGTGTGAGTGTCAGCATGGACAGAGTGTTTCAACATCACAGTGATGTGTTGAGGATGAGGGGGTCCATTCATCTTTTCATCAACCTGCCTCTCACCCTTTAAGTTGATTTACAATGCAGGTGTATAGAGACATGCTTGTCAGTAGACCTCTACCCTAGGAGATTTCCATGCTCTCTGAGTTGTGCGTCATAGCTCTGTGAGAATCCATTCATTTGAGATTTTCTTTTTAACGTTTGTCTAAAGGGAGATGAATGTTTGTGGCAGATGTGCAATGTTTGTGGCAGATTGTGCAATGTGATGCTGCTCAATGCGTAGGACTAGTTTGCGAATAGGAAGGACAGGCACTGTTATTCCACAGCGCCCCCGAGCCACCAGGGGGCCCCCTTGCAATCAAAGAGGGTTTGATGCCTAGGGCTGTGTGATCAATAGAATTTTAATTTAGTTTTTGATGTTGCCCTTCACCGATTATGAAAACACAATGCCGCATTCCATTCCTTTCCTTTCAAGTCGTGCGCTGTCTTCCTTCATACGTAACATCCAAGTCAGTCAAATGATGTAAACATGACTGTTAAAATATACAAGCTGTGCCCCAATTCAGAGGCTGCGTCCTTTAAAGGCTGCATTCGAAGGCCGTGGCGCGACGAAGGCTGTTCCATTTCGAAGGCTCCTTCAAATGCAACCTTGAAATGCATCCTTCGTTTTGCGGGCAACACTCTTCGCAGCCTTTGGAAGGTTGGCCTTTGAAGACAGAGTCCTTCAAAGGATGCAAGCAGCATTTGAATTGTTACAAAGCTACAGTCTCCTGCCGGTCTTGCTCAATGCCAAAAACAGAGTTAAAAGCGTATTGAGCTGCGATGGCGTATTGAGCTTTTTGTGCGCACGAAACATGGTGAAACATGGACAGGTATAGGCTACTTTAGGCTTTGGGTGTGTGCTTAAACTACAAATACACAAAAATATGTCAGAATGTCTGTCTTGGGGAGTTTTCACTTAAACACATTCAGTTATACCTTTAGTGAACATAAACAGTTGGGAAAGTAATCGAATGCTTGTCAGTATATTAGTTATGTCAGGACCACTATTGTCAAATACGATTAACAAAGATACAGTTTGGATTGGCGGTATGGTTCCGCTCTGGGCGAAAACTCCCTCTGCACCCATGCAGCCTAGCATGGATAAGCGGGAGAACAGCAATAACCCCCCCTTAGGGTAAACAGAACAGAACCAACATGAATGAATGCAAATATCGATAATTAAGATTTTAAAGTACTACATAATTCGAAAATGTATTCTGATTCAAGGGGAATCAGAATGCCAAATCCTGACTGACGAAAGGAGGAGCTGGGGATGGAGGAGGGTAATTAGCTCCCGAGAAATGCGGTAGCTGCTGATAATACTGAAGGAGCTTATACAGTGATAGGCATCGTATTCCTATAGGTAGACTTGGATCAGTGATGCGAGCTTGACTAACGTGACCTTCCAGAAGTGACGCTATGCTTGATATCTGTGCAGTCAGTCTTAAAGTGACAGCAGCCTAATAAACCTTCTGCTCTCTCTGTCATTTAATGTTACTCAGACATCAAAAGAAGAGAATCACTCACTGTTCTTCACTGAATAGCTTTTGTAAATTTAATAAGAATCAATTAATATTTAATTCACACAGTGAAGACTAGCAGTGTTTTATTTTTACATTTTGATTACTTTATTCCATTTCTGTATAGGCTATACATTTTTTTGTAGGCTAAATAGTTTATTTCATTTGTATCTTTTTTCTTATTGTATTTGTCCTTTTGTTTGTAATTTTCAGTTTGTAAAACATGGAAATTACTGTTTCAACTCACTGTTGTTTGTTGACAGTAAAACTGCTCTGAAAAAAACAAACAAATTAAGGGGTTGGTGGTCATTTTGGTTTTTCTTACGCACTGAAAGGAGCCACTTACAAGAAGTTTAGGATCGGCACTGGCTCAATGTAAGGTACAGATTTTCTGGTCATTGCATCATGAAACAAGCAGAAACATTTTTTGTTTGACTTTTTCTCAAGGGTAAAGAGCACTTCAAAGCAAAAGTGGCTCATTAAAGTGGCTTCAGGCTTTGATGAAGAGCTCTCAGGAGGACAGTCCACTTTGGCTGTTGTTACTGATTGCGCAACAATCAATAAAGTCCATTTTTTATTTCCCTGCAAAAAAACGTGAGTGGAGCATTATAAATTAATTCCATAACCCCCGAAACGTGCACTTTATATACTAATGAGGCCACAAAGCAAAGATAATGTTTTTCAATAGTCTTGTTTATCTTCCAGAGGGCTGTTTTTTGTTGTTGTTGTTTTTTTGGCTCAAGTGCTACTCTAGCCACCACTGACTGCACACTTGGTGTCCCTGTTTCCATAGTAACTGTGCCAATACAGGGCAAGAAATCAAGCTAATGTGGTGTATGAGAACCCGTCCCCTCCATGGTATTTCTTAGTAAGGTGCTTCTAAGAAAAACTACTTTAGCTTTCCATAAAAAAAAGAACTGCAGTTGTTTCCATGAAGATCAGCTTTCTGGTGAAAAGGCAAGCGGGTGAAGAAATTATTCAACCCATTTAAAAATGATAATTATTATAATTTAAATGATTTTAATGTCAGTTAAGCATAATTCAATGCCCCTCACCAATTATTTGAACAATGTTAACTGTAATATAAATCTCATTATGGTAATATGAAAAAGTAAAACAAGTCAATTGTTTTATTTTCATTAATGAAAATTGAAAGTAAGGAAAGCTTAATTTTCTTTATATATTTCCTTAATGTTTTCTTTTAGCTTTAAGGTAAAATTCAGATTTTTTTGTGATATTGATATTTGATCATTTTAAGCACTATGTAATAATTTAAAACTGTAAATAATTTTTAAATAATTATATCACAGTTTGCTGTAAATGCAGCCTTTGAAAATACTTTGATTAAATATGGTCCTTATAATTGTATGAATGTTTTTGTCTATGGGATGTCCTCTGTGAGTGTAACATGGGCATGGCCTTACTGGTAGGAATGAAATCTATAGACTAATGGCGCTTTTCCACTGCATGGTACGGTACGGTTCGGTTCGGTACGGCACGCTTTGGCGCTTTTCCACTGCATGGTACGGTACGGCACGGCTCGGTTCAGTACGGCTCACTTATGGCGCATTTCCACTGCATGGTACGGTACGGTACGGCTCGCTTCGGCTCGCTTTAAATGGTACCTGGTCTGTTGAGGTTCCAAGCGTACCGTACCGGTACTAAAATGTGACGTGCAAACACTGCAGATCACTGATTGGTCAGACAGAATCGTCACTACCAGCGTCATTGTATTTGCGACACGAGACGAGACACTAAACCCGCTAGATTTAAAATAGCCAGTAGACAACAGCCAATGCTGTAGCGTCTGTTTTTAAAGTACTTGCTTGAAAAAAGAAGATGAAAACTTTGCAATGGCTGAAGCGTGGTCAGCGAGGTGCAGATGTTCCTCTCGTTGGTTGCCGAGGAGTCGCGCAACTATAACGATCAGTCCCACCCACTTGAAGCGGTACTAACTGCAGTGGAAAAGCAACCGAGCTAAAGCGAACCGAACCGTGCCGTACCGAGTCGAGTCGTACCACGCAGTGGAAAAGCAAAGCGAGCCGAACCGTTCCGCGCCGAGTCGAACCGTACCGAGCCGAACCGAACCGTACCATGCAGTGGAAAAGCGCCATAAGGCTGGCACAGACTAGTCGAGTAGTCGAGAGATCGACTACTTCAACCTCTAGTCGGCGCTGTCGGAATCAATCGACTACTCGGGTGCCCATTAACCATAAATGTATAAAAAAATGGTTGAGATGTTTTCATCTCTTCGCAGGCATAGGCGCGTCTGGAAAAACGAGCCGCATTGCTTCCATTATGAGCGCGCTTGCCGCACGCCTAAATTTGAATTAACAAACTTGAGCGCGCAAAAGATACGGTATATGTGAATGGCCCCTAAAAGCGGACATTACGTCTGAAATGAAAGGCAAGAACAGCTATTTATTTGGCTTTACTTATGTAATATGTAATGTCATAATTATAATGTTTTGAGAGTTTACTTATGTAATGGTTGCATTAGGATATGAATTAAACATTTATCGATAAGAACTATTTAATGTATTTTCATTTACAGTAGCATGAACCACGAGTAGTCGAGTAACTCAAGTATTGTTTTGATAAGAAATCGACTAGCAGAAATCAGTAGTCGTGTAACCCCTACTATGGACAAAACATGACTGGGAGGAACAATCTCTGTGGGCATGACGAGACCGACAGGCATGACTTCAGTGGGCACAATGGACCAATTTCGAGCCTACGTCACAGTTACGTCACAGCGTTAGCTGGTGGCAAAACGAACGGAAAACTGGAGGCGGCCAACACAAACCAGCACAGATTCGGCTACATAATAGAAGCTTAAATTATTATTATTGTTATTATTAAATGTCATCTTGTTGTGTTGTTGGGTGCAAGAATCGATGAAAAATGAATATGCCGTATCTGGAATTTTTATTTCTAGAAAATATTCACATCATTAAAATTATACCGTAATGTCACGTCTTCTTGGCGCTGGCTAGGCAGAACTGCGGATCGTACCACACAAGTCTTGTACAGACCATTCAGCACATAGTTATAGGCATCTAAAGATTTATATGCCCTCTTTTTTCACTCGGTTTCTCTATCAGATAGGTGTAGAAGTCAGGCCACTCAACCATTGCTAGAGTCAGGGACGTGCACAGGGGGGTTGCTCAGGTTGCCCGGGCAACTGCCCGTTGCCCTTCTCGACTCACGTTGCCCTTCCGAGGGGGAAAATAAATAAATTGTCCAATAGATGCAGAATTTCACGTAGGCCTAGATAAAAAATAAAAATAAATAAATAAAAAAAATCGCAAAGCCTCATTCACTTCCATTCGGGCACCGAAAGTGAAAGTCAGTGGGTCAAAGGCAAAACTCTGTTTCCATGACTGCAGCGCTGCACGCGACCGGTGAAGCAGTCGATCCTGTTCCCTTCCCGAATTCGTGTTCCCTTTACGCAATCATAATACAAGTCATGCGTACTTGCCGAGTTACCATCAGAACTGAATACAAGCAAGAAGCACAATTGAATGTACGGGAAGCCAAAAGGTTAAAAAAGGATTGTATTTTTTCCCGAAATCTAAGCGTTTATTTATTTATTTTATTAGAAGCGAGTTTTCCCCCATCTGTCAATTCAATCCAGATTATTTATTTTCAAATTTAAAAAAATACAGAATAAAAAAAACAATAATCATTAAAAAAACAATAAACAATAATATGAGGAACTCATGTGTATTTTGGTGGCATTTAACATATTGTTAATACATTTTGTATACAGTTTATAAAGTTGTATATCATAAACCTGTCATCTCTGACGTTTTGCAATCTTTATAAATAAGACCATAATACGAGGCATTGAGTTTGGACATAAACACGGTCAGATAAGACAATTTGTATGGGCAAAATTCAACTGAATATATTCAGACATAATACAAAAAATATGAACAAGTGCAAGATTAATTAAATTCACAGAAATATTACTGGTGTGAGACTTTTATTATGCTGCAGTGTAGCAAGACAATTAAATGGGTTTTTTTCCCATTTTTGTTGAAATGACCCCTAATAGGCGGCTTCTCCTTTGAAGCTTTGCATGTTGTTTAGTATGTAAATTTGGAGAAACCTATCAGTGACTTGATAGGATATTGATGTAGGGATTTTCATGACTCAAGTCATATTTTTCTGTGTTATTAGCTTTTAGTAGTAGTTAAGGTGATTGCTGTATTTCAGTTTTTTACTTCTTTGTGTATATATATTTTAATAAAGACCATGTTATTCTCAGTCCTTCATATAGCCGGTGAGTTGTTGTTTTTTTTGTGGGTGGGGTTGCCCTTTTTTCAGGTCAGAGCAACTGCCCCTCAAAATTCCTGTGCACGTCCCTGGCTAGAGTTAACATGAATCCTGTCAGATCATCCATCCATTGAGTGAGTGTGTACGGGTCAGCCAATCTGGGTCCGTCCGTTAAAATTAACTTTTGCAAATAACAATCGCGGTCCGGGACAGTGAGTAACCTTGCACATTAAGATAAAATCGGATTTTCTCCAGCCATAGTTAAAAAACTAACTAACAAAACTTGCAAACTAGCGTTAGTGAAGCGGCCAGAGGGATCGTTCTGCCACCACCTAAACTCCGCCCACAGAAAAAACTATGTTTACCAACTGAAAATTGGTCTATAGGGAGGGCAGTACAGGTAGACTCATTCTCTATGACTATAGGGCAGAATAAACTAGTAAAGTAGGTAGCTTAGGGAGTGGTTCGCCCAGACTTGAGCCCTCTGGAATCACCGGACTTGGAACCTCAGAGGGTAGTCCAAAAAGTTGAGAGACATAAACCCTCCTCCTCCGCTTCCAAGGATTTGACGAAGTGTGATTGGTCACCTCCAGGGTAACCACAGCTAACTTGGATGACTCTGGGGTTACTGGAACTGGTTTAGGAAAGACTGGAACTGACTCGATGGAGACAGAGACTAATACACCAGTCCGAGCAGCCCTCTTCCTTCTCAACCTTCGTTTTTCAGTTGGATTTCCAAAGAAGGAGAGGTGGTCACAACAGACTGGCTCTGGGGGTGTCAGGATCTGCCAATCCTTGCGGTGATGCAGGTAATTTCCAGAAGTCCAGGACCCTTAGTTGTTCCATTTCCCATTGAGGCAGGGGATCATCCAGACAAAGGTTGAAGATGTCCTTTAGGGCTGGGTCCTGATAATCAAGGCTCCTGGCCATTGTCCTATCTGGCGGGCCAGTCTCTCCTGAGCATTGGCGGGTGGCAAAATCTTGATGCTCATTCTGCTGGGTCTGGTTTTGGCTGGTTCGTTCTGTCAAGGTTCCTGAAAGGGAGAACCCAGATGCAGAATGAGTCGGAGGGCGATGTTTATTTACAGAGAACAGCACAAGAAAGTGTGAGGCAGGAACAGTCCAAACAGAAGGACAGATGGGAAACAGTGATCGGACAGATGAGAGTGACTTCTGGAACCAACTCCGGAGGACAACAGGTTGCTGAGAACCTGACCGGGCCAGGCAGATGGTTGTGGTGAAGACAGGGTAAGGCACAATGATACAGAGATCTGTTAGTTGCTGCACACAGACTCAGTCTAGCTACCAGGCAGAAGGAACCAGCAGGCGGGGAACCTCAGGGATCAGGCAGGAACCAACACACAAGACTCAAGACAAGACAACAAGAGATCACAAAAATTGTAAACACGAGTAAAATAAAAACTGGCAAAACTATAACACCAGAAAAAAAGAAAAAAAACTAAATTATAACTGGAACTAACAACGTAAAAAAGAATAAACAAAGAAATATAACAAGACTGCTACCTTGCAGAGAACTAAAGAGAAAAGAAATAAGCAATAAAATCAAAATCAAAAGACAAAACCAAAATAAAGACAAGAGAGAACTAAAGAAAAAGTCTAGAACTAGACTAAAATAAAAACATGAATAAAGGGGGAAAAAAATCTAAAGAAACAAAATGCAAAGCTAGGGCTGAACAGGGATTACCAAGTACTGACTAACCCTATCAACCAAATCTTCACACACAATGAACATGCATAACAGATGCAACAAACCAGCAAAGACATGAGGGAATGAGCACCATGTAAAGGAAGCAGAGCACATGAGGAACAGGTGAACACAATTAGGTCAATGAGGACCAGACAAGGGCTGTGTCCAAAAACTGATAAATGCTGCCTTTGGAGTACGCATTCCAAGGTCGGAAGGCATCAAGGCATGTCTGAATGCAATGTTAGTTTCACTTTCTGATAGATACCTATCAGATATCTAGATAGGTAGATATACATTTTTTAAGGCAGCATAGATATATCCTTTGCTGCCTTTGATATCCCACAATTCTGTGCTTTCCATCCTGTGACAGTTAAATAAAGATGGTGTCTGAAAGTTGCAGCTGGTCGTCAGTTTTTGTAAATGTAAATTTTTGATCAACGTTTTCCACTTATGATGTCATTTCTAGCGATAAAGTATTATTGTAGTCATTAAATATAAATGTATTTTTCACAAAAGCTCGCTCTATTTCTATTGTCGCAGGCACTGCCTGCAAAGTCTTTGCCTGAAAGAGCAGCGAGGCAACAAGTCAGCTGCCTAAGTTTTCGGACACAGCCTAAACAAGGGGGTGTGGTAACAGGAAACAGTAGGCTTGTTTGAGATGAGCAAAATCTGCGCAGAATCGATCACCGGTGATCAACGCGAGATGCATACCGGTTAGAAATGTGTCCGAGAGCGGTCCGCCTTGCTCTGATGTCATGCTGACGTATGTCAAAAAACTCTCGCGACCGCAAGCCGCACGTGTCGTATTCTGCAGTCGCGCGCAGTTGCTCTCCACCGACTGCGCTGATCAAAAGCATGATGGGAAACGACTTGCTGACGACAGAGCTTAATGCTCATTGGTTTAAACAACCGTGATGTATTGTTCTTTTTTAAAATGTTCGATTTTAAAACTCTGGTATCATTTGTTGTGTAGGCTATACGTACGTTATGTGTGAATAAACTCTCTGACAGTGCGATATGGGTTATGTGATGTCATTTTTATAAAAACATAAAACAATTATAAAGATGTCTGTAGGCTATTAAAGAAAAAAATATTGATAAACACATATTTGGAATGGAATTAAATAGCAAGTACAGAGAGGTGTCTTGTTCATTATATTTATTTTCATATAAAAGCAACAGAACTTAAATTACATCCAGTTTATTAGCAACACCGTGCACGAGCGTGAATCCCGTGAATCCCGCAATATCCGCCTTTGATCTCGCAGGTGTCTGATCCACCGTGAGAAGAGAGATCTGTCCGTCTTGCCTGCGCTTTTTTCACTCCTCCCCTCACTGCAGCCGCCTACTCTCGACTACATTTCAGGCGAGGCAAGGCGCATCTCAAACAAGCCTAATGAGGTGTGATGAGAGGAGCACATGGCCAACACAAAAAAAGACAGAGCCATGTGCTCAAGCACAAGACAAACAAGGAAACATAGAACAAAGACAGGGCAGGACCATGACAGTATCCAGTAATTTTACGGACATTTCCGTTAATCCTAAAACCCAACACAATGACCCAACCCAACAAGTGCAAAATTCAAAATACAGGTAAAACACCCCAAAATAATAAAAAGGCCTATGGATATTTCTGTTAAATGAATACAATATATTTAGCCCTATTTTTATGGATTATTTTTAGAGTGTGGTTATGGATCATAAACCTTTATGGAGTTGTTTTATAAGATGATTGTGACCTCAATCTCACACATTCAGTGCTGGAGTGAGAGAGAGACAACGTGAGGCTTTATGGTCCAGTGGTCTTTGGGGTACAACCATCTGTCTGTGTGTGACTTCAGTCCAGCACCAGATGATCATATAGACAGTTCTCACAGGACGTCTCACCATTTGACCTTGCTGCTGTCCTGCAGATCCCCACCAAAGCCAAACACCGTCTGGATGACCACCAAGCCACTGAACAAATGACTGTCATCCATTGAGTCACCCACCATATCGGCTTGTTTGTTTGAGAGAAAAATATATGAGAGAGACAGAGAGAGACGTTGCGATAACAACAGACGTGCTCTTTGAGGAAAACAAAGATCCATTATTAACAGCAGGCGGCAGACAACGGTAGAGCCTTTGATTTGCTCTGCTAGCCTAATTTGTGTGTATGGTCACAGATTACAGCTAAAACACATCAGAGAAAACCCTGAAGAAATGAAAGAGAAGGAGACAGACGGAGAGATTGTGAGTGATATTCAAAGTCTATTTGGCAAGATTTGCTGACAGAGTAAACCTTCTTTATTCAAAAGAGCAAAGCAGAAAAAAAAGAAAAGAAAAGTAAAAGGCCTTTTAGTACAATTGTAAAAACATTTCTCACAGGTTTTGTCTTTTTGCTGTTAAATCGTTAATGATTTTTATAAGGTAAATGTAAGAATAACTTTTATATTATTAGAAAATTTTCGAGATTTTCAAGAACATGCTGGGTTTATTAGCTCATACCGTACATACAATACAGTCCAGTCTTAATAAAAGTTGTTTTCCCCCTCCTCGAGTATGAATTCCACATTCTCTTATGTCATATATGAGCCATAAAAGCCTGCATCAAATATGATACTCAACAAAAAATTTTTTTAAAGATTTTTTAAATATTTAGTCTAAAGGTTCAATCAACAATCAATCAAATTTACTATGTTTTTTTTTTTTCTGACTATTGTTTAATGTCATTCTTATACGTATTCACATGTGTTTGTTCTTATTCAGTTTTCCTGGACTTGTTTGTATTCATTAGTGTGTTCCTTTGTCTTAGTTTACCGCCACTCATCTCTTTCCATGGACACTTGGGACGAGTTACATGCCAAAATATTAATGTTTAGTGCTACGGCTTCGTTTCCATCAAATTTAAAATATGAGACTTCGTGTCTTAAAAGTTTCTTTGAGGTATAGATATCTAATATTATTGATTGATCCACAACGATTGCTGGTGTCTGGTCAAAGTCAGAAAGTGCATGTTTCTACAGAAGAGAGAAAGAAGAAATGGTCCCAGGTGAGAACTGAAAAGAGTATTGACTTAAAACAAACAGGCCTTAATAGATACATGAAGTTGGTTTCTTCTGTACATCCCTCATTCTAGCTGTCTCTGTTTCTGCTGTTGATTTAGTTCTTCAGTTGAAATTGATTCCTGAAGGATGAAGAGGCATGTAAACATGGGTGTCAAGTGTTCCATCCATTAATTTTCTCATGCTCCACACTATGAGTGCTTTACTGATCTCTCACATAAGTCTTACATAAGACTATACTATAATTTAAATGCCAATGTTTTTACTCATTTGTCCTTTTTATGATGACAGTCTGAGAATAGAATGTATTTTAATTTGATTTAGATTTTTGTGCCATTGGTTTACAATCACTAGAATTGAATGTGATGTAAAACTTTTTTGAGACAACTTAAAGATTTGAATGTTAAAGGTGGACAGATTTCTGAGAAACACTGTTGATATTTGAATTCAAGCCAAACAAACACACCCCTCCCTTCATTCCTCCACCCCCCAAAATTTGGACACACAATAGTGGATGCTCTGTATCAGAAGCAAAGCAAAAAAATGTGAGGCGAAAAATAAAGTGAAGATGGCAAATGACCATTAAAGAAGAACAAAAAATTAACTCTTTTAAAAAAAAGTTGCCAGTCACCACCAGCATTTTTGATCATTTTCACCAAACTTTCATGGCCCCCAGAATATTTTGTTGTATGAATATCTGAACATGCAATATATTAAAAGAAAGAACATAACCTCTGCTTTAAAAAAAAAGCACCCATTCTAGCTTTATTCTAGCTTTTATTTTATTCTAGCTTTTATTCTAGCTTCATGCATTCTTTTTTTTTATCATAAAAAAACAAAAACATTTTGAGCAAAAAGCTGAGAAAATCAAGCTTGTAAAACACTACATCCAGATCAGATTCAGAATGATCATCAAAACATAGATGGAGTAGATCGAGTCCATCAACACCCCTAATGCCGGCAAATCCTATAGCTCGTCCTGGGTCGACATTTCATTAAGTAACAATAGGCAGTTTTGATTTATATGTTGTTTAATGTTGATGATTGTGTTATTTTACATATGCATATGATTACACATAAGATTGTTTGTTCCTGCATTTTCTTCGCATGTGTTTTGATCAGGAGATTCGGTAGCCTACTCTTTCAGAAAATCTGTCATAGCGCCCTCTACAGTATAATTGTGAAAACAAAGAAAGCCTGAAATATCTGTCAATGGCAGGGATGTGTTTCCTCACAAATGAAGGAAATTGGCAGCCAATACAAACCAGCACTGATTCGGAGACATAATAAGGAGCTTAAATATTATTATTATAATTAAATGTCATCTTGTTGTGTTGTTGGGTGCAAGAATCGACAGAGTACAGGCTCCAATTTGAAATCTGATCCCATAATGTTTTCTAAACTATTGTGATTATTTGTGAATCATCTATGATTGTATAGCCTACATTGTTGTGTTTGATTGTGACTAGACTTTTTAAAAAACCTGGTTAGAAAGTTAAAAAAAATATATATATATTTCTAGAAAATATTCACATTAAAATTGCACTGTAATGTCACTCTTTACATGGTCGTCTTCTGGCCTTGGCGCTGACTAGGCAGAGCTTCAGATCGTACCACACAACACAAGTCTTCTACGTGACCATTCAGCACATAG
Source organism: Semotilus atromaculatus (assembly GCA_031834385.1). Lineage (NCBI taxonomy): Eukaryota > Metazoa > Chordata > Actinopteri > Cypriniformes > Leuciscidae > Semotilus > Semotilus atromaculatus. The sequence goes on from JAULUF010000022.1 coordinate 32,195,779, forward strand.
TTGTAGGCATCTAAAGATTTATATGCCCTCAGTTTCTCTTTATGCTCAGTTTCTCTATCAGGTAGGTGTAAATGTCAGGCCACTCAACTGAGGTAGTGTTAACGTTAATCATGTCAGATCGTCCATCCATTGAGTGAGCGTGTACGGGTCGGCCAATCTGGTTCCGTCCGTTAAAATGAACTTTTGCAAATAACGATCGCGGTCCTGGACATTGAGTGACCTTACACATTAAGATAAAATCTCATTTTCTCCAGCCATTGTTAAAAAAACAAGCTAACAAAACTTGCAAACTAGCGTTAGTGTATGTTGGTTATAGAATTTTAAAGAGTTAATTTTACACACCTCATTATTTAATCGCATTTTTCTTCAATATCGTGCAGCCCTTGTCTACAAGCATGAGTTGGTTGTTTGTCACCAGCAGCACACAAGCTCTAGACAAACAATGACACTTAAAACTGTCCTGTTTCTATAGATAACTTAACAGCCAGTGCAAAACCAGTGTTAGTCAGGTATGGAACGTCTCGGTTACATATGTAACCCAGGGGAAATGCCATGGGTCTGCGGAATTTGCATGGCGCATCTCCGCCCCACCTCGTGGGTATAAAAAGAGGACGCGGCAATATGCAGTTCATGTTTTCCTGCTGAGGAGCCTTAGACTTGGGGGGATACACATATGACCCGGAGGGATGCATATGGAGAACACTGGGGTGTCCAGCCACAGGTGGAATATTTCAAACACCTGGGGGGTTGCCACCCGGGGGTGGCAAGGTGGCTTGCCAAGGGAAAGACACACGCTCAGAGAGGCTTACAGTGGAAATACACATGTGGGGGTCACTCAAGGGAGGGACCATGTACACGGAAGGCACCTAACCAACGCACAGGCGATAGACACTGTCGTCGGCGTCAGCAGTGCTGGGGGAACTCAGAGCTTGTCGGGGAAGCTCACCTGAGGAAATATCGCACGTATCCAGTCCGTGGAGTGGAATGGCGAGCAAGCGAAGACACCTGAGCGGGTCCGGTACTAGCTGGTTGAAGCGAGTACATGAGAGGACACAGGCTCCACTCGGAGATTGTAGAATCTGGCGAATGTGTTTGGTGTCGCCCAGCCTGCAGCTCTGCAGATGTCTGTAAGCGAGGCACCATGCGCTAGAGCCCAAGAGGACGCCACACTCCGGGTGGAGTGGGCAGTCACACCAAGGGGGCACGGTCGACCTTGCTGCTGGTATGCCAAAGCAATGGCATCCACTATCCAGTGAGACAACCTTTGCTTGGAGAGAGCCTTTCCCTTCAGCTTCCCACCATAACAGACAAAGAGCTGGTCTGAGGTCCTGAAACACTGCGTTCTGTCTACATAGGTGCAGAGCACGTACTGGACAGAGCAGTGCCAAGGCTGGGTCTGCCTCCTCCAGGGGCAGCGCTTGCAGGTTCACCACCTGGTCCCGGAAGGGAGTGATGGGAACCTTGGGCACATATCCAGGCCGGGGTCTCAGGATCACTAGAGAGTAAGCCGGCCCGAATTTCAGGCACACTTCGTCAACGGAGAATGCATGCAGGCCCCCTACCCTCTTGATGGAGGCCAGTGCAATCAGGAGCGCTGTCTTCATAGACAGGAACTTAAGCTCCACTGACTGCAAAGGCTCAAAGGGAGCACTCTGCACGGCAGTTAGAACCACTGCGAGGTCCCAAGAGGGAACGAGAGGAGGGCGAGGAGGATTCAGTCTCCTCGCTCCTCTCAGGAACCTGACGATCAGGTCGTGCTTCCCCACAGACTTACCTTCTACTATATCATGGTGTGCGGCAATAGCGGCAACATATACCTTGAGGGTGGAGGGAGACAGCCTTCGCTCCAACCCTTCTTGAAGGAAGGAAAGCACAACACCGAACGAGCATCTCCGGGGGTCTTCTCGGTGAGAAGAGCACCAGTTAACGAAGAGGTTCCACTTCAACGCATAGGCGTGTCGGGTAGACGACGCTCTAGCGGAAGTGATGGTAGCCAACACCGGTGGTGGTAGGGTACTCAAACCTGCCTCGTCCCGTCCAGGAGCCACACATGGAGGTTCCACAGATCGGGACGAGGGTGCCATAGGGTGCGGTCCTTGCTCAGAGGGATTGGCCAGGGAGGTGCTGTCGCGAGGAGTAATAGTTCGGAGAACCAGGTCTGGGTGGGCCAGTGCGGCGCGACCAGAATGACCTGCTCCTTGTCCTCCCTGACCTTGCGCAAGGTCTGTGCAAGAAGGCTCACTGGGGGAAAGGCACATTTGTGACCCCGCGGCCAGCTGTGCACCAGTGCATCCATGCCAAGCATGCCCTCGGTCAGGGAATCAAACAGGGCGCAATGGGTCGAGTTGTGAGAGGCAAACAGATCTATCTGTGCGTCCCCGAACTGGTCCCAAATCAACTGAACCGACTGGGGATGGAGTCGTCATTCTCCAGGGAGGGGCTGAAGCAGTGAAGCTCGTCGGCTGCACAGTTCAGGCCTCCGGGAATGTAAATGGCTCGAAGCGACCTCAGATGCTTCTGACTCCATATGAGGAGGTGGCGAGCGAGTTGCGACATACGGCGGTAGCGTAGACCACCTTGATGGTTGATGTACGCTACAGAGGCGGTATTGTCTGATCTGACTACTACGTGTTGACCTTTGAGCAGTGCTCGAAAGCGGCGCAGAGCAAGACGTACTGCCAGAAAAGTAGAAAACTGAGGTTCGACCACAGGGTGAAGGTCTGACAGCAGGTCGGAGTAACTGGTACTCGGAGCGTGCCTAGTTGCCATGCTCACCTCGGGACTCGATCGCGAAGCCAGAGCTGAAGTAGTCTCATATGAAGCAAACCGAGCGGTGTTGCTGTGGCTACGGATGCCATATGCCTCTGAAAGTATTTCAGTGGAACCACACTCTTACCCTCGAATTGTCTTATGCAAGTCAGCAGTGACTGCGCGCGCTAGCTTGTAAGCTGCGCGCACATGACGACCGAGTCCACACTGAGAAAAGAGAACCTCTGCACAGAGCAAAGTTTGTTCTTCTCCCAGTTGACCCGAAGGCCCAAACGGGCTAGGTGCCGGAGCACAAGGTCCCTGTGTTCACAAACCTGGACTCAAGAGTGAGCTAGGGACAGCCAGTCATCGAGATAGTTCAGGATGCGAACCCCGTGTTGCCGTAGCGGCACAAGGGCTACCTCGACAACCTACGTAGAGATGCGAGAAGACAGGGCTAACCCGAATGGGAGAACCGCGTACTAGTATGCCCGTCCCTGGAAAGTAACCGTAAAAATGGTCTTTGCCGAGGAAAAAAAAGAGACATAAAAGTAGGCGTCCTTCAGGTCGATCGCTGCAACCTAATCCTGTGGCCGCACACATTCGAAAATGCGTTTGGCCATGCTCAGCTTGAACGGAAACGTGTGAAGGAAACCGTTCAAGACGCGCAGGTCCAGGAAAGGTCATAACCCACCGCTCTTCCTGGGTACAATGAAGTGGGGGCTGAGAAGCCGGACTTCACTTCGGCTGGAGGGGTGGTCTCGATCGTCCTACTGGACACGGGCAGTCAGCGAACTCATCCGGACACCGCACGGGTTGCAATGTGTAAGAGGGGGGTGTGGACCGAGGATAAATCGTCGGGTTTTGTTCCACACCATTAGCCTCAGGTCACCATGGCCACCAGCCAAAGTATTCCCTCACGTGTAGAAAATATATTGGGGTGTGGATGAGGGGACTCTCGCTCTGTAGAGCTCATTGAGTCTCGACCAAAACACTGCGATGGTCACGTTCGTAGAACATGACGCACCCGCGATCGCTGTCTGAGCGCAGCCCAAACACAACAAACAAGCTGCTCGTATTGAAGATTCTCGAAGATAATCAGAGAATAGACTACGGAGTGAAGAGGACCTCTTGGCTCCGAAGCAAAAACATGAACTGCATATTGCCGGCGTTCTCTTTTTATACCCATGAGGTGGGGCGGAGATGCGCCATGCAAATTCTGCAGACCCATGGCATTTCCCTTGCCATTGGCTCATTTTGTAATACTCGAAGTTGATAGGCTTCTAAGCGAAACCCCAATCGTCGTCATCCGACGGAACTGTGACAACGATGGGGAACAGAAACAACGCAACCTCAATGTCTATTTTTCAGGTCTTCCCGCTTAGGTCTCTCCAGCGCTGGAAAGCTTTTCTGATTTGAATGTGGATCCTAAAACTCTTGCATGATCATAACCCTTCTTTTTTCAGTCATATTCCTCTGACCTTAAATGTTCCTCCCCATCATGTGTGAACATTAGCCTACTGGTGATTGACTACAAGTGTGTTTTGCCACTCAGGCTATGTTTACACGGAAACGATCTGAAGCGAAAACCCAAAAGTGGCGTTGCATTATCACTTTTTATTCTGCGTTTAGACGTTATATCTGCGTGCATATGGTGACGCAAAAGTGTGTGAAATTCAATATGCACTCCAGGCGGCTAGGTGGCAATGTGAAGCACTGCCACACAACAACACCAATATCTGAGAATATTTTGTACAACTGCTGAAAAGACTCTAGTACGTTTATCAGAGCTTCTAGGGCAACTTGGAGGTCCGACATATGGAAATAATCCGACATGTTGGTTGTTATTTTCCTGTACTGGCGCATGCTGTTTAGACGGGAACGCGACGGTGGAGCGTTTTTAAGATTTCCACTCTGGAGGGTGGTTTCACTTTTTTGCGTTTTTAAGCCCCAAAAACGCCGCCGCCGTGTAAACAAAAGGCACATCTGATAAAATATTTTTACGTTTTCACCCGCGAGCGTTCTCGTGTAAACAGGGCCTCAGTCTGATCCACTTTCAACAGCATTTCTCAGAAATTGCTTATTGCACCTTTAATTTGAAAGAAGAGTCTTTTATACATTTAAAAAATCTGACAAAGAATCTTATTACATTTTCTAAATTACATTTTCCAAACCTTAACCACTCAAATGTACCTAATGTATGGGAATGTATATTGTCTATTTTATTTGATGTTTATTTAACAATTTAATTTTAAATGAAAACATATCACACTAATAAGAGTTGTATTAGATGTATTATTGGTAAAAGTATTTTCTACTCATGTAAAATGAATAGAAAATAAAACCGCTCATATATTCAGACCTCTTGAGGTGATGATCAACATTCGCTCTAGGCTAAGCTTCACTGACTGTTTTTTTGTTTTTGTTTTTGTTGAAAAAAGATATTTAGTTAGTGTTTCAGACCCTATTTTGCACCGTTTATAGAAAGTGCCTCTGGCTGTCGAGACGGGAATAAAGTCTGCTGTGTGGGATGATAAACATTCTGTTATACTCTGTTTGATGTTGTTCACCCAGTGTTTGTAGTGAAATTAAAATTGCCCCAAAATCCATCTGTCCTCTGTCAATGTCTTATGTAAGACACAGTCATACTTATGTTACGTAATTTTTCGGATATAATTATGTGGCACGTTGAAGAACAAAGCTTGTCAAAGCAGCCTCGACTATCATAATACCATGATATATAATGCTACATATAATATGACCTGTCATGAATTATGTAATGCATGTTTAGCTCTATTACTCTTGACAATCTCACTTAAATAATAGAAATAGCCACATTTAGAGTTATTATGGCACATTTACTCCATATTACTCTCCTTATATTTTTCTTCAGACAGCCTATTATGTTTGTTACTTGATCAGAAAGGGTAAATGTGGCAACACCACATACCTGTATTTTTAGACACATACCAGGTTTTCCATGTTTTTCAAGGAAGCCTTTGCTTTTCAGTGTCCTTGTGCACACAAACACACATACTGACTGCCAAGAAACACTCCTGTTTTCTTTTCAATTAAATGTTGATGCGTCTCTCTCAATAGAGGCTGTATTAGTTCCCAAGAAGGTCTGGAGTGCATATCCATTTGGCTTTAGGCATCATGGGTACATTAATATTTCCACACTTACAGTATAATACCTCAGCCCATCCCTACAACTCTAATCATTGTTTCAAAAGACATTATTCCAGTGATGGGTGGCTATTTGAAACAACATGCTCTCAAACAAAACCTATATAAGGCTTAAACCCTTTCCATTATTAAAATAAATTTACCCTTGTGTTGTTTGGGTGGGTTGTGGTGGGTTGCAGCAGCTTGAGAGTGCTAAGGGAGCATATGAACTCCCTGAAAGGGCCCAGATTACCAGAGCTGCATCAAGCTGAGTTTATCACATTGGTCTCAAGAGTACTGGCAGCGCAGTACAAGAGATTTACTGGAAGTCGGTCTCACGAGGTTCTTGTGTAGTTTTTATGTACACCATGAGCGCAGTGTGATATTACGGTGTTGAAAGGAAATTAAAATGAATAATTTGTATAGTGTTCAAGAACAAGACATCTGTCAGGATTCAGATAGGGGAGACCCATACGCAGAATGAGTAGTGGAGTGACATTAACAGGAGACAGTACAAGATGTGAGGCAAGAACAGTCCAAACAGAAGGATCAACAGGAAACAACGACAGGACAGATGAGGGTGACTGCTGGAACCAACTCCAGAGGACAACAGGTTAAAGAACTGCTGAGGATGTGACCAGGCCAGGCAGATGGTTGTGGTGAAGACAGGGCTATGGGACCATGAATAGAGATCTGGCACTTGCTGCACACAGACCCTGAACCAGTCTAACAGCCAGGCAGATGGAACCAGCAGACAGGGAATCTCAAGGAGCAGACAGGAACCAACACAACACAAGACAAGAGAGATAAAAAAAAAGAAAATAAAAAAAAAAGAACACCAGAAAACAATAAGAAACTTAATATAACTGGAGCTAACAAAGGAAAAATAAAATATATTCTATAAATGAATAATTGGAACTAGTAAACAAAGAAAGACTCCAACCTTGAAGGCAAGCTAGAGAGAATACAATATTAGTTAGCAGAAGCAAAAACAAAAGATGGACCAAAAATAAAGACTAGGACTTGATTAAAAATTAGGAACAAAGAAAATACTGAAAATAAATACAACACTAGAACTGATAGAAACACTAACTAACAAGCTGAGTGATAACACACAAAAAACTGCACATAACAAACCAGCAAAGACATGAGGTAAAGAGGCACAATATAAAGGGAACAGCATATGAGGATCAGGAGAGCCGAATTAGTGAAACGAGGACTAGACGTTGACTAAACAAGGGGGCGTGGTAACGGGAAACAAGGAGGCGGTACAAGAGGAGCACATGAGAAACACAAAGACAGAGCCACGTGCTCAAACACAAGACAAACATAGAAACATGAAACAAAGACAAAACAGACAAGGGCAGAACCCTGACAACATCAAGATGATTTATTGTAAAAAAAAAATTACATGGTTATGAATTGATTTTGAAAATATTAGAGGATTTCCAAAACATAAAAATAATACTATAAAGTGTGCTTAACAGTATGCACACACACTTGTATATCTTTGTGAATGAATGAGACATTTATATAGTGCTTTCATATTGTACACCCAAAGAGCTTTACAATCATGTAATCTCTCCTCAACCACCACCAGTGTGCAGCATCCACTTGGATGATGTAACGGCAGCCACAGTACAGCGGCGCCAGTGCGCTCACCACACACCAGCTATTGGTGGAGAGGAGAGAGAGAGCGATAGAGCTAATTCAGTGGATGGGGATCAGTAGGAGGCCATGATTGGCAAGGGCCAATGGAAGGAATTTGGCCAGGGGGTATTACACCCCTATTGTGGATTTTTTATGACCACAGAGTCAGGACCTCTGTTTAACGTCTCTTACAAAGGACAGTGCTCTTTGACAGTATAGTGTCCCCATTACTATACTGGGGCGTTAGGACCCACACAGACCACAGGGTGAGCGCCCCCTACTGGTCTCACTTAGCAGCAACCTATAGTTTTCTCAGGAGGTCTCCCATCCAGGTACAAATCAGGCTCAACCCTGCTTAGCTTCAGTGGGCAACCAGTCTTGGGCTACAGGGTGATATGGCTGCTGACCCTTGTGAGGACATTTATTGACACAATGCAATCTTTCATACCCAACCCTACCCATCACTTTTTGTGTTTGTATTGTTAAGGCTTCAAAAATATTTCTGAGCCACATTTTAGTAAGTAAACTAAATATTTACTATATTTAAAATAAACTATATTTTCAGTGTATTCATATTTGTACCTGTCTATTATTGTCTTTTTTTTAATATAGTAAAGAAAATATTTACACACACACAATGCAAACTGTCCTGAACCGTGTATCTGTGTGCTGTGAAGGAAGACATAGTCCTAAATTACAAAAGTAAAGAAGAAATAAATATCAGACATGCCATACAGGCAACTGACCTACTGTAGTAGGACGCAATTACATGGAATGGCACATTTTTCCACTCTCTAAATCGTGTTTAAAATTGCTTGTGATTCCTTTGAGGGAACATGTGACCTCAGAAAAAGGTGGACATGACCTTATGTGCACGGAAAAGGTCTTTCAGGTGAGGTTATTTTGACAGTCTGATTGTATCAAACCCATCTAATTAAACCTGCACAGTGGGAACAAGCTGATTCAGGATCAGGTTTTCTCAATCCAATTAAAGGTGTCTGTCCTGTCCTTAACCACAGAGGTGTGGTTGACATACAAGAAAGCACTTTAAAAAGCAGCAGTTTGTTTTATCTGTGAGTTTGGGCTGAGATTTGTCCAAGCAATAGAAGACAGAGGACGGAAGGGGACAGTCATTATTTTTGCTATTCAAATTGGTGCCACTAGGGGTGAACAATTCACAGCACTTTTTTATTAATTAATCATTGGAAAATGAGCTAATATGAATTAGAAATACTAGAATAGTGTTAGCATTGACAATGCTGAAATAAATTAAGGAGCCACGCACATTACATGCACAAGGAAAAAATTAAGAATGACTTCTCACTACTTATTTATTTGTTTCCTTGTTTTAAATCATGGCCACAGTTTGACTAAATAAAAATAAAGGAACAAATTAATAAAACGTGGCCACTAACTAGTCAAACCACCTGCTTTATATGAGAAAATACTGTTTTTAATGGGGAAAAACAAGGATTCCTTCTGGAAAATTGCTTTGATTGTTTATGAACTGAGTTTTAAATCCAATTTCTACTTAATTCACATTGCCGGTTGTCTGTATTTTTGATTGAAATATACTTTGAAAATATTCCTGTTATTACAATAAACCTAAAGTTTAGAACAATATACAATCATATTAGTACAATAACAGTTAATTAAAAAATATGTGCAATATGACAAGATTTATAAATAACAACCAGTGCCTCACATTTAGATCTCAAATGATGTGATTATTACCTTAATTACTTTGTTTTGATAACTGACTGATTATGTCTCAAAGATAATTATGATAAATTATTGAAAAATAACTCTTCTTCTATTTATGAACATTGAGCGGGTATTGATATTCATTTGGTAAATTATGCATACAATTTTTTTTTTTTTTCAGTAAACAGAAATTGCAGTTTGAAGTGTTTTTTTACATGCATCAGGGGTTTTATTAGCAAATTTTTTCTTTGGATGAAAATTCTCATTTAGTCATTTATTCAGACTCTCAGCTGAATTTATAAATTATAACAATTAGCATCATCGTTTGGAGAGGTGCTTAATTGTTGCGTAATTAACCCTTGGTGACAGAGACGTGTGTAGAATCAAAAGCACTGGCCCAGGGCAGCAGGAGCTGTGTGGGCCAGCAAACCAGCTGCTGTCTCTGAATGCTTGCCAACAGATCCCAGACTAAGTTCACACCCGTGTGTGAAAAATGCATGTAAAAAAAAAAAAAAAAAAACCCTGTACTGTTCTGGCCTGGGTTTCCCAAAAGCATCGTAAGCTTAAGTTGATCGTAGAACAATAACACCAGTGGTCTCTACGATCAACTTAGGCCTACGATGCTTTTGGGAAACACAGTCCTGTACAGTCAGGTGTTTAAAATGTATATTATATGAATATGGCTTAAAGGATTAGTTCACTTAAAAAAAAACTTTTGCTGATAATTTACTCACCCCCATGTCATCCAAGATGTCCATGTCTTTCTTTCTTCAGTCGAAAAGAAATTAAGGTTTTTGATGAAACCATTCCTGTATTTTTCTCCATATAATGGACTTCATTGGGTACCAAACGGTTCAAGGAAAAAATTTGAGTTTCAGTGCAGCTTACCAGACGATAAACGATACCAGACGATGAAGATGACGAAAAGGCGATAAGGGTCTTATCTAGCGAAACGATCGGTCATTTAAAAAATAAATAAAAAAGTTTACGTAATACGCAATTACGTTCAAAAGGTCACGCTTGACGTACCGAGTCACTGTTTACAAATATAAGGAAAGAGGACACATATTCAAATGTCTTTGTGTCAGTTTATCGTTTAAATGCCCATTTCGTGTGCGTATCCTGGGTATTTTAAGAAAAAGAAAATTTTCGTCAGGACAGAAGCGTGACCTTTTGAACGCAATTGCGTATTACGTGACGTAGCGAACGCGCATCACAGAACAGAGCAAGGCGAGCATTTGTGCTTATCAAACTTAAACCTTTTTATTTATTTTTTAAATGACCGATCGTTTCGCTAGATAAGACCCTTATTGATCGTCTGGTATCGTTTATCGTCTGTTAAGCTGCACTGAAACTCTCATTTTGACCTTGAACCGTTTGGTACCCAATGAAGTCCATTATATGGAGAAAAATCCTGGAATGTTTTCATCAAAAACCTTAATTTCTTTTCAACTGAAGAAAGAAAGACATGGACATCTTGGTTGACATGGGGGTGAATAAATTATCAGCAAAAGTTTTTTTTAAAGTTTGCAGGCATTTTTGTCCTCTGAGGGCCAGTTCAGCAGGTCCTGTGTACTAGCTAGGGACGTGAACATTCTGTCTGTTGTCTTAGAGAGAGAGAGAGAGAGAGAGACAGAGGGGGGTTGGGGGGTTGGAGTTCAGTTCACAAGCTGAATGTTTGCATGAGTGAATGTGAGATCTCCACACACCAGTCAAACTCTATCACATCAGTCGGGTTCCTCTGCCCTACAGAGCTAATTTGATATGAGCAATATTTACCAAACACACTGCTCTCTTCAGTCCTCTCTCTGCTCCCTGCCCGGCTGTACCGCTGGGTGCCCATCTGCAGGGTAAGAGGATAAATACACCCTGGATGCTCTCCAGTCACACCCTGCATTCGTGACTAAGAACAGATTTGGGAACCGGGCTGTAATGTCAGTGTATAAAACTGAGAACTGCTGCAATATAATACTCTGTTTGGCTGTTACACTTGTGTTGAGTTTCCATGTGATACAAATAAATGAAATTCTTATGATGTCTACACTAAATCTTCATAGAATAAGGTCTTAGCCTTGTGTTGGAGTATATGTGCCAATTAGGGGTGAGTAAATATTTTCTTTTCTATATTAAGAAAAAAGACAATAATAGACAAATATGAATACACAGAAAATATAGCTTGTGGATTTTTTTGTTGTTGTAACATACATCAACTTGATGCAACCTGAACACATCATCAGTGATGTTTACTGGGGTCACGGAGTGTCTTTCAAGCATCATACTCTCACCCAGGTGACCCAGCTGGGGTTGATTAGGCCCCAGCTTGTGTCCAGGCAGCCCTACCCCACCCATGGTACTCCTATCCTTATCCACAGCCACCTTGAGGCAACTTCTGCAGACTCCGTGATCTCCTCGATGGCCCTTCGCTTACTGGCCCCTGTGATACCCAGGATGTTGTAGGCCCTGCAGAGAGACTGGTCAGCAAACTATCTACATCCCACCTCAATGCTCACACCACGCTCGCCACGCATTGTTCCGGCACTCCTCCACTAGCTCAGCGTATTAGTTAGTTAGTTTGGTTTACTTATTTAAAAGTGGCTCCGAAATATTTTTTGAAGCCTTAAAACGTGATGGGTAGGGTTAGGGTATAGAGATTGCATTGTGTCAATAAATGTCCTCACAAAGATGTACAAGAATGTATGTGTGTGTGTGTCTGTGTTTGTGTCTGTGTGTGTGTGTGTGTGTGTGTGTGTGTGTGTTTTTCAGTTCATGGCTCAGTGATGTCACATTCTCAGAAATGCATTAGTGTCCTGTCACCTCTTCTCTCCATTTTGCCTCAAAATCTCTTCTTACCGTCTTTTGACGTGTTTTATAATGGGCTGTCAAAGCGAAAGCATCAAATCCTGTTTAATTTGCTCTTGTTTGCTAACGTAATTTTAAAGAGGAATCCGTATATCTTATTTGTTTGCATTCAATTACACGGCCTGTCACAAGCACGTCAGTGTAATGGTCCCTGAGCAAACAAACCGATGAGTTAAATTCATAGACACACACTGAAATAAAAAAAGAATGCGATTATCTGAGTGTACTGCCGGGTGTAATAAGGACTTGATGACTGTGTATACTTGCACAGACAAATCATTAGTGCCTATATCTATTGTAAATATTCCTCAGTAAAGAACAGGAAGTCCATTCTTTGCATAAATAAAATCTCAGCCTCTATTCATCACGGATTATTAGCAAAGTGATTAAAGCCTAAACAGCATAAAATCTGTGTGGGTGCAGGATCGGGAAAAACAACACATTTTGCAGGCAATGGGTGTTGCTACGACAACCATTACTTGTGACTGTTTTTTTCTTTTCTTTCAACTCTTGTTTAATCTCCTTCAGTCTTGTTCTTTCCCTTTCAGTCACCCCATCTTTCCCCTTTTCTACCGGCTTCTCTTTCAAATTCAAACTGAATGCCTTTCTTTCTCTGTTCTGGTCCATTGAGTCATGTGACTTTTTGAGTTCTCCATCGAGGCATGGAGCCTCGTGATTGGCTGGTACTGCTCCAAATCAACTCTCTACATTTATGTTGGGAACACAAACAGACCCACAGATGAACAGATGGAGATAGAGAGAGAGGGAGAGACAGACGCAGAGAGATGTAACTATTTATTGAGGTTGCACGCTGTACACAGCACTCAGCTTTTTCCTCTTATTGGCTAGCTGCTGCTGCACGTTTTTGGAAACATTAAACTGTTATCTGTGTCAAAAATGTCACTCTGTCCTTCGACTGCACATTAGCAGATCAAATGGCTCAGCTGGTTGCTTCCCTTTCAGGGCTTTTCATATCTTAGATTAACTGTCTGCACTTTGTCTCACCGCTCTTATTCTGTTCATCCTTATGTCCCGATAATTACACGATTAAAAGGTCAATATGCCCGCAGCTTACTATGACTTTTCCTAGAACATGAGAAAAATACTAACTCCTTATCAAAAGCATTGATGCTGTTTTCCCCATATAAAAGACCAGCAACTAAAATCAGTTTCTATGCTGGTCGATGCCAGTTGATCTTAACTGGTGTTAGTCTGGTGCTGATATAGTTGGCGAGGCATGGTGCTTACCCCAAAATAGATTTGTCTTTCTAATAAAGCTTTTTGGCTATTAAGATGGACCATAAGCCTGTCAAAAAGTTTGGGTACATGAGTTTGCCAAGTTGTATGCTAACTAACTATGCCAGGGGTGAAAAACTCCCTGTTTTGCACAGCCCTGCAGAATTGAGCTTCAACCCTAATTAATGTTTATGTTTAGTCATGTGACACAAATTTAACCGATATTCATGTTTATACAGGTATTGTGTATGTTATGTGCAGTTTCACACTTTTCACACAGTTGCTCTTCATATCACAGTCCAGCAAAGATGACAGAAAATTAACTCACATTTACGGTCCTGCTGCAAAACATGAGAGCAGTTGCGTTTTAGACCACACATATAATGGTGAGTGACTGCAACCTGGACGCATCGGTGAATGGTGAGATATTTTGCTAAATAAAATGATCCTGCCAAAAGAATTGTGTGAAAACTTGATTATGTCTTGGTCTGTCTATATCATCTCAGTGAGATTTTCTGAGGGTTTACGCATTTGCTGTAAGGCGAATTTAGCGTTTTCCGATGTTTCAGTGTCGATTCGAAACTTTTATAAAACGCTTGAAAATGCTAATGTGGATGGAGACTCTGAGAGCGTTTTCAAATGAAAATTCCATTTTCAAATCTATCCAGATTGATGTAGAGGTAGTGTAGCGGGTACAGGATCTCCGTATCAGCTGACTTGTAAGTGTTCCCAGCAATCTGTGGAATGGTGGAATAAACACAGGACAACAATATGCGTGTGATCAGCTCCGGTCTTGCTGGGTTATATCTTTTACTTCAAAATGTTCACATTCGAACAAACACAAATGTCCAAAACAAAATACATTGTCACAATAAATTGTTTATGTAGAATTTCACTGTTTCAGTCTCTTTCTTGCAACTACACAATGTTCTCATGAAGATCTGTCCATCAGCCAATCACTGTATTTCTCATTTACATATTCAAAATGTTGTTCAGTGTTCAATGAAAACACATATTCAAACAAGGCATTCCTGTGTATTTTCCCCATTTTAGACCACTCACATGCATTTTTAAAGTAAAATACACATTATTATTAACTGATATAATGACATTTAAACATGTTCACCTTCAATTAACTCTGTAATGCTGCATATCCAATCGCGGGTGAACATCGCGATTTCATTTTGTGATTAACCATGTAAAACTTTATCAAAACTAATCAATTTGCAATCATTAATATGCACTAACATGTATTCTTCCAACATCCATGGAGATTGACATATAAAACAATTGACTAACCTGTGGAATGGTGGAATAAACACAGGACAACAATATGCGTGTGATCAGCTCCGGTCTTGCTGGGTTATGACGAGCAACGCAGCAGACACTTCGCAACACACTGCACTCGCCCTCCACTGGTCTGGCAGAACCACCATCCACTCAATGTATTACATACAGCGACAATACCACATTCATCAATTGTGACGAACCAACAATTGGGGCATCACATTCTCCCCACCACAGAAGGTGAACCACTAAACTTTTACTTAATGTCTTTAAGCATTACTTTAATAAGTTGGAACCACAAAAGTAATTGGCACTACTCTGTATGGATCATTGACATAGCCTAACCATGTGTGTGCAGTTGTGGGTACCAATGGTAGTGACTGAATTGGTTTTGCTGCTACTGTGTTTAGTGTAGGTAATGTTTGGAGTGTGGGTTGTCCAAGATATGGGTAAGTAATTCTTTTGGCAGGTTTTCTATCTCTGAGTGACCGTCTGATTGCTCCACAGGGTTCCTGTTGCTGTGACCCTCCCCCTTGGTCCTCAGTCATCTGCTCCTCTCGTGTGTCTCCATAGTCTGGCTCCATGCCTTGTTCTGGCTCTGGATTGTCAGCAGATAGGTAAGTGTCAGGTTGTAGGTAAGTCTCACTAGACATGTACTCTGGTTCTGTTGGTACTTGTTCCAAAGTCCCTCTTGTACAAATCATTGGTGAATCATCTCCTTCCATGATGTAGGATCCATTCAATCCTTGCTGAGTCAGTATACTTTCTGATTCTTCTCTTCTAGATCTTGGATTTTCTGGAATGCTGGCCCTCCTCCAACAGTAACCTTCCTCCTCTTCAGAGCTAGATTCTCCATCTTCTCCTGCCTTCTCTTTTTGTGTCGCCTTTCTGTTCTGCTGTCCCCTTGTCTCAACACTTCCTTTTTTAGGCACTTCTTGTCTCTTTGGGTCCAGACTCTCCGGTGTTGGTAAGTCATTCACAAGCAGAAGGAGGTTTCGGTGCAGTGTTTTGATCTTGCACCCATCATTTTCAGGATGCACTTTGTATACAAAGTTGTCACCTAATTGCTCCTTTACAACGTAAATGCTAGGCTCCCAATAAGAACGCAGCTTTCCTGGACCACCTCTCTGACTCAAATTCCTTACCAGGACACGATCTCCAGGTCTTAGGATGACACAGCTGGCTTTCTGATCATAATATTCCTTATTGCGAAGACTCATCTCTTTACTGTTTTGTGCTGCAATCCTATAGGCTTCAGCCATCCGACCTGCCCAGCGTTCCGCATACCCGTGGGGGGTGGTGAATCCATCTTCCTGCACCAGCCCAAACAATAAGTCAACGGGGAGTCGTGGATGACGACCATACATAAGGTAAAACGGAGAATACCCCGTAGATTCATGTTTGGTGCAGTTGTAGGCATGGATTGCCTTCTGCAGATGTTCCCTCCAACTCTGTTTGTCCTTATCAGTTAATGTCCGCAGCATCTGGAGCAAGGTTCTGTTTAGTCTCTCTACAGGATTACCTTGGGGGTGGTATGGTGTAGTCCTGGAGCGACCAACTCCAGAGAGCTTCTGTAGGTTGTGGAAGAGATAATTTTCAAACTCACGCCCCTGATCATGATGTAATTTTGCAGGGAATCCGAAACGAGGTATGAAGTCATTGAATATTTTCTCAGCTGCGGTCTTCCCAGATTTGTTCCTGGTAGGATAGGCCTGGGCAAATCTGGTGAAGTGGTCAATCACCATAAGGATGTATTCATACCCCCCACGACTGGCCTCGAGGTGCAAGTAATCAATACATACTAACTCAAGGGGTGCGCTTGATGTGATCCCTCCCATTGGTGCACGCACATGCATTACTGGCTGTTTCTGTGTTATGCATGGACACTGGCGGGTCACATATTCTTCCACACTCCTCCTCATTCCAGGCCAGTAGAACCTCTCTCGAGTTAGCTGTAACACCTTCTCTGACCCGACATGACTCATGTGGTTATGCAGCTGCTGAAGAACCATCTGGCGATACTTTGCGGGCAATACCAGTTGTCGTCTTTGTGTTGTTATCCGATACAAGATGCTGTTTTCTAGGACCAACCGTTGCCATTCTCTTAACAGCTTCCTTGTATCGCTAGCCGCCGTGCACCGAACATCAGGGGTCAGAGTCTTACCAGCTTCCTTCAGTTTGAAAACTGGCCCAATCACCATGTCCTCCCACTGGGCTTTACTTAATTCATCAGCACTGATGGCCGGTGGGAACTGATTATGGAGTGTGACCATGTCTGGCGCAGTCAAATTTAGAGCTGCCACCCAGGCCACATCTCTATTTTTGGACATCATGTTGCCCTCCCAGGTTGCTTGGATGACAATTTGTGACAGGCCCTCAGTGCACTCACTGATGTATTGGTCCATGTCCAAGGGACAACGTGACAACAGGTCTGCATCGTTGTTGCTCTTGCCCGGTCTGTATTTGATCTCAAATCGAAAGTCCGCGAGCTCCCCCACCCAACGATAACCAGCTGCATTTAACTTTGCAGAACTCAACACATAAGTGAGAGGGTTATTATCAGTATAGATAGTAAAATACGGGGCATAGAAGAGGTAGTCGCAGAACTTTTCGCACACTGCCCACTTAAGTGCGAGAAACTCCAGCTTGCCTGAATGGAGCCTGTAGTTTTTCTCAGCAGGGGACAGTGTTCTTGAGCCATATGCGATGACCCGTAATTTTCCTTCTTGCCTCTGGTAAAGTACTGCCCCCAGTCCTTGCTCAGACGCATCTGTGTGTAATACAAACGGGGTATCAAAGTCAGGGTATGCAAGTACAGGCGGACTGGTCAGCATGTCAATGAGTGTGTCCAAGCTCTGCTGGTGCCTGTCTTCCCACACAACCGGATGTCGAGATGGCATCTGTGGACTTCTCTTCCTTTCCTTCTTACGTCCTACTTGTGGTGGAGTTTCTGATGTGCTAGCCTGAAGCAGCTCATAAATGGGTTTCGCCAACCTAGCAAAATCTTGAATGTAGCTTCGATAATAGCTCAGGAAGCCTACGAGTCGGCGGACTTCTCCAACATTTTGAGGTGTTTTGTCACGGAGAACCCTCACCGCCTCCAGATCTTTTGGATCCACTCTTACTCCATCTGCAGACACAAGACGACCAAGGTACCGGACCTCCTGCTTAAACAACTCACACTTAGCTGGCCTTAGCTTGACTCCATGCTGCCGAAGAGCTCTGAACACAACTCGCAGTTTCTCCACATGCTCTTCAAAGGATTTGGCAAAACACAGTACATCATCCAGGTAGGGCAGACAACACTCATCACGGATGGAATCTAACATCTCTTCCATACTCCGCTGAAAAGCGGCTGGGGCATTTGATAGACCAAAGGGTATCCTTACCCATTCAAATAGGCCCCAAGGGGTCACAAATGCGGTCAAGTGCCTTGACCCTTCAGCCATAAATCCCTGGTGGTAAGCCTTACCCTGGTCGAGTATGGAGAACCAACGGTAACCACCCAGGGTGTTCATGAGATCCTGGATTCGTGGCAGAGGATGGCGATCGGGCACAGTTTTCTTGTTAAGCTGTCGGTAGTCAATACACAAACGTAGTGTACCATCTTTTTTTCGGACACACACTACCGGGGCAGCATAGGGTGATCGGGATTTTACGATCCAACCCTTGGCAAGCAAGTCCTGAACATACTCTTTTACTTCCTTCAAAAGAGGCTTGGGTATAGATGTGTAGGCCTTTTGCACTGGGATATCGTCCTTCACGTTCAGAGTCATCTGTAGACTGGGGATGTTCCCAATGTCATTTTCATCATGGGCAAACACAGCAGACTCTTCATAAAGTAGTTGTTTCACAACTGCTTGACTGCTTGATTTCAAATTACTCAAATCTACGGGAGGATGCCACAGTGTGCCACTGTCATCCGGCTGCACTGGCTGAGATGAAACCATTTCCCGTGAGCTGCTTGATTCAACTTGATCAGTCTGGATAATCTTGCTAATGGTCGCTATTTCCCCAAGTATAGCTCTTTTTGGAATGGTCACGTCATGCTTAGTGTGATTTCCAACTGGAACTTTTATATATGACTGCCCACCTTTGTGAATCTCAATCAGTCCTTCTCCAAGGTCGAGATGTCCTACAGTTGAGACCTCATCACTTGGCTCAAACAGAACTGCAGGGTCGGAAGTGTTGAAGTTATAAGGCACCCTACATTTCACATTAGCGACCTGGCCAGGACGAATAGTGAAACTCCGGGGTCCTACCCTCACCCGAGCTGTGTCTGCATATACTTTGTCTGCACGAATGAAGCCAACTGACACCTCAACCGGATCATCTTGGGTACTTCCAGTGTTACTCATAAGGGAATGCAGGGTAGTAAGAATATCTGTACTATCTTTTGGCCCTGTAATTAACTCTGAGATCACATTAAACCCCAAAAGAGGCCTCTCCAACTGCAGCTGACTAACCAGAAAGGGAACTTGGATGGAGTAACGAGTCCCGTCATGTCCAGGTAAGCTTACTGTTGCTTCAACCCACCCACTAAATGGAATTACATCCCCACTGATGGCGAATACCTCCAGACCAGCACTGGGTCCCACTATTTCAGATAAGGGGCGAACGTCATGTGTTGGTAGGTACTTTTCCCTCCAGTTCTGATCGATAATGCTAACCTGTGCTCCAGTGTCCAGAAGCATGCTCATTTTATGGCCCCCAATTTCCCCTTCCAGTAGACACTTCTTCCCGACAAACTGAACAATCTTTTCTTCTGAGTTCTGAGGCTGTCTTGTGTATGGTTCCCTTGCAGTGCTGCCTCTGTGATTCCACGCCCCAACATTAACTGTATAGTTACGGCAGGGTGACCCTGGTTTGGTGACTGCAGTCTGTGGTGTGCTCTTTAGTCTGGTGCTGGGTGCTGGTCTGTTTTGTCTGTTTAGGCAGCCAACAGCCCTGTGACCCTCTTCACCACACAAAAAACAGTGATTGCATGTCTCTACTTTCCCGTGCTTAGTACAGTTGGGACAACCTAGTCTTCTCCTCTTTTCAGGTGCTTTAGCCGTGCACTGACACTGCTGTTCTGTCATTTTTGTCTGCTGCAGTGAATTGACAACATTCGTCAGCGCTTCCACTTGGGTTATTAGTTTGCAAATCTCTTTATCAGTATGTTCTGTAGTGACAGCTGCTGCCTTAATTCCTGGATCTTCTTCGATCTGAGCACTACGAGCATGATTTACTTTATGTCGTGGCAGTGACTGCAGTCGTCGCTGTCTTTCCTCTTCCTCACTTGTAACCTTTACAAGCTGTCTGAGAAGCTTGTCATCAGTTACGTATCCGGCAGCGACAAGTTGTTTAAACTCACGACGAATCTCACTGTACTTGGGCCCCAGACCCTGGCAAACTGTATGGAGAAACACTTCTTGAATGGTCTTGGCATCATACTTTATATCAGCTGTGCTGTGCTTAGAAGCAAACTGGATCTTTTGTTTAAGGCCAATGACGCGATAAAGAAATTGCTGTGGATTTTCGTTTTCTCCTTGGCGTGCACACATCAAATTTTGAAACAGCTCAGTGCTACTCTTATCACCTAAGTGAGACTGTAATAGTCTTCTTAACTCTTGTACTGTCAAATCCTCTTTTTCCATTAACATCTCCTTGAAATGGCCAGGTTTAGTGATTTTCAGGACCCCTCTAATAATTTCACTCTCGCTAAAATGTTCTTGTAGGCCCTCGTCAATTTGTCGACATAGACTGTTAAAGCTGATCTCAGAAGTGGAGTCACCAATCTGACCTCCATGGACTTTAAACTCTCTCCGTGAGATATATGGGAGTTCTCTCCTGAACACTTGGTCATCGGTATTGGGAGGGGAAGGGTAAGTCTGAAAAGGAGGCTGGAAAGAGCTGGGCTGTGGAGGTATAGTGTAAGGACCCTTAGCTTGAATCTTTCGGCCAAGCTCCTCGTACATTTTCAACATCTGCTGATATTCAGTGTCTCCAGCATATGTGTATGGGTGGGTGTGACTAGTATTTGTGTTTGTGTCAGATGCTGTGTGATCAGAATGAACCTGAGCTTGAGCTGTACTTGTGACATGTGTTGTGTCTTTTTGTGTGGCTATGTGCTGGGACTGAGTAATTTGTGTAATTTTGTCTCTTAAATCAAGTAATACAGCCATCCCCTCATCTTCCCTTCTCAACAGGCTTTTACCACACAAAAACCCACTAACAAAATCAAAACAACCCTCTTCATCCCCCAGTTCTACTTGTGATTCTTCCCTCTCGTCAATTTGTTCGATGTGTTTAGCGATAAAGAAGAGTTCATCAGCAGACAGTTCACAGAGTGCTTTCCTGATTTCTCTCACCAGGCTTCTTCTCTCGTTTGACATCGTACTGACAATACCACATTCATCAATTGTGACGAACCAACAATTGGGGCATCACAGTAGCCTAAGGAAAAGTATTGTAAGGGTGGTTTCACTACAGTGGTTCAGGCTGTAGGATTGCCAAATGACTAAAGAAACGAGATGGTATAAAATTGTACATTTCTTGTCTATTACCACCCACTGCTACTTATACCAACAATGGAAATAAGCGTATAGTTATAATGGCAAAATATGTGTGAGAGTGTTTTGCTATTATCGTGCTGATATTGTATTGAAATAGGCAGCACTTCATAGTTAAAGCTGCCGTCGGCAACTCTGGCTGATTGAGTGGACTTAGGGAAAAATGTGAATGTTTACAACTCTCATGCCCCTCCCCCACTATCAACGAATACCCTCCCACCGAGTTCGTGCTCGTCAGTGCGCCATCACTCTTCGCTACTGCGCGAACTTCAGGCGTGTGCATGTGATTGACGTGTGCATGCATTGACAGTCATATCTCACACCCCCCTGCGCTGATTGGACACTGATTGGATTTTTGCAAAACAAATAACACGCTACAGGTGGAGTTAGAAGCTCGGGATTTTTCTAAAACCACTTTATTTATGTTGTTCTGTCAGAATATAGTGTAGAATTCGCTGAATATGATATATAAAAAAAGTTGCCGACGGCAGCTTTAATACCGAATCAAAACTAGTTAGCACATCATTTGTAATTGAAAGCAATATCTGGTTAGGGTTAAATTTTAAAAATAGTTACAAAATGTATGTAAAATCTTACCTGAGGGATAGAAAGAGAGGGAGAGAGAGAGAAAGAGAGAGAGAGAGAGAGAGAGTGAGAGAGTGAGTGAGTTCTGTAGTAGTGTAACAGCACAGCGCTGTTGTACGTCACATGTATAGGCTCACTATTGGCCGACGTTGGTCATGTGTGTGATGTACAACACAGAAGCGCTGAGCTGTTACACTACGTGAACTCACTCGAGGCACACAGAGAAGAAAATTAATAGTTGAATAAAGTCGTTATTTTTGTTTTGTTTTTGCGCACAAAAAGTATTCTCGTTGCTTGATAAACTTAAGATTGAGCCACTGTAGTCACTTGGACTATTTTAAAGATGTCTTTAATAACTTTTCAGGACCGGCAAGTTTCAATCTCATAGAAGCCTATGGAGGAGTGTTCCATTTCTCAGATTTAATCAAAAATATCTTAATTTGTGTTCCGAAGATGAACAAAAGTCTTACGGGGTTGGAACAACATGAGGGTGAGTAATTACTGACAGAATTTTAATTTCTGTGTGACCTAACCCTTTAAGATTAATAGTGTTGTGGAGTTTTTCAATGACAAATTCTTAACATTTTGCCTTTTATTCTCTCCAGTCCTGAGTATTTGTCAATGTCCTTGTATCTTTGTACAGCAGTGCATCAGACTGATATAATGCAGTGAGTGAGTTGGTGGAGCGCCTTTTTAGTGAGCTCTGGAGACCTTGAACACTCTGGCCCCTATAGGCCTCCTTAATTGATTTCCCTCAGCACTTTTCATGCTTGAACGCTTCTCTCGGGGAGGGACCTTTTTATACTTACAGATAAATACTTAGCTAACCAGAAAAAAACCTGATGTCAATTTTTTACTTTCCTGGCAAGAAATGAAACGAGAAACACAGGTCATTATCAGGTCTATTTGCTGGGTGTTTATGGTTGCCACACTGCATTTAGATAACATGATTACACTGGGTGGGATGAGATTGAATAAGACAGTCTCATAAAGTATACAACTGGTCTGCAAACAGAAATCAAATCAGTTATTTTTTATTTTTTGCAATCACCTTCAAATCAAATAAACAAATGGAAAACACAATTAAATCTGGCATTTACATCCATTGACCAGTCGCCAACTTAAATAAAGCTATCAATTACTACAGCTTGATGCGTAGCTCCATCATGAACTATCACGTTAGATTAAATTATTTCATTAAAACCTGAGAAATGTTCAGTATAAAATATTCAGGTCATTCTCTTGTGTTCAACAGAATGTTTAATTTCGGTAAAGAAAAAATTAATGATCATTATTATTTCGTATACTATAATGGAGCATCTCAGGGGAGTGAAAAAATCACTTCAATGCATTCATAATGAGCACATAATTAATGTTTTAATGTAATGAGTAACCAACATATGTGTAATATTCATGCTGTTTGCACTTTGTTCCTATTCATCAGCTTGTTTAGGTCTAGCCTTTGATAGCCTTCATATTCTAAATAGTCTTTTGTCATTTGGTGATAATGTTAGAGCAAATGCTGAGAAATCACTGTCATACATCACACAATAATCTAATGCTCTCCATTGTCCTCAAAATAACCTTTTACATTAATGAGGCACATACATTTGAATGACTTTCTGGCCCCCCATGGACTAATGTCATGCAATGCAAATTTTAAAGTGCAAAGTACACATTTTTATTAGCCAGTATAGGCACATACTGCAACTTCAGTCTGAAGGTGAAAAATACTTCCAGGATACCTTCTTGATGACAACTTGAATTAAATGGGGGTGGTGTGTGGGTTATCTAGATGAAATCTGAATCAGAGGCGACGGAGTTGAATAGAGTGTGTGGTGAGATTGACAAGCCTGTGACCATGAGGCTCTGTGTATCCACAGAATATTATGTTTCACAATCAAGATTTCTTGCTGTGGTTGAATCACCACAGTCCTTGTCTTTCTGCACACCTACACCTCACATTCCCATCCACACAGAGAGAAAACAAATCTGTTGTGTTTAGGGCGGTAAAATTGGCATGTTAATATGCGGCTGATAATAATAATAAATAAAAACATAATGCATTAAACAAATAAATGCAATCAATCATGCGCTCTGATTCATGGGTAATTTAGGTAGTGAAAGGATTTCAAGAGCAATTCAAGCCTGAAGTACCACATTCATGTTAATATAGGGGGTGGTTATTTTTGCTAAATAAACCCATGTCATCCAAGATGTCCATGTTTTTCTTTCTTCAGTCGAAAAGAATTAAAGGTTTTTGATGAAAACATTTCAGGATTTTTCTGCATATAATGGACTTCACGGGACCCAAACGGTTCAAGGTCCAAATGACCGTTTCAGTGCAGCTTCAAAAGGCTTTAAACGATACCCAGTGGCGGTTCAACATTGAATTACACCCTGGGCGAGACCCCCTTCGAGCGCAATAAAATCACATAGCTATCACTCCTTTAAAAAACACAGTTAAGAGAATCCAGTTAATTAACTATTGCTATATTAATCTAACTTTCAGGGAGGAACCATTAGCTCATTGTTGCTTACTGCCTCGAATGCATGGCACACTTTTAGTTATGACTTTTTAAACTTTGTCACGAAATAGAGTTTTTAAAAGTGAAAGTGTCCGAGAACTAATTAACACAATACTTAAATCTCTTAAATAATGTCTCAAATCTCTCATATTAACAACTATCCAAACTGTTTTAGACCTAAAATAGCTTTTAAGCCTATGTCACCCTTGAATGTCAGAGAAAAGGACAGAATCAGAGATTATTTTTTTAATAGAAAACTGTACTTGGCATATTATAGGCTACTGTAAAAACACATAATTATAGTAGTTGATCATAACTAGAGATGAAATGGTATGAACATTTAATTTCATGAATATAGTGACCAAAATTATCACGGTTAAACACAGAATCTTGTTCAAAATGTAGGCCTACTAATACACAATGAAATCAATTCACAAAGTTAATAACATTAAAGATGATGGCCAGATTTTAAAGGAGTGTATTTTATGTTATGTACTAACATGTACACGTTCAAATAAAGTTTTGACAAAAAAAGGTTTTATAAAAAGATAAACCTCACATATTTCAGCCTTTAAATCCTTTTTATAAAAAGATAAATTACTGACGTTCACAATGCACAGTAGCTTATCTTTTATTATAGTAAAATTCGGTCCGATTTTCCCATGGCCTCTGTCGTTGCCATTCAACCATCGCGCTCTCCACAACGAAACAAATAAGTTTTAGTAGGTAATGTTAATGGATTTCCACCACAGAAAACGCTGTAGCTCGATCTGCTACAAGATTTATTTACGGAAAAGAGAAAAACACACGTGTTTGGGTGCACCCCCATACTAAAAAGTTACATTTCTTAGTTTCATCCCCCTGGAAAAAAATGAGCGCGTCGCTTCAGTTATGAGCGTGCTTCCCGTGCGCATAAATTTGAAACAACGAACTCGAGCGCGCAAAAGACGCGATATGTGAACCGCCCTTTGGTGAGCTACGTCCAATCAGGAGACCCCCTGGTCCTGGACACAGCTTCTGTGCACGGCAGCAAGCAGAGGCGCCATGCCAATAATTGAATTGAAATTATAGAAAATAGAAAACCGCTTCGCAACGCAGAGGATTTTTTTTTTAACTGCTCGTGCCGCCCCCATGTGACATGAAGAAATGCCGCCCCGTGCCTAAAACCGCTACTGACGATACCAGATGATGAATAAGGGTCTTATCTAGCGAAACGATTTGTCATTTCAAAAATAAATAAAAAAGAAAATTTTCGTCAGGACAGAAGCGTGACCTTTTCAACGTAATTGTGTATTAAGTGACGTCACGAACGCGCATCACAGAACAGAGCAAGGCGAGCATTTGTGCTTATAAAACAAAAACTTTTAAATGTATTTTTTTAATGACCGATCGTTTTGCTAGATAAGACCCTTATTCATCGTCTGGTATCGTTTAAAGCCATTTGAAGCTGCACTGAAACTGTCATTTGGACCTTGAACCGTTTCGGTTCCATCGATGTCCATTATGTGGAGAAAAATCCTGGAATCTTTTCATCAAAAACCTTAATTTCTTTTCGACTGAAGAAAGAAAGACATGGACATCTTGGATGACATGAGGGTGAGTAAATTATCAGCAAAAGTTTTTTTTAAAAGTGAACTAATCCTTTAATCTAAACCATGTCTGTGAAACCGGGCCTTAGTAAACTGTGTTTTAGATTGTATATTATACAACACATACTGTTTTTCGACTACTATAATGAGGGAAGCATGCGATTTCGGATACAGCTTTGAATTATAGATGACGTGCTATTCACGTATTCACTTATGATAAAAAATAAGAAATGAGACTTTAAATTCTTTACAATTCCCATCCATATTCAAGACTCTTGCAAGGGTCCTGATCACCCTTTCAGGGTTAATTTTGCAATAATGACCATCTGACTTTATGTTATTCTATACTTATATTAAGCATGCAAATTTCACAAAGATCTGGATGGTAGAGCTTGTTCTTTTATGAAGGTCATAGCAGAGGACACATAATCTGACAGGAAGACAGCGAGATGCCTCAGTGGACTGCACAGAGACGGGAAGTCACTGTCTATCACGCCTCACCCCCACCTCTGTCTCAATTAGGGTCACGGGATCAATCTGATTCTGACATTTCCCTGCTGCCACAGAAAGCATTTAAAAAAAATGTGGGATGTATGAGTCTAATCCTTAAAGTATCCTTTCTAACAGTTATGTAGGGCAGACAAAAATACAAGGGAGAACACTCACCATAAATCTGTTTAATTGACTGAACTTTACTTGCTCAGAGACGAGGTTGATGAATTGTTGTCCGCACTCTCCTCTGCTCATTTGCTATATTTGAGTCTGAAATGGCTCAGATCTTCTGGTTCTTGCTTACCTGTCATCACAATGCTCAGTAGACAGACACTTTAGAGTCCCATTTATGTAATGGAGGCTGAGGCAAGTTGTTACACTGGGAATTTATCACAAGAGCTATGTCTCAGGAATTATTCAGTAACACTTTACAATAAGGTTTCCTTTATTAACATTAGTTTTGTATGTTTGTTTCACAAGATGAAGATGGAGGAAGACAAAGGTACTCAGTGATTTTAATAAAACAATAAACAACAGACAAAATGTGTAACAGGGGTTGACACACACACAACAAGCAAACATCGACTGACAACTGAAAGGTGACACAGAGCAACTTAAAAATACAGTGATGATGAGATGATAACGAATAGGTGTGATGATCTGATGAGTGTCCATGACAACTGATTACTAGCGGGAAGTGTGTCAGTTTGTATGTAATAAATGATGATGATTTATTTATTTATTATTTTAATTGTCCTCCAAATTAAAATTCCAAAAGCATCTTATAATTTTTTTTATAGCTGAATATAGCTTACAGCTTATATAGCCTATATATACATTCATAAATGTCATGTTGAGTCATATTTTAAAAGCAGCAAGCTGTCACATGATTTAATTGTAATTTTATACAATATATTATATTTTCAAATAAATTTATTAATTACAATTTCTGATTTTTAATGTCAGGTATTTTTGTGTTGCATTTAATTTCCTTTGCTGTTTCATGAATTGTTTTTTCAGTCATATTTTTATTTATTTTTTTAACAAAGTTTTACAGTTTGAATATTGCTAACAACTGTAACTGGCTATTTAAAGGCATGTTTGCATTTGTGACTTAGTTCCTTTTGGAATCACAAGTGTTCAGCTGAACCCATATTGAAAATATTCAAAGAAGTGAAAAAAAAGTACAAAACTGTCCTTGGCTTCCTCTGCAAAAGCTAAAGTAACATCTGTTCAGGGCTGTTTATGCAGTGCGATTTGTGTTTTGCCACCTCAGCTACACTGGGGGTCACAGCAACATGGGACGTTTTGGATCAGTCAACTACCCTCTGGCTAAACTCACCCCTGCCCTATACAAATCCCACAACTGCTTGTGGTACAGCAATGGCGTCGCTCCCAGACCCAATACAAACACTCACAACCTTTGCATTGCATCTCCTCAATGTAAAAGTGAGTGTTTGCCCAGTGTAAAACATATTAACTATTGTTTTTTTTTTAATCCATCTGTATAAAGAGGATTTACATTTGTTAGGATAATGACAATTATAAAGTTTCTGCACATATTTGGATCTGACATTAATGCCATGGAAATTTGTTTAACCTTTACTTAACAAACCAGGTAATTTAAAACTGATTTCTTAGGGCTTGTGTGGAAAATAAATCTGTTTGATATTATAAGAGACACACACAATCCATAATTTGAATGTATGTTTTGTAATTTCCTGTATAGGTCTTATCATGGCTGGTAATCTCTTTCTGTTTTAGTGTGTCTGAGTGTGTCTGACACCATAGTGTGCGCAAAGAACTGAGCATGGCAAAGTAAATCCAGTGACATTTTGCATTTCTCACAATATGGAGATGAATGGGGATCTTGTAATTGTGGCTTCATTTTGCTCAGTATGCTATCTCAAAGTTGTATTGTTTTCACTTTATTATTTGCATTCAGAATAGTTTTGCCCTTGCTGTCCATGACCCTATCAGAACAGTATAGGCTACCCCCGACTGTAAATTTAGGTCTGGGTCTCAGCGCTAGATTATGATAAACATTTTGTAAGCTTTATATTCTAATCGCTGAACACATGCAGGCACACTTTTGGCAGATGTCTAACGTCATTGCGTTATTCAGCCTGAGGGTGGTGCTATAATAATGATTGACAGGCACACATAATGCTATCTTAGAATTGCTTTAATGTAGTATTTATTGTTTCCGAATGTTGTTTTAGAATGTTACAAATTGTGGAGGAATTCTGATGAGGAATATGTCATTTCTATTCTCAGAACAAACATACAACAAACACAACAGAATAAGGCTATAAAGGCTATTCAGTTTAGCACGTTTAAACTTTAATTAACAGACATGCCAACTACTGACCTGATGCAGAATAATATACACAGCTGAAGCTGACTGATTTTGTCTTGGTCTGGAGCGAGGTTTATAAAAGGTAATGTGAAAATAGGTGGGGCAGTAGTAAATACATACATTATGTATGTTTGGTATACAGAATGCAACTGGTACTACGTTTTAACTGTCAGTGCGTACTAAAGATCTCTATAATATCTCTTTTAACTAACCAAACTAAGGTGTCAAGACATAAGGTGTCAAGATGGTTAGCATGGGCCTGTTAGCTTCTGCTAGTAGCCTATGTCTACACCGGCTGCAAAAGGCACATTTTTCCATTGACGACCATTCAAACATATTCATGTTGTCTGATAAAATATATACCAGAACATTCATTATACAGTATGTTATACCAGGGCGGCAGTGCCCAACATTTTTGGGAGAAACTGTAAAATTTATATTTGTCTTAAAAATTTCACCATCTGTTGCTTGACATCGTTTTACTGTGATTAGTCACATGACATTTACAGCTCAGGTGAATGGCAAAAAACAAACAAAAAAAAAACCAACAAGCTGCAAACCTGAGCACCAACAGGCAAATTTGGCAGATTTGAAATAATTTACTTTCTGGAGGTTCTGCGTCAGCTAAGCAACTGCCATTGAGATGAATCGGAATGCTAACGGATAACTTTCTCCTGGTTGACCTTCCTGGTAAAATGCTGCCGGCTCACTTTAATTTCCCTCTTCCTGTATTTTAGAGAGCACCATTAGTCACTGGTTATGTTGCATGAAAAGTCATTACAAGGATTTCATGATTATTAGTCACTGAGACTAATTTGATGTTCATGTAAATGTGAACATCATATAGCTCTCTCTGTCTAGCGACACTTCTTCTGCACTGAGCTCAGACGTCCAGCTCTTTACAGAGGAATCAGGACGCAGCTAGAATTAGATCAGTGGCCCCATGGGTAACACTGTGAGAAAGAACCCGCTGTCCTCTATTGCCTGACGCTGTCTTTCTGTGTGTCCTCTCAAAGACCTGCGTGCCAGCCATGCTCAGAATATCGAAGTCTTTTGCTACAGCGACTTTCTAGTGCTAAGATTCACCTCACAGTCATTTTAAATCAATGCTTCTAACCTCCTAAATTTGTTTCATCAGGACTTGCAGTCAGAATCAATATAATGTTCATTGATTCAATATAATGTTTCATTTCTTTTTTAAAGGAAATAAACCATGGTTTTAGCAGGAAAATCAGTAAAAGAATACGATTTATAATACAAACATGGCTGTTTGTTTTTATGATTTTACAAGAGACCAACAAATAGGCTAAAGGTTTTTACATAGCAAACAACTAACTATTCTCAACAATAAAATAACAAACACTGCAAAAAAGGTAGCCTATGTAAAAATCCTTCCCCAAACGACCTTCTTTTTCCACATGACGTCACTGAGACATCACATGGCTATTGGATATACCAATGGCCAAATAGAGTGCCGAAGTTATGACGCCACTTTGTTGGCCAAAACGCGAAAGTGAGTTAGCATTTAGCACTTCCGGTTCCCTTGCCCTTAAGTCTATGGGTTTTTTTAATGGGTTTTTGCTAAATCGCCTGAAATAAGGTCTGTGGTTAACAAAGCCTCTAAATATTTTCACATTTTGATCTATGACATAAAACACACTAGTTATAACCTGCTTGTGATTTTTTTAAACTTTTTACCGTTATCATTGTATATCTAACGGCTTAATTTAGGCTTCAAAATGTATACATTTTGGATTAACTTGTAAAGATTATCTTGATTGACAAAACGTGTAAGGGTCACAACTCTTTGTTGAACACAGATCTTATTTTGTGCGATTTTTCCAAAAGTCTATGGGGAAAATGCAGGGAACCCATGCGCCGCTAGCTCCCGAGTTGTCCTACAAAGTGACGTCATAACTTCGGCACTCTATACCTATGCAACGGCCCAGGGCTCCATCGATTTACCAAGCCAATTTCAGTAAGCTTCGACTTATATGATTCTGGCATGACTCATTCATGCCTTGACCCCTAAAACTCTGCTGTTTTTATTGATATTTTTACTGATAAATCCGTCTGATAAGGTATAGATTACCGCACTCAGAAATATTTCAATTAGGCTAATCTACGTATCCTGTATTTTTCTGCATGATGCACGATTTGCGAGTGAATAGCTCGGTTGGGTAATTTTTTTATAAAGTATCTTAAAATCAAACAGATTAGGCTACTCATGACACGCAATTAAACGTTTGTTGCAATTGTTTTCATTTAGTGAATTTCATTTAAAGTAGAGCATGGGGGAAGTGAATATTTTCTTGAAGTCAATTGAAACAAACACGCATAAAGGCATCTCGTCATCGCTCGTCAGTGATAAGGACTTTACTGAATCCATCATTGTATGGGAAGCTGGTAAACAAGCTTATTGTAAAGGAGGTTTGCCTAATGTGCTGATTAGGTGATTGTGCTCGCCCCAGGGTGTCAATCAAAACACATCACAGGATTCAGAATCTTCTCATTTTACTGTGTATTAACAAGTATACGTGTGTGGTCTGAAATGAACAAATGAATAACATTACAATAAGTAATTACAGTATTCATACATAAGAATAAGAATATACATGTCATTCTACATCCAATACAATTATCAGGGTGTAGACTGCACTACCGAAATTAACTGCTAGATGTCGCATGAAGCGCATATAATGAGGATCGCGAATTCTCCGTGTCTCTGAGAAAACACTGAGTCATTATTTATCGGCATGGTTACGAAAATATGACGAATACTATTAACTTGACAATCATTAAAGTGTTAACATTGCACTAAGTAATCACAAACTAAGTATACAGAAATAAATACTTCAGTAACTTAAATAACTTTGTATCTGTTATATATTATGACGGTCCGACTATGACGTGAGGCTAGTATCGTTAAGGCAATAAACAGCTCGATAATTTACATCAACCAAACAGTAATGTGGCAGATAACTATTACTAAAGCACAATTAAGTAAATAGACTTACATTTTATCATGAACGCACACACAGAAGATAAACACTGAAGGTTAAGATCCAGAAAGATATGATG
The DNA here is from genome assembly GCA_031834385.1 of Semotilus atromaculatus. Lineage (NCBI taxonomy): Eukaryota > Metazoa > Chordata > Actinopteri > Cypriniformes > Leuciscidae > Semotilus > Semotilus atromaculatus. The sequence continues at coordinate 32,227,616 of JAULUF010000022.1, forward strand.
CCCGTTCTTCTCTTGACTCCACTTGCTAGCTATTCAGGAAGTTTCTAACTCGCCACCTAGCGTCATTTCTGCGTCACCAATAAGTTCGACGCTGATTGGTCAAATCTCCTTAACATCGCCGCCCCCAAATATGCAGGGCATATTTGCTCCTGACTCTAAGTTACTAAGTGTCAGTAATCTCTGGTAAAGGAATGAGACGGGCAACAGGCCGCGTATATAACCTGCCTTTAACGTTGATTTCTACAGATCTTATATGTCCATCCGCCCCAGGGAATGTCCTGACTACTCTCCCAATTAACCAGAGGGCATGGGGTAGCTGAGGATCAACCAACATTGCAACAGATCCGACTGTAATGGGTTTAGTGTCTGCATGCCATTTCTGTCGTAACTGGAGGTTAGGCAAGTAGTTTCTCATAAAGCTTGACCAGAAATGATCAGTGAGGACTTGGCTCTGTCTCCATCTACGTTGTCCTATGAGCTCAGTAGCGGGGTACATCACTTGAGGTAGAGAGCTGTCTGGCCGCCCCATGAGCAGGAGATTTGGGGTGACTGGATCCAGGTCAGCTACATTGGAGGAGACATATCCTAGGGGCTTGCTATTGAGAATTCCCTCTATCTCAATAAGCACTGTTTGAAGCACTTCCTCTGTCACTGTTTGTGAACCTACTACTGTACGGAGGGCATTTTTGAGGGATCGGATTTCTCTCTCCCAGATGCCACCAAAGTGGGGAGCACTAGGAGGGTTGAAGAGGAAGGTGATTTTTTGTTTGGCAAGATGTTGTTGAAGCTCTGGGCTACAGTTTGTTAAAGCTTCTCTTAATTCTCTCTCTCCACCGTGGAAATTGGTGCCATGGTCAGAAAGCAGTTCAGATGGGGTGCCTCGACGTGCAATAAATCTCCTCATAGACATAAGGAAAGAATCTGTGTCTACAGATGTGAGGAGCTCAATGTGTACACATCGAGTGGTCAAACACTTGAATATTATACCCCATCTTTTTTCACAGCGTCGTCCTACTTTTATTTGGAAGGGACCAAAGCAGTCCATCCCAGTGCTATAGAAAGGAGGTTTCTGAAGTCTTAGACGGGCTGGGGGTAGATCAGCCATTTTAGGGACCTCAGCTTTGGCCTTCCACTTGCGACATTCTATGCAGCTGGAATTTGCGAATTGCCTCACGACCTCTTAGTATCCACACATTTCTCCTCATTTCGGCAAATACCCGTTCTGTTCCTGGGTGACAGAGCTTACTGTCATAGTCCTGTATGAGCAGTTTGGTTGCTGGATGGTGAGGCTCCAGAACTATGGGGTGAATTGTCTGGAGTTCTAGACCTTCAGCACGACGTAGACGTCCTCCAACGCGTATAAGCTGACTGGCTTCATCAAACTCTGGTGATAAAGTGAGTAAACGGCTCGTAGTGGATACGGGCTTACCAGCTTTCAAACGTTCATACTCCTCTGAGAAACTGTCACGTTGGATATTCTGGAAGATAAGGCATTCTGCCTTTACATAGTCATTAGCCGTAGCTGGACTAGATTGGTTTGGGTCACTTTGACTGTGCTGGACTGTGGCTTCAACAAGGTCCTTCCATGTACTGTACTCGCTGAGGTTCGAGGGGTTTGATACTCTGGTGACACCGCAGAAAACACTCTTTTTCTTTTCCATTTCATCCTCAGGAGGTTGAAGGACTGGCATAGCTGGCCACTCTGATTCAGCCTGTAGTAAGAATGGTGGGCCTTGACTCCATCTGTTTGGTGACGCAAGTTCTTTTAGGCTGCGGCCCCTTGTGAGGTCATCTGCAGGGTTTCGTAGAGAATCTACGTATCGCCATTCATGTTGATCCGCAAGGTCTTGGATTTCTGAAATCCTAGTCCCTACGAAGACTTTAAAGCTACAAGACTCTGATTTCAACCAGGAAAGGACTGTGGTGGAGTCAGACCACAAGACCACTTGGCTTATTTCGATGGTAAGTTCAGTTTCTAGTAGCTTTGCCATTTGAGCACCACTAAGCGCTGCACACAGCTCTAGTCTAGGGATAGTTTGCTTCCGTTTGGGGGCAACTTTGGATCTAGCAATCAGGAATGCAAGCTGAATTCGGCCTTCTTTGTCCTCAGTTCTCAGGTATGACACAGAGCCGTATGCCTGTTCTGAGGCATCACAGAAGATATGAATTTGCCTTGTAACATTGAGATGGTCCATATCTGCTGAGACATAGCACCTTGGAATGGTAACTTCAGAAAGGCAGGGAAGCTCGTTCTCCCACCTGTTCCAGGCTTTCAGTCGGTCTGTTGGCAACATGGGGTCATCCCAATCTCTTTGTTTGTTCCACAGCTGTTGGATCAGGATTTTTGCACGGGTGGTGAAAGGGAGAATGAATCCCAGAGGATCATACTGGCTTGCTGTCACTTTATAAATGTGGTGCATAGTGGGTGTGGTTTCTGGCACTGGGCGGTGTTTAAATCCAAGGACATCTGAGTCATAGTTCCATCTCAATCCAAGAGTGGATTCTTGTGGTTCAACTTTGTCATGTGACAGCCAAAGCTCAATACTGTCTGAACGAGCCTCTTTAGGTAGGTGATCAATGACATTTGGCATGTTGGCAGCCCATTGACGGATCTCAAAGCCACCACTGGCAAGAAGTTCTCGTAACCCATCCACTAATTGTTTGGCCTCATCTGGGAACATTACGCTCTTTAGGCAGTTGTCTACGTAAAAGTTCCCTTCAACCGCTGATCTGAGGGTGTCATTTGGCTTGGTATTATCTACAGCATGACGCTGTAAGGCATAGATGGCACAGCAAGGGCTGCAAGTTGTGCCAAAGGGAAGCACTTGCCACTCATAAATGCTGGGGGGGATATTTGTTTCAAGGTCACGCCAGACAAAGCGGAGTAGGTTTCCGTCTTCAGGCAGTAGGCGGATCTGATGAAACATACCCTTTATGTCTCCACTCACTGCGACAGTATGCTCCCTGAAACGCAACAGAACCCCCAAAAGGGAAGGGCCTAGTGCAGGTCCGGCAAGGAGGTAGTTGTTGAGGTTTTGGCCCTTGTATTCAAAGGAGCAGTTGAACACTACTCTGTTTTTTCCGTTATGGTGAACCATGTGATGGGGAATAAACCATGATTCCTCCTCAGTAGTAACAGAGTCTGGTTTAAGTTTAACCACATAATTGCTTTCCTCCAGCCTTTTGATCTCTTCTTTGTATGCAGATGCCTTTACAGGGTCTTTAGTTAGCCGCCGTTCTGTGTTTCTCAGGTTGGGCATGACAGAGTCTTTGGAGGCATTGAGGTGAGGCATGTCAGCTTTGCGCAACAGGGGTGTGGCATAGCGCATCACTCCATCTATCATCACTCTGGTGGTTTTAACTTGAAGTAAGTCCTTTGCTTTCTGATCTTGTCTGGATCGTGTGACCATTCTTTCATTTTTGTGGGGAATGGTATCTCCTTGCCAAAGCCTCTCAACATTCCGGAAGAGTTCTTCCATTTGAGGAGTGACGGAGAGGTGCAGGCATTGCTGAGGATGAAACTGTTGCTGCAGAAGGCGGGTAGGCCCTTGTAACACCCAACCCAGTCTAGTTCTAATTGCTGCTGGACCTCCAGGTGGGCCAAGTCGAACCGGCTCAATAGGGGTAATCAGATGGGGATGATCTGCACCTATTAGGAGGAGGGGATGTGCTTTGAGAATGGGCTGCAACGGGATGCCTTTTAGATGCCAGTATTTCTGTTGGAGCATTTTAGTGGGGTAAGAGTGTTCGGCCAAACTTAAGTGCTCAGAGGTAAATGCGTTCTGGATTTGGTAGCTCTTTTCTGGCTGTGCCATTGAACGTACACTAAAGGAAACGGAGGCCCCATGAAGTTTCTTGACATCTTGTCGAATTGTTCTTAATGCAAGGTCCTCAGTCTGTCCTTTAAGCCCTAGTTTCTGAGCTGCAGCTGGAAGTAGCATGGTTCTTTCTGATCCGTCGTCAAGTACTGCATAAGTGTTTAGGGTTTGATTCTTGTGTTGCAAGACAACAGGAACAACTTTCAGCAGAACATGTTTGGAACCTTCAGGCCTGTCTAGGTACAGGGACTCATTTGTGGAACTCACTAGGCAGGTACCCTCTGTCTGAGACCGATCGTTAACTTCGTGAAGGATTTGAAGGTGTTTCCCATTACACAGGCGGCATGGCTTTCTCAGGGTGCAATTTTTTGCTAAATGTGACCGTCCACATTTCCAGCAACGGTTGTTGTCTTTGATCCATTTTATCATTTCCTCTCAACTGAATTTCTGGAAGGTAGAACACTGGCTAAGAAAATGCTCTGTACTGTCACAGTATGGGCACAACACTCTGCTTTGCTCAGATCTCTGTGCTGTCTTGGTTGGCTTGAATGATGACAGTACCTGTGTAGCGGTGTCAGGGTTTTGATCAGCTCCATGAAGGACAGTGGCGAATCTGGACTTAACTACAGGGCCTGATCTTGGCTGAACCGTTTTCCGTCTTTGCTCCTTTCTTGAATTTAAATCATCACAGTCTTGGCACCAGGATTCAAACTTGAGCCACTCAGCCAGGTCCAGTAGAGTGTAGACTACTCCAGATTGATAAGGCATGTGTCGTCTGAATGATGCACGTAAATCTGGAGGGAGTTTAGTGAGCAGACGGACTACATGTGACCCACAATGTAACTCCACATTACCTTCAGGACCCAATGTCCTCAGTAGACCCACAAGAGCTTGAATTTGAAGGGCAAACCTATCGAAACTGGACAAATCTCCAGGCTGAACATCAGGAGCATCCATGACTGCTGCTATTTTCGTTAGGGCCAACTGGTGAGGTCTTCCAAATCTGTCAGTAAGTGCAGTCATAGTGTCTGTGTATGGCCAAGGGAAATTAAGGAATGAGTCAGCAATTAGGCGTGCTTCTTCAAACTTCAGGTGATCTAGAAGGACTTGATATTTAAAGAGCTCCGTTGCATCATTAGGAAGTAGATTGTCAAGGGCTAACTTTAAACGAGCGAACTCGCTAGGGTCTCGACGTGTGAAACATGGAATTGTCGGTTGTGGGCCCCTGTAGGATGTCTCTGGACATATAGTGCTAGGAGGCCGACCCGTGGGAGAAGAATATGGCAGATTATGAGCAGTGGCAGGCTGTGGGGTTGATTTGTAGGTGTAAATGTCAGCACCTGGCTTAAAGGAACTCTCTCTGGGTTGTACTTGAACTCTGCGTGGAGTAGGTTGTGGAGTGCGGTGCGCTGGACTCGGTGCTGCTATCTGAGGTGGTCTATATATGCTTCTGGGTAATGGAACTGGAGTCTGGTTTGTATGCTGTGGTTGTGGAGTAAGTGAAGCTGACTGCTGTATAATTAGATCTTGCATACCTTTGTGAAGATTTTGTAACTGCAGAATTTCCTCTTTAAGGACCAGCTGAGCTTCACGCAGTTGCCTGTTCTCTTGTTTTAAGTCTTGAACCTCCAACCTGTGTCTAACAGCTGTGAGTGAAGCCTCATCCTCCTCTTCATCACTTTCATAGTGTGGTGCTATTGGCCACCGTCTGTCAGGTTGTCTGCCATCATCCGTTCTGGAATGTGGAGTAATCATGGCTCCTGCTGCTGCTCCAGTGCTGTAATCATGTGAACTTGAAAGTGGAGAGTCAGGAGGTAATATCTCAGACTGGTATGTCATTGCACTTTGCTGTGGTACCCCTTCTGGGACAGGTGAATGCTGCATTGGATGTTGGACTTCATAGTCTCTGAGATAAACTGGAGGCTGGGTTGTACGTCGTGGGCGCACACTCTGGTGGAAAGGCTGCTCTGACATCCTGTCTCCGTGGTAAGCACACCTCCGGCTCGAAGGACCACAATGTAAAGGAGGTTTGCCTAATGTGCTGATTAGGTGATTGTGCTCGCCCCAGGGTGTCAATCAAAACACATCACAGGATTCAGAATCTTCTCATTTTACTGTGTATTAACAAGTATACGTGTGTGGTCTGAAATGAACAAATGAATAACATTACAATAAGTAATTACAGTATTCATACATAAGAATAAGAATATACATGTCATTCTACATCCAATACAATTATCAGGGTTTAGACTGCACTACCGAAATTAACCGCTAGATGTCGCATGAAGCGCATATAATGAGGATCGCGAATTCTCCGTGTCTCTGAGAAAACACTGAGTCATTATTTATCGGCATGGTTACGAAAATATGACGAATACTATTAACTTGACAATCATTAAAGTGTTAACATTGCACTAAGTAATCACAAACTAAGTATACAGAAATAAATACTTCAGTAACTTAAATAACTTTGTATCTGTTATATATTATGACGGTCCGACTATGACGTGAGGCTAGTATCGTTAAGGCAATAAACAGCTCGATAATTTACATCAACCAAACAGTAATGTGGCAGATAACTATTACTAAAGCACAATTAAGTAAATAGACTTACATTTTATCATGAACGCACACACAGAAGATAAACACTGAAGGTTAAGATCCAGAAAGATATGATGCCCGTTCTTCTCTTGACTCCACTTGCTAGCTATTCAGGAAGTTTCTAACTCGCCACCTAGCGTCATTTCTGCGTCACCAATTAGTTCGACGCTGATTGGTCAAATCTCCTTAACACTTATTGAACTACAAAGCTACACTATGTAAGATTTTCTTCCATCTAGCGGTGAAATTGTATATGACTACCAAATGAATATAACTTTCTAGCTCCTCCCATTCCGAGGGCGTTTTAACTATATGGTGGCCGTATTATTCCAAGGTTAACATGGCTTCTAGTTCAACTTCGTCCATGAGTGTTCCTTCAAGTGATGAGGTTACTTTAGAAAAATATTACCTTTTGCTCCTCATGAACTCTTTCCATCGTGGAAAAGCCACTCCAATATTGACTTCGGTCTTGTTGATTTGCCTGCCGCGTTGTCGTTTTAACTCTCTCTTTCGCTTCCTCTGTTACATGTCCTCTAGAATAGGCGTGATCCTCCATCTTCAACAGGCTTTCAACTCTGCCGGCAGTCGCGAGTAATCTCCCCCTCGCATTCGTCACGGTGCCACTGACTGTAAAAGCGCTAAAGGCGAAGCTTGAATTTCCAGGCATGTCCCTCTTTGGCTAATGTATTTTCAAGATGGATGGGCAACATGACTGCCACCATTAGAGTGACTCGCTTGTATGTATTCTGAATGGCAGATTCTACGCTTATGAGAATACTTGATTAGTTGGTGGAAGCACATATCATTTTTAAAGAACAAAGAACAAACTTTTTTCTTTAAAAAGAAAATCTTTTTAAAGATTCTTTTGCTAAGAATCAACTTTAAAAATTCCACAGTGTAGCTTTAAAGACATTTCCCAACCTAAATAGTATTCACTAACACTACTTGGTTTGACATGTATATGTCAAATATAATGTAGCTACTACGATACCTCTGTACCATGGTGCTGCAAACATATAGGCTTCTTTTTGGAAAGGTATTTTTTGAGAAACTTCAATTATTTTGCTATGCAAATTGTACTTTATAGCCTGTAGTTACATTGATGCTGCCATGCAATACTAAAGAAGGAAATATTAAAATTATGCTTCCAGAGTCACCAGGGAACGTTTCTTTGCAAATAAATAGCTCTTACAAAATAAACGCTTTTTTTCTTTTCTTAATGAAGGTATATACCATATGCAGCAGCATAGCAGATCTATTCCTCCGAAACCAAATGCATTAACATTGTCATATCCATTACATGACAAAATCTTTCGAAAGTTGTCATGATAGAAATACCTTTAAAATGTCATGCATGGGTTGCTTCAGTCAGTAAAAATTCAGTGGCTATGAACGGAACACCCCTAACATCTCAAGAAATGGAAAATAAAAATGTATCTGATATTTACACATAAGAGGTTACTCTGCTATAAAAAAAAACATACTAAAAGTTGTATACAGCTAACTCCCAAGTATAAATTTATTGTTCATGTTGTCATTTCTCCACACAGCCCTTAACGTGCAAATAAAGACTGATAATGTGGTTTGGTGGTGGATGTAAATTGCAGTGGTCAGTTGTTTCAGATCAATGCTAATTGAGGATAGGTTCTAGGTCAGAACAACATGTTCTCATGATGTAAAGATGACTTTAGTTGTGCTTCCACTTCCCCTGAATTTTTATTTTTTAGAAAAGACTGAATTCTTGTTTTTATTTTATTTTTTTATTTTTTTATAGAAGTGTGTTACAGTGTGTTACAATCACACCAGCTCATACTGGCCAGAGAGGATTTCCCTATGCTCTGTGTGAGAATTATAGTTAAGCATTTGCTGCCCTCTTCAGCTCAGACTGGATCATTTGCAGATCAAATAGGCCTATATGTGTAACTGAAGATTAATGTGTAAACATGTAATGATCTTGCAGAAAGTAATGTAATCTGTCACAACTATACATAATCCTTGTGAAAAGGATTCCAATCTCTTATTTAACATACTACATAGAGTGTGTATTTGTCTGTGAATTTATAGTGCGAACACGGTTAAATTCAGTAACCATAAAATATCTATAACTATAACATTTATAACTATAATATTAGCTGTCTTCTGGTGAATTTAACATTCACTGTAAGAAAAATCTCTTCTTTTCCCTTCAACATTTAAACACAATGCAATGCGTAATTAAAAATACGGGTAAATAGGCCTACCTGTGAAAAATGAATACATAAATTCCTTCATATAAACACTGTACATTGCAGCATATTTTTACAGACTTTTCTTAGAGTAAAAACTGGTTTCCAGATGTACCGTACGATTCAGTTTAACATCTGGTGTTTCTTAAAGGGGTCATGACATGGTTTTTTGTTTTGTTTTATTATGTTCCCTTAGGTGCAATTATAGTATTACTATAGTTTTTTTTACAAAAAACTTTAAAAATGTAGTGATTTATGACCTTTTCCCACCCTGTTTCTCCCCCTCTGATTCAAACAGTCTGTTTTGGGGGTGTTTCCCCTTTAAGACTTCAGTGTTAACACCCACTGTTATGATTGGCTAATGTCAGTGCTGCTTATGCATAAATTATTAACGTTAATCATTTTGTATCACATGTAGACTACACAATGCTCCACCAACTTCGGGCTGGAGGCGGTCATATGCAAACGACTGGTACGTCACTTCGCAACGTGACGTCCCTTCTAACCATGGATCCAGAACGAGCTGTTTTTAGAGCTTGATTAAATGCTTCGTTTATAATGGGGAGGACGTCTTAAGCTATGAAACTTGCAGGAAGTTTTAATAGTACATAGATCTCTTATATACCAAAAGATCAAGGCAAATTTGGTTTCTCATGTCATGACCCCTTTAAACTTTCTCAGGATTTTGCTAAAATTGTGATTAAACATTTTTATACATTCAATTCATTGGTAAAACTGTGTTTTTAGTTTCATCAGTCAATATCAATAACAAAGATATATAAAAATATACACTTTTAAACAATTAAATGCTGAAACTTTCACTTTTTAATTTTTACTTTCAGTATGGTTTTGGCCAGATTGGATTTTAAATTATTTAATTATATTAACATTCTTTAAACATCTTTTAATTTTTCAATCCTTTTTGGACCTTTAAAAAAAAAATTAAAAAAAATATATTATGACTATATCAAACTCCAATTTGAACTCTACGGCCCAATCCCAAATGGCACACTTCATGTGCACTTTCGGTCTTGTGGACTTACAATGGCTGCCGCGTGCGCGTGTCCGTCAAGTCCGTGAGACCGCAGTGTGTCCCATTTGTCATTTTTAGATCTCAGAAGGGTGCTCGCGAGCGCCCCCTCTGCGGTCGATTTGCGCCCTTGATGCGCACTTTTGCCGAGCCCGCGCTGATGCGGACTCCACAGCAGACTTCTTCCCGACATTCAAAGCGGCGTTACGTCGCGAAAGTGCGGACTCAGAGGAAGACCGCGAGTGCTTAGGGTTCCATTTGGGACAGGGCCTACATCAAACTCCAATTTATTTAATTATACCTTTAATGCTTTATAATGTGCCGCCCCCTGCTGTTAACTTGTGTAGTTAGTTTTCTGAATGATTTTATATTATGAACAGAATTTAAAAAGACATCAAAGACATTTTGTTATGCTAGATCCAGCCTCCTTTAATTACATTGGGAATTTATTTAGTTCATTTAATGTGGCAGGTGAAAGTCACACTCCATTATTGTTGTAGGCTATATAAGGATTGAATTGATTAGTTTTACCATGAATTGATACAAAATCTCAAAACAAATTCTATCAATATATAATCCAATTAAAAGTATATTTCTAAAATAAATCAGAAGCTGCAGAAGGCAGGGGTTTGAGTGAGAAAATTCGCTTGGAAGGATAGAAGAAATTTAGCTGATCCGCCATTGCATGCAACATTTAGAACAAGAACAGAAACGATGGAGAATGATATGCTGCTTTGTTTAATGTTCTTGGAATAGCATGTTGTTTTGTAATTCTCCTCATGCACTCTTCTTTGACTACTGCAAAGTAACTGCATATTGCCACCTTGTAGACTCTTCTGTCTCAACATTCACCTTGCGCATGCGCTGTATGCTCACCGCAGACCCTCCTGATGTCATATGGCACAAAGGTTTGTTTATATATTGCTTTGGTTGCTTTTGCGGCGACCAGGTGGTAGTAGTTCAAAAGCATTCAGTGGATGCGTTATATCTCTCATTATAGCCAAAGCTTTCCTCCGAGCAGCAATTTTATGTAATCAATCTATTCACTTTTTGTTTACACAAAGCTCATCCATTATAGTGTTTTTTAAGCTCATCCATTTGTGCTAAACACTGCAAGGACAAACTCTAGATAGAATCATTAAGGTACATGGAAACCCTGCAATTTTTTTATTAAACGCATACCTTGGTGTCTTTAGTGACCCGGGACATCATTCACTACCCTCCTCCTCATTCATTCTTTTTAAAGATAGACATCAACCTTCTTAGTATTCCTGTCAACTCATTATTAACAAGAAAATATATTTTTTAATAAAATAATATCTGATAATTTATAATAATCTTTGATGACTGAATAAATGCAGTTCAGCTTTATTTCACGAGGTGGCAATGTCTGATACATGACATAGTAAGTTACTGCAGGCAGAAAACAAAATAATAGGAAGTATCATCAGAAAACATGAAATGGCTCCGTGATTTACTGCAGAGCAAAAACGCAATCAAACATTAGTGTCACTGTCACTTGATGGTAGATATGGAGAAGAAGCTGTCAGCGATAAAAATATTGATTTTGAAGATGTTGAAAATGATAGTTTTGAGAATGTTTGAGATCGCGAATATGAGCCATGCTGAATGTACTGGAAAATGAGCTCTGATGAGGAGCAGTGTGATACTGCTATAAATCATCTGGCCAAACCGAACCCTTCCAAGCTCCAAAAGGTAACAAAATATGCTTTATTTTATTCTTCTGTAATTGTTACTCTAATATCAGGAGAGTTTTATATGATCGCGACAGGTAGAGATCCAACCGTTCTAGATGTAGACCCGGGTCGCTTGAGACCCAAATATGAATACATGATTGGCTAAACATTCATGCATTTAAGGGTTTATTTTTTACCGGAGAACCTATGGGTGGTTTGGGGAAAATCACGCTCTCCTGATAAACTAATATGTCTCTAGGTTCTGCAGGGAGACAGCTGTTGGAACATTGCTGCACTTCACCAATGCAGGTTCTCAACGTCTAGACGAGAAGACGAAAGAGGAAGTGATGACGTGAAAGAAGGTATTATAGAAAGACACAACATTAAGGTCACGAGGTGACAGTTTTTATATTAGGTTCTCAACTAGAAGGACTGGAAGGTAGTTTTGCCATTTGGTGGTCTACCCAATTAAATTGAACAGCTTTTACAAAACCATTGCAAATGTTTTATCGAAAGAATAATCAATTAAGTGCAATGAACTAATCATCTAATATCATTAAGTAGCCTAGCCTAACCCCCGATTTCACAAACAAGGTTTAACTAGGTTGCTTCAGAGGCATGAAGAACTGTAAGAATTACATACAACAATAATAAAACAATGCATTAATATTTACTTTTTACTTTTGATACTTAAGTACTTTTAAAAATGAGTGCTTCTGTACTTTTACTTAAGTAAAAATCAGTCTTTACAACTTTTACTTGTAACGGAGTAATATTTGACCAGTAGTATCTGTACTTTCACTCAAGTAAGGAAGTTGTGTACTTTGTCCACCTCTGATAAAAACCATAGAGACTTGTTCAATGGTTCGCCGCTGCACTGTAAAAATGAATTTTGATGATTTGTTATCACAACGTTTTATATTTTGTCAAATCAACTTAGATAATTAATGTAGTTCAGATAACATAATATTTTGAGTTTCTATTTATTAAACCAATCTCCTTTGTTGTATTAACTCAATTTTTTAATTTCAATGAACTAAAAATTTTAAGACAACCAGGTAACTTTTTTAAGTTAATCCAACTTTTTTTTTTACAGTGTGAGGGGTGTTCTCAGTGAATTAGCATGATTCATGGGTTCCCAGATATCACCCCCCATGAGACAGGGAGAGCTGCAGGGCGAGTATTGGGCGTGCCGAAAGGTAACGCCTACAACAGAAACTGACCTTTCGTCACGCCCGTTACTTCAACCTGCAGATACCCACACTTGGCCCAGCATTGAACCATTTAAATTTCAAAACAGTTGAAATCAAGTGAATTTGGCAGTTTGATATACGTTCTTACAGGTGAACTTTTGATGCATTCTGAAAGTGGCAGGAAGTCTGGCTATACCCAGTTCAAGATTATACAGATTAAACTGTCCCCTGAACACTGTGGTCTATGTACAAAAAAATATCATTAAAAAAGCTCAAGATGTACTTAACAGTTTCTCACAAAAAAAAAAAAAGGTTCAATATTTTCATTTTTACATCTAAGTGGTCTCTTGAAAAAAAAAAAACTCTTTGCTGACATGAGTTCCTGCTTAGATCACAAGGTGGCAGCAAACGATAGTGATATGTTTGAATGACGGTACACTCTCAGACAAAAAAGGACAAAAGCGTACATATTAGTACCTAAATGATACACATTAGAACCCTTTTGAAGGGTACTGTCCCAGTGACAGCTTTTGTACCTTTTTTTCTGAGAGTGGGCTTCATTAATAAATACAAGAATGTAGATATTTCAACAAACTAATAATAATTATTATCACCATAATAATTTGTTGTACAAGTAAAAGCTATAGGGACAGTGTGGGCGACTAGAGATGTTATAAGATTATAGTGATTGTTGAGCAGCTATTGTTTGGGAGGCAGTTTTTGTGTTTGACAGAAGAAAACATTGGCCTACACCTGAAGTTAAACTGAACAATGCTTTCAAAAAATACAATGCACTGTACACCTGATGGATCTTTGAATGGATCTTTAAGTGTTCAGATGAAATGCCTTTGCAATTGTTTGCAAGTGTGTGAAGCGTGTGATAGATGTTCACTTGAGTCATTCTCACGAAATGCCATTTGTGTGCTATGAATCACCACTGATAGAATCAACAACAGCAAGCTGAACTTAGTCACTTTATTTGACTGTTTAATGTGTAATGCAAAAGACATTTTAAAATATTTATAATATATTTTACAATGTTTGTTTTTCATCAGAATGTCAGCCAATTTAGACGTGTCCATCACAATTACATTTCAATGGGTTATTTATACACTCAAAAAATGCTGGGTTTTCCATATTTGACCCAAACATGGGTTGAAAGTTAAAACAGCCAATTTTTCACTGCCTGTTGTGCTAAAATGCTAAAAATGCTAAAGTGCTGAAACAGTAGCACCCTTTTGAAGGATTGGTTTGATAGGATAGGAATGTTTTTTTGTTTTTTTCCACCACTTAAGGGAAAAAAACATTCTTTGTTCATTATGACATAAAAAGTCATTGTGATACAAAGTCAATTATTACAAAAAGTCAAAAGAATGAGATAAAAAGTCAAACTTATGACTCAATAATGACAAAGTCATCATTAGTTGATTGTCTATTTATGTCATAATTATGACTTTTTGTCTTATTTCGACTTTCGGAAATTATAATTTGTTATATTTCTGACTTATGGCACATTTTCGTCTTTTAAATAGACTTTTTTATCCCATAAATACTACTTGGTATTCCTATTTTGATTTTTATCTCATAATTTTGACTTTTTTTAAATTTTTTATATAAATAAGTATTTTGACCCTTTATGACTTGCAGTATCTCATAATTTGGGGTTTCCCACCTATATTTTTTTCTAAATAACATCCTAAAAAAACTACACTTACAATCACCTTCGATGTTTAAGTCATCTCAACTTAAATTACATTAAATTGATTTAAACAAATGAGCTGAATCTTGTATAACTGATAAAAAAAGTTGAAAATTGCTTAACTTATTTTTGGTGAGTTAAAGCGATGTAAAAACATATGTTGTCATAACTTATTGATCCTCAAATTTTCTACAGTGCAGAATGAACTAAGAATGTTATTTATTGTGAAAATGTTCTCATTTAATGAATAACATGTGTCAAATAAACAGGTCTCATATGTAGTCAAAACATCCTTGTTGTTCCATCTAAGGAGTGAATCCATATTTTGACTGTCCTCATTTTTGTCTCTGATCACTTTACCTCTGAGTGTAAAACATAGGCAATATGATAGTATTGTAGAATGAGGGATCAGGGTAGGCAGGGAATTCACTTAGCCTACATAACAGGATTGTTTATTATTTTAAGACTTGCCTGAACATACCCGAATGCTCAGAGCTTATTTAAAGGGGTTGGGGAGTGCATTTTACGTCTCATCTACCCAACTAGTCAACAAACACAGATAATACAAACAAAAACATAAAAATAAAACAGATAAACTCAAATAAGCAGTCTAAATAATTAAATAAGACACCATATGTTCAACCCATAGAATAAAATCTGGCACTATATTAGAATTCTGATACATCTTGTAAAAGGGTTGTAAGTTGTTCTAATCAATCAAGGAATCAAACAAAACAGACAAAAAAAGGCATTAATGTCTAAGCATGTGTGATTTTCTTTTTTTCCAGAATGAAAGTAAAAAGCAAGAACAGCTGCTGCCATTCTGTGAAACCGTTGAATTGACTGAATTTGTGTATTGCACATGACAGCAGCTTTATTGTAAGTTGTGATCTTTTGCAGCGAGTTAAGATAATTTCAAAAGCCTGACAGTGTGTCATGCATTATGTTGGCTCCTCTTGATTTGCTTCATAATAATTGTGGTCAGTATAGACCATGTGTGGTTACAATGTGTCTGACTTTACTAAAATTACATTAGTATGCAGTGTGCTTATGTGACCTCCAAAGCCTTCTAACTTTATTGAAATAATTCTGATGTGATTAAAATTGTGGTTATATGGACTACACAACATTAAAGGGACAGTTCACCCAAAAACGAGAGTCCTGTCATCATGTATTCACCCTCATGTCCTTTCATGTATGGACACACACACACCCACACACACACACACACACACACACACACACACACACACACACACACACACACACACACACACACACACACACACACACACACACACACACACACAAACACAAACACACACATATTTTGAAGAATGTTTCATCTGAGTTTGTCCATTCAATGAAAACCAATCCAACAAAACAAAATCAATGAAAACCAACAAAACATTTACTTTCATTGTATACACGAAAGAAAATTAAAAAAAAATCAAATTAGGAGACATTTTTGAAAGTATCTTCTTTTATGTTTCACATGGAGAAGAAAGAAAGTCATGCAGATATGTAACTATATGTGAGGAAATGACAACATAATATACATTTTTGTGTGAACTATTCCTGTAAACCAACTCTAATCTGATGCTGTGCTTTTCTGGTTCTTATGGAAGCTTGTTTCCGGCCATTGGGATAAAAAATTAAGTGAAGTGTGACTTTTTAATTTGACTTGTTTTCTCACAAGTTTATACATTGTCTCACAATTTGGAT
The DNA here is from genome assembly GCA_031834385.1 of Semotilus atromaculatus. Classification (NCBI taxonomy): domain Eukaryota; kingdom Metazoa; phylum Chordata; class Actinopteri; order Cypriniformes; family Leuciscidae; genus Semotilus; species Semotilus atromaculatus. The sequence continues at coordinate 32,243,604 of JAULUF010000022.1, forward strand.
TTTATTTCTCGCAATTCTGGGTTTATAACTTGCATTTCTGACTGCAATTCTGCAATTGCGAGAAAAGAAGTCAGAATGGCAAAATATAAAGACATTCATTCGTAGCAATTTGGTTTTATTTCTCAGAATTGTGATATATAAACTAGCGATTAAAAAAGGTAATTGCACATTTTTATCACAATTCTGCCTTTTTTTCTTGCAATTGCGGGTTTACATCAATTGGAATTTTTTTTTTATTCCATGATGGAAACCAGCTTCTATAGTGTTTATTATTATTATATAAATTATTTTATTTAATTATACACAGTACACACACATTTATTATGTAAACACAAACTTTTATTTTGGATGCGATTAATCGCGATTAATCATTTGACAGCCCTATATACACTCACCGGCCACTTTATTAGGTACACCTGTCCAACTGCTCCTTAACACTTAATTTCTAAGCAGCCAATCACATGGCGACAACTCAGTGCATTTAGGCATGTAGACATGGTCAAGACAATCTCCTGCAGTTCAAACCGAGCATCAGTATGGGGAAGAAAGGTGATTTGAGTGACTTTGAACGTGGCATGATTGTTGGTGCCAGAAGGGCTGGTCTGAGTATTTCAGAAACTGCTAATCTACTGGGATTTTCACGCACAACCATCTCTAGGGTTTACAGAGAATGGTCCGAAAAAGAAAAAACATCCAGTGAGCGGCAGTTCTGTGGGCGGAAATGCCTTGTTGATGCCAGAGGTCAGAGGAGAATGGCCAGACTGGTTCGAGCTGATAGAAGGGCAACAGTGACTCAAATAACCACCCGTTACAACCAAGGTGGGCAGAAGAGCATCTCTGAACGCACAGTACGTCGAACTTTGAGGCAGATGGGCTACAGCAGCAGAAGACCACACCGGGTGCCACTCCTTTCAGCTAAGAACAGGAAACTGAGGCTACAATTTGCACAAGCTCATCGAAATTGGACAATAGAAGATTGGAAAAACGTTGCCTGGTCTGATGAGTCTCGATTTCTGCTGCGACATTCGGATGGTAGGGTCAGAATTTGGCGTCTACAACATGAAAGCATGGATCCATCCTGCCTTGTATCAACGATTCAGGCTGGTGGTGGTGGTGTCATGGTGTGGGGAATATTTTCTTGGCACTCTTTGGGCCCCTTGGTACCAATTGAGCATCGTTGCAACGCCACAGCCTACCTGAGTATTGTTGCTGACCATGTCCATCCCTTTATGACCACAATGTACCCAACTTCTGATGGCTACTTTCAGCAGGATAATGCGCCATGTCATAAAGCTGGAATCATCTCAGACTGGTTTCTTGAACATGACAATGAGTTCGCTGTACTCAAATGGCCTCCACAGTCACCAGATCTCAATCCAATAGAGCATCTTTGGGATGTGGTGGAACGGGAGATTCGCATCATGGATGTGCAGCCGACAAATCTGCGGCAACTGTGTGATGCCATCATGTCAATATGGACCAAACTCCCTGAGGAATGCTTCCAGCACCTTGTTGAATCTATGCCACGAAGAATTGAGGCAGTTCTGAAGGCAAAAGGGGGTCCAACCCGTTACTAGCATGGGCTAATAAAGTGGCCGGTGAGTGTATATATATATATATATATATATATTTTTTTTTTATATAGTTAACTCCAGTTTGCTCTAGGGGATTGGTCTTGCAGAAGTGCTAAAATGACTACTTAATAGTGTGTGTTTGTGTATAAGCGGTGCTTATTGGTTTGTGTGTGTGAGAAAGAGAGAGTTTGTGTATTAGTTTGTCAGTCTTTCAGAAGAGCATGTCTCCTTCACAGAGCTCTAGGTGAAGGACTGTAAGATCTCAGTCTCACTTTGCAGTGCATCTGCCCAGACTGTTTGGGTTGGTATGACGTTTATTTAACAGGATTACAGATAACAGCACATGTGGTGATGGGGCTTGGACACTCTTCTCTTACACTTGGATATTAATCCTCTATATGCTTTGGGAAACTGATTGCATCAGATAGTCCTGCAGAGCTTTGGTCTGTCAGGGTAACCTCAGGTTAGACCTGTAGTTATAGTGCAATCGTTACCTTGAACCGTTTTCTATTTTTGAAACTAATTCCAAATGCAAAGTCAGATGTCTCTCATGTTTTTTTCATGAGAGAAACCTATCCCTCTTTTAAACATTTGAACGCTCTCCCCACCTCGCTTTCTGCTTATTTTATTCAGTTATTCATTTTTTTGTACCTTGCTCCATCTCTTCGTCCTTCACACCTTCTTGGTTTAATATATTCATTTCATGAAGCCTAAACCTAGTCTTTCAAACAGGCAGCCATTTTATGTCTTATCACGGGTGGGCCACAAAGGCCCAGGCAGAACTAGCACCATTAGCATTAGCATAGCACAGAAATGCCTTAACATGACTGACATCTTCTCTAGCATCATTGCTTTGATTGACACATCACCTGACCAGGTGGACCCAAAGATAGTAATATTCCTTGTTGCAGTCTTGCATGAAAATGCAAAAATGCCTCATAAAAAGACCTTAATATGCAGGGCTTGCTGTTTGAAGACCCATTTCACTGAAGATTCTGCTATTACTTTTACTTTAATCTATATATCTGTTATGTAGCCAGTATTATTTGTAAATAAATCTTATATTTAGTCTGTTTTTCAGTTGTGGAATATTTCTGCTCATTAAATGAATAATTGATCTGTTCATTTTAATAGTTAATCGTTTTAGTCTATTTTTATTGCCAGAAAATTCAGTAACCCAAGGTGCAATGACAATAAATATACTGGTAACACTTTACAATAAGGTCTCATTTGTTAACATCATGCAACATGAACTAACATAGCATTAATTAACCTTTGTTAATGTTAGTTATATTCATTTAAAATGCACAGTGCATTAACTGATATTAAGGTAGGCCTACATCCTTTGATCTTAAAAATGTATTAAATGCTGCAGACATTTTGACATTAACTAAAGATTAATAAATGTTGTCAAAGTATTGTTTATGGTTTACTAATGTAGTTAGTTAACCAATGTAGTTAACATAGTTAAGTAGTAGTAATGTAGTTAACTAATGTAGTTAACTACAAATTAAACCTTATTGTAAAGTGTTATCAATATTTATATCAGGAAACGAAAAAAATAATAATTATCGATCGCATACTGGGAAACTGAACAATAGCCATTGACAAATGAGTATTTAAAAAAAAAAAAAATCAAATCCCTTTGCCTTTTTATAAAACATTACACAATAGATATGGAAGTATGTTTATTTAACATAGAATATTTTGTACTCAATTGTATTATGCTGTCTTATAGTCATTGAAAATTATAAAATTCCACCAATAACATTTTATTCCATTGTTCATTAGAAATAGCTGTTTCCAAGGATGATAAAGAACACTGAAAACGAATAATATGATCAATAAGGCATGACAACATATGTGTTTTTACATTGCTTTAACTTATCAAAGTAAGTGGAGCAATTTTCTTTTTTTATAAGTTATACTAGACTTATCTAGTATATACTAGTCTTCAACTTATTATTTTTGTACAGTCAGTTTTAATGACTTAAACATCCAAGTTGATTGTGCTTAAAAAATGGAAGGCAGCAACTTTTCTTTACAGTGTATGTGAGGTAAATAACTTTTTTTTTTCAATATTCAAAAATATACAAAAAAAAACCTTAACCTCCTCAAGAACCTTATACAGTGGGAAAAAAGCTACATGACAAGACAAGTCTTCTTTGCTGAATCATGCTGAAAACAACCATTGCAGAACCTTTTAGGTCTGGATCCAAAAACAAAATAAGTAATAGATTAATGACATAATTTTTTGACAGTTTTAGGTAGCCTACTTGCTTGGTCAGGTATCACCACAGATTTACACTCGGAGTGATTCATTTTCATATCAAGCAAAAAAGAAAAAAATAATTTCCAAACAACACTCAGTGATTTAATGAATCTGGTTTATTTCTCCGTGCTCATGGCCCCAGTCTGACCTTTGGGTTTGAACCTCGTCAACAACAACAACAACAAAAAATGACATGTTTTACGAACTTCTCGCTGAGCACCGCGTTTTCAGGAATGTGTGGTTTTGCTGACGTCTTGTCACGAAAAGCTTTCAGAATGTCTCTTTACTGATTTGGGATCATGTGTTTGATTAGGACACCCATAAATCAGTCTATTTGTCACACAGTAAGAATGTGACCCGATCCAGATGTGCCTCTGTCACTAACTTTCCCAGTTCCCCTCTCTCTAAAACACTTTCTTTACTGCAGCATCTGCGACAGAGCACACAGAATATAAACACACTTCCAAACACTGAAAATTAATTCACGTCTTCACGTAAACCTTTGTTGGCCTGTGTGGCGGTTTATTTTCTCTGAAGGTTTGCGGAGGTCGTCACTTCAGAGTTCCCGCGAGAGGTGCCTGATTTTCACGCTTGAATAGGTATCAATTTATAATAAGCAGCTTCATAAATAACATTAACAAACATACGGCTATAATGCTTAACAGAACATTATTGTAGCCTGTATTATGTAGGTTATGGCTAAATATTTTCATGTAGGCCTATGACATATACCAGTTAATGTTATTTAATATTTGTCCATGCCTTCACTCTAAAAATGCTGGGTTGATTCAAACAATTTTGGGTCAAATATAGACAAACCCAACAGTTGGATTTGTCCATATTTGGCCCAACCATGGATTGAAACAACTCACAACAACAACAGAATTTTTTTAATTGTTAATAAAAGTCGACGTTGTAAAGCGCTTCCCTCATGGTATAAAATCATATTTCACGCGTGTCTATGTTATCAGCAGTTAGAATGCTACTTGTTGGTTCACTTCTTTTTTTCTTCTTTTTTAAATTATTATTAAAATATATGCCTATAAAACACACTGTTGAGTGAATGTTCCCTTTTCCTGGTGTTGAGAGCACAGAGCTCCGATAGTTCAGGTAGGCTAGATCTCCTTTCTTAGGCTTTATATTGTACTTATCACTGACATAATCTCCATGCACACCCCACTCTCCTCCGAGTATAACACACGCGCTGGCATTTGAACAGCTGCAATCCATATTCCTCTGTCTCCATATTTCAGTCTGCTGTCAGGGTTGTGTAAGGAGAGCTTTCGCCTTCTGTTGAAACCGCGCTATGAACTCTCATAAACAATTTAATCGTGCATAACTAGTTGTTTGAATCTCAGCTCAAAAGTATGCATCCCCTCACCTTATTTTTTAACAAACTGCTTTGAGACCTACTTTAAGAACTTTCTAGGGCTATGTCATATTCTGTGATTTCTTACAGTTGTTTAGGTCACAGGAAAAACGAACAATGTTGTAATTATCGATTCTATTGTCTTTTAAATAGTCTTAATTAACACAGCATTTACATTCTTTTGAATTTAAATAATTTCGCATTCCAAACATACATTTGAAAAAGTTGCCAATAGATGTCGCCGTTGCCTATTTCAAAACGGTAACTTAGAATAAATGTTAATAAATAAAATAAATGTACATTGGCAACTTTAGTCATTATTAATAAATTCAAAATAAGTTAAGCATTTCCCCCCCCCTTTTTAAAATAAGTTATACAAGATTCAATCCTTTTTATAGAGTCAGTTTATTGTAATTTAAGTTGAAACGACTTAAACATCCAAGTTGATTGTAGCCTACCTAAAAATGTAAGGCAGCAACTTTTTTACTGGCTTCTTAATTTATTTATTTTTAAATGTCGGTAAAATCATTGTTTGCAATTGATTGGTTTTGATACATGATTTTTTTTTAAATCAACAGGATATTAGGATATAATTAGCCTACCTAATATGTGGACACGTTCATATCGGATTATCAAAGTTATTAAAAATATAATTTCACCTTTTACATTAATATAATTTAACTTTTTTTATATAACAGGCTATATTTGATTCCCTTAAAATTAGAAAAATCACTGTAACGAAACTGCTAAAAATTAAGTGTCTTAATTCAGTCATGGATTTGGAACAAATAACTCACAATTAATTAACTTATGATTATGAATTTCAGTAACACAATTCATCTCATTTTCTTTATTACACAAAAATATATCATTTTCACAATTTTCTGACAAATAACTCTTATTAACTCTGTAAAAGAAATGCAGGCGAGCTACACGGTAAACTCAAACATGCTGAAATGATATTAAATGACAATACAAAAATGATATTGCAGGATGGGAGCGTATTAAGAAATACAAAAAATTATTTTGGTCTATCTGATGACGCTATATGCTGTTATTGTATTGTCACATTTTAGTTTTTCCTTAAATAATTTAGAGGTTTCTGATAAGTTCTGTGTTCATGAAATAGTCTTCAGAGCGCGTTGTGATGTTTCATGATGAGACCTGTATGAGTAGAGAAAGGGCAGAAATTAGCAAAATGAGTCAAAATACTTCAACAAATTACAGCATCAGTAGAGTTATATGTGTATCGATGCAAATGACTGGTTTTATTGGCTAAGCCAACAAGCCACAGTATTTAGGATTATTAATAAAAATGTGCGAATCAAAGTTTCACATGCTATTTAAATGTAAATGAAAAAGTGTCTAATTAGCGATTTGAATGCATTAAATAATGATGAACTAATGGTGATCTTTACAAAATGTTATTAAGAGCATGAACTTGTGTGTGAAGTGAAACTGTTTTAATTATTAAAGCTAATCAAAGTTTGACGTAATCAAAACCTTGAGAAAAAAAAAACAAACAATGTTTGCATGTATAATTTACCTGTCATGGATGACTGGAAACGGTGATCTGGACGCAAGTGTTGGAGATTCAATTCTCTGAACGTTTTCTTGATCTAAATAAAATTCAAAGGATACATAAATGAAAAACCGTGCTCTTTGAAACAAACTTGCATTTAACTGCAACTGCAGCGACCAAAATGTTGCTGATCTCGAAAATTACTTTGCATATTGAATACTAACCATTATGTTTGAGACTGAAACTGTCGGATGAGTTGTCGCTGTCTAGACATGGAGACCCAGAGGCAGACGAGGGTTTCTTCTCGGGGTTCGTAACGGGGCTGTAGTTTGGGAAGTTACTGTTTTGACTTAAAAGTGAGCGCACACCCATCAGAGAATTTGCGCTGAGGAAAGCTGCGCTCGCCCAGTTGTGTAGTTTCCCAATCTGGCAAGTATAAATTCCGTTAGTGGAGAGGAAAGCTGGATGGGTCGAGGGTGAGGCCCTGAGGCCTGCGGGCGTCGAGGGTACATTGAGTTTTTGCGTGTTATCGGGACTTGTCGCCGTCTCCGCTAAAGACCAGATTTTGGGTTTGCTGTTTCCAGGCCTCTGACACACTGGTCCACCAGGAGACACCTCACCAACGCTTTTGACCACACTCTGTTCTTTATTACTACTCAACAAAGGGCTGTCCATTTTAAGTGCTGGTGAGGATAATATCCGCGGTGTTTCCACGTTTTCTCTCTCAGGCTGATTATCCGAGGTTTCCTGATTTTGATCTTCCCTGGGCTCCTCAGACTTGTCAATATCGATGGTCTCCAGATCGATTTCTTCCTCGTCGTCATTTTTGTCTGCGTCGTCGTCATTGTCGCTGTCGAAAATCCGTCCGTCTCTGTCCTCGGCACTGCGACCCCAGGTCACTTTATTCTCTTTCTTGAGTCTCCGGCGCGCGTTGGCGAACCAGGTGGAAACCTGCGTAAGGGTCATCTTAGTGATGATGGCCAGCATTATCTTCTCACCCTTGGTGGGGTACGGGTTCTTTTTATGTTCCTGTAGCCATGCTTTCAGTGTGCTGGTGGTCTCTCTGGTAGCGCTCTTGGCCCGGGCCGGGTCACCGTACTGGTACTGGCCGTATGGATAGAAACCGGGCGCTGTGTGGACTGCAAATCCTGGTGGGTGAGCCCCGTGGTTATCCTTCAACTCATACTGCGACCCCTGGGGATTGCCAAAATTAACTATCAGTAAAAGTTTTTGAAACCATCAGAAATATGCCTAAGCAAGACAAGTAAGGTGTGTAAAGCCTCATTCCTTGTTTTATTTTATTTTAATCTAGCAAAAGAGAATTAGAATTAATTAACTGACTCTTTCAAATGGGGGAAGAACATGGCAACACACTTCTTTGCAGCAGTTCACTTTAAAACAAACAAGTAAAAACAAATGTAAATGACGAAGAACTATATTTTCAAAATATGAATTGTTTTCAAAAAAGTTTTTAGAGTAAATTAGTTAAATAAGAAAAGCTAAATAAACGTCGTTCTTAAAAAATAGTGATGCAATAACTGACTCGTGATTCTATCTAAAATGTTATCATTTTGTGGGAGTAAAAATGTACAAATTACAATTATAATTAGTTATTTTTAACTAGGCATTTCTGGATAATTGAAAAAAATATATGGACTTAATGCAACTCTGAAAATTCGGTAAAGATGTCCTCGAAGCGTTGCCAATTATTAAGATTTAGCCCTGACAGAGTCATAATGTTTCATTCATCAATTCAAAACATTGTACAAATATTTATCCGCGGGAATGAACCGTAAAATACTTTTTTTTTTCTAAAAGTCTAAAAGTATCTTACCATCTGAGAAAGCAGGGCCAGCTCGGCACTGTTGTAGGGTAAAAAGGCGCTGTAGTTTTGCACGGTCCACGGATTCGCGTACATGCCGAGCATTGGCGTTATAGCAGCCGCTGCAGTCGCGGGATTTGCGCCGTTCTCCGAGCTTCCCTCGCGTGGAGAGGACGGCATGACACCCGCGCGCTCAGCTCCGTACACCTCTTGGGAAGCGTTTAGGAACTGTGGGTAACCCAGCTGGGGGAACGACATGTCCAACTCCCGAGGAACTCTGACGGAGATTTACAGGAGAGAAGGGCAATCCACTTTCAATCACAGCAATAACTCTCGCTTGGTGCAGAAGCGCGGTCTCGTCAGGAGGAACGTCTAGTGATGCGTCTACCCTCTGGACCTCTCACAATTTGAAGTTGACGGCTTGATTGGCATGCTACTTAAGCGCGAGGCCCCTCCTATCCGAGGCCATGAGATAAGTAGGCTGCAGACAGTGTGTTAGTGTGTGTTTGTGTGGCAGTGTAAACGAAGTACTTTAGTTAGCCTATACGTCTTGTTTGCGTAAAGGTGTTGAATATGACAACAAATATCGAAATCTTTGAAAAATACAATAAGAAATTTCAATTTGAAACCAAATTAAAATCAGTGTTGTTGAACATAATGTATCGTTTTTTGACGTCCTCCTTAATTCTTTTTAAACTGATATTCAAAATAATTATTGTAGAAAAAGACTAACTATTCGGTGAAATTGTTGATTTGAACGGACAAATAATACAAACGTTTTACAGTAAAAAATGAGTGTTAGTTGATTGGTTAACGAAGTTGTTTTCATGATATTTTAAAAGACAATACATGTGTATTTATTGTTAAAATTAAATATGGATTTTTATAAAAGTATAGAGCATAGGCTACATATGATAAATACATTTCTTTTTTTAATTAATGTTTTATTAAAAGTTATGTTTTTGGTAAAAGTATCATATTCCTAGAACTATGGAGAGGCTATTAACTTTAAGTCATCATGAAACCTTCCATTGTGACATATTTATAGAGCAAATATTACACATTTTCCATATCTTAATACTATTGTTTTCTTTTGCTGCCTACTTTAGAAACTGAATGGATTTTGAAGCAAATGCCATGTCGCCAGTTAATACATCAACACTTTCCCCAAGTTTTGTGTGCTAAGTGTGCTCATTAAAGTTTGCCACTATCTATCCATGATTAAATGCATTTGACCATTCATTGATCGTGCAATTCCATAGCATGTTCAGTCAATATTTAATTTTTTATGAAGCATTTTCCACTCGCGCATTCTGCTCAGGAGTTTAAGTTTGTATGTAGAAGTGGATTTTACGTCTGGTGTGGAATTTTGAAGAAAGTAATAAGAGCGTAATAGTGATTTGATGGAGCGGAGAGAATCATCATCATCACTCCCCTCCCTCTCACAGCGCGCGCGCGCGCGAACACACACACACACACACACACACACACGTTCGTTCACACGGCGTGCCAGAGAGGGTCTCAGTAATGTCCAACAGGGAAACAAACGATCCCGTTTATGGTAATTTGCACATTAGCATCACACAGGTTGTCCCGTGATAAGGTGACAGGTTAATGAAATGCTCCATTCAGAGGAGCCATTTGATCCCTCTGAGAGGTTGTGATAAGGAGCCAACCAGAGAAGCCTGCAATTAAAATCACAGCCTATCTCTCCATCCCAGTATATTTTCTCTCTCCTCCTCTCATCCACTGCTGGTAATGAGGGCTAACACCCCTGTCTGCGCTAATCCTCCCCCTGGGTGCACCTTGCTATCAGATGTTAGCTTTGTAATTATTTATCCAAAAAAGTCATAATTTCATGCTCGAGTAGCAAATGAGTTTGGCGAGCTGGTTAGGCGATTCTCTTCGTGTCCTGCGAAGCGGAGAGTGAGATTTAATGATTTAATTACAGCAGTTAGTCCTCCATTTGGCAGTTTTAAGTTTTATAATGGCAATGGAATCACACACCAGTGACGTTCCCTGTTCCTTTCAAACACGTTTCCAGTAATATTAAGATGATCAGTCTATCATTAAGGGCAGACTTCACATTTATTTACACACTCTCAAAAAACAAAACAAACAAACAAACAAAAAAAAAAAACTGTCCCTGGGGCAGTACCCTTTCATACCCAAAGAGTGCATTTTCTTACCATAAAGGTACATATTGGTACCAAATATTAGTAGCTACCTAAATGGTACATATTATAACCTTTTTAAAGGGTATCATCCCAAGCTTTTGTGCCATTTTTTTCTGAGATTGCACCAACCGTATTTGTATACACCTTTTATTTTAAGCAGTATCCACTGCAGTTCATGACACTGGAGAAGAATGTTGTAACAAATTTATGTATGTTATACGGTTTGGTCCCACTTTATATTAGGTGCTTTTAATTACTATGAACTTACACAAGCAAAAGAGTGGTTGTTATAATGTAGCTTACTTATTGTGTTCATGTTGTATTGAGGTAAGGTTAGGAGTTTGCTGGTATGGATGGTTTAAGCATGGGTTAAAGGTGAACTAAGTAACTTTTTTACCTTAACCGAACAGCTTTGGAGTCATTGTAATGTTTATATTACTGATTTCGTGTTGAATGGTGGTCGTCTCACCTACCCCTGTTGGCTGTGAGCGGAAAAAACGCACTTGCAACTTTGAGGCGGCGGCCCGCCGGCCGTAGCATCACAAAGTATCAGGTCTCGCGATGTAACGAATTGCTTTACGGCAAGAAAGATCTGCTAAAATGAGCATCAACCAGAAATAACCCGGCGCCGTGTTCGAGGCGCACATACAATACAGACTGCCGACAGTTCAACAGGGCCCGCACAGCTCTTAAAGGGGCCACACCTTATTTCCACTCGTTACAGCTTTCATCCTACGGAACAGGTACCGGTGTACAGGGGGAGGGGATCAGGCCGTGAGTGCAGAGACATCTCTGCGTGCGTGATATTTACGACAGTACAAGTATCCCACAGCGAATCTAGGTTTGACAAAAATAGAAATCCTGCATAGTGCTGCTTTAAAAGGTAGGGTCAACAGATTATAGGTGTAATACACCTACAGGAATTAATTACAGATGTAATGTATGCTGGTATTTTAAGTACAACATTAAAGCATATACTGTATGTATATGTACACAATGACTACATTGTTTCAAATTATTCATTTTAATGTGATTAGTAAAGGCCTGGTTTCACAGACAAGGCTTAGATTAAGCCAGGCTTAGGCCTTAGTTCAATTAGGTAGATTTTATAAATGTGCCTTAAAAAACATTACTGGCTTGCATCTTGAGACAAAACAAATGGCACTGACATAAGATATGTAAGTTTCTTTCAGTTAAAACTGCTCAAACATGCATTTTATTCTGGGACTAGCTTAAGTCTTGTCTGGGTAACCGGTCAAAAGACACTTCATATAAATTGGGTCCAACTCCAGTATACAATGCCCTCTTTTAACAATTAACAACCAATAGACAACATTAAGTTCTGCCCCACATCTTTTAGCTCGCTCAATAAGCTGTTTCTCTCAAGAATAATTCACATTATGGAAATAAAGTCCGCCGCAACTTCCATTTCATGCCGACTTTAACGCTGTTGTGCAAAGACAGCAAATAAAAAAATAGCAAATATTTGGCAATTGCTACTTTTTCTTCATTTGCATCTCCTGCTTACTTGCACTGGGATAATAATTGAAGGTTAGTCTCAGTTTACAGGCCAAAAAGAAGATCAAAATGAGTCGACTCCTCGTGTACATAGATGTTCTGAAGTGTGAATTTCATGAAACGCCAGAGAAGGAGAAAATTACTTCAGGTGGAGAATCAGAAGATCTAAACTGAACGCCAGTACTGCTTTACCTTGATCAGTTTTCTGCTGACACAGAATCAAAGCATCTTTGAAGCTGGTGTTTTTAATTTTTTCCTGTGAGCACGTTAAGCTTTAAAAAAAAAAAAAAAAAAAATCCTATTGCATACATGTGAGTGAAACGAACTCATCCTGTGCCTCCGCCTCCAACTGTGAACGTTGAAACAGCACGGTTTTAATATGAAGGGTCTGACCCTGATTGTCATCTTTCACTCCATCTCCATCTGCCTCTGTATCTGATTTGATGACACGGGGGACCGGGGCTCATTTTGCAGTCCATTAACAGAGGGCAGGACTCCAGTTCCCATGGGTCCTGGTTATCCCCCCTTCCTCACCCAGCTACCCTCATCTGGTGAATCTCCTCACCTCTCTAACCTCCCCCCTCAGTTGCTGACCTTTCTAACACTGTTGGCTAAACATTGCCTCCCTCTGTAATGAGCCATTAAACTGAATGCATTAATGACCATTTACTGTGCGTGTGTGTGTGTGTGTGTCACTGTACTGTGAATCTGACTGCAAGGGATTTTACTGCAATAGATCAAGGGCTTTGTTTTCTCTGCATATACGATGAATGCCATCATATCTGTTGTCCTTGGATTGTTGAAGCGCTTTATTGTGTTATAATATCCAGACATTTTTAAATCCCTCAAGAAAAAAAAAAAAAGGTAATCCTAATGAAGAGGAGATTAATTACCCCCATTTGTGTGAATGTGTGTGTCAGAATCTGGCATAAGAATGAAATGTGTGTGTATGTGTGTGTGTGTGTGTCCCCTTTAGTTGACAGTACAGGAGGAAGTGTGTGCCAACATTTCCTTTCCTCCCGGATGTCCTCTAACAGACCTGCTTTCTTCACACACACACACACAGACACACACACAACCAGACAAAATGTAACTATGTAAACCATTTTGACGAATTTGCTCAATTTGCGAATTCAGAAAATAAATCTGTAGATTTGAATTGAAGAAGGGACAGTAACTCCACTAACACTTGTTGATGGGAGAAATTATTTTAAACCAAACCAGGCCCCTTTGAACTACAACTTAAATGCAAACAGCAGCAAAATCCAGCCGATGAAATAGTCCATGAACTGTCAACAACCACATTAAGATACACAGCAGTTCCAATTCCACCATTTCAAAAAATACAATAGAAGAGGAGTATGAATTGCTTGTTGTATCCATCAGTTGCTTTGGATGAAAGCATGGCTAAATGAATAAATGTAAATGTCATGCAATTCAAAAACTCATCAATTCATGTTAAAACAAATTAAATATCAAATAAATCCAGCGAATGTAATAGCCTATTTCTGAGCAATTCTGTAGAACATTCACTCCTACAGCACTGTAAAAAAAAATATTTTATGATTAATCACATTTTTTTCCAATTTATGTGGTTAAGATAACATTATATTTTGAGTTTCTGTTGATTAAACCAATCTCCTTTACTATATTAAATCTTTTTTTCTAATTATTTCTAATTAATTTTAAGGCAACCAGGTTACTTTTTTAAGTTAAACCACCAATAATTTTTACAGCGAGGAAATTATTTTCTAAGATAAAATATGGAAATCACACTAAAAATAAACCTAATTAGTCTCCACTAACAATACGATAAAACTCGCTGAAATCAGTACAATATCAAATTGTCTTAACCTTTCAGGATTTCCTGATACCTCTGCACACATTGTCCTGCACCAATGAGCCAATTACCCCTGGAGTGTGTATTAAGAGATGACCAGATGACTGTGCAGTGGAGCTTTTGTAAGTGACAAAGACTCCGTGATAATGAGTGTAGGATCCATTGATGAACAGCAGTTTGATGCCATCACAGCTTCATTTCCCTACTTAAGGAAAAAGGACAAAAAAAAAAAGTGACGAAAGAAAAGAGCAGAGATTGAGAGATTTTAACACTGATGACCCTTTTAGTGTGATGCTCTGATTGCGGTCCTGAAAGATTTAATTGACATAACATTTAAGGAAAATGAGCTGTTAGTTTAAACTAGTGGTTTTTCTTTAGGACCCAGGTTGAATATTGACCCTCAGTATCAAACTGATTATCGTACAAAAGTAACAAAATGATAAAATATATTTGTTGTTTGCACCGCATGATTTTGTTGGTCGCACCACATGAATGTGATTTGGAATATATATTTTTTAAATGAATGAATTAGTTAAAATAAATTAAATAGTTTGGTAACACTTTATTTTAAGGTGACTTATAGTTACAAGTTACGTACAATAGTAATAACAGTAAATTAGGCATAACAAGAAACTAAACCAAACCCTAACCGTATGTCTACATGTAGGTAATTAATATTACTCAGTACCTATTTGAGTAAGCACAACTTAACTACATCACCTTAAAAAAAAGTGTAATCAACCATTTTTGAGAGAAAACATGCTCATTATAGAAGAGGTAGCCTATAGTATGACTGTATTTTTAAATGTACTTTTAATAAAATAACATTAGCATCATGTAATTGACCCAATCTTTAGTTTAAAGCACACTATGGCAGTAAGGTTTTCATTAGGATTTGTTATATGTTTGATCAAATTCTTCTGAGCCATGGTCCACAGCCCAAGGGAAAATGCTTCAGCTAATACCTCCTCATTATCAATTAGCGGGTGGGTTAAAGTTAGTATGTAATCGGTTCTTAAGAGAGTCAATAGGTGTCATTAAACGTCAGAGATCCTCTGATAACGTGAACTCATCCCAGGAAAGGTCAACCGCCTGTGGCCTGATACAGTAGATCATTGTCCAGACCTAAGCGTGGCTTGGCCGGTTCAGTTTCATCGGTTCACCAATTAACCACTTCTAATCCACGCTGTTTGCTGTTAAACTCAGCTCCATCATTTCCAACAGAGTTTCTGGATTTAACAGATGTTTTACACGATTGCTGACTACATCGGCAAGCCCCTCCGCCCACTTTCGCAAGGGCAACAAAAAGCTTTCAAGCAGGCCCATCTCAGAAGGCCTGCATTTGAATCCGTTTAACAGTTTATTTATTCCTTTGTTTCAGTGCTAGTCAGTTTAATGCTTAGCATGCACTATTAGCAATTAGCATTGCTTTCAGGCTCACTAGGTTGCTGATCTTAGAAGCTTAAAGCTCTGCCCGCTGCTTTGTTGTGGTCATTGATGCTCAGAGGGGGTTCTTGGGGTTAACACAATAGATGAGGGGGCAGGCGAGGTTGTTGGCTAGGTGGTGGGATGGTTAGAGAAAGGTACCCTGAAGTGGGGCCTTGTTGATTTGGTCCATTCAGCGACATGCCTGGGATAAGCTTACATGCAAATGCATCTGATAGCTGTGATGTCATTGTTTTTGAACTATCATTATCATCATGTCATTCAAGCAACAACCATTATAGAATGTTTAAAGAGATAGTTTACCCAAAAATTAAGATTCTGTCATTTACTAACCTCTTGTCATTCCAAACCTGTATGACTTTCTTTCATCTGTGGATCTATATAGGAGATATTGTGAAGAACTTTTTTGGCCAATATAGTCCCCAATGGACCCAATTGACTAAAGTTTTGTCCAAAATGACAAACTATAGGCACTTATACTATGCACGATGTACTCAACCTTTTACTGTATGAACTGTATGAGTTTTTTTTTAGTATGACAGCCAATCCCCCTCCTCTGCGTAAGGAAATCTGCAACAGTTGACTGTCCAACATGCCACTTTTCAGTTTATGAAGTGCATCATCCATGAATTTGAAGTGCACTTTTTCTTCTTGGAATTTTCAGTGTGTACACACTACTCACACTATTTATACTACAAAATGGCATAGCGCATAAGCACACAAATTGGGACGCACCTTGAGAGAAATTTCTCTAAATATCTTAATGTCCTACAGATAAAAATATTTCAGGTTTGGAATGATATGCACGTTTTTTTTTTGAGGGGTGAACTTTTAATTTCTCTTTAATTGATTCTATTCCCAGATTTGGTTTATGCTAAATAAAATCTGTTTATCTCAATGAATTGCATTAATTCTATTGATTCTGTGATTTTTCTTGCCATCTGCCAAATCATCTCACCATGGACCTATCCAAAGGAACAGTCTGTTACATTCATTGCTAAAATCCGGTCCGTGTGCGAGCGTGTTTTGGTTCGCCGAACCTCTGGGACCGGCTGGCTCCCCCAGGACTAAGCGCCCCTCATGGGGTGGGATAAAGAGGGTATCCTTTACAGAGCAGGCCTTCATCCACTCACCAACCCCCATGGAGCACAGGCTACATCAATCGACACCACCAAGCCTATTGTCTGCACCGGGATTTAATCAGGTATTAGTTACCCAAACTGCAAGAGAAAGCCTAAAGACGGTAAGCTTAAGTGATCTCCATAGTTACCTTACAGCTCATAGCCTTGAGTATTATTAGATTAAAGACGGCAAACTGCTGGAGCAATAGGACAGAGAGAATAGCTAAATCCTATAAAAGCCTATACAGCCTTTAGCATTAAACAGGCTATACGGAGAAACTTTTTGTTGGTAGTCCAGGTAATCAGGTTGGACATATCAGACACCTACATCTGGCATCTCATCTGATGAACTCTGAAAGTCACCATGAGGTTATGAGAGCTCCTCCGGCCCCTAATGCAATGCTGCATACCAGGATTTCCCTAAGATACACATGGATTCCAGGACTGTATCAAATTAGAGGTGCTGGTAGAAAGACAAACATATGTCAGGCAGGAGCAGATCGAGTATTTTAGGAGGAGCTTTAGTCTTTTCATCTAAGAAACGTGGCATGGTTTGTGTGAGTGTGTGTGTGTGTGTGTGTGGAGGCCTCCATAATATTCTCAAGAAAGTCGACATTACCTGGAGTGTGACCCATATGTTTCTACTTCCTGTCTAAAAATATTCAAAACTTCCTGAGATGATCTCCAGCCTCAACCTGAGGAAATTTCAGCCCTGGTGTCAAAATCCGTATCCCACCCATACCGAAGGGTTTGTAATTACAAGAACAATATGTGGTGTGTGTGTGTGTGTGCAGTATATTCAGTCAGAACAGAGACAATGTTGTCATGAGATTTTGCAAGGGTTCAAGAGGCGGGCGACTCGGGCTGCTCCGAAGGGAGGTGATGATCACTGTACAGACGCCAGACTGTCATTAAGTACTCAGTGGCCTAATTATAGATTTAAACGTGGCTTATGTTAAAAGAGAATATATCATTAATTTCAGACCGTGACAACCTCATGTCATATTGCTACATTTATTAATCATGGGATATCAATTATTTATGTTTAAACAGAATCCAACTGAGTATATTATATCTTTCAACATATCCCGCTGAAGAAATATTTAAAAAGCCAGTTGATTAAACTGGTCAGAGTAACACTTTACAATAAGGATCCATTTGTTCACATTAATTAACTACATTAGTTAACATGACTAACAATGAAAAATACATCTAAAGAATGTGTTAATCTTAGTTAATGTTCATTTTAACATTCAGTTACACATTGTTGAAATCAAAAGTCACATCTGTTAATATTATTTAATGGATCTGAGCCGACACAAACTAACAATGAACAGTTTTATTTGTATTAACTTACGTTAACAAAGATGAATACATATTGCAAATGTATTGCTCATTGTTAGTTAATGCATTAACTAATGTTAACCAATGGGACCTCATTGTAAAGTGTTACCCTGGACTGTTTGGATAAAGGAGATGTATTTTTAGCATATTTTGGACTTAACATTTTTAGCATCATCAAAACCACCAAAGCACCCTGTTCTCCTCATTAAATTCTAGCAGGGATTGGAATGAAACTATCTTGCAAACCACAAATACAGAAACCAATTAGCAAGTCTGTGATTTCTTTTCCTAGTTAATGATGCTATTAACTTTTGATAGCCCTCATGTTGTTTGCTTTATCACTTGCTTCCCTAAATAGTCCCAGTTGCTGCTCTAGTACTCTTTTCTCAGCCTGGTGTAAGTTGCCGGGTGTTTGCAGGGCTGTTTTCTGTGCCATGTGGCTCTTAACTAATCAGGGACAGACCAGTGTCAGTAAACACACAACACAACAGTGCTAGACTGAGACGGGAACTTCCGTTCCTGACATATATACATGTTTACCTTGCTTTCGCAATCTAAATCACCACAAACTGGCAAAGTGTCCATGATAAAGAAAAATCTTTAAAAATCGAGTCTACACACTTAACCCTTTAGCACCCCCCCCCCCCCCCCCCCATTTAAAAAAAGTTCTAAAACCATTAAAGTAAAAAAGTTATTTACAAGTATAATTAAATGTTAATTAATATCATTACGATTTTGGGAAATCGCACTACATGACCTTTTTCAAAAATGTTAAGATTTTCTTTATGTTATCAAAACAGACATCGTAGAAGAGTGCATTAATTACATTTTTAATGTATTTATATGAAATAAATGAATAGATCTGGACAAAAAAAGAGAGCACCATGTCATTGATTTTTATATTGTTTTTATATAAAGCATGCTTTATGTATTTTCCAATTTTCCAACTGAGGCCATCTCCAGATTTCCCCTAAGCAAACTTTTGTTTCGATTTAACATTTTTGGAGATACATTTGCTCCTTACACACACACACACACACACACACACACACACACACACACACACACACACACACACACACACACACACGCACGCACACTTGGGATTAACTCGTAGAAGGGCAGTGTAATGTTGCTTAATTAAGGAGGCCTTAGTTAGCTATTGTTTTAGCAAATATTTGGTTAATGGCAACACCTCTGCGATGCAAACAGATAACCAGAGCTTTTTTCCCCTCACGTGACTGACATGGGTTGCCTAAAAAATAAGCTTGTAGAAAAAGTATTAGACTTCTATTAGACTTATCTTCCTAATGAAACCACAACAAATGTAGAGTCCACTGTCCAAGTTAACAGTCATACATTTTTTTACAGAAAAAGACAGGGATGAAACGTAGCAGAGAAATGAAGCAGGAGTGCAAAATGTTAAAGGGAAGAGCTGCTCTTTTACTCTCCAAATCTACAAAACCAAAGATGTGTGGGGAAGTTTCAGCTTTGTCTAATAGTGATACTATTCCCTTGAATAATGACAGCTCTATTTGTATTCCTCTCTCTCTCCCCATCTATCTCTCCTTACACACACATATATAAATCTGGATAATTACTTAAGTCATGACAGATTGTCTCAGCATAGGTCACTTTAAGGGGCACCCGCTCTCCCTCTCTCCTTACTCTGCCCAGCCCTGCTCTGAGTGCCTAGTAGGACAGTCTCCCTCCAGTGTTAATGATTTCCGCCCGGTTGGCTGGCAGCGTTTCTGCCAGCACAGGTTGGAATGTGGCAGCAGTGTGGGTGACGCTGCCATCTGTCCCAGTAAAGTGCCCTGTGTGGTGCCCAGCTGGTGTGGAACTGCTAACGATGGAGGGAGTCTCATCTCACTCTTTCTCTGTCGTCTTTCCTCCCTCGATCTAATTTAAGAAACTGTAGACCAAGTCAAGTGAGTGAGACCTTTTTCTGATTACAAGGACGCTTCAAAATGTGATGTTCAAAGTAGTCCATGCACATTTTACTCCGTCATTCAAAACCAAGCAATTTTTTTTGTTAGGAAAAGACTGAAATGTATTTATTTATAACAATAAAACAATACTAATAGCAATATATATATATATATATATATATATTGCTATAATGTCTCTATATAAATCTCAATATAAATACTGTATATACACACATTTATGCAAAAATAATATATATATATATATATATATATATATATATACGTGTGTGTCTGTGTATACAGACATATGCACACATATATATATATATATATATATATATATATATATATATATAGATATAGAAACACAGATATATATATATATATATATATATATATATATAAACACAGATATATATATATATATATATATAAACACAGATATATATATATATATATATATATATATATATATATAAACACAGATATATATATATATATATATATATATATATATATATATATATATATATATGTATACAGTATATACAGTGTATAGATATAGATACAGTCTAGCCTAAATATAATAAGTTGACATCGATTAATCTAACATAAAGTTTTTGTGTATGTATAAATATATTACCTATATATTTACATTTCGGTTTGCTCTTTACACAACACAACATGTAATTTGTTTTGTATTTTTTATTTAATATATAAAATTTTTGTTGACATGCACCAATATCCCACACCTCACACTGCTGTCTCAAATTTGACCAACCATTAGTTTGATTTCAACAGTCCATTTTTATTCCTGCTTGTTATTTTCCTCCTCTTATTCTTATTCTTTTCCCAATATTTAACCACACAGCTCTCTCTCTCTCTCTCTCTCTCTCTCTCTCTCTCTCTCTGGCACCTCGTAAAACAGCTCTATCTAATTGCTGCCGTTGGCTTTTTGGCAGTGTGTAGAGAGTCTGTCTCTGAGGAATAGAATGAGGCTGTGTTTAAACTGTGCAAACACACACATTTGTGTCAGTGAGCGGAGGGTCTACTGCATTTACTGCCCTCAGGGCTTCTAGAGGGAAGAGCTCAGCAGGTCTGTCTGAAGTTCAGCGCATTATCACCTCCTCTTCTCTCCCACCGCTACAACAGCACCTCCTAAACCACTTCATCCACTCATGATCTAGTGCCGCAGTATGTGAGGATATGGGCTATTTTTCACAGTCATGTTATCTCATGTTTGAAGGTAGACATTTTTTGTGCCTTTTTTAAGGAACTACTATTTAGTAATTTTCTATTACTATTGGACCAAACAAACTCTAAATATTAAAGGAGTCGTATTATGCTTTTTCCCTTTTTCAACTTTAGTTAGTGTAATGTTAGCGTTATGGTATGCGGTGTGACATTTCTCAATCAAACACTGGTCCAGCCGACCAATAACAGCACATTTCGTATTTCAGAAAGAGGGCCTTTATCGAAACAGGAACTAACAACTCGTTCAGGCCAGACTGGGATGAGAGGTGCTGTAATAATGTAAAATATTTGTGAAAAATATATACACTCACCTAAAGAATTATTAGGAACACCATACTAATACTATAGAATACTGTGTTTGACCCCCTTTCGCCTTCAGAACTCCCTTAATTCTACGTGGCATTAATCAACAAAGTGCTGAAAGCATTCTTTAGAAATGTTGGCCCATATTGATAGGATAGCATCTTGCAGTTGATGGAGATTTGTGGGATGCACATCCAGGGCACGAAGCTCCCGTTCCACCACATCCCAAAGATGCTCTATTGGGTTGAGATCTGGTGACTGCGGGGGCCATTTTAGTACAGTGAACTCATTGTCATGTTCAAGAAACCAATTTGAAATGATTTGAGCTTTGTGACATGGTGCATTATCCTGCTGGAAGTAGCCATCAGAGGATGGGTACATGGTGGACATAAAGGGATGGACATGGTCAGAAACAATGCTCAGGTAGGCCGTGGCATTTAAACGATGCCCAATTGGCACTAAGGGGCCTAAAGTGTGCCAAAGAAAACATCCCCCACACCATTACACCACCACCACCAGCCTGCACAGTGGTAACAAGGCATGATGGATCCATGTTCTCATTCTGTTTACGGCAAATTCTGACTCTACCATCTGAATGTCTCAACAGAAATCGAGACTCATCAGACCAGGCAACATTTTTCCAGTCTTCAACTGTCCAATTTTGGTGAGCTCTTGCAAATTATAGCCTCTTTTTCTTATTTGTAGTGGAGATGAGTGGTACCCGGTGGGGTCTTCTGCTGTTGTAGCCCATCCGCCTCAAGGTTGTGCGTGTTGTGGCTTCACAAATGCTTTGCTGCATACCTCGGTTGTAAAGAGTGGTTATTTCAGTCAAAATTGCTCTTCTATCAGCTTGAATCAGTCGGCCCATTCTCCTCTGACCTCTAGCATCAACAAGGCATTTTCGCCCACAGGACTGCCGCATACTGGATGTTTTTCCCTTTTCACACCATTCTTTGTAAACCCTAGAAATGGTTGTGCGTGAAAATCCCAGTAACTGAGCAGATTGTGAAATACTCAGACCGGCCAAGGTCTTTTTTACAATCAAGCATGAAAGCATTTTCTAGTACACCCCAAAACAAAAAATAGGACCCCTTTAAACTCCGCCAAATGGATACAAACATGGATGATATGTCAAATCATGCATCTTAAGATAGTTGTGCTATATTGCATTTCTAAGCAATCTGACTTATGATTTTTTTTAAAGTCTTACATTGAAAAATGGACCGTACATAGATAAGAACATAATAGGTGGGCTCAAAACAACCATCTAGAAAACACTAAAACACCCTAAAAACTCCCTAGCAACCACCAGAACAGCCTAAAAACCCTTAGCAACCACAAAGAAAACCCTAACAAATCCCTAGCAACCACCAAGACCGACCTCAAAATCCATGATAACCACTCAGAACACCATATCAACTCCTGTGGGACCATCCAAAACATCCCAGCAACCAATTCCAGGGGTGAGCTCTAAGGAACCTGATAAAAAAACCTTGTCAACCCCCTTTAAACCACCCAAAACACTCTGGAAACCCTAAGCAACCACCAAGCACAACCTAAAAACCTCCTTGCAACCACTTAGAATACCCTAACAACTCCCTGGGAACCACCCAAATCACCCTAGGAACCAGCACCAGGGGTGAGCTCTAAACAACCGGATAAAAATCACTCTAAACACATTTTCAACCCCCTTTAAACCTTAAAAACCTTAGCAACCACCAAGAACAACCTAACAACCCCCTAGCAACCACCCAAACCATAAAAACTTAATGCAACCACACAAAAAAACAGTAGAAATCACTTAGTACACCATATAAATTAAATAGTAAACACACCGAACACCCTAAACCTGTAAAAACCACTGAGAGAACCTGTAAAAATAAAAAAAAAATAAAAAAAACCTCATGATATCTGCACAGCAACACCCTGACAACTGCTCAGAACATACTACCATCATGGAGGTGTATTATCTTTTGCACAACCAAGCATCACTCACATTTTCTTCAAAAAGTGTAGAAATCAAGTTTAATATGCACCGATTACATTCAATAACAAATTTGACATCCAAATGCTTACTTTTAGAACTAATTAAAATATCAGAAAATCAAATGGAAATGTAATTCACTGTGTTTTTAAAAGGTAAATGCACCATAATGCCCTTAAGAGATAGTTATTCATCTGTCGCTGATTCTTTATTCTGTCTCTCTTCTCACACGGCTAGAGTGAATCAAAGCTCGCG
Source organism: Semotilus atromaculatus (assembly GCA_031834385.1). Lineage (NCBI taxonomy): Eukaryota > Metazoa > Chordata > Actinopteri > Cypriniformes > Leuciscidae > Semotilus > Semotilus atromaculatus. Next base: position 32,267,336 of record JAULUF010000022.1, read on the forward strand.
GACACATTGTTGACCTGTCATTTGTGTAGATCTGTCCATTTGCAGTCTATTCAGTTTATTCTCTTTGTCCAGTCTGCATGGTGCTGTTTGTCGAGACGCTGAGCGCTCCGCAGAGAGGTCAAAGGTTTCGTTCAGCTACTGTGTTGGGGTCACCGGGAGCTTGGCTTGGGGTCAGAGGTTGCTGGGGTACAGTAGGATCGTGTGTGACTTGGCACTCCATCACAGAGCGATGTGTGAGAAAGCGAAAGCTTTCTTTGAGGCCGCATCCTCTCAATTTGCTTCAAACTCACCTCTCATTCAACCTGTTGCTATGAGATTCGCTGGCAAGCACAGGCGAATTCAACCCCCCCTGGACAATTCCGTACTTGTCCGTATTGTCCCGGTTGTGTAAGAGGTAATCATTAGACACCATTAAACGGCGGGAGCGTTTAACAACTTATTGGGTGGCTGAAAAAAAGGCTGTCCATTCAGTCTTAACTCCCAAACTTGAGAAAGATGGAGACCACGATGCTGTCAGAGGAGGGGAAAGAAATGAAAGAAAATACAGCAAAAATAAAAGAGGGCTGGGAAGTAAAAAGAGGGAAAACACAGTGAAGACATTAACAACCGGCTGCATATTGTCTGTGTTTCTTTTGTGTTGGAGAGAATGGGTGGAGCTCATTCAGAATGATATAGGGTGAGAAAGAGATAGGGCTAGAGGAACAGAAACAAATAGTCAATGTTAGCTTGTAAATCCCACAAATGCTTAACTTCATTACATGGCAATTATCATCAGTAATTGGGAGGACAATGGCTTTGGCGTCGTTTCAGGGCCGGGATTCTGGGCAGAGGAGGAAGGCATGAAAGGGTCAGGCCTTTTACATATTATTAACTGAATAGGACCCTGGTTACAGTGAGAACAAAAGCAATGCACCTATTCTTCTGGAATGGTTAAACTTTAGGCTTAATGTGAGTGGGAAGTGACCAATCTGTAAATGTTTCAGCCATAGTTTGATTGGTGGATGGGCGGAATGTTTAACCACTTTAGGGTCATGTGTAGGTAAACGCAAGTTCACCTTGGTGCTCTACTATTATATGAATTATCTATTTACTGCGATCACAAATGGCCGACATAGCCCCATAAGAAAGAGAAATCATAAATCATCTTTTTTATATCTCATTTGTTTCTCCTAGACATCATAGAATGCAAATTTGAGAGCAAATAGTAATCTCACATGTCTCCCCAGAGATCTCTACAATGTCTCAAACTGTGCTCAAAGTCTGTAGTCAAGAGTCAGAAATCTTAATATGACCTCAAACCTTTCTCATCAAATTCATCCAAACCACATTATTTAGGCTACACCATACCCTCAAGAAAGGATATTATAGTAAGATATTATAGGTGGAATAATCTTTATTTATTAATCTGTGGAAAATGTGGTCACAATATTATTGCAGTTGCCATATACTGTATGAGGCTATAACATGTAGAAGTTCATATTAGCAGCACTATCCCACAGCACAGGAACTTCTTATTAAAGACTTCACTGTTGGCATAGTGCTGGCAGCCAATCAACAGCCTTCATCTAGTCACGGCCTTTAGCGCTAATCCAGCTCAAACATTCGGCTTTATCTGTTTTGCCATAAAAGACGGCAAAATCCGATCCAGTTACTCTTGACACATGCCAGTGTGCTCACTCAGTACCGGATGCTTTTTTAAAATGCTGGTGGACAGGTAGGAGGCGTAATAATATTTCGATTGATTGAGACCTTCCTCTTCTCAGGTTCAACCCAGCATAATAATGATATTGGCGGAGGTCAACAGTGCTTGGCTGCCATCATCACTAGCTTATTAACCCTGTGGCCCGCAGAGATCCACACAAACACATCGTACAAGAGGCTCATTCAGGCCTCGGGTTGGCCTGGCAGAGAGAGGCTGGGGTATTATAAGACCTAATCACGTCGAGGTCAAATATTTATGAAAGCTGCTTAAGAGAGAATGTGTTTTAAAGTCGATGCAGTTCAGAGTTAGCATAAACCCTCTTTAAGGATCCTGAATGATCAGATCCTGCTAATTCTAAAATAATGGTGCTAATGCTTTTTGACTCCAGGAGCATTTAAAATGGTACTTGTTGCAGTAAAGTTGTAGAGTCTGAAAAGCTGAGCTGTTTGATAGTATTTAGACAGATTAGGTTTATTGACTGGAATGATGATAGACACCATCAATGCGCTCAAGCCCAAAGGAACACATTTTTCAGCATTAGGTCTTGACTTAATCAGTTTGAATGCCATTGTAACAGTCGTATTGTTTTAAATAAAATTTTACTCTTAATTTAATCAGTAAGAAATAAATGAAATATCTATTAACAATTATATATTCTACATGTATTTACCCTCTGATGAGGGCCGTCCTTTGGTCAGACGGTGCGACCACAAACGACCGAGGGGACAAATCCCCTGGAAGGCGAAACTGACCAACTCTTTCCCCGCCATTTATGGAAATGTACAGCTTTCCGTGTTTTTCACTGTTTTAATGTATAGGGGGTGCCATTAGACATCTTCTGGAAGAGTAGTGAATCTTCTGATCAAAAGACATGTAAAGAAGCAGAAACAAGCGATAGCATGTAAGCAGATGCATGTAAAACAATAAAATATATAAATACTAGGCATATCAATCAAAACTGCCTAATGTTACCAAATGAAATGTCGACCCAGGACAGGGTCCTAGCGAGCCGCTGTCCTGCAGAGTTTAGCTCCATAGGACCGAACTTGCATACTCCTGACCCAGGATGAGCTATAGGACTCTGAAGCTTTGGGGGTGTTGATGGACTCAATCTACTCCACCTCTGTTTTAATTATCGTTCTGAATCCGATCTGGACAAAGTCTTTGACAAAAATTTTGCTTTTTTTTATAGAAACTTAGAAAAAAAGAAAGAAAAAAAAACGCATTAAGCTAGAATAAAATGTTTTTTTGGGGTTTAAAAGAAGAGGGTTTGTTCTTTCTTTTTATATATTGCATGTTCAGATATCCATACAACAAAATATTCTGGGGGCCATGAAAATTTTGTCAAAATGATCAACAATGCTGGTGGTGGCTGGCAAAAAAAACGGGAAAGAGTCAAAATGTAAGTGGCTAAGCTGAATTTTCAGCAACCATTACTCCAGTCTTCAGTGTCACATGATCCTTCAGAAATCCTTCTAATAGGCTTATTTGCTGCTGAAGATATATTTCTTATTATTTTCAATGTTGAAAAGAGTGCCGCTCAATATTTTTTTGAGGAAATCGTAATGCTTAATTTATTCTATTCAGTGATAGTTATTTATTTAATTGTTTACATTTATTTAACCCTCAGATGCTTCATGATGAGATGTCCTTTTAGAGTCTTTTCTTTTACAGTCAATTCTAACAATTCAGGCTGTGATATTATCTAAACCAGCATAGGTAATGACCTTTAACCCTTACCCAAAATGCAATATAAATGTCCTCTTTATAGGTCATATAGGCTGCATCCGAAATAGCAGGCGAAAAACAGTATGTGACAAAAGTATAACTGAATTCAAAGTGCTCATAAAAGAGTAGGCAAAAAGTACCTGGACGACCTGGTACTTCTTCTGGCGAGATTCTTAAGTGTGCATACGATGGACAGTTTACTATCCCATGAGGCCACGGGAGAGGATTTATGAATGGCGGTGACGTGACGCTGATCAGGTCATGTGATAAGTGCAACATGGCGAATGTAGTACATCCATATTAGATTCATAATACACACATTTATATATAGAAAATCCATTTTTAGCAGTCGTGAAGTAATTACATATTGAAAATAATTATACTCAAGAGAGTATCCGATTTTTAGACTTAGGCATAGTGTTTATTTATTTATTTAAGTTGATTCTTAGCAAAAAACACTTTGTTTTTTTCAAAATGATATGTGCTCATTAATGTGTAATTACTTCTACCAACTAATCAAGTGTTCTCATAAGCATATAGAATTTGCCATTTAGAATACATACGAGCGAGTCGCTCGAATGGCGGAAGCCATGTTGCGCCTCCATCTTGAAAATACATTAGCCAAAGAGGGACATACCTGGAAATTCAAGCTTCGCCTTTTGCGTTTTTACACTCAGTGGCACCGTGACGAATGCGAGGGGGAGATTACTCGCGACTGCCGGTAGATTTGAAACAATACGGCCACCGTATACGCCCTCGAAATGCGAGGGGTTAGAAAGTAATATTCAGTTGGTTGTCATATACAATTTCACCGCTATATGGGGGAAAATCCTACACAGTGTAAGATATGACTTATGAAAGATCCTCTAAATATTTGATACTCTGTTCCGTTGCAGTGGAAAGAAATGCATGATTGTATTCTTGTTTTGAAGTAAAAAGGCAATTAAGATTTCCCATCAAAGGGTTAATATCTATTTTTATCTATTAAAAATTGTCTTTCTTGGTATTCAATTATGTGTGAGTTTTAATTGAGAGTTTCAATCACTTTTCTACTTGTACCATCTCTATTAGCTAAAGTAATTTCATCCTGTGCACTGGCTCTGTTCACTGCTGAGTGTAATATACACCCGGATGATGAATTATTCTGGTCAGATCGGCCATGCAAACCCAAACATTCCTCAATCTCTCTCTCTCGGCTCTGAATGTTCTAGCAGGATGGACATAGGACAGGAACGAACAGATGTAGTTTACATCTGCCAGTAAATGGCACATGACACTAAGCTCTGTACGAATTTCCAGATGAGAATGGTTCTACTGTTCGAAATGAATTCAGACTAGCACAGTCTGTAATCATCAACTAGCATTATTCTCTCACTATAAGAAGTGCCTTTGAAATGTAGTTGTGTTTCAACTATAGAAAAACAGTGGGAAATGTTAGAAGCTAGTAGTTTATCAAGAAATTGCTTCAGGTGGGTATAAATCACATTATTTAGACTTTCTCAGATACACACACAGCCTATGTGTGTGTGTGTGTGTGTGTGTGTGTGTAAGTGTGTGTGGCTAATTAAAGAGCAGTTAGCTTTGTGGAACAGGTTCCTGGAGAGGCACTCGTTACCCTGTCCATGTGTTTCTGACCCCCATCGTCACGTCAGTGTCCTTTCCTACAACACACACACTAATGAGCCATGAGGGGATTGAGTGAGTTGAGCAGAATAAATACACTCACCGACCATCATATCAACACACACTCGGTGAGCGGGAATGGAATGATGTCATCTCAAGCGTTTGACTGTCTAGACAGATTGTGTGAATATTTTGAGGTACTGTGTTTAGAGAGATATGTGTTTGTAGGGTATTGATCTGCCAAAGAAGAGACAACTGGGGAAAAATCAAAGTGTACAGTAAGAAGAAGAAATTGGTTTTAAAACAGACATTGCCACCTGTTAAGTGTGTGTGTGTGTGTGTGTGTGTGTGTGTGTGTGTGTGTGTGTGTGTACCTTTTAACTATATTTTGGGGACAGATTTGTACCCATAAGTGACCAAAACCTGACAAAATATCCAAAAACCTACCTTTAGGGACATCCTCATTTGTAAATCTGCTTTTTAAAAGTTTAAAAGTTTTACAAAATGTATAAATGCAGAAAGTTGTCTGTGGTTAGGGGTAGGGTTAGTATAAGGGGAGAAAATATACAATTTGTACAGTATAAAAACCATTACCAGCTATGTCATAATGTCTTGTGTGTGTGTGTGCGTGCGTGCGTGCGTGCGTGCGTGCGTGCGTGTGTGCGTGTGTGTGTGTGTGTGTGTGTGTGTGTGTGTGTGTGTGTGTGTGTGTGTGTGTGTGTGTGTGTGTGTGTGTGTGTGTGTGTGTGTGCAGCACTGGCAGCCCATATAATCTGGATCACTTTCCGTTTTGGCCAGTATTATTATTATTTTACAGATTTTTCAGGATGTAAAAAGAGGAATTTCATTTAGATGTCAAGTTTATTTGGACATTAAAGGATAACAAACCAAAAAGCTAAAATGTACGTTTATGTGAATTAATAGGCTTGAGGTCAAAGGTCATTTTTGTGGTGGTTTTCTTATTGACCACCTTATTTTAAGAGGGTTCAGTTAAATTGCATAGATGAGCATTCATTGGTCTAGTTTCTCAATCAATTTGTTTCATTTTTGTGAAAACAATTCCTGGTTCACAATGCATAGTGAACATCCATTGTGTGCATTGATTGGTAGAAAAAATATTACCTTCACTAGAAAACTAAAAATCCTTCCATATAGTGGCATACAGATCAGATAAACTAAAACTAAACTAAACTAAACTAAACTAAACTAAACTAAATTAAACTAATTGTGTTTCTGTATTTTTATTTTTATTTTTTTATTCTCATTCTGCTACTACGTCACATTCAGTAAAACTGTGCAAAAATTCCTCTAGTTCACCTTGTAATATTTTACCATTAAAATATTCATAAGATGGGAAAATAAAGAATAGAGATGAGATGAGAATGTGGTTTATCCCAGTGACCACTGTGCCTGGAATATCCTGTGTGTATAAATGTTTTATTTTGTCCTCAATCTTATTCTTTCCTCTCTTATTTGTATATCTTATTTTTACATTTCTTCAGTTTTATTTGTTCTTTTAATGAAGCATTGTCTTTAAGTGCAAGCCTCATTTTTGGTCTAAATTAGCAACAAACACAGGGCATTTTATGGTTATTTAGTGTGGATTATTATGTTTTAAGCATGTATTTATAGCATAACATGTGCACAAACAACTCATTAAGCCAAAATCCATTGGGAAACAATTATGAAGTAAACACAAAGAGTGCGGTAAATGAAGCCTCATTTAGAATAAAGTCGTATTTAACATTCTTTGATAACTTTTTAAAGTTCTTATACTTTTTAGCTAATGAGTGCAGAGCGTCTCAGCCGGTTGCATTATGAAGGATAAGTAAATTTCACTCTGAGCTTTTCTTGTATGACTTTTATCATCTGCTTTGAGGCACGAATTTCATTAGGCTCCATATACCACAATATACTACAACAACCAAAGCTAATATAGAAAAGCTTTGCCACTTTTTTTTGGTGCATTTTGTCTTTTTGACAACGCATATCCCGGGTAATCTTACCTGCTCCGAATATCAAATGGGAGCATTTTTAACCTCGTATTTCTGATCATCCACGGCGCATTCAAACAGGGCGGTGTGTTCCTATCTAAACACTCTGCATTCATAGCACGATGACAGGGTGTGTTTCAAAGCACTCTCTCTGCATTCTTCATATGTCTCCTTAAAGACACAGCTACTGTACTGTGGGTGCCTGCCAGTCTGCTAACCTCTACCCAAGACAATGTCTTAGTCTCCTTGAAATCCCTACTATTAGATAAAAGAAAGAAAAGAGGTGATCCCTTAATACGGCTGAATGGCACGTCTCGGCCTCAGTGGCTGGCTTGTTCTTTTTTGTTTGCGTTTGACACAGAACGATCACCTAGTTTGGCATTTCCCTAGTCTTTGTCTGAGATGAACCTCTGCAAAATTACTGTTTGATGTACTTACAATATTTTGGCTGTCTGCAAAGTTTTAGTCATTATTATCCGCCGGCTTTGAGGTCATACATCACGAACGGCTTCTCCCCTCCTCGCAAACTTATGATCAAAATGTTCTCGGTTAATTCTATGTTTTCCGTAGATTAGAAGGAGAATGTTTCGCCTTTAATTTTGAGAATTGTAACTAGCGTCCTTTACTCCACCCCGTTCAAAATGGATGGGATGTAGAATCACAGAAGTAATGATTACACGGCTATAAGCAAACGTTTCAGCCGTTTAGTCTATGCTTGACTCATAGGTTTGCAGAATCAGGGTGGTTATTATAAAGGAAGCCATGGTAATCTGCACACATTCAGTTTGGGGTATCGGTTTAAGAAACACACAACCTGTGGGGTTCCGCATCAGTATATGACAGAATATTTTGGTTGTGGTCATTATGCGAGATGGTTGTGGTGCAGTCCATATACAGAAATAAAACAATCTAGTTTAAATCACGTGCTGTTTTTTTATTTTAAATGTCACATGGTTTTGAAAATGTTCATACCATATTAACTTATTTTCCTTACACCTTGAATACATTGTAGCCTACATATCTTAATAATTATTTTCAAAGGTTTATATGATATATTTAATCAAATATAATGAATTCTCATCATTACATTTTTGGAGAGTAAAACCACATTACAACCTGAACTAACATCACCTTGTCATAAAAGTTTTAAAAACATTAATAAGCATTTTTTCCCCCTAAAAATAATCATTAAAGAGTACGACCAAGTCCTTAAAAAGTTTCCTTTTCAAGTATTTAATTTTTATTGATTTAAATATATATATATATATATATATATATATATATATTCTTCACTTTAATATCAGGACAGTTGTATCAACCTGACATTTTTTTTTAATTAATATATAAGGAATGATAAGAGGTGTTTTCAAGTCACTGAACTGTATGTATGAATTGCATGTTTAATTTTGAACAAATCAACACAGGACAGAATAAGCTCTTGTAAAATATTTCTGTGCTCTAAATATTTTCTGTATTTGAGCAAACATTTTGGAATCACTGTATGCCCTCCGTTTCTTGCACACACATACAATATGATTCATAGTTTGTGGTATAAGGTTTCTTATTTGATTTTATTTGAGTATCTTGTTCAAAGCCCCAAGGCTACCTCTGCTCCTAATAGTAAATTGGCTCTGCAGAGAGCAAGTAATAATGATCATACAGCTGAAAACAATTGTATTGTTTAACTGGTGGGCATTACTCATTCTGGGCATATCTGTTCATTTATTTTGAGGCTACTTTACTTTTACAATTATTTGTTTTTATTTTTGCATGCTACACACTGCCAGCATGCTTGCAGCATTTCCTGTTTCTTAAAGCTCTTTTTAATATATTTTTACTCTGCAAGCAAAAGAAACACACCCCCCTAAACAATGCTATATTTTTATGGACTCTGCATAAGATTAACAACACATGCATAGGCGTGCATTAAAAATAAGTGTTACTGCACATCACAGTAGTCTAGATAAGCAGTCTTGGCATCGTCTGCGGCGTTATGCTTGAACAGAAAGGTAAACGGCTGTGCTATGCGGATAGTCTCCGAGGAAGAATTCCACCTGGAAACAAACAGGTTGCTCGTGGCTCGGATGAGGGGAATGTTTCCCCATCTGTGCCCAATGGAAAAGTGTGTGTGAGAGGAGCACTCGACGGGGCTCTCGGCTTTCTGCCCCGCCGCTAATGATGTGGAAACGCCTCCATCTCTGTCGGAACGAATGCTCTGAAGGATTTATACTGAGCCTGTGGCTTAGCGAGAGCCTGTAAGCTCGCTAAATTTCTAATGTATCATTTGATGAATTGGCATTTCTGCCGTTCACTTTAAGAATTGTGAATTCCTGTTTTTTTTATTCCCCTACAGGAGTGCTGCACTTCAGTGGCAATCAGTTTACTAAAACGTCCACCAGTCAAAGCTGTACGCAATCTTTTGTTTTTTTGTGCTTTGTACTGAAACTAAAAGGCCCCCTGTCAGCAGCAGCTCCGTTGCAAAGTAAGACCTTGACTGAGAGACCCATACAAGTTGCTTATACGGTTTATTTTTAAAGGAGGAAGGCAACAGCATTTTTTTGCCCTGCGGGTAGCGATGCATTCTGAGCTTGGGCTAAAGCTCTGAATGATGGTAAATCCATTCAGTGTGTGTTTGTTCTCCTCAAAGCAGCGCTTTATCAGATATTCCAGAGAACTCAATCTATTGCCTGCCCTTAGGTGATTTGTAATGGCTGATCATTGTCTATAATGCATAATACATTACTGCGGGTCCCCCGCTCCTATCAATTCAGCTCACTTCAAATGCCTCTGTCAGCCTATCTCACCCTTGAGCCAGTCCGGATGTATGAATAATGTGTTTAAAAAATCAATTGAAGGGATTGGGTCTTCCCTGTAGCGTCTGTTTATCAACAGCGTCTTTAGAGGTACCAGATTCCCCCATGCCGTCCTGAGGGAAAAGTGTGTGAAATAAGTTGCGAGTAAACAAAATGCATACAATTTCCCTCGGTCGCTAAAATTTTTAGCAGGCTGATAATGGAGTGAGAAGATGTGATGCATATGATTGAAGGATGAACTGAATGGAGAGGGAGAGAGAGAGAGAGAGAGAGAGAGTGAGAGAGAGAGACAGAGTGGCAATGCTTCTCAGCCTTCAGAGTTGCTCCATCTGGCCCCTCCTCTCTCTCTGTGAGGGGATTTGAGTTTTATTTACATTTCACAGGGGCTATTATCCCCTCATTAGTGTAGCTCTAGAGGGGTCTGAATTACCCCAAGAGCCGGTTAAGAGCTGAGCGCATTTAGCAGCTGGACTAAAACAACCCAATCTTTTTTAATAAAGCAAACGTAGCATGCTGAAGGTACGGTTACATTAGAGGTTTCTGCGATGTGTGAAGCATGGCTCACACAGAAGTCATTTTCAAAACAAACAGCTTTCTGATGGGGATCGCTTGGATTCCTATTTAAATGAATGGACTTCGCCTCGGATTTGCTCATCAATGGTATATGTTAATGGTACATCTTAAAGTCACCATAAAATCAAAATTGACTATTCTTTTTTTTTTTTTTTTTATGGAATATTGCAGTATTTATTATAAATGATTTATCGGTGCACATCATTATTTTTTAAAAATTCATGTGCCCTTCATAATCTTTCATCAAAATAACTTTGCCCCTCTATCTTGCAATGATATTTATTCTCTTCTCGGATGACGTGTTTACTGGTGTGAGGGTGGAACAACCTATCACTCACATGACATCACAGCAATAGCAAACCTCAAAGCCTATCCAATCACCAATGGACATAATCAAGCCCCGCATTTATTTCTCTTAGCCATTTCACTCGTCAAATCACATCTGAAGTGTTTCATGTTGACTTTAACACCAGTAAAAGCGCACGTCATGCAGACTCTGTGCTAATCACCACTGACAAGATTCCAGGTTCACCTGAATTTGCCATTTCAGAAATATTGACCTATATTTACCTTATTAGTCCAAATAAAAAAATGGTTGAAGATACACCATCTGAGTCTATTTGAACGCTTGTGTGTTATTGTTAAATGTGCGACTTCAAAAAAAACACATCCAAACGACACAGACATAAAGCGAGTTATTCGGTGGCATTCGATTCATTTCCACACTCCTAACTCTCTCCCGCACAGACACAGGGCAGGGCCCCTTATAAACGCACAAGAGCCTTTGTTCTTCCTTTGAAAAAAAAATGTGGCGAGAAAAAGGGGAAATATTTATAAAGCCCGGAACGATTGTGTGTGTGTACCATCGCTCGTCCCTGAAGATCGCCACGGAGATGAGGGTGATTATAGGAAATAAAAACAGCGGCGGCAGGCTCATTAGCATAATGATTTCCCCTCGCGCTCCAGCGCGCCAGAGAGAGGGGGGAGAGAGCGCGAGAGTATGAGAGAGACTCCCAGCGCTCCTTAAGCATTTGAAGCATGTTAATAATCATTAAGTGTTTGGAGTAGAGAGGAGGGGAAAGAGAAATCTGCGAGGGTTGACTGGTTGGTTCACCTGGGCAGGACCAAATTAACCTCTCGCCTCCTTTTCCGCCTTGTTCCCGTCCCGCTGCCGTAAGGGACCTATTAGCGCAGGCTTTTAGCCGGGAGAGTGCTCGTGCTACCCTGCTATTGGCTGTGGCCTTCAATAGCGCGCTATTGCGTTTAATGTAGTTTAATATAGCTAGAGAGCTCTCTCTCTCTCTCTCTCTCTCTCTCTCTCTCTCTCTCTCTCTCTCTCTCTTTAGAGATGCTAATGGCCTATCCTGGGAGATTAGATAAAACAGTACAGAAATCAGCTCATTAGCGGACACAGATGCTAAAGAGTGTGGTGTGGCATATCAACACTGTGCCTGATGCCTATGTCCCGTTACTAGTCCTGCCAACCTTGGATTCGCCTACCTGTCTTTGTCAGCTTTCAGAATGTGACACTCAGACGTTGCACTCAAGATTTATTAGCAGGTAAATTGATTTTTATGTAATAGCATTTAACAGTGTTCGGTTTAATTTTGCGTCTGACCCTTTTTATCAAGTTGTGGACTGATATAACGGTGTGTAACATCCAGTTGTGTCAGGCTCAAATCAATTTGACTTTGATAATCGGATACGATTTTCCATCCCCAGCAATTACGTCGGGTTTCATTTTGCATTATGGAAGAGCAGCTGTTCATAATTTCCATGGCAACGACCCTGCTGGTTACCATTTGACCTTCATGTCTCTGGGCCAATTTTAATTGGCTCTTGTATCAAATTAAAAGGCTGTGACAAACTAACCATGGCCAGACGAATCAACACATGAAATGTTCGTGTATACTATAAACGTGAAGCTCAAACCATTCGTGAGAGCACTTTTAATCTATTCAGGGTAATGTATTTGCCTTTTGAAGTGTTAAAACACAGGAAGGAAATAGCTTGACCTAAAATAGGTATTTGCAAATGTTGTATTTAGAGTAGGCACTGACTTCGCAGACACAGCATTGCCACAGATATGATTATTTGTATGTGTATGTGTGTATTAGCTTCCCTCTTTGTCAAAAACTCAAGGTTCAGGCCTCAGGAGTTAAAAAAGAAATAAAAATAAGAGAAAAGCCCCATACCTAATGTGCTTTTTCCCCTCAGTGCATAACCAATCACATTCAAATGATGGAGTCAGACCCACATGAGGTTTTCTGTGACGGTAATGAAAAATCTCACTCTCATTTCCAAGTCAAACTCCTTTCAATCTGTCTACCCTGATATTCATTTCCATATCTGTATAGTAAATATGGATGCAGATATGAACTCCATTTTGCAGTATTTGTCTGTGGAAAGGCAATGATCGGTCTTATTCATCCTAGCAGGCAGGGAAAGACTCCGTTTCAGTGCAAATTCCCATAGCGACAGTTTTAATTTAGTTTAAATCTAGGGTATAAAGTACAGACCATACCATATGTGTTAATTTCATAAAAATATGAGCAGGTATATATTTATTTTTATTATTATTATTATTTTTAATAGTATAACATTATTTTGTCATTTTTAAACAATTAATTTTATTTTTTATTATTTTTAATTTCATGCATTACACTGAAAAGGATGGGAGTGCTTAATCTAAAATTGAAAAAAAAAAAGATGCAGCATTAATGGTTCCAAAAATAGGCTTAATTTTATTAAGCAATATGTATTTCCTTCAGTAACACTTTACAATAAGGGTTCAGTAGTTAACATTAGTTTTCAACAATGAAAAATACTTCTACAGCATTCATTATTCATTCATCTTTAAGTTAATGTTATTCTTAAAATATGCTAATACATTGGGATTTAATGGAATACATTAAGAAAATTGTATCTGTTAACTTTAGTTAATGCAGTGTGAACATTAACGTGAACATTTTATTAACAAGCATTAATAAATGCTGTAAAATGCTGAATTAATAGCTGCATTAGAGAAGACAGTGTTGTCGCTAGGTAAATGAGACACTGTTTTTTTCCACAACGTTTTCAGAACTCATTTGTTTGACCTTCCTAAGGTGAACAATCCTAAGGTGATGATACATTAGACAACTTTTTGAGCAACGGTCCTGGTAAAGCGATGTTGCTTGGGCACTTTCCCATTGAGAATGGCCAAAAAATTTCTATCTGGATACTTTAGGTTGGTTATGGGCCCTGTGTCTCACCTGGTTGCCCGCTGACGGCAATATTTCCCAGCAACATTGCTCAAAAAGTTGCCCCATGTATCATCACCTTTAGAGTGGTTTACTTTTATTTTAAACACTGTTCCTGAACATTATAACCCCAACATTTATCTGTGTGCTGCACATTTTATGGAGGACCGCTTGTTTTCTCTTGCTTTTGTAAGCTCACACTTTTGTAAGATGGTTCATCGCTCCTTAGGAAAATTATCCATGGATTTCTGATCAATTACTGTTTGTTTTCCGACAAATATCAAGATTAAATGATGGATAACATTGTATCTAAAATGTATAAGGAAATTACAAAAAACGCACTACTCGTTCTGGACGATCCTCTTGTTTGTCAGAGTCTGAATCGGCCTCGAATTGTTTTGAAATTGACTCCATCCTCAATATTTACTCAAGAGAAGAACTCGCGGTTATGGAGGGTGTTATGTCCCTGGTGCCAATCACAACACAGTAGGCCAGTTAACCAGTCACAGCACATTTCGTATTTTGGAAGGAGGGGTGTCATAGAAATCTGCATTTTTGAGCCAGACTGGGGAGAGAGGTGCTGTAATAATGTAAAATATGTGAAAAAGAATGCGTTTTTTTAACAATCACGCATGAAAACATATTCTAGTACACCCCAAAAACTAGCCTGGTTGACACCAGAACCTTCTCAGTTGTAACTGAGAGTGTGTCTGGGGAAGGCTCATTCACAGCCCATTTCCAAAGGGGCGTCACCAACAGACGTCGCTCAAATGCTTCTGGGCGCAATTGGATAGACCTAAAACCAATCAGAGCGATCGTCATCGTGTAAAGCCCACCTCAACGTTTGTGATTGGTGCCTCGATTTGGGGCTTGAATGGGCTCTTGGCCAGACGGACTTGCAGATCAAATCTCAAATTTACCGGAAGTTCGTCAGGGTTTTCCCAGGCTACCCAAAAACAAAATCAAGACTTTGTAAAAGGGCATAATATGATCCCTTTAATGCATGTTTACAAATGAGACCTTATTTTAAAGTGTTACCATCTTCTTCCTCTTTCTTTATTTTGACTGTCACTTAATATGTTTGATGAGTTCTAAAATGAATAATGTTCAGTCAGTAAATAAAAGACGTTTACTTCATACAGTCATGTCTTTAACTTTCGTTGTTCTTTTGTTCAGCCGTAAACACACTGTCACACACATTTACAGTCAGTCCTTTTAAGAACGATCATCCGTACCGTTGGTTCAGATTTATATTCAACCTGAGGTTCTCCATCTGACATTCCCTTTCCCGAGCGCTCCTAAGCATCTCCCCCAGCATCCCGCTTTCTCTCTCTCTCTCTCTCAGAGCTCAGCAGTGGGGACTGAGATTAGCCTAACCAGATTAGAGTGCTCTAATGCATTATTCCTCAACCCTTCCCTCCACTGCAAATCCACTCATGTGAGAATAATACACATCCCTGTGTCAATCACTCTGGCCTGACCCCACTGGGGCCAAAGCAGCCTCAGCACCACTCTATAGTGATTACCAACTATAACAAATGTGACACCTGAAATCCACCACTTTAAACAGGGAATCAGGAAACTTACAAGATGACTCCAGGAATTCTGATGTGTTGTGTCAGTTGGGGTACATTCAGTGGCTTTGTAAATATATGTAAATAAATAACTATGTATCTTAATAAAAATCTCTGTATATGACTTAAAGGGATTCTCTTCCAAGAATACTGTCATCATTTACTCACCCTCAAATTGTTCCAAACCTGTATGAATTTATTTTTCTGCTGAACAGAAAGGAAGATATTTTGGATAATGTTGCTATTTTCCCCATACTATGCAAGTCAACAGGGTCTATCAACTGTTTGGTTACCCATATTCTTCAGCAGAAGAGAGAAACTCATACAGGTTTCGAACAACTTGAGGGTGAGTGAATGATGACAAAATTTGCATGTGTGAAAATAAATAAATGCCTAGAAAACTTGTTGGGTCTACTCAATTTTATTTGTCATAGTACCAAATGTTGTAATTCAGGTCTACTTTTTTTTTGTTTTACTTGCATCAATTCCTAACGTATATTTCATTCATTTCACAGCTTTAAAATGTAATCAATAATATAAAAATGTTTTACCCAAAAAAACATTGCTTCAAAGTTTTAGAGTGTAATGAAATTGTCTCTATGTTTAATGCCAAAGGATGTTGAAATTCTGCCATGCAGCTCAGAGATCTACTGACATGAGGTTGCCATGGAAATTAAGTGATGCCATATTTTGACATGATAATGTCCTGCACTGTCTGTCTGACTTGGTGGGGTTCAGCGAGGGGGATAATCTATTCCTTCCCTTTGAGATTCTGGCCTGGGGGGTGGGGGAGAGCAGCGCCAGGAGAGCTCTTCTGTCTTCAATCATATCAGAGGAAAGCTCCTCCATTAGAGGCACAAAGACATCTGAAGTCCGAGAGAGAGCAGAGGTCTCCTCTTATTTCCTGTGTAATGTATTCTGGGAAATTGTCTGGATTTATTCCTCCTGCAGAAGTCAGGAACGTGTGCGGGTCTGCTGGAGTCACTCTGTGAACATCGATATTGACACATTTGGCCACATAACCTGGTTGTTTGTTATACTTCAGCACACACACACACACACCTACCTGTATGGACCCCACAACCGACCGCTGTGTAAAGGCATTAATTATAGATAAGAGACAGATGAAAGATTGATGACTGGTTGATAAAGTGTGTGCTGATCCCGTCGGCTCTGTAAAGACATCAGGAAGGAGTCTTGACTGCTTGACAAGGTGGTCCAGAGGGAGCAACAGCCATAGGTGATGACATTTAGCACACATCTTCTGCTCTGCTGTCCGCTGGAATCAACTTACATGATGAATATAATAGCTTATAAAATATAGGATAATAAAGCTTTTCATTTTTCAGTAAATTAAATAGTTTCATTAAAAAAAGTCAAAGTGAAATCAAAATGGACCTTATGCAAAACCAATTAGGACTAGTAGATACAAATACAGAACTGTCTTTAAAGGGATAGTTAACAATCATTTACTTCCTCTCATGTTGTTCCAAACCTGCATGACTTTATTTCTTCTTCTTGTTTTTCGTGCAATGGAAGTCAATGGTAACCAAAAGTTAAATATAAATATAAGAGTTAAATGTTTGACTAAACATATAAGACAAAAGGTCTAGGCAACACGATAGCATTTTTCCAATTTAATATCCAGCTCCGCTCATCTCATGTTGACTTTAAATTCTGTACTTTTGATATGACACTTACGAACAAGAAATGTAATTAACTGAATGAAAAATAATTAAATACCTTTTTTGTAGCATAATTAAACCCCATGACGGTTCTCACAGATGGGAGAAACTGTCACCTGTTCACAAAATGCGCTTTTGTTTTAAAGAGACAATCACTTTACTTTAACAGTGTTTTACTCATCCAAAATTTTGTCTTACTCAAGAGATCCTTCTTTTCCCAGCATGACACACTGGAATCCTCTAAACTTACTTGTTTACTTACTTCGTGTGTGTGTGTGTTTGTGGCCCTCAAAAACCCTACATTATAAGGACAAAATGTCCTTGTCCTTGTCCTCGTTGGGGAAATTTTTTGGTCACCAAGAGGAAAACAGCTTATGTGATGTTTAAAATGTACGTTTATTTTTATTTTAATTTTTTTTGTGATGGGTAGATTTGCAGAATATAGTTTCTTTCCATGTAAACTAGGTATATGTGTTTATACCCATTATTATTATTATA
This sequence comes from Semotilus atromaculatus, assembly GCA_031834385.1. NCBI lineage: Eukaryota > Metazoa > Chordata > Actinopteri > Cypriniformes > Leuciscidae > Semotilus > Semotilus atromaculatus. The sequence goes on from JAULUF010000022.1 coordinate 32,284,768, forward strand.
TGTATGTATGTGTGTGTAAATATATATATATATATACAATTTATATTTATATTATTAGCTTTCACACAAAATAAAACAGGCTTTCGCTCTTCTCTGTCATCCTATTACAGGCGGGGAAAAGCTCTCTGAAGTCTTCACACATTCAATTACAAAACCTGTTTACTCTGAGCCTCCCAAAGTCCCACACCTCTGACGTACCTATTCACGCAATGTTTCCTCTTCATAAGGAGCAGACATGTCAAAATCCACCCCCCCCCCCCCCCCCACACACACACACACACACACGTACGTTATAAAAACGTGCTTTATGTGGTCAATTTTATTATCATCAATTTGTTGTAGCACTCATTGATTATTCCACATGATACAGGAGTGAGACTCAAAAGAGGATCATGGGAAGGGAAGTTATTTCACGCAGGCATAGGTGAGCAGGTTTCCTGGACAAACATCTGTACAAGTCTCGTTTGTTCGTGACAAAATCAGAAAATTCAGAGCTTTATTGCAAACCTGATTAAATGAAAACAGGCCCTAATCCTGCGGCGTCTGCTGTATCGGTTTGCCCACACGTCTCTGTTAGACATATGTAACCTAATTCTGTTTTGTTTCAACTGCAAGCTTAGCTGCAGGGTGCCTTGGAAAGGTTAAGCTAACATGACGTAGTGCCAGGAAAAGCTGCAAGGTGTGATATGTTGAAATGGACTCTACTGACATGAAGTTTTAATTAACTTGCGGCAAAAACAAGTCGGGAAGTTTAAACTCTTCCCGACTGTCTTTTTACACCATAAACTCGATTAAAAAAAGATTTAAAGAAAAGATTAGCTATTATACTTTTAATTGACGCGTTTTATTGTTAAAATGTTAACTAACATTTCATAGGCTACATCTATTCTCTATTATCTCTAAATAGCCTAACTAATCTGTCAATAATTGAATAATGTCATTCGCAGTTTGTCGTGGTACTGCATACTCGTTTTACACTCAGGATGTATTTAAAAGGAGTCCATATTGTAAACAGCTTGAAAAGGTGCAGTCATTGACTTCTCCATCGATTAGCTAGTGAGGAGAGCTCAGTGTGTTACGACATCAGACTCCTCCTCTCAAAGGAAAGATCTGATGCTCTTTTATAGACACATCTCATGTGGGGGATGACGGCAAATGCTATTCCTCAATTATTTACACCGCTTAAATGGCATGCCACTGCAGGGTGTCAATGACATGTGTGTGTTTGAATTAGATATATAGCCTATATATTTTTTTTTTATATTTGAGATTTTATTTTTCATTTTGCTGTAATTTTACTCGCTACAGAGATAACGATATATTAGTCACCAATGTTTCAAATAGGCTACATAAGCTATTGTCCTGCTTTGCTGTGGTTGCTAATTGTTGATGTAAGAAAGTGACTGACATTTCTATGTGAAGATATTCTCATTATTTTAAACGTAGGCCTATACGGGTATGCATTTATAAATTGAATGTAGCCTACAATGTATTTAATCATAGGCTATCTATTGCATATTTTGCGTTTGACTATAGGCAGTTTTATAGGTTGCATACTACCTGACTGTTCTTGTCACAAGGCTGCCCTCTATCTTTCAACTGAGGGAAATCATAGTGTTTGATTAAATGTAGCTTAGAGAATTTTACCCATATAATTAAAAAGTTTAGCTATATTTCGAATGTTAGAAAAAAATGAACAGTGAGGTGAATTAAATGAAAATATAGATTTACCAAAACACTGTAAAAAGTGGTAAACATGCAATTGTTACCTTAAAGAATTATTTATACCTGATTTATTCCAATAAAAGGAGTTTTGTTGGTGTAAATTCATGTATTTTGGTTGATTCAGCGATATTAAATTTTTGACTTGGATAAAACCAGTTACATTAGATGTTACCATTGTTTTGTTCACTGTGCTAACTGATTTGACAGTTTTTGAAAGACACTGGACTGTGCAGTTTCAAGGCGTGGGTTTTCTAAGCGTGTATTTGCATACAAACATTGCCATTATGAATATGGACTGAAATTCCAAAGCTGTAATGTAATTTAAAGTTTTAGAAATTGTTATGAGTGTAGAGGGTGTGATCTGAGTGAGATGTTAACAGAAAAGCTTTCAGGATGTAACCACACGGTGGAGGTCTGGTGCTTAATTACTGTATTAAAGACAGAATTTAGAAATGAAGTGTTGCTGAAAATGATTGGATTCATTGAAACCCAATGAAAGATGTCCACGGTGTATTAATGTAATCTAAAACAAGAATCAATAATGAAGTATATTGAACATAAAACACTGAGTGTTCTTTATATCTTCATGGTTGGCTAAAGAGAATGTAATTAGTTCAAATATGCAGTACATTATATATTGTACATTAATAATGTAATAACAATTTAATGCCTGAATTGTGTTTTACATGTAAAGCTGCCAGTGCCACTGATTGATTACTCCACATCTAATTTCTCTTGCTGGGAGCAACTACATCTGGAGCTGAGTGCACACACTTCGGAGGCCGTCACCTGTCAATCATTCCTATAATTGATGATTCGGCCAATCTTGTGTCTGCTCAACCCCCTGCAAAGGAAACTTGTACTGTATCCACTCAGAACAGCCAGCTGCCAGTCAAAGCTATAGTCACACACTATCTTTTCCCATGCTAGGACAAAATCAGTCAATCCTTGTCTCACAGTTCGTCCATATGGAATCAACCCAGCTGTCAATCAGACCGCAGGTCAGTACAGCCCAAAGATCTAAGCTGATGGAACCAGCCAATCCCTGTTGTTTTCCCTTTTCTCTCTAAGATGACTGAATCTATAAGGTATAGTGTCTTTTACTGCACCTCCAGGCTGTTGAATCCGTTTGAAGAGGGTCGAATCAAATCACAATAGTGATGATACTCATGTAATGTTACAGAATGAAGGCTGAGGTTGCTAGCGCAGCAAGACGGAGGCGTCCCCGAAGATCCCGGACTTTTAATTATGGTGAAATAATCGGTGCATGCAGCATAGCCTCAGGCTGCCAGCCCCAGAGGTGAGCTCTCACAAGCACATAGAGAACACAGAGCAGAGAAGATACTGGTACTGCTTTGAAAACGCTGTGTAGTCCGGCCAAAGTGAACAGATTTAGATTAATCTGTGACAAAGGTAGCGATGGTCCGGTTTTAAAGTGTCATTATAAAGCAATAGATTTAATTGGCTATTTAATACAGATATATTCGCTTTCTTTTGGTTACATGTTCATGCAGTGTAAAAAAAAAAGTTGGATTAACTTAAAAAAATAAGTTACCTGGTTGCCTTAAAATTTTGAGTTCATTGAAATAAAAAATTTGAGTTAATACAACAAAGGAGATTGGTTTAATAAATAGAAAGTCAAAATATGATGTTATCTGAACTACATTAATTATCTAAGTTGATTTGACAAAATATAAAAAGTTGTGATAACAAATCATCAAAATTAATTTTTTACAGTGTGATTAATGTGATGAACTACATCTGTGGTTACTTTGAAGGACAACTTTGAAAACTTGAGGAGAACTGACTTCACCTTGCCAGTCCCATGTGGGTCAATATTTTACATCTAATGCAATCACATTCAATTGTTTGTAATGTTATTGAATGGCTTACTAATTCTGCATATTAAAGTGTGAGAAAAGTGTTTTAAAGGGATCGTTCATTCAAAAATGCTGTCATCATTTTCTCACTCCTCCTGTCATTCCAAACTTGTATGACTGACTTTCTTCTGCAAAACTCAAAAGAACATATTCAGAAGAATGTTGGTAATTAAACAGTTTTGGTTGCCATTGACTTTTATTGAGTGGACAAAAATATTGAAACATTTTTCAAAATATCTTCTTTTGTGTTTCACACAAGGCAGAAAATCAAACAGGTTTGGAATGACATGGGTGAGTAAATTTTCATTTTTGGGTGAACTGTCCCTTTAACGTAACAAAAAAAAAGCATGTTACATTTAAAATAGCAGTCAAGCCATTGTCTTCGTTAACATCCCCTTATGACGTACTAAACTAAACTAGGCTTCCTTTATTTCTTCTTTACAAAACAAGATATTTTTAAAAATGTTTAAGAATAAAATGGATGGCGACCAGGAGCTGTCAAACTCCAAAAATTACCAAAAAAGTTAGCAAATTTGAAGACTTCAGACTCATACGATACGAGTAATTCACTTAAATTGCTTTGAAATGAGCAGCTTAGACATTTTGCTTAATGCAAATGATTGCTTTAAAAAACAACAACATGCAGTGTGTACAATATTGATATCAATAGCAATTTAGAGGGGGAAGTCAATCGAACGCTATTGTGTAAACCTCTTCATTTTAATCAACACTGAGATGGTCTTTCCCGTTCACCACCAAGAAGATCACACACACACACACACACACACACACACATTATCTTCTGCTTATTGTGTTCCAGCCCGTGTCTTGAGATTAGGATTTTGTGATAACAGATCTCACCCTTTGAAAGTATGTGAAAAGCAGCCTAAACATCCAATCTACATGCATTCATCCCCATGACTAATCTGCAGGCCTCTAATACTGTATGTCTGCCCTGGAAACAGAGGTGCAATGAGGACAAACATCTACTGCTGCTCCCAAAGCCCAAATGAAAGCAGATTAGCGGGGGCTTTATCTGAGATGGGGCTCTCCTGTTGCTCTTTTCTGTCCCAGATCCCTTCCTTCACATTCTCCAGTAGGCACATAAAGGGGAGATTTCGGGGCTTTCGGCTGCGGGGGTGTCTTTCGATGCATTTAAGGAAGTTTCGTTCGTCGAGGCATCCAGAGCTTTTCAGCGCTTGCGCCGAACAATGGCGACGTCCTCCATCCCCCAACTTAACTGAGCCGCGGCGGACGGAGAGTCGCCCCTGCTCGTATGAATAGGTTTGGTAAAGGCCCCTGCTGGATGGGAGAGGGCAAGGCCTGACAGCCTGGTCCTCGTGTTCCACGATAGCCCAATTGGAGGTGCCCGGCGGGGGGCCCACTTCCCCCCGGCCTCCGTCACGCTGAGATAATCAGGTTTGTGTGAGGAGTATGTGCTCTTTTGACAGTCATCATCCCCTCATTGATCCATTACACCCAAGCCTTCATTGTTCCCCAAAGTGTTTGAAATGCCTATTGGAGGAGAGGGGAGGGGCCGGCTTTTCTCAGTCCTGTCAATCAAGACGGACATTTTTCTCACTGTTGCCATAGCCCGAGGTGAGAGGTCAGGAAAACACTGAATGAGAGTTGACGAAGCGATAATAATAGCGTATTTGGGAGGTTCTTTTCAACGGGGAATTCTGCGAACACACTAACACACAGTGAGTAAATGAAGACATGTTTGGATACCACAGCCCCGCTGTGAGACTGAGGGGGAGACAGCGGTGTTTGAAAACTAAATAGGCTTAGGAGATTTTTTTACCCATGAGTCTTAAGGAGAAACCCCCTTTGAATTTGTGACCCTGCGGAGGCTCTTTATTTCTGCTCTCCTGAGCTCTGCCGAGGAGCTGAAGTGACCAGGCTGAATTGACTCCGGGCGAGAGCTTGTTGTCTTTAGCTGGGATTCAACTCAACGACTGCATTGCTTATTTGAGAAAGGTGAAAAGGATGTTAGTCTAAAAGGCAAAAAAAAAAAAAAAAACGTTGCAATGAGAAAGTCAGTCAGTTCTTTGCAGAACTGGTAAAATCCGAACTCATTGATGTTGTTCACGCCATCAGGGATTAGATTTTTTTCTTTCTATCATAGGAATATCATATATTGTAGTATTTCCTTTTGGCAGAGAAACGACTTGAAATAACTAAATAGTAATATGTATTGATTTATATAATTTTATGCATTTATTTATTTCTTTTTATAATTGAGGCAACACTTTATTTTACAGTGTCTTTGTTACGTTACATGTACTTCTGTAGTAACAATAGTAAATTATGCATAATAATTACATGCAACTAACCCTTAACCAAACCCTTGTCACTGTCCGTAAGTATATGTTGTTCATTAATATTACTCACTAATTAAATGAATAACACTGTAAGGACACCTTAAAATAAAGGGTTACACTTCATTTTAAGGTGTCATTGTTACAGCGCAATAACATATTTAAGTACTGAGTAATAATTAGCAACATACTGTACTTACTATAGAGTTAGGGTAGGATTAGGATTTGGTTGAGGGTTAGTTGCATGCATTTAACATAATAATAATAATAACAGTATATGATGCATAATTACATGTAACATATGTAACAAGGACATTGTAAAATAAAGTGTTACGAAATAAAGTGTAAACCAAAAATTAGGCCTATAAAATGTTATTGCTAAAATTGATAAGAATTAATATACATTTATTATTTATTTACTAATTTATTTATTTAAATTTATCACTTACTTTATTTATTTATTAATATGCCTATAACATTTTATTACTGAAATTAATGATTAAGTAGTCTATCAATATGTATTTATTTATTTACTTACTACTTATTTGTCTTTAACACTGCATAGCTGAAGTGACTGATTATGCATTAATGTTTGTTTATTTATGGGCCTATAACATTTTATTGTTGAAATGAATGATTCAGCATTTTGAACTTTTATAGGCCTATAACATTTTATTGCTGAAATGAACGATTAAGCATTAGTATTCGTTTGTTTATAATCTTATATGATTTTATTGCTAAAACAACTAAGCAGTAATATTAATTTATTAATTTACTTGTAGCCCTATAATATTTTATTTCTGAAATGGTTAAGCATTCATATTTATTTATTTATAGGTCTATAACATTTTATTGCTGGAATGAATGAATTTTTATTTATTTGTTTTGTTTATTTATAGGCATTATAGGCTGAAATGAAAAAACAAGCATTAATATTCACTTTACCTGTTTATTTGTAGGCTTATAACATTTTATTGTTGAAATGAACGATAAAGAATGAATAATCCCTTATTTGAATATCTAGAATAATTTAGCAGGAAATAAGGCTGCAAGGCTGAGTGATGCTCTACAGTCCTGGATTGATAAGCCCAACTTTAGCCATTCTTTTACATTTCACCATTGTAAACCAAGACAGCACATTGTCCCTATTGAAGATAATGACTGCGTTGACTTATTTAGAGTACAGAGGATCCCCTTGATAGCGATGTCAAAAAGAGGCCAGTAGTTGATTTATGACCCTAAAACATGGCCCTGGCCTCACAGAAGGATGATACAATTACCCCAATATGAGCCTTGTTACTTTCAGCTAAGTGTCATGCTTGAGATGAAGGCTCTGTGGAGTCTGTTGTTTGGCTGGGCTATTTAACCGAGCGTTTATTACTCCTCCCCTTATAAATCAGTGTAGACAGTCCTGCTGAGGCCAGAGAGTCCCACCAAGCACTTTTCATATGGCTTCAGTTGTTGGTTTGCTTGCGTGATCCATCCATCTTGGCTGCGACACACAGACCAAACAAGTTGCAACTAGGTGGCAAAGAAAGTAAAAAAAAAAGAAAAAAAAGATTTACATTCAATGCTAACAAGGCCGGTGAGATCCTAATCCTCGTCCCCTGTGTTTGCAGCATGTGCGTGAGTTTCTGCATCTAGGGTTTCTCTGGGAATGTTGAGCCCTTTTACTGGTGCCAAACCTGAAGATCTTTCCCCAGTGCTGTGAGGCTGAGACTGAGCTCCCACCTCCAGACTCAATTTGACAGTTCCTGACAGAGTAAAGGAAAAATATTGCTCTGAAAAGGTTTACAGTTTTACTGTAGAAGCACTGTCCTAACTATTTTACAGTAATATTGTAATGTAGATTCATTGCAAATTATAAAATGGATAATTCAGTTTCTGAATTCTAACCAGATAAGCCGTGTTTTAAACTGTTTCAAAAATACAAATAAAAACACACCTTTAGTAACAGGCCTACATACAAATGTCAAATTGCTTTTGCTTAGCAGTCATAAACCGCATACAGATAGAGCTCTAGAATTTAACTACATTCATTGAATTAATTTACAAATATTTGTATTCAAAATATTTTTTACTACATTTTATTAACAAATACCATAGTTTATTTATGTATTTTTATTTATGTAGTATAATTCTTTATAGCCATCTACACATAAAAAATAAATAAATAAATAAATAAATAAATAAATACATGTGTTCATCCAGGGGTTGTCAGAATTTTTGATAACAAAGACTCCAATTGGTGATCCTTTTTCTAATGTTTAAAAGTAACTGTATATTTTCAAGAAATGGGAAATTTTAAAATAAATTGTACACCAGGCTTTTACATTGTCACTGGTGCATGATGATATGTGCTAACATTTTTAATTGAATTTGAATTTATTTGCACAGCTTTTTTTTTAACAATAAATATCATTCCAAAGCAGTTTTAACTTTGATGGTCCTAAAAAAACATGTAAAGTCTTTTAGTATTTTCAACAGAGCCCCGTGAAATCTCTAGCGGCCCCCGGGGGCCCGACTGGAGAAACTTTGGTACATATTCATTGTCATGTTTATCATTAGATGTTTAAGTCATTAATGTGGGAATTAAGTGGAAAAAATAAATGTCTGCTGGACATAAAGTGTTAAAGATTAATGTACCTCCAGTTTGATGCTGAAATGCAGTATGGATTTTTCCCTGAGGCTGCAGAAACTCCTAACCGTGTGGTAATTGCAATTGCACGAAACAAGGTTGGTAGTGACAAGTCATTGCTAGAGAGGACTTGACTTGGATGAATCCATTAGTGTGTGTGTGTGTGTGTGTGTTTGCATATGCATGTTTCATGCTTCAGGAGGCAAAAAGAAAATTAACCACCAATTGACCTTCTGTGTCTTCCACTGTAGAAATGGAGACTTCCCCTTAGCATAATTACTAGGCTTTTACCTGTGTGTGTGTGTGTGTGTGTGTGTGTGTGTGTGTCGGGTGCAATGCAAGTCTGTGTATATTTAAATATATGTTTTGGTGTGAATTAAAGTGTGGGAGGTGTTTGTGTGTATATGTTATCATGTCGGGCAATATTACACCTCATTACCAGCTTGACTGCAAAATGGTTACACTTGATAATGGGATACACACACACATTATATTTTCTCTCTCAGTCTCTCTCTCTCTCTCACACACACACACACAGAGAGTCTGGCGGGGGTCTCGGTAATGGAGTCATTATAGGCTTCAGTGGTTTGAGGACTTATCACAGGATACAGGAAGTCTGCTGGGAGAAAAAAAAAATCAAATGAGTTCAACCAAGCGCACAAAAGACCATTTCATTAAGCTCTGCCCCTATCAGCAGAAGATGGGCGCACCCGAGCCGCCCTCACCGTACAGGAATAGGTCATTTATTAAGGGAGACTAATGGGATTGTGCTTTAATGTAAACGGCACTCATCTGTTTGGGTTCGGTGTTTAAACCAGCCATTATTCTGCTCATTACAAAGAGAGGGTGGGAATTATCTGACGGCTGTCAATATGACCATCTGCGTGAAGCCGTCACAAAAATCACTGACCACAAAGGCTATGATTATTATTGTATGGGTGTCAGCATGTGTTGTGTGTATTCGTTATCCTTATGAATCAACTCCTTTGGCATTTTTATTATGTGAGATAATGTGATGGATATAGAGAAAGGGAGAGAAAACTCCGTTCCAAAAACCTGTTGATCTTTCTTGTTTTCTACTGCCTAATGCTGCCTTCTCTTTCTAATGCAGCAGAGGTTTATGACAACTCCTAGTAATTTGTATGTGACTGTGAAATTATATGTCAAAAGACTTCGCCTGTACAAAAGATACTTTATTTTCTCTCACAATTTTTCTATGCATCTCGTACAAATATGACTTCTCATGAAACCAGGTTGTGCACCATGCTTAATTGAAAGTTCAATTAATTTCAATTGCATTGAAATGTGTAGCCTACTTGTAGTATACTTCAAATCTTAAAATTATATACATTTTAAAAAGCTATACTTAAAAATAATATTGTATTAATGAAATTAAGACTGCTTAAGTGTATTTAAACAGAGTGCACTGTTTCTTAACACACTTAAGAACACTTTTAAATAGTGCACTTTGTAATAATTTTTTTATTAATAATTTAATAATTTTTAGTAATAATTTTTAATAACTTTAAAGAACACTTTAATCTTTTGTCATGCTTTAAAGAAGTACCTTTATTTTGATGTATTGACTAACACACTAAAGCATATGCAAAGCAATTTATTATAATTTATTGTTGTGTGTTATTTAATATTACATTTAAAGTGAATATATATTTAACTGTACTGAATTGCAACATCATTACAAATGTGTAATTCTTTTTTTTTATTTTTATAAATGACACAAGTTTGAATAGAAATGACAAACTATGCTTGTAATGTTTGGTAATAGGGTAGTACACTTAATTATGAAATTATATATAAAGATATGAAGAGTTCAAAGCCAAAAGCCTCTAAGTGCCATCTGAAATTTTCTTCTAGAATGATCATTTTTATCAAGCTTGTTTATTTAAGTTTAATAATTTCACTTAAATGACAATCAATAGGTAATTTTCATAGCCATTTAAGTGAAATGACTGAACTTAAATATACAAGCTTGATAAAAATGATCATTCTAGAAGAAAATTTCAGATGGCACTTAGAGGCTTTTGGCTTTGAACTCTTCATGTTCATTGGATAAAAAAAACACTCCAAAGTTACACCAAATTGCATATAATATATATTTTTTTAAAAGTATATTAAGTTTCTTCCATAATTAGTACTGCTGTAAAAGTATGCTTGTCACAGATCACAGATGCTAAAGTGTACAACTTTTTACAAGGGACTACACTTTAAAATGTTAGGTTATGTTATGTGATGCATGGTATGTCAATATTGTGCTTTATATGGTAAGTGTTCTTTTTACTACATTAGTTTATACCAACAGCAGTAATTTTAGGGTTTAGATCAGGTAACTACCAAATTTTTTACTTTTTTGGGGTTTTAAGCAACTTATTTGGTACGCTCTACATGCATCTCTGTCTCATGTGAGAGACTTGACATACAATGGAATTGGTTTCAGCATGTTGGCAAAAATGCCAAGCTACAAATGACAGAGCATCCTTAAATATTGGAAAAAATGTTGATTTTAAATAAAAAAAAACTTTTTTCATACTTTTACATTTCAAGTAAATTATACATTTTACTGTTACTCTTTGTCTACTTTGAATGTGTTTTTTTTACTGAGCTTGCATTGTAGTATCACCTTTCCTATGGATAAAGTGTTGCTGCATGCCTTAGAATTTGACCAAAAGCAGGAATCTTACTCTACCTTCTGGAAGAGGCTTTGCGTCGAGAGCGCACATGATGCCTTAAAAAGCTGCCTAGGACGCTTTCTAGGTTTTGGAGTTAAAGAGTGTCATTTGATCATCCTTTCATCCCTTTCCCCAGTCAGTGCTTTATGTAATTGAGTCAAATGGGCCATATTAACCCCGGCCAGCTTGTGACTGGCCAAGCCACTGGTCATATAAACAGTTGGCGGGTGTCCTGTTTCTCTTTCGCCTGACTCTCTATGTGCACTAAGGCTGCAATTGATAAAGAATACTAGATATCAGCTCATTCTCAGAGGAACGCTCGCCTGGAATCATAGTGACCCTCCTGGGAAAAGAGAGAAGTGGAGCGGTATTGACTGCTGTCGGTCTCTGAGGGAGGTCAATAGGCAAACACCAGGTAATTTATCCACCCATCAATGACTCAGTACTGCGTTAAAAGAGAAAAGGCACAGCAGAACGCTTCAGTTATCTACAACCTGCGCTGCTGCTGCAAGGTTACGGGCCATTTTCTTATCACAAGCTAACAGATGTATAACCGGGCGGTCTAAAAGCGATGCTGGGATCAAATGGTGTGCTGACAAGCTGTCTGCTAGTTGACCAAATAATTTGAGAATCATTAGTGTCATGGGATACCCCATCAGTGAGGAGAAAGATGACCAAATGGAGGTTGAAACATTGAGAGTGTGTGGGACGGATGTCTAGACTTTGGTGGTCTGTGTCTGGGGGGTCTTATGTGTCATTGTTCACTACAGCATCTGTAGAATCACAGTGCTTAAATGTGCTCAGGATGATTATGTGTGTGTTACGAACTGCTCCGAGACACGAAGGTTGAGATTCAAATGCAGCTTTAATTAAGGGGCAATCAATACACTGAATCCAATATACAGGCAATAGGTCAAAACACAGGTAGGCAGACCGAACAAACAAACAAACAAACAAACAAACAAACAAGGGTCAGAGGCAAAAGAGTAATCCATGGAACAGGCAAGAAATCCAAAAACCAAGAGACATGAAACAGGGAAAAATGCTCGGAAATGCAGTGCAACAACATACAAGACTGAACTAAACAATAATGAGACACAGGTGAATGTGATAATCAGGGATGATGAGTTCGGGCAGTGAATTATGGGAAATGTAGTTGTGAGTGAATAATAGTCTGATGTGGAGTGCTCTCAGGTAGCTCTCAAGGGCACCCCAGCTGATAACCATTACAGTGTGATTATGTTGAACTTAAAAACAAGGTCAGAAAATAAGCAGGGCTTAGGTCAAAACATCTAAAGTGATAGTTTCATTTATGGGGGCCCCGTAAAGCATTCCTCTGGTATGTAACATTTAATATATGGCATAACAGTCTGTTCGAGACCCATCGATAGTTGTTATACACTGTAAAAAATTACATTGCTATTTTTTTGTTTTTACATTGTTTTATCTGATTTTTTTGTAAGTAAAAAATAAGCAACAAAAAGCAATTTTCAACTTAAAAAAAGTTGTACAAGATTCAACTCATTCAACAGCAACTTTTTTTAATTCATTTTTTTTTACAGCGAATACAAATATTGCGTTGCAATATCCATATTCGCTGTTTAAATGTGCAGCTATAATATTAAGTGGGTTTTGTTGGGAAAAAAAAACACTTTACTTTTCTAAAACAAAAATAAAATCTGCCAAATTGTTTATTGTCATGATATCTTTTCAACTTTTGGATCTGATGTTGATTTTATAGGTAACTGCCATAATGTAAAGAGCATTTTGATTTGATGAATGAATTCCAGATACTTTTGAACTAGTAACATGGATAACATATTGTGTGATTATATAGGCCTTAAAAAAGAAAAGAAAATGTGCCACCTTAAAGGTATAAAATGACCATACTAAATAAACCGAAATACGGCCCCTTAATAAAAAAAAGTTGTTTATGGCCTTTTTTAAATTTGTTTGTTTTATTTTCATTTTTAACATAATCAATACAGTGCATAAGGTGCAATGAATGGTTCCTGACAACACTACAGAATTCTGTTTGAGAATTTTGTATGCAATATTGCTTTGTCATTGTGACAGATATTGAGAGTATCTGTGTGTGTGTGTGTGTTTGAGAGAGAGAGAAAGAGTATGCGGTTCAAATGCTGGTTACAGTAGAATAGATGTAGTCTATTAAATGTCTATTGATCATACGCCATGGTTCTTCAGTGTGGCCGCTGCTCTTAGACGGAGGTTGTGTGTTACTCTCACTGACTGAAGAAGTCATTACATTGCATGTTCTCTCCATTACACAAGGTAACACACACAAAGCACTTATTTTTGATTTTGTCTAATCAGATTGCATGTGCGCTAGATTAGAGCACACACTATAACTACAGAAAACAATGCAGTACTGTATAACTGAAAGAACTGAACAAATTATTTTGTTCTTCACATTAAGATTGTTCTGTTCTGTATCACATCTTTTCTACTAATATAAGGAGGCACATTTGATATGTTTAATCGAATAACCTATTTAACATACACATAATCACAGTCAGGGGGCAAGAGGGTCAAAGTGTGTGGAGTCTGGAGTGTCGACTGTCGTTTCCAAAATGTTGCACTCATACTCAAACTGTCCAGACGGTGGCGCTTGAATTCAGCATGTCATATTTTATCCTTTCCCCCTCTGCACATCCTCTACTCAACGAAACTCCGTGTATGGGTGTTTTCATGCACAATCATCTTTAAGACGTTTAAACTGAGGCTGATTGGCACAGTTTCCATTTGTTTGTTTAATATCTCTTGTGGACTGAAATTCAGATTGGGGGCTAAAGATCATGGGTTAAAAACAACAGCAACAACAAAAAAAAAAACCCAGATATATTTAACATCACAAATTATGTTTATTCATGAGGTTTGTTTTACTGTTGTGCCAGCCAACTCCAACACATGGATGGTTGGCACAAACAGAAAATTCTATTTTAAACCAAACCAACTCCACTCACATTTGTGTGATATAATTAATTTTATAATGATTAATTTAATCATCTTTAAAATCTTTCACAATAGCTTTAACACTTTTTAACTACTTAAATATTATATTGTACACTGTAAAAAGATTATAGACTATTGGAGTAAGTTTTACAAGAAAATGCTATTTCTGTTTACTTCAAAATTTTCTTTCTAATTATTAGAAAAAATTTAAATAAAGTATATCAGTGTGTATAGTAGTTGTATGTAAATCGGAGGTTTAATGTTTGTTCTGACAGGAAAAATTGTTAATATATATGGTTACACTTCATTTTACAGTGCCTTTGTTACCCATGCTAAATGTACTAACTAATAACAGTAAATTATGCAGAATTACATGCAACTAACCCTAAACCAAACCCTAATCCTAACATTATTAGTAAGTACATGATGTTAATTAATATTAATACATAAATAATTACACTGTAACAAGGACAACTTGAAATAAAGTGTAACCATATCAACATATTAAAATAATGTTATCTTAATAGAGACCAAGAATCAGAAGTTAACCCTTTACCAACCAACACCTAATATATCCCAAACCATAAACCAAGCATACACCAAAATCTTTTGTGGTTTACTTTAGTTTTTTCACTTCTATTTTGAACCTAACAAGAAAATGTTATTATACAGTTTTAAGACTGGCCAAAATATAAAGAAATTCAGGTAAAAGTGAAAGAGAGAGAGAGAGAAACAGAGAGCAAGATAGAGCAAGGGCAGACTTTAGATAGTAAAAGAGGCTAAAACGTTTTTCAGCTAACATTGGTCCCAGTGGAGGATGGATTGACTGTGGGTGAATAATACATGGCTGGTGAGGGAGTAATGAAGTGGAAGTGATGGGGAGGAATACGCTGCTCTCAGTGGGATGGGGAAATGCATACTTTAAAGAGCTCTCGCTCTCTCTGTGGCACTGGCCTGGAAAACAAGCCAAGCAGACGCACATACACCTCCCACAGCCATTCCTCTGGAACTCCACACAGCTGTCGAGATTGTGTTTGTAACTTTGCTCAGACGTTCACTGCTCGTATGGTTTCACCATCGGGTTTGACACTGCTGTGCTGGTCTTCAGCATTTAGTGAGTATCACCTTGACACCGAACTCATAATGAAACTAAGCAACAATGATGTATATTCAGGCATTGACAAATATATAGAGCTAGACATGTAGCAGATCTCTTTTGAGTGCACTTGAGTGCATTGCTTCACCTGGTCGATTCCGCTTCAGATCACACTATCTTTGAATTGAATGCTCTTTTTAAACAGTAAATGAGTAATGAAGATTGGTTGACTTTTTGGAGACCTTTAACTTTTTGGTAATACCTGGAATATGTGAAAATGTATGTGTACTAGTACTGAATGATTAACATATTTACGCTCTTAAAAATAAAAGTTGTTTATTGGCATATTGACATTCCATGCCTTCCATTTCACAAAAAGTTCTTTACTGTGGGAAAAATGCTCTTTAGCTAAAATGTTCTTCACACTAAGAAAAAAAGGTTTTTCTTGTGGAACCTTATTTTTAAGAGTGTACTCTAATGTACATCAAAGAATATCATGGTACTTTTGGAGACATCTGCACTAAACACCTGGCTAGTGTTAAATACACAGAATATATTCCATAGGCTTCAGTAAAGCACTTCCCTTCTAAATAAAATCCACTAGAAAATGGTCTACTGTCCCTAGACTACATGTGTGCGAGGATAACCATGTCCAGACCCCCTCTAGAGAAGACTAAAAGCTTTTTCCATACTTTTGCTATTTTGAGCTTTTGCATGCTCCACATTACACTTCCTGTAGTGGAAACAACATGATTCCATGATCATTTAAAATTTGCTATTGATAGTATAAGCACTTCTTGTGATAAAGGAGTATGCTTAATTGGATTTAATGTTCAATTATAGTGTACTTCAAATCTTAAATTAAAAGTATTTTTTTTAAACTGTATCATACAGATAATATATTATTAACTAAAAAAAGGCCACTTAAGGGTAGCTACTTAAAGAGAGACTTTCATAACTATTCCTTAACATTACAATAAATACACTTTTAAAATGTTAAAATATCAATGAATAGTTTTAAAGTACATTATAAACATTTAAATTGTATTCTTTTGATCTTTAAAGAAGTACTTATTCTGATATATATATATATATATATATATATATATTAGGGCTGTCAAATGATTAATTGCGATTAATCACATCCAAAATAAAAGTGTGTGTTTACATAATAAATGTGTGTGTACTGTGTATAATTATTTTATATATATAAATACATACACATGCTTGTATATATTTAAGAAATATTTGCATGTATATATAGATTTATATATAATTTATATTATATATAAATATAAATATTTTGTATATAAATAACACATTTTTCTTAAATATATAAATGCACGTGTGTGTACTTATATATACAAATTAATTTTACACAGTACAAACACATTTTTTATGTAAACACAAACTTTTATTTTGGATGTGATTAATCGTGATTAATCATTTGACAGCCCTAATATATATACAGGTCCTTCTAAAAAAATTTGCATATTGTGATAAAGTTCATTATTTTCCATAATGTAATGATAAAAATTAAACTTAATATATTTTAGATTCATTGCACACCAACTGAAATATTTCAGGTCTTTTATTGTTTTAATACTGATGATTTTGGCATACAGCTCATAAAAACCCAAAATTCCTATCTAAAAAAATTAGCATTTCATCCGACCAATAAAAGAAGTGTTTTTATAAAAAAAAAAAAGTCAACCTTCAAATAATTATGTTCAGTTATGCACTCCTTTTGCAGAAATGACTGCTTCAATGCGGTGTGGCATGGAGGCAATCAGCCTGTGGCACTGCTGAGGTGTTATGGAGGCCCAGGATGCTTCGATAGCGGCCTTAAGCTCATCCAGAGTGTTGGGTCTTGCGTCTCTCAACTTTCTCTTCACAATATCCCACAGATTCTCTATGGGGTTCAGGTCAGCAGAGTTGGCAGGCCAATTGAGCACAGTAAACCATTTACCAGTGGTTTTGGCACTGTGAGCAGGTGCCAGGTCGTGCTGAAAAATGAAATCTTCATCTCCATAAAGCTTTTCAGCAGATGGAAGCATGAAGTGCTCCAAAATCTCCTGATAGCTAGCTGCATTGACCCTGCCCTTGATAAAACACAGTGGACCAACACCAGCAGCTGACATGGCACCCCAGACCATCACTGACTGTGGGTACTTGACACTGGACTTCAGGCATTTTCCTTCTCCCCAGTCTTCCTCCAGACTCTGGCACCTTGATTTCCGAATGACATGCAAAATTTGCTTTCATCCGAAAAAAGTACTTTGGACCACTGAGCAACAGTCCAGTGCTGCTTCTCTGTAGCCCAGGTCAGGCGCTTCTGCCGCTGTTTCTGGTTCAAAAGTGGCTTGACCTGGGGAATGTGGCACCTGTAGCCCATTTCCTGCACACGCCTGTGCACGGTGGCTCTGGATGTTTCTACTCCAGACTCAGTCCACTGCTTCCGCAGGTCCCCCAAGGTCTGGAATCAGTCCTTCTCCACAATCTTCCTCAGGGTCCAGTCACCTCTTCTCATTGTGCAACGTTTTTTGCCACACTTTTTCCTTCCCACAGACTTCCCACTGAGGTGCCTTGATACAGCACTCTGGGAACAGCCTATTTGTTCAGAAATTTCTTTCTGTGTCTTACCCTCCTGCTTGAGGGTGTCAATGATGGCCTTCTGGACAGCAGTCAGGTCAGCAGTCTTACCCATGATTGCGGTTTTGAGTAATGAAACAGGCTGGGAGTTTTTAAAAGCCTCAGGAATCTTTTGCAGGTGTTTAGAGTTAATTAGTTGATTCAGATGATTAGGTTAATAGCTCGTTTAGAGAACCTTTTCATGATATGCTAATTTTTTTAGATAGGAATTTTGGGTTTTCATGAGCTGTATGCCAAAATCATCAGTATTAAAACAATAAAAGACCTGAAATATTTCAGTTGGTGTGCAATGAATCTAAAATATATGAAAGTTTAATTTGTATCATTACATTATGGAAAATAATGAACTTTATCACAATATGCAATTTTTTTTAGAAGGACCTGTGTGTATATATATATATATATATATATATATATATATATATATATATATATATATATATATACACATGCATACATACAATCATGTTGTAAGCAACACACACGGAAAAGGACAAAACTAAACAAAGGACTAAATTGAACAGGGAGTATATATGCAGAGAATAACAAGGAACTAAATAAGAAACAGCTGATAATTAACCATAGAAACACCCAGGGACATAATCAGAAACCAAGGAAACCGAAACTAAACAGAGTAGGGTAAAATGAACTAAGGGAAACACAACAGAATATCAAAATAAGAGTCCAACATCGTGACAGTAGTTCCCCCTCCCAGAAGGCACGTCCTCTTGCCATAACTGTGGCCTTGGAGCAGGTCACGGAGAAGGTGATGGACAGGGATGAGGAGGAGTCGTTGGAGAGAGACACCACGCTGGAGCACCCATCCAGACACTTACAGTTTTTTTTCTTCAAAATTAATATATAACCTTGTATGAAAATACCATATGAAAAGTTAAGGTTGTTTTTTTTCAACATCGCTTCATATTACGTCATGGGAGGGAGTCGTTTGCCGGACTCTGCTTTTGCTTAGTGCAGAGTAGGTTGGTATTCAGTAGGAACGGTCATGATTCAGTGTGTTTTCGGTGGTTATTGCATTTCAATTAATCATCGTCGTGGTAAACTATTGTGAATTATGGCCTGTCAGGACATCGAGTCCACAGGTTTCAGAATAAAAAAAAGGACGGTGCTATCTTTCGTACCTGGTTGTGTTTTGTGCAGGTGAAGAGACAGGACTTCACTTCTGCATCTGCTTCGAAAAACACAGTAGTGTATAGCGTTCACTTTAGACCGGATTATTATAATTCTGGCGATATGATGGAGTTCAACATGGGATGCCGAAGCAAGAACCAAATGAGGCTCCGGGCTGGTGTGGTTCCTTCAGTGCACACAGCTCCTTCATCGGGTCTGCCCGGTCCGTCGTCAGCATGTGGTTCGGCCACCGGTGGAAACATGATGGTCATGGATCCGTCAGAGATTACTTATTGTACATATGTTTTACAAAATGTGTCTTGTCTTAATTTAATTCATGAACATATCCTACATAAACTTGTTACGTAATGCATTTCTACCAGAAAGACTCGGGAGAATGAAGCTGAAACAATTAACCACTTATTGACAGCTCGGCAAACAATATAATGATAAAGTTCTTTGGCGTAGGCCCTGTCGGTAGCTCGCAATCCGGGGATCCGGACTCTGCATTTCCTGCCTTCCTTTTTCTCAAGATCTTAGAACTCAAAGATCTAAGACTTTTTCTATGTACACAAAAGGCCTATTTCTCTCAAATATTGTTCACAAATCTGTCTAAATCTGTGTTAGTGAGCACTTCTCCTTTGCCAAGATAATCCATCCACCTCACAGGTGTACCATATCAAGATGCTGATTAGACAGCATAAATATTGCACAAGTGTGCCTTAGGCTGGCCACAATTAAAGGCCGCTCTAAAATGTGCAGTTTTATCACACAGCACAATGCCACAGATGTCACAAGTTTTGAGGGAGCATGCAATTGTCATGCTGACTGCAGGAATGTCCACCAGTGCTGTTGCCCATGAATTGAATGTTCATTTCTCTACCATAAGCCATCTCCAAAGCCGTTTCAGAGAATTTGGCAGTACATCCAACCTGCCTCACAACCGCAGACCACGTGTAATCACACAAGTCCAGGACCTCCACATCCAGCAACTTCACCTCCAAGATCATCTGAGACCAGCCACCCGGACAGCTGCTGCAACAATCAGTTTGCATAACCAAAAAATTTCTGCACAAACTGTCAGAAACCGTCTCAGGGAAACTCATCTGCATGCTCGTCGTCCTTATCGGGGCCTCGACCTGACTGCAGTTCATCGTCGTAACCGACTTGAGTGGGCAAATGCTCACATTCGATGGCGTCTGGAACTTTGGAGAGGTGTTCTCTTCATGGATGAATCCTGGTTTTCACTGTACAAGGCAGATTGCAGACAACGTGTAAGGTGTTGTGTGGGTGAGCGGTTTGCTGATGTCACCGTTGTGGATCGAGTGGCCCATGGTGGCGGTGGGGTTATGGTATGGGCAGGCGTATGTTATGGACAATGAACACAATTCATTTTATTGATGGCATTTTGAATGCACAGAGATACCTTGACGAGATCCTGAGGCCCATCATTGTGCCATTCATCCACGACCATCACCTTATGTTGCAGCATGATAATGCACGGCCCCATGTTGCAAGGATCTGTACACAATTCCTGGAAGATGAAAACATCCCAGTTCTTGCATGGCCAGCATACTGACCAGACATGTCACCCATTGAGCATGTTTGGGATGCTCTGGATCGGCGAATACGACACAGCGTGTTCCAGGTCCTGCCAATATCCAGAAATTTCGCACAGCCATTGAAGAGGAGTGGACCAACATTCCACAGGCCACAATCAACAATCTGATCAACTCTATGCGAAGGAGATGTGATGCACTGCGTGAGGCAAATGGTGGTCACACCAGATACTGATTGGTTTTCAGACTGGACGACTGGCACTTCAACTCTGAGATGACTTAGGTGGGAAGATCTATCGCTAGGCCTGAGGTAGGCGCAGGCTAGGCACTTCCTCTCTGCCTCGCAGATGGTTATTGAGGATTCGCTGTACAGGAGCATCCACCCCAGGTATTCCACCAAAGTCCTCCGCTCACGGAGGAGAAAACGCAGTGCTGGTAAGTCCATTTCTATTTCTCTGTAATGAGTAAGCAAATTCTGTAATGAGTAAGCAACATGCACAAACGAGGAATACTACAGTCTTTTATTATAAACATAGGAGATCGTTAGAACAACACAAGTGTAAACAACACATTACACATACAATAACCGACAAATTCCATATTTTTATATTAATTAACATTATTTAATTAATTAATATGAATTCTGTGTTTCCATATTTGGAACGCAAGGGTAAATAAAGAACTGACCATCTATAAAGTCACAATATAAACTTTGACGACGCAGTGTTTAATTATGTTTTTTTTTAAAAAGCTGTGGTTTTGGAGATACAAGGTTTCCATCTGACAGTGATATTAGAGAAAGAGCCATTTAGAATCATGAACCGATTCAGGATAAATCAAACTTTACAATGTAACATGAGAGAGAGTAGTTCTGGATGAGCTGATTCATTTGGAAGAATCAAACTTTCCAGCACTACATATGAGAAAGAGAGTGAGAGAGACGTTTAGGACGAACCAGTTCAGTAGAATGAATAAAATTTTCCAACTTAACATAATAGAGAGAGAGAGAGTAGTTCAGGATGAGCCCATTAATTAAGATGAATCAGATTTTCCAGCACTAAATACGAGAGAGACTTTTATGATGAAACAATTGACTAATGAATCAGACTTTAGAGTGTTACATACCAGAGAGAGCCATTTATAAAAAAAACGGATTCACTAGAATGAATCAAACTTTCAAGCACAACTTGTAAGAGAGAAAGAGCCTTTCAAGATGAACTGATTCAGTAGAATTAATTAAAATTTCCAGCCCAACACAATACAGAGAAAGAGATCTTTATGATGAACCAATTCACTAAAATTGTTCTTAGTTTCCATTGCCACATATAATAGAGAGACATAGATGTCAGGTTCACTAGAATCAAACTTTACAGATTCAAAAGAATAAATCAAACCTTCCAGCATTACATACGAGAGAGTAATTTTTGACGAACTGATTCACTAGAATGACTCTGACTTTCCTGTGTTACATATGTAAAAGAGTTGTTTATGCACTGGAAAAGCTACGCTGCAAACTTTTAGTATGCAAACTCTACGGCACTGATGTTCATATAATAGCTTGAGAGTCAGACCCTGATATTTAATATATTGAACTTAACTAATAATTTTAGGAATGCATGTTGATCTCACCAAAGACCTTTGACGTGTTATAGCACTTGCAGCTCTATCAGGTCTCCTCTTCAAGCACTGTTTCTGTGCTGAACTGTGCTTAGACTCCAGCAATAAGCTGCAGTTGAGTTCTTTCCTGCTTGTGTCTGTCAGAGAGGGTTCTTGTGTAGAGAGGGAATGAAGTGTCAGAGATCACTTGACAGTGGTCCCCAAGGTGTAGCTCTTCAGGGCTAAAGTGTGTGAGAAGAGAGTCAACTCCCGTTCCATTTCCCGTCCCCCCCACCCCCCATTTTCTGCCTGGATGAACCAATAGTCTGCCTGAGAGCATGCAGCAGGTCCCACCTGGACCATCCGGACCAAAAAAAAAAACAAAAAAAAATATACAAGAGCAAGCAGGATAGAGATTGATAGGGAAAGGTTTTGGAAACTGCTAAGTGTTATAAAAATTGAAAGATGGAGAGTGGAAGAAAGTGGCCGGAGGTTGAAGGTCAATCGTGTGGAGATTCATACCGTTCTTGTTTTGAAGGTAAGTCAGTTTCAGACAGCAGAGCCCCACTGTCACCCTCCCTGGAGACTGAAGAAAGAGTGTTCACTCACATGAATGACATTTAATTTGTTTCATGAAAAGAATACTCATATATTGAACAAGCACTGTTGTCTGTGTTTGGAGTTTGCAATGGAAATAAAGCTTTTGCTCATGTGCTGCTTCTCCAGTCTAACAAAAAACCTGTCAGTCAAAGGACTGGCAATTTGTATTTGCCTGTAACAGTGAATGATGGTCTCTTCATCTATGTAAACACACCCGTTTCCACACATTCATCTTCCACAGCTTCAATCATTGAGACGAACATTTCAGTAGATTATGATGTAACTCTATCAAGCAGCTGTCCATCCAGGAGCTCCATTTAAACGGCTGCAGAGCTTGGACGTCCCACAGTCTGCCAGTTTCATTCTGATCTGATCTGATACAAATATGTTTTGTCAATTCAATATGCCTAAGTCATGATTGAATAAAAGCTTTTTATAATTTTCCATAGACTCTCTTGTGCCTTGGCTTGATATGTTTTTATGAGTTAAACCATCCCTACACCCAAAGAGCACTGTGATATGGATTCTACATAGGCCTACATACATACATATGGATTCAGCACTTTTTCCATTTATTTTTTCGTTTTGTCAATTCACTCAGCTTCTCATGTATTAACACTTTGGTTGTGGAACATGGTGATTTTCTTAAAGTTGAGAGTAGATGCATCACATATTTTAAGATCATTTATGTATATAGTACGCTCTTTAAATTAAGTTTTTTTTTTATTGGCATATGATTCCATGAATAACCAGAAAATTATTATTTTAAAAAGCTGCTCACTGAAATGGTTATTTTGTGTGAAAATCCCCTTTTGGAACCTTTATTTTTAAAAGTGTAATATTTCTTAAATACATATTCATTCTAAATAATAATTATTTAGTTATATTTCTGTAATTTATTTCATATATGGTTTACAATAATTCATTACCAATTTTACAACTAAAAGATATACTTTATAGATTTGAATGCTGGGCTCATAGATTTAGGCAACACTTTACTTAAAGCCTTTATGTATAATTCATTGTAAAGGTATTCATAATGTACGTTATAATGCATTATATCTTTTCATAAATAATTGTAACCAAATTTAAAATGCATAATATTATTTGCAGATTCTGAAATGGGTTGTTTGTCATGTTTTGAATGCATTATACTTTCTAAAGGTGTGTTCAATGATTAGATAAGTAATATAATGTATTATAACTGTGGTTACAATTATTCATGAGACCATAAAATGCATTATAAGGTGCATTACAAGCCACAATTAATGCATTAAAATACTTTTATAATGCATTATACATAAAAGCTTGTTACTGATATTTACTATAATGACAAAAGTAAGTGATGCTATCACTGCAAATTTAAGTAATTCGCCAAATAATGCTAATGGTTTATTTGTTGTTTGCTTTTTGTTCTCGGTCTGGTGAAATGCTTTATATATTTATTTATTTGTACATACTGATAAATTTATTCTCTCTGTGTTCATTATATTGTGATTATCTCCCAGGTTTGTCCTTCACGGGGTCTTCTGCACATCAACTATTCATTCATATGCACCTCACAAACAAAAGTGTTTTTCTGCTATTTAATTTTAATCACTGTCTTTTGCACTTTTGGTCTCAATAGCAAAATAGGTTGTGTTGAGCCTTGTTAATGATGCTAAAAACGCTAACTGGTTTTAAGCCATTTTTTTTTAAACATGAGGAATAGGCTATACATTAACAACAAGAAAAGCCATTATCATGCATAACAAAAACCGTTTCACCGCTGTATGCATAAACAAATAAGATCTTCTGGCTTCTTTACACAGGTGCGGCACCTCAACATTGTAATCAATTGTGTTACATGTGTTCTGACCTACAGGCAAAAGGAAAGAAAAAAAAGCCTGAACACTGAATTACAGTGCTTTCAAACGGGGGATGTCTATCACTGTTTCAATCTCTAATGAAAAGACTTCTGGACCTCAGGAACAAAGTGTTAAGTAAATGCACTGAAGTGCCCTCATGCATTATACATATTAAATGAACTCTGGCAAGCCAAACCTCTCAGCCACAATGAAGAAAGAGTGCAGAGGTGGCAGAGAGACACATTTAAGGTAGGCTACTGTATGTGATAAAGGATTGATTAATGTCCAAAAATATATACAGGACCGAAATGTGACTGCTGCAACTGCTTATTGCTAATAACTGCAAGTTCTATATATATATATAAAAAAGATCTTCACAGAAAGAGAATGAATTCAAAACATGTTTTGTTTTCATCCTCAAAGTTCAATAGAAGTCACTTCTGATGAAGAAATCTTTGTTTTAAAGCTATTGTTTTAGGTATGCTTCGAAGAAGATAAAGGTAATGATAACGACACTTAATTTTAATGCCACTTTTGTTGATTACTTACAAAATGTATAATCTTTTTGTAGATTACTTACCAAATGTATTTATATTTAATTTTTCTTTCAGGTACTTTTTGAGAGAACTTTATTTTAAGATGACACACAAATCTAACTCTCTTTGTTATAGTGAAAGTAAAGTTTTTTTAAATCATGTTTTCTCTCCTGCAGTTAACATAATTTAAAATAATTACCAGTCTGTTTTTGTTGATGTAAGACATATTTTTCACAGCACATAAGGCCCTAGTGTTTTGATAGATATCGATCTTAGACTTATTAGCCCTAGTTATTTTTTTGGTTTTATAATTCAGATATTATTTTTTTCAACAAATCCAATGTTATTTAATGGTACAAAGGTGTTTGATAACTACATAGAAAGGCAATTATGGTAATCGTTCCTGGGCGGTCATCAATCATGTGCGATCGAGCTGTCTGTGCACTGAGTCAGATGTGTGATTGGCTGCTGGCGGGCAGGGAAACTGAACACGTCCTCATTAATGTGAGCGAGACCCCGCGGGCTCCTCACGAGGACACAAGCTCATCGTTTGACTCTCAAGTTATACAGCGGCTATAAAGTGTTCCGCTGTGTGAACAACAACTTTTTCCGTGATTCGCGTTAGTTATCTGGACCTTTAAATCTGATCCTGTGACGTCAGCGTCACCGGTGTTTAAAACAACGTGCAACTGAGGCAACGTTTGTTATGTTTTTTTTTCAACTTCAGCTATACCGCTGCACCTCATTGAATCCGTATCATTCTGCACTTTCTGCTATTTTTCTATTGTTGTTTGTATGAAAGACAAACAGAAACCAGAAAGGGACGTTTACCTGCAGTTAATGGACGATTTTCGTGATGAACTGATGATCCGGAGCGGGACTGGAGCTTTCTCTGTGCTGGACACTCATCATGTCATTTACACAGTTTGGCTATTCATATCCTGCAACACCACAGGTAACTTTTTTTGAACACTTCCACACCTCACTTTAGTGTCCCAAAATTTGTCACGCATGCTGTTAATATTATGATGAATTGTGAATGCTTCCAAATAATTAAATGTATTTGTGTGCTCCTTCAGTTAGGGGAAATTTATTCTTGTAATAAATACTAAAGTAGGTATACTAGATTATAAAACCTTTAAACTTGTATTGTGTAGGCTACATTTAATTACTTTACTTTCTACTTATTTTTAAGAGTGTTGAAAGGTTACTCCTGCCGTTATATAAAAACTGCTCAAATCAGGGAAATTCAGAGAACCTTTTCCTTTGGACTATATATTTAATTGAATGTTTTTGTTGAATTTATATTTCATAATTTTTCCTCAGGCAGGAAGTGGCAGGGAGGCATATCCTTGCCAAAAAACATAAAGATCATAAATGTAATTCATTTTTAGATTGACGATCTGAAAGTAGTTTTAGTAGATATCATTGCTAATCACTCTTAAAAATAAAGGTTCCAAAAGGGGGTTTCGAAGTGATGCCATAAAATAACCATTTTTGGTTCTCCAAAGTACCTTACAGTAAACAGTTTATAAAAGAACCATTTTTTTTTTTAGTATGAAGAACATAAGGTTAATAATCGAAACAACCTTTTTTTCATTATGTGCAATAGAACGTTCCATGTTTTTCATGGAACCATGCCTATAAAGATTTTTTAAAATCTCTATTACATTTAAAAAAAAAAATATATATATATTATGTAATTTACTGCTGGCTAACATGTTGTATTAGCAAGTCTAAGACTTAGCTTTTTGTCCAAAAAGAGAAAGAATTCATTATTATCCAACACAATTGCCCTCAATATTAAAATGATTGGAAAAAAATTACACAATCAAACATTATTCAAAATCCATAAGGCCATGATCATATATGTATACCAGCCCTTGTGTTAAATGTTTGAAGATACATAGACATGTATTGCAGAAGTATGTATTGCAAAACATTTCATGTAGTCAAAAGTGAAGAATCTCTTTGCAATGTAACCGTATCTGTATTGTTTTCTAACACAGATGTATCTGTAAATTTAGATAGCACTGGAAACTAAAGTTCTTTTAACTCATTTAAAGTCATAATAATCTAAAGGCTGTGTCAAATGTTCAATAGTTTTCAAGGACATGCCTTAGCCTGTTCGTCCTTTCGTTGACAGCTTTTAATGTCTTCTAATGCTCTGAGCGCCTGCTATGAGTCTAATGGTTCTCTGCTGGACACTGGAGTGGCAACTTCTCCTCAAAACTCACTTTACTGCCCGGTATATGAAAGTAGGCTTGTGGCCTCCAGCCGGCATGACCTGATCCCTACTGCTGTCTATGGAAACTCCTGTTCAAAGAGTCACAGTTATGATACCTACAGCACTTACGGTCCAGATTCAACCTCATGCTATCCTCTGGTACGCATTTCATTTTATTAATTTCAATAACAATAGATGTGCATGTTAGAAAGGTTTTGGAATCATCACTGACCTCTTTTGTGATTATTTGCATTTTTGCTTTATAATAGGGTAAACTCAGTGAGAAAGATGGAGTGGCAACGGGACATTCAAGAGTTACCCAAAGCTCTGCATATTACCATTACGACTACCCAATTGGACAGTACCAGTATGACCGATATGGGTAAGAATTATCACCTCCTTTTTGTTATTCACTTTGTTATATTCAATTTGGTTGCGTCAGTGACCTTTTTTGCAGAATTTTCAAATACAGCTTGTCATGTTATTTATTTAGATATGGATCTGTAGATGTGAGCACAAGAAGAAAAAATGCTACCAGAGAGACCACCAGCACACTGAAAGCATGGCTGCAGGAACATAAAAAGAACCCGTACCCCACCAAGGGTGAGAAGATCATGCTGGCCATCATCACTAAGATGACCCTCACACAGGTTTCCACCTGGTTCGCCAACGCGCGCCGGAGACTCAAGAAGGAAAATAAAATGACGTGGTCGCCGCGCAACAAGACCTCAGATGAGAAGGAGTGTGACGACCAAGAAGATATGGACGAATCACCGGGCGAGCCAATAAAAAGCGAAAGAGATTTCAATGGTTTGTTGAAAGCTTTTTTTTAATGTCATTCTTGGTTTGAAAAACAATTATTGTTCATATAGCCTATTCAGTGTATCGATACAGTTAGGTAATGTTTGGTGGTTGTTTTAAATAAAAACAACGTATTTGTAATTCTATCAGTGATGTGTAGTGATCTTGATCTAGATCAGTGACTTGGTTACCACCTTCAGTGTCTAGCCTGGGAAAACCCTGACGAACTTCCGACAAATTTGAGATTTGCTCTGCAAGTCCGTCTGGCCAAGAGCCCATTCAAGCCCATTTCCAATTTTTCCAAATCGAGGCACCAATCACAAGAGTTGAGGCGAGCTTTACACGATGACGATAGCGCAGCGACGTTGAAGCGTCATCTCCTTCATCACTCTATCCAATTGCGCCCAGAGGCATATGAGCGACGTCCGTTAGTGACGCCCCTTTGGAAATGGGCTGTGAATGAGCCTTCCCCAGACACACTCTCAGTTACAACTGAGAAGGGTCTGGTGTCAACCAGGCTAGTGAGTGTCTTTTCAGCAACAACTTTTGTTACTAATGCGTCAAAAGAATAGACCTACACCTACCACCCAGAATTTGCATGCTGCAGTTACAGTTTGACATTTGACGTTATATTCAGTGATTTTACAACCTGCTTAAAAATTTGTTTTATACCTCCAGAAAACCAAGGAAAGGATGATACAGATCAACTTCACAGCGATCTGGACGATTTTGATCTAGTGGAATCAGATGGCTCTGAGTGCGAATCGAAACCATCCTTTGTCATGCGGGTTCGCTCCGAGACCACTGAATGTCCAGATAACCACTTTAAAGAATCCGTTACCGAGCTTCCCAGAGATGTCCATGAATTTAGTGAAGACCGCCTAAGACCAACTGCTGAAGACAACCAAACAGCAAAGTTCTACCTTCAAGGCCAAAAGACTATTGAGACTAAGCCAAAAATCTGGTCTCTTGCACAGACTGCTACATCATTGAACCAAGCCGATTACTCATCATGCATGCATAAAGGAACGTCGTGCTCTTCTTCAAACTGTGACTCAGACTCCGACATAATAAAGAGGAAACAAGAGTCTCCAGTGGCCACACTGAGAAACTGGGTTGATGGTGTGTTTCATGATCCTTTATTCAGGCACTCCAACTTCAACCAAACTTTCAGCAACTCCACAGAGTTATGGACTGAAGCCATTTCCTCACAGAATACCTACCATGAACACTCAGAACCTATTACTTCCTCTCAGCAACTGTGACACGTTTCTTTTTTAATGCATTTTTTTTTTTTTGCACCATCACTACGCTTAGATTCTAATTGTGCTAATGTCTTATTTATTAGTTTCAATGTGAGCTGTTGTAATAGGAAACCTCCTGAAAGTCTGAACTTTATACATTAGAACATGCCAACACAGCAATGTAGGTTTAGGAAGATTGGCACCTTTTCACTTAAAAAAAAAAAAAAAAAAAAAAAAAATCAGATTCTGTCTCTGTAAAAGAAAATGATCTCTGCTGTATAATAGCACAGTACACAATTTCTCCCAATCTGAAGTCTCAGTTGGTCATCTGACATCCCTCAGTAATAAAGAGTCATTTTGTGAAAAAAAAAAAAAAAACGCTGTCCATGGTGCTGAAATGCTCCCAAACGCATGTTGGTCACTAAAGTTGTTTTATTCAGTTGCATTCATTTTTTGACTGACATTTTTCCCCTGTGGAAACACAAGATGATTTTACATGCATTAATAATTTGAACCCTTCCACACAATAACCTTTACTGGGACTTAAGTTAGAACCACTCAGTCATGAAAATATAAATACTCAAGGGGGTAAACGGTTAACTCAGTGGTATTTCTAAAATTCATAGTCAGTGAAGCATTGTTTTTCATTAAGTGACTGATATGGCAAGCTGTTTTAACATTTATTACTTCTTATACTTATTAATACTATAATTAGTATTATTTTTAATTGCCACACTGTAAAAAATCATTGTTGGTTTAACTTAAAGTAACCTGGTTGCCTTAAAATGTTAAGTTTGTTGACATAACAAATTTTAGTTACTACAACAAAGGAGTTAATATACCCAAAATATTATGTTATCTGAACCACATAAATTATCTAAGTTGATTTGAATATCATGAAAATATTTTTTTACAGTGTGACTATCATATTTTGTCATGTCTGTAGCTATTTATGAGATATCTATAAGCAACACTATTTAATGAGTACACTTCAATGAAACTGGAATATAAGTAACTATTTGTATACCAGTATGCCTAACTAAAGAATTAGTTCTTAAAGAATAATGGGCATGAATGAATGAAGCATTTATATAGCACTTAATTATGTACTACTGTATACCCAAAGCACTTTACAATCATATCAGGGGTCTATTCTCACCCACCATCAGCTTGCAGCATCCACTTGGATGATGCAACAGAAGTCACATTGCGCTCACCACACATCAGTTATACGTTGAGGAGATGATAAAGAGTGATAAACCCAATTCAATGGATGAGGATTATTAGGATGCCATGATTGATAACAAGCCAATGGAAGGAATTTAGTTAGGACACCGAGTTTACACCTTTACTCTTTTATGCCATGGGATTTTTAATAAACCACAGTGAGTCAGGACCTCGGTTTAACATCTCATCCGAAGGATGGTGTTTTTTACAGTATAGTGTCCCCACCGTTATACTGGGGCTTTAGAACCCACACAGACCACAGGGTGAGCGCCCCCTACTGGCCTCATTAACACTTCTTCCAGCAGCGACCTAGGGCCAGATTTACTAAACACAGCAAGTTAGCGTGAGAGCGCAATTCTATAAAAGCGCTGACGGGAGTGGAAAGTTGTGATCTACTGACGACGTGCACATTAAAGAACACAGATGCAGCCGGATCATTAAGGACCAACTTAATCTACCAAGAGCAGCATAAATTAGCTTCTGGTTTAAGACATGCTCTTTTTTGGCCTTTAAATAATGGCGCAGATGCCAGTAAATTGACTAGCGCAAACCTTAGTAAATCTCCTTGCATGATTCATTTCAATACTCTCCCATAAATTTTGCGTCTGAAAGGTAAACTCCAACAAATGCATATGGAGTAAGGTCAGCCGCAAAAATAACCCTGTCCACGTCTTTTCAATGCTGTTATTTCACTGAGTGTCTTTCACCTTTTCAGTGCTATTATTTCAATGGGTGTCTTTGGTAAATCCTGACAGTAGATTTTTTAACGCCAAAAGAGGATTTGCGCAAGCAGTTAGTAAATCTGGCCCCTAGTTTCCCAGGAGGTCTCCCATACTGACCAGGATTAACCCAGTTTAGCTTCAGTGAGCAACTTGGGAATACCAGAGACAACTGGAATATACACCAGAATGTGAATAGTTGATGTCTGGACACAGAAATCCCCACACAATTCAAATCTGCAATGTAATAACTACTTGTCACCTGAAAATGTAGGGAAAAAGTAGTATTTAATGAATATCTACAAGTGAGAGTGAAAAGATATGGTCGATACAGGATTACTTGCTAATTATCTACTATTAGTAGCAGAAATAAAACAAGGAATTGGTGCCATTTAGAGCCACCTGAGACATAAGCGACCCCCTGTGAAACTAGATGCTAACTTTTTAAAACAACTAGCAAGAAAGACAAATGGTGTTTGACAGTCTAATCCTAACCCCTGGTGAGAGGAGTGAAGTAACGTATGATTTGAAAGAAGTAGACAGATTGGCCTCTAACTCTTTTCATCTTTGATAATTTAAAATCCCCATGGTCCAGATAATTGGCACAGGCATGGAAAACACTCCATGCACTCCAAGATTTTTCAAATAAAATCGACTTATATATGGACATTTTCACACATCTCTCTCTCTCTCTCTCTCTCTCTCTCTCTCTCTCTCTCTCTCTCTATATATATATATATATATATATATATAAACTCATAATTTTTTTGTCTGTATAATTATTAGATCTTTTGGTGTTGTTTTAAAGCATGCAAAAATTGTTACAAATTTATTGTTAAGCAAAATATATCCATATTTCCTAGAAATCTCTGTTTAAAAATACATAAAATTGCATAAAAGTGTTGCTGATTGGTCATTGTGTGTTAATTGCATGCTTGAAGCTTGCCCTTGATTTATTTATTTATTTCAATCTTTCCAGTTTAAAGCTTGGGAATGGGATGATGATAATAAAGTATTCATTAGAACAGAGGAGAAACCTGCCACAACCTTGTATGGGATTAACGATTTTAGACTGAATTATTCAGGATGAATTCATCCGAGAATTTCTTTCTTTTTCGGCTTTATAAATAACTTACATATATGGTTATACATAATGACATCCAGGCATTCAGTAAAGAAACTTGGAGCACTAAAGAAATAGGAAATCCCATTTTCGTATTTAAAGTTAAAACAGAACTCAATTAGTCTGTTGGAAAGATATAAAGATTTTTTGTTTAATATTCGACATTAACCACTTCATCGCATACAAATTGTTGTGCTTAGTAGTTGTTTTATGATCTCAATCCAATCAAAGTATACCTTTTTTTTTATTTTTATAAAAGATATCACACTTTCTGAAGGGGGAAAAATCAAAACCTTAAAATTTCTCAGTCCAAGTTAAACTAATATTTTCAGATGTAAATTTTCATATTTGCTGCATTAATGTATATACATCTTAATCCATGGTTTAATCTGTAAGCCTATACTTCTGATGCATTAGCCTGTTCAAACATGGTCTAACTTCCAGCATATGGGAATCACGACCTAGGTATTTAGAGTGCTAACTAAGTTTCTCCAATGTAACGTCATTGTGTCCACTTTGTTATTCATAATTTGGATTACAAGGTTGGGATGTGTTGAGATTTTGTTCTAAACACATGAGGTTAAATAAAACACACGCATTGCAGTGTTAACTGCAAGCTGTAAACATCATGGTGTCACAGGTTTGCAGAAGCACTAGATCAACTGAATTGTTATTGATTTGTCTCATTCAGAGCCATTATGTTGCAACAGAAGAACAATAAAATAACTACATATGCTGACAAATATGCATCACTAAATGTTAACAAAACATTAGTTTTTCTTTCATTTCTGGTGGCACTCATAAGTAGCCTACACACACACATAAACTTTCTTGAAGCAATAGTTGGAGGAGTCTGCAATAGCTTTGAGAAACATGACACAGTCTCATGAGTAAAGGTCATGACTCTAGTACATGTGGCAGAAGGGAATTAGTGAAGACAATTAGGTGAAGTTAGAAGTCATATCACAGAGCACTACAGTTTCTTTGTGACGGTTTGGAAGAGTAGACTAATTATAAGAAGCAGCCAATCCCTTAATGTGGTGAAAGACTGCCCTATGAATTACATAAAATAATCCTGCAATATTTGAAAGAGCCGTTGTGCCAAGCAGGGTGGGGCTGAGAGCTGTGGGAACGGAGCAAGGCCTGCGGTGCGAGTGTTAATGAGGGTCTCGATGAGGGTCTAATGAGGGATTTTTCCAAGTAATCAATACATTTTGTTGATCCCGGAATCCATATTCCTGACCAAAAATATAGTCATAACCCTACCCCTGAACCTAAACGTACCCATAAGTTATCCCAAAAATCTGAGGGAAATGATGGTTGAATTACACTGATGTAGAAGCAGTTAACCTTGGTTGTAAGCCTAAACATAAACTCTAAACTTGTCCCTCAAATCTGATTGGTTGATTGGAATGTTGTTCCAGGATCAACAACGTTGTTGAAAGCTGTACTTGTTGAAATCACTTTCTCCGGGGTGTATTCCAGAAAGCAGGTTATGTGACATACCCGGGAATGTTTAAGGGTAAGTGAGCGGATAACCTCAGCTTTCGGTTCCAAAAACGGAAGTAACTTTCAGGGTGTGCAATAGCCATAGCAACCTACTCTCTCTGGCTCCGGAGCAGCCGTGGGAAAGGAGTGAGGCGGTGTCGCGAGTGTTGATGAGCCGGAAAGAGAAAAGGAGGAGTGACGACAGCGGAAAACGAGAGTGAAGACGAGTGGCAGTCATCCGTGAGGGGCTGGTGCTTTACTTTCATTTAGTTGTTTGTTTATTTTGTGATTAAAGTCACATTTACTGTTCGCCGGTTCCCGCCTTCTTTTTCCCTGAACCTTTGACATTGTTGCTCCCATTCACACCAAGAATGAGAACTATACTGATAGCTATATTAGCATCCACACAAATGGACGATATTGTTCTGTTGCTCACTGCAGTTTTGTCGTCTTGCATGCTTAGTCAGGTGGATTCTGTTTGACAGTCGTCAATTTATTATTTTATCAGCTGGAAAATTTTTTTTATGAAAGTGATTCAAATTATAGGCCTATCGTTCCACTATGCCCTTATCAATATAGGGTAGCTAGGGCGTGAACCTCCCTATTCTCAGGATTAGAACAATTAATAAAACTTTATATAGTTAACTCTGTGAACTGGCCTTAAAGTCACAATGAAATCAAAATTGACTGTTCTTCTCTCCTCTGATAATGTGGGACAACCTATCACTCACATGCGTTCACAGTAATAGCCAACCACAATGATCCATCAATATCAATCCCTGGTGGACAAAATCAAGTCCTGCCCTACATTTTTTCTTGTTTGAGAAGCCGTTTCACTTGGATATGCATAGGGAACTTCTGTTTAATACCTGAATAACAATTTAGATCAAATGGAAAGATCTGATCAAAGAATGCAAGATTTGTATCAAGGGTGAAATTTGGATTTAAATGTAATGGACAGACATGGTGATCACATTGAAATGTCATATACATACACCTACTGCCAGCAGTGCAGAACAATTTAAATCATGAAAGATGGCATTTTCTGCAATCCTGCAACATCCTGCTGTATCTCTGCTGGCTCCATTTTAGCTTCATGAATAATAGAGAGCACTTTCCTATGCAGCACAATTCATATGCTCAGTTTCACCCCAAGATTTTGCTCAGAGCAATGTTTAAACTAGCCAACCACCTGCAATTTAGACGCCTCCTGATAAAGAAAAAAGCCACAGCCCTTAACAATGAAGCCTTCCCCTTACCTATCACAAATATTGGACAGGACAGAGCGCAGATGAGGGTTAATTGGCATCACGCTGTCTCTTGCCTTCTGTCGCTAGCCCCAATTACAGCAGCATGGCTGCCTTTCTCTCAACCTGAGGGGTCTCCAGCCGGAAAACTCAGTTCCACTGCATGCACCACTAGAGACCGGGTTTTCCTCCACACTGCCACAAGGCCAATTTGGCATGGCTGTGCCGGCAGAGAATACTCTTGATGAAATATATATATGATCTTCCTCAAACATGTATTGTTCTGCACTAGTGTTTCTTATCAGACTATACCCCCCTTGACATTTTCCAAACTTAGCAGGAACGAGACAGGAACGCAGCTCACCAATGCTTAAAGATGCAGGTTGCTCCGTTCTTTCACCCTTTGCTTCTTTTCATGTCGTCCTGCCAGGCCAGCATTAAGAACACACAGGGCCCTGGGGCTATAGCAAACCCAAGGACCCCCTTTCATAGTAGCCTATCTTTGGTGCCACAATGTTTTCATACCGCATGAATAATTCATATTTAAAAAAAAATCATATCTTTAATTCAAAGAGATATGTATCTCTATCTAAAATATGAGATTTTATCTTTATATTTTAGAAAGAGATACAATACACTGTATCTCTTTGAGTTAAAGATATGTTTTTTTAAAATATTAATTATTCATGCGTTTAATTAATTATTCCCACGGGTTTCCCCATTAAAGGAGAACTCCGGTCAATTTTAACATTGAGCTAATGTTTTTGTAAATTTGGAGTGATGTCAGTACAGAGAACAACAACAAAAATCGGTGTTGCCTACACCGTGTTATCCTCTTTTTTAAATTTGCACCCTATTGACTTAAATGGGGCAAGTTTTAAACCTGCTTTTAGCCTCTTAACATCCTTGATGTGTCATTACAAGTGCACAGCCATGTGAGTGATTTTATTCAGAGTGAACACGGTGAATCTGACTGCAGTAGATGTGAAAGATATGATAAAACTGTTAATTCAGCCAGCTCACATACCTGTATTTACTTCCTGCTTTCGGAAGTCCACAGTAATCGATTGTCGAGTTCGCGCGTTAAATCTCTGTCATCCGATCATTATGTTTTACTCAAGATAGCTTTAAAGGAGCGAGCTAAGATGAGAAATGTCCCTCGCAAATGCAGATTGATAGGCCTAGGCCTTTCTAAAAAAAATTATGTTTCAATGGAATATTTAAAAAGAATAAAACATTAATAACAAAGTGATCTAGGTAGATTAGCTGATTATCTTAAAAGTCCATAGTAGATACTGCATCAGTTCATTCTGCTGCACTTTCTCTGACAAGCGGATGCAATGAGACCAGGGTTCCAATTTGGTCATGTGACATTCAACATATACCCTATAATAGCAACATTTACAATAGACAACACAATGTCATATTTTTACAGCTTTAGTAACTACATGGTCATTTCGATTGAAGTGGCGGCGTGTGTATTAAAAAGATTGTGAATACCGTTGTGTACAGTTTTAATGGGAGCTATTCGATTTGATTTCAGCTAGGTTCATCACAGTCTTTAATGTTCACATATAAACACAGATCATGAGTCTTCTCACAAAAAGTATTATTGTCGCTTCATAAAATGAAGGTTGAACCACTTTAGTCACATGGACTATTTTAACAATGTTTTTCCTACCTTTCTGGGCCTTCAAAGTGTTACTCAAATAGCTGTCTCCTGAGCCATCGAATTTCATCAAAAAATATCTTAATTTATGTTCCGAAGATGAACGAAGGTCTTACGGGTTTGAAACGACATGAGGGTGAGTAATTAATGACATAATTTTTATTTTTGGGTGAACTATCCCTTTAAGTCCCGCCCAGCCCTATTGTTAATGCGGCCCTATGTGCTTCAGAAATATAGTTGAGAGTAAAATGAACACCATCTACCCTACAGAGTCTGTCGGAGCAGGAAAATTACAATTTTTGTATGCGAACTGGAAGCTGACCGGTCTTATTTCAGTGCTTAAAGACAGAAGGCTATTTGCTTATGCACGAGACCTGTCAGATCATTTGGGGCACATATGTATTACATGCATGGTATTGCACATATGCTGTCTGAACTCAGTGAACCGAACCAAACCACAAAGGAACTTTTTATAGAATTACTCACTCAAACGGAAAACATAATAACTTACAAATATGAATAAATATGATTTAATTTAAATAATCACTGAGGTAAGCTGAACCTGATAGTGACATCAAAACCAGGTGTAATAGAAAGATAAGATCCAAAACACACTGAAAACATTTTTCTAGAAAGTGCTGAGATTACATTTACATTCTAATTATTTTAAAGGGATAGTTCACCCAAAAATCAACACAAAAATATATATTTTGAAGAATGCTGGTAACCAGACGGTTGATGGTAGCCATTGACTTCCATAGTAAGATTTTTTTTTTTTAAATACTATGGAAGTCAATGGCTACGGTCAACTCTCTAGTTCCCAACATTCTTTAAAATATCTTCTTTTGTGATCAACAGAAGAAAGAAACTCATACATGTTTGGAACAACACAAGGGTGAGTAAATGATGACTATGTTCATTTTTGGGTGAACTACCCCTTTAAGTGATGATAGCATTTTGCAAAGACCATGTGCACCCTCTGTCTGTGAATGCTGGAATAAATCATGTGCATGATTTGGCGACCTTGAGACACAAGCTTGGAATGGTGCAAAAGACACCAGAAAATAAAAATGTAAAGAGGCAATGAAACGCTGCAGCGTCTGTAGTTATATTATACTAATATTTTATTTTACAGAGAAAGGAATAAGATATCTTTAAATGTGAATAATGCATAGCCCACACAAACAAAAGACAGTTCTTCAGTGATGATGCTTCTGCTTAAACTGCAGCCCACAGTATCCACAAGTGCCAACTTTAGTCTCCTTGTCCTGTGAAAGAGTTATTAATTAATGCATGATGAAATAATAAATGTTACATGCATCAAGTCACACAAGTCATGAAGACAGACTTAGTTTTAATCTCTAAGCACTCGATTAGTTCAAATGAATGTGTGACCCTGGATAACAAAACCAGTCGCAAGTAGCACCGGTATATTTGTGGCAATAGCCAACAATACCTTGTATGGGTCAAAATTATAGATTTTTCTTTTATGCCAAAAGTTATTAGGATATAATAATATATTTGTTATATAAAGGTAACATTGGCAATATTTTCTTAAAAATAAAGATCATATTCCATGAAGATATTTTGTAAATATATAAAAAAATATTTTCGTGAGTGAATGCAGCACAATCGCGAAAATAAATGGACAACTTTAAAGGCATTTTCTCAATGTTTAGATTTTTTTTGCACCCTCAGATTCCAGATTTTCAAATAGTTGTATCTCTGCCAGATGTTGTCCTATCCTAACAAGCCATACATCAATCGAAACTAAGCGTATTTATTCAGCTTTCAGATCTTTGATGAATAAAAAAAATGTACCCATGTGACTGGTTTTATGGTACAGGGTCACATAGTATTTCAAAAATGTCAACTATATGGAGTTAAATTGTTTGAGATGTTTCCTGGGAGTAAAACTCAAAGGGAAAAATTCCACATTCTTTATTTTGTTACTTTGTTTATAAGGCAACCTTCTCACTCAACTTTCAGAAACTGTTATAAAATACATGTTTACCAAGTTGATGTAAACTCTGGGGTGGCCGAGAGCCCCTCCGCCTCCATCACAGGACACCACTCTTGACTCTATGTTTGACACTGGTTCTTCTGCAACCAAGTTGATTGCAAAGTTCTCATTCACCTGCAACAGAGATGAAAAGATCCATCAATGAACAAACTAAGACCATTTTTACTTTAGAGTAGATTAGTACAGTATAGAAATTGTTAAGAGGGTCTGTAAATAGTTATCTTTACCTCTTTTATTCTACCGATGAATCTAGCTCTTCTCACATCATTTTCGTCATAGAGCTGCAACAAAAACACGCAGCAAAAGGAATCACTAGATCATAACACTGACAAGAGGCAGCAGCATCCTTCATCATTCATTCAGTTGACATTACATGCACAACTGCACAACCAATCATTAACAGCAAGATCTGAGTCAATTCTCACAACAAATGCTAATACTATAAACAGACGTGCATTGAATTCTTAAAAGACTGTAAAACTGTGCCTCACCTGTCCCGTGTGAGTCACTTTTTCTCCATAATTAGAAACCGGTACACTGTATTGCTGGACTGGAACTACAGATAACCTCATGCTATTGAGCAGAGCCTTCGTGTTTTTACCGAAGGACAACATCCTTGGAAGGGTGGCTGCCATGTTTGCCTGTAATTATTACCCAGCAGCCTTTGCTTTGCTGTGTGTATGAAAACTCTTCATGGTTGACTGCTGGCCCCTGCTGGTCGAAACCAACGGAATTAATTTATGTTTATTTGATTTGTGCATTTAAAAAAAATTCCCTTTACAATATATAATGGGAATTTATTGAGAAAATACACTCAATTTTTATTTTTTAAATAACAAAACCTTTATATTTACAATTTTGAGTCCAGGTTCCTAGGGGTACTATGCGCATGCGTACGTTATGACTTTCCTGAAAGTCATTACGTCACAGGAACTTGTACACTATACAGTTTCCGCACGCAAGCATGCTACCAGCCCAGGCTACCTTCACATCGATGCATTAAGGAATACATAGATTTATACACGTATCTATCGGTATATCCAGACAGGTACGCGATGCCTATGTTTTTATGTCTGACTGTAATCATTGTATTGAAATTAACACATTTATATGCCGTTGAAGAGAGTGCGTTCAGGACATGCTAGTTAACGTTATTGGTACACTAAGTGCTCAGTCTATATTTTATGCCAACTTTGTTGTAATGACGCCCTCTCTATAATACTCTCAGTAAATCCATATGTGTGGGAATAGGGTTAACGTTAGTCCGTATTAAATTGTAGCATGCAGCTCTGAATACGAACTAAAAGGACAGAATGAAATAAATGGCAGTTGTAGTGTAGCTATTACGTTTTCAAAATACCAAGTTAATCAGAGATGACTTACTTAAATGTTCTTAACATTTCAATTTCTCTTTATTTTGTCAAATATATGACAATCTATCATTCCATGCACCTGTCTCAGTCCATAACTCAATACTGTGTATGAGTAAAGAAAAGAAACATTACTACTATGTTCAGGCAGTATTTTCCAAACTGTCTTTTGCAAGGTTTCACTGCGTTGTCACTTCACCATTAGATGTAATGGATATTTTAAGTCATTCACAAAATCATAAGTCACCAGTCATCCAGAATGTAAGTAATTGTGTATTTTTTTGTAAAAATATGATTAGTAATTTCCTTAATTTTAAGTCGATCATACTAGCAGCTAGCAACAGGAACTGTTTTTAATATATGATCCAAAATATGGTATTTTGTCAGAATTTCTGGACAGAGCTGGAAATTGATTTTAAATGATGCTGGTCACTAACCTAAATGTTGTATTTTCTGTTTCACTAGGTGTTGACACCATGGCACCTCTGTTGCTCTCATGTCTTGTTGGTTCCTTGACTCGGCAGATGTCCCAAGTTGCCAGATGTGCTGCTTCCTGCTCCTTACCTGCAGTAGGTTCCCAGAGATGTATCTCCACCATCACAGATGCAACAATGCGATTTAGGAGATTCTTCAACCCAACGTGCAAGCCACAGACAGCTTTTCTCTCACCCCTGCTTGGACAATGCCAGCAGCTCCTGTGTGTTCAACCATCTGCTGGCATGAAGACAAAAACAGCTCTTAAAAGACGCTGTAAAGACTGCTTTTTCGTTCGCCGCCGTGGAAGGTTGTTTGTTTTTTGCAGATCCCACCCTAGACACAAGCAGCGGCAGGGGTGAATTAAGACCTCAATGTGTGTTTCTTAAATGAAGACTTGAGAATCACTTGTCTTGAATTATGTATTTGAGCATGTAAAGATCATACAGTTTCTAATAAATATTGACATCTGCATCTGGAAAGATTCAAAGGTTTTGAGAATTATTCACTTTTTTTTCTCCATATATTTTCACGTGTTCAGGAGAGTAGCAGTTACCTAAACCTAATTCAGACATTAAATATGCACGTAAACCCACTGAATATTATAGAGGTTGCTTATTAAAAATAATTTAAAAAAACAGACTTTTGCCAATGAATCATGCACAGCTGTAAACTGGTTTGTCTGGCAAGCAAGTTTTAAGGAATATTTGGCTGTTGAAATGTCAACATGCATAACTAGAAAAACATGCTTTACTTTTCCAGGCCCAGAATATTAATAAAAATAAAAAATAAAAGATCTCTCCTGATAGTTCCTGGTTTTTCATAACTGCAAACTGGATTTATGAGGATGAATATATTATCCCAGGTAGCAGGAATATATTTGTACAGCAGGGGGCGATGCTATATTCCAGAGGCTACAAGAGATTTGATACAAATGTTTCTTCCTAACCTAAAGATTTGTATTCTTTTGTCTTTTCTTATTGTAGCCTATAAGTTCTAACATGCGCACTTCTGTTCTCAGAATTTTATCTAAAACGCTTTCAGTGGAGAAGCATGAATGGAAACTGGTTTGAAAACATGACGCATAAGAAAAGACAACTGTTAAACTTCAAATTATATGTAGACTGTTAAATACGATCCTTGCGTAGAATCCTTTTTTGAGCTCTGAGTCTGAACGCAGTAATGATCAACATTCACAACACCCCTCAGCTGTGGTCGCCTATGGAAAGTTGTTATGTTTACGAGATCCCAACGGGTTAAACACGTGCATGTAAATGATTCTCTAGGCAATAGAGCTGGAACTAAACTGTTATGAAAAGCACCGAGAGTTCCTTGTTGTTTTTATTTATTTGTTTATTTTAAGATGTAGTCCTACTGTCAGTCAAAAAAAAAAAAAAAAAAAAAACAGTGGAAAAAGACAAATTATATATATATATATATATATATATATATTTTTTTATTTTTTTTAAAGGAAAAAAGGTTGAGTAGATCAAGTAATTGTTCAAATAACACATCCTCCAGTCCATATCGTTAGAAAAATCCAGTGTTTGGATGATGTCAGAACTTGCGTCTATCACGCATGCGCACAATTAAAACGAGCATGATGCTGGCTGCCCGCTTGGTAAATTACAGGAGTTGAAAACGTCAAAAGAGAAGCCGAACGCTGGTTGTTTAAAATCGACTTGAAACGCACGTGAAGACCAGGGAAATCAGAAAAGTTCTTTAGTGTATGAGAACAGCACCGCGCGGACGCATTTGCTTTTCCTTTTATTATTATTTTTAGAGATACATGTTTACTATTTCAGCATGAGGATCCCTAACAGAAAACTACACACGGCGGTGGACGGAGGAGACTCGGGCGTTTCAGCACACTTCAAAAATCCTTTCGTGCACGAGTTGAGATTTACTCCTCTGCAGAAACTCAAGGTAAAGTAACTGTAAACTATAAACCACGATTTAAATGTCCTCCTCACTGAATATATCCGCTGGAGAAAGAGTGAAACGTTTAGCAATAAGTTATGGTTGCTATTTCACGTTACAGCACGCTGGATGTGATCTGTTTAGGCTCGTCGTGCGTCATCTGCCAACAATTCAGAAAATCTGTTTAGTGTCCCCAAATCGACAGACTGGTTAAAATCTTTAAGCAGGTGTAGGCTAGATACCCTGCATATTAAATGCCAGAATTAGTTGTTGTTTTACTTGCATCATTTCTTAGGATACAGTTGTTATTGTTAGATTCAAAAGTGCGGATCTACATGGGGCTTCACGTGGTGGTATCCCAATTCAAAGTGAACCGAAAAGAATCCGGAAAAATTGAATCTGAAATACAGATTTACAGGTACAGGTTTTTCTGTTACTCAGTTTGTCGTTATTTCAAGACTGTCCAATGTATTTCCGTAGTGGAACAGCCTGTTGTTATAGTATCACTGAATGTGTAGGTCATGTTTGCCTGCCTGTCCACCGGGTTTGAGTCAGTAGCAAGATCAGAATTGACAAGGAATCAGTGCAACCAGGGACCCAGTTCCTGGGATCTAAAATGACATTAAACAAATAAACAAACAAACTCACACTGGTATGTAGAAAAAGGCATCTTTTGTAATCTAAATCTCACACAAAGCTGTTTTTAAGATGATTATTGTCTTTTCTAACTTGAAACTTACAAAACCAAATATGCCCATAGTGCAGAATATATTTTTTTCATTGGTATTCCCATATCACTTGCATGAAAAGCGTTCATTTATTTCCTGTCACTGGATCACCATTGTCCTAGAAAACCTGGAAATATCAGGCAATTTCAAAAGTGTGATTTTTAGGTTGGGAAAAGTCAAGGACATTTCTATAGTAAATACTGACTTTGCATTATGTATTTCTTCAGCTAGAAATGACTCATTAAACTTATTTTCATGAAATTTATGGAAATTTAGATCCCTGATATGCAGATCAGCTGTCGGTAATTTCTCACCCTCATATTGTTCCATCCCCGTAAGACTTTTGTCCATCTTCGGATCACAAATTAAAGGGATAGTTCACTTTGAAATAAATTGTTGGTATGTTTTAGCTTACCTCAAGGGCATCCAAGATGTAGGTGTCTTTGTTTCCGCAGTAGTTTCAATTTTTATATTTTTAGGTCAAACTGTTCTTGTCTGTCAGTCATATAATGCAGGTCTATGGTCACCTCCTCAAAGAGCATGCACAGAGAAGTCCAAATTTTACATGATTTAATGACTCGTAAATGTTAGAACACATCAATGGCCTAAGACACGAAACGAGCGGTTTGTGTGAGAAAACGAACAGTATTTATATAGTTTTTACCTCTTGTAACCAGTAACCACAGCCACGTCCAAGTGATCTGAGGGCGCGGGCACTTCGGTCTGAGGTAAAAACACTATAAATACTGTTCGTTTTCTCACACAAACTGCTCGTTTCGTGTCTTAGGCCATCAATGTATTTACGAGTCATTAAATCATGTTTAATTTGGACTTCTCTGTGCATGCTCTTTGAGGTGGTGACCATAGACCTGCATTATATGACTGACAGACAGAACAGTTTGACCTAAAAATATCAAAATTGAAACTACTATGGAAACAAAGACACCTACATCTTGTATACCCTTGAGGTAAGCTAAAACATACCAACAATTTATTTCAAAGTGAACTATCCATTTAAGATATTTTATGAAATCTGAGAACTGGCTCACTCCTTCATCGGCTGCTAGATAATAATTGCATCTGCCAGCCCAGAGAAGTTAGTAAAGACATTGCTAAAATAGTCCAAGTGGCTCAACCTTAAGTTTATCAAGCGACGAGAATAGGCTATTTTTTGTCTCATCTTCTGTCCAAACATACATTCACTGATAGAATGATAGACTTTTACAAAAAAAAAAAGTTTCCATTGCAGTTTTGCGAAATATTGCTTTTTCGAATTGCCTGAAAATCCACCTCATGCGAGCATAAAAATAAATAAAATTAAAGTCATTTAGACCTTTTTGCTTGTCCATTTATCCAGCTTCCAACACATGAAATTCAAGAACTGACTGTT
Source organism: Semotilus atromaculatus (assembly GCA_031834385.1). Lineage (NCBI taxonomy): Eukaryota > Metazoa > Chordata > Actinopteri > Cypriniformes > Leuciscidae > Semotilus > Semotilus atromaculatus. Next base: position 32,329,656 of record JAULUF010000022.1, read on the forward strand.
CATTTGCTGCCTAATATATCTCACCTATTGACAGGTGCTATTGTAACAATATAATCAATATTATTAATTTAAAGTCACCATGAAATCAAAATTAAAATAATTCTTTTTTTACAGAATGTTGCAGTGTTTATTATGAATGATTTATCTGCACATCATTATTTAAAAAACAAAACAATATTATGCCCATGTAATTTTTAAAGGGGTCCTATTATGCCCTTTTACAAAGTCTTGATTCTGTTTTTGAGGTGCACTAGAATATGCTTTCATACTTGATTGTTCAAAAAACACATTGTTTTTCACATATTTTATATTACAGCAGCACCTCTCTTCCCTGACTGGTTCGAACACGCCGAACAGTTCCTGTTTCGATGAAGCCCCTCCTTCTGAAATACACAATGTGCTGTTGTGATTGGTTAGCTGGCCAAGTGTGTTGTGATTGGCACCACTTAGCGGAGAAGCACGTTCGGACTTGTCACACCCCTAACCATAAACAAGATTTGCATCAGCTCAGGTGTAAATATTAAGGATGCCATCAATTTCAAACCAATTCAAGCCTCATTCAGACTTAAAGCAACACTAAGTATGATTTTTTTTACCTTAAAATAATGTTTCCAAAATCGTTTCAGTGGTTCATCAAGTCGTAACAGGGTGAAAGGCACTTATGCCTCCGTTTTGCGGTCCTTTATCTGCTATAACCACACTATTTAAGATTGCCAGATCGGGTCGCGTTTCTGTAGTTCTAATGAGACAGAAGTCAAGTCAAGTCAAGTCAAATTTTATTTCTATAGCACATTTAAAAACAAGTGCTGTACAGAACTACAATGTGCAATTAAAATCACCGAAATAGAGAGGCAGAAGACAGTTATAGATATAATTGCACTCGACACAATCCATTTAATAGATTCATACAGAATCATCGTTCATATAATTAACGTAGCTTAATTAAAAGCCAGAGAGAATAAATAAGTTTTAAGAGCCGATTTAAAACTAGATGATGCCGGGGCAGATCTCACAGCAATACAAGACAACTACAAATTTGACTTGCTTTACGTCAAGCGTTACAATAGTCACTATTTTCGTTTCTGATGTCGCAATACATCATACTTTCATGAAATCATGCAACATACTTTACCTTGTCTGTGGATATCGTTTATTCCAAAGCCGGTGCTGGATAAACAATGAGCATGCGTGCTGCGGTAGGCTAAATTATTTACTACAGCGGTAATGGACAATTCCGCTTCCAACCAGTTGGGCGACCGCAGAGGAAAAGTTACTTGGTGTTGCTTTAAGAGTTTTAACTAACAAGAGGATCGTCCAGAACTGAATGATTTCATGCACAGACTTTGCAAGCACGGATTTCACATATGGAAGAAAATACTTTCACAACTTCTGTTTCTTTCATTCCACCTTTAAATAACATTTCATCTCTTTCCTCATGTTGAGACTTGACAAAAGTCAAGCGTCAAGCATCAGTGATAGGATTCAACCCCCCCCACTCCCCCCCCCCCCCCAAGTCCTGCTCTCCCTGTTTAACTGTCATCGCGATCCTCAACTTTTCCTGTTGTTTGTGGGAAATAGAAAGCAAAGACATCAGTTGCTATCAGACAGGAAATCCACCAAAGTCACTGATTTGATAATAGATCCACTTATCCTCACATTTCAGTAGAGACACCCTTTGAAAGGGGACAAGTATGGTCACATTTCCTAAATCTGATGAGTTCAGATAATTGGTTACTATACGAAATAGTGCAGTGCATGATCTATCTCTCTTTTTTTTTTGGTTCCATTAGCCCAATGTTTTCTAATATAACATAAAAAACATTAAAAAAAAAAAACAGCAGTTTGAAGGATCCAAAATAGGCAGTGATGATTCACCTGATTTCCATATGCATCAGACTCAAAGATAAATTGACCTTTGTGCTATTATGCAATATCTTTTTAATAGGCATTAGGGTTAGACTATTTTCACTATGAAAAAGCACATCTATTTATAGGATTTATTGAATCTACTTTATTGGATTATTGGAAATCGATGAAAGTCGGTGATACCTTTTCTTTGCTGGCTTTTGTAAATGAGAGGAAACTTCTTCAGACGTCCGTTCTAGAGAGCTATTGGCATTAAAATGTTATAAGCTTTGCTGACAGTCAAGTGGCAAACTGGTAAAATGAATGAAGTCCAATAGAAAGATCACGAGTAGGCTTGTAAAAACATTTGCATGAATGCTCCATCATGGCAACCCACTCTTGCTCACTCGGGTTTCTGTTGTTTTTGATGGCATTGCTTCATGCACGACAAGTGTCCCTTTAGTGCTTTTTTTTATAGTTACGTAATTTGTTTTTGAGCAACTATGGTCAAGACAAGCAGAATTCTTCAGATTCTCTGTAACGGCTTGAGCTATGAGCTTCGTCACTTTACGGTGTCTACGGGCATTGTAAGTCTTAGTGTGTTTTCTGCAGTGAGCGTATAGCTTATGTTGTGGTACAGTGGGATCCAGGCAGACAAGGAATGATTATATCAAAGATCAAATTTGAATAAGGAATAACAAATTTATTAAGTAAATGGTTTAAAATAAAATCCAAAGTATTGTACCTAACAAATGAAGATTGTGAAGATAGAGTTATAGAGAAAGGACGACAAAATAAGTAAGATCTTTGCAGAATGAAAGGAGAGGTAGAAGAGACGAAGCAGGAGAAGAAGCAGTGTCTGTAAGTGTAGGAAAAACTTACATCTCACTTAATCTGTTGTTGGTCTGATAAGAAAGGTCAAACTTGAATTATCCATTGTGTCAGTAATATATGTCTTCCTGCTCAAGGGTCGTGATAGGTCATCGTGACCATTGCGACTTGCAAGAGAGACAGAAATACATGCAGGATGTGTGGTTTTAACACCTTCTGAAACGAAAGAAAGCAAAGCTTGCACATTTCAAATATTAATTCTTACGTTACAAAATATTATTGCAGGAAAGGTGTAGATCTAGTATCACGAATCACACATTCTGAGAACATCGTCATTATGCAGTACTTGGAAGGCGTCCAATATCTAACAACATGAGTATCAAAATATATCTTGTCATATAGGAACTTTTGCAGAACATTTTTTACATGAGTCATATCCTCAAACAGTATTACATTGATAAAATGAAATAGAATAATCATAAACGAGTAACTGATAGTGATCCGAATGAAATGTGGAGTAAGCAAGAGCTGTAGGATCTCCTCAACCATACGTGGCTGTGAAGTGCTCACAGCGAGAACTGATCTTAGTTGATGCTTTCTAGAATGATTTACTAGAGTCATTTGCCTTGTAAACATGCATGATTGAGATGGCATGGCAAATAGTCTAATTGACCAAGACAGACCCAACAGCTTCCTGCTGTCTTGTCTCCACACACGCTTTTATTGGTATAAAGTGATAGTTTACATAGCAGATTTAGGTTCTGGCTTAGTGAAATGATCATCTGGGAGTCATTGAGTTTTGTAAGGGCTCTTACAATGCTTAGCCCTTACATAGTCTGACAAGTGAAGTCTGTTGACATGAATGTGATTGATCAGGTTCGAGCATACGTTAAGTATGCTATACCTTGAAAAAAAGTCTCAATTAATATGGCCATGCTTCTCTCAAATGAGTTTGTTCTCAGCATTCATTACACCAGAATCACAATAGTGCAAATATAATTAAAATAAACATTATGTATTATGTCAGAAAGATCAGTAAATACTCTTTTGAAATTAACTTTTATTCAGCAAGGATGCACTAAATTGATCTAAAAGAGGCAATAAAGACATTTACAAAGTTGCAAAAGATTTTTATTTCAAATAAATGCTTCTGTTTTTAATGAATGCTGCTTTCTATTAATCAAAGAATCATTAAGCAGAAACATTAAGATGCAAAACTGTTTACAACATTGATAATGATAATAACAAGACATTTTTCTTGATCACCAAATCAGCATTCAGCAAAATAAAAATAAATAAAACAAATCTGTAAAATCATGACACTGTTTTTTTTTTTACCATTAAAGGAATAAATTGCATTTTAAAATCTATTCAGACAGAAAAGTTATTTTAAATTGTAATAATATTTCACAATATTACTATTTTATTGTATTTCTGATCAAATAAATGCAGACGACTTAAATAAAAAACATGTCAAATTCTTACTGACCCCGAACTGATCGTTAGTAATTGTGTATAACATTTACATAAAAAACCTAGGCTTATCTTTTTATGTATTTTGCCATGTGGCTTCATGTGATTGCAATGTGACTTGACGGGAGAGCTGAATTGCTGAGCTCGTGTAAACACATCCATGTCGTGTTTATTTTGTATATTAATATATTCATCTTAACGCCTCTCTCAGCAGTGTGGGTGGCGTCGGGATGTTGGCTGTGTGTGAGTGTACTGCTGCTCAGGTATTTTCAACTTCTTTTTACACCCAAGCGAAGAACAAAATGTTTTTCCGTGAGTATACCAGGGCCTTAAGGATGGTTTCTTTTTACTCAGACCAGTAAGCAACCACCTTGAATACCCTGAGAAAGCCATAGCAACCACTCATAACACCTTAACAACCTTGAGGTCAGGCTCTTGCGTGGGCTTCGTTGTGACTCTAAGTAGCTCTTAACCCTTCTCAAAGACACAAGCATCGTCCGCCTGATCTTTGACAGCGCTGCTAAAAGCATCAGATGCAGGTAAGGCTGGAGATGGGCTTCTTAACCAGCACATCCCCCTCGTCCTCCCTCAGGCTGAAGCAGATGGAGAGTATTGGGGGAGGCTGTTAACAGGACCCTATAGGCTGGGATCAGGGCTGCGCCTCTCACTCCTGGGACATTATACAGTGGGGAAGGTCGAGACCGGGTTATAATTCTTGTTCTCAGCAAATGATTTTAGCTCTTTTCTGTTGGAAAAGTAAATATGTTTAAAAAAAAAAAAAATCCCATAGGGAATAAGTGCTTTTGTATGTAGTCTTTCACTTATAATACATTTTACACTAGCTCCTTCTAGCTCTCTGCTGCTCCCTCCCTTTCCCAAGAGAGTCATTGCCTCAGCCTCCAGCTCAGTTTAATCTTTCTGTCAGGGCAGACTGCAGGAGTTGACAGCAGCTCTAGATAAATAAATAAACACTAAACCAGCCACACAGTTCATCTCCTCCTAATGGAGGCGTCACATGAGCCCATCCACTTTTAATCACCGCTCTCAGAGAGATGCTCTGATCTCACGATGACAACCTTAGCCTGTTGTAACTGTTAGTAAATTTAACAAGATGGGTGTAATTTTACAAATGAGTTGTTTGTGAATGAGAGTCACAGGAATAACCTTATTCTAGGCTCAACAAATGGAGCAGTGGTCAAGAAACTCACGCTTTTCGTGTCACGTGTCACAGTCGATTTTTCTTGGAAATTGGAAGCACATACTCTCAGGCAGATTAAATATTCATTAACCATTCCGGGTCTTAATGTGAGCTCGTTCCTGTCTTCTGCTTTGTCATTGGTTCTTGAGACACTCTAACCAAAAAATAAAAATAAAAAATCTTAGCTTTTAGCTGCAATCAACAAAGTTTTTGTCCATATATATATATTTTTTTTTACTCCAAGCTTCAACAAGATTGGTTCTTATGATTTAGCCCTGTTAATTGTATTGTGTTCTCAGATCTAAGAGTTGGAGCTTTTTTTATTTTTAAATTAAATATTTTTTTTATCTGTATCTGTTTATTCTTTAATTAAAGCAAACAACATGAGAAATATACTCCAGAATGAACCCAGTTTAACCCTCTTGGTTGGAAATTGAATTGAAAGACCCCAAGAGCAATATATTGCTATCTTAAAATAATAATAACTAAGTAAAAAAAAAAAAATATATATATATATATATATATATATATATATATATGAGGTGTGAGAAGAAACTACATTTTGTATGTCTTATTGCATATTTTTACGTTTTTGCTTGAGTCAAATTTCTGGACAAGATGATAATTAACTTTGTGGTTAAACAGTGTTAAAGCTTCAATAATATCTGTCTACTGTGTTTGTTTGTTTTTTCGGTCAGAGGAACAAAAAAAAAAAAAAAAAAAAATATATATATATATATATATATATATATATATATATATATATATATATATATATATATATATATACGTGAAAATAATTATTTTTATTGATTTTATATCTACAGCATTAGAGTCTGGGATCCCAAATGTTACATGAACGTTGAAAGAAAAAGAGTGTTTAAGTACAAATGTCTGCTTATCATTGTGAGCTGAGGTCTTTAGATGTAAACCATTGATAGGAACATGAGATATCTGTGGTCAAGAGGTCATCAGAAACGTTGATGCAAAGCTAATCTTTCTCCTCTGAGTATTGTATCAGTAGCCAGTGTACAGTTGAGAAAAGCCTGGTAAACTACATGAAGTTGTGTGTGATCAGAAACAGGATATTCAGGAACATTGAATAGAGTTTGCAGGATAAAACTGTTACAGTACAATGCTTTCATATAAAGTCCATATCAGATACTATGATCTCTGGAATTCCTGTTCCCTCTTATGTCCTTATGTGATCTTGTTTTCCTGTTTTGCCTATAAGCGTGACATGTGATGTCCTTGTGTTCTGAGCTAATGGTTCTGGTTCAGTCAAGAATGGCTCACCATACGCATTTAATTCTGGCATTGCAAAAGCATAATTGGATTTTATGTTATTGTGAACTTTGTAGAAATCATTGGTCTCAAATCATGCTAATGTAGTAAAATGTTTCTGTATGCTGTATAAAATGTTAGAACACACACACACACTTTTTTTTTTTTTTTTTTAAATACTACACTATATTTGGGTCCTATGAAATACCCTTTCCTCAGTTTTGAGTGTTCAATTTTTACTGTAATTAAATTTGAATTAAATAAAAAAGCATTTATAATCCATAAAATCTATACAATTTTAACAATTTAATAATTTATTAGAATTTTAACAGTAATATTTTTTTTCTAAATTCTCTATAGCCTAATATTTCTGGATTCTGTGTGTCGTAATTGAACAGAAAAAAATATAAAAAACGAATCAAATGAATTCATAAAACAGTTTAATCATTGTTTAATGATTTCTGTTAATATTGTAATATGTTTTTTCTTTTCTCCAAAGATATGTGTTTAATGTCTCATAAATGCCATCCCATAGCTCCTAAAAATTACACACAGATATAATAGAATATTCTAGATATTCTGAATTACATGACATGGCACATCCGAATCATATTGCTCTTGTGCAATGTGTTTGACTTATTTGCAATTGCATCACAAAGTCATCAGAATGATTTGATATTTTTTAATGTTAGATCAAATCAATGGAATTTATCATCAAATCTTTTCATACATGCATTTTATAAATTAAGCCCCAGGGTTCTTCATTCTTTATAGTCAGCTTTGTTTGAAGTTAACTTTAGATCATTAACTGCAAATAATCTAGGCCTATCTCTTAAAGTCATGAAGCAAATATCTTGATACTTTTGTTCTCAAGCATTTCAAACACTAGGTCTCTTAATGTAGCCATTACATCAACTACCTTTCTTTGAAATCTTGATGGTTCTGCTTAGAAGAGCCGAATGTGAGTTTGGAACTATTGGCCTGTCTGTCAGTTAACTAGGGCAGAGTAATCTAAATGTTAATGTTCTCCTGGCCAGTCTCCCTATGTCTAAGTTCTGCACAGCATAGCAAAATGTAGTATGGTCTCACTGCATATATATTTTTTTTTTTCCCCCAGTATATTATTTTTCCCCTTCTCTTTCTGTAAATAACCCTCATACACGATTTCTGTGTTCTCCAGCTCCATGGCAATGTTTGAAAGCTATACTGGCAAATTCTGGATCAACATGAAAATATTTGGGATTTTAACCTCTGGTTACCTCTAACACACTCTTTCTCTCTCTCACAGATAGCTGTGATGTCTGTAACACTGTTCCCCGTCCGTCTGCTCTTTGCTGCTTTCATGATGTTGCTGGCCTGGCCCTTTGCTTTCGTGGCTACCGTTGGCCGTTCTGAGGATGCAGTTGAACCACTATCCTGGTGGAGGGGGTGAGTAACAGATCAGAAATGTTAATCAGATGTGAGAGTTCGGGAACATTACACTGCCTCTACATTTCTGCCCTCTGCATGAGACTACACTGCTAAAACAGGCCAACAGAGCCACTCAAGCTGCAATTTTCAGGAAAAAAAAATCGAAAGTCATTCATTTTCAATGAGAGGATTTGAGGCGACATGAGCTACAGCAACCGTTGGCATATTCAAATGAGTAGCCAATGCGAGTGTAGACGCTTGCATGATTTACTTTCTGATAAACTGCAGTCAGGTAACTACTAGGGCTGTGTATCACCAAGAATCTGGCGATACGATATTCATCATGATACAGGGGTTACGATATCATATATTGTCATGTATTGCAATTCTGTAAGAAAGATGATATATTGCTATATTTCTTGTTTTTGTCTAATTTTAACTGCAATTAAGAATATACCCCCATATGCATAAAACATGAACAAAAAAGCTATTATTGATAGCTTGATAACTATTGATTATTACATGACTTATTATTTATCAAAACAGTGGAATCTGCATTCACATTTATATGTCTAATCTTTGTGAAGGAAAAATAGTAAATTGCTTTCAGGATTATTTAGGTATATTCATTTATATATATATATATATACTCTTGGATCTTGCTTTAATTGTTCACAGTTTTATATTACAGAAAGGGCACTTAATAGTTCACTTAATATTTAATACTGTTAAGCTACTTGATTTTGAGCAATCTGTTGTATAAAACGCTATATGAATAAACGTAATGTGACTGGAGTGCTGAATTGCAGAGCTTGTGCAAATCTCCTTAGTGGTTTCTTTTATAGCGGAAGCAAAATGAGTTCACACTTCAGCTCTGAACCCAGCCGGGAACTGGTATAATTCTATCTTCTTGTGAGATGGGTTTATTAATGCTAATGCTAGTGATGCACCCTTGCAATTCTCCCTGTCACAGTTTATGTTCTGATATAACTTCCATAATAGTGGTCTGGTTTAAATCGAACGCAAAGCCACTGACACAAACCTTGGATGTAAACAAATAAATATCGATACAGTATTTTTGAGAATCGATAGAGTATCGCCAAACATAGTATCACGATATTTGCGTGTATCGATATTTTCTTAAACCCTTAGTAACTACTAGCAAGCAATTAAGGTAAAAATACCTTTAAGATCTATTTCAAGCCCTAGTGATCTTCCAAAGAGTGTGTTCTCGGACGCAACTTTGGAATAAATGGTGCCATAGTCAAATCTCTCCTGTGCTTTACGTTAGAGTTATTATTGTTTAAATTTTTTATGTGATTTAAAAAAATAATAATTTGTTTCCACACTATCATTGTTAGTGAAATGTTTCAACATCTAACATTTAATTTGTGGCCTTTATTTTAGCTTTAGCTAAATACTTAAATATGTATTTTAGACACACAGTTACACATACAGTATGTTAGTTTTTCTTTTTAGTTAATGAAAATGTTTCAGGGTTTTCATTTTGTTAACTGTATTAATAATAATCACGTTGGAAGTGTCGTATGAGTGTTAATGCATTTCGCTGCACATCTATAGTCTTTTAAATCAGTACCCTTGGGTTCCATTGTGGTTGACACTTAAAAAGCTAGCTGCTAACATCAAACTCTTGGAATCAACTGAGTGAGTCTGTTCAGTTCATGTGGTGAGCATTATGTGACATGTGTGAATGAGCATTACTGCAGTTGCTCACCAATGTTTCAATTCAGTCACTTGTGAGGATCCGTTTTTTAGAAGCTTGCTGCCAACATAGACCGATACAAAGCAGTAGTCTAAATATCCTCAGATATTTGAAAGCTTGCTCTTTCTCACAATTTTAAACTGCTAAAAATAAGAGAGGTGTATTGTGTGTATGACGTATGTGTGGCACACCTACTCACTCACACGGAGTCACATCACACTGCTCCATTCACACAGTCTCCATTCCACTATCACCTGATCGCGTCCAACAGGGCTTTTTATATTCTCTCACTGTCTGTTGGTATGTCTGTGTGTGTCTTTCTGTATCCCATTGTGCGCAAGTTTGTTCTTGTGAGGTGTGGAGAGGAAAAGTTTTTGTTTGTGTCAACTGTGTAAGTTTGAACAGGCATGCTCAATTACCAAAACTGGAAAGGCACAGGTCACGAAACTACGTATTTCGCTACTCTGCATGTTTGAGAGGTTGTGCATGTGTGCGCGAGAGCGTTTCAGTATTAATGAGCCAGCAGTGTTTAAAACATATTTTCTAGTGCTGGCAACATTTAGCTTGAAATCCATGTAGAAAGCTAAGGCTTAACTAGTTCAAAACTGAATTTTCAGCCTTCTTTAAAGAGTTGACAACCCCCACAGCAAAACATGAATCTTAAATGAATCCAATGTAGGCTTTTCTTTATACATGTTCCTGTGCATTATCACATTAGAATGTAATACGCTCTTTTACAATTGTTTTTTTGTAATCTAATATCCAATAATTCAATTAAGAAATGCATCACATTATTGGAGTACAAAAGTTTGACTGCTAAATGAGGTGTACTACAGTCAGTTGGATGTGATTGTGAAGGCAATTGAATTGCCCCACAATGTCAGGAAGCAGATGATATTCTCCTACTAACCCTGTCTCTGTCTTCTCTTTTGTTTGTTTCTCTCTTTCCAGGCTGGTAGATCTGGCCTTAAAGGCCATCATGAGAGCCATGTGGTTTTCTGGAGGGTTTCACTGGGTCCGTGTTAAGGGACGGCCGGCTCTACCTAGTGAAGCACCCATCCTCACGATGGCCCCTCACTCATCCTATTTTGACGCCATCCCTGTCACCATGACAATGGCGTCAATAGTGATGAAGGCAGAGAGTAAAGACATTCCAGTCTGGGGCAGTACGTTTTTAAAAATATTAAGTGACAAATATTTAAACTTCTTGGTTTGTTTAGTTCACCTTAAAGCTTTTGCATCTGATAAATGGAGATGTGTACTGTGCTTGACAAACTGGGACTTGTCACAGCACTTATAATCAAGGAGCAAGGAACACAGATATTGTTGCTCTTTTGTTCAGTTGGGTTCAATAGTAGTTTGGTTCAACTGCTTCTTTTGTTCTCCTCATTTGCAAGTTGCTTTAGACAAAAGCATCTGATAAATGAAAATGTAAATGAGATGTGATAAGAGAATTTTAAGAGAATTTCCCTCTTTATCTTAAGCGCTACTCTACTGTTCAAAAGTGTTTTTGGTCAAAGATTTTTAAAAATGTTTTGGGAAGGAAAGATAGTTAAGAAAACCATCAGACTTTTTGTGCATTGGGCCTTTTAATTATTGTTTATTATAGAAAATCTCAATTTATACCCTTAGCATTTTACAAGATTTGACTTGCCTACTTTTTAGGTCTCCCTTTTGTCACTTAAAAAATTCTCTCTCTCTCTGTGACCCTCTATTCTCTCATTTGCCCCACCCTCCACTCTTTCTCCATTTTTAGCTCTTATCAAGTTCATTCGGCCTGTGTTTGTATCACGCTCTGATCAGGACTCTCGGAGGAAGACCGTTGAGGAGATCAAACGCCGAGCTTGTTCTGATGGCAAATGGCCTCAGGTACCACACAAATACACATAGAAATCTGATATTTTCCATCTAACGTAATGACATTTGTACAGTTTTAAGTTTCCAAACACATTTTTGGGCCACTTTGTATCATGATTTTGTGAGTTAGAGCTGTACTGAGGTATTTCTCCTCTGACTGTGGCCTATTTCCAGATCATGATATTCCCGGAGGGCACATGCACCAATAGATCCTGTCTCATCGCATTTAAGCCTGGTATGTGTAGTACACTGTCTGTGCCCACCTCAGATATCTGCCAACTAAACACAATTTTCATGCATGGAATGAATGAGTGATGGTGTTTTTTGTTTTTGAGTCTTTGTGATCGAAATGTTAAGAGTGTTTGTTGAAGTTAATTTGCTGATATTTAGCTATCTATATTGGGTATATGTGTGCTTTGGTGTTTGCTCTCTCTTTGTACCCTCTCTAATCTGCAGCCCATCATGGTCCACAGCGCTGAGAGATCTGGCGCTTGGCTTCCACTTCCTGTGTGCGCTGTGGAGTCTGATGGTCTTTTCTCCTCAAATCCCTCTCTCCTCTGTCAGTCATTGTATCGGTTCTATTCCTCTAATCCCCACTCCTCCTCTCTCTATCCCTTGGTTATTTTCTCTTGTCTGGCTATCTCACTTTTCTCTCTACAACTTTTAATACTGGAGTTCTCAGTGTAACAGACAACATCAGCTCTGGTGGTCTGCAGCCAGATAGCTCTCCAAAACAAAAATAAGGCCATAATCTGAGTTTGAATGTGTGCAGTGAGTTTTTGATGATGTACAGAAATGTTTATAGTGGATTTTTTGAATGAACTATGTGGTAATCAATTTCTTAAACGTATGATGTCAAAATTGCATTTCATTTTCATAGGGCTTCCATTGGTATTTTGATGACTTGAAGGGAATCATAGTCTGCATGAATACTTAAATACTTAATTATTCTTCAGGAAAAAACGAAAACAAAACATTTTACACTTACTGTACATTGCAGCACCTCTATTTCCAGTCTGACTGATTGATTTCTGGTTTTTACAAAGACCATCCTTCTGAAAAGCCAAGGGCACTCTGATTGACCAGATGACCCAGTGCGTTGTGATTGGCAAGTGTGTCGATTGTGAATGTAACACCCCTTACCATAATCACAAGTTTCAGCTTCCAAGGCTTCTAAAGTCATTGTAAACACAACCAGGTAATATTGTCGTAGGCTTTGCCATATCAGTTTGAGCCAGAGTCAGATTCTGAAAATGCGGATGATCCAGCTGATCGTTCGGAACCTATATTGGAATGCCACGACATGGCAACAACACTACAATTCTCTAAAGCCTCGCCGCCTTTCTTTTGGGTTCTTTCAAAATGTGATATTGACCTTTACGGATGGAATATCTGGACATTGATCGATGTGTTTGTGGCAAGTCTAGAGCGGTGTTCTCTGTTTGTCTTTTATGGGACTGAATTAATTTTTGCTGTGTATAAAACTACCAAACTGTTCAAAACTTGGATTTTTAAATATAAAGTCATTACATTTGATTACATTACTAGCTGCGTCTGTGCAAAAAAAATAATTAAAAAAGAGCTTTTTGACATTTATTTACAGTAGTTCTTCTCTGCCTAAAAATTACAGGCACACTTGTGCACATGTGGACACTTCAAGTCAAGTATAAACCAAGCTTTAGTCAAATACCTGCACAGAACATCTCTATGGTGAAAGATGCAAATGAATGATGGGTGTTTAGTATATTTGCATTGACCTGCTCTGTATAAGAGCTGTGTTGAATTTGTCAAAGGTGAGTGAGTTCAGTCTCTGTAGAGGGTTGGTCAGTTTCTATTAACAACATGTAATAAGAAGCTGCTAGTAAGCTGAAGGGCATCTCTCATCTCTCTAAACCTTCCCAGAAGTGATGAGATGGTACAGACTGATGCTCAGAAATGTAGAGAAAACAAGACTGTAGATACAAATCACACATAAAAGTGAAACGCATAAGAGGATATTTAGCAAAAATGGCAAGCAACTCCCATATTAAGACGCAGGCCCGGCTTCGAGGGGGAGGGGGTACTTTTTTTTGAGAAGTGCTAGAGAAAAAAAAAACGTTTAAAAGTTCAGATTTCACAAAAAAAGCAACCCTCCTTACTAAAAGACACTTTTAAGTATAAATATCTCTTGAGTGAATGTTCAGCTCATAAAATTATGATTGTCTATTGATGGAAACAGTTAATCCTCTATGTATTATTATTCATTATAATAGGTACCCATCTTGCAAAGCTTGAATGTTAGCAAGTAATTGGTTTGCAGTGATATCTGAATATTAAAAACACTAAAGCGAGATGAGGTCAGTGAATTTGGATACTTAAGTTCACATTCAGTCACACAGAAGAGTCATGTTTTAAATGGGACAGGCTATAGTTTAAATGCCACACCCATACCTTGGAGTGAAAGCACAGGATCTCTCTGATGCCCACTCGTTTACCGTCCTTTTGTCCCTCCCTTTCTGCAGGTGCGTTCATCCCTGGCGTTCCTGTGCAGCCTGTGGTGTTGCGGTATCCTAATGAGATGGTAAGAATACCCTCAACGCCCAAACAGGGTGTGTCATTATTGTCACTGATCCACATACTTACTCTCTGGAGCTGTGGATTATTTGTTTTCAGTCACGAAGACTTTACATTTCATTTTTACAGGCCAATCAAATAAGCTATAAGGTTGTTTTTTTTCACTGTTGAAACCTTTCTCTTTTTGTCTGTTCGTCTGTAATGTCTTTGTCTAATTCTCTCATAAATAATACAAGCCCAGCAATCAGGTTTCATTTAGACTCCCTGGAAAACTTGGCTCTTCTCTTAGCATTTATCGCTACTGGAATTTAAGTACGCGGCCCCTAGAGTCAAGGTTGTGCTGTCAGAGGACCAAGGTCAAGTTCAAGTGTTTAGGTCACGTTTGGGTGTGTGAGTGTGTGCAGGCTAGTTACTTGTTCAGGTGGATACTGCCAGGGACTCATGTTTTTGTTTGAGTTGCTAATCCCATTCATTTACATTTTTCTCTTCTCACTTTCTTGACAGGATACAATCTCATGGACGTGGCAAGGGCCTGGAGCGTGAGTCTTTTGAGTTCCTTTAAAGGGACAGTTCACCCAAAAATTTAAATTCTGTCATCATTTGCTCACCCTCATGTCACTCCAAACCTGAGTTTCTTTCTTCTGCTGAATACAAATAAGATAATTGAAGAATGTATTTTTTTTGTTTGTTTATACCATAGAAGTCAATGGGTTCTCTCAATTTCTCTTTTTATGTCACCCAGAATAAAGAAATGCAAACAGGTTTGGAATTACATGAGGGTGAATAAACAACATGCATAATTAAAAAAAAAAAACATAATTTTAGTTTTTGGGTAAGCTATACTCTTATTGTACCTCTTAGTATATTATAATAACACTATTGCTTTATGGAAAGTACATTACAAGGGAAAACCACCCTTAGAGAGTCTTCTGGGTGTAGAGTAATGGTCAAGTTTTATGTGCTTGTATATATTGGTAAGTTAAAATTAAATACCATTATCTTTTTCAGGTTTAAGATTTTATGGCTCACATTATGTCAGCTACATAACTTCGTAGAAATAGAGGTGAGAACTCACATTTTGGTGTAAATGTCAGTGTTATGTTAGTATTATTTATTTACTAAAAAAATGTTTTGCGTTTTCGCTTTTATATTTTCAGTTTAAGTTTAGTAATTTTTTTTATTTTTTTTTTTACAGTTTTAGTCAGTTTTTTTTTTTTTTTTTACTTTTCAAATTTATTTCAGTTAGTTGCCAATTCAAAATTTTTCTAATTTTTATATATATATATATATATATATATATATATATGCTAACACTTTATTTTGATGATCTACTAATACTCTAATGAGAGTTTTTTGACATGTAGGTGCAACGTAATTTATAGTCAACAGAATATCTAAATGGACCATCAAATTTTTTTTTTAAATCTATTATATGATAATTAAAAATGGTTCTTTCTGTCCAGTATCTTCCTACATATACCCCATCAGAAGAAGAGAAGGAGGATCCAGCCCTGTTTGCCAGCAATGTGAGACGCATCATGGCCAAGTGAGTGTATTCTAACAAACATGACTCTACATGACAAGGATTTTATTCTCATTTTATAAAGGGTATGCACATGACGTCACTGTTACGCACAGATACGCCCACTGAGTGGCAAAAAGACTAAGTTGCAGCATTGGTTTTCAGCATGAATGTAGCGAAAAACATCTAAAATGGGAAAGCGCTTTGAGATTGACTGTACAAATAGATTCGACAAGAAATCTGACAAGAGAAGCAAATGGATCGCTGCAATTCACATTGGACTCCAGACAGCGAAACATTGATTTGCAGTTATCATTTTGTGTCAATATGTTGAATTTTGAGGTAAAATCATACCCTACATATTCTTGTATTGACAACTCATCAATTAGCCATCTTATATATATTTATTCAGCTAAATGAATAAATGTAAAATTTACATTATCTTATATTCTGCAAATTTGAGATGTTTTTAAATAAACGCTGACAAAAACAATACAAGTTTTTGAGCTGGACGATATGATTTTATTATATATATATATATATATATATATATATATAAATAAATAAAAACATTGATTATAAGTGATCACATGGATTTAGACGTTACCTATATTGTATATTTATATAAAGCATTCACAGGCAAATATGCTGTATGTATTTCCCTGGTGTTGAAATCAGGCCCATATAAATGTCAGGAAACACGATTCCTGGCTGCATGTCAATATCTATGGCTCACTGGATCTTTGGTAAGTTGTAAGGAACACTATATCGAGTCCAAACTTTAATTTAAACTGATAATCGTTTGTTTTACTCGCGTTTTCGCAGTTTCCCCTATTAAATCCAGTCATGAAACGGGCTCTTTTGCCACTCAGTCTGGCTGAGGGGGCATGTTGTTCCTGCGGGAATGTTACGTCAATGCATACCCTCTATTTCATGCTGATCAAAAGAACTTTGAGGTCTGTTTGTTTAGCTTTACATTTATTCCTATTACCCCTGGTTTCACAGACCAGGCTTAAAGCTAGTCCCAGATTAAAGTGCATGTTTTAGTTGTTTTAACTGAAAGCAATTTGTATTGACATATCTTAAAATGTGTCATTGCCATTGTTTTGTCTCAAGATACACACAGTAATGTTTTTTTCTAAGGCATTTTTATAAAAGCTACTAAGGTCTAATCCTGGCTTAATCTAAGCCCTGTTTGTGAAACCAGGACTTTATATATCAAATCATTCTAAAAGGCCTTAGTGTCCTGTAATCAGTAATAAAACATACTTGTTTTCATTCTGTGTGTTTTCTCCATAGGGCACTTGGGTTGCCCATTATCGATTACTCCTTTGAGGACTGCCAGCTTGCTATGGCCAAAGGCCCTTTGCGTTTGCCCAGACACACCTGCTTGCTGGAGTTAGCTAGACTGGTACGAAGTTTGGGGTGAGTAGATCAGTAGTTTTAAGTTTTAACACCACCGCATGATGTCTTGTACAATGTACGGTGGCATACACTACCGGTCATAGGTTTTTTGATTATTTTATTTTTAAAGAAATTAAGACGAGACACGGCAGGCAAAAACAATGGGGGTTTTTTTTCCACTGGTAATTTTTTTTTTGTGGATTTTGGGCTATTTGTCTTCAATAACATGTCATCTTTCAGACTTGTGCTGAAAAAGTCCAAAATACACATTTAGGTCTTTATTTTACTACACTTTGTCTGTTTGTAGATTTCACCTAAATTCATTAAAAGTTGTTCTAATTCATCCCGCTGCTCCGCGATCGCTGTCTGCACCCTGTCATCACCTATACCATTGGAAAGCTATCTCTCTCTCTCGCTCTCTCTCTCGCTCTCTCTCTCTCGCTCTCTCTCTCTCGCTCTCTCTCTCTCGCTCTCTCTCTCTCGCTCTCTCTCTCGCTCTCTCTCTCTCGCTCTCTCTCTCTCGCTCTCTCTCTCTCGCTCTCTCTCTCTCGCTCGCTCTCTCTCTCGCTCGCTCTCTCTCTCTCTCGCTCTCTCTCTCTCTCGCTCTCTCTCTCTCGCTCTCTCTCTCGCTCTCTCTCTCGCTCGCTCTCTCTCTCGCTCTCTCTCTCTCTCTCTCTCTCTCTCTCTCTCTCTCTCTCTCTCCCAATGTCGAATCCAAATATGGTCATTTCCTGTTTATCAGCAACCAATCATAAAAGTAAAATGGGCCATTCAACTCGAAATGCGCAATCTCATTGGCTGATGCCGATTTCTGACAGTGATTCGTTCAGAATCGTCACATGACGCGCTCTGACATTATATACATGTATCACATAAATACTATACTTTACACACTATATATAAAAAACAATTACATTTGAAAAAAAAAACACATTTTCAGTTTTTATATAATATAATTACTATATAGTACTGAACAAATTTGTAATTGTGGGATCATAAAGTGGTTGTGAGTCCCTCAGGCAGATACGTATGTGTGATGGACTGTTGATGTGTTGTTTTGGAGATAATGATCAGTAATGGAAGCAATAATGAGTTTTGGATGTTAAACAGTGTGATACATGGATTTTACTTGGACCTAAAGCACATTTTGTCTGTAATTCATGGCTTTCAATAGAAATTAGTGGAATTTTGCCATAAAAATCTTTTATGAGCCTTTTACTCATACTCCTAGTGAAAATTTTCCACTTCTGTAGCACCTACATACACTAAACTTTGCAGTCGTATTCCTAACTGTATTGTAAAGGTTTCTTCAGAGGGATTTGTTAATATATTCTTGGCCTGATTTATATGACATTTTATGCCTAAAAATAGGGTGGAAATAACTTTTTTTAAAGGGGTCATATAATGCCATTTTTGTACAAGTTAATATGAATATTTAGGGTCTAAATGAAAACTTTGTAATACTTTTATTAAAAATTCTCATTAGTATTATAAGAAAACACAAATTTTATCTGGTCAAAAACAGCTCTGTTTTCAGCACGCCGTTTCAGTGCATATGCCTTTAAATGATAATGAGCTTTGCTCACTCCGCCCCTCTGTTCTTTGGGGAGTTTTGACACAACGTGTGGAGTGTTGCCTTGACAACAGTTGAGGGTATATTTTGGAACAAGAATGGCAGTGGGAGTCTCTGAGGATGCATCTGTGCAACAAGTAAACCAGGTGTAACTTAGTGTTACCACGTTAACTTTAACACCTGCGTACACAGTTTTTAATAACACATTAGCCATAACGCGTTATTCATTTTAAACGTGGGATTATGAATTATATTGAGAATGTCGTAACGTTACATAGATAGAAAACATGCTGTAATATACCCGGAGTGTAAACATTAGCCGCATTCATCGTGAAGCGTGCAAGCGATTTGCAAAGATTAATATTTAAAGGTTAATAAAATGTTACACTCACTTCTTCTGGAGGTGCAGCAGGAACACGAATGGTTGGTACAGATTCTGTTTTCAGGAGCAGCTTCTTAGCAAAACCAGGTTTACACTAACCCTCGTTTATAAAGTTTAATGTTCCTAAATTTGAACCGCTGAAGACTCAGTGGCTAAGTTTTATTTTTGAAGGGAATATTCCCAACGTTGAATATAAGAGGAGCGCAGCAAATCAGCATATTAGAATGTTTTCTGAAGGATCATGTGACACTGAAGGCTGGAGTAATGATGCTGAAAATTCAGCTTTGTCATCAATATATTACAATAGAATTACAGTTATTTTAAATAGTAATAATATTTCAGTTTTTACTGTATCTATAAATTAAAGCAGTAGTGTAATTCAGAGTATTTCCACATTCGTTGATGAGTTTTTCATCTATTACTGTACATTATTGTTAAGGAATTTATATGAAGAAGTTTTGTCCATGTAAAAGATATGAAACTTAAAACCAACGAATAATATGCAATGCTAGCAACCCAGTATCTTGTAAACATAACTTTTTGGTACCGTGCTTTCCATGTGTTATCATGAGGATGTCCTGAGATGGTGAGTGACTAAGCAGTGACCAATCAGAGAAGGCTTCAATGAGAATTACCGGAAGAGAGTCTGTCAAAAGTGTTCCTGTGGTTCCTGGACAGTGCTTAAAGGGGGTCTGTCAGATTATAGCGTGCAAAAAGCTCTAGCCTTTTTTTCTGTGCAGTGTTCACCAGATGATCTCTGAACGGACATGGACTGGGTGGTCTGTAGGTGTGTCTAGCAGACCAGCAAACTTATTATTATTTTCTCTCAATTTGTAGGTTGAAAGAATCAGTGCTTATGTTTTAGTTAAGTAGGTTATAACAGTGAAGGACAGTCTCAGGGACACGAGGTGCTGGGTTTGCTCATTGGTTGAATCAACCGATCCAGCCAATCAATCCATTAGCATGTTCGTCCACCGCTCGGCTCTAAATATCAGTATTGATCTATGGTTCTTCAGTAGAGCCACACCATAAATGATCATTACGCTCAATAGCATGAGCAGCGCTGTGCTGATTGATGAAAAAATCAAACATAGCTCTTTGCCCTGCCAGCACTGCACTCATAATGAGAAGTTTACATGGGCGTTGTTTGCTTTGAATTAGAGGCTGATGATTGATTTTACACTGGTGGTACAGCAGTGGGCTGGTTTGTACTGATGCTTATTATCTGGCAGTGACCATGCTGCCCTCTAGTGAATATGACGAGGAAATACAATCAACAAACACGGCTTGCTGTATTAAGGGCCAAACCATAACATTCTTTGAGCATCAAAGGGGAATCAAAATTGGCTTTGGCAAGAAAATAAAAATAAATTGCCAAATCTTATACTACTACTGCTATTAATAATAAGTGAAGTAAGCAAATAAAACCAGAGACATACACTACTTTAAAGTTTGGAATCACTTTTGAAATGTTATTTTTAAGAAATTGATACACTTATTCACCTAGGATGCATTAAATTACAATAAAGACATTTACACTATGTACATTATTGACAAAAAATAACAAAGATTTATGGTCGGTATATACAGTCACAGGCAGTAGAGATGAACCAATGTAAACCTCAAAGAATTGCAAGGCTAATAGAAGTCCTCAAGCTTCTTTCTCTACTCTAGAATAATTGATCAGATGTTTGTTAATCCCATTTGCTAATTTTCTCGAGTTTAAGTTTAACTAGACCAGTATCGTCCTCCTTGAGGATTACGGCCCCAGTGCCTAAAGCTCTAGCGTCCACTTCTAATTTGAATGGACGGGTGAAATCCTCCACAGGTGAAGTCTTAGGCTATCAAAATGGTTAGATTTTGGTAAGATTCCTTCTTACTTTTTTTGAAGGAAGTCTCTCATGCTCACCAAGGCTGCATTTATTTGATCATAAATACAGTAATATTCTGAATATATTATTACATTTTAAAATAACTGTTTCCATTATAATATATTTTACATTTAATTTTTTTAATTGATTGTTTTTAGCAGCCATTACTTCAGTCTTCAGTGTCACATGATCCTTCAGAAATCATTGTAATATCCTTATATGGTGTTAAATCAATATTAGTGTTGAAAACAGTTGTGCTGCTTAATATTTTTTGATTTACAACCATGATACATTTTTTTTTCTGAATTCTTTGAGCGGAAAGTTCAAACATATATTATTTATTTGAAATGGAAATCATTTGTAACATTATAAATGTCTTTTGTGTCCATTTTGATCAGTTTAATGTGTAAGAATATTTTTAAAAAAAAGAAATGAATACTTTTCTTCAGACTCAGAAGAATCCTCCACATGTTGCATAGACCATATGCAGTCAGTTTGTTAAGAGGTTCAACTGAAGTTTAATCTCATGCATTCTGCTGTGCTTCCCGTAGGTGTTATTGGCCTGTAGGATGCTTCTTCAAACTGTTCCCACTAGAACTCAAAGCTTCAAACGTGGATTCATTCATCTAGAATACTCTTTTTGTAATCTTTTACATTCAGTCTTTGTTCTTTTGCCCATCCTGGCCCTTTTCTGCTTTTTTTTTTTCTGTCTTTCATTCTTTTTTTTTTTTCTGCCAGTGTCAGATGTGACTGTTTCTTTGAAACTCTTGAAAGCGCAGTATCTCAGAGTCTTCTCTCCACTGTTAGTGATGAAAAGCTGTTTAGTGTGTACAGTTCAATGTAGCCGCCAGCTGAGCACCAGTAAGGGGTCTGTTTCTCAAACTAGAGACCCTGATGTTATCGTCCTCTTGTTATTCTGGGTCGTCCACTTCTCTCCCTGTGCTGGTTAGATCCATTTTGCTTTCTTCTTTTAAGACAGTAGTTCAGGGATCAACCATCATCTCTCAAAATAACAATTCACTGAGTTTCTAGAGAAATATATATATTTTTTTTAAACAAAAAGTGACTAGAAATACAAGTGTATTCAATACTTTTAAAGATCTATAATTGTATCGTTGCAGTTCATTAGACAACACAGGGATAAAAAAAGAACGTAGTAGTAGTAATGGTAATCTTATCATATATCAGTATATAATATTTTCTAGGTTGAAACATTTTAATTACGTTTTTGTCAGTTCACTTACATTTTCTCAGTTCACCAGCCAGTGGCACATTTGGTTAATAATAAAAAAAAGTTTATAATGAATGATTTTTCGTCCTCTCTCTTAGACTGAAGACGAGGGTCACTGATGAAGTCCTGCATGAAGAAGCCTCCAGGGCCCGTAAGATGTGTGGAAGCCGGCTGGATCTGGAGGGCTTTGCTCAGTACCTGAATAAATCCATGACAGAAGCAGTCCAGGACATCTTCTCTCTATTTGAGGAGGTTAAACATTTATCAAATGTTCTTTATTAGAGCGTGACTGTATGGAAAACAAATAGACTTGCATTTCAAACAGATCAGTTGTAATCAGTTATGTGTTTGCATTATGTCTGTCAGACTGTGATGACATTTGAATGAATTGTTTCCAGCATGGAAAGATGGATGTGAGGGAGTATGTCATCGCCCTGTCAGTGGTTTGTAGACCTTTCAGATATCTGGAGACCATTAAACTGGCCTTTAGGGTAAGTTGAGTTTCTAAAATCTCTCGTTGTTTCAAATAGACAAGATCTCACGTGCAGTATAATATATTCTGCTTAATAGATTATAGTTATTAATGTGTATTTGTAAGCGAGACATTTAACATTTGAACTTTTCCTTGTGTCCAGATGTTTGAAGCAAAGGAGGATGGAGCAGTTGTAGAAGATGAGCTGGCCATCATTTTGAAAACGGCACTAGGCGTTGGAGATTTTGCTGTTTGCGATCTCTTCAGGGCCATAGATTGCCAGGACAAAGGGAAGATCACATTTGGTAGGACCCTTTACTTTAATTTACATGTTGTATGTGATTGTCTTATTGCTTAGGTGTTTGTGCTTGCTTTATTATAAACAAAATATCAACAAGGAAATGAAAACTTCTTTGCTACTTCAATCCTTGTGTTCCATTGAGATCGGCTTCGCTTTGGGGTCACAGTGAGCAAAATGATAAAATGAATAGTTCTCTGGTCCTTGATTTTAATTGGCTGAGCCGCATTCTAAGAAAAAGAAAAACTGCATCAGTTTTAGAGTGGCTTATCGTTTCATTATAATTTCAAAGTTATAATTAATTAAATTTTCTGTTAAAGACAACATGACATTTACACTAATATTGAGTGAGAATTACTGTAGTCTGGAATTTGATTCTTGGCATTCAGTTAGATGGAAGACTATGTGGCTCTGATAATGTTTGTGATGATGAAAAAAAAATCTATATTTAACAAGGTTACTTATTACAGAGATAATATACTGTTCAGTTCACAGTATATATATATATATATTTTATGTTTTTGGCACTTAAATGCATGTTAATTGGGGATCACTAAAAAGGACCTAAGAACATCTTTACATGTAATTTCATAATTGCTTCTAATTACACATTTGTAATGATAAAGTTGCAATTTAGTAAATATATATTACCTTTCAGTGTGATATTAAATGCATTTATTTTTCAAGTTTTGAAGTTATCTTTCTTCAAAATGCACTTTTTTTCTTGGAAAAAAAAAGAATGTATGAAATGGAGACCTGATTATGTTTTTGCATCGAATTGAATTAATTACATTTGTCTAATCATTTTTGTATGTATTACCATGTAAACATGCTATGTTTTGTGGCAGATGATTTTTGCCGGTTTATGGAGAGTTGTCCTGATTTTGTGGAGCAGTACCACTGTCTCCTTGAGCCAATCCCTCAACACTCCAGAGAATCCACTTCACCCTCAGAGTCTCGGCCTTCAACTAACGGCTTCTGTGCTGACTTCAGCCCTCGAGATCCAAACACTCACAGTGCTGCACACAGCAAGAAACAGGACTAAAAGCAGCTTTTACTATCACAGCCTGTCACCCTCAGTGTGGAAGGGTATTTTTGTGTACATGTGTGTGCAGGAGAGGTGATGGCAGACGTTATCTTGAAGTTGAATCGGAATTTGCATCTGGGTACATTGGGGAAAGACCCCAAGAGCAATATATTGCTATCTTAAAATAATAATAACTAAGTAAAAAAAAAAAAATATATATATATATATATATATATATATATATATATGAGGTGTGAGAAGAAACTACATTTTGTATGTCTTATTGCATATTTTTACGTTTTTGCTTGAGTCAAATTTCTGGACAAGATGATAATTAACTTTGTGGTTAAACAGTGTTAAAGCTTCAATAATATCTGTCTACTGTGTTTGTTTGTTTTTTCGGTCAGAGGAACAAAAAAAAAAAAAAAAAAAAATATATATATATATATATATATATATATATATATATATATATATATATATATATATATATATACGTGAAAATAATTATTTTTATTGATTTTATATCTACAGCATTAGAGTCTGGGATCCCAAATGTTACATGAACGTTGAAAGAAAAAGAGTGTTTAAGTACAAATGTCTGCTTATCATTGTGAGCTGAGGTCTTTAGATGTAAACCATTGATAGGAACATGAGATATCTGTGGTCAAGAGGTCATCAGAAACGTTGATGCAAAGCTAATCTTTCTCCTCTGAGTATTGTATCAGTAGCCAGTGTACAGTTGAGAAAAGCCTGGTAAACTACATGAAGTTGTGTGTGATCAGAAACAGGATATTCAGGAACATTGAATAGAGTTTGCAGGATAAAACTGTTACAGTACAATGCTTTCATATAAAGTCCATATCAGATACTATGATCTCTGGAATTCCTGTTCCCTCTTATGTCCTTATGTGATCTTGTTTTCCTGTTTTGCCTATAAGCGTGACATGTGATGTCCTTGTGTTCTGAGCTAATGGTTCTGGTTCAGTCAAGAATGGCTCACCATACGCATTTAATTCTGGCATTGCAAAAGCATAATTGGATTTTATGTTATTGTGAACTTTGTAGAAATCATTGGTCTCAAATCATGCTAATGTAGTAAAATGTTTCTGTATGCTGTATAAAATGTTAGAACACACACACACACTTTTTTTTTTTTTTTTTTAAATACTACACTATATTTGGGTCCTATGAAATACCCTTTCCTCAGTTTTGAGTGTTCAATTTTTACTGTAATTAAATTTGAATTAAATAAAAAAGCATTTATAATCCATAAAATCTATACAATTTTAACAATTTAATAATTTATTAGAATTTTAACAGTAATATTTTTTTTCTAAATTCTCTATAGCCTAATATTTCTGGATTCTGTGTGTCGTAATTGAACAGAAAAAAATATAAAAAACGAATCAAATGAATTCATAAAACAGTTTAATCATTGTTTAATGATTTCTGTTAATATTGTAATATGTTTTTTCTTTTCTCCAAAGATATGTGTTTAATGTCTCATAAATGCCATCCCATAGCTCCTAAAAATTACACACAGATATAATAGAATATTCTAGATATTCTGAATTACATGACATGGCACATCCGAATCATATTGCTCTTGTGCAATGTGTTTGACTTATTTGCAATTGCATCACAAAGTCATCAGAATGATTTGATATTTTTTAATGTTAGATCAAATCAATGGAATTTATCATCAAATCTTTTCATACATGCATTTTATAAATTAAGCCCCAGGGTTCTTCATTCTTTATAGTCAGCTTTGTTTGAAGTTAACTTTAGATCATTAACTGCAAATAATCTAGGCCTATCTCTTAAAGTCATGAAGCAAATATCTTGATACTTTTGTTCTCAAGCATTTCAAACACTAGGTCTCTTAATGTAGCCATTACATCAACTACCTTTCTTTGAAATCTTGATGGTTCTGCTTAGAAGAGCCGAATGTGAGTTTGGAACTATTGGCCTGTCTGTCAGTTAACTAGGGCAGAGTAATCTAAATGTTAATGTTCTCCTGGCCAGTCTCCCTATGTCTAAGTTCTGCACAGCATAGCAAAATGTAGTATGGTCTCACTGCATATATATTTTTTTTTTTCCCCCAGTATATTATTTTTCCCCTTCTCTTTCTGTAAATAACCCTCATACACGATTTCTGTGTTCTCCAGCTCCATGGCAATGTTTGAAAGCTATACTGGCAAATTCTGGATCAACATGAAAATATTTGGGATTTTAACCTCTGGTTACCTCTAACACACTCTTTCTCTCTCTCACAGATAGCTGTGATGTCTGTAACACTGTTCCCCGTCCGTCTGCTCTTTGCTGCTTTCATGATGTTGCTGGCCTGGCCCTTTGCTTTCGTGGCTACCGTTGGCCGTTCTGAGGATGCAGTTGAACCACTATCCTGGTGGAGGGGGTGAGTAACAGATCAGAAATGTTAATCAGATGTGAGAGTTCGGGAACATTACACTGCCTCTACATTTCTGCCCTCTGCATGAGACTACACTGCTAAAACAGGCCAACAGAGCCACTCAAGCTGCAATTTTCAGGAAAAAAAAATCGAAAGTCATTCATTTTCAATGAGAGGATTTGAGGCGACATGAGCTACAGCAACCGTTGGCATATTCAAATGAGTAGCCAATGCGAGTGTAGACGCTTGCATGATTTACTTTCTGATAAACTGCAGTCAGGTAACTACTAGGGCTGTGTATCACCAAGAATCTGGCGATACGATATTCATCATGATACAGGGGTTACGATATCATATATTGTCATGTATTGCAATTCTGTAAGAAAGATGATATATTGCTATATTTCTTGTTTTTGTCTAATTTTAACTGCAATTAAGAATATACCCCCATATGCATAAAACATGAACAAAAAAGCTATTATTGATAGCTTGATAACTATTGATTATTACATGACTTATTATTTATCAAAACAGTGGAATCTGCATTCACATTTATATGTCTAATCTTTGTGAAGGAAAAATAGTAAATTGCTTTCAGGATTATTTAGGTATATTCATTTATATATATATATATATACTCTTGGATCTTGCTTTAATTGTTCACAGTTTTATATTACAGAAAGGGCACTTAATAGTTCACTTAATATTTAATACTGTTAAGCTACTTGATTTTGAGCAATCTGTTGTATAAAACGCTATATGAATAAACGTAATGTGACTGGAGTGCTGAATTGCAGAGCTTGTGCAAATCTCCTTAGTGGTTTCTTTTATAGCGGAAGCAAAATGAGTTCACACTTCAGCTCTGAACCCAGCCGGGAACTGGTATAATTCTATCTTCTTGTGAGATGGGTTTATTAATGCTAATGCTAGTGATGCACCCTTGCAATTCTCCCTGTCACAGTTTATGTTCTGATATAACTTCCATAATAGTGGTCTGGTTTAAATCGAACGCAAAGCCACTGACACAAACCTTGGATGTAAACAAATAAATATCGATACAGTATTTTTGAGAATCGATAGAGTATCGCCAAACATAGTATCACGATATTTGCGTGTATCGATATTTTCTTAAACCCTTAGTAACTACTAGCAAGCAATTAAGGTAAAAATACCTTTAAGATCTATTTCAAGCCCTAGTGATCTTCCAAAGAGTGTGTTCTCGGACGCAACTTTGGAATAAATGGTGCCATAGTCAAATCTCTCCTGTGCTTTACGTTAGAGTTATTATTGTTTAAATTTTTTATGTGATTTAAAAAAATAATAATTTGTTTCCACACTATCATTGTTAGTGAAATGTTTCAACATCTAACATTTAATTTGTGGCCTTTATTTTAGCTTTAGCTAAATACTTAAATATGTATTTTAGACACACAGTTACACATACAGTATGTTAGTTTTTCTTTTTAGTTAATGAAAATGTTTCAGGGTTTTCATTTTGTTAACTGTATTAATAATAATCACGTTGGAAGTGTCGTATGAGTGTTAATGCATTTCGCTGCACATCTATAGTCTTTTAAATCAGTACCCTTGGGTTCCATTGTGGTTGACACTTAAAAAGCTAGCTGCTAACATCAAACTCTTGGAATCAACTGAGTGAGTCTGTTCAGTTCATGTGGTGAGCATTATGTGACATGTGTGAATGAGCATTACTGCAGTTGCTCACCAATGTTTCAATTCAGTCACTTGTGAGGATCCGTTTTTTAGAAGCTTGCTGCCAACATAGACCGATACAAAGCAGTAGTCTAAATATCCTCAGATATTTGAAAGCTTGCTCTTTCTCACAATTTTAAACTGCTAAAAATAAGAGAGGTGTATTGTGTGTATGACGTATGTGTGGCACACCTACTCACTCACACGGAGTCACATCACACTGCTCCATTCACACAGTCTCCATTCCACTATCACCTGATCGCGTCCAACAGGGCTTTTTATATTCTCTCACTGTCTGTTGGTATGTCTGTGTGTGTCTTTCTGTATCCCATTGTGCGCAAGTTTGTTCTTGTGAGGTGTGGAGAGGAAAAGTTTTTGTTTGTGTCAACTGTGTAAGTTTGAACAGGCATGCTCAATTACCAAAACTGGAAAGGCACAGGTCACGAAACTACGTATTTCGCTACTCTGCATGTTTGAGAGGTTGTGCATGTGTGCGCGAGAGCGTTTCAGTATTAATGAGCCAGCAGTGTTTAAAACATATTTTCTAGTGCTGGCAACATTTAGCTTGAAATCCATGTAGAAAGCTAAGGCTTAACTAGTTCAAAACTGAATTTTCAGCCTTCTTTAAAGAGTTGACAACCCCCACAGCAAAACATGAATCTTAAATGAATCCAATGTAGGCTTTTCTTTATACATGTTCCTGTGCATTATCACATTAGAATGTAATACGCTCTTTTACAATTGTTTTTTTGTAATCTAATATCCAATAATTCAATTAAGAAATGCATCACATTATTGGAGTACAAAAGTTTGACTGCTAAATGAGGTGTACTACAGTCAGTTGGATGTGATTGTGAAGGCAATTGAATTGCCCCACAATGTCAGGAAGCAGATGATATTCTCCTACTAACCCTGTCTCTGTCTTCTCTTTTGTTTGTTTCTCTCTTTCCAGGCTGGTAGATCTGGCCTTAAAGGCCATCATGAGAGCCATGTGGTTTTCTGGAGGGTTTCACTGGGTCCGTGTTAAGGGACGGCCGGCTCTACCTAGTGAAGCACCCATCCTCACGATGGCCCCTCACTCATCCTATTTTGACGCCATCCCTGTCACCATGACAATGGCGTCAATAGTGATGAAGGCAGAGAGTAAAGACATTCCAGTCTGGGGCAGTACGTTTTTAAAAATATTAAGTGACAAATATTTAAACTTCTTGGTTTGTTTAGTTCACCTTAAAGCTTTTGCATCTGATAAATGGAGATGTGTACTGTGCTTGACAAACTGGGACTTGTCACAGCACTTATAATCAAGGAGCAAGGAACACAGATATTGTTGCTCTTTTGTTCAGTTGGGTTCAATAGTAGTTTGGTTCAACTGCTTCTTTTGTTCTCCTCATTTGCAAGTTGCTTTAGACAAAAGCATCTGATAAATGAAAATGTAAATGAGATGTGATAAGAGAATTTTAAGAGAATTTCCCTCTTTATCTTAAGCGCTACTCTACTGTTCAAAAGTGTTTTTGGTCAAAGATTTTTAAAAATGTTTTGGGAAGGAAAGATAGTTAAGAAAACCATCAGACTTTTTGTGCATTGGGCCTTTTAATTATTGTTTATTATAGAAAATCTCAATTTATACCCTTAGCATTTTACAAGATTTGACTTGCCTACTTTTTAGGTCTCCCTTTTGTCACTTAAAAAATTCTCTCTCTCTCTGTGACCCTCTATTCTCTCATTTGCCCCACCCTCCACTCTTTCTCCATTTTTAGCTCTTATCAAGTTCATTCGGCCTGTGTTTGTATCACGCTCTGATCAGGACTCTCGGAGGAAGACCGTTGAGGAGATCAAACGCCGAGCTTGTTCTGATGGCAAATGGCCTCAGGTACCACACAAATACACATAGAAATCTGATATTTTCCATCTAACGTAATGACATTTGTACAGTTTTAAGTTTCCAAACACATTTTTGGGCCACTTTGTATCATGATTTTGTGAGTTAGAGCTGTACTGAGGTATTTCTCCTCTGACTGTGGCCTATTTCCAGATCATGATATTCCCGGAGGGCACATGCACCAATAGATCCTGTCTCATCGCATTTAAGCCTGGTATGTGTAGTACACTGTCTGTGCCCACCTCAGATATCTGCCAACTAAACACAATTTTCATGCATGGAATGAATGAGTGATGGTGTTTTTTGTTTTTGAGTCTTTGTGATCGAAATGTTAAGAGTGTTTGTTGAAGTTAATTTGCTGATATTTAGCTATCTATATTGGGTATATGTGTGCTTTGGTGTTTGCTCTCTCTTTGTACCCTCTCTAATCTGCAGCCCATCATGGTCCACAGCGCTGAGAGATCTGGCGCTTGGCTTCCACTTCCTGTGTGCGCTGTGGAGTCTGATGGTCTTTTCTCCTCAAATCCCTCTCTCCTCTGTCAGTCATTGTATCGGTTCTATTCCTCTAATCCCCACTCCTCCTCTCTCTATCCCTTGGTTATTTTCTCTTGTCTGGCTATCTCACTTTTCTCTCTACAACTTTTAATACTGGAGTTCTCAGTGTAACAGACAACATCAGCTCTGGTGGTCTGCAGCCAGATAGCTCTCCAAAACAAAAATAAGGCCATAATCTGAGTTTGAATGTGTGCAGTGAGTTTTTGATGATGTACAGAAATGTTTATAGTGGATTTTTTGAATGAACTATGTGGTAATCAATTTCTTAAACGTATGATGTCAAAATTGCATTTCATTTTCATAGGGCTTCCATTGGTATTTTGATGACTTGAAGGGAATCATAGTCTGCATGAATACTTAAATACTTAATTATTCTTCAGGAAAAAACGAAAACAAAACATTTTACACTTACTGTACATTGCAGCACCTCTATTTCCAGTCTGACTGATTGATTTCTGGTTTTTACAAAGACCATCCTTCTGAAAAGCCAAGGGCACTCTGATTGACCAGATGACCCAGTGCGTTGTGATTGGCAAGTGTGTCGATTGTGAATGTAACACCCCTTACCATAATCACAAGTTTCAGCTTCCAAGGCTTCTAAAGTCATTGTAAACACAACCAGGTAATATTGTCGTAGGCTTTGCCATATCAGTTTGAGCCAGAGTCAGATTCTGAAAATGCGGATGATCCAGCTGATCGTTCGGAACCTATATTGGAATGCCACGACATGGCAACAACACTACAATTCTCTAAAGCCTCGCCGCCTTTCTTTTGGGTTCTTTCAAAATGTGATATTGACCTTTACGGATGGAATATCTGGACATTGATCGATGTGTTTGTGGCAAGTCTAGAGCGGTGTTCTCTGTTTGTCTTTTATGGGACTGAATTAATTTTTGCTGTGTATAAAACTACCAAACTGTTCAAAACTTGGATTTTTAAATATAAAGTCATTACATTTGATTACATTACTAGCTGCGTCTGTGCAAAAAAAATAATTAAAAAAGAGCTTTTTGACATTTATTTACAGTAGTTCTTCTCTGCCTAAAAATTACAGGCACACTTGTGCACATGTGGACACTTCAAGTCAAGTATAAACCAAGCTTTAGTCAAATACCTGCACAGAACATCTCTATGGTGAAAGATGCAAATGAATGATGGGTGTTTAGTATATTTGCATTGACCTGCTCTGTATAAGAGCTGTGTTGAATTTGTCAAAGGTGAGTGAGTTCAGTCTCTGTAGAGGGTTGGTCAGTTTCTATTAACAACATGTAATAAGAAGCTGCTAGTAAGCTGAAGGGCATCTCTCATCTCTCTAAACCTTCCCAGAAGTGATGAGATGGTACAGACTGATGCTCAGAAATGTAGAGAAAACAAGACTGTAGATACAAATCACACATAAAAGTGAAACGCATAAGAGGATATTTAGCAAAAATGGCAAGCAACTCCCATATTAAGACGCAGGCCCGGCTTCGAGGGGGAGGGGGTACTTTTTTTTGAGAAGTGCTAGAGAAAAAAAAAACGTTTAAAAGTTCAGATTTCACAAAAAAAGCAACCCTCCTTACTAAAAGACACTTTTAAGTATAAATATCTCTTGAGTGAATGTTCAGCTCATAAAATTATGATTGTCTATTGATGGAAACAGTTAATCCTCTATGTATTATTATTCATTATAATAGGTACCCATCTTGCAAAGCTTGAATGTTAGCAAGTAATTGGTTTGCAGTGATATCTGAATATTAAAAACACTAAAGCGAGATGAGGTCAGTGAATTTGGATACTTAAGTTCACATTCAGTCACACAGAAGAGTCATGTTTTAAATGGGACAGGCTATAGTTTAAATGCCACACCCATACCTTGGAGTGAAAGCACAGGATCTCTCTGATGCCCACTCGTTTACCGTCCTTTTGTCCCTCCCTTTCTGCAGGTGCGTTCATCCCTGGCGTTCCTGTGCAGCCTGTGGTGTTGCGGTATCCTAATGAGATGGTAAGAATACCCTCAACGCCCAAACAGGGTGTGTCATTATTGTCACTGATCCACATACTTACTCTCTGGAGCTGTGGATTATTTGTTTTCAGTCACGAAGACTTTACATTTCATTTTTACAGGCCAATCAAATAAGCTATAAGGTTGTTTTTTTTCACTGTTGAAACCTTTCTCTTTTTGTCTGTTCGTCTGTAATGTCTTTGTCTAATTCTCTCATAAATAATACAAGCCCAGCAATCAGGTTTCATTTAGACTCCCTGGAAAACTTGGCTCTTCTCTTAGCATTTATCGCTACTGGAATTTAAGTACGCGGCCCCTAGAGTCAAGGTTGTGCTGTCAGAGGACCAAGGTCAAGTTCAAGTGTTTAGGTCACGTTTGGGTGTGTGAGTGTGTGCAGGCTAGTTACTTGTTCAGGTGGATACTGCCAGGGACTCATGTTTTTGTTTGAGTTGCTAATCCCATTCATTTACATTTTTCTCTTCTCACTTTCTTGACAGGATACAATCTCATGGACGTGGCAAGGGCCTGGAGCGTGAGTCTTTTGAGTTCCTTTAAAGGGACAGTTCACCCAAAAATTTAAATTCTGTCATCATTTGCTCACCCTCATGTCACTCCAAACCTGAGTTTCTTTCTTCTGCTGAATACAAATAAGATAATTGAAGAATGTATTTTTTTTGTTTGTTTATACCATAGAAGTCAATGGGTTCTCTCAATTTCTCTTTTTATGTCACCCAGAATAAAGAAATGCAAACAGGTTTGGAATTACATGAGGGTGAATAAACAACATGCATAATTAAAAAAAAAAAACATAATTTTAGTTTTTGGGTAAGCTATACTCTTATTGTACCTCTTAGTATATTATAATAACACTATTGCTTTATGGAAAGTACATTACAAGGGAAAACCACCCTTAGAGAGTCTTCTGGGTGTAGAGTAATGGTCAAGTTTTATGTGCTTGTATATATTGGTAAGTTAAAATTAAATACCATTATCTTTTTCAGGTTTAAGATTTTATGGCTCACATTATGTCAGCTACATAACTTCGTAGAAATAGAGGTGAGAACTCACATTTTGGTGTAAATGTCAGTGTTATGTTAGTATTATTTATTTACTAAAAAAATGTTTTGCGTTTTCGCTTTTATATTTTCAGTTTAAGTTTAGTAATTTTTTTTATTTTTTTTTTTACAGTTTTAGTCAGTTTTTTTTTTTTTTTTTACTTTTCAAATTTATTTCAGTTAGTTGCCAATTCAAAATTTTTCTAATTTTTATATATATATATATATATATATATATATATATGCTAACACTTTATTTTGATGATCTACTAATACTCTAATGAGAGTTTTTTGACATGTAGGTGCAACGTAATTTATAGTCAACAGAATATCTAAATGGACCATCAAATTTTTTTTTTAAATCTATTATATGATAATTAAAAATGGTTCTTTCTGTCCAGTATCTTCCTACATATACCCCATCAGAAGAAGAGAAGGAGGATCCAGCCCTGTTTGCCAGCAATGTGAGACGCATCATGGCCAAGTGAGTGTATTCTAACAAACATGACTCTACATGACAAGGATTTTATTCTCATTTTATAAAGGGTATGCACATGACGTCACTGTTACGCACAGATACGCCCACTGAGTGGCAAAAAGACTAAGTTGCAGCATTGGTTTTCAGCATGAATGTAGCGAAAAACATCTAAAATGGGAAAGCGCTTTGAGATTGACTGTACAAATAGATTCGACAAGAAATCTGACAAGAGAAGCAAATGGATCGCTGCAATTCACATTGGACTCCAGACAGCGAAACATTGATTTGCAGTTATCATTTTGTGTCAATATGTTGAATTTTGAGGTAAAATCATACCCTACATATTCTTGTATTGACAACTCATCAATTAGCCATCTTATATATATTTATTCAGCTAAATGAATAAATGTAAAATTTACATTATCTTATATTCTGCAAATTTGAGATGTTTTTAAATAAACGCTGACAAAAACAATACAAGTTTTTGAGCTGGACGATATGATTTTATTATATATATATATATATATATATATATATATAAATAAATAAAAACATTGATTATAAGTGATCACATGGATTTAGACGTTACCTATATTGTATATTTATATAAAGCATTCACAGGCAAATATGCTGTATGTATTTCCCTGGTGTTGAAATCAGGCCCATATAAATGTCAGGAAACACGATTCCTGGCTGCATGTCAATATCTATGGCTCACTGGATCTTTGGTAAGTTGTAAGGAACACTATATCGAGTCCAAACTTTAATTTAAACTGATAATCGTTTGTTTTACTCGCGTTTTCGCAGTTTCCCCTATTAAATCCAGTCATGAAACGGGCTCTTTTGCCACTCAGTCTGGCTGAGGGGGCATGTTGTTCCTGCGGGAATGTTACGTCAATGCATACCCTCTATTTCATGCTGATCAAAAGAACTTTGAGGTCTGTTTGTTTAGCTTTACATTTATTCCTATTACCCCTGGTTTCACAGACCAGGCTTAAAGCTAGTCCCAGATTAAAGTGCATGTTTTAGTTGTTTTAACTGAAAGCAATTTGTATTGACATATCTTAAAATGTGTCATTGCCATTGTTTTGTCTCAAGATACACACAGTAATGTTTTTTTCTAAGGCATTTTTATAAAAGCTACTAAGGTCTAATCCTGGCTTAATCTAAGCCCTGTTTGTGAAACCAGGACTTTATATATCAAATCATTCTAAAAGGCCTTAGTGTCCTGTAATCAGTAATAAAACATACTTGTTTTCATTCTGTGTGTTTTCTCCATAGGGCACTTGGGTTGCCCATTATCGATTACTCCTTTGAGGACTGCCAGCTTGCTATGGCCAAAGGCCCTTTGCGTTTGCCCAGACACACCTGCTTGCTGGAGTTAGCTAGACTGGTACGAAGTTTGGGGTGAGTAGATCAGTAGTTTTAAGTTTTAACACCACCGCATGATGTCTTGTACAATGTACGGTGGCATACACTACCGGTCATAGGTTTTTTGATTATTTTATTTTTAAAGAAATTAAGACGAGACACGGCAGGCAAAAACAATGGGGGTTTTTTTTCCACTGGTAATTTTTTTTTTGTGGATTTTGGGCTATTTGTCTTCAATAACATGTCATCTTTCAGACTTGTGCTGAAAAAGTCCAAAATACACATTTAGGTCTTTATTTTACTACACTTTGTCTGTTTGTAGATTTCACCTAAATTCATTAAAAGTTGTTCTAATTCATCCCGCTGCTCCGCGATCGCTGTCTGCACCCTGTCATCACCTATACCATTGGAAAGCTATCTCTCTCTCTCGCTCTCTCTCTCGCTCTCTCTCTCTCGCTCTCTCTCTCTCGCTCTCTCTCTCTCGCTCTCTCTCTCTCGCTCTCTCTCTCTCGCTCTCTCTCTCTCGCTCTCTCTCTCTCGCTCTCTCTCTCTCGCTCGCTCTCTCTCTCGCTCGCTCTCTCTCTCTCTCGCTCTCTCTCTCTCTCGCTCTCTCTCTCTCGCTCTCTCTCTCGCTCTCTCTCTCGCTCGCTCTCTCTCTCGCTCTCTCTCTCTCTCTCTCTCTCTCTCTCTCTCTCTCTCTCTCTCCCAATGTCGAATCCAAATATGGTCATTTCCTGTTTATCAGCAACCAATCATAAAAGTAAAATGGGCCATTCAACTCGAAATGCGCAATCTCATTGGCTGATGCCGATTTCTGACAGTGATTCGTTCAGAATCGTCACATGACGCGCTCTGACATTATATACATGTATCACATAAATACTATACTTTACACACTATATATAAAAAACAATTACATTTGAAAAAAAAAACACATTTTCAGTTTTTATATAATATAATTACTATATAGTACTGAACAAATTTGTAATTGTGGGATCATAAAGTGGTTGTGAGTCCCTCAGGCAGATACGTATGTGTGATGGACTGTTGATGTGTTGTTTTGGAGATAATGATCAGTAATGGAAGCAATAATGAGTTTTGGATGTTAAACAGTGTGATACATGGATTTTACTTGGACCTAAAGCACATTTTGTCTGTAATTCATGGCTTTCAATAGAAATTAGTGGAATTTTGCCATAAAAATCTTTTATGAGCCTTTTACTCATACTCCTAGTGAAAATTTTCCACTTCTGTAGCACCTACATACACTAAACTTTGCAGTCGTATTCCTAACTGTATTGTAAAGGTTTCTTCAGAGGGATTTGTTAATATATTCTTGGCCTGATTTATATGACATTTTATGCCTAAAAATAGGGTGGAAATAACTTTTTTTAAAGGGGTCATATAATGCCATTTTTGTACAAGTTAATATGAATATTTAGGGTCTAAATGAAAACTTTGTAATACTTTTATTAAAAATTCTCATTAGTATTATAAGAAAACACAAATTTTATCTGGTCAAAAACAGCTCTGTTTTCAGCACGCCGTTTCAGTGCATATGCCTTTAAATGATAATGAGCTTTGCTCACTCCGCCCCTCTGTTCTTTGGGGAGTTTTGACACAACGTGTGGAGTGTTGCCTTGACAACAGTTGAGGGTATATTTTGGAACAAGAATGGCAGTGGGAGTCTCTGAGGATGCATCTGTGCAACAAGTAAACCAGGTGTAACTTAGTGTTACCACGTTAACTTTAACACCTGCGTACACAGTTTTTAATAACACATTAGCCATAACGCGTTATTCATTTTAAACGTGGGATTATGAATTATATTGAGAATGTCGTAACGTTACATAGATAGAAAACATGCTGTAATATACCCGGAGTGTAAACATTAGCCGCATTCATCGTGAAGCGTGCAAGCGATTTGCAAAGATTAATATTTAAAGGTTAATAAAATGTTACACTCACTTCTTCTGGAGGTGCAGCAGGAACACGAATGGTTGGTACAGATTCTGTTTTCAGGAGCAGCTTCTTAGCAAAACCAGGTTTACACTAACCCTCGTTTATAAAGTTTAATGTTCCTAAATTTGAACCGCTGAAGACTCAGTGGCTAAGTTTTATTTTTGAAGGGAATATTCCCAACGTTGAATATAAGAGGAGCGCAGCAAATCAGCATATTAGAATGTTTTCTGAAGGATCATGTGACACTGAAGGCTGGAGTAATGATGCTGAAAATTCAGCTTTGTCATCAATATATTACAATAGAATTACAGTTATTTTAAATAGTAATAATATTTCAGTTTTTACTGTATCTATAAATTAAAGCAGTAGTGTAATTCAGAGTATTTCCACATTCGTTGATGAGTTTTTCATCTATTACTGTACATTATTGTTAAGGAATTTATATGAAGAAGTTTTGTCCATGTAAAAGATATGAAACTTAAAACCAACGAATAATATGCAATGCTAGCAACCCAGTATCTTGTAAACATAACTTTTTGGTACCGTGCTTTCCATGTGTTATCATGAGGATGTCCTGAGATGGTGAGTGACTAAGCAGTGACCAATCAGAGAAGGCTTCAATGAGAATTACCGGAAGAGAGTCTGTCAAAAGTGTTCCTGTGGTTCCTGGACAGTGCTTAAAGGGGGTCTGTCAGATTATAGCGTGCAAAAAGCTCTAGCCTTTTTTTCTGTGCAGTGTTCACCAGATGATCTCTGAACGGACATGGACTGGGTGGTCTGTAGGTGTGTCTAGCAGACCAGCAAACTTATTATTATTTTCTCTCAATTTGTAGGTTGAAAGAATCAGTGCTTATGTTTTAGTTAAGTAGGTTATAACAGTGAAGGACAGTCTCAGGGACACGAGGTGCTGGGTTTGCTCATTGGTTGAATCAACCGATCCAGCCAATCAATCCATTAGCATGTTCGTCCACCGCTCGGCTCTAAATATCAGTATTGATCTATGGTTCTTCAGTAGAGCCACACCATAAATGATCATTACGCTCAATAGCATGAGCAGCGCTGTGCTGATTGATGAAAAAATCAAACATAGCTCTTTGCCCTGCCAGCACTGCACTCATAATGAGAAGTTTACATGGGCGTTGTTTGCTTTGAATTAGAGGCTGATGATTGATTTTACACTGGTGGTACAGCAGTGGGCTGGTTTGTACTGATGCTTATTATCTGGCAGTGACCATGCTGCCCTCTAGTGAATATGACGAGGAAATACAATCAACAAACACGGCTTGCTGTATTAAGGGCCAAACCATAACATTCTTTGAGCATCAAAGGGGAATCAAAATTGGCTTTGGCAAGAAAATAAAAATAAATTGCCAAATCTTATACTACTACTGCTATTAATAATAAGTGAAGTAAGCAAATAAAACCAGAGACATACACTACTTTAAAGTTTGGAATCACTTTTGAAATGTTATTTTTAAGAAATTGATACACTTATTCACCTAGGATGCATTAAATTACAATAAAGACATTTACACTATGTACATTATTGACAAAAAATAACAAAGATTTATGGTCGGTATATACAGTCACAGGCAGTAGAGATGAACCAATGTAAACCTCAAAGAATTGCAAGGCTAATAGAAGTCCTCAAGCTTCTTTCTCTACTCTAGAATAATTGATCAGATGTTTGTTAATCCCATTTGCTAATTTTCTCGAGTTTAAGTTTAACTAGACCAGTATCGTCCTCCTTGAGGATTACGGCCCCAGTGCCTAAAGCTCTAGCGTCCACTTCTAATTTGAATGGACGGGTGAAATCCTCCACAGGTGAAGTCTTAGGCTATCAAAATGGTTAGATTTTGGTAAGATTCCTTCTTACTTTTTTTGAAGGAAGTCTCTCATGCTCACCAAGGCTGCATTTATTTGATCATAAATACAGTAATATTCTGAATATATTATTACATTTTAAAATAACTGTTTCCATTATAATATATTTTACATTTAATTTTTTTAATTGATTGTTTTTAGCAGCCATTACTTCAGTCTTCAGTGTCACATGATCCTTCAGAAATCATTGTAATATCCTTATATGGTGTTAAATCAATATTAGTGTTGAAAACAGTTGTGCTGCTTAATATTTTTTGATTTACAACCATGATACATTTTTTTTTCTGAATTCTTTGAGCGGAAAGTTCAAACATATATTATTTATTTGAAATGGAAATCATTTGTAACATTATAAATGTCTTTTGTGTCCATTTTGATCAGTTTAATGTGTAAGAATATTTTTAAAAAAAAGAAATGAATACTTTTCTTCAGACTCAGAAGAATCCTCCACATGTTGCATAGACCATATGCAGTCAGTTTGTTAAGAGGTTCAACTGAAGTTTAATCTCATGCATTCTGCTGTGCTTCCCGTAGGTGTTATTGGCCTGTAGGATGCTTCTTCAAACTGTTCCCACTAGAACTCAAAGCTTCAAACGTGGATTCATTCATCTAGAATACTCTTTTTGTAATCTTTTACATTCAGTCTTTGTTCTTTTGCCCATCCTGGCCCTTTTCTGCTTTTTTTTTTTCTGTCTTTCATTCTTTTTTTTTTTTCTGCCAGTGTCAGATGTGACTGTTTCTTTGAAACTCTTGAAAGCGCAGTATCTCAGAGTCTTCTCTCCACTGTTAGTGATGAAAAGCTGTTTAGTGTGTACAGTTCAATGTAGCCGCCAGCTGAGCACCAGTAAGGGGTCTGTTTCTCAAACTAGAGACCCTGATGTTATCGTCCTCTTGTTATTCTGGGTCGTCCACTTCTCTCCCTGTGCTGGTTAGATCCATTTTGCTTTCTTCTTTTAAGACAGTAGTTCAGGGATCAACCATCATCTCTCAAAATAACAATTCACTGAGTTTCTAGAGAAATATATATATTTTTTTTAAACAAAAAGTGACTAGAAATACAAGTGTATTCAATACTTTTAAAGATCTATAATTGTATCGTTGCAGTTCATTAGACAACACAGGGATAAAAAAAGAACGTAGTAGTAGTAATGGTAATCTTATCATATATCAGTATATAATATTTTCTAGGTTGAAACATTTTAATTACGTTTTTGTCAGTTCACTTACATTTTCTCAGTTCACCAGCCAGTGGCACATTTGGTTAATAATAAAAAAAAGTTTATAATGAATGATTTTTCGTCCTCTCTCTTAGACTGAAGACGAGGGTCACTGATGAAGTCCTGCATGAAGAAGCCTCCAGGGCCCGTAAGATGTGTGGAAGCCGGCTGGATCTGGAGGGCTTTGCTCAGTACCTGAATAAATCCATGACAGAAGCAGTCCAGGACATCTTCTCTCTATTTGAGGAGGTTAAACATTTATCAAATGTTCTTTATTAGAGCGTGACTGTATGGAAAACAAATAGACTTGCATTTCAAACAGATCAGTTGTAATCAGTTATGTGTTTGCATTATGTCTGTCAGACTGTGATGACATTTGAATGAATTGTTTCCAGCATGGAAAGATGGATGTGAGGGAGTATGTCATCGCCCTGTCAGTGGTTTGTAGACCTTTCAGATATCTGGAGACCATTAAACTGGCCTTTAGGGTAAGTTGAGTTTCTAAAATCTCTCGTTGTTTCAAATAGACAAGATCTCACGTGCAGTATAATATATTCTGCTTAATAGATTATAGTTATTAATGTGTATTTGTAAGCGAGACATTTAACATTTGAACTTTTCCTTGTGTCCAGATGTTTGAAGCAAAGGAGGATGGAGCAGTTGTAGAAGATGAGCTGGCCATCATTTTGAAAACGGCACTAGGCGTTGGAGATTTTGCTGTTTGCGATCTCTTCAGGGCCATAGATTGCCAGGACAAAGGGAAGATCACATTTGGTAGGACCCTTTACTTTAATTTACATGTTGTATGTGATTGTCTTATTGCTTAGGTGTTTGTGCTTGCTTTATTATAAACAAAATATCAACAAGGAAATGAAAACTTCTTTGCTACTTCAATCCTTGTGTTCCATTGAGATCGGCTTCGCTTTGGGGTCACAGTGAGCAAAATGATAAAATGAATAGTTCTCTGGTCCTTGATTTTAATTGGCTGAGCCGCATTCTAAGAAAAAGAAAAACTGCATCAGTTTTAGAGTGGCTTATCGTTTCATTATAATTTCAAAGTTATAATTAATTAAATTTTCTGTTAAAGACAACATGACATTTACACTAATATTGAGTGAGAATTACTGTAGTCTGGAATTTGATTCTTGGCATTCAGTTAGATGGAAGACTATGTGGCTCTGATAATGTTTGTGATGATGAAAAAAAAATCTATATTTAACAAGGTTACTTATTACAGAGATAATATACTGTTCAGTTCACAGTATATATATATATATATTTTATGTTTTTGGCACTTAAATGCATGTTAATTGGGGATCACTAAAAAGGACCTAAGAACATCTTTACATGTAATTTCATAATTGCTTCTAATTACACATTTGTAATGATAAAGTTGCAATTTAGTAAATATATATTACCTTTCAGTGTGATATTAAATGCATTTATTTTTCAAGTTTTGAAGTTATCTTTCTTCAAAATGCACTTTTTTTCTTGGAAAAAAAAAGAATGTATGAAATGGAGACCTGATTATGTTTTTGCATCGAATTGAATTAATTACATTTGTCTAATCATTTTTGTATGTATTACCATGTAAACATGCTATGTTTTGTGGCAGATGATTTTTGCCGGTTTATGGAGAGTTGTCCTGATTTTGTGGAGCAGTACCACTGTCTCCTTGAGCCAATCCCTCAACACTCCAGAGAATCCACTTCACCCTCAGAGTCTCGGCCTTCAACTAACGGCTTCTGTGCTGACTTCAGCCCTCGAGATCCAAACACTCACAGTGCTGCACACAGCAAGAAACAGGACTAAAAGCAGCTTTTACTATCACAGCCTGTCACCCTCAGTGTGGAAGGGTATTTTTGTGTACATGTGTGTGCAGGAGAGGTGATGGCAGACGTTATCTTGAAGTTGAATCGGAATTTGCATCTGGGTACATTACCCCAGGGATTTTTTTTTCTTCCAGAGATCTGTTCAAAATCTTCAAGACGGTTCGTTGTCTGACATATCTTACGAATGGAAACCAAACTGACTAAATTTGAATGCCTTGCATTTTTTTTTCTTTTTTGAGAGATTATTACAAAGTATTTTTTCCTTTATAAAATGAGCGTGTGGTTTTAATTATGCAAAAAAACCAAACAAGTCTTGGCTGATGTCTTTCAGGGTGTTTAGGTGCAATATTACAAAGCATTGCCACCATGTGCTTCACAAATATATTGGTAAAAAGAAAATTTGAGTCAACCTGTAAATGTCTCGGGTTTGTTTTTACACAAAATTAATTCCTTCATTAATAAATCCTATTACACTAGATTAAGTAACTCTACTATGTCTGATGTTATTACTAAAAACACATTCACACGATTACATTAAATGGTCATGAAACCCTAAAACATTTATATACATTAAAAACAACAATAGCACTTACATTGTTAAAGGAAAAGTGTTCCTTTTTTTCTGAGCTATTTTGTTCTTTCCGTCTAAAAAGCAAAGGTGACCAAAGTGAGATACATGCGTTAATTCTGAGTGGTGATTGGCTGCCTCTGCCTGACAGTACGAAATTACATCAGCAGTTTCTGAGCATTTCTCTACATTATTCGTGAGAATTTTTCCCACGATGCTGTCATAGCTGGAGTTTGACTACCAACACATGGAAAATATGACTAACAGTATTTAGTATACATGCATGAGAGGTTTCTGCGCGCAACGCCGCGATGAGTTTAACAACGCGGATCATTCATTTTATACGTACTGGCGTAATTAAGTGCGTTTTAAGTTTTTATGGACATATTTAATCTAGTGAACATGAACCAGCACCGTGTATTCGCAGGTAATCACGCTTTCCTCAAATGAAATGTATGCGCAAATAAGGACATTGATACAGCCGTAGCCTACATTACATCTGATACTTTTTCTGATGCACAGAAATGATGAAAATTTAAAGTAGCCTGCAATGGACAAAAACAAAGTAGCATAACTGCATGCCTTTTATTCTTTCTGTTAAACTGACGTGTGTTGTTTGTTCAGAGACACTTTAAGACAAATGCGTGTTTAAGAAAACAATATCACTGGTAGGCCTATAGCCTGTCCTGTTTAAAATCACAAAATTATTTTCTGGTTTGTAAAGTCATATGATTCTTCTTTTCTTTTATATGAATTACTTTTTTTCTTCAATGACTCCTTGGTGCTTTTTCACTGATCTATGGGTAAAATAAATGTGCTCTTTTATTACTGACCTTTTAAAATGAAAGAATAATATGAAACAGACGACCCAACAACTCGGGCATTGACGGTTCCAAAAAAAGAACGAAATTCCAGTGGAGTTTATTTATTAGCAGTGCAGGACTTCACCACAAAGGGGCGCAATATTCAAGAGTGAATTCGAATCATATTAGGACATTGCGCTGGTTTTCTTTGTGATAGCTTTTGGCTTTGGAGGATGAGACAATGTTGCTTTTGGAAGCCCTCCTGGGATATGACGCCATGGTCATTGAGACCGTGACCTTATAAAAAAAAAAAAATAAAAAAAAAAATTATATATATAGCCTATACAGGTGCAAAAGTTATAATGTTATATTCTTACAGCTTATGAAAACCCCAAATTCAAAATCTCAGAAAATTAGAATATTACATGAAATCAATAAAAAAAAAAGGATTTTAAATACAGAAATGTCTGCCCTCTGAAAAGTATAATTATGCATATGTATATAGTTATATATATATATATATATATATATATATATATATATATATATATATATATAT
The DNA here is from genome assembly GCA_031834385.1 of Semotilus atromaculatus. Taxonomy (NCBI): domain Eukaryota; kingdom Metazoa; phylum Chordata; class Actinopteri; order Cypriniformes; family Leuciscidae; genus Semotilus; species Semotilus atromaculatus. The sequence goes on from JAULUF010000022.1 coordinate 32,373,880, forward strand.
ACTAAATATATTAGTTTCACCTTTTAATTTGAATTACTGAAATACACAAACTTTTGCATGATATTCTAATTTTTCGAGTTTCACCTGTGTGTGTGTGTAATATATATATATATTTGACCCCAAATGACGTTTGCTAAAATAAAATAAAAATCCTTTCATCTGATTGGCACTCGATGTCGTGGTTGACATTTTCTAGCACTACAAATAAATAAATGGGAATAAAATCTGGTTGTATGCTGGCGTGAAGCCGCTCAGGATTATTATTATTACTATTATTTTTAATGTAGGCCTACTTGTATAAATTTACAAAACACCTTACATCTTCCCAACACTGCACAAATGTAGAGTAAATACATAAAGTGAGTTTTAAAAAAAACATTAAAAAAACCACCCCGTTATTGTTACAAAAAAGCATTTTATTGCCCAACATCCTGGGTGTACATTAAAAATGAATCGCTTATTAGTGTTAATAATAGAATGCCATTAGCAATAGGCTATTTAACCTTGCTGATCAATTTGTTTCTTCATTATTCTTGAACATGACTCCCTGGTTTCATTCACTTTCACATGTAGGCCTATTAGTCTTTCACATTTTCTCCCATTTTCTTTCTCTGTTCTTCCTCTCGCTCTATTCTTTTCTTCCCTCACCCACCTTCTTCTTCCACTCCTCTCTGATCTGTCACCTAAGCCTACGATGTAAACACATGATGTCATTTGTTAGAGAAACTTACATAAAGGAATGTTTCCCTGCACCACAGGGAGGCGCTATAACATTAACAAAACGCCCCCAAATCATCTGGAAAGACCGCAAGAAAAAGCATTACATCACCCCTGTTGTAAAAATAGACTAAGAATTGCTTCTTGAGTTCTTGAAAGTGGAGCATTTTGCCACCTGTGTCCAAAGCTGTTAATAGATAATGACATCATCCGAAACGGCTCATGGAAAGCAGGATTTGACACTCAGATGGGACTGAATGGATGAAGTTGCTATGCAACCTGGTCATCTGAATTAGCCAAAGTGCCCTTGAAATTTTCCCTCAGTGTAATTCTTTGTTCTTCGCTTTCCTTTTACATGAATGGACGGACCAGAGTCACATTATTATGGTCTGACAGAATGTGTGAGCTAGTCAAATGTGAATTCTGAAAGGTCATTTGCTTATTCAGCTCACTGTAGTTTTAATATCTGTGGATTGACATAGGACTGTACAGAGCATTGGCACTACATTCATGGAAAACATTTCAGTCTTGTAAAGATCTGAATGAATGATCATTCTGTAAAACAGATGTTATTTATTATTGAGATTTATATTGATATAAATGATACAAATGTACATTTAAAGTGTACAAAATGTCAAGTGACCTCTTTATATAGTGCTTTATACAACAAGTAGTTTCAAAGCAACTTCGCTTTAAAAAACATATGCTGCTTCAAATATTAATTCAACTGTAAAGCAGCTCTACACACAATAGTGTTATTTATTTAGCTCAAGTCAGTTCAGTGTTGATTTGCTTCGGTTAAGTAGGCCTAAGTGTGTAATGTTCATCAATTATGAAATTAGTTCAATGTGAACCTGTGTGTTCCATTTTCTGGAAATTCAGATTTCCAAACTGTCGGATATCCTATACGACTCTGGGGGAAAAAGTCACCCAACGCTGAATCTAAAGATTAACATAGCCTACATTAATCCTACAAGCCTACAATATGATGGTATCACAGACAGTTTGAAGAAATGACTGCGTTAACATCTGAATCCACAGACGTTCGTATAGTATCAGTCCGACCCTGCGACATGTCCATCCTAATGGCGGGCATTAATATAATGATATGGAATATGGAGGGTGATATTTGGAAAGCATACGTTTCATCTCGTCTGTCTGTCCCTCTCCATGTATAATCACTCTCTGCCTGTGTTTGATGAGCAGAGAGAATTTCATTAAACCGCCGATATGGACTAGTCTCATTCACCGTGCCTCGGGCTTCCTCCAAGAATCTGCCAACATATATATGTGTGTGCCGCTATTCATATATGCAAACATTTCTGTCAAATCTCTCAGCACCTGACAGCAGCGTGAACCCAATAAACCAGAGGCAGATAAGAGCTGGCGTCAGTAGGCAGAACTAATATTATTTGTGCAGTGGAAAGCGTTTATCTGTCACGGACTGAGAATTGATGGTTTTGTGTCACTTTTGTTTAATAATGATGTGGTAATCTCAATATGCCCACTGGCTCGGGCTCTATTAAAGTTCAAAAGATTATCCAAATTAAAATCTCATTTGAAATATTGCTTTTTCCCAATATTTTGACTGGAGGTGGATTCTATTGGATGCGATATTTCTCACTTAGCAATCCAATTAACATTTTATGTTTGACAAACTGCAACGATGGCAAATGGGACCGGGGATGTGCGACTGTGAAATCTTATAATGGGTCTTTCAAAGATACTGAACTAGCTGCAATAAAACTTTTTTTTTAATTTCACGACAGGCGCGATTTAAATATGGCCCTCAATGTGATGACTCAAATGTGGCTGTCACTAAACAAAAGCAGAAAAATAGTTTCCGTATCTTTGCGGTGACAGTGGATGTCAGAGCCCTTATCATGAAGACAGATTTCCATTCACCGTTGCATAACATTGAATTAGCTTTAGTGATTGCTTGCCAGAACGTGTCTAGTTGGTGTGTGTCTTTGTCACATCACGGGTGATCACAGCACACTGTGGCCTGAAGAAGCCACTGACTCTGAACAAATGAAATGAGAGACTTGATCAGCTGTCCTCTTATCCAGCTGCATATTTTGCAACTATATAGTTATTTACACTATACATTCACTGTCCACCTTATTAGGGACACCTGTTCAACTGTTCGTTACATATGGCAGCAACTCAATGCATTTAGGCATGTAGACATAGTCAAGACAATCTTGCTGTAGTTCAAACTGAGCATCAGAATGGGGAAGAAAGGCGATTTAAGTGACTTTGAACGTGATTGAACATGGTTGTTGGTGCCAGACGGGCTGTTCTGAGAATTTCAGAAACTGCTTATCTACTGGGATTTTCACACACAACCATAGGTTTTACAATATCCAGTGAGTGGCAGTTCTGTGGGTGAAAATGCCTTGTTGATGCCAGAGGTCAGAGGAGAATGGCCAGACTGGTTCGAGTTGATAGAAAAGCAGCAGAACTCAAATAACCACTCGCTGTAACCGAGGAATGCAGAAGGGCTTCTCTGAACGCACAACACATCGAACCTCGAAGCAGACGGGCTACAGCAGAAGAACACACTGCCGCCACTCCTGTCAAGAAACTGAGGCTACTATTCACACAGGGTCACCAACATTTAATGATTGGAAAAAACGTTCCCTGATCTCGATTTCTGCAGCGACATTCAGATGGTGGGGTCAGAATTTGGCATAAACTACATGAAAGCATGGATCCAGCTTTGTATCAACTGTTCAGGCTGGTGGTGATTTAATGGTGTGGGGGATATTTTTGGCACACTTTGGCCCTCTGAGTAGCAACTGAGCATCGTTTAAACGCCACAGCCTACCTGAGTATTGTTGCTGACCATGTCCATCCCTTTGTGACCACAGTGTACATCTTCCGATGGTTACTATCAGCAGGATAACACGCCATGTCACAAAGCTTAAATCATCTCAAACTGGTCTCATCTATTGAGTTCACTATACTCAAATGGCCTCCACAAGCACCAGATCTCAATCCAATAGAGCACCTTTGGGATGTAATGGAACGGGAGATTCGCATCATGGATGTACAGCCGACAAATCTGCAGCAACTGTGTGATGATATCATGTAAATATGGACCAAAAATCTCTGAGGAACGTTTACAGCACCTTGTTGAATCAATGCCATGAAGAATTAAGGCAGTTCAGAAGGCAAAAGGGAGTCTAAAAGTTTGGAGTTCATTTATTGTTACTATTTTCCACAACTAGTAAAGACATTTTTTGGATGTTTTCCTTCATTATCTGATAACAAGCCACCATGAATGAATGAATGAATGAATTAATGACATATGCAGTTTCTACAAAAAAAAACATCTCAAATATTTTTAACATCATGAATTAAAATAATTTAATAGAATTCAATAATAATAAGAAACAGGCTAATACAAGTCAAGTGTTTTAAAAATTGATAGTATGTGCAAAATATTGTTTGCATTACTAGAGATACAGACATAATTCAGTATCTAGATAATTTAGAAAACAGCACTTGTCAGATATTCCATATAAAAAAATAAAAATTTAAAAATAGTCTAATAGTAGTTTTTAGCACTGTATCTGATAATGTTACATGCTATTGCATCAGTTAACAGTTCTACTTATTGGATAATAAGTGTCATAGACCTCAATTATCTCACATTCTTAAATAAAGTATCAGAGATGTTGCATTTTAGAGTCTTTTATGGATAAATAGCAATAGGCTCTTTATTGTGGTTTGAAACCTTGAGCGTATCAGCATCACTCAACAGTGCCAAGAGTTCATAGGTTCAATGAATTTCTGCTGTGTGCAGTTTCTCAGCAGTGAGTCATTTTCCACAGCTCAGTCAATGGAGCATGTCAGTTTCGTCTCATTTCCCCACCCCTTCCTCACACTGAACACTGCTCTACACCGCCTGTCTCTCTACTCCATGCAGCCTGAGCTTAAATACTCCAACTCGCATACAGTTGTGAGGCACCTGAGTGACGGATGTACTGAAAAACTGACCTGCCTGCTGACCTAAAGGGATAATTCACACAAAAATTCTGTGAACATTTAATCACCCTCATATCATTCTAAAATTGCATGATTTTCTTTATACTGCAGGACACAAAAAAAGAAGATATTTTGAAGAATGTTTCTAAACCTTATTTTGGGACCCAAAATGAACTCAACTGGATTCCAATTCATTGTATACAGAGACTATATCAAATATGGTGCCACATACCTCAAACATCAGCCAAAGTTTAAAGAATATAGGGCCTGTCCCAATACTCTTACAGTCTTGGCCACACAACATGAGGTGAGACTGCCCCAGATAATGCCAAAGCTCAGTGCCATTAATGCACACTAAATTCACACTATCTCTAATAACACTACAGATTGATATTGTAGGCTGTATCCCATCATTCATCAGGTTCAGAAACGCATGAATTCAAAAAAAAGTTAACAAACATCCAAACCATGTTTGGTCCTAAATTCACTTTTTGTATGTGTGTGTACATGATACTGTATTTTACCAGCTAAGAACTCACAAAGAGCTTATAAATGTGTAAAGGAATCAAAACAGTGGTAGGCATTCCTCTGTTGCACACATCAAAGTTCTGCTTCAAGGAGACGCAGTTCCAATGCCTGTACCGAACTGTAATGGGCAACATTGAGACTAGCATTGTGTTCTTTTTAGGGTGGCATCTTGTGACATCACATCCTGTTTTGGTTTGTTTAGAGTCTGAACACACCCTTAAAGTGCAAGTGTATATTAAAAATATGTCAATAAAGCTCTGTAAAAAAAAAGAAGTGTGTCCTCTTGGGTAATCTAAAGTTCTACACACACTTGCAGGCTTGTGGAAGCTGTATTTTCCAAATACAGGAAATATATTGTCTGTACAAGTGGCCACAGACAAGTGGTTAAGTGCAAAAACCACAAGTGTGGGTGTAGGACAGGGTCAACAAAAGGATGTGAATTTGGTTGTACACGTTCAAAACATTCATAAAGTATACTTTGGGTTAACATCAAATCTCATTGGTTCTCGAATATCACATGATCAAACGTCATGCCGTTTGTAGTTTGCCATATTTGATGTAGACTTTGCATGCAATGATTTGAATTATATTAGAACGAAGACTTAAAATTGCAATCTGTCAACCAGAATAGGATGAGTAAATTATGAGAGAATTTTTGTGAATAACCTCATGGGTCCCATGGGTCACGGCACCAAAGGTAAAAAAACGGAGTGGGAGGCAGGCACGCTAACCAGGATGCAAAAACTCTGCAAAAGTCTCTAGTCCAGTCACTAGAACACCCTCTGAGGCCAGGGGAGTGAGGTTTACACGCACAGCTCTTACTAGCTCGCCTCGGTTACAATAGATTTACTACTACTTTTACGTTACTTTTTTCACTACAAAGAACCTTTTGTGCGCTGAAAAGGTTCCATGAATGTTAAGGGTTCTTTTTGAAACCATCAATGTCAATGAAGAACCTTTATTTTTATAAAGAAATAAACTTAGAACTTAGATGTACCACCATTGGTACCATGACTAACCAACACCTGTACCCCTAAACCCTATTCCCAACAATAAAAAAGATGGAAGTGGGCAGTTTATCCTGAGTGCTAGGGCCTATTTTCAGCACACCTAGGCACACATCAACACGCTGTAGCGCTCATCTGATTTGGCTGTTCTAAACAAACATGTGTTAACAAGCTGCCAACACATTACAGGCATCAAGCACATGACCTAAAGCTGAAGACAAACAACATTTCTTCCCATCTCACTCTTGTTTTCTGGGTAAGCATAGCCGCAGAGGAGTGAACGATCCTTGATGATGGCTCTACATGTGTGGAGCACTGGTTAATTGATTGTTAACAGCCCACGTACTGTGAGCTATGACTGCTATATGAGAGAAGGTGACTCACAGCGAGTCCTCGCGAGACAAAGAAAGAGGAAGAACGCAGTTTTGTGGAAGCAGGGAACAGAGCTGGGATGAGTCATCGCTGTTTCCTGCGTCTATTTACAGTCACTCAAACGACCTACAGATAGACATATGAAAAAAGATGTCTGTTTTTCATAAAAGATCACACCTATCTGAGTGTCGCTCTCATTTCATTCATACCATCAATCATTGAAAATGTGTAGATGAGGATGATCTTGCAGAAAAAAAAAAAAAACACCAAAAGAGAAGTGGATTAAGTATGCTGACATTGATTTATTGGGCTTGTTTAGAGAAGAGCATTTCAATACATTAACATGATGAGACAATAAGACTGTAGACAATTAAGGTGTTGTGTACAGTAAATCCCATTTAGCCTCTCACATTCTATTTAACTGCAGCTGATGAAAGAGTAAGATAGAAAGAGAAAAATATTACCTGATATCTTATACATAGCAGAATATCTGATAGAAAAGATGTCAGGGATCCAGAAATAAAGACATTAGGTTTGTGCCGGATTGTGCATATGACCATGACAGACCTGTATTTTCTTCAGTGTTTGCAAGACAGCACTGTATTGCTATTCCTCAAACATTGTGGTTATGGCTTTTTCTAAACTCCTAAACTCTAAACCTCTTTCTAAATTAACATAACATCAATTCCAACTTTTGCTAAAAAAACGGTAGCATGCCAAATGACATTTGGACAACATTTGTATTTGCATATTGAATTGTGATTGGTCTTTTCTTAAACCATTTGAATCCAACCAAATTGAATTATTTTAAAATGTAATTTATTGCTGTGATGGCAAAGCTGAATTTTCAGTATCATAACTCCAGTCTTGTGTCACATGATCCTTCAGTAACCATTCAAAATGCTGTTTTGCTGCTCATGAAACATTTCATATTATCATCAATGTTGAAAAAAGTTGTGCTGAAACCATGATTTTAAGGATTTTAGGATGAATAGTAAGGTCAAAAGAACCCCATTTTTTTTAAAGAATCTTTTGTAACATTATAAATGTCTTTACTGTAACTTTTGATCAACCTAATGCATAATCGCTGAAAAAAAGTATTTGTTTCTTTAAATAAAAATATTTTTACTCAAAAGCTTTCTTTTGCTGCCTTGCTGCCTGTAATGTAGAAAAATACAAAACTTATTTCGACGACAATTATACAAGGACAACAGATGGAACAGGTTTGCTCTACTAATAATTAATAATTGAAGTCTCTTATCACACAACTATCAAACACAAATAAGACACTCCCAAATTTCTCATTGAAATAAACAAGGAGCTTTTGCTGATTGTTTTGACAGCGCTCTTGAACGGGCATTGTCAAACAGCTCTTTTATGAGCACTTCTGAACTTTATCGTCCCTAGCAAGAGGAGATACTACTCCTTCACCAGAGGCCGGACTGGGAGGCTTCATTACAGGGTCTGCTGGGCTTCTCATTGCGTTCAGGACTCTGCCCCCCCCCTTCCGTTCTCCTCTTGAGTCTTCCTTTTTGGTGGGAGTTATGGAGAAGTTAGACGTCAGGATTCCACCTGCCATCAGAACTCCGCCAAGAGTGAGAAGCCCCGTCCCGATCAGAACACATATGTGTAGAGAGTGATTGTGGCGCATGGCCTGGCGGTCCACGAACAGCAGTTCGCCTTCACCGAAAGCCTCAATGCGAGTGGGGATGGCATAGCCCACTGTCATGATCACCAGCCCCACTGTCAGGAGTACCACACCAACCGCAAGTGTGACCTAAGAGTGAACAAAAGAGTGTTCTTCATTCTCTTGCACTATGTTGGTTCTATTGACCCTACAACAGCGGTTGCTTAACCACAGCCACAGCTTTTCAAGGGCGAGTAATCTATCTACGTCCGTCAAACAAAACAACCACGGGTAATAAATTACTTAAAAGGCAGTTTATCATCACACAAAAATCTGAAAGCATCAGCTTATGTTGAAACACTAAATAAATAAAATGGTAGAAGACAAGTAAACAATGAAATACAAGGGGAAATCCGAGTGTCAAGAAGTCTAACAGTTGACATGACAGAAACATTGACATTAACATTAATTGACATTGACTCGTGTAATGGACAATTTGCATATGCAAATGGAGTAAATGTTGTCTTTTTTGTGTTTTCCTTAAAATAAAATAAACTTTGGCTGCATGTCACATTACTTATCAGAGCTGTTAAATATCCATTCGGCGTGTTTGTTTTTCAAATAAAACCAAATAACCCACACATTAAATGAAATGGATGAAGCCTCTGTGTTTTTACTCTAACAGTGGGTAGAAATATACAGAGGAAATAAACCAATTATCCTGCTCGATTTATCTAACTTTGAAGCACAATGCCATATAAAAATCTTGGTAATCGGCTAAATCTAGCGTCCAAACAGCTTTATTCGTAAAGTCTCTTTATTTTTGGAGAAACCATCACAGATTCACGGCTCTTTAAAATAAATCTAAAATTTTGCTCATCCTCAAAAAGTGACCATTCTAAAACTTCACATACACACTCTGGGGACATCAGAGACTTATTTTAGATCTTGTGAAAAGAGCATTATAACCCCTTTAAATAGCCACTCTAGATACCTAATCCAAATTACATGTCACATAACAACACCTTTTTAGCTTAGACAAAAGAATTTGCCAAAAATAGTAGCTAGTTTGTATGTGTCTGACAGTTCAGTAAAGCTTTACAGACTTCACAACTTGACGGACAAAATAGCGGATAGTCTTCTCAGTGCAGCGATTTGATTGGCTATTTGGGCCATCACTCATTTATCTGTTGTAAAGTCAATAGACAATTCACAAAGTTTTAATGTAACATTTTTTTTATGATCAATCAGTTATGACAACATATGTTTTTACATTGCTTTAACTCATCGAAATAAGTTAAGCAATATTCAACTATTTGATAAGTTATACAAGATTCAACTAATTTTTCAAGTTGGTTTAATGTAATTTAAGTTGAAATGACTTAAACATCCAAGTTGATTGTACTTTAAGACAGCAACTTTTTTTTACATCCACTGTAAAAATGAATTTTGATGATTTGTTTTCACAACTTTTTATATTTAGTCAAATCAACTTAGATAATTAAAGGTCCCGTTCTATGCCCCTTTTCACAAGATGTAAAATGAGTCTCTGATGTCCCCAGAGTGTGTCTGTGAAGTTTCAGCTCAAAATACCCAACAGATCATTTTTTACAGCATGTTTAAATTGTCTTTTTTGAGGACTCAGAAAAACGCGCTGTTTTAGTGTGTGCCCTTTAAATGCAAATAAGCTCCTGCTGCACGACACAGGGGGCGGAGCTTCAAGAGCTCGCACTCAGACTCTTAAGGCCCGTTCACACCAAGCACGATAACTATAAAGATAAAGATAAAGATAAAGATAACTATATATGCGTCCACACCAACGACTGATAACGGTCTATTCTAAGCACGCGCGCGCCCGCGCTGCGTTTTCAAAGTAGACCTTTAAATTAGAATGGATTCTGATTGGCTGTCAGTGTTTTATCGTTCGACAGCTGGAAAAAAATCTTTCTGAAAGTGATCCCAACGATATCGTTCCTCATATCTTTATCGTTATAGTTGTGGTGTGAACTCTGTTATTCTTTAATATGGAGAACGATTTTTAGAATTATATCTTTATCGTTATCTTTATAGTTATCGTGCTTGGTGTGAACGGGCCTTTAGGACAATTTCATCTCATGGAATAATGATAACATCAGCAACTCTCAGTAACGGTGTTCATTTCGAGTCGGACAATAATGCCTACAGAGTCAGAGGGCTGTATAGAGATGGAACAGGTATAGTTTAGTAGTTTAATTACGGTTATTATAACGTATTTGTCATCTGCTTGTATGTATCCATTATTTATTAATAGCCTACAAGTCTGCTGTGTCAGACCAGGTCCAAATGATGATCAAACATATACTGATGAGTTTAATAAAGTTTATTGTACATCACACAAAAGATGAAGCGTCAGTTTTACTTCAGAAAATCACCGTAAGACCTGAGTAAACACAGTAAGTTATAAGAAGTGCGCGAGTTGAGGGAGTTGAGGGAGCATTCCCGTGGGCGGAGGTTAGTCAGAGAGCTGTTCTACTGACGTCATTAAAAACGGAAGTAGAGCGATGTAGTCCAAACGAGCCGTTCACTGTATAGGCGACTTCTGTTAAATAAAATATCTCGCTTGGCATTGAACTTTGAGCTTTATAATTTTACAGATATTATTTATACTCTAACAACAACATTACACACTAACTTAAGTTTGAAACATGGGATCACGAAGAACGGGACCTTTAATGTAGTTCAGATAACATAATATTTTGAGTTTCTATTTATTAAACCAATCTCCTTTGTTGTATTAACTAAAAATTTTCATTTCAATGAACTAAAAATTTTAAGGCAACCAGGTAACTTACTTTTTTAAGTTAATCCAACTTTTTTTTTTTTACAGTGTCGTTGGTTAGGTTTATAACTTTTGAAAAGACCAGTCAAGACGTGTCTGATGGTTAGTTGATGTGATTGACAGTTTGTTTGTGATGCGAATCTGAACGTAACCAGCTTTTGATGCACATTTTACGGAAAATAGATATCTTCAGTGCTTTTGAAACTTTTTGATAAAAGCTTTTGAATACCATTTTGATAATAAAAGCATTTTAAGTTTCAAAACAGCATACCACATTCTGAAAGACCAGAGGGGGCAAAGTGTAGTCAATCAAATTTGGTTTTAGCAAACATGCCAATAGTGAAACCATTAAATGAGGACTTTACAGAAAAGTGCAAAACACAACAAAACTTCTCTCTGATACCTTCCAGAAGCCTGAGCTCCACCGCAGCGGTGATCTCTGGCCCTGAGAGTCCTCCTGCTGCTCCCTCATTGAGGCTGTGCACTCCTCGTAGAAGTGGTGTAAATAGGAGCGCACTCCGAAAACACGGCAGCCGGAGTCGACCGCGTGACCGGACCCACAAACCTCAGAGCAAGAGGCCATCTCAGACCTGTGATTACAACCACACATCATTACAGACAAAAAACAAGACATCCCAAAACATTGAAAAAACATTTTTTTAACCTTCTTAGATTTTTCTTGTCATTGAGTTATAGGCTATAACAGTTTCCAGCATTGCTCAAGGTGACCTTAATTCATCGGTCTGTTTTTTTTTTAAGTCAGACCTTTTTCTGCCTTTTCAGGTCTTATCAAATATAGGCTACGTAAACAATTAAACATGCAAAATTGTCAATTATTGTTTTTTTTATTGAATATGGCAGTATTTATTATAAATGATTTATCCTTTCCTGATAAAATCAAGTCGCAGCCTATTGTACTTGTTGATATATGTCACAATATAATATTTTTTTTTCTGAATCTCAGCAGTATCCATGCTTACTACAGTTGATGGTGTAGAAGTGAAAAACCACCCACTGATACTCTCTCACCAGTCATCAACACTCTCAAGAGCATCATTGAATGTAATTCATAATATTTGATACACACTTACATTTGCATGCTATATATCCATAGATTCTAACATGGTACCTAATAACCAAATGATACGTTATATTTAACTGTACACTTAACTATAGGCTACCCTTAAATTTTAGATTAAAAATGCAGTTTAAACAAAGAGTTTATTTGCTTTATAATTAAGCTTATTCATGTTCTGAATGCTCAGGAGGTTCTGTAAATGGTTCATTAGCTAAAACTGAATATCAGAATAATGAACACATAGGCTTAAAAGAGAATTATGCAAAATAGTACATAAATCATTTGCAGATTAGTCGTTCATATGCAAGGCATGGTGCACTTTTTGGTTGTGGTGGGGCAATGAACACCCCCCCCTAAAAAACATACACCGGTATGTACAAGTTGTATACATAGAAACACATATAGGCCTACCCTATATGTTGTAAGAGTATTCACACACGTTTCGGTAATATATACAAATATTATTTAGCGTCGCCATTAATTGAGTTGGACTGAGGAGGTAACCATAGCAACAACAGCAGACCGCAAAGATCATGATCAGACTATTATATCAGAGAACAAAAAAAATATTCTTCAATCATAAAGTGATTCACACATCACAAAAAGTCTAAGCTGACTAAACTTCGACGAACCGCACGAGAGGTAGGCTATATAGCCTATAATTCCATAAATCGACTCTGTAAAGACATCTATTTGTGTAGCCTATTATTTGCACACTAGCTAACCGGTCTGTGCATTCAGGCATGTTATAAAACATTCAGAACACTCAAGATTTTTCTTATCTATATCCGCACGATCAAATCCAGTGTCTTGAGCAACCGTTTATGCAAATAGGAGTGTACAGAATCGTTACATTTACTGGGATTAAATCATGCGGATCCAGAGATGCTGAAATATTGGAGACAGACAGCAATAAACATGTCAATAAACGCCAAGTCAATAAAGAGGATTTAACGAGTCAGCGTAATTATATAAATCACAATAGCAACAGTACATTAAAATGCCACAAGCAACGGATATTGCTCATACGTCGAAATTAAAACTCATTTAAATGACACACTCGTATTATAGGCTGATCGTGTTCATAATGTAGGCTATGATATGGCGCTTGCAAAGTAAACCGACAGCCTAACCTATCTGTGCAAATGTATAATATTTTTTAAAATATAAAATAGGTCAAATAAAATTGGCTACTACCGAATGTTCAGTAATCGATCCTTGTTGCTTGTTTTCGTGTCTTCATCAGCCAAAGTTTGCATTTGCTGTAGCGCGCACAATGCGCATGCGCTGCTGATCTTCACAGCATCACACTCACTGTATCTTTCCCGTTTTATTTACAATTACGATATCTACGTAAAGAAAATATTAACAATAACGAGCACTTGATGAAGTCACATTTTAGATAGATACCTTTCAACCTGCACAACTAGAACAGTTCATTTCAAAGTGAACTCCAGGAAATGTTCTGGTGAATACAACAAACAAATCAGAGTTCTTGATGCTTCCAAATAAATTTTTTTTAACGTTTTCCGCAACATATTTAAAAAGAGATTTAGGGATTTTGGCCATCAATCATTATACAATGCTTAATCAGTCAATCAATGTTGATTATATTGAACATTGCGTGAATCTGTAAATAGCTGAAATCATATAGAGACTACACTGTGTGATTTTAATATCCTGTGGATCTTTTTTTTCAAACCATAAAATCAGTTTGAACATTGGCTTTTATTTTCATACAAAATGATACCAGCCTTAGTAGAATTTTACTGGCATTTTACTAAATTGTACACGTTTTTGGTGTATTTAACTTTCACTTGGCAAAGAATCAATGTGATAGGCTATCATGTCAATAACACACATTCACATTGAAAGTTATTTAAGGCCAAAGCTATAAATTGCTTTTTGCTTTTTCCCGGCTTCAACTTTGAGAACCATATAGAGAGAAAAAAATTCCTCAAAGTTTGAAGTGCTTTAGAGCATTTGTTAGCTACGTTGCAACACCAAAAGCCATGGTCAAGGTTGCACATATCTATTATGAGGCTCTGAATGATAGAAATTACATTTTTGTAGAAATTCCACAAACTCAAGCTAGTATTATGCCTGCACATTACAGCTAACCTTTGGATATGTTTTGTATGCTTAGAAAAGTGGATGTCCTCACATGACAGGTTATGTTCATGTTAACACACACTCTTCCTTCTTCAGTCAATAAGTGTTCTTTCCAAGGTTACAGAAGCAGATAAAAGAGGCATTCAGTAGTTTAAAATGGGCTTACATGCAGAGATATATTTTCCGTGTGTATGTAAATATTTCCTTAAAAGTGTGACAAAAGGTCATAAAAAATGTCTTTGTACCAATCACGTACAATTCAAGGACTTACCAAGCATTCTTTCTGTTTTGCTTGTTTGACTTGTTGTACAAAGCAAATGATTGGTTATAAAATAAAACGGCTTGTAGGCTACAACAAAGGTGGAGAAAACAAGAATCGTGTCAGAATTCCTGTGGTAGGCTACATTTGCGAGATAGGTGGACCTGTCCATGGTGCTGAAGCCAGAATGACAGCTGTCTATTTACAACAAACTAGATTTAACTTAAATTCTTTTCACTAGTGATGAAGAAAAACACGATGCAGTTATCTTGCAGTCTTTCTTCACCAACTGTCTCATACCTGGCTTTTTCCATAAACATAGGATGTGAATATTTAAAGTGCGGGGGCGAGCAGCAGTCCTAGAGCGCGCAGATAATGTGCTCATTATGTCGGTGAGGCGGCGAAGCATAAACGCTATCAATGGCAATGCCATCGTTTCCCTCTCACCCGTGATATACGATGCGCTAACACGGCTGGCGTCGTGTGGAGAAGCCAACGGAGTTCAAAAAGTCAAGAGACGCGTCTCCTGATGTAGTGGAACCCAGACGGTTCGCCTGCGTGCCAAAATGGAGATGTTACATCATCTTAATGGTCAAACAATGGGGCGTTGCGATGAATAAAACATGTCATCTCAACCTTGTTTCATTGGGGCTGAGGTAAACCCCGCGTCCGAGTATATGCAATAGTATGCAAAAGCTATATGTCAAATGGATGTCAGAATAGGAAGTGGTCATGATACAGTTAGTGAACAGTCCTGTGTGCAACCAGAAGAATTTTTGCTATTATATGAGGCAACTGGAGCTGAGAAGCCATCAGAATTTTGAAGTTAAAAAATAAATGTCTTTTTTTATATATTTTTTTATAATAAAATGCATTTATCAGGAATGTCAAAGTATTACCCTAAGATATTCATTAAATATGAGTAGTGTGATAATTTTTTTAACACATTTGCAAACTTTACATTATTATTGCTTCATTCTACTTTCTGAAGTCAAGTCAGAAATCATCATTGTGATTATTATTAGATATATAGTGGATATGAATAGTGTGCATTTGTGTGGTATATCTTAGTTTACTAGAGTATACGCCTCATCACTGTGGCCTTTATCTTGCTCCCTGTGGCACCATTCACTGTAAAACTGCTTTGGAACATTATTTTTATTATGTAAATCGGTGTGCAAATGTATTTAATTGTTTCTTTTTTCTTCTTCTACCTAACACTAATAAACTGTCATACTACACTGAAAAAAAGATACATTGGTAACTTAATACAAAGTAATATTTTAAACGGGATAATTTATTTTGCCTTTTGTAATGACGATAAAAAAACATAAATTAACATATTTATAATAGCACTATATTTTTCTCAGTGTATAAATAAATATTTGCACAGTACATGATAATATATATGTCTTTATATTTTAGGAAGGGGGTCCATCACAAGAAAAAAAACAAATATCATATCTGGGGGTCTTTGGCAGTAAAACAAACAAACAAACAAACAAATGGTAACAAAAAAAGCAATGGTTAAATTGTACTAGTTTAACAACACCCAAGGGAATTATTTTTGTGGTCATTGTTAGTATGTCATTTGGGGTCATGTCTGCTTGTGTTATACAATATGGAAGTTTGGTCTGCACATTTAGTTTTTACCATAAATAAATAAGTAGGAACAACAGTATGATTCAAGCTTATTGCCAAGATAATGTTGTTTTCTTTCAGTCTTGGTTTATATTCACTAATAAGCATATTGTTTTCTCTCTTTTTCTGTCTCTCTTCCAGACACTGTGGCCTACATTTCACATATGGACATTTGTGTCTGAGAAAAACTGCTTGTCCAGTGAAAGTCCCAAATCGCCTAAACGCTAGATGGCGCTATCATCCCAGACAGCTCATGACAGAGCAGCTCTCGTCTTTGTTTTGTCCACGAGACACACACTTAGTCATCTAGAAGTGCCTGCTGGTGCAGTGTTACGTTTTGGACAACTTCAGACAGGTTTCTTGTGGAATCTATAGTGTGTGAACAAATGCTGTTTGTTGATTATTTTTGTTTGTTACTCTACCACAAATATTCTTTCCACTTTCCCCAGGACTATTTAACTCCTACAAACAGTCTTCGTAGACTTTACCAGTCAAATGTTTGCTGTGCCACATTAACAGTCCAGATGCGTAAAAAATCCCTTCACCAATAAAGGGCACATTTATAGGTTTCAATCCACAGAGGTAAACATGTCATACATGCCTATGAATGCAGTGTTGGCACCGTGGACGGCTCGCATCCTCTGTACAGCCCTGCCCGTACCCCCTGCCATCTGTCCCAGTGTCCTATACACGCTGCTCTCTCTGCACACAGCCCCAGGGCAAGCGCGGGGGGTGCCACGGCACAGCAGCCCCGACATCTGCTGCTTCCGTGGGCTGGGTGGATGAGGAGGCCCCCTGGGTCCCGGGGAAAAGCGGCAGAGGCCGAGCAGCCACGCTGTCCTGCAGGGTACTATTGTCTCTCCACCACATCATGGTGCTGTCAGCGATCACCATTCACGCTCCTCTGGGTGAAGCGTGGAAGGCGTTGTGTGCCATTTGCCTTGGTCGTTATGCTGTAAGGTCAATTTGACCTGAATTAATATTAAAATTTTGGTTGACAGTTGGCATACAGATGCAATGTGCGAGTTGAAGGGTCAGAAATTAACGGGGGAACAAGAATGCTTCCCAAATTCAAGTTAAGGGGTAAAAAATGCCCTCGCACAATTAAACAAAATCTAGTAAGTCACCTTTATTTCTATAGCTCTATATACAATGGATATAGTTTTAACCCGCATTCTCTGGGTCTTTATCGACCTGGGACATCATTCACTACCCTCCCCTTCATTCTTTTTTTTTTTGTTACTGCTTTGTTTAATTGAAGTTAGACATCAACCTTCTTAATATTCCTCAGTCTATTCATTATTAACAGTATAACAAGAAAATGTTTTATAAAAGAATGTCAGTTTTCTAAACATTTTTTTTGTAAAATGTGTATAGGGTCACTAGTGACCAGAGGTATTAATTGTGCAAGTGTGTTTTTTTGTTCTGTAGGGTGGCAATGTCTGATACACAATGATGATGTGAAGTTTCACTCATAATTACTGTGTTTTTGTTTTCATTCATGTCTGTATTTCCAGTATTGTGTTTTGCTGGCAGTGTGTTAATTGGTTCTGTCATCCTCGGTTTCTATTGCCTGTTTGTCACCATAGTTACATATTGATCTGAGTTTCAGTTCAGGTGTGTCTCGTTAATTAGTGTCTCTTTAGTTCCTCTTGTTTGCTGTGTATTTAAGCCCTCTGTTTCAGTCTGTTTATTGTCTTGCATTATTTAATTTCTTTGTGATATGTGGTTGTATGTTTTCTTGTTTAAGTATTGGATTAAAGTTCGTTCCAGTGTGTGAAATTCCTGAGTCCGTTCCAGTGTGCGAAATCCCAGAGTCCGTTCCAGTGTGCGAAATCCCTAAGTCCATTCCAGTGTGTGAAATCCTAGAGTCCGTTCCAGTGTGCGAAATCCCAGAGTCCGTTCCAGTGTGCGAAATCCCAGACTCAGTTCCAGTGTGCGAAATCCCCAAGTGCATTCCACTGTGCGAAATCCTTGAATACGTTCCAGTGTGCGAAATCCCCAAGTGCATTCCACTGTGCGAAATCCTTGAGTGCGTTCCACCGTGTGAAATCCCCGAGTGCATTCTACTGTGCGAAATCCCCGAGTGCATTCGACTGTGTGAAATCCTTGAGTGCGTTCCAGTGTGCGAAATCCTTGAGTGCGTTCCAGTGTGCGAAATCCCAGAGTCCGCTCCAGAGAGAGAAATTTCCCCGCCCGTTCCACTGTGCGAAATGCCCCTGTCTGTTGAAGTGAGGGACATTCCAGAGGCCTTTCCAGCATTTGAGTCAGTGCCCGAGAACGCAGCATTGACCACTATGGCCATGTCTAATTTGAGTGTGTGGGCTGCACACACGACTGCTCCAGCCCCAGCCCCTGACCAGAGTCCAGAAACGACCCCAGCCCATGAGCCCATTCCAGAGCCCTCTCCTGTCCATAAACCCATCGTTTAAACCTCCTCCCATAGTGGCCAATCCTGGCTTCCTCGGCAAAGCCACGAGGGCTGGCGCCTCCCTGGTCCCCATAGTTGCCGGAGCCGCCCTGGTGGAGTCCTGTTCTAAGCCAAGCCCTCGGCAGCCTCCAGGACAACCAAACCCCCTCCATCCCTTAACATCGGGACCATCTCAGCCACTCCAGAGTTCATTCCAGCCCCAGAATCCTCCACATTCTCCCATTTGAAGACCATACTGAACTCAGCTCAAAAGAGGCGGCGAAGAAGGAAGAAATCATCCCTTCAACATTCTGCTGAAATCTCAGAGTCCATTCCAGTGTGCGAAATCCCAGAGTCCATTCCAGTGTGCGAAATCCCCAAATCTGTTCCAGTGTGCAAAATCTCAGAGTTCGTTCCAGTGTTCGAAATCTCTGAGTCCGTTCCTGTGTCCGTTATCTCTGAGTCTGTTCCAGTGTGCATTATCTCTGAGTTCATTCCAGTGTGCGAAATCTCAGAGTCCGTTCCAATGTGCGAAATCCCTGAGTCCGTTCCAGTGTGCGAAATCCCAGAGTCCGTTCCAGTGTGCGAAATCCCCAAGTCTGTTCCAGTGTGCGAAATCTCCGAGTCCGTTCCAGTGTGCGTTATCTCTGAGTCTGTTCCAGTGTGCGTTATCTCTGAGTCTGTTCCAGTATGCGAAATCTCAGAGTCCGTTCCAGTGTGCGTTATCTCTGAGTCTGTTCCAGTGTGCGTTATCTCTGAGTCTGTTCCAGTGTGCGAAATCTCAGAGTCCGTTCCAGTGTGCGTTATCTCTGAGTCTGTTCCAGTGTGCATTATCTCTGAGTTCGTTCCAGTGTGCGAAATCTCAGAGTCCGCTCCAATGTGCGAAACTCACAGGTGTTTTGATTGGTCATCAATTCTGAAAACAGATTAGGCGCTCTGACGAATTCTCTCATCATATACAACAAACTGCAAAAATGGTGTAAGAGATTAATTTTGCATTATAGACATTTTCAGTGATCATAATGGGAGTTTTTTGTAAAAGTGCATAACTCACACTAGACTCATGGACTCATAGAAGTCACGGACCACTTCAGTGTTATTTGTTCGCTTTCTGTTTATAACTTATATTCCCAGTTTGAATAAAGGCCCCTTCACACCAAGGACGGGTGGATGCGTAAAAAGTTTGGTTCTTACTAATAAACTAAAAAAACAGTTTACACAATAATAAGGTGATTATAAAATCTGCCCGTACAAAAGTAAAAAGTGCCCCTGAAATCAAAGGAAAAGTCAATTCCAGACCCTAGTCGTGTGATTTACTGTTACTGTTTTTTTTTGCACTTTGCTGTTTCTTTTCACAACCAAACGCTTGTAATTCTTCATTATGCCTAAGAATTCTTGCGAGAATTGCTTTTCTTTTGTGGTATGTATGTACATGAAGCTCTTAAAAAGATGCAGCATTCTGAAAGAATACCCATTTGTGATGAGCCTACCTATGAATAATGAATATTAGAAGTACTTTGATACTCTAACAATGTAAAAGGAAAAGAATCAAACTCTCAAGGTCTTGTTTTTCTTCCTCGACACTGCGCTGGAAGCCAGGGCATCACTCTCACTCTCTCTCTCCCTCCCCATGTCTCCCTTTTTCATTTTCCTCCCTGAGAAGCAGGGTGCACGGCATAGCATCCTCTTTTATCTCAGGAGCAATCAATAATGTATGGGACTCCCGGGCTCTCTATGGAGAGGAGCTCCAGTGTTGCTGCCGCCCTGCCGTACCACTCGGCACTGACAGCCCCGCTCAGCACCCCGTCTGCCAGCCCCGGCCCGGGCCTCCAATTAAACATGGTACTTAGAGAATCCGGCAGCTCGTGTACAAGAGGAGCCCGTCTCGGAGAAGACCCCCCCTCCATCTCCCCCTAACCTCTGGAGACCCCCTAACCTACTCGCCCACACCGTATTGATCTTCACGCAGATGTAAAAGACTATTGAGGTCATCATTCATTTTTTATCATTCCCAAGAAAAATGTCAAAACGTGTGGCAAAAAAACAACTTTGTGTCAGATGTAATGGGCTCGGCTACAACAGTGTGGGATGCTGGGATGCCGAGGCTTTATGTAAATGTAGCGAAAACTTATGCAGCAAAATTTAGCTAGGTTCTTGACCCTGTGAATCCACATTTATTTTCATTTTTTTTTTTTTTTTTTTAAATCATTTAGCTGACGCTTTTATCCAAAGCGACTTACAATTGCTATACATGTCAGAGGTCGCACGCCTCTGGAGCAACTAGGGGTTAAGTGTCTTGCTCAGGGACACATTGGTGTCTCACAGTGGATTCGAACCCGGGTCTCTCACACCAAAGGCATGTGTCTTATCCACTGTGCCATCACCATTTAGCGTTTATTAAACTCAGTAATACATTTCTGCAAGAGTCTGTCGAAACAATCTGTATTGTATCAAGATCTGTATTTATAAATCTGATGTGACTTGACTTGACAACAAAGATCCATTCACCAAGAGGTTAACATTGGCCATTCTGCAGATGTGGTATTGATGAGTGTGCTCCAGCAGATGTGGGTTTCGGCGGCTCTCTGCTGAGGCCCAGGCCCTGTTGTGGTCACCGTGTGAGCCGCTGAGAGCCGGTAATGACAAACACTGACGCTGCTGAATGCATCAGCCTATAATAAAACATTCAGAGTGTCCCACTGCACTGCAGGTCCACTGACCAGGGCTAATTGGAGGTGCTTATTCAAGGCACTTTCCCACCGATAAATATTTAAATGCACTTAAACTTCTACCTGATGTGGTCTTCATACCCAATGTACTGCTAAAATTATTCTTACTCAGACCTTTTTTTCCAATAATATATATATATAAACACTCATACAACAAGATACATTTACTTGCAAAATATATGCAGGAAAACTGTTTTTTAGTTCTCATTTTGCAGCCTTTATCTAGTGAAGAAACAAAAAGCCAATTGGGTAGATTGGGAAGTGGAAGATTATTCAAGACAAAGTTTTCATTTGTTATCATTAGTTAAACACAATACCATGAACTAACAATGAACAATAGTTCTACAGCATTTATACATTTTAGTTTATGTTTATAGCACTTAATTAATGTAATTTTCCCTTTTTCCGTGACCTAATCTAATGTGATAACTATATTTACAGCTGATATGTTAACAAAGCATTATTTAACTCTTTAATATGAGCCAATCAAACAATATGACTTTGTTACAGTGGCAATGAATGCACTCACTATTTTTATACAGTCTATTTATGTATTGAAAATAGTTTATAAACTATTAACTAACTATTGCATGTGCTTTCTGTGCTTAATAAAACATAATTTTGTGGCCAAAACATGGAAATAATTTTTAATTGTTATCCTTTTGTTCAGTATATTTATTTGCTTGGTCAGTGTCGTTGTGGATTTGTAATATTTTGCTGTTGTAGGAAACACGCACACGCACACGCACACGCACAACCACACACACGCGCACACACACGCGCACACACACAAAAGTTTTAGAGCCACAATAAAAAAAAAAATCTGCCACGAGAGGTAACATTACGAGGATAAAATCATAATGTTTATATTAATTCAATTTATATTCATAATAGGCATTTTATAAGAATAAAGTAATACATTTTTGAGAATGAAACCATAATAATACAAGGAAATGTTTTTTTAGTAGCAACATTAAGCATTTTTCACATTTAGAATAACTTACTTATAACTTTATTGTCATAATATTATGATTTTAATCTCATATCAATGACTTATATTTGGTAATATTTGGATTTTGATCTCTGGATTTTGATAATGCTACAAATAATATTTTTTCCCACAATTTCCATACGTTATTTGCAAAGGTTCGCTAATCTTGATATAATATTATGAGTTTTATTCTCAAAACTTTGTGACTTCATTTTCATAAACTGCCTATTATGAGATTTTTATTTTTATTTTTAAATGTTATGTCTTTATTCCCCAAATCATCCTTTTCTATTCTAACATGGCACTAAAACAGTCATACTTATGCAATTTTGCTTTTCAGTTGAACTCAAGAATGGAAAAAAGATTTTTAAAAAAAGGTATTAATAATTTTTTGTTGTTGTAGTGTGCATGCTTAGGCCTGCTGCTCCAAGGGCTTTAGTGGAAAAAATATCTTTCACTCTCCCCTACCATGATTCTTCAGGGATGTCTTACCTACATGTCTCTGACACTGACCCTCCCTGTGATGACCATGATGACCATGTCCTCCTCATCTGGAGGATTCACTACATCTCAGTGTTGGCAGAATGATGACAGCATGTCTAATCTAACCCAGTGTGGATGCGAGCAGGACGGGCCTTATCCAACACACAGGCCTTGAGTTTCCAGCCTCTGTGGGAACGATGTGATAAAGTGGCATGATATTCCCTCTAGGAGACGCCATGAGTGGTGGAAAAAAAGAGCAGTGAGGTCTGCGTCAACATAGGCCATTAGCGTCCCACAAATCAGCTGAGTTAACGGGGGGAAATAGCTTTCAGACTCTCCCCTCTGGAGGAGAGACAGAGAAAGGGCCCTGATAGTCCTGCACAGCTAGCCATTCATAGACCCCCAATTTATGGGCGACCCTAGAACAGGGTATCTTTGTGCGGAGGCCTTAACTGTACCGAACGCAGCTGCATAAATTATACTTTTATTGGGCACCTTGCCCATTCCTCTCCATAACCTCAGCTAAACTTTTTCCATTTTTTGGGAGAGCATGTAGCAATCGGACTTTCTCTCCCTCTTGGCCTCTCCTCACTGTAAAGCCGAACAGTGAAATTAGCTAAATAAACTGAGTTCAATTCAATCAAATACTACTTAATAGAATTTTTTTTTTATGTGAACTCAATAACTATTATTTTAAACTGAATGAGTTGCAACAGATTTCTAGTTCCCGGCATGCTTTGTGCCAGTCTTTTATAAGGAGAATAAATGTTAAAATTAAGTGTGTGATTTTGCAGAAGATGAATATATGGAAAGACGTGTTCATGTTTAATGTTCTGTTATGTTGGGATTTATAGTGGTCTATGTCATGTTGCAGTTATATGGAGTACAGCCTGTAGTTACGAAAACCTTAATCAAAACCTTTAAGCCTATAAATGCTGCTTAACTATATATACATGCAAGTGTTCAGATAGTCTCGTTGCTAGTTACATTAGCACATGCAAGTGTACAGCAGTTAACTGCTAAATATTTGTTTCGCGATATAATCAAAATGAATCTCGTTCAGCAAAATGAACAAATCTTTATTCAAATCATTTCATTCATTTGAGCAGAATTAAATTAAAGGTTACATTTCAAATAGCCAGATTCCCCCAACACACCTACTTATAAAAATTTTGATCATATTCCCCAAAAATTAAGAAATAATAATTATTAAAAATTATGAGAAACAGAAACAAATAATTCATGGTCTTCTGGTCATTCCTTGTAATGTGAAGGCCACATGTGAAGGCCACATACAAGGCTGTGCAGGAAACAGAAATGATTAGCTCACCTCCCAAGTCTTCCTGTCCGAGTCATTCTTTCTTTTGTCCTGTGACAGATTCAATCAGCTCTGTACAGAAAACAGAAATGATTAATTCACCTTGCGTCTCTCCTCCAGTCAGAGTCGCTTTTGTTCATTTGTCACGTGACCGCTAATCTCTGTATTTAATGTTGCATTTATTTAGGAATTATCACATCATTATCAGAAGACATGTAATAAATACAAAGTTCTGTCATGAAACTCGATGGCGCAGGCTGATAGGTCCTTAACTCGTATTTGTCAGCGATCACATCATTATCTTCAAAGTGCAGCTGATTGGTTGCTGTGGCATCAGCAGCCAATGAGCTCACTGCTCAACATTCAAATGCCGGTAGTGTTGCTGTTAGCACTGCAATGTGCTTTCAGAAACCCTCCACCTTCCCCAGCTCCACCTGTGTAGATCTGCTATGGGGTTATTTCATGTATCCAATATGTGCAGCAGCAGCTTGTCTCAGTAAATAGCATAGCAGATCTATTCCACCAAGACCAAATACATTGCCATATCCATTATCATGCCAATCTCTCAGAGTTATCATGATAGAACTTTTTTTTTGGAAAGACGGTTGGGAATTATGTACTCATTTCTTAATCCAATACAGAATATATGCGGCTGTCATGTTATGTGACAAAAAAAAAAAAAAAAGTACTTTAACTGGTACGTTAAAGGTGAACTAATCTCTGTTTCCTGCAGAGAACAGTTTCCACGTTACAAATGAACAAAAGTCTGAAACAACGTCTTATTCCTGAGCGATATAAAAGATTAATTCAAAATGAACGAATTGTTCTTGATCAACCCATCACCAGTATGAGTTAGCTAGTGCTGGGTAGATTACTTACATTGTGTAGTCCGTGACTGATTCCATTTTCCAAATGTTCAAATTAATTATTAGTAACGTATTCCACTACATGACACATTTTAGGTAATATATTTGGACTTCTTTCTGATTACTTTTGACCTAACTCGTTTATCACATTGAATTGAAAATTATAATATTGTACTATATTGATAAAAAAATACAAAAAGACAGAAATTATATTCATATACATTCTTTGTTATCAACAACATGATGTGCATTAAACATTACATTAAGTACTGGGGTTTGTGAAGGACAAGGGGTTTGTGAGTTTAATCAAAAGCTAATAATTATATAAATCATAAATGTTTTTAATTAATATAAATATTTTTTAATAATATAATAATTGTATTTAATATAATAAAAAATATAATAAAAGAAAGAAAGAAAATGCCTTCCAAAGACATAGCAATACAAACTTAAATTAATTACTGAGTGATAATTCAAATAATAATTCAAATATTCGTCAGGAGTTGACATTCCTTAAAAGTAAAATGATTTTACTTGGCCTCTCAATTTTCTATTTAATTATATGACGTTGGTCGGTGTGCGAAATTTGATAAAACTAGAAGACTTTCTGAATGTAAATAAGATTATTTTTTTGAAAGAAAAAAAATGAAAACATGACAAAGAATTAGGGAGAATCAATAAATTATGAATGGTTTAATGCCATTGTGTAATCATGTAATCAATAAAAAAGTAACTAGTCTGATTCTAGTATTTTAAATTGCAATATAATCTAACTGAAGAACTTAATTTTTGGAATCTGATTACATAATCCAGATTGGAGTCAATATTTCAATTAAATGTCATTCTTTTGTAGTGCAAAATTAAGGTTTACTAACTTAATCTTTGAGTTCTTCAAACTTATTAGGGCTCACAGTGCTCCAATGACTTTCTTGGTATGTCATCAGTGGAAATCAAACATCATGAGCTATATGTTCATGTGTATAACCTCCATGGTGACTCATTGAATGTCAGAGTTCCACATATTGGCTTCTTTTAATATCAATCCATATTTCCTGCTGAAAGATGGTCTGTTGAGTTAATTATCTTGCTCCGTTTCCATACATAGACTGTGAAATGTAGTGATAAGACGCAGAGTTCTATGCTTCTGTAATGAGCTTTACTATGAGTAATGGACATAGGCTACAGCACTGGATAATGTCAATGACAAGACTCCAGCGCTCTCTTAATTACCTGCACATCCATGCCTGGTGTTACATTGGTCCATCTCTCTACTGAGCTGAAGGATCTGTCAACCCAACATAAAGGATCCCTGACAAACAGGGGTTCGCAGCGTCCCCAGTGTGGATAATTCTGCTGGTCATAGCTGTTAGGTTGACCTTTTTGCTTTGCTAAAGTCCCTGAGCTGTGAGATTTTCAGAAACTTCATCTCGTATGCTAGGAGAACAAAAATGTGGTGCATCAATGAAACATTACATGAAATACAGACGAGGCGTCTCTCGTGATGGTGTGAATCCACTGCAGTTCCTGCACCTGTCTGCATGTAATGAGGAGGCTTTGGGTCTTAATGAAATTTAGCATTGCTCTCTCTGGAATTAAAACAGCTGCTGCAATCTGCAGAGATGGAGGTGGGCTGACAACACCTCCACTGGCGCTAATTAGACCAGCCAAGGAGAGGAAACTCACAGAGCATATATTAGAAAGGACCATTTTGCCAAGAAACGTTCAATATTTCCATACTGGCAGTGCAAAACAATTAGCGATATTCAGCATGAAATGTAACATAAGGCAAAACCAGTTCTGAGAAGAATTTCTTCACATTTAGTTGGAGCTCCTTAAGCTGCTTGTTAATGCAAAGCGAGGATTATGCATCCTTTTATTAATACAAATGATGCTTGGATTTCTAAAGTGTCAGATTGTCAAAGCATTTTCCTGCTGTGCGCAAGATGTGGAACATGTCTGGGCAAAGTTCCCGCTCCTTTCTTCACTGTTTTCCCCATTATCACTATTGTTTTCTAACAGACAAAAGAAGAAAAATGGAAGAGGGAGAAAGAAAGAGGAAGGAAGACGCAGAGAGTGTTTTGATCTCAATGTGTTTCAGAACAGAAAGATTCAAGCTGAGCGCTGCCACACAGAGACGCTCACCTCACAGGACATATAAAGTGACAGCAGTGCTTAGAAGATTTTACTCTCAGTCCTTTGTGGCGTTGGTGCAGCTGTGCCAAGATATTCTAATAAGATATATATGTGTAACGAATGTCCACTGGAGGCAAGTTGAAGTGACATCCCATGTGCAGTTCATGGACTAAACAAACTTACCAACAGCAGGTTGCAAAGATAAAGCTAGACAAGGAACAATGGTAACACAAGGGCTATTTATACAAAAAGACTAACAAGAAAGACCTTACCACAATGTACCAATAAACCAAAAACAAACCATAACAGGAAAAACACATGACCTGAACAACCAATCAGAAGATGACTCATGAACGGGAAGCTCATGACAAGATCACATGAGGGAACACATGACATGTAACCAGGAAACATGATTGTGACAATACAAAATGTAAGAAATTAAAACCTAAATGTGATACCAAACCCAAAACGTGAGTCCAAAGGAGGGTGGAGGGCCAGGCCCACGCACAAGGAGGAAGTGGACCTGGATCATGGCATGGCGGCAGGCCTGTACCATGGAGCAGTGCTGAGTCTGGACCAGGGAGCAATGGCGAATCTAGACCGTGGAGCAGTGCCGGGGTGGGTCCTTGGAGCAGTGATGGGCCTGGATCGTGGAGCAATGGTGGGCCAGGGCAGACAGAGGTTTCAGAGATGGACTCCTTGGCCGTGACAGGGCAAGCAGGGGTTTAACAAGGGGGCGCTGCCACCTCGGGGGAGCAGTAGCGGACGACAACATCGCCTCTGGAGGAGCTGTGGCGCATGCTGGCACCTATGGGGAAGTGTGTGTGGCCCACAATAACACAGGATGGCGGTTACCATCACAGGCAACGCCATGGACAGAAGGATAATTTGGACAAGGACTTTGGACCACTGGACTTGGAAGTGTTGGCGCATGGGGCACCATCAGTGAATTCTTTTGGAGGCTCTGGAGTGGCAGCCGTGACGTGAAGAGGCTCTTCCGTAAAGGCATGAAAACTTAAACATGATACCAAACCCAAAAGTAAACGAGACAGTAAGGCATTTTTTTTATGGCAGTATTGAAGTTTTTTTTATTTTTTTTTATTTGAAGGCTACATCAAATGCAACAATTTTGTGATTATTTCAAAGACAACATTGAGGCACACAATTATGACATACAGTTTGTTGTTGTCATTTTGTTATAGCATTTTTGAAAGAAGTCTTGTATATGCTCACCAAGGATGGATTTATTTTATGAAAATACAGTAAAAAATTGTAGTATTGTGAAATATTAAAATAGCAAGATGAATAGATAGTTAATTTTTATCTTAGAAATCATTTAGAATTTTTCTATTCCTTTTCAACCTGCACTTCTATAGAGGCGAACACTGTATTCTGGCTATCTATCAACATCTGTGATTGAAACTTAAAACTGCAAATCACGTGGGGAGGAATATTTTTACATTTTTACTTTTATGCATCTGATGGTTTATGGTGTACCCAAGGCTTTCTGTGATCACCATATCGAAGGAGATCTTACAACACCAAGATTACTGTTAGTAAGAAGTAAAGTCCTACAAGACTTACATCTGAAAAACTCAGTTTTCTGTGTATGTGGAACATATACTGTAGTTGCTGGAAAATCTTTTCTATCTTACAGAAAGCGC
This sequence comes from Semotilus atromaculatus, assembly GCA_031834385.1. NCBI lineage: Eukaryota > Metazoa > Chordata > Actinopteri > Cypriniformes > Leuciscidae > Semotilus > Semotilus atromaculatus. Next base: position 32,402,626 of record JAULUF010000022.1, read on the forward strand.
ACACACACAAATAAGAATGATGGAAACCTGAATTTTTTATATGAACCTGACAGTGATACATTTTGATCATTATTGTAAGTTACACAGGGTAAGGCAAGTTTTAAAAAAAAGTTTTTTTTAATATTAAATTTGATGGAACTAGCTGTTCTACTGTTGCTATGTGTCTACACTACCAAATTTGCCATGACTTTATTGACACCCAACACCATTGGATCTTTATTGTAATGGTTTGATTTGGTTTGAAACAGAAGCTTGGACATCCTCCCTTATATCTGCTTTTGGAAGAAAAAGGTCATAATGTGGTTTGAAACGACATGAGGACTTATAAACAACGACAGAATCCTCTTTCGGCTTGAACTATCCCTGTGTTATGTTATGTTGGAATTCATAAAACATGACGTGAATTTCCACCTAACATCATCTAAGTGTAAAACTAATAAAAACTAACGGTGATCCAAACATTACCTGCAAATGTGAGCCATTCCCGTGTCTGATTGTCTAATATATACAAGATTAATATTAATGCTTGACTGCTCCATCACAACAATGTCTGTGAGTCAAAAATTCACTTAGAATAATAAAATCCTGGGGTAACTGGTAACAAACTTGGCAGCATGTGCTGGCTGATGTCGACTCTCTGTGCTGAGGTGGCAGTGATTCAGATGTAATGGGTCCTGTGTTTATTTAAATGGTTTTTCCATCACGGGCTGTAAAGTGAAGGAGCAGGACACTGCAGCAGTAAACAGGCTTGCGACTGCACTGATTTATAGCCCATTAGGAGCAGAGAGGCACTTTACTGCTCTAAGCTAATCTGAGCTCCACTGGCACTTCTGCTCAGCACGTTTGTGTGTGTCTGTGTGTATACATGTGTGAGTGCTCAAACGGTTAACATTACACCAGACTGAGGTAATGGCCTACCTTTTGCCGTGTTCGCTTGTTGCATGTAAACGCTCGCACAGAGGCCTAGAGGTTATTGCATTAAACCTCCTTGAGCAAACAAAGAAGCCAACCCAGACACTGAAACGCTGTCCAGCAGAAAGGATATCACATCCCATTATCTTTTTAAAGGTAATTTTATTAGTGCAAACAATGTCATTCTATTCTAGTTTATTACTTTTCCCAGCAGAAATAAAACTCTGGGGTCATCTGAGGCAGCTTCAGGGAAAAAAGAAAAACACCTTGGGAATGGCATCCCTCCAAACTGTGAGGTGCCCACAACACTTAACATTAGCGATCAGTTCCTCAGTGACTGCTTGACATCGCTCTAATTACATCCACACACATGCTATGCAAACAAAAGTCACCCATCGACCCCTCCCATCGCGCATCTGACCTGCTGCTGTCATTTCAAAGGTTTTTAAACCAGCAATGGTCCATTTCTTCATACGTAAGCTCCGCTCTTAAGCTGTTTAAATGGGCGGTTGTAAGCCTTGGGGAGAGTGGTCAATCCTCCCACATTGGCCCCTTTACCACCTCCTCTCCCTTGGGGGGGCGATTAACATTTCCATCTAGAAAGCACATCCATCCAGATAACCTTTTCATACAGGATCAACATGATTGTAAAGTGGCCATAAGTCATGCCACTTATCATAGGTTTAAAAGAGCAGCGTTGTCATCAGAGAGGCCTATCATAATCGCTCTGGACTAAATAATTCATCATGGGTCACACTGAGGTTAAGTGGAAATCACCCGAAGGGTAAGAGGTTCAACGTCTCACGTAATGTGTGCATTGTGTACATGACAAAAACATCTATTTGTACATTAAAGTGCTTCGCCAGTGGTTATATTCTTTACCTGGACCTGTGATATGACTATATGGTTTGGTACCCAAGCTGTGGTCAGTGTCCTTGAAAAGACCAATCAAAAGACACCTGTAAGTTGTCTACAGACTACAAGAAAAATATTATGTAATTGGTCTTAACAGTATACTAATATTAATATAGTTTTAGCATGTTTAGCAGAGACTGGATGTACAACCTTCCAATGATCCGCAGCTCATATCTGCGGCTCTGTAAGTTACCGAAGCTACATATATAAAAACCCACAACACACATTGAGCGCAGAGTGGCTCTCTCACACTGTATGTCATTAAAGACATCTAGTTGTCAAGTCCGATTATGTTGTGAGTCCTGAAAATGTATATCTGTGGGTTTGGTTACAGAACGCTCTTGTCATTTCTGTAAATAACCAAACTCTGTGTGAACACAATAGTATTAAGGACTCAAAACAGGACACCATAGTGTGAACTGAGTTAAAGCCAAATAAGTGTTGAATCTTCCAGCAACACAGGCTGTGTTCGAAATTGCATACGCTCTGAGTAGGTATTCCTTTTAAATAAGCAAAGACTTTAAAAGTATTAAAAATCTGAGTGGATTACATCCACCTTGTTGTCATTGTCATATGATTTTCAACATCAGTTGCATTTGCTTCACAGCCATTCACAGCTCCACCCCCACACTGTAAAACCCAATAAGGTCATAGTACTCAAATCTTTTGTAGAAACCGATTACATAAGAACTTTTGAGGTAACTAACTTAATTTTTTTAAGTAGTATTTTTTTAAACGTTACAATCTAATCAAACTTAAACATTAAAATTTTATTTTTAATTTTTTTAAGTGCACCGTGCTTAAAAATATTAACACTCACATATTTTTAGTTTCTCCATACTTAATTATTTTGATCCAATGGTACTTAATTAAATAGAAATCTACTTACTCAAATATACTTGTGTATAACCCACTAGCTAATAAAATTTACAAGTTAAAACTGCAAACAAAAAAAACTTCAGCTGTACATTTTCTTTTTTCCTTTATTCAGGCTTAAAATTGTTTTATACAAACATGTTAGACCATCAACAGCAGTCATTTTTTCAAAACTCTGTTCTAGCTCAGAGGTGTCTAACCATGTGCCATGATGCGCTAAGTGACTCAAGTCACATACTAGTTTCACTACCTACCCAATAACTGTAAGTGTGTTAACCAGTGAAATTACCTGGTGAAGTATTTAGTTGGAATGAAAACCTACATAAACACAATTTATGTAGACCTCTCACAATTACACACCTCTAGCTACAAATATAACATATTGATAAACTCAGTGTATGGTTGTGTGTGTGTGTGTGTGTGTGTGTGTCTGTCTGTGTGTGTGTGTCTGTGTGTGTCTGTCTGTCTGTGTGTGTCTGTATGTGTGTGTGTGTGTCTGTCTGTCTGTGTGCGTGTCTGTCTGTCTGTGTGCGTGTCTGTCTGTCTGTGTGCGTGTCTGTCTGTCTGTGTGCGTGTCTGTCTGTCTGTGTGCGTGTCTGTCTGTCTGTGTGCGTGCGTGTCTGTCTGTCTGTGTGCGTGTCTGTCTGTCTGTGTGCGTGTCTGTCTGTCTGTGTGCGTGTCTGTCTGTGTGCGTGTCTGTGTGTCTGTCTGTCTGTCTGTGTGTGTGTGTGTGTGTCTCTGTCTGTCTGTCTGTGCGTGTCTGTCTGTCTGTGTGCGTGTCTGTGTCTGTCTGTGTGTGTGTCTGTGTGTGTGTCTGTGTGTGTGTGTGTGTGTGTCTGTCTGTCTGTGTGTGTGTGTGTGTGTCTGTCTGTCTGTCTCTGTGTGTGTGTGTGTCTGTCTGTCTGTGTGTGTGTGTCTGTGTGTGTCTCTCTACATATCAAACAGGAACAAGATAATCAGGAACTGAGCATCTTAAAGTGCTTAAAGGAGAACTCCGGTCAATTTTAACATTAAGCAAATTTTTTTGTAAATTTGGAGTGCTGTCAATACAGAGAACAACGACAAAAATCAGTGTTGCCTACACCGTGTTATCTTCTTTTTAAAATTTGCACCGGTTGACTTCAATGGGGCAAGTTTTAAACCTGCTTTTAGCCTCTTAACATCCTTGATTTGTCATTACAAGTGCACAGCCATGTGAGTGGTGTTATTAAGAGTGAACACGGTCAATCTGACTGCAGTAGATGTGAAAGATATTAATAAAAATTATGTTAATTCAGCCAGCTCACATACCTGTATTTATTTCCTGTTTTCGGTCGAAGTCCAAAGTAGTCGATTATCGAGTTGGGAGAATGGGATCTCATACAACCTTGCAACTTATATATTAAAAATAGCCTTGTCTAACAGTCAAATATCACATGTAATATGATATTATTACAATATTACAACAAGCAAAGTAGTTTTGAAGTGTTTTGGTTTACTTACAAGTTGTTTCGTTCTTGATAGCACGTCGCTCGAGAGGGTAGCCATCTTGTGTAGATTTTTCAGGTAACGTCAGTTAGGACCGCACGTCATGACGTCATATCACGTGATCGATAGTACACTTAAAAATATTGAGTGAACCAGCGGTGTTCACTCAGAAATGCTGAGGCACACAAACATAAAAACCCATATTTGGTCATAGACATTATTAGTTTTAAGGTGGATTAACTCAGCAAGTGATTTTAACTGTAGTGACCTCAGTCTTTATAAGCTAGTAGTACTGTTCGGGCTTACAGTGCATGGCCTCATGGGATGTCCAGTGGATGAGCCCTTCAGAAACTCGCCAGTAGTAGTAGGGTTATTCAGGTATTTTTTTTTAATACTGTGAATTCGGATATACTTTTGTCTTTACACATATTGTTTTTGTATTATTGTTATGGTTCAGTAAGTCTAGATAGTGCTGTTTCCGAATTTAGACAGTCACTTGTTTGGTTCCTGATCGAATCAGTGTTCTGAACAAATCAGTTGAACGAATCAATCAATCAATCGATGACTCAATCATAAAGAGTCCCTCGTCTCCCCCTACTTGCATAACCATTTAACCTGCAGAAAGAGTCACTGAAAAATCCCATAAATAATGCACAGACTGACAGTCTGTCTGAAAATAAACACAGACAAGTGAAGTGATACAAACAGTGAAAAGTCCCAGTGCTGCTTGTCTGTGTAAGCAGTGCAAAGTTTCCCAGCACCGTATTATCAAAGTCAGAGTGTTTGTGTTTTCTTTCACCACCTGATCGCTTGGAGTGGAGTTTCTCTTACTAGTAAATAGGGAGAGGAACATGTCTTTCCAGTCTTTCTCTCTCATTAGTCAATTCAGACAGCATGCTCACAGCTCTGCTAAAATATTTCTATAGTGCTCTAGATTCAGTAGAAGTTCAGGAATCACTGTCAGAGTATTTTAGTACTGTGCTCATGGACATCTGAATGAACATCTAATCATCCACCACAGCAAAAGGTTCTAGTGAAGATTATGAAACGTGAAATCAATTCATGTACAAGTGGGCTAAAATGTGCTTGATTGTCTGCATGCTACAAATTCAAAGCGTTGTAATTAAATCCATTTATGCTCCTTTGTGATCTAGCTGTCACCAGATCGGTCCGATTTCACATGCTTCCAATTTTCATAATAATGTATAAGCACCAGTGCAGTACAGTAGGTTAAGCGTGACCTTTGTGGAATCAATAAAACAAGTTATCGGTATGAAACCAGTGAACTTGAGTTCTGAAGATCAAGCCATTGAGAATAATGCAATCCGGTCATATGAATATATCAGATATCACTTGCATGCACACATCTCCTGATGGGCGCAGTAGCGGCATGCAAAAACAATAAATAAATGGTAAGTTGCTCTGGCTGGTTTAACACTCAATGCACTTTCCTCTCGGCTCAATCTGTCACTCCTACTCCCAAGACAAAGCTCCACAAACTCTCCCCACACCATTTTACAAGCCACTGGACCACTACAGATAAGACTAGGTGGAATATGAGACAGAGCGGCCTGCCATAAAGACAAACACAAAGGGAGATGGACTGTAGTAGAGTCGTGGGGACAATAACACGCTGAGAGGAGCATTCAAAGGTCACAATAAAATATTGAGTGATTCAAGCATGTTACGGATTCTGATTCCATAAGACTGAAAGTGAGATTGCATTATTGCTGCGTGAAAACATATTGGTGGTGAACTAGGTCTAGATGTCAGAGGATACACTGCATTTGAGGAAAAAAATTATGTATGCGCATGGGGTATCATTAGACAGCTTCAAGTGAATGTTCAACACACAACCCCCTCGCATGCGCACAGCAGTGGTTGAAAAGACAGAGAAGATTCATTTGCGCTGAATAAATAAACAGTTTCCATGTAAATGAACTTTAGCAGATCCTGAAACATTTATGGGTATAAAATCCAATACGACGGATAAAAAAACCCAATGTCATTTCTCATTAGACCATCATGCATCCGTTCTGAGGAACCCAATGCGGACAACCCTGTAATTTTGCAGAGGTCTTGATCAGGCATGTACATCCATCACAGTTTGGGATGGGAATCGCAGGGAATTTAACGATTTTGGTTCCTTAACGATTCCATTGGCGATTCTTTTAGTACTTACAAGAAACTACAACCCCCACCGCCACCCAAATAGTTAGTATTAACAATACCATTGATTTGTTTAGTATTTATAATACTATTGGTAACAAATTTGTTATTACTGAAGTACCATTTATTACAACAAAACTGTCTTAAGCTATAAATTCAATAATTCCATTGATGTATATGGGTTAAGTACACATAATATATACACTGTAAAAAAAAAAATCCCCAAAAATCCCAATCCCAAATCTCTGGCAGCAAAGTTTCCAGACGGATTCCGTTAAATTACAGCAAATAACCATTTCACAATTTTTAAAAAAAAACTTTATAGTCAAAATTGATTAAATTACAGTATATTACTGTTGATAATGGCTTATTAAACTGTGGAGAAATGGATAAATGATGTCAAATTACATTAAAAAGGCATTTAACTTTCAGGTTAAACTGTAAATTTAGGGTTTTATAAAGTTATTTTATAATAATGACATTCACTGTATACAGGCGTTCACTGTAAAATGACAAAATGGCAAAATTCTGTAAAAAAAACACAGACCGTTAACTGTAAATTTAATTATTTTTTTTATTTATTTATTTTTACAGTTGAGATCATTTGTCAGAATTGGGGTTGATGACATTAAGTGAATATTCTATTTGCTTTGCATCAGGGTGGTAAATTAACTTTTCTTCGCCAAGACTGATCCACATTTATGTATTTTCCACATTTATGTCCTCTTCATACTGTCCTTGGCCTTGTAAGTTGTTTCTTTTTTTTTTCAGCAAGGACACATTAAATTGATCAAAAGTGACAGTTAAGACATTTTGAATTGTCTATTATTCAAAAAAATATTATCATGCTTTCCACAAAAAAGCACAACTGTGTTCAACATATAATAATAATAAATGTTTGTTTGAGCATCAAATCAGCAGCACATTATGATTGAAAGAATCATGTTGTGAATGATCAGCTGAGCCATTAGATTAACAAATTGCATTTTAAAATATACTAAAATAGAAAATAATTATTTTAAATTGTAACATTTCAAAAATATTACTGTTACTGTCACAGTATTATACTGTTCATTCTATTTTTGGATCAAAATAATGCAACCTTGAAGACCATAAAAGGCTTCTTTCAAAAACGCAAACAAAAAAAATCTCTATATTTGTGCCTGATTTGACAATTTTTGGAATAAGTATTTTTGGAAATACAAAAGAAAAACTGAAAAGAAAAAGCTTTTCTATCCTCTACTCTTCATAATACAGAATGAAATGTGTAACTTAGTCATTCTTACAAAACAGCATTTCTTGTCAAAGGCTAGTCTGAGTCAACCACCACAATGCTGGTAAACAAAGCAAAAAATACCCATAACTGACTGCCGGTGGGTTATAAGCTCCCAAACCAATAACTCTTAAAGTTCAAGACTCATTCATGACTCACGGTCATTAAAAGAACTGGCTCATTCATAACTGTCCTTCATTTGTTTATCAGACTACACTGGTCATACTGCATTTTGTTGTTGCACAGCCAGTGAGGATGCAACTGAATGCAGTAGAAATATGTTTTGATGAGAAATATTTTTTATTATTTTAACAATGGCCAGTTTTCTCTCCCCATACATTCAATTCAGACTGCATGATTTCTTTAGCATTGCTGCAGTAGATTCAGTACATCATAACACTGCCTCAGAACGTGGTGCATATAACATTGAGTCTATTATGGTGTTCCCTCCATATTGTACACAGATGTTCAGGAACCATAAACAAAATGGCCATGCCGTGAAAATCATTCAGTATTTTCATTCAGAACCAGTTCTGAGTTGCCAATCCTTATAGCGCAAATTTATATATATTGTTATTATTATTATTATTGTCTTGATTTGGTCCAGTACAAACAGTTTATATAACGTGAGTTATATAATCAGATATTTCAAAAAAGTAATGCAAGTTACTTTATTTTCCCATTCATTGACTGACAGCTCTCACGTCCCCTGTTGAGAGAAATCAGGAGTAAGGTGGAGAGGCGTTGTGTGTGTGCTGTGTAAACATGATGGTTATTGTACTTCTAGACTAAATGAGAGCATGTATTTACTCATCTCACTTGCACAAAAACATATTCAGTTTTCTTCTATAAAAACAGAAATGGTTAAATTACAAAAATATACTTTATGAATTTATTCTCACTTTATTACCCAATGTCTTTGCTGCTGATACGATGATCCAATTCAACCATGCTAATAAGCAAAAATGACTTTAGATAAACCTCATATTTATGTTTCATTTCATTTTCTTTTATTGCTAAAGTAATAGTACTGAACCTCACCTATGTATATTCTTAAAAAAATTCAGAATAGCAGCACATCTGAAAGGTTTGTGTTCATTTCCATCAGCCTGAGGCTTTTTTTTTTTAATTAAAAAACAAACAAGCAAGCCCAGCCCAGATGCAAAAAAGTAACATTACTTTCCATAAAAAAACACTAAAACAATTTTTTAAAAAATTTTTTAAGGGAGTAACACAATATTGTAATGTATTACTTTTAGAAATGAAGTCTTGATAAAAATTAAGTGATTGAAAAATATCTGCAAATGGGCTAAGAAAAACAGGGAATTTATTTTTTATTTTTCTTACCCTACTGGCAGACATTTTTGTCTTGGTTTATGCATCACTTAAAAGTCACTTTATTTTGGTTAACTTTTCAGAAAACAAGACTTTTTATATCTTGTCGTTTTCCCTCTCAAGTAATTTTATCTTGAATGTTTAGATACTGTACATTTTATTTGTTTTGCAGTGACAGCATTGCATTTTTTTGTGTGTGTGTGTTTCTCTGTGTTTTGCCCTGAATCTGATTGTGAATTCTGTGAGTGTAAGAAATCGGCTGTGAATGTGGACACTTGCTAGGAGACATTCAGAGAGAGTGTGTGTGTGTGCGAGGTGTGTATAGGGTGTCTGGTTGGCCTGCAGATGAGGACATAAAGCCTGGTGCAGTAAGGGGCCAGCTGAAGGCAGATAGGGGGGCCGCCTCAAGTATCCAGCCCTACACTTAACAAGCTCTAACCAGGCACAAGGCCAGTCCACGAGAGGAGGGCCTTCAGCTGCTGTGTGTGTGTGTATTTGTGTGCACATACGTGTGTCTGAGGCTCAAACATAGACGCTTGCAATAGACCGAATCCTTTTGGCAAAAATGTGGGCAAAAGCCCTGCGGCGTGGGAATGATACACAATTGTCTGCACAGTCCCTTTCTTGATATTTTCCACCCTGATTGCTTTTACCTCGCCCCAATCACAATCACACACTACCCAGGAAACGCCGCGGGACGCACGTTGATTTATTACGTACATACATCTTGAAAAAATGTCTTAAGCGCTAATGATGCATTCAGTGGTGGAGAGTAATCGTGAATGCCCTTGAGTGTCTGCTGCTAATACGTCACCGCGGAGTGACTTATTGTGCTTGCAGATGTGCACGGACAGGCAAGAGCACACGCTAAATTGAGTCAACGGCCTGATTGAATTTGAAAGCTTGTTAGAGCGTATTAAGTGGAAGATAAAGTACAATAAAAACAAGCACAATTCAATTAAGGATTGTTGCAGTATAACAGACATTTATGCCAAATCAAAGAACCAATAAACGAGGCCTCTTGTATGACATTTTCAATGAGGGGAAGAGAATCGTGATCTATTTTCCAAAAGGCACTAATGACTGAAGAATAGTGTCCTGCTGAAACAATCCTTGACGGCATTGCATCAAATGTCTTCTAGCTGTTCTGCTAATATATAAATCCTAGACGTCATATATCACCTAAAGCTTGTTTGCTCAGTCGGGAACAAAAACGTTTGGGTTAATGCTCATTGTGGTCTGGGATATATTTAATTCTGGCATGATGGAAGCACACTTATTTTGTATATTCGGACTTTAAGCGCCCACTGGATTACTGTGCTGTTAATAGAGGGACAACTGAAATCAAGCTGGCGCAAAACTCAACTTATACATCTGATTCACAATCAAACCAGTTTTAAAATGCTGATATACTGCACAGTCTAGGGCTATAAAAGATGCTTAATGCATTTTCTGCGTGCATTGTGTTCAAGAAATGTGCTTCCTGTGTTATCCATGAAATGAAAAGTGCATTCACTGTTACGCACACACATTTTTTTGTGCATGAAATGAAATGCTTACTTTACAGTGCAACTGGCTTTTGTGTTTCTGTGTGCAAAATGCATTAATGTGCAACTGCATTCGTGTCACGTAAATGATTTATTCAGTCCATGAAATTAGCCAGGTTACAATTGGGACCCCATAATATGTCAACCGTAACCTTGAATTAAAGTCTTGAATTAAACTATAATACTTGGTGGAAGAACTCTTTATAATTATTGAATATTATTGTTAAAAAATTTAATTATTTAAAAGCTGTTTGACAACATAAACAAATACCTCATAAACCTCAGATTGTTTTTAAGGAATTACTTTTATTCAGCAATTATGTATTAAATGAATCAAAAGAGACATTTTTTTTTATTTTTTTGTTTACATTCTTACAAAAAAGACATTAATGAATAGTTATAGTGGCCCTTAACTGCTGACATTTGCCTACACTGGATGTGAGAGTCGCATCAAAAGCAAATACAACCTATTATACTCATTGCATCTCTACAGACTTTAGAAAGATCCCACCCATCATCGGAAAAAAAGTAGATGGTTCTGGATCATCCTGGATCACGTCAGAGGATTATGTGTTTGTTCGGAGCATTTGACTGCAGTTTGTTTTGTAAATGCACAGTGTAATGCGAGTTTGCAAAGAAGCTTTTGCTGAAACTGTGAGATCTGACAGAAGCTGCATCACATTTATTTTGTGCAAAAAACTATAAGTGATCCTCAAGAAACATAAAATGAAATAATAATAAATAAAAAAAATCCATGTCATGACCCCTTTAATCTTTCATCAAAGAATCCTGAAAGAAAGTATCACGGGTTCCACAAAAATATTAAGCAGTTTTCAATATTGAACGTTTCTTAATCAACATATTAGAATTATTTCTGAAGGATCATTTGTCACTGAAGCCTGGGGTAAAGATTCTGAAAATTCAGCTTTGCTAAATCACAGGAATAAACTACATTTAAGGTCCCACTTTATATTAAGTGGTTTTATATGTACTTACAGTACATTGAAGTTACTACTTTGATACAATGGACTTATTGTGTACATACATATTTTTACATTGTACTTATATTTTGAAAATACCTGCATGTAATTACAACTGTAATTAATTGATGTAATTACATTTGTAATTACACAGTTGACCCTTCCCTTACACCTTAACCTACCCTTAAATCGACCCATACCAGCACATCTGTCCCTAACCTTACCAGTATCACATCTCAATAGCAGCAAAAGTGTTTTACAATACAACATTAACACAATAAGTACATTGTACTTATTTTTCTATGTAAGTAGTACTTAAAGCCACTTAATATAAAGTGGGACCACATTTAAATATTCACATAGAACAGTTATTTTAAAATGTAATCATTTCTGATCAAATAAATGCAGCTTTGGTGCGCATAAGATACTCCTTTCAAAAACATGAAAAAATCTTACAGACTCCAAACCTTGGAACAGTACTGTAGATAGGCTACATTATATTATATATATATATATATATATATATATATATATATATATATATATATTTTAAATAATATAACACCGTTAGTGAAGAGTGGTCAAATGTATATTTATGCAACATTTCAACATCTTGTTTTATGGATGCTCCTGTCCCAAATGGGGCATCTGATGTGAATTTGAGATCTCTTGGACTGATGCACCATATAGGCTGTATCAGTTTTCATTTTAGGATTCAGGAGGTGCCTGAGAGTGCAGCCAGACCCTTTTCAACTCTTTGATACTTGCTAATCTAAGATTAGAATTTCTAATCAATCGTTGCTGAGAACAAGAATGTGAACTTACAGATCCAAAAAAGAACATCATATCCCTCTGTGCGACCGTCTCCCACACTAAATCTCAGCTGAATTCAGACTAAATCACTAAAACCCATTAGTACAGTTTCCCACCAGTAAATGGACAGTCTGCATCTGCATCTCAACCCACCAGCTCTTTGTTTCCCTAGTGGAGTGCAATTCACACTCCCTCCTGCATCATGTGTCCAATTAAAAAAAAAGAAAAAAAAAAGAGTGTAAGTTCTGAGTCTGTCAACCATCTGTTAGTCCATCATTAACACCTGACAGAGCCCTGGATCTCACCACATCCGAACATAATTTCGGGGAAGTGTAATCCTGGCTGGAATATACTGGAAACACTGACAAAGACCACGCATGGGAACATGGAGAAAGACCATCAGCGCGTGGCTGCAAAACACAAGAACAGCCTCACAGGCACTGATACTCTTCCACTCTCAGAAAGCTCTTTGAACATGCAAAGTGCTCCTGTGAACAGCCTGGTATTGTGTGACCGTGTAAATAATACATGGACACAATAATGATGGACGCCCGCAAAATATTTTTACAGCTTTGAAGCCCAGTGAGAATGATAACGGCTAATATAACCCCATTAAAAGGCATTTGTGATAAATATACGGTTACCTCCTGTGCCGGTTTAATTCTCAGACATAACACAGACAAAGAGATTTACAGAAACTGCAGCGAGAGGGATCAAATGAATATTTATGTCTGCGCTTGAGGAGAGAAATGGCTGTGATGAAGCTGATTGTGAAGCAAAGGTTGCAGCTGCTACTGCGGGTTCATTGAGATCTAGTGAAGGAGAGCGCGTACGTCCACGCTCTTTATGTCAAAGTTGAATGGAGAGAGGTTTGAATTAGGTAGGTGGAGACCCAGAGAGTTGCCTTGGTGATGACATGGGGCACTGTTGCAATGCATTTTGGGAGCTTACAGCAGTGAGTGTGTAATCACGCCCAAGCGTCAGAACTCATTATCACCATGGCTATGTTGTTGTACCCCTAATCATTTGTGTGCTTGGGAACGTAGAGACTGGTGTTGACTAGTGTTTTGTGATTAAGGGAGGTTTGTTTAGAAGCAGCTTATGTGTCTCTATGAGCGTACGTGTGTGTGTGAGTGTCTGTGTGTGTGTGGCTACTTGTATATTCTGATAGCTAACTGGAAATGAGTTTTCTATCTCCTATCTGAAACCAAATACATCCCAGTTCCTGTCAACCATGGAGAATATTCAGCTGGGTGGGCACCAATGTGCACAGTGTGGTTATCTGATTACATAGACTGATTGTGTGTGTGTGTGTGTGTGTGTGTGTGCTAGAAAGGGGGATTAAATGGATCTCTTTGGCATTGGAGGGTGAAATGTTAAAGTAAATCACCTCAAAAGCTCTTTAATGTGTATTTCTAAGTTTGCCTGACCAAGAAATGAATCTTCACACTCAAATTTGGAGCTAATCGCGGATGTTTGTGCACCATACATGGCCATTTTCAAAATATCATGCGCACTATGGATTTGGCCTTTTGGGCATGTCGGTCCATACTAAGTATTCTGAGATAAAACTCCACACAATTCGAGCTAAAACTGCATGGTAAATGTGACATTTGACACCACAGATAAGCACAGTCAGAGCACAATTCCCAAGAATCTGAATCGCAGTTTAAACGAGAAGCATGCATGAGTTTTTCATAGACTATTATGATAGTCATTACACCGACAGCTGAACAAATCCACCCAGTGGCCAAATCATTGGATGTTCTCAATTTCCACCGCTTACTGAAACGTATTCTGCAATGCGCTACAACTTTAAAAGATAGAAAACCTGTTTATCACACAGCACAGAGGAATTGGGACGTGAGGCATGAGTTCAGTTATAAGCCGGGCTTTTATCTCCATCCATAAGCGCAAATCGTTTTCCTAAAGCTGCTTCTGGGTGCAATTAAGCCCCAAATCTTTCCTCTCAACTCCATACATTTCCACTCTTATCAGATGCGTGTTCGAATAAAGCTGTTTAGCCGATGTTGAACAAGGATGTTCGCACATTAGCAAGATAAAGCTGGAAAGCACTGCTATAATTGTTGCTGTTATGCGTAGTGACAGGGCTGATGGCGTCAAATGCCTTGTCCATCATAACGTTTAGTCTTAGAGTGAGTCTCATTAAAGTAATGTATGAGTGATAACCATCAGCATCTAGTGTAATAAGATGGTATGTCATTTTACAAAATATTCTGAATGTTCATGACTAATAAAGCTGCCCTACGCTAAATGCTTTGTAAAAACTCAGGTCTCTGAAAATGTTCTCTTTTGAACGTCTCTGCTGATTTAAGCATTTGCTCTGTAATGTACAGCAAAAGTGCCCCCCCCCCAAAAATAATTTGAAGTATTTTACTTTTGAAACACTTGTATCATGTATGTCATTCTATTTGAGAAAAGATCCCTTTTTCTTAGTTATTTTGCTAAATTTGCTAAACAGTGATGATTTTATTGTTAGTTTCAAAGCTTTCAACTTTAATTAGGCTATGTTTTAGTTCTAACTAGTACGTTTTTGCTCAAAACTAACCAAAATGAAAAACTAAAAAATTTATCGGTTATGTTGAAAAATATCTGTACATTATCTGATGTCGGCAAAAATCCAATATCAATATTTTTATATAATCCAATGAGTATTGTTAATTTAGTGTCCACTCCAAAAGAAATGTATTCATGTGTATCTTTATACTGTAATTTCCAAAAAGTACTATTGTATTAGTTTTTGTACATTGTGTCATGCTATACCGCAGCAATACTGCGCATGTCACGCATACCGCGCAGGGTTGTGCACCATTCAGACTTCAATTGGGAATTTCGGTAACACTTTATAATAACTGCACGCTATTAATCATTAGTTAAGCATTAGTAAACAGTTAATTCATCATTTATAAAGCATTAATAGACAATAATAAGCAGTTTATAAATACAGATATAAATGCTTTATTCTTGATTTAAAAGCATATCTATAATGTGTTTAATAATTGTATTTTCATTTCTACAACTTTCATTCACATTTCTAAATGATTTATTGCATTATTTATAAACCAGTTATTTAAGAGGTGTCAGTGGTTCATACGATTACTTAGAAAGTGTAAGTAAATGATTAATAAACTATTTAAATGTACATTCATACATCTTATTATTCAGACATATAGTAATAGTTATTTAGTGTGTTAATAAATGCTTTATTAACATGTATACTGTAATTCAGGGTTAATTCGGGTAGTTATAAAGCATTTAGTAGTGGTCAGTTAACTATTTGTGTGAGCTCATCTAAAGTGAGGACTATTCATGCCTTGTAAAGTATTTACAAAGGAGATTTGTGTTGTTTCACTGTGTTGTGTTTGTTTCATTTTTCTGTTTAGAAGATACATGAGTCTTTAAATCTCCTCTGTAAATGCATGAATAGTCCTCACTAGATGAGCTGACAAAAACAGTTGACTGACCACTAATAAATGCTTTATAACTACCTGATTTTACTCCATTTGCTTACACTTTCTAAGTGATCTTATGAATCACTGACAACTCTTAATTAACTGGTTTGTAAATAATGCTATACTTTAGAAATTATAAATTGATATTTAACAAAGTATAAAAATACAACTATTAAACATTATAGATTTATTATAGAAAAAATTATTTATAGCTGTTTTTATAAACTGCTTATTAATGTCTATGAATGCTTTATAAATGATGAATTAACTGTTTACTCATGCTTAACTAATGATTAATAGCGTGCAGTTATTATAAAAAAAATATTTCTTTTATGTTCCAGTTTTATTCCTTTGATTTAAGAATTGAAGCAAAATTGGAATTCAAATGTAGAATTGAAATGAACGGAAATTAGTGTTTAGTAAAATGTAATTGTTAACTTTTTCATCTGGACATTCCATTCCGTTTTCCAGCTTAAAGATTGAACTACTTATTTATTTATGCAATGTTTTTTTTTTTTGTATGTAGCCTACTTAGGACTCATATTTGCATATGCTTTTGAGTGATGTCACTGATGATACAACACCATTGTGAAAAATAAACATCCGATACTGTACAAAAACAAACAATCTGATGACAATATAAGGCTTTGCTTATTGAATAAAACAATTGAAAAATTTATTATTTTGTCCTTTTGAGAGACTAAATGTCCTGCTGTGACCCAGGCGCAACACTGCTAGCATTAGTTTATTTGTCAATAACAAATTTAGTGAAAGCCTATTTTGGAGATTTGCAATTTAGTTTCTCAACTCCAAAATTCAGCACTGCATGGCAATGCTTAGAGGTTGGAATAATGGCAGGATGCACAATTTCTCCACTGGCTTTTACCATGGCAATGGAAGTAATCATTAGGGCATCAAGATGGGTAGTAGGAGGAGAGCGCTTGGCTTCTGGGTTGCGACTACCACCAATCAGAGCATACATGGATGACATGACAACCATGACTACAACAGTAGCCTGCACTAATCGGTTATTGGGGAAGTTAACAGATAATATTGAATGGGCACGAATGCAATTTAAGCCCTCTAAATCAAGGAGCATCTCCATAGTTAAAGGAAAGGTAGTAGATAAAACATTCTTCATTAATGGTGAGGCAATACCAACAGTTTCTGAGAAGCCAGTGAAAAGTCTAGGGAGATGGTACGATGGAGATCTAAAGGACACAGTTCGAGTGGGAGAAGTTAGACAACAAGCAGTGGAAGGGTTGAAGAGCATAAACAGCTGTGCTCTACCAGGCAAACTAAAACTCTGGTGCTTTCAGTTTGGTCTACTGCCGAGGTTGCTGTGGCCACTGACTGTGTACGAGGTTTCTTTGACAACAGTGGATAAGCTGGAAGCGTTAATAAGTTCATACATCAGGAAATGGTTGGGAGTTCCACGCTGCCTCAGCAGAGTGGGACTTTATAGTAAAGGAATATTGCAGCTGCCAGTCTCTGCTTTAACCGAGGAGTTTAAGTGTGCCAAGGTCAGACTGGAAATGACATTAGTAGAGTCACGTGACAAATGTGTAAGGGAGGCAGCCCCTGTGTTAAAAACTGGTAGAACGTGGTCAGCAAAGAAATCTGTAGTAGAGGCAAAGGCTGACCTTCAAATAGGGGATATCGTGGGACAGGTACAGCATGGAAGAGGGGGTTTTGGGCTCAGGTTAGCTCCTCCTAAATGGCACAAGGCAGGCCCAGCTCAAAGGAGGAAGCTGGTAGTCAACGAGGTGCGAAAGCAGGAGGAGAGGATGAGGAGTATAAAGGCCATTTCCCAGGCCAAGCAGGGAGAGTGGATGAGATGGGAGAGTGTGGAACAACGCAAAATGGGCTGGCAAGACCTTTGGTCAATGGAAGAGAGTAGGATCAGTTTCCTTATTAGGTCAACATATGATGTTCTCCCATCACCGCAGAACCTAAACCTCTGGGTAGGAGAGGATCCCTCTTGTCCTTTGTGTTCATCACCTGCCACATTAAGGCACATTTTGACAGGATGTAAGGTGGCTCTTAGCCAAGGTCGGTTTACTTGGCGCCATGACCAAGTACTGAGATGCTTGGCTTTAGCATTGGAAGGCAAGCGTAGTATGACCAATAAGTTGCCGCATGTTCTAGCAAAACATTACACACAGAAGACAACATTCCTCCGCCCAGGCGAGCAACCACCAAGAAAAGGTGTTAACACCAATTCTCGGCCAGGACAACTGGAAGCTGCTAGGGACTGGAAGATGCTGGCTGATCTTGATCAACGGCTTATTTTTCCACCTGAGATTGCCACCACTAACCTACGACCAGACATTGTTTTGTGGTCTGGATCAGCACGCATTGTTCAACTGATAGAGTTGACAGTGCCATGGGAGGATGCTGTAGATGAGGCATATGAGAGGAAGAAACTGCGGTATGCTCATTTGGCCACTGAAGCAGAACAGCGAGGATGGAGAGTCCAGGTTTATCCAGTGGAAGTGGGTTGTCGAGGTTTTGTGGCACACTCTACAACCCGGTTCCTCAGGGACGTCGGATTCAGCGGCCAAGAGTTGCGTCGCACAGTAAAGAACTTATCTGAAGCAGCAGAAAGGAGTAGCAACTGGCTGTGGTTGAGACGGAAAGATTCTAGCTGGCAAGGTACAGGCCGCCACGCTACGGTTTCGTAGAATTCTTGAAAAACTTGAAGAGTCTGTTGGTTTATTTGTATAGGTTGTATAGTATAGGTTGTATAGTATACTATACAATTTGTATAGGTTGTATAGTATAGAATGACGGGTGGTTGGGTAGATATTGTGTTTTGCGTTAGGTGGTATGCCATACGGAACCGTTGCCACTGTAACTGCTTTAACGCACCAGTGGGGCTCGACAGCCTTAATCAATCGGGTTGGCGCGTATGGTTGGGTTGCGGAGAGATAGTGAGATTGTGGTTAGGTCTCAGCAGCAGGAGGGATGTAGAGGTCAGTAAGCTGGGCTGAGTTGAGTGGGGGACGGAGGGGGGTGACTCTGGGACGCCAGAGTCACTGTCGAGCCCTCTTGAGGTGTCGTGGGCTAGTCGACGAAACACTGAGGACGGAAGGTGCCCACTTGAAGACCCTAGAGATGTCCCCTACTCGGCTCAATCCAGACGGTTGTCGTGTTGGTCCACTAGGGAGACCACACTGTAGTTGCAGCCGTCGTGTGTGCTGACGCGCCAAGTACACTGCAGCCGTTAACGCCGGACAGAAGGGGAGTCACACCCTCATATGGAAAGAAGCGTAAATGGATGGAGAAGCATAGTTTACTGTAAAGCTACGTCTTAGTGTTGCTTATCTTGGCGAAAGCCGAGTACAAATCAGCATGAAGTTTTAACATCTACTCTCGTGTAATGGAAATCATGAAGATCTGGATACGTCCAGTGACTGCGGTGAATAGTGCTGCTGGCAACAAGGGAAAGACCTTGTGACAGCCTGGAGAGACAGCTGACAGGAGGAAATAGACCCCAATGGGGCTGGTAAGGGTTAGCTACCCTTGTCGGCAGTATCCAGCTTCGTGTTTACAGGATGCCGGAGACACCCGCCCAAGGCTTCTAAGAAATTAAAGAGAAAAATACCCCTAGAGTCTGCGAGAGCGGGGGCGGAAGATGACTCGATGTTGGACAACATGGTTAACGACTTAGGAATGGAAACGGATATGAGTATGGAGAGTAAGACTAGTTCAAGATCTGCAGTTAGTAAAGTCATTGAACTCCAAGTTTGTGTCTGTGGCTGGACCAAGGCGACAACGGTCAGGGGTTTGAAGGTTCATCAAGGGAAAATGAAATGCTTGAGGGAGAAGGGACAAGGGCCTCGCATTGATCAGTACTTCTTACGAAGTCAGTCAAGTCAGTCGAATGAAATCCAGCGACAGGAAGCAAACCACAGCTCGCAGGATATCAGCACCCCTGTCATAGAGGAGAGGAGGGCTTGCACAGTTAGTGATGAACATATTCATACTTGTGAAACCGGTCAGACTAACCAGCATAAGAGAGAAAAGAACCTCAACGGGCATAGGCCTGGAGTTAGATGGCCAAGAGCTTGTGAGAAAACTGCATGGGATACGGTAAACACAGATCTATGCTTTGCATTGGAAAGATTAACTGGTACAGTTGAAAAGAAGCTGGATAAATTTGGGGACATCATTTACGCATATGGAAGTGAGAGGTTTGGTGTGGAAAAAAGGAAGGAAAAAGTACAAACTGCTCCTGGAATGTCTAGACGGCAGCAGAAAATTGAAGGGTTAGTTAGAGAAAGGAGACAGTTGAGGAAGCAATGGAAAAGAGCAGAACAAAGTCAGAAGGAGGGACTCAATCTCTTACAAAGGGACATAAAAGATAAGCTGGCAACATTACGCAGAGCTGAGCGTCTACGGAAACGCTACAAAAAGAAGGAACGTGCGAGGGCTAATTTCTATAAAGACCCATTCAAATTCGTAAAGAAGTTATTCACCAGTGAGAAGAATGGCACTTTAAAAGCATCTAGAGTTGAGCTAGAGAGATATTTGGAGGAAACGCATACAGATGCAAAAAGGCATGAGCATATGTCAATTCCATCAGACATACCACCTATCAACCCACCAGAATACCAAATGGAGGTCTGTGCACCTAAGTGGAAAGAGGTAGAGCAGGCTGTGAGAAAGGCAAGGGCTTCATCATCTCCAGGGCCTAATGGAGTTCCGTACAGAGTGTACAAGAGTGCTTCAGGAGTTCTGCGAATTCTGTGGAAATTGTTAAAAGTGGCATGGGAAAAACAGGTTGTACCTAGAGCATGGCGCAGAGCAGGTGGAGTCTTTATACCTAAAGAAAAAGATGCTACAAGCATCAGTCAGTTTCGTCCTATTTCACTATTAAACGTTGAAGGTAAGATTTTCTTCAGCATTATTGCCCAGAGATTGTCCACCTACCTATTAAAGAATGGCTTCATTGACACTTCAGTTAAAAAAGCGGGCATTCCAGGGTTCTCAGGATGCTTAGAACACATCAATGTTATCTGGCAACGAATTCAGTCAGCTAAAAAGGAGAGGAAGGAGCTCCATGTGACATTCCTGGATTTGGCCAATGCATATGGTTCAGTGCCACATGAGCTTCTTTGGGCAGCATTTGATTTTTTCAGAGTACCAATGTCAATAACAAATTTAGTGAAAGCCTATTTTGGAGATTTGCAATTTAGTTTCTCAACTCCAAAATTCAGCACTGCATGGCAATGCTTAGAGGTTGGAATAATGGCAGGATGCACAATTTCTCCACTGGCTTTTACCATGGCAATGGAAGTAATCATTAGGGCATCAAGATGGGTAGTAGGAGGAGAGCGCTTGGCTTCTGGGTTGCGACTACCACCAATCAGAGCATACATGGATGACATGACAACCATGACTACAACAGTAGCCTGCACTAATCGGTTATTGGGGAAGTTAACAGATAATATTGAATGGGCACGAATGCAATTTAAGCCCTCTAAATCAAGGAGCATCTCCATAGTTAAAGGAAAGGTAGTAGATAAAACATTCTTCATTAATGGTGAGGCAATACCAACAGTTTCTGAGAAGCCAGTGAAAAGTCTAGGGAGATGGTACGATGGAGATCTAAAGGACACAGTTCGAGTGGGAGAAGTTAGACAACAAGCAGTGGAAGGGTTGAAGAGCATAAACAGCTGTGCTCTACCAGGCAAACTAAAACTCTGGTGCTTTCAGTTTGGTCTACTGCCGAGGTTGCTGTGGCCACTGACTGTGTACGAGGTTTCTTTGACAACAGTGGATAAGCTGGAAGCGTTAATAAGTTCATACATCAGGAAATGGTTGGGAGTTCCACGCTGCCTCAGCAGAGTGGGACTTTATAGTAAAGGAATATTGCAGCTGCCAGTCTCTGCTTTAACCGAGGAGTTTAAGTGTGCCAAGGTCAGACTGGAAATGACATTAGTAGAGTCACGTGACAAATGTGTAAGGGAGGCAGCCCCTGTGTTAAAAACTGGTAGAAAGTGGTCAGCAAAGAAATCTGTAGTAGAGGCAAAGGCTGACCTTCAAATAGGGGATATCGTGGGACAGGTACAGCATGGAAGAGGGGGTTTTGGGCTCAGGTTAGCTCCTCCTAAATGGCACAAGGCAGACCCAGCTCAAAGGAGGAAGCTGGTAGTCAACGAGGTGCGAAAGCAGGAGGAGAGGATGAGGAGTATAAAGGCCATTTCCCAGGCCAAGCAGGGAGAGTGGATGAGATGGGAGAGTGTGGAACAACGCAAAATGGGCTGGCAAGACCTTTGGTCAATGGAAGAGAGTAGGATCAGTTTCCTTATTAGGTCAACATATGATGTTCTCCCATCACCGCAGAACCTAAACCTCTGGGTAGGAGAGGATCCCTCTTGTCCTTTGTGTTCATCACCTGCCACATTAAGGCACATTTTGACAGGATGTAAGGTGGCTCTTAGCCAAGGTCGGTTTACTTGGCGCCATGACCAAGTACTGAGATGCTTGGCTTTAGCATTGGAAGGCAAGCGTAGTATGACCAATAAGTTGCCGCATGTTCTAGCAAAACATTACACACAGAAGACAACATTCCTCCGCCCAGGCGAGCAACCACCAAGAAAAGGTGTTAACACCAATTCTCGGCCAGGACAACTGGAAGCTGCTAGGGACTGGAAGATGCTGGCTGATCTTGATCAACGGCTTATTTTTCCACCTGAGATTGCCACCACTAACCTACGACAGAGTCCTGCACGGGTTCGGGTACCCGCGGGTACCCGACGGGTAACCCGCAAATTTTGCTCAAACGGGTGAAAAATATCCAACTGTGTCGGATACGGATGCGGGTCGGGTCGGACACGGGGAAACGCGGGTCTAAACACGGGTTCAAAACAGTCACGTGCAAATGTAAAAATAAATGCATATTTTTAGGAACACATCTACAAACCTATGCCTGCCCTGTATTTCAAGTTGATAAAATATTTGTTTTTAGGTTATTTCAGCCCGCGCCGTGAGTCTAGGCCTAACCTTACATTCACTTTTAAAAAATCACAACCACTCGAACTGCTGCATGAGTCGTCTAGATGGATAGTGAGTAGGCCTATGTCAAATATAGCCAGGAGACAGAAGAGTCTGTTTTCTTTCGTTTTGAATTGTTTTGTTTAAAAGTACACATTTCAAGCTTTCTATATATTTATCAGGTCTATGATGCATGTAGCTTATACGCTGAGTTCCGTTAATTTCCAGTTCATGCGCCGTTGCCTCCGCTCCGTGTCCTGATGTCTGCTATTATTTCTTAATTATTAAATTCAGACAATTGGTTATAAAACATCGATTAAAATTAAGATAAAATTAATACAAAACGAAATTCACTTTAAAGAAATGCTTTATACAATAAGAAACTTAAAGAAGTGTTCAATAACATCTGCCCACTCTGTCTCCCGACATATAGGCTATCGGCTTTTTGACAGCTTCGGCTGTTGTCCTTGTCTTAATTCAAGTCGCCAAAGGCAATACAAATTTGAAAAAAGTGTGTCTATAATGTGATTGGCTAAACTGATTTTATTTCGGGTGCGGGTCGGGTCTCGGTTCTATTTTAAGCGGGTCGGGTCGGGTTGCGGATTTTAATTAGTGCTGCTGTCAGAAAACGGGTCGGATGCGGTTTTAAGCACTGCGGGTACGGGCGGGTGCGGATTTACAAAATCGGACCCGTGCAGCTCTCTGACCTACGACCAGACATTGTTTTGTGGTCTGGATCAGCACGCATTGTTCAACTGATAGAGTTGACAGTGCCATGGGAGGATGCTGTAGATGAGGCATATGAGAGGAAGAAACTGCGGTATGCTCATTTGGCCACTGAAGCAGAACAGCGAGGATGGAGAGTCCAGGTTTATCCAGTGGAAGTGGGTTGTCGAGGTTTTGTGGCACACTCTACAACCCGGTTCCTCAGGGACGTCGGATTCAGCGGCCAAGAGTTGCGTCGCACAGTAAAGAACTTATCTGAAGCAGCAGAAAGGAGTAGCAACTGGCTGTGGTTGAGACGGAAAGATTCTAGCTGGCAAGGTACAGGCCGCCACGCTACGGTTTCGTAGAATTCTTGAAAAACTTGAAGAGTCTGTTGGTTTATTTGTATAGGTTGTATAGTATAGGTTGTATAGTATACTATACAATTTGTATAGGTTGTATAGTATAGAATGACGGGTGGTTGGGTAGATATTGTGTTTTGCTGTACGGAGCTGTACGGAGAGGCCGAGAGGAAAGAGGAAGGGCAGAGGGCAAGGTCTGCGATTAAAATATCCCTCATCTTGCACAGGAAGAAGCACCCCAAAACAACAAAGGACCCAGAGCGATAAGAGATACACAACACAGAGCACAGAAGTGCGTCAAACTCACATGTGTTTGTTTGTGTGTGTGGACAGATGAGCGCTGCAGGGGCCTGACTAAGTGACCAGTGTGGGAAAGAGTGGAGAGAACACAGGCTAAAAGGGCATTCATGGATGCCCAACCCAAAGAGAGGGAGCACATAGAGGAGGGTGGGTGATGTCATGCTGGACTGAATAAGCCGGGCACACCTATCTGTCCTGAGAGTATTGTTATGAAATGTGAGCAGTGAGTGGGCTGTTATGAGCGCATGGTTTGATAACAGTGCGCTGTGTAATCACAGTGGACACGTCGACTGTGGGAGGCTGAGCCGTATTCCTGTTACTCAGCTCGTGGAAACTGCAATTTCCTAATAATGCCAGGTTACACAAGCACCCTCAAGGTGAAAACAAGCTATTTAAGGCTGGGTTTGTGAATCGGTTTTGCTTTAGTTTTTTTAGATTTTGCATTGAACATCAGGTGGTGACCCACCACGTCTTTGTCTTTTTCAGCTGCATTAACATTACCTTGAACTTTATAGGCCTAAGAAAATTTGTAACAATTATTAACATGACATACTGATGAGAAAAATGACAACTTGGTTTCGATTGGTAATGTAGTCTGGGTATTTTTTTGTTTTGTTTTTATTTATTTATTGTTTCTTTATTTGTTTTATTCATTTATTGTCTGTCCAGATTAATATCTGTCCAATTTGGTCTGTCTTTTACAAAGTTACAGATGATTTTGTGCTGAAATGCTGAAGAGTTGCATTGGATACGCACAGCTTTTGACGCCAATAACAAATGATATGACAAGCACTTTCTCCACTTAAAAGTTGATTAGCTCATTTGATTTACTATCCTTACTAAAATCATGAGACGAGACGAGATGATACAAGATATTGGGTTCATGAGAACGAAACAAGACGATATTTTAAAACTATTAAAATAGTCTTTTATTTGACTGAAAGTCTAAAAACAAAAAATGCAGGTGCATTTTAAAATGTTTTAACTAATCTAGGGATGTCACTAAGAATTGTTTTGGCAATCAAGTAATCTGTCGATTATTTTGACGATTAATCGAGTAATCAGATAAAACACTTTTGTTATAATAAAAACTATAATAAAATATATAGCCTATATAATAAAAATGAGGGAATCATATTGGGTTCAAATAAAATATCAAAAGCAAGTAATCATAGGTTTTATTAAACAACACTGTTAATACATAATAATATATAATATAAACATAATCAACTTATGTACATTATGTATTATAACAAATGCCTGCAGAGTGCGCCAACGGCCTGGTGTTGTTACACTTTACAGCATGATCCTTGTTTAATATTGGCCAAACAACATTTAATTCAAATATCTACTTAAGGCCAGATTTACTAAACGGCAAATTAGCGTGAGAGCGCAATTCCAAAAAAAGCGCAGATTGGAAAGTTCTGCGCGTGATCTACTGACGACATGCAAATTAAAGAACACAGACGCAGTCAGATCATTTCCATAATAAGCCAAACCAGTTAGCGTCTGGTTTAAGACGTGCTCTTTTGGGGCAGTAAAAAATGGCGCAAACACCGGGAAATTGACGAGCGCAAACTTTAGTAAATCTCCTTGCGTGATTCTTTAAAATACTCTCCTCCCATTAATTTTATGCCTGAAAGGGAAATTCCAACAAATACACACTGTATGCAATAAGGTCAGCCGCAAAAATAACCGAGAATATAATATATTCTCCTGTGTTGCCGTAGGTTCATAAACGATTTACAGTACATTACAAACCTGGTGAAATGGCACAAGTTGCGTTCCCAGATGAACGTTGAATTTTCAGTTGAATTTGGGGAAACCACTTGAAACATTTGTTGTGTTGAGCTTTTTCAATTACTTTTGTTTGATTTGTTCATTGCAAACAGCTGGAAGTCTGTACATTTCACCAATAAATCTGATTTGCAATGGGGGTTTAATAATTTCGATTACAACTGTATTTGGTTTTAATATGCTGATATCGCAAGACAGCATTTCACCTCGACTAGAAATATCGGAACGTTTTAATATCACAAAATATCATGGCACGAGATCTCGTCACACCCTTATTCACCGCGATATGTATGATTATATGAATAGTTGCATTTTATCATTTGCATTTAGTATTGTTTTTCATGAACACTATTCCTGATTTGTAAGGGTTTGTGACCTCCCAGCATGCACTGTGACATGATAAATGTGTTGTTACAATATTACTGTTTTAGCATTTTACTTTATTTATTCTGTCATATTTGTATAGTAATCTAACACTATTCATGATAATGTTAAATAATGACAAAATAAAATTCCCTTTCCTTTAAGTTGCGTAACTTTTCTCACAAATTTTGCGCAAAGCTAAACATTTTAGTTCTGTTAGGTACTTAAAAGTCAACATAGCTGCCATAATATTAATAGTTTTCTAATGTTTTTTTTATTTTATTTGTGTGATTTTGTGCTGTTTTGTGTTATTTCAGTCTATTTGAGAGAGAGAGAGAGAGAGAGAGAGAGAGAAAGAAAAAAGAAAAAGCAAATTAACTCTTCTCAATTAACTTAGTAGCTTCCTACTTTGATTTGGACCACAACAAGAGAAACAATACTAGAGGTTAACTGGTGTCCAAATGTGAATTGCCCGTAAATCAATAAATGTTTTCTCACATGCATTAGCATGTTCAAAGTCATTGATATCCTATACAAACAAATAGATAAAACAGGCTAGTTTGGAGGACAAAGGAAGACAGCGAGTCTGTTGGGATTTCATCTGAATTGGTGTTTGCATTTTGATGATGTGCTTTCCATCACAAACACAAACATAAATCGCTTCAAAGAGGGATTCTAATTCAAAGTACGACTGGGGGAACTTTCATCTACTGAAGCACCTCCTCCGACTGAGAAAGAGAGGTAGAGAATGAGTTAATATTCCCGCTTTTAGCGCTGCAATGGTTGAAGCTTCAAAACAAGGGCCAACTTTGCTTACTGCTTAAAAACCAAACATTTCAAAAGACTTGCTTGTTATAAAGGATTTGAAAAAGAACCAGGCCCATTGAAAAACACAAAGTTATGTTAGTTACACTTTGAAATATGCTTCATTAAAAAGTCCATTGGCAAAATTTTGGATGACAAGAAATTGTAAATAATACATTTGGAAAATTTGAAAAAGAAATAAAGCCAAAAGCCAAAAGGCTTGACGAGGGACACTACATTTTAAATGTTTTGCATTTTTTTAATTAATCAAACCTTTCACTGTCCCCTCCAACAAAAATGCATTACATCTGTAAAACAATGTGTTTAATCTTGCAATATTTGTGTTACATAAAAAAAATACATCCCTGACATATTCATACTGCACCTCCTATCGGTTTTGATGTGTGAAAAAACAGCATCTGCCAACACTACTGAAGTCAAGTCACATGGAAATAATTCCATACCAGCTTTCCTGTGGTGCCAAGAAGCGTTGCCATGGTGCCACTCACAGTCTCCCATGTCACCTTCTTATGGAACTAATGAAACATGCGAGAACACGGATGTGCGCTCAGCAAGAAAGTGCTTAATTAATCAAAAACATCATTTCAGGTATGTGTGATTACATGTTTTTAGACATCTGCCCATGACTGATTTGCAAGTGACGAACAAATCAAACAGCCATACTTTTAAAAAAATCTGTATGCATGATCACAAATATTTTTCTAAAATGTATTCTTCACAGGTGAGCGCTTAAGATTTTCACATTCAAATGCAGATAGACTTCAGATACATGCCTAATATCTTCAATTGTACCAATCACACACAGGGAAGCTCTTTGAAAATCCCACCTAGCAATTGTACAAAACTATACATTTAAAACACCTCATTTCCTTCACCATGAAGTAGAGCAATAGTAGAAAATATTAAAGTTGGTTTGCTGTCCACTGCTGGCAGTCCATCACAAACACTGAATCTCTCAAGTCTATTGGCCTCCGGGGGTTTGCTTGTCATGACTCTTCAGAAATAAGCAATCCTGATAGGATTCTTCAGACGGGGAGAATGTGTGTGTGAAATGACCCATTTTCTTCAGGGGCTTCAGGCAAGGCTGATTTCACCCTGTTCAATGAGGTTTCCTGCTTCTCTGTACCAGCTTTCAGACAATTTCACCAAACTCTCAGTTAACAAACAGGTGAATGAAGGTGTGAAAATCAAAGTGAACTTGAGGAGACTGGCTGTTTAAGATGCATAAGGGAAGCAGAGGCTCAGGTCATTGGCCGAGTTCATCTGTCACTCGCTCATTAGGATTTTACAGATAAAATAAAAAATGAATAACTCAGCTGTGTATTAAAGGTAAAAAATGCCATCTACACCGCTAACGACAAACTGAATTGCTAGTTTCCAAAAGCATAGTATCTTAATCTAAGCAGCACATACAAATATTTGTAAATGAACCTTATTGCAAGTCCATCTTTTTCGGATCTTTAACAACTATGAAGCTATTCTTAATGAATTAAAATGCATTTTGATCATTGTAAGCCTATTAGAATATTTCTGATAATAATAATAAACTGCAAGCAAAAAAAAAAAAAAAAAAAGAAGCTTTTAAAACAGCAGGCTCCACAGCACGATGGGCCTCCATTTGCATAATAGACTGACACATGATAAGGTTTAATTGCATGGTATGGTGAGATAAATAGAGAATATCACGCTATAAAATGATGGGCGGCTCAGTGGGTAGCACTGTTGCCTCACAACAAGAAGGCCCCTAGTTTCAGGTACCGGCTGAGCCAGGATGCGTTTATGTGTGGAGTTTGCATGTTCTGTATGTGAGGGTCTCCTCCGGGTGCTCCAGTTTCCCCCACATTGTCTACACTGTAAAAAAAGATTAGTTGACTCAACTTAACTAAGTCAAGTCATCTTGTTGCTTTGACTGAGTTAAGTTGAGTCAACTCCCTGTATCAAGTAATGTGGACTTGAAAACATTACTTAAGAGAACTAAAAAAAGATGCTGGTTGAACTTATTTTGGTATTGCACTCATGTACACTTTGACACTTAGTCAGGTGGAACTGGGGATTGAACCATCAACCTTCTGGTTTGTAGACAACCTACATGAACCACTGAGCCACTACCGCTCAGACATTATCTAGTTAGGGCAACTAACTTGGGAGTTTACAGAAATTACTAGATTTAAAAAATTTAAGCAAACTAATATCTACAAAGAATCTACATGAGAATTGGCCAGTCAATCTTAAATATTAACTTAAATATTAACACATGAAAAAATAGCTGAAAAGACAATTCAATAAGGACCTTTATTAAAACCCCAACAAGTCCCACTTCAAACAGCCTTGCTTCAAAATAAGAGTCAATGGATGTCGAGACGTCAAAAAAATAACTTCCTTGGGACATGTTAAAGAATTAGCCTTTACACCCTCTAACACACTTTTGCTTGGGGCTGCTCACAATTAATTGAGTGATAATTGAGCATTATTGAAGACACCTGATGTTAACAAGCAGAATTACTGAAGGAGAAAACCGGAATTGGTATGTTACCATTATGTTGATCAGTGTTTGGTTTAGTTGGGCTCTTGACCCTCACATCATTAACTTCAGAATTTGTTTGGCTGCTGTACATGATTTTTTTTTAAAGAGAGAGAAAGAAAGTTTTTAGCGCTAATTTTAAGTTAACAAGAATTACATTTAAAGCAGTTTGCAGGATTCCATTGCCACTACATGGATAGGGACTGACACACGCACACACTTATATGTCTTTGAGTATAAGAATGTCTTTGAATGTCTTTGAGTATAAGAAACATACCTATACTACGTATTTACCAAAAGTAACTTTGAGAGTCAGCTGATGCGAGCTTGACTTACGTGACCTGCCAGAACTGACGCTACGCTTGATTTTTTTTAACATGCTCCAGATAATCACTTTTAAAAATCTGATGGCACTCATCTTGAGATGGTTGCCTCTTATAAATACCTTGGTATCTTGATACAGTAAGTTGACTTTTGGGAAATATACCACATATATTTTGGTAAATATACCATGCAATTTTATAATTCTAGTTTAAAACAGTGTCACCACATGTAACTCATTCTTGTCTTTTTTTATTTTATTATAAAGCTTTTTTATGTTGTGAAAAAAAATGCATATGGCGAGAGATGGCCCATAAAATCACTAAGAGTCGAATACGACTGAAATGGTTAATGAATGAATAATGGAGAAATTATATGTTCTTATTAATCATATTGATTTCACAAAGAAGACATGTACCATGAATGAAAAGAACGAAAGAACAATCAAACAAATAAATAAATATATACTAATGAGGATATTAAGAACCCTGGTGTGATGACCATATTCATATCTAAAGAGAAACTATTTGTTCTTAAAAATCACACTAATTTCACATAAAGGTATGTACAAACAATCAATCAGTCAATCAAAACTATTAAGGCTAAGAACCCTGGTGGGGATATGTGGGGGATTATTTTTGGTAACACTTCATTTCGATGGTCCACTTTAGAAATTCTATACTAACTATATTTGCAACATGTCAACTTTAGAGTATTAGCAGACTGTCTGCTTAATATCTGCTAACACTTTATTTGTATTATTCCCAGACAGACCGTCTACTGACTATAAGTAACTTTGCAACTATATGTCAACTTATTCTACTAACCCGAAACCGTAACAACTAACCGAACAGTCTACTAACAATGAGTTAGTTGACATGTAGTTGCAAGTTTTTAGTTGGTAGAGTGTCTAAAGTGGACCATTGAAATAAAGTGTAACCTCATGTTTATTTCTAAACATGTTGGTGACCTCTATCTGTGCTGGTCTTGTCAGCAGGGATGCCATTACTGATACACTAAACAATAATTTCCTTGATTCCTGACACAATTGAACCAAAAATTCATCTAATGAGGTTATCGTACAAAGAAAAAAAAAGGGCTGAAATATTTGTGTTTGTGAATTTCAAGGGATCCCAGGTGGCTGGTGTAGTTATGAATGCAGACTGCATGTGGTGAGGATGATTTAAATACTCCAGAAGAATATTCAAAGACTCCACGCACACACAAAATGACAAAGTGACAGATGCAGGGAGGTGTGCAGGTTGTGTGAATGCAAATAAAATATTAATTATGAGTGAGAAACATTATGATTTTGAAATAACCAGATGTGAATGTGTAGCTTTTTTTTCTTTCTGTAGGCATAATTATTTCGGAATTTAATTATATGTCAGTTTCAAAATTACACCATTAGCATAGAAACATAAATCCGCTTTGTTTTCATCCACAACTGCCGTTAAATCGACTCAACATGCCTTTATTTTAAGTTTAAAACGTAAGACCTCATGTTGGTCACAATTACTTTGTCGTGCTTGAAAATTAATTGGATTAAAAATTATAGTCGTGAGTGACACATATGACATTTGATAATCATCCAGTCGCCCGCTGATGATCTAAATCCTCCGCTTCTGCTTTATTGTGTTTGAATGTGTGAATTTAGACCTGATGGATTAGATGTCAATCACTTTTTTCAATTCCCTTATCATTCACAGACCAGTCTAGCAGTCTAAGCCTCCAATCTCTTTCCCTTCTCATCTCTCCCTTCCTGTCCCTCTCTTCACACTCTCCCTCACCAATATATGGCTTTTTTCCATCATGCTGCCCTATCGTTCACTCATTCTCTATCTTATGGTAGGTTGGACTTCCTCTTTTCCATTTCATATCTCCCTCCTCCTCCTCATCCCTCTCTCTCTCTCTTTCCAGTGTCACCTCAATCATCTTATCCCCACAGCCTCGGGCTAGCAGATATCACAGGGGATGGAGGGCGATTTCCTGCATTTACTCCGCTTCATGCGGGTGTGCGTAGCGGCTACTTCTGTATGCAGGGTGATGCAAAGGCTAGTCCGTCTGGGAGAGGATTAGCCCAGTGTGATTACTCGACTAAAGGGTTAACCCGTCTGAGGGTTAACCACACACGCACACTCTTTCTCTCATTCTGACGTTCACTCTGCAGGAGTCTGGGACTGAACCAGGCCGTCTCTCATCTCTCCACCACTCATCTACTGAGGGAAACTTGGAGAAAGTCATTAGAAAGGCATTCTGGGAAGTTTGAATAAATCTTCTATAAGGTTTTTAAATGAAAAGACTTTGTCAGGTGGACACAATCAGACTTGAATAAAGGATTTCAGTGAGCTGAGTTTAAAAACACAACTCATTACTGCTGAAACCGTCAGGGCAGAGGAGGCTATTGATTTTTCTCTCTCTTTAAAAAAAAATAAAAAATTTCTTTGTGTATAAGAAACATAGGCCTATACTACGTATTAACCAAAAGTAACAATCTCCTTAATGAATTGACATTGATAAGACTAAACCATAATATCAATGAGAGTATTAAACTCCTCTATTATAGAGGTCTTTTGTTGTGTGAACTTATTGTATCTCAATTAAGAGCACACTTCAAAGGAATACTATTACTGAACTAATACATTTTAATATTACTGAATGGTTTTCCATTTATGCGGCACTTAATCTTTTCACTGTGAGGAATAATAACAAGCCTAATTGCTACTAAATCAAACTATTTAAAATTACTTAAATCCCTTTTTAATAAAAATAAAATATGTGTCATACTTTAATTGTTCTTCTATTAACCCCTGATTCTGGTGTTTATTTATCTTCTAAAATGTCTTTGTTGAGTTATGTTTTATGTGGACTTTCTATAGACGTGATGATTTTCATACTGCACAAACAGTATAATCTAACCCTGACCCTAAACACAAACCTCACAGACAAAACATCATTACGTATGATTTAAAAGCTGTTGTCCCCACAATGTCAAACATTTCAGATTTGGTCCATGGGGACTTTTTCCAGTATATACACTTCTATTGGTTTAATGTAAAGCTAGTTTATAGTATTTGTAACTAGCTGACTAATATATATATATATATATATATACACACAGCTAGTTATACATACTATTATTTAACACTAACCCACCCTTATTCCTAACCATATATCTAAAAAAAAAAAAAGACAGATCCTCAAAAGGAGGTTTTGTCAGATTTAGCTTACTTCTGGGTACAGATTCGCCTTAAATAATAATAGGCATGCTTAATAGGCATTCATACCACAAGCGTGCAGCTGAATATCATTTCAGACCAGTCTTAATAAAAACGACAAGTAATCTCTGTATAGAGAAAATGTAATGTGTATATGCTTATGTATATGAATCAGTTAGCTGACAAGTTCATATTTCAAAGAATTAACCATCACAATTTCTCCAAACTATTGTTACAATTCTCCTCTCAACCTCACTGATATGATAAAATCATGTATGGTAGCTGACAATCTACAGTACTAGAACCTGTTATCCATGTTTTAACCAATTCCAAAGATTTGAGTATCGCTATTTTCTGTTTTGATACACTACAATTAAAAGAAAAAAGAAAAAAAAGAAAGCCGAGCAGACACAAGCTGCTATTGAGATTCAGTGTGTCTGTAAGTGTGTGTGTTTACACTGAGGGTGTTATTGAGTTGAAATGCATTCAGTGGCTACGCTCCAGTGATTGTGAGGTGTTTGGGGAGATGTGGGTGAGGGATGAGAAAGCCGGGCCGTGGGAGGTGCTCGGGGTTAAAGATTGATGGTTGTGGACAGACACACTCCCTCCTATTTTTCTTTGACCCCTGCTGAGGGGAAAAACACACTGCATTACTGCTGTTCAACAGGATGCCCACATCCAGGGCATGACTATCCTCCTCCCCCCTCTTTGTTTGTCTTTCTCTGCCCAGAGGACAGACAGGACATGTGCCTGTCCTTTTATGTATAAATTCGTTTATATACAAAAGTCTGAGAACAATAGCGAAACATTTTCTAAATTAACAGATTCCTTCATCATATTGAGAAAAAAAATGCAATTAATTAAAACTACCTTGAAATCAATTAAAAAAGCAGAATGAAAGATAAAAAAAAATAAAAATTCCATACAGAACAGATTGAATGCTAGACTGAATGCACTGCAAATAAAGCAAAGCTTTATTTGAATATAAATTTTTTTTATATATAAAATATTAACAGTTCAAATAAAATCATTAAAAAAAGTAAAAAAATGTGTTGTAATCTTAATAATTTTGAGAGCTCAAAATGTATGTCTATTGAAAGAAAGTTGATCCATCCTAAAGGTTTTTTTTGCGATTGTGACAATAAAAAGGGTTGCACTTTATTTTACATGTACTTACAGTTTAGAAAGTACTGGTTAATATAAGGTAATTACGTTTAATAAAGGTAACATGGGTTAATGTTAGGTTTAGGAGTAGGTTCAGGGTTAGTACCTAGTTATTACTGTGATTACTATAATAATGTACATGGGGAACAGGACTGTAAAATAGACTGTCCTAAAAAAAAAATGCTATTGCTAACAGTAGTTACAGTATTGACTTATGTGAAAGCCACTGTAAGAAAACTAAACTAATGCTTACTCTTTAAGAGTGTTTGTCCCTGAAGGAGTTTAAGAGAAGAGAAAAAGAAACCGAATGGAGGAGAGAGCAAAAAAAGTGTAGGAAAATTAGGTAGTGAACCATGAAATCATGCCTACCCCCCCTCTGTAATTTAGTTTTAGGATTGGGTTCACAGGCAGTGATTTCAATCCCCCGAAGAGTTCCTTTAATGCACTATTTTAAAGTCATGCCCTGTGCCTTATTTATCTTCAATTGTGTCTTATGCCGTGCAATATTTCCCACCGCTGAATAGATTTACGCTTTTCTGTATTGGTCTCTCTCTTTCCTTCTTTCCTCTGTTCTCTCTCTGACTCTTCCTTGCCAAAACAGATTGATTTTTGTTTTGCTAGTCTGTACGATGCAGGGCAGCAGATTCAATGTGATTACATCGGTTACTTCTCTCCTGAGGTTTCATGCTTGTCCCTGACAGAGGGCTGACGTCGTGCTTTGGAACTTATCCACGGGTCAATGCAGAAGTCCATGCATTCCCCAACTCAGCCAGTTAATAAAATGCTAAGACCCTGCGTGGAACTTGGTGAGTCAACACAACCTGGCAGAAAATACGCAGTAAGTCCACCAGAACTAAACAGATAACTGATGCAGCGTTCCATTCAACTCAGAAATCCGGAATTATAAACTTACTACTTGGAAAAAAGCAATAAAATGCCACATGGAATCAACCATCCAACTTGTGCAAATCTTCAACACCATTTCACAGAAATGCGCTTGTCACGCAAATTTTGAGCAAATAAAATGCATCAGTGAGTCAAAGTTCACAGGTTACTGCATACTGTAGTAATATTTGCTTGGCAAACATTTACAGAGACAAGTGTGTAATTCTCTCTGTTCATTACCTTATTCCTATAGAAAAATCCTTGCATTGAATAATGATTTAGTTGCTTGGGGATTTCTTTGTTGACAATCAAAAAACTGGAAAGTTAACGCTAGCGTTCCACAAAATTATATTACGTTACTTCTTGTACATTTCGCAACACTTTTAAAGTTAAATGTCCGGCAGGTGGTGGCAAAAGCATTTTCAATTTTACCCAGAACAGATGAATGTGAATCTGGCAACGTTTTCTTATTTTGGTTGTTGTACGTATTGCAGCAGTTTAGGGAATACAATATCCAGTGAATGGCGCTAAATATGATCATGCCTCAACAGTTTGTTGAGCATGCTGGCATAAACTAGCAAGGGAACTAATTTGGTCTTTACTACTACGCCTACATGTTCAAAAACCTACACACCAATCAGCGGATATATTAGGGATCCCGCTCCCGTGTGTATCTATGTAAGCGCTCTGTGAAGAGCGTCGAAGATGTCATTGTTGATCATTGTAGCCAATCACAGACATATATGTTGAGCACGCCAAAACAATGGCCAATCAGAGACATATTTGTTGAGCACGTCAACACAATATAAAATCAGAGATGTTTAAGAATCCGTTCAATAGCGCTCAAAATTCTAGAGGGAAATGCTGGTATCGTCACATTTAGATCAATTTCAGCACCGACTTGGTACCGAAGAAGGTACTTTTTGTCTACATCCTACATGTCAGAGAGTCTTCTAGACCTGATTGCGGCCCAGTTTTGCTGCTGTGTCTCACCCGTGTAAAGTGATGTGAGAAGCATACAGCATTACAATCAGCTGCTCCCTAGTCTTAAAGTCTTCTTCACACTTGATATCCCAGGTCGCCTTTTTCAGCTGTAAAACGATGATGAAAATGGACAGTAAACAAAATGAGGCTGGCCTCCATTAGCCCCCCAACCCACTATAAACACACTTACACTGCACCTCATCATGCCTCTAATGCAGTAAAAACTTTCAGTAATACTCTCCTCTGCTGTAAAAGGTGTTATTACAGGCTCCAAAATGGCTTCTGGTGAAGTGTAGCTTTAGGGGACGTCTGGTGGGTTTTTAGGGTGTCGCTTTATGCCCTAATGTCACGGAGATGGAGAGAAATGCGTGAATTACAGTCCATTGCAGGCTGACTGACGTTGAGTCAATACACCCTAAACAAATCATCAATCAAACTTCTGATTACATGCCACTGTCCACTCCCTCCCCGAGGATGACTGGTCGATAGTCCTATAATAAAAGCATTATTGGTAGCCGGTAGTTTGCTATTATGATTGTAATTCATAATTGCCATAATGTGTGTAAACTGCTGTATCAGGTGATAGAATGTAATATAAAGTAATAGAAAATCCAGTCAGTTGAACATCCAGACTCTTGCTGAGGTGGAGCTTATGGTTGATGCACGTAGTATTGGAGGATTGTCTGGTGCCAAAGACCCAGTACATTATCGCAAATAAATTGTTTAACTCAAAATTTTTATGGAGTTGTCATTTATGTTTCATTTAAGTATTAACTTTCAGATGGTTCTACACAAATGCATTTATAGCTAAAAAAAAAAAACATTGTTAGCAGAATTTAGTCTTGGAAAAAATAAAGGCAAAAGTATGAGTTCATAATGAAATCTCTGACCAGTGTTATTGCACTCGAGACTGGACTCTGTCTCAAGTAGGCCTTCATTGAATATTTACTCGGATTCAACCCTCTTTTGGTCTTGAATTGAATGAGCTGGTCTCAACTACAACATGGTACTTGACTTTTTCTGAGCAAACGTGATTAATCTCTTTCGAAACTCAGAAAGATATATTGTTTATAGTTATAGTTTATTGAAAAATGAAAAATCTGTTATCATTGTCTCACCCTCATGTTGTCCCAAAACTGTATGACTGTCTTTCTTCTGCAGAACACAAAAGAAGATATTTTGATCAATATTTGAACTGTGTTTGTCCATACAATGAAAGTCAATGAGGGGCATTCATTGCATGGACAAAAACACCAAAATATTTTTCAAAATCACCTTTTGTGTTCCAGAAAGTCTCCATTTGCTCTCCATTTAATCCCAGTGCTGTCTAGAAGCCAAATGAAATATTGAGACTCCTATGGGAGGACAGGGAGCATAGTTATGTGACATCAACATATAAGAAGGGTAAAAGTACAGCGAATGCATTGATGTAACCGTGACCTTCTTACCTCTGCATATCATATCTCAGCGGACAAATAAGTGCCATCAAGCATAGCCAGATAAATAGTGTCAGAGCAGCTTTACCAGAGTAGTGAGGTCCCATATTCAGTTTTGTCTCGTAAGACCTATCCAACCATGTTCCTTATCAAGTTTTAATGTGACACCCTCACTGAAATGTGCCTGCATGAGCTGTTTTTGTGATGGGAGCACGGGGCACTCATTCTGAGAGAACACCGCCTCATATTGAATGACAGAGATTAGACGCGGTATGAAAACAGAGCAGGATCTCTTGAGAGGTCTACTCCAAATGCAAAGTCCAAACGTCCCACCATCTCATATGAGAAAGTGCAACCTTTACTTGACTCCTTTCTCTCACCGGCCTCGAATTACCGCTCTCAAACAAATACCCGCCTGTACGACAGTAAATTTCATATCTGATATGATTAATAAATTTAGGGAGGTGAATTTAATCCTTATGCAAAGGCTACGGAGAGACAATTCAAACATCCTTCTACACGCTTCACTGCCTCCAATGAAATTCAGCCTGAGATCTCATGGAGTTGGTTCCACTCAAACATCATTCTCCGAAATCGCCTCAGAGTTGACACAATGTGCTTGACTTATTTTTAGCACACCTGGGACTGGAAAAAATGAAATGCATAAAAATGTTCCCTATCCCTGCAAACATTACATTACAGTGAGTGATCCGAGCAGGGCTGGAAACTGTAAATATAATACACAGGATAAGCAATATCTCTCTTGATGGTGATTGAGAGTATTCATCTGTGAGTGTGTTTTCATGTGGCGCTTGACTTGAGTTTCTCAAAAAGAATGTCAGGGTACATTTTTTCCACGTATTGAAAAATGATATTGTATGTGGAATGAATTATTCTAATGAACTGTCTTCAAAAAAAACAAAAAAACATTGCACAAAAAACATACAATCGGAGGAAAATTGTATTGCTGAGAGGTTGCTCTTAGCTCAAGAAAAGCAAAAGTAGTATCGTCTTTGCCTCAGAGACAAATTTGTGCCATTATAGATAGGGAACACAGATAAAGAATATCAAGCTATTGAATTAATGTGGATTTCACAGCTCAGAAAATTTGGCCTTGGAGTTTTTTATTTTATTATTATTTTGAAATCTCAATAGCAGAAATGGCAGACTTTTGTATCTTGGGTACATTTGATAGGTTCTGAAACTGTATAAGGACACATTTAAGATTTCTGGGGTCTTTTTCTCTCTTATTTTTTTCAAGAGTACTAAAGTTACACTTTATTTTACAGTGCCCTTGATACACGTTACATATAGTTACTGTAGTAATAACTATACAGTATGCATAATTACATTCAACTAACGTTAATCCAACAACCAAACCTTAATCCTAACCTTATAGTAACATGTACTATAGTAAATTATTGTTATTCAGTACTTAAAGGGATAGTTCACTTTGAAATAAATGTTTGGTATGTTTTAGCTTACCTCAAGGGCATCCAAGAAGTAGGTGTCTTTGTTTCCGCAGTAGTTTCAATTTTGATATTTTTAGGTCAAACTGTTCTTGTCTGTCAGTCATATAATGCAGGTCTATGGTCACCACCTCAAAGAGCATGCACAGAGAAGTCCAAATTAAACATGATTTAATGACTCATAAATGTAAGTACACATTGATGGCCTAAGACACGAAACGAGAGGTTTGTCTGAGAAAACGAACAGTATTTCTATCGTTTTTTACCTCTTGTAACCACAGCCACGTCCAAGTGATCTGAGGGCGCAGCCGCTTCGGTCTGCGCAAGCGCCGGAAGTGATCTCTCGCGTGTGTACGTCACTCATTGTTTACACAGAACAGAGATTGTAAATGGTACTAATTTGCGCTTATCCGGGATGTTTAAACCGTCGTGAAAGAAAACAATTACGTATGCTCGCGCTTCCGGCGCTTTCCGGCGCTTGTGCAGACCGAAGCGCCCGCGCTCTTAGATCACTTGGACATGGCTGTGGTTACAAGAGGTAAAAACGATATAAATACTGTTCGGTTTCTCACACAAACCGCTCGTTTCGTGTCTTAGGCCATCAATGTGTACTTACATTTACGAGTCATTAAATCATGTTTAATTTGGATTTCTCTGTGCATGCTCTACACCTAGTACACCTACATCTTGGATGCCCTTGAGGTAAGCTAAAACATACCAAAAATGTATTTCAAAGTGAACTATCCCTTTAAATGTATAATTACGCTGTAACACAGAAACCTTAAAATAAAGTGTAACAAGTACTTATTACAGAAATAATGATTACACTTGATTTCGATAGTCCCCTTTAGACATTCTGTTGAATGTAAGTAACGTTGCACCTACACGCCGACTAATTCTCATTAGAGTATAGTTGAATATTAATAGACTGATAGGAGTAGGGGTAGGGTTAGTAGAATAAGGGGTTAGGTTTAGTAGAATAAATTGACATGCACTTGCAAAGTTACTTATAGTCAGTAGAATGTTGGGGGATCATAAAAATAAAGTGTTAGCAGATATTAAGCAGACATTCTACTAATATTCTACTAATAGGCCTACTCTATAACAAGAGTTAGTTGACATGTAGGTGCAACATTACTTATAGTCAAAGGAATGTCTAAAGGGTATACCATCAAAATAAAAGTGGTACTGAAATAATATACTATAAAAGACAATACATAAGTGCAAATTGAATGTAATGTTTTCACACTTAATTGCATTCTATTTAGAATTAAATGCTTACCTGAACTCAAGAGTGATTTTTAAAACCCACTTAAGTAGGATATACAGTGAAGAAAATAAGTATTTGAACACCCTGCTATTTTGCAAGTTCTCCCACTTAGAAATCATGGAGGGGTCTGAAATTGTCATCGTAGGTGCATGTCCACTGTGAGAGACATAAGCTAAAAAAAAAAAATCCAGAAATCACAATGTATGATTTTTTAACTATTTATTTGTGTGATACAGCTGCAAATAAGTATTTGAACACCTGATAAAATCAACGTTAATATTTGGTACAGTAGCCTTTGTTTGCAATTACAGAGGTCAAACGTTTCCTGTAGTTTTTCACCAGGTTTGCACACACTGCAGGAGGGATTTTGGCCCACTCCTCCACACAGATCTTCTCT
The DNA here is from genome assembly GCA_031834385.1 of Semotilus atromaculatus. Taxonomy (NCBI): domain Eukaryota; kingdom Metazoa; phylum Chordata; class Actinopteri; order Cypriniformes; family Leuciscidae; genus Semotilus; species Semotilus atromaculatus. The sequence goes on from JAULUF010000022.1 coordinate 32,443,405, forward strand.
AGATCAGTCAGGTTTCTGGGCTGTCGCTGAGAAACACGGAGTTTGAGCTCCCTCCAAAGATTCTCTATTGGGTTTAGGTCTGGAGACTGGCTAGGCCACGCCAGAACCTTGATATGCTTCTTACAGAGCCACTCCTTGGTTATCCTGGCTGTGTGCTTCGGGTCATTGTCATGTTGGAAGACCCAGCCTCGACCCATCTTCAATGCTCTAAATGAGGGAAGGAGGTTGTTCCCCAAAATCTCGTAATACATGGCCCCGGTCATCCTCTCCTTAATACAGTGCAGTCGCCCTGTCCCATGTGCAGAAAAACACCCCCAAAGCATGATGCTACCACCCCCATGCTTCACAGTAGGGATGGTGTTCTTGGGATGGTACTCATCATTCTTCTTCCTCCAAACACGGTTAGTGGAATTATGACCAAAAAGTTCTATTTTGGTCTCATCTGACCACATGACTTTCTCCCATGACTCCTCTGGATCATCCAAATGGTCATTGGCAAACTTAAGACGGGCCTTGACATGTGCTGGTTTAAGCAGGGGAGCCTTCCGTGCCATGCATGATTTCAAACCATGACGTCTTAGTGTATTACCAACAGTAACCTTGGAAACGGTGGTCCCAGCTCATTTCAGGTCATTGACCAGCTCCTCCCGTGTAGTTCTGGGCTGATTTCTCACCTTTCTTAGGATCATTGAGACCCCACGAGGTGAGATCTTGCATGGAGCCCCAGTCCGAGGGAGATTGACAGTCATGTTTAGCTTCTTCCATTTCCTAATGATTGCTCCAACAGTGGACCTTTTTTCACCAAGCTGCTTGGCAATTTCCCCGTAGCCCTTTCCAGCCTTGTGGAGGTGTACAATTTTGTCTCTAGTGTCTTTGGACAGCTCTTTGGTCTTGGCCATGTTAGTAGTTGGATTCTTACTGATTGTATGGGGTGGACAGGTGTCTTTATGCAGCTAACGGCCTTAAACAGGTGCATCTAATTTAGGATAATAAATGGAGTGGAGGTGGACATTTTAAAGGCAGACTAACAGGTATTTGAGGGTCAGAATTCTAGCTGATAGACAGGTGTTCAAATACTTATTTGCAGCTGTATTTTACAAATAAATAGTTTAAAAAATCATACATTGTGATCTCTGGATTTTTTTAATAGATTATGTCTCTCACAGTGGACATGCACCTAAGATGACAATTTCAGACCCCTCCATGATTTCTAAGTGGGAGAACTTGCAAAATAGCAGGGTGTTCAAATACTTATTTTCTTCACTGTAAGTGCATCTTTATATGTAATTTGTAAAATGTAAATTACTTCTATTGTCTTTGAAATATGGTTAAAGTGTACTGCCCTTTTTTCAGACAATTAACACAATTTAAATGTGATGTTACAATTTAACTAATTTAAAAAATGTTACAAGCATAGGTGATGCATGCGTTTTATCAATACGTGACTGTGTGCATGTGTGTGTTGAGAAAAAAAAAGAAAAAAAAAAACAGAGAGAGAGAGGAAACACTGGGGGAACAGAGAGGGTTAAAAGACCTGCTGTCATCAAAACTGAATAGCTGCATTGTTGTGTCGGAGTCTCAGCGCTGCAGACAGCAATCAGTCAAACATTACAGTTGAGCCATTGCACAGTACCAGGGGAAACACTCCTAAAATACTGTGTTAGCACGGGGTTGACCCACTTCTATTTTGGGCAGTCTCAAAACTCTCTGGAGAGCACAAACAAGTTCACACACTCCAAAACCAAGACATTACATATGGAAGAGTTAGGTAACCTGTACCATGTTTTTTTTTTTTTTTTTTTTTTTTTTACTTAAGACGTCCTTGAGACAAGGAGAAATGGGATAAACTGGTGACAAACTGTTTTTCAGTGTGTCTTTGGTCACGAAACACAACATGAGACAAAATGTGTTTGTTCGAACTGGTTGTAAGGTCGTAAACTTGTAAGCCACTCACAGCGTAGGATGCAGCTCAGGCCTAAAATATGCAGGCAGGCTGATAAATCTCCCCATTCAAATGATTCACTCAAACATACAGTGAACACAATGGAATTACTTGTGAGCCAACACATTATGGGCGATAATGGCCAATGCATATTTTCTCATGTGCAGCGAATGCACCCCGTCTAACATTCAATTTTATTTAAACCTGAGAATGCAAAGCCATTAATAGAAATTAAGTGCCAGTGAAAGCCAGTGGAGGGGGACCAGCACAGGGGAATGAATGGCTGTAGAAGATAAATAAGTGTGGTACAGAAGACTGCTTTTGATGATTGGCATGGAAATGTGCTGTTTGTGTAACAAAGGTAACAAATGGATTTCAAGCACTGAATATGTACAATTCAGTGCTGGCGAAGCTACATAGAAAATATGGCAAGCTAAAAGCAACAGTTAAAGGAATAGTTCACTTAAACAATGGAAATTCTATCATCATTTACTCACCCTCAAGTTGTTTTAAACCTATATTAAATTCTTTCTTTTGCTGAACACAAAAGAAGATATTTTGAAGAATGTCGGTAACCAAACAGTTGATGTACCCCATTGACTTCCACAGTATGATGATAAAAAAAATTAAAAAAAGGAAGTCAATGGGGTACATCAACTGTCTGGTTACTGACATTCTTCAAAATATCTTCCTTTGTGTTCAGCAGAAGAAAGAAATTAATACAGGGTTAAAACAACTTGAGAGTGAGTAAATTATGACAGAATTTTTTATTTAATTATTTTTAAGTGAACTATTAATTTAAGCAACTTATTTGAAAAGTAGCTACACTGCAAGCTATACTAACGAAACGTATCAAACCTAGTTAAGGGTGCAATGTCTTTTTAAAATAGGCCTACAACTTAATATACACTGTCATTTAATCAGAGCTGTAGTTATCTGGCACAAAAACAATGAGGGTTTATGAATGAATGAATCTCAAGGATCTCGACACTAAGCTCGACTAGTGTAAGGTTGTAATGTTGTTTTTGGGTCTTTTATTTTGATTCTTGCTCTTGCCAACTGCATTGAGATTCACTATAAACACTAGTGTGAGCCATCAGTTACGTTAAAATCAGTCAAATTATACTAAAAGGCTAGAAAACACCTTTATAACGTAGTCAGAATACCAACATTTTTCCTTAAAAAAGAGCTGTGAAATACTGTGTAGGGATTTTGAATCATTGTTTAGAATCGATTAGTTTGTGTGAAGAATCCAAGTGAACAATTCACTAAAAGGAATCAGGATTTAAAAAACTTCATATGAGAGAAAGACAAATGTTTAAGAGTAGAACACGTTTGATTTCCTCAGTTTGTGCACAGTGCGATGTGACATTGTTACATTTTGTTTACTGTACTTTGCTACATTTTGTGAAAAGTGTTAGCATTGCTAACACTATTGAAACAATTGAGCTACTGTTATGCTACTGAATAAAGCATGTAAATTGGTAGTGTTGCTACTTTAGTTACTTTGCAACACTGACATGAATTTAGACGTTGTGGGTGTAAAGAACCTTACTAAACTAATAAAAGAGAATTTTATTTAATTTCGGGTATTGTAATGCTCATCAAAATGTGGACCGATTTAAATGCAACAAAGGGTGTGAAAGCAGACACTACACAGTAACTCTAATGACACAGTTCAGTGCAAGAGTTAATTTCAGTCATCTCAGGATGTCCATTAACAATTAGCTGAGTGCTTAGATATGGCTACCGAAATTCATCCATCTAAGGAAATAGTTGTATAATAAGCTGTCACGCTTTGCGCACGCACGCTAATGCCGCAACCTTTCGGGTCCGACAAGCCCCTGTCTTTTCTCCAGCAGGCAGTCAGACAGATCTGAGACGTGCTCGGGACACCATCACAATCTCATTTATGCTCTGTGGCGTTGCCTGATGAGAAGGAGTAGATGGAGTGGCTGATGAAGGGCCCAGTGAGACCCCAGCGGAGCATTCGCCCAGGTCCGCCTGTGTCACACAGATTCCACACTTGTCTAAAAACGCACTGAAAAATTAACGGCCTCGCCGTTAATGAGTGGAGGGGGTAATTTAGACCCCCACTAATGTGCTTAATGCCAATTAATCATCTCCAGCCAAGGTGTCAGAGAGATTACTGAGAAGGATCTGGATCCTTTGGCAGGACAGAGAGAGTCTGAGCCATGCTGAAAGGAGGAGGAAGTGTCGCTCTAGTCTCCATAGGGGGCAACAGTGAGCTGTGAAACACACAGTCAGCAAGCAGACTGAGAAAGTCCCTACAGAAAATAAAATACATGAATGAGGAAGCTTTTCTGGCTTTCTTTTACAACACACATTCCCTGCTCTTATTTTGGGCATAAAGCAACAGTGGCTGCAGAAAAAAAAATTGATATGGTGCTAAATTTGTTCCCTTATTTGGGCACATTAGTAGTCAGTTGAAAAGAAAAAAAAAATCACAGAAAAATGAAAATATCCCTTGAGAAAATGAAGCTTAATTGTATTAAATGTGAACATAGTGACCTTAAAATCTTAAAAGTATATATTTTTAAAAACTACTTGCATATCATATAATATTAACAAAATAAAGGCCACTTAAGTGTACCGTACAGGTGTGAAGTTGAATAACTATAAAAAAATCTAATAAAATACAATTCTGCTTTAAAAAAGTACACTTATTTTGATTTGACTAACATACTAAAGTACATGTAACATTGTAGCGTGTTATTCTAAATTAGTTCTTAACTTCTTCATTAAAATGTGTAATTACAAATATATTTAAATATATTTTAGTATAAATTACATTATAATTTAGATTACCACAAATGCTTTGTCAGTATATTTGACAGTACACTTAATCATATTTCAAAAGACAACATAAATAATTAGGAAATGACAAATAAAGATTCAATTTAATATCAATTAACATGCAATTAAGTGTGGAAACATTATATCCAGTTTGTAAAGTATATTATTCTAAAGTATGAGTGTACTTCTTTTTTACAAGGGGTGGTATGATGGTATGGCAAAATCTCTACTGGTTGACACATTTCTACTGTCACAAGGCACACATCATCATACCAACCAGCCCTGGTTCATGAAATTAACGATTACTGAAATCAAACCAACTCTGCAAACGAGTTTTTTTTTCAGAAAAGGAGTGACTAATTCAGTTTCAAAGCACTTCTGAATGGGATGTGTGAACTGCTCACATATCAGATGTAGAAAGTCAATTAATTCCTCCTAGAATTGCCTCTCCATCAGGCAGATGTGCCCTTATGCTACTCAGAACAGTGTGAAGCCTCTCTTTTGTTGGGTAGAGCGCATACTATAAAACCCCACATGCTGCACACTCTGCTAGGATGCAGAACTCACATCATCGGCTGTCCGTCTCCGGGACTGGATCTGGTTTCCCTAACCGTGTCCCCCTCCCAAGAGCATTATCACCCACTCGACAGTCCCACATTTTCTCCTCATTATCTGCATTCCACTCAGACATCTGCCAGCAATGAGGGCAGGTATAGCTGTGCTAATGTGCTGAACATGGTATTTACTGTACAGTGCAGGGGAAGAGGGCCAGTATCTCAGACTGCCGAGGAGTGTTAGTGGCTCGTGTTACATACAGAGCACAGAACAAATGCTCTTTATAGCAAAATGGCCTTGGAGAATAGGCTCTTTCACTAATGAAAATGCTGATGAATGAACTGTAGAGTCAGCTCCCAGAACTTGCAATAAAATAACATAAAACATATTTACATCTAAAAAACCTTAAGAAAGTTAGCACTATTAAGCAGAAATGTCACTAGAAGTAGCAAAGCTATTAGATTAATGTACATTTATTAATAAGGAGGTAGCATTGATCTTGGTTTTTATTTGTGAAGCATGTATATTGTAATGCTTCTGTTATGCCAGATGGAGACGGTGACCCATTTTTGGTCTGTTCCTCACAAAATACAAAATTTGGGTTTGAAATATTTGTAATTTCTGGATAAAGTATTAAGACTCTACTTGAATGTGTCATGTTTTATAATAAGAAATGGTTAGGTTTAGGAGTAGGGGTTGTGTTAGGTGCTTGAGATGTCTAAATAGTGAAATGTAAATTTATTGTGGCTTTTGAAATTAAAACCCAAACCCCTTCATAAGGATAAAAAAAGGTTCCCTTTAGCAAAGGACACGTCAGATCTGGTCCTGGAGGACAACTGTCCAGCAGAGTTTAGCTCCAAACCTAATCGAACACCTGAACAAGAGTTTGGTGAGTTTGATTTGAGTTGATTTGATTTCGCTCTAGGAAAAAAGTTGAAGAACCCTGCTTTAACATCTCAAAAGTTACATTTCATTCTCATTTTTCGGAGAGAGAATGGTTTGGCATGGATAAATTACTCTTTCTTTCATTTAATCAGCCAAACTAGCGGTCGAAAACAGCCTAAATTGACATCACAAGTTAGACAGCCGAGTTTAGTTTTTCTACTTTCCCAAGTTGCTGCTTGCTCAACTCTGGAAACTGGTACCATTTCTTGACTAATGTGGTACATCACAAAACAGGGACTAACATAGGACGTAGCCAAAGTGTATTATTCAATATCCCAGTGATTAATGACACTTCAAAATGGATTTTAAAGGATGAGAATCCAAAGTTAAAACTCCTCCGCAACATGAGAACCCTCTGGAGAAGAGAAGTGATGAGAGAAACAGGTCTGACAGTGAACTCGAGATGAACTGCGAGGAGCACCACAAGGAGTATATTCTCACAATGAAGCACACCTCTTTCTTACACCTAAAACATTCAGTAGACAGAAGATTAAAGGGGAATCTTAATGATTCAAAACCTTACCAGCTGCAATCGAGACTTTATCATTGTTAAAAGTGAGAGAGCAAGATCCTGGGAACTTCAAGACCAATTACAGAGACACTACATTATCTGGAGCTGCGGTGCGAGTTAAGGGAGCCGCTTCCGAGATTTATCAGAATGAATACAGCTTCAAAAGATGTAAGAAAAGGTGAGGCAAGACTTAAAACTCATTTCTTTCACCTAATGCCCACCTGCAGGAGCATGGGAGGGGACGATGACCACCGGAATGTCAGGTACCATACTCAAGGAAGACTATAAGCCTCATTGAAATGTAAAAACCAAACTTCTTGAACTTCACCTCTTGCTCTTAGTCGGCACACGCAGCGGTGAGAAGAGAACAGATACTGACACCGAGGGACAACCAAAAGTGCAACTAGAAAGAGAAACACATCTAGAACTGTTTCTCCCTCCTTTTTGTATCCTTTTCCTTAGGCAGCGTTTCAGTCGGCCTTTCAGTCACAGCCTCACACTGGGGCCACACAAGTGAGGTTTGCCATTTTATTTATCTCTTCCTTCCTGCATCCCTCTCTTCCTTTATACCATATTCTTTACAGTGTCACCGTCTCTTTCATTTCGGACATTCATGCATTTATGGATTACAGCATGGTGATCCACTCGGAGAGAGCCTGAATTACTCCTAAGCGTGCTGCGCCTCAAGCCGGGTCCGTACGGGAGGTCGAGAGAGGGGAATTCAAAGCAGCCAGCGTGAAGGAACTGCTGTTTGTTGTGACCAGCCTTCCCCCCTCAGACAAAGAGAGGCCTCCTGAAGGTATCCCAGCATGCAGCAGGCCCCGGGTGACCCTGTGTTTAAAGTGACAGCAGTAATTTAAGACCCTCTTTGTGGCAACCCCTTCTTTTCTGGGCAAGATGAAGCACTGTCCATTTGTGTGGGCCTGCTGAGGTGACACTCCAGAGGAGGGCCGGCACTAATTAGCAGCCAAACACACATGAGAGTGGCTGTCCATGGCAGCTGATAAATCAAGCCTGGCCTTCTAATTCACTCGAGATGACCCTTGTCCAGCCAAGCCTTGTTTCGTAAAAGATGACTATAAAGACTTTAGCCAGCATCAATGGCTTTTATGAAGCAGCAGTCCTCGCTCTGCTATGACAATATATTCAGTGAACCAGTCGAGCCATTTACGCCACCTATGATTCATTGTGTGCAAATCATTCAGCTTATTACTGTTCTGAACATCGCTATTCTCTAGACTAAAGCTATTCAGCCCTTTTAGGAGCCAGTTGAGGAGCCAAGTGGACAAATGTCTTTTCTTTCCAAAAGCCACATTTCAAAAATAGCCTTTCCCTTCAACAAGACTGGCTTGCTTTATAAGAGTTGATTAAATTCAGTCCCCCAACTCATGAAATGAGCTAAAAAGATAAATCTGGTTACTTTTAGTATCCCAGAATGGAAGATGGAAAGGTTGTACTGTAACTATGAATAAAGCATTGTTTGCATGCAGCTGAGTTTTGCAAAGTAATACCGACAGAAATAACACAACCAGTTGTACCTCCACCACATGATTTCATTTTTAATCAAATGGTTTACATTTCTGTTTAAACCTTTTAGCCTGCAGCCATATTATATTTAGGTGAAGAAGTCAGATCACAATTATATAAACTATTAAAGTTTAAACATAAATATTATATAAAAATGTAATTAATATCATTTAAATAATAGTGTATTTCAAAGAAGGTAATACCTGTAGAAATCTATCCACTATCTCTTATGTATATAAGAGGTATATATATGTACTGTATGTTCTTACACATAGACATAAAATATACGTTAAGTAAGAGTGAAATAAGTATGTTTTCTTTAAACACACTAACATTTCACTTAATGCTTGTGTTTTAGCATTTTCTTAAAAACATAATTAAGCATATATTTATTACCAATATACTTCTAATATACTTTTTAGAAATATATTTAAATGCACTACAATATATTTTTAATGCGCTTCAAACAAGCATGTTGAGAATACAAATGCATGATCACACTTCTTACATATACATTTAATAGTACGTCATTTTCACCTGGGTGTTTATATATATAAAATGTACAAATAATAAATTAATACAGAAGTGGGACAAGGCTGGAGAGTAAATAAACATTTGGTTGAAAATATTTTTTTTCCATTATTGAATTCCTTTATTGAAACTGAGCCTGTAGATTTTCTTGCTACTGACAAATATGTAAGACTTTGGTGAGCAAGACAAGGTTAATTATAATTGATTGGTCACCACCCAACACAGAGGCATGTCAAAGTGATGCAACTTTATTACAACAACAAACAATCTTTAGATGAAATCTTGTTAACTGCAGTTTTCAGAGAAAAGCGAGTCATTGAGTCATTTAGCAGCAACAGCAGCATTAAAGAGCCGCTCAAGGCTAGTGTGGGTTGAGTACCACGCTCTAAAGTCCCAAGACAAAAGCCAGCATCACTTCATACTAACACCATAAGCTACCAATCATTTCTCAACAGTACAAATGCTGAGGGAATGCATTTTTAGATCAAATTACAAAAGGACTGTATGTTCCGAAACCAGGCGAGTAATCAAAATGTAGCACTTCCTAGTTTATAAACAGAGTCTGCATGGAGGCAAAATTTCTCCCAACAAAAGCATTATTTCTGAACGGGTCCTCAGAGATAGACAGGCCAATTCACATGTGCTGTGTTGGAGTTGCGTACTGCTGAGTTTGTTTACACACATGTTTGTTTGACTTTTCCCATGATTTACTAGGTACTCTGGGAAATCACTATTGATCACTTTCGTAGATATGAGCCAGCTACTCACAATTAACACGGCACCATGGGAGATACCTGCAGTTACAGTTCTGCACAGACAGCAATACGAGTTGAATAAATGTCAAGAATATGAAGAGATATTAAAGCAAAATGTTGATGCAACAACAGGGGATTGCTGTATTGAGTGACAGATAGAATGAAATATTCATACTCTGGGTGGTAGTTCAGTCAGGCTAGTTCATGAGGCTCCTATTTAACTATATAAGACAGATAACATCTATTTTCAGTGCAAATAACATTTTGATGTCTCCCATGTCTCCCAAATGGAGAAAGCTAGCTGTTAGCATTAGCGTTCAGCTTTGGATGCTGCGTAATGAATTCCAGAGACAGTTGTTTTAAAGCAACACCATGTAACTTTTGCTCTCGGGGTCCCCCTACTGTTGGGAAACAGTATTGTCTTCTACTACTGTCGTAAAATCTGTCATGGTTACACCAGGGGATACACGTGCATTTGTTGACAAGCCGATACACCTGAACTCTGCAGAAGGATTTCTCACGTCTTGGGCAGACTGCCTGCGTTGCGTGTGAAATGTTTTCATCCCAGGTACAGTGGCATATATTTCAGCATGTCATATGAATATCATTTCATGGTTTTTATTTTTTTTTAAACGCCAAAAGATCGCGTAGCTCATGTTTACAAGCCAGCGTCATTAGCCTATTGGCTACTGTTTTTCATACTGGATATGCTAATTCAATTCAATGTTTGTGTGGTAGGTAATAGTCATATATCGTCAATATTATAATATCAGGCTATAGATGAATCTGCAAATTTGAAAAATCAATTTGCATTATAGCCTGAGGCAAGACACTTTCACCAGAAAAATAAATAGACAAACAGGACTATCAGCCTGCAGTCATTAGGATAGTTATCCTAAAAGATGATTTTGTCCGTCTAATCATGTATTATTTACTTGCAAGAATGTAGCCCCTACCAAACTCATTTAGACATAGGCTTACTTATGATTTTATCACTCTCCCTTTTTCTCTTCCTAGTTTCCTCCGACAAAACCTTCGGTTTAGTTGCTGCTTCGGCCATGACAACAACATACAGACGCTATACCAGCTGGCATACACACGCTAGTTGGGCTCTCAATGTCCGAATATGAGGAAGTGTGGGGTCATGGGGGTTTGATTTTAAATTATTTTAAATGATTTTAAACACCTTTTCTTGGCATTCCAAATACCATTTTCTAAAGACAAGACAGCACTCCTACTTTCATCAAATTCCAACATGACAGGCAGTGAGTTCTCTCTGATCGGTTCCTTTTCAGATTGGCTATTTTTGGTTGTTTACGGAACCAAGGGCTGTTATAACAGAGACAGTGATTTATCAGGTCACCTCTTTCAGTCATATCTATTCTGGCATTTACGTATAAATTTGAATACAGCCCACAATGCATTGCTTCCAGGCTTACATTGGTAAAATCACCACCGTCACATTCCCAGTTATCCTGTCTTCGTTCCCTTCGCTCTGAAATCACATTATTACTGACAGTACAGATATTGGATTTAGAATGGAACAAATGGTCTTAATAGGAATGAGATCACTCCGGTTAGACAGTGATTGGCTTACTTGGGCCCGGGCCAAAAACAATTTGTGATTCTTTTATACCTGTGCCTGTGCCCTGGAGATAGAGGGGAGTGAAAGAAAGACAGAGGGTGAGGGTGAAAAAGACAGAACGCAGAGGAGGAGAGAGAAGCTCTTTATCAGCTGCTTTTCTCACTCTGCATTACCTCATCTTTCTCTCTCTGCGACTCAGGGCTTATAAAAAGGGCACATAGGTTTTTTTTCTTCTTTTTTTCTAGAGCTAAAGAACAGCCTCCGACCGCTGTCCCAATATGAATGAAGAGCATTGTGAGCTTTGTTTGTCAATATCAAGCAGTCCATCTTTGGAGGCCCAGCACAGGGGGAGGTAATGAAATCAGAATATTAGGTATCTGCTGTTGACGGAGTGCTGACAGCCTTGTAAAGAAATAGCGGCTGTATTGATTGAACACAAAACAACAGACAAACAAAACACTAGCTTTCTTTTCATGAGAGGCGAGAGATAGTTTCTTTCTTCCTTGGTTTCTCCTCCTGTACAGCTGGGAAGTCTGACAGCTTTTTATTAATACGCTGAAAACTTTTGATATTACCTCTGACAACTTGCAGTTGGCCACGTTTGATGTTCAGAGTTTATACACAAATATTCCACATGACGGTGGCCTTGAAGCACTTCAGCATTTTTTTTTTTTAATCAGGTTGAGCCAAAACCCAGCACCGAGTGTATATTAGACTTGGCTAATATAGCTGACCAATAACTTTTTTTCGATTTCAAGGAGAGTTCTATATGCAAAAGAAAGGCACTGCCATAGCAAGTAAAACGGCTCCTAACTATGCCTGTTTGTATATGGGTCTTTTTGAAAATCGATTTGTGCTGCATCAGAGGAATCCATTCTATTCCAAGATCTTCTTCTACAAGTGGTTTATTGATGATATTTTTCTGATTATCGATTGCACATCAGACGAATAATGAGAATCTAAATTCTTGTAATGAACATCTGAAATTCACTTTGGAATATGATAACAGTTTCCTGGATATTTAGGTGTATAAAGATGGCATGACCATGAAAACTGATCTTTTTCGTAAGCCCACGGATCGCAATACTACATTGCATGGGGACAGTTTTCATCCCAGGCCGTTGGTCAAAAGTCTTCCGATCAGTCAGTTTAATCGTGTACGTAGAATATGCAGCGACAACACATCTTACTCAATGCAGGCTGCGGACTTGACAAAAAAGATTCCTCAACCAAAGAGGTTATAAAGAAGATTGGGTTGATTCGGCCAAGAAACGTTTTGATCAGATAACACAAGATGAGTGTCTTCGATCAAATAAGCGGACTAAAAATAAAAAAAATTACAAAAATAAGTCCCCTTTATGTTGTGTAAAGTATTCCCCACATAATTTAGAAAATCTGTTTACAAACATTGGGACATTATTGATTCGGATCCTAAACTAATGAGAGTCTTTCCAGAAAAAACCCTAAGCTCATTTTTAAACGTACCCCTAATCTAAAAGACCATCTAGTTAAAAATGATAAACGTCTGCAACTTTCAACGTCTTTTCTTAGTATGCCAGACGGTAACTATAGATGTGGCAGTTGTGCCCAGTGTTCGTATACGCATAAATGCAAAACTTTTAATCATCCGCACACTGGCAGGACATTATCTATTCACGGTGTATTACATGCAGCACTACACGTTATCTATGTAATTCGTTGCCCATGTGGCTAAGCATATGTGGGCAAAACAACGAGAGCGCTATGAACCAGAATCAGTGAACATAGAAGTACTATTAGAACAGGGGATGAGCGCAGTCCAGTCACTGCTCATTTTAAATTAGCTGGTCATAATGTCAGAGCCCTTAGATATATCAGGGTGGAAAGGGTCAGAAAACCGTCTAGAGGAGGTGATTATTATAAAAGACTTCTCCAACGTGAAACTTTTTGGATTAACTTTTAAAATTCTATGTCTCCTGGTCTTAATGAAGAATTTGTATATTCATTTTTGTATAGTGTGAAAAAGACTGATATTTTTTTTAAATAGGTTGTTTGTTTATATGTTGACTACATATCAATGGATCTTGTGAGTATGTGGGATAATGTTTTAGTTATTTGGGGTTGATTTGTATGGAATTGTTTTCCCATTGATGTAATTCTTTTTGTGTATGGGTTTGTGGAGTATGCATATATGGGTGTTCTCTTAATTGAGTTATGTGTGGGGCTAGTAGCTAATTAAACCAATTGAAATCACAGGGTGGGTCAGTTGATTGTAAGACCTATATATTGGCCTGCATTAAATGTGTGTTCACCATTTGCCTGAAGAAGACCCAACAGGGTCGAAACGGTGTTTGTTCATTAAATATGGGAGTATAAAGCAGTGTTGCGGACATAACATTTTCAGACGCACTGAATCATTCACCAAAATGATTCATTCAAAAGCATTGAGAGGCTTACAGTATATTTAGAAATTACTAAGTGATTGTCTTTATGAATTAGTCACAGAATCATTCACTCAACTGATTAGTTAAAAAAATAAATTAATTATTCATGGTAGGTTGTGGCCTAATGGTTAAAGAGTTGGACTTGTAAACCAAAGGTCAGTGCTCTCTTCCACAACGAAGGAGACCTTGACCACCAACCGCTGCAACAATAATGGCTGCCCACTGCTCTGGGTGTATGTTCACGATGTGTGTTCAATACTCACTGCTGTATGTGTGCACTTGGATGGGTGAAATGCAGAGCACAAATTCTGAGTATGGGACACCATACTTGGCTACACGTCACCTTCAACTTAACGAGACAAGAGATTTGCCGAATTCTGAACTGCACAATACTCTTATTATTCCTGCAATAGAAGGTAGTAGTATGTAGTATGCGGTTCAAAATTCAGAAATTAAACAAGCCATTGAATCATTCACTCAACTGATTTGTTAAAAAAAACACAGACTTCCCAAGTGGTGCCTCAAGTATCATTTTACATTTTGTTTAATAAAATGTTGGCCCTGGTGTACCCCACCACATTTACACTTAAATAAAATATACAGCGAAAGATAAATACAGAGAAAAGTATTTGAGAAATAGCTAATTTGATACAATTTCATATGCCATGCAAATGCTCATTAACAATATCACTCATCGTGTTGAAAAATCGAAGCTTAGTCACACAACTATAACTGACAGACATGAATGTGAAAGAAACATTAAACATTAAAAAATAAATTTATAATAGCAAAAATAGGTATAGTGATTATCATCATACATGACTATGTTCTTAGTGTTGCAGTCATACATAGTGGTGGTGGTACCTAATGCAGAGATGTAAAAAATGGTAAAAGATACAGTTGCATATTTTTCAAAATGGCAAACAATCTATAACAGAGACACCAACATTAGGAGAAAAGGCTAGTAGCATTTACACGGTTCCCCATGGGGCCCTCTTTGAGTGCAAAGTTAACGATAGGATCTGTCTTCATCAGGGTCTCTCCGTTATGCCATCTATGGGAGGAGTGCTCAGGGCCGCTTGCTTCTGTTTACACAACAATATATGTATGTTAATTGATGGAAAATTTGGCTGGATGCTGAAACCTGAAAGGTAAAGGGCGTGCGTTAGTGACATTAAATAATGTTTGCTCGCACACAGGAGGACAGGTATAAATGCATCTGGACCACAACACCGCACATGCAAGATAATACGCACACCCCATGCTAGTATTTGCATCTTTAGCTTCAAGAATAAAAAATAAAAAAACTGAATATTTATTATAATAATAATAATAATTGGGATTTTCTGAAACATGCAATGATTTATCTTGGTTTTCCAAAGATCAATGCAAGTCCCAAGATTCATTTCAAGCATGCATAGAGCATCTAAAAGCAATGTATTGCTTTCAAAGGAAGATGATGGAGTATCATCACATACATAAATCTTCATTTACTTTCATTTTCATCTCTACCTTCAAGATTTTCCCCAAAGGAACTTGTCTATACTAATGTCACACAGAAAAAACCCCCAAAAAACGGGGGGAAAAAAGCTGTTCATTTACAGTTCAGGGAGAAAAAATAACACTGGAGTCTATTGCACCTATTGACTGGAAAATTCTTTGAACAGCATGTGTTTCTACGGAACATCCCTCTTCTCCCAATTGCCCTCCAACCATCCATTTTTATAGTCAGCAGAGAAACCTGAACATGGCTTATGGGCATGCTGGGAAATGAAATGCAATATAATGAAGAGAGGAGGGGTAAAAATGAGAAAGATTCAAATGACTAGAACTTCTATAGCTGATGGCAAGGTCATCTATGTTTATAAAAACATAAATTACACATATTTAATTTAGTGAAGACAGAAATTGTGGGTTTGAATTGAGACCATGTGTCCCCCTGAGCAGTCTGATAAATAGAGCAGTTGAGAGCTGAGGCTGACTTGGAGGACTTGTTCATTAATTCTTCTCCTGGTCTTAATTGGAGCCCAGTAGGACTTCTGTTTTAAAGCAGCGTTAGCCCTCAGACAACACGCAGAGCGAGCCAGACAAAGAAGCCGGCAGAACAAAGACGGATCCCAAATCTGCTACTGCATATTTGCTGCAGGCGAGTCGAGACGGCCCGGTCCCTCTTTTGTGCTATTTGATTTCATCACTTTTTATTGTATTACAAGTTGAGATACATAAAACTCCTTTGTTCAACCAGTACTTATCTGAGTTCTCGAAAATACAGAAAAAAAAACTAAGCACTGCAGTATTAGAAGCATCATCCACATTGCTAAATACATTTTTTCCACATTGAATTTTTAATTTTCAAAATTAAATTAAATTTTTTTTTTTGTCCACTTGCGTGAACTGTGCATTTGGCTACATTTGTTAAGTTGCACCTTCCAAATTTTTTTTAACCTGAAACTACATCTATTCACCATCATGTTGCTACAAACGTTTTACTTGTGAAACACAATATAAGTTATTATGAATGTAAATGCTGCTCACTGGCTGTGAAACTCAGTTGCAATTTTGCTTGGTTTAAAATAAAAGCTTAAAAAAAGTCAGGATTTAGTCAGGATTTAAACCCAGGTTGCCTTGCATGTTAATTAAAAAATCAAGTGCAAGACTAACAAAGATTAGACATCCATGCAGATCTAGTCAAGTAATTTGAATAGCACTTAATACAATCCAGGTTGTTTCAAAGCAACTTCACTGTCATACACAGGAAAACATCAGAATCTAAAGCCCCTTTCACACATGCAGTCTTTACTGGTAAATTACCAGTCAATTACTGTAAAGAGATCACGTATAAACAGGACCTTTTCAAAAATACAGGTAAATTCGTTTTTACACTGTTTTGCATTAAACTGGCAATTTCCCGGTATGAGAAGTTGTAACAATACCAGTAAATTACCAGTATTAACCTGTGTGTGAACAATGAACAGGATTAAATTGTTTAATATATTACCCCCCTTGCTGAGGCCGCTACCTGGTTGCCTAATTCTAACCCCACCCCTCACACCTAATCCTAAACCTACCTACACTGGGGACTCAGTCAGGGTGGTGGGAGTAATAATCTGACAGGTTCAGAATTCGCCACAACACCAGAGCAGATACAAGGTCAGAACGTTTTGACGTAAGAAGTCTGCTTTGGACAATTATATAGCTCAATGGGCTGAGCTTTTTTTTTGGTACTAATGTGTGAATGGTATCTTACCGGTGAAAAGACAGAACGCTGTTGCTTGTGTGAACAGCACATTTGTGTATTTACTGGAAAAAATGTTCTGGTAATTTTACGGTAATTTACCAGGATTGTGTGCGAAAGTGGCTTTTTCAAGTATGAGACAAATACAAATTCTGCTGTAAAGCAGCTCTAAAAAAGACAATAGAGTCATTATTCAGCTCAAGTCAATTAAGTGTTGATCCAGTTCAGTTCAATAATTGTGTGAAGTAGGGGTGGCACGGTTCACAAAACCCACGGTTCGGTTCGTATCACGGTTTTAGGGTCACGGTTTTCGGTTCTGTACGGTTCTTGTTGTTATTTTTTCTTTTAATCTTTAACACTCCAGAAATGTACTTCAGCATATGATATATGCTATAGCATTATATCATGTAATCATGCACAAACTGAATTTGACTTGACTTTAAGCACATTATTGAGACCATCTCTGAGGAAAGCTAGGTGACATTTTGATACAGCAAGAGAGAAGACATTTATTTGGCAAAAAAGGAGAATGTGTGTTGCTATCTCTACAGGAACTTATGTGCATTTTTAGCACACAAAGATTAAAATTAACTTGCATTTATAAAACTGTCAACTTCAGTGTAGCTCTTACAAAATGTTTAGGCTATCTTTTAAAAGAAAAAGAGAGGAACTCTTAAAGCACTATCTTTTAAATAAGTCAAAATACGTTACAAATAATTGCCTATAATGAGGCTATAACAATAGCAAAGGCCATAATCATAAAGTGAAACATAAGTTCAACCTCAACACAAAAACAGTATCAACAATGCTTCTATTCCCTGAGAGTGAGGATAAATTTTTTTCACTTGAAATTAAAGTGCAGTATTTGGAAACACGACTGGAGTTCTTATCTAAACTTACTGTCACTGTATATATTTAAATATCATAGGTAACATGAAATCCAAAATGTTCCCACACACCGGACTTATACGACGCTGGTGCATCCTCCAACTCCTGTTAGCCTTCCTTATCTCTCCCACTAGCCATTTCTATACGTGACGTGACCTGCAGCGCTGCACAGACCAATCGGTTTATGACATCAAAGTACTGCGACTGCGAGAGTGATTGAAAAGCATACGGAGCCGTTGCTATCGCGGTACTTTTATGTTATTCGTCGATCGGTCTGTGCAGCGCCGGTTCAAGTCGAACAAGCCTCATATGTATGTCCACAAATCTCTTATTTCGCGCGAAAAGTAAACGCACTGTCTGAGGTAACGGGCACGAGGTTACATTGCGCATGCGAACGAACCGTGCGACGCACACACGTACCGAACCGAGACAAGCGAACCGAACGGTTCGGATGTTTTTTCATGTACCGTGCCACCCCTAGTGTAAAGTACATCAATTATCAAATGAGTTCAATACAGTATAAGCAGCTCTACAGAAGAAAACAGTGTCGTCAGTTCAATGTTGATTCAGTTCAATTTCATCAGTTATGAAACCTATCTATCTATCTATCTATCTATCTATCTATCTATCTATCTATCTATCTATCTATCTATCTATCTATCTATCTATCTAACCAAGGCCACCAAGTGAGTCAGGACTGGGCCTGATCGGATACTTTACTATGGCAAAGTCTACTGCACGATGGCCCAGAATGAAAATAAGCTCAGCGATTAGCTTCCAAACACATTTGGGTATTTACAACGCACTGGTGTTGTGCCGGGGCAAACCAAAGGCCCTGCTGTTTGAGTCACATGGGCCCATGAATGCATAAGTCCACACAAAGACTGAGCGCATCACAGTCTGCTCTTTCTTTCTATTCCGTCACCAAGCCATTCTCTTCACTACACCACACACAACCGGGGCTTGTTCACGGACAGAGCTAAAGAACAAAATTTACACGAGAAACAAAACTCAAGTTGTGTGCTGGTTGTACACAAGCTGAGGGAGACTAACAGACTCTCTTTGAGAAGACAGGGAGCTCCCAGTGCACTCGGTTCACAGAGGGTACGAGTCCTTGGGCATAGAGGGATCCTCTGCTAATGTTTTGAGGTGTGGTGGGGGTGGTCATATAGTAAGATGGTCACGCAGGCATGCTGAGAGAATGGTGTTATTTACAAGCACACACTGTCCTCTGTTGTCTCCTACACACTCTGGCAGTGGCCCCAGGACAAGGGCAACTGGTAAACATACTACAGAGTTCGTACAACAAAGGCTTGCCGCAGTGAAGAGTTATGTTGGCTGACTGGCCATAAACTTAATGAAGAGATTAGCATGGTGCCATGGACACAAATGCAGATCATGAGGTCTCTGCGGCAGGACAGTGGGCGATTGTCATTGCCTTTTTCATCGTATTCATCATCACGTCGTAAGTTCGTCACTGGAGTCCACAGCATGGCTGTTGTAAACACAAATGTTTTTTATCAGTTTCAACGACTCTTTTATTACAAGCATCGATTTTCTCAGTATTTTAATCATAACCATGAGACTTTGAGTTCAACCAACTACGGGTCAACGACAAATAAGTGTGTTGACTCGTATTAGGAAATAAAAGAAGAAAAATCTAATAGTCTAATTTAAAACACATGTGCCAGTTTCTTTGAAATACTTCCTTCATGTTGGTTTCATATTATTTTGAAAATCATTTATTCAACAGGAAGTTTTTAATGACTCTAAAAACGTCATGCAAAAGTACAAATAATTGACATTTTCCTTGTATCTGTCACACCTCAGCGGACTACACTTCCCAACATCCCTCATGTTCACCACCTGATAACCTGCATGTCATTATTCACCATGGACACTAATGTTCCTCACAGTTGTCTGTCATTGTCTCGTCATCACCTGTTCTATTTAATTCCCTTCTGTTCGGTCAGTCTTTGTCCATTCTCATTTATGTTACCTTATATCGTAAACGTTTGTATTGGAGCTCTTTGCCTGTTCGCCTTTCCTCTACCTACACCACATCGTGACAGTATCATGCGAGGGTACACAAGTGAATATTTATTCAAATATGTTTATAAGATAAAAAGTTGCAGGGGTCATTTTTTTTTCTCATTTCTCATCTTTTTTCTATGATTTTTGCTTTTTTTCTAATTGTTTCTTCTTGTTGGTTGCACCACTTGATTTGGCAGACAAAATTTTGCTTAACTGCTTTGCAAATTTTCTCCTTTTAATGACACTTTTTTTCTTCATTATAATATCAGGACTAACCCTAACCATGGCACTTTTAACCTTTAAAAAAAAAAGAATTCAAAAATACTACCTTGATCTAATATTAAACCATGCATTCAAGTCATTGTATGTATGGTTTAATGCAAGTTTTTTTTATTTAGTTTTTTTATGCATCATTAGACAAATAAATAAATAAATACATATCAAGTCATTGAGCCATAAACATTAAAGCCATAATTTCATCGGACACAAATGCTAGCAAACAGATTTCAGCTATACCATCTTCTCCTGGAACACTTTAAAGGTTCATACTGTTTACATCCTCCATGAATCAATCTCAGATAAATCATTTTTAAAAGGATTGGGGAGGACTGCAGTGACTTTCTGTGACCATAAAGCAGCCTGATGTCCTTTTTTAAAAGAAGAAAAAAAAAAGAAAAAAAAAACATTATCGCTTTACTGCCAAACACCACATAAAGACCTCGACAGAGAGCTGGTATAAAACCAGGCCAAGCTCAAACTCACGGAGCGGAGGTCAAAGGCTGTCAGTGCAGGACATGAAATCACAACCTGACACAAATGGACACTGGGAATCTACTATGCCACACGTCCCCCCCACTTACTTACAGGCCAGAAGATGCTAACTGAATTACCAGTGATGGCTAATCCATCCATCATGGCCACCAGAAGCTATGAATCAAGCATCCAAGTGGTCATGGGAACAGGTCTCAGCGTCCCCACTTAGGGCACCATGTTTCAGGATCTGTAGTCTCTTTGCGGAGTGAAAGGATTGACATGATGGATACTGGGGGGAAAAAATCAATACCATGAAACCAGAAAAGAGAGCATAGGGACTGCATCTTGGGGCATCCAACATCATAAATAAGCAGGTCGCACTTTAGCTTTAGAGCATTACAATGCTGAGAGCCGAACGCCAACCCCTCTTCTATCGGAAGTCATTAGATCAGCTATTCTTCTGACATAAGTCAGGAAGTATCTGAGTGAGAGGACCAGTGGCCTGCCGGAATGACGAATGGTGCTGCCGTTTATAATAGAGACAAACTATAGATGTTCAATAAAGAAAGAGTAGCACAATGAGAGGTCCTAATAGCGTTTCTCATCTGTGCTTTGAATGTAAAGCAGCACCTGCAAGTTATCTTTGGTGATTTATCATGTCCATGTAACTTTCATATTTCTAATCTGCGTTTGTGTATGTCTGTGTATTTAGTCTGGATGCATATTGCACACCAACATGATGAGTGTAGAGCGTTAACTGAAATCAAAAGTTCCAATCATTAGTTTGTGCAACCTAAAATTTCACTAGCAAAAAGGTCCGCTGTCCATTGTAAGTAAAGTGGTGCATGAATTACCGCTCACAACTATTACACATACAAGCCAAGCAGCTTTCTATTAGTAAACAGAAAAAAAAAAAATCATGTGACTAACTTGAATATGATACAAAATCTGCATGAGAAAATCTTTCACCATCACAAGCAATACCCATTCCGCATGGATGTGAAACTTCAATAAAGATAAATGTGACTGCACCTTAATCCATTGTGCTTAACTCTTTCCACACCTACGTAAAAAAAACAAAACAAAAAAACAGCCAGCACCAGCATTTTTGATAATCTTCACAAATTTTTCATGGCCCCAGAATATTTTGTTGTATGAATATCTGAAAATACAATACATCGAAAGAAAGAACAGGTTTTACAGGCCCAGGTTTTAAACAAAAATGTTTTAATCCGCTTTTAAACAAATCCATTTCATTCTCGCTTCATGCATTCTTTTATATCAAAACTAGAATGTGGGTGATTCCATAAAAAAGCAACATTTTAAACAAAAAGCTGAGAAAATTTTCTAGGTCCGAATCGGATTCAGAAAGATGATTGAAACATAGATGGAGTAAATCGAGTCCATGAACACCCCCAAACAGTCATATAGCTCTTCCTGGGTCGACATTTCATTCAGTAACGTTAGGCAGTTTTGATTTATATGCGGTTTAAATGTTTGATAAGCAATGATTCTATCGTTTTTTTTTGGTCAACCATATAACATCGAAAACCTGGATTGCCAGAAAATTCCGCCATTGGCGGGGAAAAAGTTAAAGTTCTAAATAACTCTGCCTCTAAAAATAAAAAAAAACAAAACAAACAAACAAACTGTAGATGGTCACTTTACAATAGTCTCTTAATATCTAAGTAGGTGGTTCTTGGCCAGAAAACGTTGAAATGAGGACCTGTGTTTATGCTGCAAGTCAAAAGTCTGGCTTCGCTAGTATGCATGTATGAACCAATATTTTCCTGAGGCTGTTGTGTCTCTTAGACCGATTGACAGTTGCTGACAGGGCTGGGAGTTCAAGAAAGTGCTTAAAAAGAGTGAGAGAGCTTTTCTGGCTCTTGTTTTGACAGATAGTCCTTCTCGTGTTATCTCTTTTGCTAAACCCACAGGTGTTTTCAAATGCTGCTCATGTCCTCTCCTCTAAACACCAGCTGAGGCCACGGTCTCCATTCTCCCCACGTTGTAGCATGATAGCTATGGTAAATGGCTCGGTATATCACTGGGTTATTATGACAATATTCATTCTTGGCTCATTCATATATGACTGTTTAAGACGTGGCGAATGGTGGCGCTTCAAAATTAAATATGCTCCTCAAAATTAAATATGCTCTCTTGATTCAAAGTGATCTGAAGGAGAGTTTTTCCCGGTTAGGCATAATTTCGCAACACACGATGTGCGACGTCAAAGAAAAGCATTAAAAACGTGACCCACACGGGTGAACGCTATAATCACACCATTACTCAGTGGAAAGAAGGGACACATATCATGTATTAGTGGCCTCGCTCCAGACCAAACAAATGCAACCTTCTTAATGTTTTCTAAAATCTATATAAATCAACATATAGAGCTTTACAGGCTTGACCTTTTAACCTTTTGGTTTATATTCTCAATACATTTCTTCTCAGTAGAAGTAATTTGAAACATTTGGCAGATGGCCCACTGACATCACCTTTTTTGCAAATATTATCTGAGGCAATAACTTTGAAAAATGACACAAAAATAAACACCTTGCTGTGTTGCAGCATGGAGAGAGTTATCTATCTATAATAAACTGTGTTTTTTGGAACGAGTTTGAAATGTGTGTATTAAATTAAAACACAGCTATGTTTTAGGACACTGAGGTAGTCACTGCATAATATGAATCGGCTTTTCCCGAAACGTGTCCTCATCTCACATCTGACATTCCGGCAGTAATTAGCTGAAGCAGACCGCTCTCTTCCAGAGCTTTCAGGAAGTGGTTTCGCTGGGACTAAATATACATTAGAGTGTGTTGTTTCAGCCCAAGCAATGTAAATGAAACAGGCATTTATCAGGTGGCAGGGGATTTATGGGCACAGATCGCACCTTCTTTAGTGGCTCGGCTCCCAGACACTGTGCCAGGAAGACACACAGAGAGAGAAATGTAAATGCTAGCCATTTCACAGAATTTCTAATCTAAATTTAATCGAGAATTGGTGTCTTTTTTTATTAAAGGTGCTATATGTAACTTTTAGCCTCTAGCAGTGATTTTTCAGATTGCAACCAATTTTTACAAGAGTGCTCATGCGCATGCTCGACCTCAAGAGCGAGCACTCAGGGTACTGGCCACACTGAGACTTTCAACACAACGGAGAAAGCATCACACAACATGCTGGAAACTCAAATGAACTCCCATTGCAACGTTACAATAATAGGGTACTTTGATCAGCTTGACGTTGAACTAATGCTCCCTGCTTGTACCATGATAACGTTACATTGACTGCATTTAGCCGACATGTGGTGTAATCTAGCATAAGGCATTTCACTAACTATTCGTCTATCTTTCACGATGAGCAATGTCAACATAGGTGAATGTATGATATGATAACGAAAATGGTTAAACTAGACTGAACAATTTCAGTGCAACAGTAAGACCGTAGGAAGTAACATTACTGTACTGAACGTGTCTGGAAATGTGTATTATAAACAATATGATAGTAGTGAGATGAGTAACGTTAAGACAGTAGATCTAGTACATAAAATAAAAGTTACATCCTAAAGCACCTACTTTTTGTTATCCTGGAACAGTCTTTTGTATTCATTTCATGTCTCATGTATGCTGTAGTAAGTAGAAGTTGATCTGAATCACGTTTGGCTGACGAGCTTCAGCAGAACCCGACAAGTGGATCATTGTAATGTGTGATTACAACCCCTTAACACACAGGCAATAAAAGTTTTAGTAAAAAAAAACTACATACAGCACCTTTAACGCACAAGGTTGCACATGTACAAAGCTTTTAATAGATGAAAAAGGGAGCAGTGTGTTTAAGATGGTTAAAGGGATAGTTCACTTTGAAATTAATTTTTGAAATGTTTTAGCTTACCTCAAGGGCATCCAAGATGTAGGTGTCTTTGTGTCCACAGTATTTTCAATTTTGATCTTTTTAGGTCAAACCGTTCTTGTCTGTCAGTCATATAATGCAGGTCTATGGGGTTCACCTCAAAGAGAAGTCCAAATTAAACATGATTTAATGACTCGTAAATGTAAGTACACATTGATGGCCCGAAACGAGCGGTTTGTGTGAGAAACCGAACAGTATTTATATCGTTTTTACCTCTTGTAAACACAGCCACGTCCAAGTGATCTAAGGTCGCGAGCGCTTCAGTCTTTTCCGGAAAGCACCGGAAGTTATCTCTCGCGCGTGTACGTCACTCATTGTTTACACAGAACAGAGATTGTAGGTAAGACGGCTAATTAAAAGGGTACTAATTTGCGCTTATCCGGGATGTTTAAACCGTCGTAAAAGAAAACAATAAAAAAAAATAATAATAATAAAACAATTTTTTGAGTGACGTAGAGTGACGTACACGCGCGAAAGATAACTTCCGGTGCTTTCCGGAAAAGACCGAAGCGCTCGCGACCTCAGATCACTTGGACGTGGCTGTAGTTACAGGAGGTAAAAACGATATAAATACTGTTCGTTTTCTCACACAAACCGCTCGTTTCGTGTCTTAGGCCATCAATGTGTACTTACATTTACGAGTCATTAAATCATGTTTAATTTGGACTTCTCTTTGAGGTGGACCCCATAGACCTGCATTATATGACTGACAGACAAGAACGGTTTGACCTAAAAAGATCAAAATTGAAAATACTGTGGACACAAAGACACCTACATCTTGGATGCCCTTGAGATAAGCTAAAACATATCAAAAATTAATTTCAAAGTGAACTATCCCTTTAACATAAAGAGAGATCTATAGTTATCCTTGGTCAACATCTGTAATTACATTGATTGAGTAATTGAGATGACTCTCTATTGAATTATGTGAGGAATCTTTGTGAAGATATATATCTTTTCTAAGAATCTGAGGAAAAACTCTTGCCTCCTGCACTAATACAGAACTCAGGCTGACTGGAAGATACTAGGAAAGAAATGTTTGGGAACTCATGATTATGATTTAGCATTCACTCAAACAAACACAGACACTCTCATCTCCACACACAATGTTCCTGGCGATGGAAACTTCTTAATTCACATTTATTGGACTGAAGACAAACATTCAGCATTATTATGATTAAGATCTTGAATAATTCATCCTGAAATCTGTCTAAAAAGACCATTATGTTGCTCTGACTAGGCTGCACATACACTCTACAAAAGGTTTCAATTATAACCAAAATGGGTTTTACATCCTGATGCAGTTGGAGAAACTTGTATGGTATTAGAATACCAAATGTCCCTACTGGCAGAGAGATGTCATTGAAATAGTTATCCTGAGAAAAGAAGAAGCAGCTGTCTCTGTGGAAGCTTTAGACAGTAAGTATTGAAAAAGAGTCTGGAAATGAGCCCATCAGAGATCTCTCTGCCTTTTACCAACTTTTTAATGATTTTCCTCTGTAGAAAACAAAAGTTCTCTTACGAGAGGTTCTCTCGTATTGCGTAAGCTAGCTTACGCTACGGGAAAGATTCATCTTTCTGAGAAATTGAAGCCAAAAAATTATCCTATAATTTTGTATCCATTGTCAACGCAGTTCAGCTGCAGCAGACCATGAGCGGGCTAGCTAGCAGCTCATTGGTTCGCCCACAGGGAACTGCTTAAGCCTATGAGGAGACGCGAATGAACTCTCGGCCAATGAGAGTGTGACGTGCTCTCATTGCGTCAGAACCCGCCGAGTAGGGCGTGGTCAGAGAGTATAAATATCAGCGTCATAGGCTGTAACTCTGATTTTCATCTCTTCAGCGAGGCTACACGCATCTGCTGATCTTGAGAGAAGCCGCCGTCGCTGAAAAGGCAACTTTAGCGAGCATCTGGGAGACTGAGGAAGCTGGCCGTCTTCGCCACCTTCAGCCGTCCTGCGAGCTAGCGCCATCCAACGGATTTGTATCCTTTTTTACAAAGCTTCCTATATTGTATCCTAAAGAGCTGAGCGTCTTTTTCAAGATGTCTCTAAAAATTTCCTGCGGTTCTTGCCGCGCTCCCCTCGAGAGTGGAGACCGCCACGTCATCTGCGCTCTCTGCCTCGGATTGGAGCACGCCGAGCTCGCCCTCGCCGACGGCGGCTGCGAGCTCTGCGAAAACATGCCGTTGTCGACCCGGCGGGCTCGACTTCAGGCCACTAAACATGCTTCCCCGCCACCTCTGACTTCGCCGCGGAAGAAGAAACGCCGCTCTCAGAGGCCGCCGGAACCCCAGCCTGAAGCGTTCATCCCGCCGGAGCCTGTCGCCTCCCGCTCTCCGTCTCCGCCGCTTCCGGACATACAGCTGCCGCCGAGTGGCCGCTCTGTTGCCTCCGTTGCCTCCGATGACGCCTCCAGCGCCCAGCTCAGCACAGTCAGACTTCTCAGCGACGCCAGGGCGGCCGCCCTCGTTCTCGCTCTGACAGCCGCCACAGACCGCCGCCGCCTCGGGGGCCTCGGCCTCGGAGCGCGCTAAAAACCGGACCAACCGAAGTCTGCCTAGCACAGCTGAGAAAAGGACGGCGCTCTCCCACCGCGGCCGGACCGCCGTCAAAGTTTTGCCCTCTGTTAGTCCCCGCTCACACGGCTACTACAGCAGTGTATTCCGCCGTTACCAAGCCGGTCTCTTTTCCCGCTTGCATGAGCACAAACGCCGTTTTCACGGCGACCCAGAGAAATCGCAAAAAGAGCATAAAAGCCTCTTGTGTAGAAAATGTGCCCACAACACGGTGTTCACTCATACACAAAAGCACTTCAGTTCCCGTGTCTCACACAGAGTCCACTCTCATAAAGCGGTTCCAACCCGCTCGAGTTTCAGGGTGCATAAGCGCGCCCACAAGCCCGTGTGCGCGTCCTCCCTCTGTTCACTCTGTTACACGGCCCAAAAACTCCTCTCTGAGTGTAAGTCCCGCTGTCATAAATACTATGAGCACGCTCACGCAGCCCGCTATGTGCAGCGACGGGAACCATGTAGCCATTCACCCCCTAGCGTTACGCTTCAAAGCGTGGGAAGCTATTCCGGGAATTTCCCAGTGGGTACTAAACACAATAAGGCTAGGCTATCGCTTACAGTTTCCCCGCCGCCCTCCACGTTTTCAAGCGCGGCTAGAAACTACCGTAAACCCAGAAGCAGTGACGCTGCTCTGTTCAGAGATAGCAAAGCTTTTGTGCAAAAGGGGTATAGAGAGAGTTCCTCTGTCTATGAGCGAGTCGGGGTTTTACGGCCGTTATTTTCTTGTTCCCAAGAAAGACGGCGGCCTCAGACCAATCTTAGACCTCAGATTTCTGAACAAAGTTCTCATGAAGAGACGTTCAAACGACGTTCAAAATGCTCACTATCAGAAAACTCCTCGCGCATGTGCGCCAGGGGGACTGGTTCATTTCAGTAGATCTGAAAGATGCGTACTTTCAGATTCAGATAAATCCCCTTCACAGGCCATTCTTACGTTTCGCCTTCGAAGGCCAGGTTTATCAATACACCGTCCTCCCGTTCGGCCTATCATTAGCGCCCCGTACATTCACGAAGTGCGTGGATGCGGCGCTCGCCCCCCTGCGGAGTCAGGGGCTGCGAATACTGAACTATTTGGACGACTGGCTGATTTTGGCACAATCACAGAGAGAGCTACTGTCTCATCGTACAGTTCTCCTCGACCATCTAAAGGCTCTGGGCCTCTCTGTCAACTGGACAAAGAGCGCGCTACAACCCAGTCAGACTATCTCCTTCTTGGGTATAAAGTTAGACTCGGTCACGATGACGGCTCGTCTGTCAACACGGCGCGTGTTCAGCGTCTCACCACATCTTTTCAGATGAACAGACTCACACCTCTGAAAACCTTTCAGAAGGCGTTGGGTTACATGGCCTCAGCCTCCGCGGTGCTCCAGCTGGGGTTACTGCGCATGCGCCCGCTTCAGTTCTGGTTGAAGAGCCGTGTGTCTCACCGCGCGTGGACCACGGGCCGCCAGCTGATAAAAGTAACGCAGACCTGTATCACAGCTCTGCAGCCATGGACTGTGGCAAAATAGTTTCAGCGGGGCGTTTCCATGGGGACCTTTTCTCGCCGAAAAGTTATCTCGACAGACGCATCCAACACGGGTTGGGGTGCGCTCTGCGAGGGCTCACCGGCCTTCGGCCCCTGGTCAGCTCAAGAGAGCCTCCTCCACATAAACTGTTTGGAGATGTTGGCGGTCGAGAACGCGCTCACGCGCTTTCTCCTGCGCATTCACGGTCACCACGTGCTGATCCGTTCGGACAATATAGCCGTGGTCTCCTATCTAAACCGTCAGGGCGGAGTCAGATCCAGGAATCTCTTCCGGCTGACAGAACGCATCTTAGTTTGGTCTCAGTGTCACCTGCTCTCGCTCAGAGCGACGCACGTGCCAGGCCATCTGAACGACGGTCCAGACAGCCTGTCCAGGAACCCCATTCCCCCCGGGGAATGGTCCCTGCACACTCTTACAGTCCAAAAACTGTGGCGAATATTCGGCAGAGCAGAGGTGGACCTCTTCGCCTCAGAAGAGAACACCCACTGCCCAATATTTTTCTCAAAGAGCGAGGACGCGCTAGCCCAGACCTGGCCCAGCCGCCCGCTTTATGCATTCCCTCCGGTTTCTCTACTACCACAGGTACTTCAGAGAATCAGGGAAACACGCCACTCGGTGCTCCTCATAGCTCCGCGTTGGGAGGGTCAGACTTGGTTTCCGGAGCTCACTCAGCTGTCACAGAC
This sequence comes from Semotilus atromaculatus, assembly GCA_031834385.1. NCBI lineage: Eukaryota > Metazoa > Chordata > Actinopteri > Cypriniformes > Leuciscidae > Semotilus > Semotilus atromaculatus. Next base: position 32,472,599 of record JAULUF010000022.1, read on the forward strand.
AGCCCCGTGGCCCATTCCAGTCAGAGCAGATCTCCTCTCCCAAGCTCGCGGCACGATCTGGCATCCCCACCCAGAGCGCTGGGCGCTACATGCGTGGGTGATCAACAACTACACGTTGCTTTGCCAGAGGGAGTGTTAAACACGATCATGCAGGCTAGAGCGGCTTCCACGAGAAGGCTTTATGCATCTAAATGGTCTGTGTTCTCAAAATGGTGCACCGACAGAAATGTGGACCCACGGTCATGCGAGGTTCCGTCCTTGCTAGCTTTTCTCCAAGAGATGTTGGACAAGGGCAGGTCCCCGTCCACTCTCAAGGTGTATGTAGCAGCCGTCGCAGCGTTCGCTGAACCCCGGCGCGGCCAGTCACTGGGCAAAGATGGCTTGGTCATCCGCTTCCTCAGGGGAGCTAGAAGGATTGAACCCCCCACGCCCCCCTTCGGTGCCGATCTGGGATCTTTCCATAGTTCTCGAAGCTATGAAAGCCCCCCCATTCGAACCGCTAAACACCGTGGACCTCAAATACCTTTCGTTCAAAGCCGTTTTTCTGCTCACGCTCGCGTCAGTAAAACGTGTGGGAGACCTTCTCGTGCTGTCCACTAGCGCGTCCTGTCTCGAGTTTGGGCCCAATGACTCCTTAGTCGTTCTCAAACCTAGACATGGTTATGTCCCGAAAGCGATTGGTTCCCCGTTCAGGGCACAAGTTATTTCCCTATCGGCTCTGCCTCCATCCGATAGCGAATCTGGCTCTAATCTCCTGTGTCCGGTCAGGGCCCTGAGATTATACATTACTCGTACTGCTCCGGTCAGACGATCTGAGCAGCTTTTTGTTTCGTTCGGTTGGCGCACCAAAGGTTTGGCCGCCTCGAAACAGACTCTATCCAGATGGATAGTTGATGCTATTGCAGCCGCATACGCATCAAAAGACCTGCCATGCCCTCTGGGAATCAGGGCGCATTCCACTAGAGACATGGCCTCATCGTGGGCATGGTCCAGCGGAATTTCCATACATGACATTTGTGTGGCAGCGGGATGGGCTTCCCCCTCCACCTTTGTCAGATTTTACAATCTGGAGGTTCCCGCCTTGCAGGCTAAACTACTAGCAGTCTAGTAGGTTACAGCTCTTCTGGTTGAGCCGCACTTTAGGGAGTTATCCACACAGACCGGTTTCGCTCTGTCCCTCTCTATCATGTGCTTAAGTACTACACAATCACCGGCCCGCTATGCTGGCCTTTGTCACATGTACATGTATTCATCCCCACTCATAAGGGCTCCCCGGGGTCTTCCCTGGGACTCATAGTGGATGCTTAGCACGCACGGCGTTGACCAGGTGTTCCCGTAGCGTAAGCTAGCTTACGCAATACGAGAGAACCTCTCATAAGAGAACGAATCAGTTACCTAACGTAACCTCGGTTCTCTCTAGATGAGGGAACGAGTGTTGCGTTCCTGGCCGTGCTTGTGCTACTAGCGTTCTCGCTTCATTCTATGAAAACCAGAGTTACAGCCTATGACGCTGATATTTATACTCTCTGACCACGCCCTACTCGGCGGGTTCTGACGCAATGAGAGCACGTCACACTCTCATTGGCCGAGAGTTCATTCGCGTCTCCTTATAGGCTTAAGCAGTTCCCTGTGGGCGAACCAATGAGCTGCTAGCTAGCCCGCTCATGGTCTGCTGCAGTTGAACTGCGTTGACAATGGATACAAAATTATAGGATAATTTTTTGGCTTCAATTTCTCAGAAAAGATGAATCTTTCCTGTAGCGTAAGCTAGCTTACGCAATACTCGTTCCCTCATCTAGAGAGAACCGAGGTTACGTTAGGTAACCGATTCGTTTTTTTTTTTGTCCAAACAATGAAAAGTCAATAGGCATGTCCCAATTTGTGTACATATGCACTATTCTATGCCATTTTGTAGTGTAAGTGTGAGTAGTGTGTTCACACTGAAAATTCCAAATAGAAAAAGTGTTATTTTAAATACCCAGATGATGCACTTAATTAACTGAAAAAACTAAGTGTGGAATGTTGGACACTTCATGCACTCATCTGTCACAGCTTTCTTTATAGGGGAGGGGGCAGGGCTATCAGACTCTGATGTTAAATGTCAAAATATCCTTACAGTATATACACTACACGGTTGAGTACACAGTGTATAAGTGCATAATGTATTGCATCATTTGAGACACAACTAATGTTGTTTGGTTCCCAAAGTTCTTCAAAATTTGTTTTGTGTTCCACAATAGAAAGAATGTCATACTGGTTTAGATCGACATGAAGGTGAGTAAATTATGACAATATTTATTTTTTAAGTCGACACGAGATGAAAATTCAGCCTATCTATTTTTATGTTATTGATGTTATCGAAAACAAAATAAAAAACTGTCGCTACTTCCATTTCATTGCGACTTTAAGAACTTTTTTAAATCACCCAAGTTTCTTGTAGTCCCCTAAATAACCCTTAAAGGGGTCATGACATGGCTTTTGTTTTTTGTTTTATTATGCGCAACTATAGTATTACTATAGTTTTTTAGACAAAAACCTTTTAAAATTTAGTGATTTATGACCTTTTCCCACCCTCTTTCTCATCCTCTGATTCAAACAGTCTGTTTTGGGGGTGTTTCCCCTAAATAGTCATCCTTGAAATGTAGAGAACGCGTCCATTTTCCCCTGCCATTTTCCCACGCATCCATTTTCCCCTGCCGTCAGCATATTCAAACATGTTGTTTGTCCACAGTCAGGAACAGCACATCTGCGTGGCGTCGCAATCTTCTTGTAAACAGACCCATTCGCTGCACGTCGACTGAACACCTGTGAGCGCGAGTCGCGCAACAATGATGCGATGATGCGAAATGAGGCGTAGTTGTCCTGCGCTGGAGGCGGTCATATGCAAACGACTGGTACGTCACTTCGTACCGTGAAGTCACTTCATACATGGATCCACAACGAGCTGTATTTAGAGCTTGATTAAATAAATGCTTCGTTCATAACAGGGAGGACATCTTAAGCTATGAAACTTGCAGGAAGTTTTAATGGTACAAAGACCTCTTAAATACCAAAAGATCAAGGCAAATTTGGTTTCTCATGTCATGACCCCTTTAACAGTCAAAAGGGTGCTTGATAATAAGAACATTTTTTTCTGAACTGAATGAGCACTGAAGAGCATTGTTGAGTTTTTTTTTAACCATGTGCACTTGTTTTATGTTGCTGGACCTTCTTGTCATGGAAGCATTCTTACAGATGTTGTTTTCCTCAGAATGTTCCATTGCCACTGGCCAGAATTCAAACACACAGCGCACAATGATGGTATAGATTGTGTAAACCATGACTCTAATGAGGGCATAGACCGAACTCCTGGAACAAGAGTCTGCACACTTCCCTCTCTCTCTTGTTCGTCAAAGTCAACCACACACTCCTCACTCATCACTAAAACATTGGCCCTAAAGCCATGTAAAGCACAGTAATAAAAACATACAGAAGATCAAAATCTCACTTCACTCTTAAAAAGGACTGGATCACATTCTCCTCATATGCTTTCGTTAAAATCAGAGCTAAATATTTCACGCCACTCAGCCCAAAATAATTATTCCACTGTTCTTGGACTGCAAACAAAATGAAATATGGATCACAGGGATTTGGCACGGTGTACACAGGTCCCTCTTATCAGAACTGAATATCTGATAGTGCTGCAACCTGTGCCTCGACTGACCTTTCTCAAGAGTTTTCAGCATTGTCCACTGACATTTGCATTATTTAATGGCATGTTTTATTCAACTAGAACAAGGCTTACAAATAACAGACCGGATTTAAAATGAACAGGAAGTAAAGCACCAACTCCGCTGCCTGGATCTGACTTCTGAGTCTTTCTCTTTCTTTTTGCACCTTTGCTCTAGCTGACTGACTCCAGCTGTGGAACTCCTATGGAGGGATGTGCTCTCTGACAGCTAGAGGTAACAAGAGATTTATGTGTTTTGCTATAAACTTGCAGGTGCAAATCCTGTAGATCTCACACTTTTATAGATGGACTATAAAACTGATTCATAAAGAGAAATGTTGTGCTGCATTGTGCGCTTTTTGACTGTGCCGACATTGCAACACGCTATGAGTGAGTTTAAACAAACATACGCTGGCAAGGCAAGATGGATGTTCCACCAAATCAGGACACTGCATACCATGATATTATATTTCAAATCACAGGCGTAAGCAAATATATTTAAACCTGATGTTCCTGATGCATTACACCCATCATCATAACTCAAACAAGACTAACATGATCTGAAGAAAATAAGCAGTATTTTAAGTTGCTAAGGATTTTGGGGTGGTTGCTAGGTAGTCCAAAAGAGCTAATTCTACATTAGGGCTACATTTCTGGAACCATAGTGGACGTTAGAGTGCACTCATTAAATCCCAATAATGAGTGTACAACCGATGTACACTCAACAGCTAGAGAATACCCATAATGCACTGTGAGAGTCATGTGACGAATGAATTGGTGAATCATCAGTACATTCATTTTCCAAACCGCTCTGGTCCAATGTGTGTACAGCATAATATCATACAGGTATAAGTTCCATTTTAATTGATTATTAAATTGTTTAATTAAGGTTTATACATAGTTTCCATGATAGAGTTCAAGATAAATCTTTTAATTTGGAGCTGACACAGCCACCGTATCTGTGTTCAAGCCTAATTGGATGTGGGTGGAGCTTGAATATCAAAAGTGGAACAAAATTAAAGGGACAGTTCACAGAAAACTATTTTTTCTTTAGACATACAATGAAAGCCAGTTTGCTTCAATGTTCTTTTACTTTTTTTTAAAATATCCTTTATATTCTTAAAATGTCTTCTTTCATGTTCCACAGAAGAAGCATTTCCATAGAAGCCATACAGGTTTGGGAACGACATGAGTGTGAGTAAATGATGACAGAATTTTCATTTTTGGGTGAACTATCCCTTTAAATGAAATGTCACCTCTGCTTCATTTATATTTTCATATAGTTTGATTGCCCTGAGAAATAATAGCATGTCTTCTCAAACAGGTTTTTGAGGAATCAATCAGGTCTGTAAAATAAACAGTATGGGCTAAATTATGCATACATGTTTAATAATTATGATTAGGGGTTTGTTTAAATCACTACCCCTAAGATTACATGGTAATTTATTACTTACATATTCATTCAGACATAGTGACACATAACCACATTTTAGCAGCAAGTCTAAAATCTAATAAATCAGGAGAAGTGAATAGTAATTATTTTCCCGAGCTAACAGAATCAACAAGGTTAGTGAAGGACACATCAAGAGCACGACTGCGCTTCTTCAAGCCATTCATGGGTTCGCTGTATTTCTGCATTCAGGCAAGGGTACAGACACAGCATCAGCTGGTGGGCTCTCCGGACTCGTAATGGAATAATGCCATGCTAACCAAATGGGGCTAATCCAGCATACAGGGCCTAAATCCTATCATTGATGTGTCAGATGTCATCAGAGCGTTAGCGAATGAAGACCCCCTGCATGGAGAGAGTAAACAGTTTACAGAGAATCGCTCACAGATGCACGCAAGGTCACACTCTTGGAAAAGTCAGTGAGAGGTGTGTTTAACAGAATATTGCTGACAAGATAAGAAGCACTATTGCCACAAAACAAGCCACATACCCTTATACGAAACTCATGCTGTTACTTAACAGAATTGTAGGGCATGTAACTATAAATAGAAGTTGAATTCATAGCTGATTGCATTTGCAATGTAATTGAGTAATTGAAACGACTGCAGTTTTGTACATGGATTGTTTCTGTGCACAATAGCTACAAGAGATTAAATAAACTTAGTGCATCTTCTCTAATGAATATTCAGTCATAATTTACCGACTAACATGTTGTTCCAAACTTGTATGACTTTCTTCTTTTCCTCCAATAGGAGGAATTTAAAATCATGTAGTGCTTGCTCTCTTCCATGCAATAACAATGTATGGGGACTGAAATTGATAGCCTGGTTCTACCAGACTCTCGTACATTTCATTTGTACAGAGAGTCTGGCCTCTCTCCATTGAGAAACGTTTACTTCCTTGTAGGCGGGTTCTCTGTTAAAGTTCAAAACTATTGGATCTGCCCAGAGTCACTCAGGATCTGCCATAGCCAATCGCTAACGTGTGGTCGTGACGTATGTCATGCGCCAAAACCGTCCGGAAACAACAAGTCCGAACGATCAGAGGATTATGTTTAGAATAAGATGTCTGTCAACGAGAGCTGCAGGTTTTGTTCATCGAATTTAAGAGCTCAAGGAACAATTATAAATTCTAAATGTATATTTGACACTAAGGACAGTGATGTATTCAGTCAACTGTCGAAGCTGGGTCTAATCATTAACAATACGCCGCTGCGGTCATTTCGGATCTGCAACAAAGGACCGAATAGCTTTTCTCATGTCTTTCTCCACTGCCATTACTGAACTCCAACTCAAACTGACACACTACATCAACGTCATTGTTCTCAGCCACTCCCTCTATTCACTGATTGGTCCTAAACATTTTTTTATTTCTGGAGACCTAAGAATATACAGCAGTCCCAGACGTAGTACTGAAGGAAAATGAAATTGAGCGTAAGTGCGTAGGAGGGCGCAGCCAGGCTATGAAATAGATGCATTAAATGTAAAACCAATATTATATTATATTGTATTAATCATCTGTCAGAATACTCTATTTTAATTGTCTGGAAGGAGTGCAATAAAATAGTTTACACTCTCAAACATAGATCGGATATCATACTGCTCACACAGAAACATTCAAGATCCCGGCAAGTTATCAACGACTACTATTAAGAAAAAAAGAAAATAGCTTTGCTACTGAATTGCTAGATTTTATTTCTCAGCAACGAGGGGGTAACATCGCTGGTTTTGAAGAAAATTAAACTCACAGCTTCACTTTTAAGAGGGAGACGCTGCACAGACGCAGGTAATTCACACATGCATCTCTCTCTCAATAATTAAAAAAAATCTATAATTCATTAATTCAAGTAACTGTAATCTTATACACTACTTTATCTCTGTGTCTGATTTAAAGTGGGCAGAATACTAGATCTAATGAGCCGTAACTGATGAAAATAACCATAATTTTTACCTTTCCGGTCAAATATTGCACTGCAAACATCAATATCAGCTTTAAGTTGTAAATGCTAGCAAATGAGCATTGCATAAATGGGATAATCCATGTGCATTCAATTGTTTGTGGATTATCCCTTACACATATATAATGTAATATAACATACTACAGTGAAGAAAATAAGTATTTGAACACCCTGCTATTTTGCAAGTTCTCCCACTTAGAAATCATGGAGGGGTCTGAAATTGTCATCGTAGGTGCATGTCCACTGTGAGAGACATAATCTAAAAAAAAAAAATCCAGAAATCACAATGTATGATTTTTTAACTATTTATTTGTAAGATACAGCTGCAAATAAGTATTTGAACACCTGAGAAAATCAATGTTAATATTTGGTACAGTAGCCTTTGTTTGCAATTACAGAGGTCAAACGTTTCCTGTAGTTTTTCACCAGGTTTGCACACACTGCAGAAGGGATTTTGGCCCACTCCTCCACACAGATCTTCTCTAGATCAGTCAGGTTTCTGGGCTGTCGCTGAGAAACACGTGGTTTGAGCTCCCTCCAAAGATTCTCTATTGGGTTTAGGTCTGGAGACTGGCTAGGCCACGCCAGAACCTTGATATGCTTCTTACAGAGCCACTCCTTGGTTATCCTGGCTGTGTGCTTCGGGTCATTCAATGCTCAAACTGAGGGAAGGAGGTTGTTCCCCAAAATCTCGCAATACATGGCCCCGGTCATCCTCTCCTTAATACAGTGCAGTCGCCCTGTCCCATGTGCAGAAAAACACCCCCAAAGCACGATGCTACCACCCCCATGCTTCACAGTAGGGATGGTGTTCTTGGGATGGTACTCATCATTCTTCTTCCTCCAAACACGGTTAGTGGAATTATGACCAAAAAGTTCTATTTTGGTCTCATCTGACCACATGACTTTCTCCCATGACTCCTCTGGATCATCCAAATGGTCATTGGCAAACTTAAGACGGGCCTTGACATGTGCTGGTTTAAGCAGGGGAACCTTCCGTTTCATGCATGATTTCAAACCATAACGTCTTAGTGTATTACCAACAGTAACCTTGGAAACGGTGGTTCCAGCTCTTTTCAGGTCATTGACCAGCTCCTCCCGTGTAGTTCTGGGCTGATTTCTCACCTTTCTTAGGATCATTGAGACCCCACGAGGTGAGATCTTGCATGGAGCCCCAGTCCGAGGGAGACTGACAGTCATGTTTAGCTTCTTCCATTTTCTAATGATTGCTCCAACAGTGGACCTTTTTTCACCAAGCTGCTTAGCAATTTCCCCGTAGCCCTTTCCAGCCTTGTGGAGGTGTACAATTTTGTCTCTAGTGTCTTTGGACAGCTCTTTGGTCTTGGCCATGTTAGTAGTTGGATTCTTACTGATTGTATGGGGTGGACAGGGGTCTTTATGCAGCTAATGACCTCAAACAGGTGCATCTAATTTAGGATAATAAATGGAGTGGAGGTGGACATTTTAAAGGCAGACTAACAGGTCTTTGAGGGTCAGAATTCTAGCTGATAGACAGGTGTTCAAATACTTATTTGCAGCTGTATCTTACAAATAAATAGTTAAAAAATCATACATTGTGATTTCTGGATTTTTTTTTTAGATTATGTCTCTCACAGTGAACAAAACCAATCACAGAACGGGGAGGGAGCAGCAAGATGATGACGACATCTATGCATAATACGACACACCGAAGAAGTTTGTTTATATCTATGGATCCAACATGGCAGCAGACGCAAAGCTATCTTTCAATGCAGCCTTAGATATTGTTCTAAGTAGTTTAGAATGCAAGTTTATTTAGAAAAAAGAGCAACTTTTCTGTCGCTCTACATACATTATCTGGTATAATTGAAACAATTGGCTATGAGCTACGTACAGGCGCATTTGACATTTGTAGCAATAAACGGCTCTGGGCATTCGTAAACCACGCCTCAAATACAAAAAAAATTTACATGTGGTTCCCAAACCCATGTCTCAATGAGACTATAGGTCTGACGTTAGCCAGGCTAGTCATCCATAGCAAAGTTGTATACTGATCGCTCATCAGGATATTTGAGGCCGGTGATTCTTTCACAGCCGGTGCCATCTTGCACCTCAATTATTGACTGTATTTAGCCTACTATAAAATGAAACCGGAGGAATTCAGTCTAAACAGTAGGCCTATGGTAATAATGTTAAAAGTGTTAATTGATTTTTTTCCTAGAATGATTGTTACACTATAACGGATTGTAAGATAGGAAACAGGTACGATTTAAAACAGGCTCTTCTCAAATAAATATGTCATGTCGCCTTCATTATTTATGCGGTGAAAGCTGTGTAATAAGTCATATGACTGTACATTATCCCTTAAATGTCCATCTTGTTTGATCATATAGGCTCAAAGCTGCTTGCTAACGTGTCTGATACTTTAGATGCTTTGTGTCAGGGTCCTGATCACGCTGTCAGGATTTATTTTGAGATAACTAATTGAATGTATTTTATCCCTTGCATGTAATATACATTAAAATAATTTGTACATTATATATAAATTATTTAAATTCTAAGGTGAACTAACCCTTTATTGTCCTAAATTGAAAAAGTTTAACCTTCATGTACCTCTTAATTGTACTATGCAAACACAGCACTTTGTGGACACATACTCGAAGGACACAGTTCGAGAGAGAGAGAGAGAGAGAGAGAGAGAGATAACAAATATGAAAAATGTGAAGAAGCAATGCACTGAAATGTCAGCATCTAATGGAGTCCAGGTTGTTAAAGTAAGCTCTCGGAGCTCCTACCGTGCACACAGCGGAGCGGCGGCGTATGTGACCTCCGCCCTGTGTACTCATTGTAATGTGCTGAGGATGGTGAAGAGGACGCCCAGCGCAACAAAGCTCATTTACAGCTGTATACAGCGGCGTACATATAGAGAACCCTAACCTACAGCAACACCAGACCGATCAATAACACAGTCAATACCTTTTTTTTCATCCAATTTAAACAAAACGTACAGACGCCCCGAGTGCTTCGCCAACAGGTTTATGAATTCTAGACGTGCTGGAAATGCATTTTGGCTCGGGCTATGACATCCCTCAGAACAAGCAATGAAAATGGGGCCATGATCACTTTAATCATTACCTTCAGTCTGGGAGAGTCAGTCAGACGAGAACTTGAGGGTGGAGGGGGACGTTTTGACTCCGTCTCCAAAAGCCAGGTCACCATTTCCAAGCAAGTTCCCACACACAACCATTAGCATTAGAGGCTAACAGCAGGGAATTCAGAGGCATCACCATTAACACCCAGAAAGCCATCACTTAATTAATTAATGGGCTCAAATCTAATTAAGTAATGAGGTCCTGTTTTATCGTCGGATGTGTGATAGCAGACTGCGAGGAGATCCCTCGCATACATCTAAAATCAGAAACGAGGGCAGTTAAATCTGACAACCAGTGAAATGTCACTCTATCAAAGATAATGAGTAATATCTCACCCCAGAATCTATTTCCTGATGAATTAAACATTTGAGATTACACCACAAACAGCTGGATACTGGCTGATTCATGACAGCCATAAAGACATATCCAATCTCATTTTAATCTCCATTATTCATAAAGCGTGAAACATCCCACACGGTATCTGTTCAATAATTACCAACACTATCATAATGATGTTTAGGAACAACTGCCATATACCGGATCTAAATTTCCCATGATTCTGATGAGCCATGTGGGGTTTCGTTTTCATCAGAATGGAGCAATGTAAAATGTGTAGCATTTCATCTTGACAACAGCGATATATTATGAACTCTGCTAAGAATTGTTATATAGTTTATGCTGTATACTTACAAGTCTGCAATTACCAGACCCACACACACAAAATCTGCACCCAGTTTCATTTTAATTGGTGTAACCAAGTAAAAAGCTATTGTTTTTTTCATTGTTATAACATTTTCCTTGCACATTGAACACATGTGAATGTACATATTTATCAAATTATTCTAAATTGTGCATATTTAAAAGTATTTTTTTTACGAATATGGTCACACCACTTGACATTTTAAAATTTTGCCTTGTCATATATTATATTAAAATGATATTGTATTATGTCATGTTATGTTGTTACGTTACGTTATGTCATGTAATATTATATTATAATAGATCTGCAATGCTTATCACTCACAAAGTTCTAAACATCCTCCACCTTGTGTGTTTATTCAATATTTTGGCTTATTTGATCGAAAATATCAATAGTAGTTTAAATCCTTTCTGCAGATTTTCTGCCCAAATCAGCATGTGAAATATGCACAAAAGCTGCTGCATATTCCGTCTCGGCCTAGCTATAATGCATCATATTAATACTAAGTATGTTTCAACTGATTCAAAGGCGTCTTCAAACTGCCAACAGGGTGGAGTAGTTGTGATAAGCGAGATCTTGATGAGAATTTCAATAACATCCCGCTGTAATGCATCATATTTAACCACATCCAAACTTTTTCACCCTTGGAGGCAAAGTGAGTTTAATGTAATTAGGGACACAGATTCCTTACACACTAGACAGCATGCCGTGTGATAAATGACTATTCATTGGGGACAACAAGCAACATCAGGTCACATGCCTCTTTCTCTCTCTCCCTCTGCCTTTCCAAACAAGAACCACCCTCAGGGACATTTCTGATACTCACAAACTATTCTGCACAATGCCTGTGTGTTTGTGGTTATCTAGCATGGAGCGCAGGCAATGCAACTTAGACCACCTAGGTTGTATGGCCAGTGAATTGGACCTCTCTCATAGAATCCTGGCAGGCAGCCATTTGCACGACTATTAAACTTGGAAAGATAAGGTCATCCAAAGAGAGAGACATACCAGGATACCTAGACTGAAAGTGAGCTGTTTAATAAGAACATAAGTGTGCAGTCTGCTTTAACGCTCTGCACTGCTGTTCAATTCGTCCCGTCCTCTGATAAATCTGGATGAAGGAGTTTCTGCTGCTAAGCAGATTTAATCGAACTTCATGTTGCAGGGTTGACCACTTTTTTTTGTCTTAGCGCTTCTCACACTTGTCAGCCGGTCAAGCGTGCCGGGTCACAGGTGCCTAGAGGAAAACAATATCTCCTTTCAGTGCAGCAATACGATTTGAGTGGAGTTACATCAAATTGCACAGACGGAATGCAGTTTCTTTCTCTGGGTTGGGAATGAATTGCAATGCTGTCATTAAAGGAAGGAACGTACCTTCCCACTTGTCATCTGCCTCTATCTTTTACAGAAGTTGCTTTCCTGTGACCTTTCCCGACCTTAAACTGAATGACAATATGCTGAACAGATGGAATCTCCTCAAGTCAGGGGTCACCTTTCTTCTTTCGCTCTTCCAGTTTCTTGTTAATATCTGTCATTCTAAACCTGTAGCAGTGACTTGCAATCAATACTGTAATTGAGGAGGTTGTTGGAAATGAGCTAGTTGATTTGCAATATTCCCCGTTCCCACAGGTTGGCTTTACTGACCTTTCCTGAATGACAACAAAACATTGTTTTTTAAGTCTCTGGAGGGCTTTTCCTCCAGTGCAGTGCGCTTAAATCAGGGTAATCATTTTGTATGTCCCAGATCAAAAACACTTTTAACCCTGGGTTAAGCAATGTTTCACACTTGTAATTTTGAAGTCGGGGATATAAAATCCCGATTCTGAGCGCCATATTTTTGCAGTGCTAACACAATTTTGAGGTGCCAAAGATATACAGTGTGAACCTATGCAGTGTTAGAATGTTACAGTGAGAGCATCAGACCACCATTTTACAAACTAAATAGTGCTTAACTCATTAAATATTCATGAGAGTTGTACAGATGTGCAAACTTTCATGTGATGTGAAAAAAAAAAAAAAAACGGCCAGAAAACATCACACAGCAAGAGTATATTTACATACAGTAGTGTCATTTTCACAGACAAACATTAACGTTAATCATTAAAACAGTTCACTGAATTGTTAAATCTGTAAATAAGAATGTTAACCCTGGGTTTAGAAAATGTACAGGTGATATTTTGAAGCTTGAACACTGATTATTTAATTATAAACTGAGGGTAAAGCATGAACATTGTAAAACACATACATTTACCTAGTGTTTAGTGTGGCCCTGGGCTAATTTAATGTGAAAAGCCCATTACAAAAAAAGATAGCCTTAATTAAACTGCAAGAGTCTAAGCAAGAGAATGTGTGAAAGAATAAATGAATGCATGACGTTCTCAGGGATTGCGACTTCAGTTGAACTGAAATCCGACCTTTGTTAGGGGACAGTCAAATCATGTTCATGTATAAATGCTTGTTCCCGTCAGCTGTCCTTATCTTAACCACTAGGCAAAAACATTCAGACCCAATGAAATGGGATTCCTTATCAAAGCTTATACAAAAGGACAACTGTTCCTGAGTAGTTAGAGCTAAAGCTCTGGACAGAACTGTCTCTGCCCTGTAGGTCTTATTCTCAATATAGACCTTAATCCAACCAGACTGTTTTCAAAGAATAATAATAGAACCTCAATGGTAACCAAACGGAAGATGACAGGTTTTGAAGGTCAAAAATCATAAACATTACAAATGGGGCACAGAAGTTATGAATATAATCTATTCGTTTTACTTAAGGCTATGGCATACTAAAGATGTCAACTAAAATACAGACAACACAGCCAGAGAGACAAGAGAATAAACATGTCTGAATTTAGTCAATGCACATTTATCAAAAGGCCTTGCTTAATTATTAGACAGGCGTGCACATTTTAAGCTAATTGCCCCTGTGTTTGTGTGTGTCTATGAGTGTGTGAAACAGACAGAACAAACACATATGTGTACAGGCCTTGAGAATACATTTCCAGACTGCCGAAATGTCTGAGTCTAAATCTTTTAAAACTCAGAATAAATTGGCATTGCTCTTGGGGATCCAAACAAACCCTGGGCTGAAAACAAACACACTAGGATACGGGATGTGCACTGTGTAGGCCATCAATCCTGAATACTGATTGTTGAGAATGTACTTACCGCAGGTCTTAAGCAATGGATCCCCTGATGACTGGCTTGGCAAGGCCTTTTAACCCACACAGGGACTATTCTAGAAGAATAAACTTTTTTTTATTTTGCAGAAAAAACTAGCATTTCCAGTCACCAGCATGTTCTGCTGTGCATGCTGGCATCCAGCTTGAGATGCTTGAATGCTGGTGTCCATCATATGTTGCGATTGGAATGCTGGTTTGCTTGCTAACCATCATACGTATATAATGATTTTGATGATGGTTTAATGGTTCTCAGAATGGGATGATGTTCTTGTTAATCGGGGGATCTTGTGTGTTAACTAACCAGCATAAGTTGCACTTTTGATGCTGATTAACTGTTTGACCATCACAGGATGTCGGTGTACTGGTTGACCATCACATGATGTTGGTGTACTGGTTGACCATCACATGATGTTGATGTACTGGTTGACCATCACAGGATGCGGGTGTACTGGTTGACCATCACAGGATGTTGATGTACTGGTTGATCATCACAGGACGTTAGTGTACTGGTTGACCATCACAGGACGTTGATGTACTGTTTGACCATCACAGGATGTTGATGTACTGTTTGACCATCACAGGATGTTGATGTACTGGTTGACCATCACAGGACGTTGGTGTACTGGTTGACCATCACAGGATGTTGGTGTACTGGTTGACCATCACAGGATGTGGGTGTACTGGTTGACCATCACAAAATGTTGGTGTACTATTTGACCATCACAGGATGTTGGTGTACTGGTTGACCATCACAGGACGTTGGTGTACTGGTTGAGCCATCACAGGATGTTGATGTACTGGTTGACCATCACAGGACGTTGGTGTACTGGTTGACCATCACAGGATGTTGATGTACTGTTTGACCATCACACTATGTTGGTGTACTGTTTGACCATCACAGGACGTTGGTGTACTGGTTGACCATCACAGGATGTTGGTGTACTGTTTGACCATCACACTATGTTGGTGTACTGTTTGACCATCACACGATGTTGATGTACTGGTTGACCATCACACGATGTGGGTGTACTGGTTGACCATCACACGATGTTGATGTACTGGTTGACCATCACAGGATGTGGGTGTACTGGTTGACCTTCACAGGATGTCGGTGTACTGGTTGACCTTCACAGGATGTTGATGTACTGTTTGACCATCACACTATGTTGGTGTACTGTTTGACCATCACAGGATGTTGATGTACTGGTTGAGCATCACAGGACGTTGGTGTACTGGTTGACCTTCACAGGATGTCGGTGTACTGGTTGACCATCACAGGATGTTGATGTACTGTTTGACCATCACACTATGTTGGTGTACTGTTTGACCATCACAGGATGTTGATGTACTGGTTGAGCATCACAGGACGTTGGTGTACTGGTTGACCATCACAGGATGTTGGTGTACTGGTTGACCAACACAGGATGCTGGTGTACTGGTTGACCATCACAAAATGTTGGTGTACTGTTTGACCATCACAGGATGTTGGTGTACTGGTTGACCATCACATGATGTTGGTGTACTGTTTGACCATCACAAAATGTTGGTGTACTATTTGACCATCACAGGATCCTGGCGTACTGGTTGACCATCACAAAATGTTGGTGTACTGGTTGATCATCACAGGATGTTGGCATACTGGTTGACCAACACAGGATGCTGGTGTATATTTTTTGCCATCATATAATGCGGATGTGCGGGTTCACCATAATGGGTTGCTGGTGTACTGGTTTACCATCACAGGATGCTGATGTACTGGTTGAACATCACAATACTGTATTTACAATTATAAAACTAATAATTACAAATATGCAGTATGAAACATTTTATAGGAAAAATGCAAGAAATCCCCATGTAAACACTGTAGGTAAAGGTTCCTCACACATAACAGTTTGAGGCATTTCAAAGATCATGTCAGACCCTGATACAGTGGGAAATATATCGGAATTGATAAAGATTGATACAGTGGGAGATTTTCTGTCCTATTCTGAGTCTAGATCACTTTGAAAGAGCTGTGGCTGAAAAACACAAATATGCGGGTGAGTGATGAGAGTGTGATGCAATTTGTTGTCAAGCCGAGGGAACAGCTGAAACTCCTGGGAGACTCAATCCCATCGATTTATGACATCAAAACAAATGACATCACAGTTCTATCTCTGCCTGCGCAGTGGAGCGAGGGTCATTAGACAGCGTTCACACGCACCCAACACACACACACACACACACGTTCCACACAGGTGGGATGACAAAAATGGATCTTCAATTCACAGGCCATTCACAAGTTAGATTGGCATATTGAACTACAATGTAGAGCTGGTGAACTGGAGGAGACAAAAGAGGGAAAGCGAGGGGGACGGAAAAAATGTGTTTGTTAAGGGCCTCTGTCTCTGGGAAAGGTTTAGATTTTTGAATAGATTGGATAGCTGGTTCTGGAATTTGAGAGTCACTTTCATGTTAATTGTGCCACTATTAGAAAGCATACCAGAGGCCCTCAGAGGTATTTCAATTACAGTACACACGCACGCTCTTACAGTAAGTGAACACACATATTCGCAGAGTATGTTTCCCTGCACCTGTGCCAGTTATGATTTGGGGCATGTGTACTCCACTTAAAGTTTCCATCTCATCACTTAAAGTTTCCATCTCATCATGGAAAAGGGAAGTAGGGGGGGGAAAGGAAGATAGTCAAAGCGGAAAAAGAAAGAGAGAGAGAGAGAGAGAGAGAGAGAGAGAGAGAAAAATCAAGAAATGCTAAATCCAGAGGGACTCTTTTTCTGATTATTTTTGGGAAAAAAGGATTACAGTACACTTTCATTTGGAAATATGGTTCACTGCTCTGTCATGATGACCAGAAAATGTGGGATTATCCCTAAACTGCCATGCGCTTACTGTATGTCTGCTCATGTGTCTTTGCTCAAATGAGAACACGTTCCTGGCGGGCACATCTGAGTAACAAGAAAGAGCGAAGAAAAAAGTGGAAGAGGGAGGTACAGCAGAGTTCAGGTCATTACCCAGACTCCCTTGATGTTTTGGGTGCAGCTCCAGGCAGGCTGGTATCCTGATGCGACTCCTCGTTCGCTCCTCTCTCTCTCTCTCTCTCTCTCTCTCTCTCTCTCTCTCTCTCCCCCTCTGGATCTGAAAAAGACAGAGTAGATCTACATAAGCCAGTGAATATTTGATAATCCTCTTTTGACAGCCTGAACCAGGTGAGGAGAAGCTGGAATCGGCTAATGAGCACCACTGGAGAACCCACACACACATTCACATTACAGTACATACCCAACATCCCAAACCCAAATGCAAAACACAACAGCTGTCCGCTTCCTCGGTTACATTCGAACACTGTGTTAACATTGAGTTTCATGGCTGGTTGATGGCTGACAGTTGGATGTCAGTGGGCGAATGTCATTGCAGCTGTCACTGAGACTGTAACGGTGAGGGGTGTTAGAGGAGAACTCCCTAATTCACATCTATCAGTTGGTGTGAGCTTCCCATGCCAGTGCTAAAGCCCAGTTAGGCCCGTAAGAAGAGCGGAGATGGCCTGCTGACAACCAAGAGGGGAGGAGGGATTTAGAGAGGATGCTGGGATAGGCTGCTCATCTTTAGCCTTACCCAGCTGACAAGATCAAGAGATCACCCATACCCAGGCTGGCTTTCTCTTCTCCTTATACATCCCTTGTTATCTACCTCTTATCGTTTGGTGTATCTGCCCATCCACCTCTTGCCCTCTTCAGAGTCCCCTCTTTCATACCGACCCTTCTTGCTTGCTCTGCCTGTCTAATACACCGCTATTATTCTCTTTCTCGCTCGCTCTTAGTTGTAACAAGCCACAGAAATAACCTCCATTCACATAATCCAAGGTGTTAGATTTGTAATTTTCTACAACTGAATGAGCCTTTGTGTGTGATCGTGCATGTAGGTGTGTATAAGAGTCCACGGAGATGGTTTCTATATACCATGTAAGGAAAGTATGTATAAGCTCCTTGCTAAGAGCTATAAAAAAAAAACTATTCTCCACAGGTGTAGTTATTATGCTATTTCATTTTTTGCATATTTTATACATGGATAAGCATATTAAGAGCTAATATTAGAAAATACATTACACACATGTGTGAGGGAATAAACTGATCAAATAATAAATGTAACAATAATCAATGTTATTGAACCAAATGTTTGTTCATTTGTTACTGTATGTTTACATTTTGTTACTGTTGTTACTGTATGTTTAAATTTGCCCAAATTTTTTTTTTATATTTAATTTTATTATAATGATTTTGCTTTTTGTCTCAAGTGGCTTATTGCTTTACTATACTGTATGGTCTTGTGTAGGGAATCCTAGCATGAAAGTAAAATGCTAACCTCCATGTTTAGACAGATGCACATATTAGTGCAACAAGCACATATATGCTTATGCACAGACTCACATATGTTTACACTGAAAAAAATACTGGAGCTCATCAAAATCTGTCACTGCACAAACATGAAATGACTTAAACAAGCAAATGTGGCACACCTGTCCCTTCAGCAGCATTAAAACTTTCCCCGTCTTTGCTACATGCTGACATCGGAATCACTGCACGTTCACCTAGCGACTTAATGCAAATGCATCACTACGCTGTTTTCACAGTCATAATGACAAATTAAAACCAACTGCCAGAGAACATTATCAGGAAGGAGCGTTTTACCAGGTCTTTTAATCACCGGGTCTCTCTCAGACAGCCTGTATAGTCCCACAGTTACATTATAAAAGTATATTGGTAATTAACTTTCGTGAGAGAATGTGATCCATAAAAGCTCTTTGGTGTGGGAGTTCTAAATTCCTAAACACATATCAATTAAGTTTACACTTGTGACATGCGGCCTCATTAAAGAGCAATGAAATATCTCTGCACACAAACAAAGCCACCGATGGCATTATTAATTCTTTATCTGACATAAACTCTGGCTGACATTAACAGCTGCGTGCCATTTCAACCCACTTTACGGAGACTGTCATTCACCTGATGGAGGCGATGCTGCAGTGCTGTGGAGGTGTCATTAATGCTTTACATGGTGGGTTAAAAGTGTTTAATATCTGAATGTGTGACTGTTTTGAGTGAGCAGCAGTGGTAATCTTGGCCCACTTTGCATCCTAGATGAAACCAAAGCACAAACCAAAACAAAACAGACTAAACCAAACAACAAAACAAAAAAAAAAACAAAAAAAAAAAACAAACAAAAAAAAACACAACACAACAAAACAGAACATAACATAACAAAGCAAAGCAAAACACCAAACCACAAAACAAAACAACACAACACAACAAAACATAACATAACAAAAAGCAAAGCAAAACAAAACATATAACAACAACCAAAAACATCAATTATCCGACAAAGAAAAAACATCATACTGTTTATTATCTGTGGATTGTGCGACATGGTTGGACTGACCAAAGTTTTTAGTTTTTTTTTGTCTGTCATTGTTACGCAGAGATTGTACCATGACCTCTAATGATAAATACTGAGACAGAGCCACTTTGAGTATGCAGTGAGTTTAGCCAGTCTGCAGACAGAAGACAGCGGATGGCATCTCCATCTATCAGGGCCAACAGGAGACATCTCCTAACATGCATTTCATTAGCGCAAAACATATCACATCTGCAAAATCAAATCACTGTGAGAAAAAGAGGGCGTGAGAGGCCGAGACCAGAAAACTCAATTTCAGCCCAAAAGGGATCACTGTCCAATAAAATTGCAGACTTTATTACATTTCTCAAATATAAACAGCCATCTACATCGGGTGGCCGAGCACAATTCCCAAAGCCTATTAAGGGAAGGTGCCGATTTTGAAGCGCTCAATAATGGCCAAGGACAGGTCTCAGTGTTGTGACTGATGTCTCGCCCGTGGACAAACACCAGACACAGCGCTGACCGAGGTGGAGATCGTTTTCAGGTACACGTAATCATTTCACGCCATCTCCAGGCGCATGCACGGGAATGCTTTTTTTGTTTGTTTTTACTGTCTTTTACAGGAAGTTGCGGATAACAATGTGACAAAGCTGCAGTGTAATAAGCAGCTGCGACTGTCATGCAGCGTGCATGTTGCATTTATTTATGTGCTGAACACACTTAATTTGGCTGCAAATGAAAGGGCAGCGGGCTCGGGCACACGTGTGTAGACAGTGATGCATGTACATGCCTAACTCAGTACAAAAGAAGCAATCTCCACCTAGGCCCCTATATTTATTTCAGCAATTCCTTTTAAATGCATATTTTATGCTGGCTCGGCACGTTGAAGGTCACTCAAAAATGTTGTTTATGAGGCAAATGGGGAACATACCAAATGTACACTGGAGGGATCATACACAGCATTTATCACTCGCAACAATAGGAAACTCCCGCGTTGTACTTGGACCGTCTAGATCGAGCAGCGCTGGAGCTTCTTTCATCTGACTGATTTAGTTCATAAGACATTATTGCACATGCAGCGCTTTGTGCCGGACAAAGCACCTGCGATTCCACATGGAAATAACACGTGAGAGAGTTCACTCCAGTGAAGGAAAAGCCATGTTGTCCTTTTGTTCTTTATGAAAGAATAATAATTTGTCTAAAAAGTTATTAATCTGCTCACAAACTGGTAACTGATAAAAATATGTTTCAAGATTTAGGGGAGACCAGGGCTAGTTGTCACATGTATTTAATCAATTCATTCTTTATTTCAGACCCTTAGGTCCATATCACAAAGCAAAAGAAAAAGAAAGAAAATAATAACATACAAGCATAGATGTACATACAACATTTGGCTTGCATTTGTCCATCTTTGGAGCTTAAAGGACAACTCCGGCGCAAAATGAACCTTTGGTCTAATTACACATTGGTACATAGTCAACCGTTCTCTGAGATTTGTTTTCATGATTATCGAATGTAAAGAGTTTTATCTCTAAAAACTGTTTAGCTTATAACGCTAGTACTGTATATAGGGCATAGAGTAATGAAAATAAAAATCGCTAGTTAATACCACTAACAAGGCTAAAAAAAGCCCAACACTAACACGGTAGCATAATGAGGGTCCCTACCTGCAAACCGAAGCATTGAGAACGTTGTAAGTGTACAAGACAGTTTAATAAGAAGATATTTTATAAAGACAGTCCACTTCGCTTATACAGGCAGGAGCCATCTTTGGAAAACAGTCTCGACCAGTCGAATCATGAACGCCGAGCCAAAATTCTTAATGCATCATTAAATGCCACCTGAAGCTTAACTCAACATTTAATAGAATTTATAATTGTTTTATAATTTATAAATGTATAATTGTGTAAAAAAATGACACTTTTTTGTATGTTTACAATACTTTTACACTTTTGTGTCTTCGTCAAAAATGTAATAAAATTATATATTTTTTACATGATTAAATTTGGCTGATAAATCATTAAAAACGTATTTAATGGTAGGTTCCACAATGATAACTTACCCCATATAGTTTGAAAAATAATGTTTTTTTGTTTGTTTGTTTTTTTCATAGTACTCTAGCCTCGGTCTCCCCTGCTGCTTAGATGCACAAATTGAAAGGCCTTTATGCATTATAGTAAGTAAATATGTGACTTTTCCACAGTAAAGCCCTTGCAATGCAGCAATCATAAATCTAGTTGATGAAAATATCTGTCCTTAAACCTTAATTGACATATTGCCATTCTGAATCAGCTGATGGAAAACTCACCTCAAAGGTCATATGTCAAGTGAAGGATGTCAAGTGGAGCCCAAGCCCTTCGTCTCACTAAAGGCAACGTATCATAGCATTTACACCATTATAATGAGATACTTGACAAACTTTTGTGACACTTGAGTGAGGGATGGTTTCATTGCTGACATTTAGTTACATGAAAGGACACCCTGAGCTAATTCTGAAAAACTTCCATCACTCAAGGTCTGTTTCACATAGCATCCATATTAGTTATCATACTCTCAAACTGCCTGACAAAGCAAACTGCAGCAGCATCGCAGGATGTAAATGTTGTAAATGTAGTAAATGTTTCAGAAAACTTTTTCTATATAAATCTGCAGTTCAGTTATGCACAACGAAAGCAATTGTTGCAGCAACTCTGCTGCTTCACTTATGCGCCGTTTGAGCGTGTGGTGCTCTAACTATCAAAGAAGCTTGAAAAGAAAGAAAAAAAAACATAAAAGGAATGAGAAGAAACAAAGATGAAAGTGCGAAAATCTAAACAAAATGGTTGCGAGCATTCAGTCTTATCTCCACACCTTCTCCTTTTATGTTACGTTCCATTGGCTTTCTCTCATATTGAGCCTCCTCAGGCTTTGGCGGTTGAGTTACGCTAGATCTTGTGTTGTGTCTGTGTAGATTAATGAGTTTCGTGATTAAGTGGGCTCTTCTCACTTCAGCCGGCCCCTGATTTGGGAGGGCTTTCCCTGCGTGAGAGAGTGGGAACGAGAGAGATGTTTCCCTCAGCGCTGATCATGGCCCTGAAAGGGAAAGTTCATTAACTCCTCTCTCTCTCTTAACTATCCCACTGGGTATCAGTGCTCACTTACTGTCTAGCTAGAAAGCACAAAAGAACCATTGAAAGAGAAGAGAGACACTGTGTGTTTGTTTGAGAGAGAGAGAGAGAGAGAGAGAGAGAGAGAGACCAAAAGAGATCAAGGTTACTCTGAAAGGATAGATAACTTAAGTCAGCATGAAATTAAATGAAATTTCTGCAGCTTCTCATCAAGAAAAAAAAAGTAGGATGGGACTTAATTTTGTCCATCAGGAATTGATTGGATGGTTGTGGTTGGCTATTGCTATTATGTCACATGAGTGACAGGTTTTCCCGCCCACGCGCAAGTAAACGCGTCAAAGCCTTAGGCTAGCAAAAAAAGAAAAGAAAAATTATATGAAAAAAATTATAATTATGATTATTATTGATTTTTTTTTAAAACGAAAACAAAAAGTGAAAGCAGTCCTTATGACTAATAAAGTCAATGTCTTTCTGTGAGGAACTAAAGGACAAAATTAGAATTTTTATTCACTAATAACCTTCCTCTCCAGTGAGCTGTTCATTTGAGAACTGTCGCAACTCAATCACGGAGTCTGAGTTGGACTCTTGAGTTGTGAAAGGGTCCTAAATCAATCGTTAAGTCTGATTGAAAAGAACTGTCTTAAAAGAACAATTCGTTCACTGATGTGACGGACTGTTTAATGTACTGAATCAATGATCCGTTCACAGCTGTTCTGAAATTAGCAGCTCACTGAAGGAGAATATTTTCAGTGAATAATGACCTATGTTTTAGTTTTTTTCTTTTTCCTAAAATAAAGCTATACTATTCAAACGTCTTGTAATATGCCAAAAAAATAAAAAAAATTATAGTACTGAGTAAACTGAGTAAATAATGGCAACATTTTCATTTTTGAGTAAACTATCCTTCTACTGTTAGAATTTTATAAGGAATTCTACAGTTAAAATGTTCCTGCAACCTGACATATATTACTGAAATTGTGTCCCGAGAAAGCAAACGTCATTGTAACAGTCTTTAACTGTCTCATACATGTAAACCAAACAAAAAATATGAGTTTTCAACTGTTTAAGAAAAGTCAAAGAAAGAAACAAGACAAAGACATGAAGCTATAAAAAAAGTGAGTCATGAATCCCTGCCTTACACAGTGTTTGTGTAACCCCATATTATAGACTTGAAATGCATGTCGTTTTTACAGAAAAAAAAAATTTGCAGCTGTGATTACCAGATTAATTCAGTAAAAATACAGTAAAAATTTGAACATTTACCGAACAACCTGTAACCTATAAAATGACCTATAAGATAAAGATCTCGAGTCCCAAGGAGGAGCTCCGGAAGGATAAAAGGATAAGTGACGACAGTGCAAGACAATAGAGGACCAGCCCTGGAATTTATGTTTTGTTTATGTTTATATGTGGCAGTCGTCGGTGAGGGGCTAACGCTTTACTTTTGTTTTGTTGTTTGTTTATTTTTGGATTTAAGTTTTATGTTAAACGTTCGCCGGTTCCCACCTCCTTCGAGCTGCCAAAGAGCCTGAGGCCGGAGCCTGCTACTGTCCGCCATGATGGGTCATCGACCCCCAGCCGTCTGAGGAGT
Organism: Semotilus atromaculatus; assembly: GCA_031834385.1. Classification (NCBI taxonomy): domain Eukaryota; kingdom Metazoa; phylum Chordata; class Actinopteri; order Cypriniformes; family Leuciscidae; genus Semotilus; species Semotilus atromaculatus. Next base: position 32,496,814 of record JAULUF010000022.1, read on the forward strand.
CAGTGGGCCGTCCACCGAGGGGTATCCCCATCAAGGTGAGGAGTTCACCCAGATGGTGGAGGCAGTGCGTTTTGGGAACTCGACCAATCATTTAAAAAAAAAAATTGTCTCAGCCTCTCCTCATCCTTCTGTATCCTTTTCTCTCACCCAGTCTGTCCTTACCCTCAGGTGCTGAGGCCGGCGTGATGGGGGGAGGAGAGCACAGTTTAGAGTCCCACGCAGGAGCTCTGGAAGGATAAGAGGAGGAGTGACGACAATTCAAGAGTAGAAAGGACCAGGCCTGTACCATGTATGTTGTGTAGTTTATGTGTATATGCGGCAGTCGTCCGTGAGGGGCTGCAGCTTTCCTTTCCTTTCCTTTTGTTGTTTGCCGGTTCCCGCCTCCTCCTTCCCTGATCCTTTAAACCTTATTACAGATACGGTTAAGGTTAGATCTATTACACTTATTCTCTGTATATAAAACTGAACTAACCAATTAACAGGTTTTTACTGTCACATTTTCACAGTCTTTTAGATAAAATTACAATAACATTTTACAGTCTTTCCCCGCCTTTGACGAAAATTTCCGATCATTTATGAGAAAACGCTTCCCCAGCATTGACGGAAATTTCCGTGTTTTCACTGTTAAAAAATAGGGGATGCTATTACACATCTTCTGAAACAGTACTGAATGATCATCATTAATCGGCATACAAATCAAAACTGCCTAATGTTACTGTATGAAATGTCGACCAAGGACGAGCTATAAGACTGTGCAACATAGGGTTGTTGATGGTCTCCATCTATTTTTATAGTCGTCCTGACAAAAACGTGTTTTTCTCAGCTTTTTGCTCAAAATGTATCTTTTTTATGAACCTTACCCACATTCAAATGTTGATTAAAAAAAAAGAATGCATTAAGAAAGAATAAAATGTTTTTGTTGTTGTTGTTTAAAAGCAGAGACTCTGTTCTTTCTTTTTATAGATTGTATTTTCAGATATTCATAAAACAAAATATTCTGGGGCCATGAAAGATTTGTGAAAATGATCAGAAATGCCGGGGGTGACTGGCAAATTAAAAAAATACAAATAATTTAAAAAAAAAATCCTGGCGGGAAAATAGTTAAACTACAGTTCCAGGTGTCATGATCAATCAGACTGGGATGCTCTCAATAAACATTGTGTTGATTGAGTCTCTAGAGAACCACACGCACTGAGAGACTGACAAAACAGGGCTCTGAATTCTCAAGGCAAGAGGCTGTCTCTCTTTCTCTGTTGTGAGCTGTGCTATTAAAACGGCCTGCAGGTGGACCCTGTTTGCATACACTGTAACATCATTTGGTGTGTGTGTGCTGGTACTGTATGTGGGTGAACTAATTCACTAAGAGAGATTACCTGACCTGACTCTGGTAAGCTATAGTGAAACAATAACCAGCCCGAGTAAAGATATCAAGTCTGCATATCTGATTGAGGCACTAGGGGCTCACACAAACTCGCTTCATAATATCCCTGACAGCGTCTGATTGGCGTGATGCTTGAATAGGATATCTCAGTATAGTGTGACAGTGAGAGAGAGAGAGAGAGAGAGAGAGAGAGAGAGAGAGAGGGGTATGAGCTCAGCAACTGTATGGAGAACGCCTGAATGCTTTAGCGGTGGTGTCAGGCTGCATATGTTTCTCATTGAGCTGAATGCAAATACTCTACCTTGTTTAATGTACAGCATAGCACTGCAGCACACATACTGTTGTAAATGCCGTGTCTAATCAATAGTCCAACATCCACTTCAGTGTGCACACAGTGTTATAATGTAAATGCTTGGCGTGATACACTACATTGCACAGTGCAGCCTTCATTAAAAATGTGTTTAAAATGTATTTATTTATTTATTTTATTATTATTATATAAATACTAACACCAAACATAAAAAATAAATTCCTTGTAGAGAGCATTATTATTCATTTGAATAATATTTATTAATTTTCCTATTAGTCCCCCCCCAGACACACACACATTTTTCAGTGTTTGAATGTTACATTTGCCAGAATTGTGCTATTTTGAGCTTCTTCCCCACTAAGATATTTTAACTTCCCATCTATAACAAGATATGTTGAAATCAGTGAAATTTTTTCACACGTATCTTTTTTTAAAACATCTTCAAAAAAATCTTGATTTTAAATAGAGCAGTGGTACTTACACATAGTGCATATACATTTTTTTTAAGAGTGTTTGAATGTTAAATTAGCCAGAATAGTGCACATTTGAGCTTCTATTCCACCCATATTTTTTTTAACAATTTCTCTGGTCCATTTTCTAAAATTTGACCTTTAAAGAAGCAAGTGTACACACTCTTATGTGTATACAAGTACAGGATAAGAACACCTGCATGATGTTTCAGTGAGTTGAAATAAACCTGTTTATGTTGAAGCATTCTTTAATACAAGCAAAGACTCACTTAAATCCTTCAGTGTGTATATTGACAGCTACACAGAGAAAAGTTTGTGTACATGAGATACAGTGGCTTATGTGCAGCGCTGCAAGTGCAGCTGCAAAGTGTTCTGTTAGAGAGCATAATCTTCAGATCGTGACGTGTTGGAAAGCTATTAACTGACACAAACTTGTGTGTGTGTCAGGGTTGATGCTGTTAAATAACAAGTGGAGTCACGCAAGCTTCATGTTTGAAAGCCTAAGAAAACCTCTTTTGCGTTGATTAAACCCATGATAGTCCTAACAGCTGTACCATTTAGACCTTAATGTAAAACAGTTCCAGAGGAAAAGGGCAAAACTTTTCCAGGTCAAAGACAAACACTAGTATAGTGCCAAGTCCGACAAAAATGTAAAAAACAAATGGACACACATACACACACACACACACACACACACACACACACACACGCACACACACACACACACACACACACACACACATTCTCTTGGGTGGACTGTCCCTTTAAGGGTTAGCTGTGACAGGCTGAAGTTCTCAGCGCGCACACAAGCTTGATTAAAAGATTTCCAGATGCACGGTTTGTTTTGGAGAAACATTCTAAACACCAACAGCTGACTTACAGCAAGCTTGAGAAAAGCCTGACAAACAAAGAGACCAAAGGCCTGTGAGAAGTATGAAGCACAGTTCCCTGACTCATTTTGAGAAGGTGCCATTTCATGCCTTGAAAAAGTGTCCAGCACGTCTGCGAAGCACACGGATTCGCCACCCTAACATATGCCTGTCACAGAAACTGAGGAGGAAGTTGAAGGGAAAGAGAGAGAGAGAGAAAAACAGAGAAGGGAGGAAGAGAGAGAAAAAAAAAAGAAAAAAAAAGAAGCGGATTACAGATTGTGTTTAACAGGGCCATGGTGAGGCAGGGAAATGTTCTCCAGATGTGAGACAGTATGGGTAACAGAGGTTATTGAGAATAAAGAAAGGGCTATGAAAAAAGCAGTTTAATGCACAAAAAGTTGTGGAAATCGTTGACAAATCTGAAGCCCATTACTATTTCCTCACTGATTTGTTCTTCAGGTTTCTAGATTAAAGGGGTAATATATGCTAGTACCCAGTGTTGGGAAAACTACAAGCTACTCATAATTTAAAGCTCAACCAGACAAGTTACTCTAAAATAGTATTTAGATACACTACAAACTCAAATAAATTTTTTTTTTAAACAATTGTTTAACAACTGATTAACATCTGTTTTCATCATGGCATTTGATTAAGATATACTATTATTTGCAAATATGGCTATTTCAAACAGATTCAATAAAAAACCTTGATTCAGTCAAAAAGAAGTGTTGAAAAGCAGCATTTAACTAAATCAGAAGAACACAGATCTTATTTCGAGACGCTGTATGCTTGTTAAATAGCTTGAATATAGCTTAAATAGCTTGTTTACTGTGAAGCTAACTTGAAAAAATGCAGTTAAAGGGATAGTTCACCCAAAAATGAAAATTCTGTCATCATTTACTTTAGATTTTCGTCTATCTTCAGAATACAAATGAATATCTTTTTAATGAAATCTGAGATTTCTATCCCTCCATTGACAGCTACACAACTACCACTTCACACTTCAAACAGTTGTTCATAAAGATATTGTAAAACTAATCCATATGAAATGGTTGAAGTGGTTTAGTAAAAATTTTCTGAAGAGACACTATCGCTTTATATGCTGAACAGATTGAATTTAGGCTTTTATTCAAGTATAAACATTCATCAATGCACACATCGTTCTTATGCGTCAAGCAGGTTCGGTTGAGCTTCTGTTTATGTTCGCTGATCAATGTTTATATGAGAATAAAAGCCTAATTTAATCTGTTCATCATATAAAGGGATAGTGTCTCTTCAGAAAATTTTGACTAAACCACTCAATTCATATGGATTAGTTTTGCGATCTCTTTATGAACGTTTTGAAACCTCAAAGTGGTAGTTGCGTAGCTGTTGTAGGAGGGACAAAAATCTCTTAGATTACATTTTTGCTCTGAAGATTAAACGAAAGGGTTTAAAACGTCATGAGAGTGAGTAAATGATGACAGACTTTTCATTTTTGGTGAACTATACCTTTAAGTTAGTAACTTTTGCACACATGCGCAAACTGCAGGCTTGCTCTCAAGTAGGTTGGGTATGGTATATATATAAAAAAAAACGGTTTCAAATGAATTAAATAAGGCACATGCATTTCAATTCTGCTTAAAGATTCCCCTGTTTGCATTGCAATGCAATTTAAACCGTTGAAGTGCAAGAAGACACAAAAGAGAACTCAATTCAGCACTTGCATGCTTTTCTGTGCTGCACACACATCAGAAGCCCACACACAGATAGCTTGCTCTCATGTAGTGCACGGATACTGAATTGTGTTCTCTTTCGTGTCTTCTTGCGCTTGAACGGACAAATATACATAAAATTGTCAAAATATGTTTTGTCTTAAAGGGATAGTTCACCCGAAAATGAAAATTAGCCCATGATTTACTCATTCTCATGTCATCCTAGGTGTATATGACATTCTTCTTTTAGACGAATACAATAAGAGTTATTGGGGGGTTAATAAAGGCCTTCTGAAGTGAAGCAATGCAATTGATCAAATTAAAACGAAATCCAACCCTACTGTCAAATCCAATGTACTGTTTTTAACTCCACTATCCTCTAAATCACACCCTTTTTCAAAGACCGAATTACACTGACATAACATTCTGTGTTGTTCTGCTCAAACTTTTAAGATCACACTTGAAATGATCAGGGATCTTGCTACAAATTAACTTCAGCTGCACTTTCCTGATGTTGGGATTGTTCAGAAGCATTACATGATCCAAATTTACAGCTTGGATGCAATAAATAAATAAAAATCATTTTGGGGTGTGTGTTTTGAATGTTAGAAAACTCAAAAACACATAACTCTTATTTCAAAAATAGACAGAGGAAAACTGATTCCTCATGATATGATGCCCTAAACTTGGCTGGGAAAAGTCTAGCTGGTCCACAGTGAACCATATCACACATTGCATGTGTCATACACACCCCATTTTGCACTGCATAATCCTTACAAACACAAACAGCCTATTACGAAAGAATCTGATCTCATTTAAAACTTTATTTTCAGCTGTTTAACATGCAGCTGCAGGACTGATTATTATTCATTATGGTAAGTATCCCTGGCCTTGACCCATACGCGTCTGTTTTCAGTTAGATTATCTCTGTTTAGGAGTGAGACAGAGCACCCCCAACTGCCATTATGTCAGTGTGTTCTCTCTTTAGCTTCCTGCTGACATGAGGGACTTATCTGAATAACTGAGTGTTTGAGATGCTCACCCTTGTGTCAACAGGAGGGGCTTATCTAACTGTCCATCTATGGTTCAAACCAGTAAACCACAAACTCACACATGCACTTGCATAAATACCCACGAGCATGCACAGACACGTTCAGACACACGTAAACACACACAAATATACACACTCTCTTTAAAGATTGAGGGAATACAAACTTCCTCCCTAAAAAAGCCAGTATATGCATGCAAAACCACAGGAAAGGTGTGAAGCACAGTTGAATTCAGGGCATATCTCAACTACCTTTCAGCATGCATCAGTACAGCTAAAACGCACATGAAATAAGTACAATTCTATACCTGGAGAATGCTATCATCAGCATTCCTATTCATTTCAATGGTAGTTGGTCGGTATAGGACTCCCCAAAAGTAAGTGATTATATAAAAGTGCTTTTTGAAAAATATAGGCTTTTGAGCCAATCGCTAACATTGAACCATAAATTATTAATCACTCTAGATCAGTGCTTTGAGAAAAGTAATGCATTACAATATTTCGTTACTCCCTTAAAAATAAACTAATTGCGCTACTTAGTTAGTAATGCATTGCGTCTGTTCTCTAACTGAACTAAATGATTATTATTAGGCTACTATAAGTAAGTGGGAGCTGAGCTGTCAAGTGATGTTACCGGTGAATTAGAGACTGAACAAATTAGTGGGTCCAATATCATTGGTCTTAAAAAGTAGATCTTGTCCCACCCACATATAATGGTTCCGATGGGAAAATGAGAATGTTACGTTTTTAATGATATAATTGTTTTCAATGTTTTGGCAGATGACCATCTAGCGAACTGATAACTGATATACTTGGTAATATTTAGTTATACATATCATAAATATTTCATTGTAATAATAAAATATATCATGTTTTGCATAAAAAAAACAGACATTGCAGACAAGAAGTCCTTAGACTGACAATTATTAATAATATATACTTACAACAGATATTATTATTATTATATGGTAGGGTTTTAAAAAACATAACTGTTATCCAAATCATATCATTTCTTGCTTTTATAAATTTTCATAAATTTTGAAGGCCTCGACTCCATTGTAAACCAAAAAGGTGGGATGCTGTTTTCAAAATGTTACATTTGAGAATTTAATATTTTAAAATAAGAGGCAAACAATTTATAACAAACTTAAAATTTTTTGTCCTCCAAAAGTACTCATTATTATAAATCATCAATTCATTCTGAATTCTCTCGGAATGAACCTATAGCATGTGCTATAGGAATTGATTCGAACTGTATTAAACTACTGAATTATGAAAATCCAAGATCTTTTTCTGAGAACATCATTTGATGCTGCATGATTAAGTCTGCTCTCTGCACCAGATGTACGCAGGGCCCAGTAATACGTTCACTACCATGTGTCCTTGTTTCTAAAAATAGTCTGGCTTCTCTGCACAGCATAAGTTCTGTGAGTAGGGTCAATGCAGCACTTGTGGCTTTGACTGCAACCAGCCCTGATTGCAGCGGCGCATCAGATATCTAAATCCCAGAAGACCATTTCTTTTTTAGTCTCTGATTTGCTCTGCTGGGTGATTATAACATTTCAAAAGGTCAGAGGTCATTCAATAGCGCTCTAGGTTTGAGATGGCTTCAAGAGGGAACCGTTATTTGGTTTCATTCTGACAAACGAGGGCAAACTATCCGCGGTTTTAAAAAGGTCATCTGAGCTCTGTGTACTATGGTAATGATTATGGAGCACTTCCAAGAAAACTCGGTGACCTCTGAATGTAATTTATGGCAATGCATATACTTCAAAAGTTAAACACGACGCAGCATTCGCTTCAAATCCCAGCGGCAGAGCTTCGACATGTTTCCAGCCGTTACTTCAGCAGTAAGTATTATTACTGATGTGCACCTTTCAGAGGTACTGTTTAAAATTCCTGTAAAAGCAGACCGGCCTCGGAGCACATTCACTCAAACAATGCTTCCATCTTCACCCAGTGTGAAAGAAGTTCATCACCGCGGGGCGAGAGCTTTAGTACTTATCAGGTCAGTACTACTTAAGCCATGCATACAGACCGCATACAAATCAGTCATTTCCATTCATTAGCTCATGCTAAGAGTGGGCAAAGCTCCATAATTATTTGATTGAACTGTCTGGGCCAGCCCGCATTGTACCTGAGAGTGTCTGCCCAAACGCCTGATGCCTCCGGAGGGTTGAAGACAGGCTGTGCGGCTCTGATAACATAAAAGCCAGTCAATAAAACTACAGTAGGGATCCAAAAAAATTTAATAAATAAATAAGTGCATGACATTTTGCCCTGATTTAAAAAAGCATGGAGCCTGCAATTTGGCAAGGGAATCTGGTTGGCTGCTTTTTGCAAGAAAATCTCTAGGAAAGGACTTTTGAATTTGATAAGAAAGACATGAGGAGGCAATTTCAAGAGATGTCAGCCAAAAAGCACCTCTCCAAAAGGCAGTTCTTTAGCCATACTCAGAAATCCTCCTTACTGGGTCATATACATGGGGCCAAGTGTGTTTCTGCAGGGTATACAGGGTCTTGGAATTCAAGATTCATGGAACATTTTCCAGACGGCGGCTTTGAGCACTCTGAATGCATTCACATAAGGATCAGATCTTGCATATAGCCATTTACATTTATGCATTGGCAGACGCTTTTATCCAGAGTGCCTTGCATTGAATTCAAGCTATACACACTTTATCGGTTCATGCATTCCCTGGGAATCAAACCCATGACCTTAGTGTTTCTAGCGCCACAAGATATTTCGTCAGTTTGTGGTATGGAACAAGAGTACAATCCATTGAATGTACTGTAATTCTATCCCTCACAGCCACGTTTTCATGCCAGTCAAAAAATTTAATTGCTATCTCACATTTGTTTATTTTCTCTACCTGAAAATTACTGTTAGACTTACCTGAGAAACATAAAAAGCAGTGATTATTTTATTTTGTTTTATTGTATTTGGTCTATTACTCTTAATTAGATTATTTGTTCGTATTTTATTATTTGTTTTTGACGATATTTAAAATATGAGTTAGGCTAGTCGTTTTTGGTGTCACAACCTTATTAAGGTTATGGGTCGAAAACTAGGCCTATTTTTTGTGATTGCTTTCTATTGTTGATGACAAGCATTTCCATAAAAAAAAACATTTATATTTCTGTATTGTTATATATTTTTACGTTAGTATGTGGTGCTAAAAATTACTCTATGCATTATTATATATTATCAATAGCTTAATAGTGTCATGTTTTGTGACTTCTGTCTTAATTTCTTCCATACAGATGACTTTAAGCTGAATTGTTTGTCAATACTAATATGGTTTTCCAGGATGATTTTATAGAGTTCTACAGTTGTTGACTAAACCTGCTCTGAGGGTATTTTCTGGCCACCAGCAAATGAACGCTGGAGATCTGCTCTGGTTTGCTTTAAAAACATGTCAAAACTCAACAGTCTTCTTGGTAACAATAATAAGTAACAAGATTATCAAGAAATTTGGGATCTTTAAATACACATGTCATATCCCTTCTTCCACTTGCAGTAAACACAAAGTATTAAAACATATTAGAAGTCTCGAGTAAACAAGAAGAAAATGTTTTCCTTTCACAACTCCTAGGTAGACTAATTTACATATTGGTACACAATGTCTGCGCCAAACTGACCCAGAGCAGGAGGAGTTCAACGCTGGGGCTTCAGAGAGACACACAGATTATTAATGGATGAAGGTCAAGTCACTTTAATGAATGGCTAAAGTCGTCAGCGACACAGGGAATACCGGGAGCCAGAGAAATGACCCTTATCTAAAGTTATGATGCAATTGGGTGAAATGGTTTCTTAAAAAACAGGAGCAGAGTTGCTCCCACGACTACAGTAAACTCTCAGAAATTAGAGGAAGATTAATGACCGTGACCAACCAGACCAAAAAACACAAGAGAAAAAAAACTATAGAAAACTTTCTGTGCACATATGTAAGAAACAAGAACGTCTGTGCACTAAAACATACAGTCCACATGGCAAACATGTAGGACACCACATGCAAATGTCATGTCTTGCCTCTAGACATACAAAGAGTCACGCAAACAGCAACTGTGATGAAAAAAGAGTTAATATCTTCTGTCATACTTTATATATACTGCACATTTGTGTAAAACACAGTGACAATTTTATGTATTAGAGTGATATATAAAAGTGACACTATGCCCACTGGGCACAACATGATTTATACAAGTAGGAAATGATCTTGGATTAAATCCGTTGTAAGTCCTGTAACAGCGTTCTTATTGAACAATCACAGCCCTAACCTTATTCAAACATGAAATTGTTCCTGGTAAAAAGGCACAATGTTCTCAAACTAAAGGCCCGTTTACACCAAGGACGATAAAGATAACGTTCTAAAAATCGTTCTCAATATTAAAGAACAGCAGACTTCATCCCACAGCTATAACGATAACGGCACCGATAAATATATCGTTGGAATCACTTTCAGAATGTTTTTATCCAGCTGATGAACGATAAAAAACATTGACAGCCAAACAGAATCCATCATACTGTGAAGAGCTCGAGCATTTAAAGTGACAGACAAGCACGCGCTTAGAATAAACAGAAGAAAATAGTCCGCTGGTGTGGGCGCTAATATAGTATCTTTATAGTTATCGGTCTTGGTGTAAACGGGCTTTAATGATCTATGATGCACCTCATGCCAAACTAAAAGCTATATCTTGAAACCTGTTATGCAAAATCTTTAAACAATGAATTCAGTTCAGTGTGTGTGTTTTTATTTTTTGACATAGTTAGACTGATCACCACCACAGTGATGGTTATATTTTAACATTGCTTTAGGTCAAATAATCTATGGTGAATGCCTCTTCTTAAGGACAAATTATCAGACCATTAAAAGAGAAATTGTTCAACTCCCACTTGCTCATATAATGCCCAAGAAAATAGCAACCAGCTTCGAACTTTACAGAAAAAGGCAAATACACCATGAGATGAAACATATTATTCTGTGATGCTTTTGCATCTTTTTCTTTAAAGCTTGAAGCCGAACGCTATTCACTACCATTATGTGGACGAGTGGAAGTAACAGTCTCTTTCTCTCTTCCTCTCTCTCTCATTAGAACAACACCAGGGTGAGTAAATCATGACAGATTTTTCATTTTTGGTGAACTAAGTCTGTAGTAAAAGAATATATTTAAGACTTGATGATCAGTGAAATACACATGTTGTACCTTAAAGTTGTAAATGTAATTGTAAGGAGTATAATGTATTATTATTTCCTTAAGTAAAAAAAAAAAAAAAAAGACTCAAAAACAGGTATAGTAATGAAATGCAGTTACTTAAGTACTTTGCACCCCAAAATCAGAGGCCAGTAAAAGGTTGAAAAGAATGCTGTAGAAACTCATAAATGTAGCCCTAAGCCCAAACATGCAATCTGATTGGCTGATACGAGTGCTATTCCAAGATGTTGTTCCAGCAACATGCTCTGCTTCGGTAAATCACAATAAGCATGCATTTGGCTGAGTGTCAGTGAAGCAACCTGCTTGTTAATGTAAACAGAAGTGATCATTTAATTAGGTGTAGGACAATTAAGATGGGAAGATGGAAAGGTGAAGCCAGTGAAGAAACATGCAACTGCAAAATGAAAACAGATAGATGAAGATGGCCAGAAAGTTAAAGAGAAATAAATTATATCCAGGTGATATTCTTTTCTCATTTGATATTGATTCAATTACAAAAAAAAAAAAAAAAAACACACCTGAATGAATCAGTATGTCATCAGTATTCACTTTCTCTGATAAAACAGCAGTACGCTGCGGATGACGTTGCTGTTTTGTCTGCCGTTTGTGGTAGAATTGTGGTCAGAGGCTTGAAGGCTGACAGTGAGAGGTTTGTGTATATGTGCACTGAACACGGCCTTGACTGATGCAGACAGTGACAGTGGCAGCTTTACTCTGGGTGACGGGGGTCAGTAGGTTTGAAGCTAACACAAGTGGCAAGTCAAACTGGGTCAGAATGAAAGCCCTTAATGCACGCTCACACACTCAAACATAGCTTGTTGTGTCTGTGTTGTGTCTGCACATTTGATAGACATATGGGTAAAGCGAGGTCATCCATCCATGGATTGAGTTTGTGCTCAGATAGAAAACAACACTTAGTGACCGCACACACACACACACAAACAAATTTCACCCTGGTCAAGACTAACCGGGGATTGTCAAAACTCACAATCTTTCCGAAACACTATTATTATTATTTTCCAAATCTGCCTGTTAGCATTCAGCTCTAAAATGAGTTCTGCACAAGCTGATATTTGCTCTATGATCAAAATAATGTTGACTCCCCGTGAGGGAAGGTGTGCATTTTGAATCCAGTCTCGTAGAGCATTCATCTTTAAAGAAACCCAAACATTGACTGAGGTATCGGATTGGACGTGCATCTGGTCCATCTACCTCCCAGCGAGGCCTAGGGCAAGGTGAGCGTATCCCCTCTCATTACATCTCCACATCAAAACAGCAACGCTCAACTTCTCATTAATCATTCAGTTACTCAGGGTCAAGACATTTCTTCATGGAGAGTAGCTCCACTTTATTAGCTTGTACAGGCCGCATGGGCACCACTTCCAGTGGGCATAATCAATAAGAGGGTGGAAAAGAGTGACAGACAGTTTGTTAACAAAATGGGAGAGTGTCTACAATGGAAGCTCTCTGAAAATAAAAAGGTAAACACAGTAATTGAGACTTTTGCAATTGGCACATTAGTTCTTGGAATTGTGATATCTCACAACTTTGTTTCCAATAATTGCATTTTTAAAATCCAAATTGTGACCTGATATCTCACAATTGTAGCTTTGTTTCTTGTACTTGTGACCATATCTCGCAATGTGACTATTTCTGCAAAATTCCAATGTTATATTTCAAAGTTCCAACATTATATCTCACAACTTTGTTTCCGATAATTGCAACTTCACAATTCACAATATGGCTTAATATATCGCACAATTGCAACTTTGTTTCAAGTAATTGTGATTGTATATCTTACAATATGACTTTATATCACAACTGCAGTTTTTTTCTCAATTTGCATCTTTATATCTCACAATTGCTGCTTTGTTTCTTGTACTTGTTACCATAACCTCACAATGTGACTATTTCTCCTAATTCCGACATTATTCACAATTGCAACTTTTTGTCTATATATCTCGAAATTGAGACTTTAAAAATCATGAGACTGGATGTCTCCCAATTCCAACTTTGTTTCCGGTAAATGTGACTTTATATATTACAATTGAAACTGATTTTTCTCCAAATTTCAGCTATATTTCTCATAATTGTGACTTCATACTGTATCTCAATGTGAATTTATCACCTAATTCACACTTTTTTTTTTTTTTTATTGCAAATTTGTTTCTCATAATTGAAACGTTATCTCTCACAATTGCTGCTTAATTGTGACCCTGGATCACAAAACCAGTCTTAAGTCGCATGGGTATATTTGTGGCAATAGCCAACAAAACACTGTATGGGTCAAAATGATTGATTTTTCTTTTATGCCAAAAATTATTGGGATTTTAAATAAAGATCATGATCCATGAAGATGTTTAGTAAATTTCCTACCGTAAATAATTTTTTTTTTTTTTGTATGCAGCACAATCGCCAAAAGAAATTGAAACCTTTAAAGGCGATTTTCTCAATATTTAGATTTTTTTTTTAACCCTCAGATTCCCGATTTCAAATAGTTGTATCTCGGCCAAATATTGTCCTATCCTAACAAACCAAACATTATACTTCTATATCAATGGAAAGCTTATTTACTCAGCTTTTAGTTGATGTATAAATCTAAATCTTTTAAAATGGACACATAAGACCAGGGTCACAATTCAGTAATTGTGACTTCCCATCTCACAATGTGACTATTCTAAATTGTGACTTTATATCTCACAACTGAGACTTGGTTTCTCATAATTGTAACTTTATATTTCACAATTGCAACTATAACCCCGAAAAGGGTTTCTGTGAAGAAACCCTTTTCTGTGAAGCCTTTCACAGAAAAGGCTTAAGCCTAGTCCCAGACTAAAATGCATGTTTGTGCTGTTACAACTGAAAATAACTTGGACTTAAATATCTTAAAGTCCCCCTGTAGTGAAAATCAAGCTTTGTTTTAATGTTGTTTATGTGGTGTTTCTAATATGCTTTAAGACAAACCATGCAAATTCACGTTAACACCATTGCGGAGTATTTTCTCCTTAAAACTGCAGTGAACCAAAGACCGTCTCAACAACGCGGTTTGAAATCACTGGTGTTTCTGACGTCACAAACTACCTTGTAACCAATCACGTCAACATGTGATTGTCAAAGAGTGGATCTCTGAGCTGGTGTGAGTGAGTGGAGGCGGGGCTAATTTGCATATTCATAGAATCGCGTATACTAAATTAGGCTAGGGTGTAGAGTTACATTCAAGCGATTTTAAGGCATGAAGAATTATTTTTCCAAGGAAAAAAACATTTAAAATTAGTCATTTTGGTGATCAAAGATTAGTTTTAAGGGATATAATTATTGACTCAGTGCCATTGTTTAGACTCAAGATGCACACCAATAATTCTTTTCCTAAAGCATGTTTATAAAAGCTACTTAAATGTCCTAATTGAACTAAGTCTTAATACTGGCCTAATCCAAGTCCTGTCTGCGAAAACAAGCTTCGATGTGACTTAATATCTGGAAACTGTGACTTTAAGAAAATAAGAAATAAAGGCACATTTTGTCCTATTCTTTTTATTTGATTTTATTTAGAGGATGAAACAGACTTCCAACAGTGTAGGAAAATGCGACAAGGACTTAATAATAAGAGAACTTGGGGTTGAACTTTATTAGTGAAATGTCTTGAAACAAGTAGTCAGGTTTATTTTAAATGTACGAAATCACAGTCAGATCCATCAGGTTAAAAAGCGTTAACCATTATCTATATATATTGTGTAGCGCTCACATATAAAATTAATAATATAGGCCATGGCAGGAGAACTCAATATGACCAGACAATGGGGTGGCACACAACCATTTGTCTAGATGAACATTATAACCACCGCTCACCTTTTTTTTTTTTCATCAGGATAACTCAGTCCCTGTAGAGTAAGCCTTTCCCCTCATCTAGAGACACACAAAAGAAAGTCATTGAGGCTTTTGTGGAGCAGGCGGCTAATGAGCACATTCCCCATTGTGAGCATCTGGGCTGCGTGCTGTACATCTCCAACTAAATGCATGGATCGTTTGACACAATCAGAACCAGCCATGCGTCAATTAATGCATAATTATGCCTAAATAAATGGAACGAGAAGGAGAGGGGGGAAAATAGATTTATTACAGATGGGTTTATGAACGATAAACAAAGCAATCGATCAATCTGGGGTGGCTAGAAAGACTGCAACATGCTTTTGAAATGCGTGGTAATAATTCCTTTCGTCTTATATGCTTAACCCTAACAGCGCATGCAAGATGCAAATGGATTGCCAGACGGCAAAAACGGTAGAAGACGGCAGCTTCCTTTGGTGCGGAAATGATTTAATGTGAAATCCTACTACTGCAGCATGTTGATGAATGTTTGAATTTTAGTCGACTGCTCAAAACATCATTTTATACAATGAAAAATCGAATAGTTGCCAAAACGAACAGGTACTCTATGTCTCTCCTCAGGCAATTTTAGTAACTGCAGTAATAAATGCAGGGCTGGATCATGGTTCTGTGAGGCTCCTGGGCATTTCATCTTTGGAGACCCCCCAGCGGCAGACACATTATCATACTTTAAGAGACAAGGCTGAAAAATTATGAAATGAATATTTCGATGGGCTAATATTGCTTTACTAAAAAATAGTAGCCGGGGGCCCTATCTTGTGCTCCATGCTGAGAGGCCAGGGGGCCTTAGTGGTTAGCTAACACTATGCTCTAAGGGCCCACTTTCCTTTGGAAGTCTCTGGCCGTGAGACTTTGGAGGTCCCTGATAGTCTGAGGCCTCGAGCACAAGTCCCATTGTGGTCCATAATCCAGCTCTGAATTCAGACTAATGTGGTAGGCTATGAATGAGATCAAGAAGATTTTTCATTGTAACTGGAGTCTGCGTAGACTGTACAAATCCCAAAAAACTAAATTACATTAGCCTATATGATAATGTAAGTTTAGATAAGTAATACTGTCTGCATGTTTGGTGCTTTGGCCTTTAGAAATTAAACAAAACCTCACAGGTTTCATAATTCTCAATATAACCACAAAATGAATTAATAAATCGGTAACACTACAATAAGGTTAATTCGTTTACATTAGTTAACTACTTTAGTTAACGAACTAATAATGAACAATACTTCTACAGCATTTATTAATTCTAGTGAATGTTAATTTCAACATTTTCTAATACATTTTTAAAATCAAATGTTGTATTTGCTAACATTAATGAACTGTGAACTAACATGAACAAACAATGAACAGCTGAATTTTTATTAACTAACTAACAAAGATGAATACATACTGAAATGTATTGCTCATTGTTAGTTCATGTCAGTTAATACATACTAGTGTTAACTAATGAACCTTATTGTAAAGTGTTACCAATAAATGAAATGTAATAAGCAATTAATAATTAATAGCGTATTATACAACTATGTATATCTAACCTTACCCGGATACATGCAGTACACTCATGTTAAGTGTACAACATAACAAATCTGCTCATTCTCAACAAAAAAAAAACTGCTAAATGCATCATGATTTTGTAGAGCTGCTTTGAAACAATTTGTATGATGAAAAGCACTATACAAATCAATTTGACTTGACTTCACTAGTGGTTAGTGCATTAAGAGTGTTGCAAAATCTAGTCTATCTCCTGCATAATTTTGTGAATGAAATGAATGAATGAATGAATGAATGAATGAATGAATGAATGAATGAATGAAAATAAAAGCAAAATCAAAAAAGTACATAAACAAGTTATACATTGTTGATACAAATGTGGCCTTGTGGTTGAAATTGTATGAAGTTTCAAAAGTGTCTACAAAAACAAAATTGTACAATTATTAAATTGATGAACGGAGCAATTCCAATAGGGTCCTCACACCATCGGTGCTCGGGCCGTAAATATAATTGTAAACTCTTAGGACTTATTTGTGCATTAATCTAAATATAGAAAATGACCTGTATGTATTTGTAGATTGTTCACAGATGTGAAGGGATTGTGTATGTATCATGCACACCCTTAGCTCCCTTATATTATTTCCTGTGACAGGTGTAAACACACACTTGACTCAAATGTAGTCACCAGCTACAACCTTTCTGGCGCTGGTTACTAATCTCTTATATGTTAATGCACACACTTTACCTCTATCCCAACTAACAGAGTGAATCTTAACATTTCACCACCTTAACCATAAATCACATTAATAGGTTTAAATGGCCTATGAATCCACTGCTGGATGCTCTTTATAAAAACAGCTTTCACCATTGCTTAAACTGTCAGATTTCAGACAGGTATTACAAGTGGAGGTGGCCATACAGAACAAGCCAGTTGGGTACCACTCGATTTCAACTAGCTTGCATCACATATTAGCCAATGTGGCCCCTCCTCAAACTTTCTAGTCTATAGAAACACTATGAGCTTTCCATTTGTCCATTTTATGGGATTTTTAGCACAGCCTGAGTCATTGAGTTCATACTGTGCAAAATTGTTCAGTTGTTTCTAGTGATTTGATCAATCAGTATTTTTGAGCCGAGGTTTTAACATGCATTGCACACCAGCAATGGACCAGAAATTGTCTTCTGCTAATGAGATGTAAAAGCCAAATCTGAGCTAATTTAGTCAAATCAACTGTGGCAGTTTTTGGAACACAATTACCGACATGAGAAATGCTCACAGTATGATGTAATAATAATACAATTTTAATATTACCAACACCAGTGAATTTTCATGATACTTGATCCCAGTCTCAATGCCCAAAACCAAAAAGTTTTTTTCTCAAATTAAATACTTGAATTTTCAATGTTTCTCGTTAATAACGTTGTATGACTACTAATGATGCAACATAAAGCAGCACTTATACTGTAATTCATTTGCACTGCAAGGACTCATGCACAGATCCAATAGTTTGACAGAAATCTGATTATTTTGCAATGCCTTTTTACATAAACACAAGACAAAATGACTGTACACATAAAAATCTCACCAAGATTTGACCAATATGTGGGCCTACACTCTTAGAAAAAATAACTATATAGAACCCTAATGTTCTTGACTCTTGACTTTATGCCAAAAAAGGTTCTATAACAGGATAAATGTCTAAAATGATTGCATAATATTTTCATGTTTAAAAGGTTATTTAAATTTTGTTTTTGTTTTTACTAAATTGTTTACAAACTGTTTAATTAATAAAATATAATTAAAATTGAAAACTAAAAACTGAATCCATAAAACTATCCCATGATAGGAAACCCTAAAAGGTTTTATATATTAAATACCCGACAGAACACTTTAAGGTTGTATAAGAGTGGCTCAAAAGCGTATGCCATTACCACCAAATGGTAGATGTCATTCAGAACAACTGGATATCGGTATCGGTGAGCTCGCTCTCTGCCTCCCTACACTTGTATTTTGAGTGTAATTCATGTAAAAAAAAAAAAAAGAGAGAAAAAACCCCATAAAAAGTTAAAGGTGATTTTTACTGACAGCATTCAGTTATGATAAAAGCTTTTGTTAAATGGCCTGAGAAGACATGTACGGTACTGTATCAAAGGATATATTTGAAGGATCATGTTATTGCAAATACTGTAAATCACGATATTCAGAATTTCCTTGCACCCCCTCACGAGTGTAAGCCTGCCAGATATCTCAAGTCTTTCCCAGGAGCCAGAACGGCAACCCTCTGACCCAACCCTCATCCATATTTAAGGAATCCATGTAACTATGTGCTCCATTTAAAAGCTGATGTAGATCCTCCAAATCATTTTCCAGCAAATAGTTATTTTCCAAATCTTTAAAATGCATGTGACCCAAGTCTGGTTTTCACATCCCCTGATCCATCATTCCCTCTGTGCATGATAGAATGGCAGTGCAAGGTCATTCCGACTTTCAGGGGGATCCAGGGGAGGCAGGAGGACAGGAACATGGGGATGCGGTGATGTGGCCTCTGGGTTTTAACCCCCATTTTCCCCACCATCTGCGAGGCTGTCAGAGAGGGTTATGACAGGGTTAGGATGGGGTTATGACCCGGCGGGAGCTCTGTAGGGAGGTTTCCGCCCACACTGCCGAATTAGAGCTCTCTGACAGCCATACGGAAAAGAAGAAGTTGCCCGGGGTCTGTGCCTACAGCCGGACGAGATGTCAAACTCTCAGTTGAACTCAGCTTTGCGATCGGCCAGAGTGCATTGACTGAGCTGGCCAGGAGGGAGCAGCAGCTCTGGTCGTGAGAGATCTTACACACACACACACACACAGATCCACATGCGCTGGTGGTGTAAGGCACGTCCCTGCCAAAAGTCACGGCTGCGCTGGAGCCAAACACAGTTTTAACACCGTATGCTTACACATGCAGACTTACACAGTCCCTCACATACAAGACTGGAAGCTGGAGAGAAAGAGGCCATTTAGACTGACAAGCACACATGCGTGCACACGGTTGTCTTTTTATTTAAACAGCGGGACACGAGTATGATAGCGAGCTGCCGGGCATTTCTCCATGACGGGTCATTTCTGACAAGTTATGCCAGGTGGCACAGTTTCCTTCTGGCACCTTTGCCAGTTCATGCCGGGCACACATAATGACAGTTTAATCGGCAGACCACATTTGTTGCTCTTTCTGCTGGGTAGACACCAAGCACGAAAGCTCTGGTTAAATCTCTCCTACTCTAAGTGACGTTAACAAGTGACATTGTTGACTTACTGAAAGTATAGATGAGTCCTTTACAAAAATCACACAGCGTGCAGGAAAATGTGTAGTGTGTGTCACATAATCACACACACAGTTGATTGTGTCTATGTGGGTGAATTTCAGAAAAGATAAAGAATGTTCTGATCATTTGCAATCAGAAATAACAGGATGGGAATAAGAAATGATGTTTTGCTCATAGATAAGCCTTTTGTTCATTGTTCATTGGGGGAGGGGGGGGGGGCAAGTAATAATTTTATTAAATATTTAACCAATGAAAAGTATTAAAAACAGTTTGTCGCTAAACCTTGTAATTCCATTGGCTTCTCAAACGTTCAATTAGACCTCCTAAATCCACCCACTTCTTGAATGGCGCACATAAAGAACTGTTTGTTTGAATAAGAACAGCATATTCTTTACTTGATTAAACACTATCATTTTTTATGTATTTGAGGAGCAGAGAAGAGTGTTTTACTCGATCTTGCTGTTGGGTCATCACAACCGAGTAGCATTTAAACTTAACCTGGAAGTTGATCAAAAAAACCGTAATGCGATGCACTTACTGCCCCAGAAGCGGCCGTTCTAATGACGGACACAAACAGACATTCGCTGAACAAAAACTTTGTAATTTGAGCGTAACTTTGTTAATAATATGACGACACATGCAAGTATGTGATATACAGTATAAAGCCACAATATCAACTTTGACATCACAGTGTTTAACTAAAGGGTAAATCCAGGCCTGATTGTGATTTTTTTAAATAAAAGAATTGTAAATTTCTACCCAATTATCGTTATTGTCAAGTAAAAAAATAAGTATATAACAAAAATTATATCCTCCAATTAATTTACTGATTTGAAAATCAATGAATTACAGTATTTTGCACTTTTAGTAATTGAATTAAATATTAAATTGTTTTTCAAACTTTTTCAAACAAATACAAATATGTATTTTAATCTGCAGAAGTAAACATGTATGGTAAGGAATTATTTTTATTAAAACAGTCAGAGGCAATCTACAAGATAAAAAGGATAACAATGGTATGTGTTTGACCTTCAGCAAGAGGAAATCAGATAATAGAGAATACAAATGGTTTACATTTACAGAACATTCCCAATGCGAACAGTGTAAATATGGAAGATTTGCAATCAAACAGAGCATTTAGAGATATACAGCTGACACTGTCCTGCTCTGACCCCAGCAGCTCCTGTCATAACACTCACTAATGGAGTGTGTGTACTGCACTGACCTTACAGCATCCCTCTCTCTCCTGCCTGAGAGATACCACACATACGCAACTTCAGCCTAAACTCAATTGCTCTTCCTCAGCCCTTATCTAAATGTCTCTGGCAATAACACATTGTCAAAACAACCCACTCTACATAGTCCATATATTACTGGGGAAAATGCATTACAGACGCATTACTGAGAAAAAGACAATTCTGACCCAACATATGGTTGTAATCATACAGGACTTCATGAGATGTAACCACCTCCTACTCAGTTTAGTGCTTGTATTTTTCCAGTTGATTCCCAATAAGAACCCCCACCCGTGTCCGGGCCCTCTCGTAACCTGTCCGCCAGGGCAGAACCTGAGGTTTGTGGGACTGGGCTGCAGTGAAGCTGACTACAGTGGTGATGGTTTTAATAAAGCCTGCTTTGTTGGAGATGGTGGTGAGGAAAGTAGCTCTAATTATTTATGGTTTACACATGGCATATTCTGGGTAAAACACCTATAAATACAGCCCTACTGGAAATTCAGGGCACTGTGAAAATAGACAAAGTCAACAACAATGTGAGCCAAGGCTTCAGAAATAAAAACTGCT
This sequence comes from Semotilus atromaculatus, assembly GCA_031834385.1. Classification (NCBI taxonomy): domain Eukaryota; kingdom Metazoa; phylum Chordata; class Actinopteri; order Cypriniformes; family Leuciscidae; genus Semotilus; species Semotilus atromaculatus. The sequence goes on from JAULUF010000022.1 coordinate 32,518,289, forward strand.
ACGCTGCACTTCTGCTGACTATTTAAGCAGATCTTGGATCTATATTTAGGAGAGGTGTGTTTAGATGTGGCCCTGTTGTGTTGGCAGGGTGTTTCATATTGTGGCTTTGCTAGGTTATGATGTCATGTTAATCACAATAAAACATGGATTCCCTGAAGCTCAGCGTGACATGAACGCTTAGCGTTTCAGCCTTATGCCATAATTTGCTATTGTGTTTTTCCAGTAAAGGTTGATGGAGCCAAAACGATACTCCTGGCCACATGCTAGCGCAAGCCTTACTTACATATTCTCTGCCATACAGTATCTATTTTGCTCACACTCTCACTTACTCAGTCGCTCACTCATTATCTTGCTTAATTACTTATTAATTAACTCCCCCAAATCATGTGATTACTCATTCACTCTCTCACCAAGATAATAGCTTGTTAATTCACTCCCTCACTTATACTTGTTTGTTGTTGATAATTCACTCACTAAATCATTGTTAACTCATTCACTCAGTCATTCAATCATTCATTCTTTAGCTCGCTCACTCACTCAGTGACCATCATTCACTCACTCACAGATCATTCATTCAGTAGCATTCTAATTCTCACTCAGCTTTCAGTCATTTACTTATTTACTCAATCATAGCTAACTCATTCACTCACACTCATTTATTCATTAGCTCGCTCATTCAAATGTAATTGTTCACTCATTTACTTAGTCATTTGTTCATCTGCTCACTCACAGACTCATTCATTCACTCAAACACTTGCTCAGTCACTCGCTCAATCAATCATTAATTTACTCATTAACTTAATCAATCATCCGCTCACTCACTCATTCACTGACTAGTAGTTGACCACTTGTTCATGCACCCATTCATCCATTCGATCATTTTCTGCAGTCACTCATGAACTTAGTCATTCATTCATTCACTCGCTCACTCATTCATTTTTGAGCTTGTTCACTCATTCATTCTCTCATTTAGTTGTTCCCTCACTTGATCATTTGCTTATGACGTAGCCCACTGATTAATTCACTCAATAATCACTAAATCACAGTTTGCTCACTCACTCACTTACTCTCTCCCTTAAATCACTTACAAATTAATTCACATATTCACTTAATCTATTTCTATATGTCTCTCTTCTCCAGTGTGTGACTTCAGTCTCTGAGACATTGAACTCTTGCCCTCAGTTCCTGAGTTCGCTCCACCCAAAAGCCCCAGAGTTTAAAAATAGACACAATCCAAACAGAGAAACCACTTCTACAAAAATCCCCCATGAAGTCACCGCCATTTGAGTGGCTCCAACTGACAGCTATAGCTTCTTATCAAGAAATTCACATCCCAACACTCTTAAACACAATCCCCTTCACAAACTATTTCCACAGCAAATTCTGAGCCAGGAAATTAGCACACTGTCTGTTATGGCACTCATGATACACACGAGAGAAGAATGTATTATATTTAAGTAATAATATTAACATTCTCCCTAAAATATTGCTTGCGAATAACATCATCATTTCAACTTTCTCTGACTCTTGTCAAACCACAGAATTCAGAGATCTACATATTTCACATATTGCTAACACAGCAATGCTGTTCTTTTGTTTTTATTACAGTCTTTCTCCCCGTAAGGAATGGCAGTGATGCTTCCATAAACAATTTGAATGGACTCTTTGTCAAGCCAGGCAGAATGCAAATAATCCTAAATCAAGGGGACCAGAACGCAATGGATATCTGTGTCTCATACTTAGCGTTCGCATTCTGCTCGGTAATTTGTGCTGGAATGGCCCCTGAAGCTTTATGGGTCAGTAAAAGTGTTAGAATAAGGAATGTTTTATCCAACAGGGCTTTGTGTGCAAACGTCCCAGTTGATTTACAGAGCGCGTTTGCCGGTGATAAAGCCATTGTGATAGAGAGAAGAGTCGTCCGTATGTATTATTCATACTGTGGTATTTAACAATGAATTTTTTTTTGGGGTGTTCAGCAGCTTAATTGTCTGACTGTAAAACAAATGAAGAACAGCAGCCAGTTGGATGTGTCAATTAAATTTAACAGTCTCCATCCTTAAGAACATAACATCCTGGCCTCAGGGTTGCCGTAGCGCCTTGTGTTGACTCACCAAAAACACCTTCACATAAACACTGGCATCTCTCACACAGGCACTGTTTATGACACAGGACAGTGCATAAAGCTAGAATACATATATTTAGGGGCAAGAACAGTTGCACCACTTTTGCATCTTATACACAAACCACCATCCAGCTTAACCAGGTGCTAAATGTGCTGGAACTGAGCTGTTCCATAAGTATTTAAATTAAGTCCCTGTCATTTTTCTTTCGGCGTAAACACGCCTCCTTTATACAGTATGTAAATTAGGCTCATTATATGTTGCTCCTTATTCACAATACTCAGCTCTGTTTGACTGGCACAATTAACGTTGCACTATTAACATTTATGGAAAGCAGGCATTAAACAATTTCATTTTAAAAAGATGTTTGTTTAAATTTACTATTAATTATGGCAAGAGTAATTTATCAACTCATGGCATATATTAAGAAAAGACAGTGTAATAGAACACACTTTCTGCAATTTAAAGAGTGATTCAGGTTTTGTAGAGATATAAACTATGTATAGCAGCTAAGTATAGCAGATTGCAATAGTCTGATGCATTCTCTCTCAAAACTGATATTTAACAGGTCTGAGAGGATCTTTTGTGAACTTTCGGAACAAGTTTACACTGCCTTCATAACCTGCTTATATTATCTCAGTTAAATCCCCATTCCTGGTATTACAGGCCACATTAAAAGAGACGGATTGCTCACAGATTTGCAGTGATGACAGTAAAGGACTGATTAGAGAATATAATTGATTGGATACAGTTAGAGGGATGAGGAGATGAGAGCTGATCACTAAGATTGAGATTGGCAGATGAGTAAAATGGATTGGATAGACTTCTCTGCTGGTGAGAGACCAGGGAATGGGAAAGTGGTTGCATGTAGAGGGGAAGATTAAAAAGAGACTTATTAACATGAGAATGAGAATGAAAAAGAGCTATTTTTGTTTGGCGTGGGTGGCTGGTTTTAATATATTTGCCAGGAAGCAAAAGTATGACGTAACCAAACCAATAGGGCAAAAACAAGCTCAGACAGTGAAACCTGTCTGTTTGCAAGAATATGACATTTAGGTCTGCTTATTTTAGAGATTAATTCCTCTGGCTATTCATATAAATACACATACACACATAAATCTACTCCACTGCACTGCACCTGCAACAGCATTTTAAATCATTTGCCTATTGTTTATCAAACAGCATCTCAGAGTCGATTGTTTCATGATGTGGATAGTCGACAGGAAGTTGTTATCTGATACGAAACTCCCCGAAAAATCCTGATTGCTTTCTTGACAGTTTGTTTCCTGAATGTGGGAGTTTTGGACCTCAAGAGAAACAAACATACATGAAAGATGTATACGTGTGTGTTAGCAGGGCCACAAACCCAGAATATAAGACATGTAGGGCCAATTTCCTTCTTCCTGCTCAGCAAAACCTAGATTTCATAATCGGGGGAAATATGGACCCACCACATTGATAAAGAGAGAAAACAGACACACTCAAGACAGTTAAACATCTCTCCACCAGGGGGGCAAAAGGCCTATAAAGTCAGCATAGCATGAATAAAACCGAATGCACTCTGCAGATCACTCTTTACTACACTCTTTGATCAGCTCTGTTGTGATTGGCTAGCACCCTGATTTGAACATGTTAGCATTCAGCTGCCTGTTTTGATTGGCAGAGAGCTTTCAAACAGCCAGTGGCTCCAAGACGTATTTGCACACTTAAGCCTCACTTTAAAACATGAGAATGAGGCAGCTTTAGATAACAAAATATCAAAGCAAGTGGAATTTATTTTAAAGAAAGATCTTAAGCACACTTTTCAAGCAAAACATTTCACAAAATATGTTTGTAGGTTTTAAATGTAAGTTTTGTTTTTTTTACAGACCCAAAGACCCCCCACTGAGACTCCATACAAATATAGATTTTTCTAACTAACACTGATTGAATAATATTATACGAGTTTTATATCATTACACCATAAATGTTTAATATATAGGTTAAATTCAGAAATGGCATGAAAATAACTTTATCACTGTATTAAATATTGGTTTCCGTAATTATTAATTTAGTTCAGGGTTAAATACATTAACGTTCAAAAGTTGTTTTTTTAGCAAGCTTGCATTATATTGATCAAAAACGACAGTATAAGACATTTATAATACTACAAAATATTTATATTTTAAATAAATGCTGTTCTTTTAAACTTTCTATTCATCAAGGAATCCTGAAAAAAAATGTATCACAGTTTCCACAAAACAATATGAAACAGCACAACTGTTTTCAACATTGCTAAAAATAGGAAATGTTTCTTGAGCAGTAAATCAGTATATTAAAATGATTTCTGAAGGAGCATGTGACACTGAAGACTGGAGTACTGATACTGACAATTCAGCATTGTCATCATAGGAATAAATTACATACATTTTACAACATATTAAAATAAAGTTATTTTCAGTTGTTATAACATTTCACAATATTACAATTATATTTTTACTGTATTTTTTATCATTATAAATGCCTTGGTTTCCAAACACATTACAAAATCTTACCAATCCCAAGTTTTTGGACTGCACTTATGGCATAAATAACAACTTGAGGCATACACCTTTATAAAATAAACCGAGCGAAACCAAACAGACACATGAAGAACATATCTTGCCGCTCACATGCTGAGAAGAGATCTCTGGTGCTGAGCACACATGACTTTCCTCTTCCTTTGTGTACATCTGTAGGCCTGCGATCTGCCACCCATATCTTTCCTGTGATCTGAGAGTCTATGTGGGAGTCCAGGGCATTGCCAAGAAACATACAAAGGCAAAAAAACTTCCCACACATACACACACATACGTTAACCGCACGCGTGGCTGCTCGACGTTTGAGCGACCACAGCAAAGACAGACCATAGTTTTTCAAAGCAGCGTATCTTGACATGTTTCATCCCCTCCAGGTAAGCTCAGGATAAGCAGCCGTTTTATTTAAGAGACTCTTTGTGTTACACAGTCGATTAGAGAGATTGTCAGCCACATCCTTTGAAATTACTCCCAGCACAAAACATCACTTGGTCCCTTCAAAAGCTCATAAGTCACTTCAAACTGGTGAAAAAACGAGCTTTTTCTTCCTGTGTAACTATAGGGAGGCGTTGAGTAATGAACACCACAACAGTAAATTACGAAAATTACAAGATACAATGTTTTGATGATATACAGTTACCACTGAGAGTTACGTAAAAAGACCACATGAATAAAACTCGGGCTGTTTAGTGCCACATAAGGGTTATACAGAGGGCACAGCTGAATTTATTGTGCACCAAGTAATTATTTAAAAAGTTTTACAACAAAAGAAATGAATAGTACTTTGGCTAAGAAGTTTATAACAGTCATTGGTCAGACAAACACTCCAGCATATCCATGGTACAGACAAAGTTATTTTATTCTAGAGTGGTTCACCCTCATATTGGCCGCCATTTTGCAATCATTTTGCTCACTGTATTTCAACAACTATATTAGTGGACATTGGTCGCTGAACACAATCATAATCAGAGACAAATTTTTTGATTCAGTTCAGTTCAATAATTCTGTTCATCAACTCAGCTCTACAGAAGACAAGTGCCGTTTGTCGCTTTACATGTTGATTCAGTTCAGTGTTGAACATTGACATGATTATGAAGCAACGTGGACCATTCCAGTCTTATGGACTGATTTCTAAAACTAAGCTTCAGTAATTCTATCTGAGTCTCTCCCTCAAGGAAAGACCACTACCTCCGGCTCACGTGAGAACAGATGAAACCATATCGGTTTTAGCCTAATTGGGATCTTGGTAATTCCAAATATCACTTTTCATGCATAATTAGGAGACACTTTTGGTGACACTGCTAATGTGGGCATTTGAAAAACCTGAGGCGAAGTGAATAAATGCATAAGCTGCAGCAAAATAATGGAAAAGTACCTTGGGGAGACATTGGTGAACAAGTTTATACTCTATAAAAACTCTATAAAATATTTTGAAGCATTATTTATTAATCTCTATAAATGAGGATAATTTTTAAATGTACTCAGCATTAGCATGTCAAAGTTACAGTTTCTTGCCAATTAACACCTTGTCAATGCTTTTAAAGTGTGAAAGAGATCTTTAATGTGTTTGATTCTACATGGGTCGTACATGTTCACGCATGTCTGTATGTGCAATATAACGTGTATAACAATGTTAATGTTTGAGATATATCATAAAGCCTATGATCACACTTTTTTGCCCTTGCTGAATATGAGTATTCTTGTGCCACATGGTATTTTGAATAATCCATTTGATATAGTTTCCAAGCAGACAGTCATTCCAGCCGTAGAGATATATTTCATAAAAGACAAGCAATCAAATATTCAAGCAGAAAAACAAGTGCCTGATGGAGAGCGGTAACAACAATTGTCCATCATGTGCTGCCAAAGTGACTGACAGATGTTTAAATATGTCTCTGCAGATGTGCGTCTGATTAATTTTCTATGTCGTGGACATAATTATGAGGATGTCAGCATCACTTAGCCATGGGGCTGATGGGTAATTTCACTCTTTAACATGTTTAAAAGCGGACGTTACATTTGCACGCTTAATCGAGCCAAAATGAAGTGAAGGGGCAGGGCATCGTTCCAGCCGCCGATCTCAAGAGGAGCGTCTCATTTTTAATGTGTTTTCACATACAGGCTTCTAAAGGCAGAGTTTGTGTGGGATTTTTTAACTGATATTCCTTTGTGGAAAAACATTTAATAAAACTGGCTAATTAAGTATGCAAATGAGCTCAATATAAGGGAGAATGTGTAGCCCTAATGTGTTAAAAGCCTTTGGAAAACTAGTTAAAAGCCCTCCACCGTTGAGAGAGGAAAATATTAGTCATCTCAGAGGATTAAAATGTTATAAACAGAATGAATGAACACATTTATTAGAATAACAAAACATAACCAAACACAGTGACGATCCTTAATGTACATTTGGTAAGTAACAATACATATTTAAACATCAGCGTGGGTAAATATTTAAAAGCTCTTGATGTTTAGATGCATCCAAACATGTTTCTCTGTAAACTGCAATAATACTTCCTATGTTATGGTGACTAATCATGAAGCACATTCTTCCTACTTTTGTATTTATTGTTTTTTTGCTGTCCAAAATGCCTGTGTAAATGATATAGTCATGCTTACCATTCAGAGAAAACACACCCATGAGATGAAGGCGGACTAAATTTAAAGGGATAGTTTGCTCAAAAAGCAAAATTGCTCTCATATCGTTCCAAGTCAATATGCTAGAAATTCTTGAAGAATCTACTAAACTAAAAAAACAGCATGAAGTGGTTCATACAACTTGTGCACTATGTTCCAAGTCTATCTAATAATAATCATGTGAAATTCTACTGAAATAACTGCTTAATCTGTGGTTGCATCCACAATTTAAATAAGAATCAGGTTTTTCATCCACATATTATTTATGCAAATTCAGCCCATTCTCACCCCAAGGCGTCATTTAATTGAGACTTTTGACCATGCTTCAATAACTGACGCTAAAGGGTGCCTTTAGCGTCAGTTAGATGACGCTCATCCTCGAGCGTCATCTAAATGACGCTTTTGACCATGCGTCTAAATTAGACGCACACGGAACCCTTTAGCGTCAATATGAGACGCGCCTACCTACCCATACCTAAACCTACCCATAACGGAAGCGTCATCCAACTGACGCTAAAGGCACCCTTTAGCGTCAGTTATTGAAGCATGGTCAAAAGTCTCCATTTAATGACGCCTTGGGGTGAGAATGCGTTGGCAAATTTGTGATATTGCACAAAACACCAAGATGCAAAATTTCCACATTAGCATAAAAATCACACTGGTTTGAGGTGGAGGGATATCTATTTTTTCCCCTGAAAATGTAGGTGATATTTATGGAAACAAATAGCCTCTACTGAATACATTTTCTTGATGTGCATAAAAAGTCATGTGACTGTCTAATTCACTAATAATTTTGAATAGTAATTGAAAATATCACCATATCAGTCCAACATCTATAGATGTTACCTTGTTAGAGGTTGACAGACAATAAAGAGTGTAAGAAAAGAGCTTACTCAAGATACTTCAAAAGAGTTTGTGTTCTATAGAATTAAACCATTTGGATCAACATGAGGGTGTGAAAAAATTATGGAAGAATATAAAAAAAAAAAAATTTTTTTGGGGGGGGGGGGGGGGGGAAACAATCCCTTTAATTCTACACTATATGTTGGTATATGTCTGTGATGCTTAGTTATTAGACTAGTCTCAGCCTCACTGACTTGTACAAATAATGGGCTACAATTAGGGCGTAATGGACCAGTGTGGTACAAACACATTACAGCCAGTGGGGGTGTGAGAGCATCTATACATACCTAAAGTTAACACTACAGCACGCAATACAAGAGTCAAAGTGAGATTTATTCAGTGATGCAACAAGATGGAATAGTTTCAGAATATGGAATTAGCCAAGAAGAAAGTTCGCTGAATTGACACAGAAAAAGTCTGCATGATAAAAGTTTCAGACGGTCAGGTTGTATGGATCCCTTCATGACTTGATTCCCAAAGTTATGTGTTTGATTATGCTAGTCAAAAATTTCCTGATTTGACTTGATCTATAGGCACCAGGGGTCATGAGTTTTCTATTTAAAGCATAGGACTGTACATAGACTGTATTTCAAAGTGTAGTACAAGTATTCACAAGCAGATGTAAATCTAATTCAAACCACTCCTGAGCGTTCGCTCATGAGCCAACAAGAAAAGATGGAAAATAAAAAGAAGGGGATGATATAAATGGAAAAGGACAGTTGGAAAAAGATTAGGTAAGGCTTTGAGAGGAGAGTGTGTTCAGACTAAAAAGGAGGAAAGGGTTAAATCAGAGGAATCTCCATGGAATGACCAAATATCTATTTGATCACTCAGACATGGGATATTTGACTCTTTAAACTGCTTTAAATGTTTTCTTTTTAAACTACCATGCATCCAATAACAGTTCTTTGACAGCCCTGCAGACCAAATGGCCTGTGTGTGTTAACCAATCAGACAACTTTGAAGTGGTTCTCTAGCAACCTCAGCCAATGCTGTGAGTCTGGGGCGGGACAATTTGTTTGGAAGGTAGATTTGGGAAATTATTTTTGCTATTTTGTTTGCTGCCACTAGTGGCACATAAATAACTTTCAGACCTGACACCACAATTGGCCACAACAAAGATTCACTCATGCTAAATTCTCGCTGACCACATTATCACTGTTTACTAATTTAGGATGAATGAAAATACTAATATTTCTGATCAATACTCTAAAGAATCCATAAAGGGGGCATGATGGGGGGGGGAATGAGATAGGAGGAAATATTATATTTGAATACTTTCGCGATAGCTCGTTCGCTCGCAAAAGCACTGAAGTTCCTTGGGGGAATGCAAATGTTTTTCAAGCAAATGTAAAGTTCCTCTAGGGAATGTAAAAGAAACATTTTGCAAGCGAACGCAAAAATTTTTTCAAGGAGACGCAAAATTTACCTGGGGAACGCAAAAGTTATGCGAGAGAATGCAAAAGCGTTGACATTTGTTTGTATATCTGCAGTCCTAGTTTCGGTTTCCCATTTTAAATCACGAAAATAGACTATTGATTCTGATATTGACATATGCACTTGTACGCAGGTGCAGAACTCACATGCTACGTGTAGTTGACAGCCGCCTTCAATCCTTTTGGTGTGTTCAAGCACAGCTTTTCGGCCGAGACGTAGCCGGCAACAGTCAGCTTTCGTCAACGCTAGTTCTTTGACGTTGACTTGGTGTGTCCCAGGCTTGAGGGGCTCATATACACATATAATGGCGTAATGAGACAATTTTATTCCTGTGTCGACACAATTCCTACTGAAACAGGAAGCTGAAGTGGGAAATAACCTTTTTTTTATTGACAGTATCCTTTAGCTACATCACAGTTGTTGCTAGAGGTAACTGTTCCTCCCCTAATAACACCCCACCCACCTACAAAAAAAAAAAAAAAAAGATCAGGATCAGTTATCAACATTTTTTAAACCATTTTCCTAAAAAAAATTAATTTGAAGCTTTAAGCTATTTAAATTTTAAATGTCGTATATCTGATAAATGTTAATTTTGCTTAATTGAGGAGTACACTAGCATTAAGCAAACAGGCCTTAGAGCAATGAGGTCTTTAACCGAACCACACTGTGTGATTTTTTCCCAGCGAGTATGTGCTAGACAGGATTGTGCTTAAACAGATTACATTACAGGCGTACTTCCTGGGAAAACCCGGATATTTGGACAAGATGTGATTAACATGTGGAAGAGAGAGCTTTGGGAGCTAAAACTGGGCTATTTTACACTGAGCTCTGCTAATGGTTTATAGAGGAAGTGCACTTCAGTAAATGAAAACAATCGTTGCCTAATGCTTCTCATCAGTTTGGTCTTGGTTGGTGGCCACTCAGCTTAAGGAGGTGCTAAACACACTTGTTTCCTACTTTCTTCTTATTTAAGGATATTGTGCAGCTTTATAACTTGCAAAATTGCGGCAAGGGCTTTCATATGTTGAAAAAAAAAAGAAAAGAAAAAAAAGAAAAGAAAATGGAGAGTGTTCATTGTTAGACAGCTTCTGTTCCACTTTAAAGCTGCCGTCGGCAACTTTTTTTTGATCATATTCAGCGAATTCGACAGATATTACGACAGAACAACATAAATAAAGTGGTTTTAGAAAAAAACCTGAGCTTCTAACTCCACCTGGAGTGTGTTATTTGTTTTGCAAAAATCCACCGCTCCCGGTTCATTGTGTCCAATCAGCGCAGGGGGGTGTGAGATATGACTGTCAATCACAAGTCGTGCACGCACACGTCAGTCACATGCGTGTGCCTGAAGTTCGCGCAGTAGCGAAGAGTGATGGCGCACTGACGAGCACGAACTCAGTGGGAGGGTATTCGTTGATAGTGGGGAGGGGCATGAGAGTTGTAAACATTAAAAAATGTTCCTAAGTCCACTCGATCAGCCGGAGTTGCCGACGGCAGCTTTAACTTTGTGAAGGTTCTACATTCTCTCCCATTAAATTTTTTAGACCACTTTAAAGATCACAGAGCCCTGAAGCCAGGTCAAGACTTATTAAATAAACAACCCAAAATATAGGCAACTGAGAAGCCCTACATTAATAAATCGCTTTATTAAATTATGAGAGCATGTGAGCTGTAATATATGCTTAAAAGTCAACTCTGCTTCATGAATCTTTTTCCTCATTACCCTGAGAAAACACCCCCATCATTCACATACGAGGGAGAGGAGGATGTCAAACAGACCGACAGACTGTGCCAAGGATAACTCCACTTTTCTTGAGTGTCTCTGGCTTTCTCAGAAAAACTGTGGTGCCTGCTCGCAGCCCTTGAGAGCTGATTTCACACACCCACCCACTATACTTTATCCCATGACTCTCCAGCACTGGACGACAGCCCGATTCTTCATTTGTGAACACAGAAAAGAAGAGTGAGATTGGTTTTCCACATGTGAGAGTATTGTGGATAGACAGTATTATCATAACTGTTATTAATAATTACCAGAGGGCAGAGTTAAACGTTAAAAGGATAGTTCACCCAAAAATAAAGATCCTGTCATAATTTACTCACCCTCATGTTGTGCCAAACCTGTACGAGCACAAAAAGACAATCGTTTGGTGACTCTTTTCCTTGCAATTACAATGAATGGGGCTTTCAAGAAAGCACCATAAAATCAGTCCATGCAACTTGGTGCGACCCAATCGATTATGTTGAATTTAAAGTGCCCCAATTATGTTTTTGTTTGAATATTCCCTTTCATGCTGTGTGTAATATAGCTGTTTGTGAATGTAAACATTCTACAAAGTTGTATAGTCAAAAGTGCATGAATCACGATAAATAAAGTTATTGTCTCGCAAAAGAAAGAATCGACTCTGAACCGCCTAAACGAGTCGTTTGAAATTCTAATCTCACTGCCTGATGGTTCTACATCACTTGCATGATGCCCGCCTTTGTTCTACGTTGTCTCCCCGCGAACAACTTGACCCGCCCTCAAACACGTCATTTTACTGATGACTGCTTCTCAAATCTTGGAGTTCAAAGCGGGATTCGAAAAAACGCTTGCTAGTGAAAGATTAGTCCGTAGGCCTACTCAGTTTATTTGGACCAGCTTGCTCCTCAGAATCACAACCTGCTGTATGAATAATTATTGATGTACATATTTTCTACCGGGTGTTCAAAATACATAGCTTTGTGTTTTATATCGTGTAGGTCTATGGCTAACTCGCATTACTTCTGTCTTACTGAAATACTTCTACAAATCACCTGTGGGACACTATTACCAAAAACTGTGTCTTAATGAAGATTGTCTGTTGTTCCTACTACATTGAGTAAAAATAAAGGATGGATAAATATTTGTTTAGCAAACTTTAATGTTACATCAGTCATGCACAATTTTACAAAGTTATTAATAAAACAAAGATTATTTGAGTAATCTTTTCAAGAAAATACTACCTCAAAAATGTTACTTCTTAGAAATTGCTAGTAAATTTCAGAGTAAAAACGGTTTCAAAGTAAATCATACGGCAAATATTATTCAAAACTGTCAACTAATTGTTCTTGTAATACGAAAGCATACTGGAAATATCCGGAGGACGCAGTACAAGGAAAGGCCAATATTCTTTCAAGATGTTGATTTATGGGTAAAACGTGTCATTTTGTTTTTAGATCAAAAAACAGCTGAACTCATCAATAGGCCTCAGCCTTGCATAAAAGTGTGCGTGAAGACATTTAAAGCCAATTAAACCCATGTTAATGGTTCACTCACGCAAATGAAGGTGATATTACATTGAAAATTCATAACTTCTGAGGGTGTCAACAAAAGATAGTATATATGTTAATTAGCGGGTGCATGTGACCATCTAATTAGAAGGATGCTAATGAAGCTCCAGAGTTCTTTGTGAGATCTTTGATGGAGAGCCAGAGTGTCCAAACCCCAGAGGAGAAAGAGCAGCTTCTGCCATCACCTCTAATCACAGGCGGCAGAAATCAATTTGGTTAATTGTCTAATATGTAAATGTCGGGAGAGTCCGGGTCCCATATATCCAGACCGCTGCCGTGCTAACATTCAGTCGCCCATGCACTGACATGACGTTCTGCTGTAGTTCACCCACTCCGACTTCATTGATATGCAGAGGTTTGTATGTCCCAATTACGCTTATCCTTAATTAGAATATGCGCTCGAAGCAAGTCGTTAATTTGCGGATTGGACGCACTGACATTGCACACCGATGTCGGCGGACTGTAATACAGTATGATCGCATTAGGATCTTTATGAGGTATGAGATTGTGATTAACCTGATATTTTACTCTCAGGATGTCAAGAGTTTTGGTTTTGGACATTATGCAAAGCAAAACAATGTCTATTGAGATATATCGCCCTCGGTTAGTGCACATCCTGGGTATCCCACCACACACAAAAACATCAATCAAAAGATTTGTTTCTCTTTTCCCCCCCCCCTTCAACTAGGTTAATTGAATTTGTATGCAAATGAGGAGTGTACATATTTAACATGTTCCTTGTGTAACTCATTAACATACTGAGAGATTGGAATGCTCCAGGCAAGCATTACCTAAAAGAGTACATCAAGAAAGGGCAATTTTAATAAATTACTAATTCAGCTCACTATTCCAATTATACAAATGGCACTGTGTTGTTAAATTTGCAATGCACGTTATTATGAAAAATACAGACACACACAGACTCTGCTAATAGCTTAATTTTCCATTTTGAAATTGTGACAGTCATCAGAGGAACTCCAGCATAAACATATTAATAATGTATTCAGCAGCTATCATTGCCAATGTACAGCTGCTTCAAAATAATGGGGAAGAAAAAAAAATGATCTAAAAAAAGACTCAATCACTCATTAGTGAACACTGTGGTGGTGTTTTTTGTTGTTGTTGTTTTTTCTAAAACAGGAGCAATTCCAAAGGACTGTAATTAACTCTTCTAGCGAATCGAGTTAATCATTTCTCACAAGACTCCAAGAGTCTTCCGTACATACCGACATTGTCAGGGGAAGCTACATTTAAACTTGAAAAGCTACAAGCTTCTTAATTTATACAGTCAAAGACACAGGCAAAACGACTACTTTTTCTTTAAGAAGCTACTTTTTTATAACACAAGTTTTTGAAAACAATAACATTATCGCCATACACATGTATTATGTGTTATGTGATTTCATCGCGTGCAAAAGACGTTGTTAATATTCAATAGATACAAACAATACAATGAATAAAGTGGTTTAGTAAAACTTATCTTAGAGAAAACAGACTAAACTATTTTGTAGATCTAACTCGATAAAAGATTTTATATAAAATAAGAGTAAATAACTAACTAATACAGCGAAGCTATTTAATCTTATTTTAAAGAATAATATAATCCCAATTAGGATGAAAGCATAATAAGTAGGCTATACCTTAAAGTATTTAACTAAAGGTCAAATATTGATGAAGCCTTTTGATTAAATATTTAGTCAAATCACTATATTTCAGAACAATGTAATTGCATTTTTCCGTATAGCAAAATAAATGTCTCTGCGGAGACATTTTTCTGTATCTAATACTTATTTGCTAAAATGAAGGGAATAGGCTTTTTCAGCAAGCAAGTGCTAGGTGTGCCATATAGCGTTAGAAAAAAAAAAGCTCTATACGATTAATTACAGCTAATTACTGGGAAGCCACAGTGTTTTGAAAAGAGCTACAGCACTGTCACAATAAAGGAGAATGCTGTTAAGTTAGCACTGTCAATACTTTAGTTACTCTCCAATGCATACCAACAGCCCAGGAAACCATCTCCCATGAATGACCCTTTTCTGTAAACTGTCAATGTAATGCGCTGACAATACAGTGCGTATTATCATGTTTAACACAATATACTATGTAGCACAAGAAGACATTACAATGAAGGTCTGGCAAAATAACCAATACAGAACAGCCCTGGAGGAGCTGGAAGGAAAGGTTCAACAGGTTCACTATGAAGTGTCATTTCTAGTTCTGAGATAAGGACATCACCCGAAGTTTCCAATTATCTTGCGTAACTGATGGGCATACTCTTAACCTCTATCTAAAGTCTTGAAGACTAAACTACGGGACGAGGTCCTGCTCTATGCAAATGCCATTTATCAGTGCCGTGAAATGGCGTGGTGGTGAAATCTGCATATCCATGTGCCCTTTTAAAAGCACTATTTATGATGGCTTAACCCTGCTAGAGTACCTAGAATGAGGCCATCATTGATAAATCCACTGCACTTCCCATTGACAATTTTTAGCCCGTGTTGCTATGACGACAGTGTATTTTGTGCACTGGTTTTGAAGGCAGGGTTGGTGACTGATAGACTGTAATCACCTCTCACAACAGGAAGCGGGAACTGCAGGATTCCACACACACGCTAAAGTGACATTTACAAAGACACTTGCTCACTATCTAAAACTCACACATATACGCATATGCAACACTTCAAACCTCCCCACGGTCCTTTGACGTTCCCGCTCGTCTGATGTCATCTCAAGTTTTATTCAAAGCAGGTTAAGCACGAGTCCAAAAAAGGGGATTTGCGAAGGTGCGCTCGTGGAGTGTACACAGCTTTACATGTACCTTGAAAGAGTGCTAAAGCAAAGCAGCTTAGAGTAGGGCTTTTTTCTTTGATGGCCTTTAAGAGGAATCATCAAAAAGACGTCACGTAGAGGCACGGGCAAACAGAGATCCTCTGCACTCTCAAGATGACAAACAACGCCACTGTCATATTAACAAGTTCGCGTTGGAAATTAACACCTGGTATTGGCCAATCAGAGCAGACCTCTCCCTTGGATGAGCAGACTGCATGGACAAGCAAAATAAAGGGGAATTACAAATAAATTAGGGCTATATATATATATATACATATACACACACACACCACACTGTCAAAATTTTAAATAACAGATCTTTCATGTTTTTGAAGGAAATTACTTATAGTTGCCAAAGTTGCATTTATTTAATAAATAAAATACAGTAAAACCAGTAATATTGTGAATTCTATTACAATTTAAATGAACTTTTCTAATCGAATAAGTTTTGAAAATGTAATTTATTCCTTTGATGGCTGAATTTTCAGCATCATTACTCCAGTCTTCAGTTTCACATGATCCTTCAGGAAAAAAAAGTGACATCAGAAAAGACATTTGTAATGTTAGAAAAGATGTACATTTCAAATAAATCCTGTTCTTTTTAACTTTGTATTCATCAAAGAATCCTGAAAAAAAAATTTTTATCATGGTTTCCACAAAACTATTAGCACACCAGTTTTCAACATTGATAAAATAAGAAATGTTTCATGAGCAAATCAGCATAGTAGAATGATTTCTGAAGGATCATGTGACACTGAAGACTGGAATAATGATGCTGAAAATTCAACATTATTACTGTTTTTCCTGTATTTTTGACTGTATAATTTAAAATTTAAAGGCTACTGGCAAAATATCTACTTAATAAATTAAATATTTATCAAATTTATTATATCAAAATGAACAGCCATGCTTGAATTATTGTCAACTGAAAAAGGTTTTTGGAACCAAATAATAGTTTGCGACAGAACTTATTGAACATCCAAAACAATGCTGTGTACTGGGAAAAATGCGCTCGCTGTGTGTAACCTTATGATGGTATTTTGACCACCTGAGAACTTGTGAAGAGCTTAGAAAACGTGTAAAACAAATAAATTAAATAAAACCAGCTGCAGGATTCCCTCCACAGTTCTGATGCCTGTGCCGAAATGTGATGGGCAACATCGTGACTACGATGAGAAAAAAACGCTTCAGCATTCTGTCCCTTTTGGGGTCCGTTTTTGGGTTGTTTACATGTCTTTAGTCCGTGTTGCGTTCATGTTTCATTCAAACTGAACCGGCCTCGGTCCACTTATTTGGTACACACCAGTGTTCAGATGGCAGTGTTCACATTTTTTCAAATGAACTGCACTAACAGTTCACTACATGCCAACTGTTAACACACCCTAGAATGTGCTGAACAGTCAAACCTTGCATATTTGCATATTTCAAACAGTCTATGGCCCTTTCCCAAGCCTCTGTGGTCCTCCTCCAGCTCCAAACTTTGGGGATGTAATTGCCCACAGACTGTTGAGCAATTGTGACATTGGAAAAGGGAAGGATCACAAGCGCTTATGAGCACCCTTCTGAATCATTTAAAAACATATGGGAGACCATACGGTCACATGGACCTCAATGACACATTCAAGCTAAGACTACAAGACCATAAGTCCACAAGTAGGTAATTTGGGACAAGACCTAAATCAAATTCTCTTTCAAAGTCCAGTTCCTTAAAATGATGTCATAGATCTAACAGGGGCAAGAGAGCAGCATCATGCTCTTGGTCTCCGTCTAGACAGCACAAGACTGAATGCTTCATTTGACTTTCAAATGCACCGGGGAGTGCTTAAATTAAGGGGGACTTACCCTCCCATTTCACGGGCGCAGGATAAAATAACTCTAGACCCTACATAATTACCACAATTACTACTCCCAAATTGCATAATAACCCATACATTCAAAAGGTTTAGAAATTTGCTATGTATGTGGTTGGGACAGAAAGGGGGCTGGGATATTTCAGACATGTTTCCTCTGTGTTTAAGTACGGCTCTGCTCTAACGATGAGGTTTGGCTGCGCAGAACCCGAGCGGGTCTGTGTTCACAGGAGCAGGAGCAGCTGCAGACCGCTGTATGGAAGGCCAATTAAGGACTCGAGGGAGACCATCATTAACATTGTGATTGTGTGAATACAAGTCAGGGAGTCAACAAATTTCCAACCCAAGAGCTTAAGTAATGATGGTAATGTGGTTTTATGAGGAAAATGCAATCTGCTGTAAAGGAAGTGGCCAATAGACTTCATGAGCTTATAGTACTGTTCGAAAGTTTGGGCTCAATAAGATAAAAAAATAAAATAAAATAAAAATCTATTATTCAGCAAGGACACATTCATTTGATCAAAACTGACAGTAAACATATTTGTAATGTTAAGATTTATATTTCAAATAAATGTTGTTCTTTTTCATTTTCTATTCATTAAAAAATAATCCTAAAAAAATTATATCATGGTTTCCACAAAAATATTAAGCAGCATAACAGTTTTCACCTATGCTGAATGTTTCTCAAATCAGCATAATTAGAATGATTTCTGATCATGTGACAATGAAGACTGAAGTAAACATATGAATAAAAAAATAAAATATATGAAAATAGAAAAAAGTTATTAAAAAAACTGGTTAGTTTAAATTGTAACTATTACTATAGTATACTATAGTATACTATACAATTTGTATAGGTTGTATAGTATAGAATGACGGGTGGTTGGGTAGATATTGTGTTTTGCGTTAGGTGGTATGCCATACGGAACCGTTGCCACTGTAACTGCTTTAACGCACCAGTGGGGCTCGACAGCCTTAATCAATCGGGTTGGCGCGTATGGTTGGGTTGCGGAGAGATAGTGAGATTGTGGTTAGGTCTCAGCAGCAGGAGGGATGTAGAGGTCAGTAAGCTGGGCTGAGTTGAGTGGGGGACGGAGGGGGGTGACTCTGGGACGCCAGAGTCACTGTCGAGCCCTCTTGAGGTGTCGTGGGCTAGTCGACGAAACACTGAGGACGGAAGGTGCCCACTTGAAGACCCTAGAGATGTCCCCTACTCGGCTCAATCCAGACGGTTGTCGTGTTGGTCCACTAGGGAGACCACACTGTAGTTGCAGCCGTCGTGTGTGCTGACGCGCCAAGTACACTGCAGCCGTTAACGCCGGACAGAAGGGGAGTCACACCCTCATATGGAAAGAAGCGTAAATGGCTGGAGAAGCATAGTTTACTGTAAAGCTACGTCTTAGTGTTGCTTATCTTGGCGAAAGCCGAGTACAAATCAGCATGAAGTTTTAACATCTACTCTCGTGTAATGGAAATCATGAAGATCTGGATACGTCCAGTGACTGCGGTGAATAGTGCTGCTGGCAACAAGGGAAAGACCTTGTGACAGCCTGGAGAGACAGCTGACAGGAGGAAATAGACCCCAATGGGGCTGGTAAGGGTTAGCTACCCTTGTCGGCAGTATCCAGCTTCGTGTTTACAGGATGCTGGAGACACCCACCCAAGGCTTCTAAGAAATTAAAGAGAAAAATACCCCTAGAGTCTGCGAGAGCGGGGGCGGAAGATGACTCGATGTTGGACAACATGGTTAACGACTTAGGAATGGAAACGGATATGAGTATGGAGAGTAAGACTAGTTCAAGATCTGCAGTTAGTAAAGTCATTGAACTCCAAGTTTGTGTCTGTGGCTGGAGCAAGGCGACAACGGTCAGGGGTTTGAAGGTTCATCAAGGGAAAATGAAATGCTTGAGGGAGAAGGGACAAGGGCCTCGCATTGATCAGTACTTCTTACGAAGTCAGTCAAGTCAGTCGAATGAAATCCAGCGACAGGAAGCAAACCACAGCTCGCAGGATATCAGCACCCCTGTCATAGAGGAGAGGAGGGCTTGCACAGTTAGTGATGAACATATTCATACTTGTGAAACCGGTCAGACTAACCAGCATAAGAGAGAAAAGAACCTCAACGGGCATAGGCCTGGAGTTAGATGGCCAAGAGCTTGTGAGAAAACTGCATGGGATACGGTAAACACAGATCTATGCTTTGCATTGGAAAGATTAACTGGTACAGTTGAAAAGAAGCTGGATAAATTTGGGGACATCATTTACGCATATGGAAGTGAGAGGTTTGGTGTGGAAAAAAGGAAGGAAAAAGTACAAACTGCTCCTGGAATGTCTAGACGGCAGCAGAAAATTGAAGGGTTAGTTAGAGAAAGGAGACAGTTGAGGAAGCAATGGAAAAGAGCAGAACAAAGTCAGAAGGAGGGACTCAATCTCTTACAAAGGGACATAAAAGATAAGCTGGCAACATTACGCAGAGCTGAGCGTCTACGGAAACGCTACAAAAAGAAGGAACGTGCGAGGGCTAATTTCTATAAAGACCCATTCAAATTCGTAAAGAAGTTATTCACCAGTGAGAAGAATGGCACTTTAAAAGCATCTAGAGTTGAGCTAGAGAGATATTTGGAGGAAACGCATACAGATGCAAAAAGGCATGAGCATATGTCAATTCCATCAGACATACCACCTATCAACCCACCAGAATACCAAATGGAGGTCTGTGCACCTAAGTGGAAAGAGGTAGAGCAGGCTGTGAGAAAGGCAAGGGCTTCATCATCTCCAGGGCCTAATGGAGTTCCGTACAGAGTGTACAAGAGTGCTTCAGGAGTTCTGCGAATTCTGTGGAAATTGTTAAAAGTGGCATGGGAAAAACAGGTTGTACCTAGAGCATGGCGCAGAGCAGGTGGAGTCTTTATACCTAAAGAAAAAGATGCTACAAGCATCAGTCAGTTTCGTCCTATTTCACTATTAAACGTTGAAGGTAAGATTTTCTTCAGCATTATTGCCCAGAGATTGTCCACCTACCTATTAAAGAATGGCTTCATTGACACTTCAGTTCAAAAAGCGGGCATTCCAGGGTTCTCAGGATGCTTAGAACACATCAATGTTATCTGGCAACGAATTCAGTCAGCTAAAAAGGAGAGGAAGGAGCTCCATGTGACATTCCTGGATTTGGCCAATGCATATGGTTCAGTGCCACATGAGCTTCTTTGGGCAGCATTTGATTTTTTCAGAGTACCAATGTCAATAACAAATTTAGTGAAAGCCTATTTTGGAGATTTGCAATTTAGTTTCTCAACTCCAAAATTCAGCACTGCATGGCAATGCTTAGAGGTTGGAATAATGGCAGGATGCACAATTTCTCCACTGGCTTTTACCATGGCAATGGAAGTAATCATTAGGGCATCAAGATGGGTAGTAGGAGGAGAGCGCTTGGCTTCTGGGTTGCGACTACCACCAATCAGAGCATACATGGATGACATGACAACCATGACTACAACAGTAGCCTGCACTAATCGGTTATTGGGGAAGTTAACAGATAATATTGAATGGGCACGAATGCAATTTAAGCCCTCTAAATCAAGGAGCATCTCCATAGTTAAAGGAAAGGTAGTAGATAAAACATTCTTCATTAATGGTGAGGCAATACCAACAGTTTCTGAGAAGCCAGTGAAAAGTCTTGGGAGATGGTACGATGGAGATCTAAAGGACACAGTTCGAGTGGGAGAAGTTAGACAACAAGCAGTGGAAGGGTTGAAGAGCATAAACAGCTGTGCTCTACCAGGCAAACTAAAACTCTGGTGCTTTCAGTTTGGTCTACTGCCGAGGTTGCTGTGGCCACTGACTGTGTACGAGGTTTCTTTGACAACAGTGGATAAGCTGGAAGCGTTAATAAGTTCATACATCAGGAAATGGTTGGGAGTTCCACGCTGCCTCAGCAGAGTGGGACTTTATAGTAAAGGAATATTGCAGCTGCCAGTCTCTGCTTTAACCGAGGAGTTTAAGTGTGCCAAGGTCAGACTGGAAATGACCTTAGTAGAGTCACGTGACAAATGTGTAAGGGAGGCAGCCCCTGTGTTAAAAACTGGTAGAAAGTGGTCAGCAAAGAAATCTGTAGTAGAGGCAAAGGCTGACCTTCAAATAGGGGATATCGTGGGACAGGTACAGCATGGAAGAGGGGGTTTTGGGCTCAGGTTAGCTCCTCCTAAATGGCACAAGGCAGGCCCAGCTCAAAGGAGGAAGCTGGTAGTCAACGAGGTGCGAAAGCAGGAGGAGAGGATGAGGAGTATAAAGGCCATTTCCCAGGCCAAGCAGGGAGAGTGGATGAGATGGGAGAGTGTGGAACAACGCAAAATGGGCTGGCAAGACCTTTGGTCAATGGAAGAGAGTAGGATCAGTTTCCTTATTAGGTCAACATATGATGTTCTCCCATCACCGCAGAACCTAAACCTCTGGGTAGGAGAGGATCCCTCTTGTCCTTTGTGTTCATCACCTGCCACATTAAGGCACATTTTGACAGGATGTAAGGTGGCTCTTAGCCAAGGTCGGTTTACTTGGCGCCATGACCAAGTACTGAGATGTTTGGCTTTAGCATTGGAAGGCAAGCGTAGTATGACCAATAAGTTGCCGCATGTTCTAGCAAAACATTACACGCAGAAGACAACATTCCTCCGCCCAGGCGAGCAACCACCAAGAAAAGGTGTTAACACCAATTCTCGGCCAGGACAACTGGAAGCTGCTAGGGACTGGAAGATGCTGGCTGATCTTGATCAACGGCTTATTTTTCCACCTGAGATTGCCACCACTAACTTACGACCAGACATTGTTTTGTGGTCTGGATCAGCACGCATTGTTCAACTGATAGAGTTGACAGTGCCATGGGAGGATGCTGTAGATGAGGCATATGAGAGGAAGAAACTGCGGTATGCTCATTTGGCCACTGAAGCAGAACAGCGAGGATGGAGAGTCCAGGTTTATCCAGTGGAAGTGGGTTGTCGAGGTTTTGTGGCACACTCTACAACCCGGTTCCTCAGGGACGTCGGATTCAGCGGCCAAGAGTTGCGTCGCACAGTAAAGAACTTATCTGAAGCAGCAGAAAGGAGTAGCAACTGGCTGTGGTTGAAACGGAAAGATTCTAGCTGGCAAGGTACAGGCCGCCACGCTACGGTTTCGTAGAATTCTTGAAAAACTTGAAGAGTCTGTTGGTTTATTTGTATAGGTTGTATAGTATAGGTTGTATAGTATACTATACAATTTGTATAGGTTGTATAGTATAGAATGACGGGTGGTTGGGTAGATATTGTGTTTTGCGTTAGGTGGTATGCCATACGGAACCGTTGCCACTGTAACTGCTTTAACGCACCAGTGGGGCTCGACAGCCTTAATCAATCGGGTTGGCGCGTATGGTTGGGTTGCGGAGAGATAGTGAGATTGTGGTTAGGTCTCAGCAGCAGGAGGGATGTAGAGGTCAGTAAGCTGGGCTGAGTTGAGTGGGGGACGGAGGGGGGTGACTCTGGGACGCCAGAGTCACTGTCGAGCCCTCTTGAGGTGTCGTGGGCTAGTCGACGAAACACTGAGGACGGAAGGTGCCCACTTGAAGACCCTAGAGATGTCCCCTACTCGGCTCAATCCAGACGGTTGTCGTGTTGGTCCACTAGGGAGACCACACTGTAGTTGCAGCCGTCGTGTGTGCTGACGCGCCAAGTACACTGCAGCCGTTAACGCCGGACAGAAGGGGAGTCACACCCTCATATGGAAAGAAGCGTAAATGGCTGGAGAAGCATAGTTTACTGTAAAGCTACGTCTTAGTGTTGCTTATCTTGGCGAAAGCCGAGTACAAATCAGCATGAAGTTTTAACATCTACTCTCGTGTAATGGAAATCAAAATAATTTTTATATATACTGTATTTTTGATCAAATAAATGCAGCCAAACTTTTTAAACGTAGTGTTTCAGTGCATACAGCAATGGACATTTTAATATAATATTATTTTTATATTTAATTAAACTTAAAATATTTCAACCTTGTATCAGATTTTTCTTCTAAAAAACCTGAAGAGAAATAAAATCCTGCCCAAGTGAGGTAATACAATAATAATAAGCTTAAAAAAAAAAACAATATGGACCTCATAGCTCAGAACAATCAGACATGGAAGAATTTGTTAAGAAATGTTTTATCATATTGAAATGTCTGACCTTTGATTCCAGCCTTCGGTTTCTTGTCATAGTGTATCTGAAACACAGATCTTTTCTGATATTACTGTTTTTATAAATATTACTGCATTACGTATGCATGTATGTACTAGGCATGCATGTAAGCATGTATGCATTTATTTGCCATAAGAAAAACAAAAGTTAAATTGAGTATTAATTTTCTTGCTATTGGTACTCATTTTGGTTTGGAATTTTGACCTTCACAAATAAATACCATTTTTAAGTCAAAGAAAACTAAATTGACCATTTGCTACTAATGACATAACCTTCCCTTTTGGATTTTCAATGCATCACTAGAAGCCACATTCGAGTGAGTTCCCAATCTATATCTCCAAATAGCTCCCACAAACACTGATGAAAGCAAAGGCCACGGTGTCAATAAAACAGGAGAAGTGGACTGTCTTTAGTCAGTAGAGCATGGCATGCTAAGCTAATTGGAACCAACCAAATTACGCTCTAGTAATGTCACGTACATGATGATCCATTACCTGTGCTCTCACAAACACAAAACACGCTTTTTTAATTGTCATGAGCATGGAACTCTTTAACACCCTGTCAGAGATATTCCTCTATTTGTTCAGGTCATTAGCAAACAAGTGAATTCATATACCGCTAAAGAATAGCAAACACTGAGGTCTAATTAACACTGTGGTCCTCTGTGGGAGGAAGCAGAAAAACTGCAATATTTATGGAAATTCAGTTTGATGAGGTAGAATTCAAATAATAATTCAGCTAAAAATGAAAATTGTGTCATTATTTACCCATGCTGTTCTAAATCCGTATTTTTCATGTATGTGTTAAAGGTGAATGAATGACAGAATATTCATTTTTAGGTGAACTGTCCTTTTAACCTCAAGATGTCCTGTAAAAGTCCACATGACCATCCCTAGACTAAATACCATGAAAGGCCCACAAGGACCACAAAAAAAAAAAATAATACTCCATTTATAGTCTTTAGATGGTCCACTTCAGCAGAGACTAAAGCACACAAAGTGAGAGAGAATGAGAAAAAGAGTGCTCAAGATCAGCCTTAGGTTACAGGAAGAGAGCCAGAATAACACATGTCTTCCTGCAGGTTTTATATATAGGCCGTAGAATCCAAGGCTTTTCCTTTGATGTCACAGGGAAGCAGATGGAGAGATATGTCCACAGTTTCCCGCTTTAGCCCAAAGGTATCATTCAGAACCAGAAAACGGCAATCCTCCACACTCGGCCATCAGTTATATGTGGTTCCCA
The DNA here is from genome assembly GCA_031834385.1 of Semotilus atromaculatus. Classification (NCBI taxonomy): domain Eukaryota; kingdom Metazoa; phylum Chordata; class Actinopteri; order Cypriniformes; family Leuciscidae; genus Semotilus; species Semotilus atromaculatus. The sequence goes on from JAULUF010000022.1 coordinate 32,543,371, forward strand.
CGCTGAAGGCTTTGAGAGATAAAGGATGGAAATACATAATAAAACAAACCACAATAAATACAGGAAAGACAAAAATCCCACTCAGTCCAGATGTGCAGAAATTTGTTTTCCTGCAACTTCATATAAATCTCAAGTAATTATTGTCAATTAGAAACGCTGTCATTTTTAAGCATGCCAAAAGATGGCAATTTTCCTCTCCGAGTGAACTTTAAGGAAGTCCCATAAAAAAGTGCAACATAGCATAACATTAACTTTACATTAATGTTGTATTTTATTTGTATTTTTTAAATTTTTTTACATAATGGTCATAGTGCAAGATGCTGAAGAAAAATCTTGTCAGATTATCCCAACATCCAAAACCCCCTTACTCTCTGTGTAGGTTCTACATTTGAATAAGTAGTTCTCAACTTAAAAAAAGTATGTTCTATATAGTATTAATATGTGTTGTATGAATGTAATTGGATGCACTATATCTGTCATGTTGTCATTGTCGTGACCTACAATACAGCGTCAACACTTCCGAATCTTGCTGGACATAGGTCATCCGCTAACTTTCTGCCTACTGTTTTATGAATACTGCGAATTCGGACATCCACTAATTTCACAGACTCTTTTTTCGCCTACTTTGTAGTATGGAAGTATGCATATTCGGACACAGGGTTTGTCTTTTGCTGAAGTAATTTATTAATTTACTGAAGTAATGTAGCAAGCAAACCTGATAAAAGGGGATGACATAACAGATTTGATGCTAATCAGCATCAATCAGAATGCTGTCAGCACATTAGAAACCCTCTGTGAGAAGTTAAATTGAAATGATTTCCCTTTAAAGCATGGCTGCTAGAAATACTTAAGCTAAATTTGTCAACCTGACCCATACCTAAAATGTTGCTTGTTCACAGTCCAGACTCCAGAGTGGTGGCACAACAAACATCTCTCAACACCATAGTCATCCGATTGTTTTCAATTATCCCCAACAAACCTGATTTTAACATGACAGCCTCTCTCAAAGAAAACATGACTGGAGAGCTTAATACAGGCCAATTAAACACCTAACAGCATCCCACTAAACAAAGGGGATTTTCAGATTAGCAAACCTGGTTAAGCCACTTCAGACTCTGTTTATTTCCCCACATTGGTGGCTTCCTCTTCCAGCTCAACTTCTGATGAAGCTTAAACCGCCCCCTCGTTCCCACTCCTCCTCTCTCTCGCATTCCTCACCCTTCGCTCCTCTCCACATCCTCTGCCTGACGTGCCGAAGAGGAGGAACAGGGAACTGAGAACGAGGAACGGCGTAGGGATGTTTGTCTGAATACGTCCTGTACAATTCTACTCCCGTGTCATTTTAGCTTATTTGGATTTCATAGTGCACTAAAGCAGATAAAGGGATTTGTCAAAGGAGCCACTCTGGACACTCAAAAAGCTGTGGATTTGTGAATTTTATAACTGTTTTTTTTTTTTTTTTTTTGGCCTACTTTTCTAAATTCCAATCAGAACCCAACGAGGCTGATGTTTATCAGAGCTCACCAAGTATTAATTGGCTAAAGGACTACCAAGCATCCAGTATTACTCTATTAGCACTAATGGTTCTGCTCAGGAGTAGATAAAGCAGACTTAACAGCAGCTACTAAGCTGCACTCCCAGTCCTCCTTGTATAATGAGTGGAACATCTGTTGACAGACTAATACAATTAAAGGAAGATCTCTTAATCACCATGCCACACTCCGCCTAATCCTGCCTAACGCTGAGGTCATTCTCCCAGACAGTCCACTCCATTAGTGCAACACGCACACTGACATCAGTGCTTTAACAGACAATTACTGCTGTTTCCTTTGAGCATCTCAAAAATATGGAGGTCAATATCAACCAAGGGTATCCATAATAAAAGAAAATTCCTCCTATTTTAAATCACACAGAAAGTTTAAATTCAATGCATGTGAATGTACACATCTTAATCATTATTGTTTAAAGGTTTTTGCATAATTATTTTATAGCAGTATTTAAAATGGTCAATAAAAATGACAAATATGAATCAATTAATAAACATTGCATTGTTTTTGGGACACACCACATCAGGGTAGATATCGTTAGCTAAAACTAATAAAAAATTTCCGTAAATCGAAAAAAAAGGCTGAAATAAAATGTGTGATGAAAATCTTAAAGTTCCAATGTAAATTAGAAATGTTGCCTTGGCAACTAATATAGAAAAAATAAGTTTAAATTGAAGTACAACAATTACTAAAACTGAAATAAAAGAAATTAGAAATGAACTAGTGGAAATATACTAAAAATGACAAAAGCTCAAACTAAATAACTAGCAGGATTTATTACTGCATTTTAAGAGATCCAGACAAAAATCTGTGCCATGTTATTAACCCAGGAGAATATAACTACTGCTAAAACTGCTTGCTAATACTAAAGTATTTGCAAGTATTTTGTGTGTGTGTGTGTGTGTGTGTGTGTGTGTGTGTGTTTTCTTTTTTCAGATAACAAAATAGATTCTGGCTTTAGCTGTTTGTAATTCTGTTTAGTAACCTAGGGAATAGGGAAAAGGCCTTCATTACATTATATTCCAAGTAGCAAAAAGTGTTTTCAGATGCCTGTATAAATTTCACGAGGAAATAAAACAGAAAGCCAAAACCGAGTCCCAGCGTTTCACATTAGAACGAGTGACTCTTCTGTGACCTGCCATACAAGACTAAGCCATTTGATAGAAACTCAACACCCAATAAATCTGACATGGTGAAACACATAGAAGTGGCCTTTTCATTTCACATGAATCTGTTACATCATCACGCACAGGTTTCCATGTCTGAAAACTGCTACTGAGTGAATACCTGAGATAAAGTGGACATGAATATGAAAATGTTCTGAAAATATCCAGAGGACCAAGTATAAGTGGGAGGATAGCGATTTAAAAGGAAGTGGTGAGGTTTTGACCTGATCCTGAGAGACGCTGAGCTAGTTAAACCGAGAGTATGAAGAGAGGTCACGTAAAGTCAAGGTTCAGGAGGTCAGGGCAATGCTGGAGAGCTGAGTGATGTGGTAATGCTTCCTTGATGCTCTTTGCTGCTGAACTCCAACTGTAATTAAGAAGAACACATTGCTCGCAGATGTTTCACAGAAGTCGACACCTTAAAGAAAGCCCTGGGAGAGTTTGAAGGGGAAGGACAGAGAGATTTTTGTTTCAAGTGGATTTCAAAGAGTATTTGTGCCGAACAGAATCAAAAGTAGAGTCAGCAGAAAGGGTCGTCACTAAAAATCACGCGACCCAAGACAACATTTTTATGGATATTGTACCTTTCTCCCGGGGTCAATGAGTAAGCTGAGGAACTCAGTGGGTCCCCTTATCACGGGGCCCTGGACAACATTCTCGGCCGTGCCCTCCTGACGACAGCTCTGGATGTGGCTAAATGATGGGGGAAAATAACCTAATCTAACAAATAAGAACTGATTTTTGAGATAACATTTTAATTTTCCAATAGCTATACATTGTTTGACAAAAGGAACCTTCAATGTGACATTGAAGAAATTCAATGTGTAAACTTGTAATTGCGGTTTAAGAATTAAATATTTAATAAGAATTCAATATTTCTAGCAAAACTTTTAAGTAAACGAAAGTTATCATTTTTAGCCTACAGGTAAATAGCATTCGAATGCAGGCTATAATGGAACATTACACTGGTTGGAGTCGCGCAGCACTGAACTAGACATCTCATTTATGAACAAAGTGAATAAACAAAAATGACTTGCTGAAAACACACAAACAAAAGCTATACCTACTGGTGTAACATTGTGGCCTGCAGAAAGGGACATCAATAAATACATCTGTGCAAATACTTTTGGTAAACAGCCTCAAAAGATTCAAGTCACTAAAGTGAATCAAAAACATTATTAATCTGTGATACTTTATCTGTGGACTTATATCCAAAAATAAATGATCCATTCACTATTCTAGAACTTATTCTGATCTGTTATGGAATCGTTGAGTGAATGATTCAGTGACTCGTTAAAAAAAAAACAAAAGAGAAATACAGCGCTACCTTTTGAAAATTACAACATACAAAAATGGCCACTAAACAAATTCAGTAAATGAAACTTTTTGATTTAGTATCAAAAGATTCACATCACTAAGATTAATCAAATTGATTACTTGTGTGTAATACTTCATCTGTGGACTTGTATTCAAAAATATATTATCCATTCAATACTCTGAAACCTTTAGCAGTCAGGAATCTGTTACAAATCATTGAGCGAATGATTCAGCGACTTCAAACTCATCGCTACCTATTAACAATAAAGCAGAAATTGTCAATGACTGAATTCTGACACGAAAAAAAGTCACTGAGGTCAATTCAAAAATCACCACCGCTGATGTGTAACATTATTAATATGTGAATCTGCATTTAAATACATACATTATTCATCTAACACTACCCTAAATAATTTCCAAAATTGGTTTAAAAGTAGTTTGTCAGTCAGGATTAGATGTTGAAAGAAACGTTTAATGTTTTCTTTGTCCCATCAATACAGTTTCCACAGACAATCAGTCTGCCAAACCAATCTGCCTCCCAGGCAACTTCACCTTCTGAATTCATTCCCACAAACAGGACAGAGCGTTTAAATCCCCACATGCTCTCCGCAGGATATGCTTTAAACAGCCCACTTCTATCTAACAGTCACAAACACGCACATTTCACTTCCAGCTCATGTCAAACACCCTCAGGATCCTAGTTTGAAGGATGAGAATCTGTCCACTCACACACAAACTTCCCCATTTTGATAGTGGCTACATCCCTCTGCAAAACAGTGGCGAGAACAAAACGAGAAGTAAACGTGCCTGCGGGGGATGACGGTTAAGCTCATAGCCATGAAGAGACGCTGCCTGTCTCCATGCATTCAGTGGACCCTCTCAGTAAACAGCGTTTTTGCTTTCTCTGCCACATATCAAAAGTCAAATATCAAAGCAATTGACCTTGTTAATACATCACTGCTTCTGTCTAACCCTCTCTAAAAGGCTGTTGTGCCATTGTTTCAGCCTGACTGACTTTCTATAGTCACTGTGTGCTTTTCAGATTTCACACATCACTGATTTGCTGCTCTATTGACGACGACACGGAGTCATATCCCATTGAGAGCTGATCATGTTTATGAAAGTATATGCAGGGACACACATGCACAAAGCAAGGCCTGGAGAAGGTCAAGACGAAACCTAACAAAACATATTTCAATTGTTTCTTGGAGGCAGCAATGAGATTGAAAAGGATCATTCTTCACTCACTTGTTGTAAGACTTTTGATATGATTTGGTTTTTGCTCTTCAAAAGGAAATGTTCTCTATGGTTCGATGTATAAAATATCGCTTTTGAATTCTTAAAGTGTAATGAAAGAAACATATTTTCTTTTGAATTGGGATGTCAAGTGAAAAACTGTAGGGCGGGACTTGATTAAATCCTTTGGTTTTTGATTAGATGGAGGGAGATCTGAATGCAAGCTTGTAGTCTAAATTTTTAGAGAAGTCCAGCATACATACAACATACCGACAAGTCATTTCACTGAAAAATCAGGTAATGACATTGATAAAAAATTTATGATTGCAAATAAATTAAAATAAAACATTGATAAAACAAACATGAATGGATGAATCGTTAAATTTAGGATCAATAACATGCATTTCAAAATTGTATTACATTTACATTTTATTCTGACTTTAATGCCAAATTTAACATTTACATTATTTATTTTTTTATAAAACTTTTCAATTTAATGAATAAAAATGAATGGTGATTTATTCATTTAGAAGACATGAAAAAAAAATGTTTCTAAAAATGAGAAAGTACATTCTCCTTTTATGTTCCACAAAAGGAAAACAGTAATGTGAGTTTTACACAACATGGGGGTGAGAAAATTATGACAGAGCATTAATTTTTAGGACAATTATTCCTTTAAGCACCCTGTGTCTCAGATAATGTCCCCAGTAATCTCACATAAGTCTCCTCTAGAGCTTCAGAAGAGATCTCAACAAAGTCACACACTGTGCTCAGACTTTAAAGATTTCAAAATGAACTCAACAAACCCATTTCTCATTCAATTCTTCAAAGACCAGATTATCAGAGTTATGTGATCCAAATTAATTTCATAGCTCTTTGCTCCTGTCTGCCAACAATCGTCCCATTTATTCGTATTGTTCCTAAAGAGTTTTAGGAGAATCATTTGATACAAAACTAATACATAACCAAGAACTCAATTAAGATTCTAAAGCTTAAAAAAAGCTAGCCTCTGGGGAATAAAAAAAAAGAAAAAGTAGTGATTATCTGATTAGAGACAATATGTGTATACAGTCACACAACTGGCTCGTAAGGTTTTATGGATTTGTTACTAATCTAGAGAGCAATAAAGGCCAATTCCATAAGAGTCATGGCAGTTTATTGTGCCTTACCTCATACTGGACTCAACTAATGTGCGATTGAAGGGAAACGAGTGACTGTCTCGGCACCCAGAGACACCACAGCTTTTCCTCATACTCTGCATTTGTGTGATGTATTCCGTTTTGGAGCGCCAAACTTTAATTCAGACTCAGCTCTGCAGAGCACATGTGCTCATGATGTCACCACTGTGGTAATTGGAAGGGGCGCACTGTGCACTTACTGATGACTGACTGTATTTTGCGGTGTTGGAGATCAGTGAGAGAGCCGAGTTAATGTGTGTATGAGCAGGTACGTCTTGGCTTCAGGGCCGTGACTCTACAGAGAGCTTGTGGTAGCAGTTACAGCCTCTCAGCTCAGGAAGGATTTAGGCTCCAGCCTTTAGTCTTGAAATGCAGTTCAAAAGAAACTATGATGGATGTTTAGCATTCGTGTTTTTGTTCGGTTGCTTGCTGATGGCCTACCACAGAGATGTTAGAGGTTTTATAAAAAGTGTGTGTGTGTGTGCTTGTTTTTGTGATATATGAGGACACAAATGTGTATAATGACATGCATATTACACTGGTATTACAACTTACACGTTATTTATGAGGACATTGTATGAGTCCTCATATTTCAGATAGCTTAAAAAAAAACATAAAAAACAATGTTTTTTTTAAAAAAAGTAAAAATGCAGCATGTCTCTGGGTAGGTTTAGGGACAGGGGCAGTGTAAGGGGATAGAATATACACTCACCGGCCACTTTATTAGGTACACCTGTCCAACTGCTCCTTAACACTTAATTTCTAAGCAGCCAATCACATGGCGGCAACTCAGTGCATTTAGGCATTTAGACATGGTCAAGACAATCTCCTGCAGTTCAAACCGAGCATCAGTATGGGGAAGAAAGGTGATTTGAGTGACTTTGAACGTGGCATGATTGTTGGTGCCAGAAGGGCTGGTCTGAGTATTTCAGAAACTGCTAATCTACTGGGATTTTCACGCACAACCATCTCTAGGGTTTACAGAGAATGGTCCGAAAAAGAAAAAACATCCAGTGAGCGGCAGTTCTGTGGGCGGAAATGCCTTGTTGATGCCAGAGGTCAGAGGAGAATGGCCAGACTGGTTCGAGCTGATAGAAGGGCAACAGTGACTCAAATAACCACCCGTTACAACCAAGGTGGGCAGAAGAGCATCTCTGAACGCACAGTACGTCGAACTTTGAGGCAGATGGGCTACAGCAGCAGAAGACCACACCGGGTGCCACTCCTTTCAGCTAAGAACAGGAAAATGAGGCTACAATTTGCACAAGCTCATCGAAATTGGACAATAGAAGATTGGAAAAACGTTGCCTGGTCTGATGAGTCTCGATTTCTGCTGCGACATTCGGATGGTAGGGTCAGAATTTGGCGTCTACAACATGAAAGCTTGGATCCATCCTGCCTTGTATCAACGGTTCAGGCTGGTGGTGGTGGTGTCATGGTGTGGGGAATATTTTCTTGGCACTCTTTGGGCCCCTTGGTACCAATTGAGCATCGTTGCAACGCCACAGCCTACCTGAGTATTGTTGCTGACCATGTCCATCCCTTTATGACCACAATGTACCCAACTTCTGATGGCTACTTTCAGCAGGATAATGCGCCATGTCATAAAGCTGGAATCATCTCAGACTGGTTTCTTGTACATGACAATGAGTTCGCTGTACTCAAATGGCCTCCAGTCACCAGATCTCAATCCAATAGAGCATCTTTGGGATGTGGTGGAACGGGAGATTCGCATCATGGATGTGCAGCCGACAAATCTGCGGCAACTGTGTGATGCCATCATGTCAATATGGACCAAACTCCCTGAGGAATGCTTCCAGCACCTTGTTGAATCTATGCCACGAAGAATTGAGGCAGTTCTGAAGGCAAAAGGGGGTCCAACCCGTTACTAGCATGGGGTACCTAATAAAGTGGCCGGTGAGTGTATAGTTTGTACAGTATAAAAACCATTACGCCTATGGAATGTCCTCATTGTGTGTGTGTGTGTGTGTGTGTGTGTGTGTGTGTGTGTGTGTGTGTGTGTGTGTGTGTGTGTGTGTGTGTGTGTGTCTAAAAGTAGTCATCTAAATAACTTATCACTGAAGTTTTTTAAACACCGATTATTAATTTATTATTTAATATGTCTAAATACTTGTATTAAATAATATACACTACCGTTCAAAAGTTTGGGGTTACTGAAGTAATGATGCTGAAAATTCAGCTTTGCCATCACAAAAATAGATTGAAATATTAAGCAGCTATTTTAAATTGTACTAATATAAATTATAAATATAAACAAAATATTTCAAGTGCCACTTTCTTATTCTTGCTTTGTCTGAAAATGTGACTTTCATATTTTAGATCATTTTTAAATTGTTATTTTTATACATGCTTCCATACTGTATTGTGTTTAAGATGGTCAAATTACATTTTAAGTCATAATAAAATAGGTAACTTCAATGATATTTTGACTGAATTATTAACTAGAAAATCTATGTTTCTCATTATAATTTCAGAAATCGGGTCACCTTAGAATAGATTGCGTTTTGGATGCAGGTTCCCTCCCAGCATGCAAATACATGCTAGCCTAATCTGGTCTTTTCAGACGAGTTTTGATACCCAGTGTTAATAAAAATCAGAAGAGTGGGAAAAAGGTGAAAAAAAATCTTGTAACAGCCTAGCACGAACATCTCTCAGGTTTATCCAACGCCAGTGTGTGAAAATACCTCATCTCATTTGACCCCCACTTAGAAGTCATAAATTAATCAGTAAGTGTGACTATTTCTATTTCCTTCATGCCCGTTTTCGGCCAGCAGAGCATTGGGTGAGAAAAAGAGACACAAGTGCTACCAGACCTGTGGCTTATCCTCACCAGAAAGTCAGAAAATAGGAAAATGGAATTTCTTTCCATGCTTTCCATCTATTATTAGACCGTCATCATTCACAGTTAAGAAGATGGACAGATAGGTGCGATATCTCAATGGGTAAATGCAACACCAACGCTCGAAGAGCATGTGTCACCGCGCATAGGGAGCAGGAGAGGAGCGTGTGCGAATAACCCACGGGCCTGTGACAGCGTGTGAGTGATGATGTCACCATCAAGAAGGAAGGATGAGGGGTGTCAATCCTTTTCCCTCTCATTTATCTTTAAATGGCCATCAAATGGAAGTAGTGAGACCTCAGTGAATGGAAAATGACTTCCAATCCAATACCAACCATCAGGAAATGATGACTACGTTTGCAGTCGGCTATTGTCACAAAAAGGCAGCAGCTCTCAAGATGAATGTGAAGGCACATGACATGTTTCAATGAGGTATTTGAACTTTAATATGAGCCTGTATATTTTCCATGTATAGTGTTCTTATTATGTTTTAGAGCGAGGAAATTCAAGAAGCACATAATGAAAAAGCATACAGATTTTTGAGACGCCTCCCTTGTGGTAATCCAATCAAACAGTTTTTTTTTTCCTCCTCTTTCTAAACATTTACATATCAAGAGCAGGAAGAGAGTTTTCTTTGGCATGGAACAATATTTATACCCCAGAATAATGAACTAGTGTTGCTTTTCTTCAAAGTAAGAGGATTCAGATCATTTTTATATCAACAGCAAGTTGTTTAAGAGGAAAACACATCTTCACTTGACTCTCCCAAGAGTGCTCACTGTCTTCTCTGAGATCTGACTGTGGAATAGCAAGACGATGAAAATAGAACAGACTATCTTGACCTCTCCAGAGGAGCAGGACCTGAGGGAGAGAAAGAACAGTGTTTGTTGCATCTAGACCTCTGGAATAGGCTAAAGCTAACCCACCCATAAAGAAAAATCACAGATGAGATCTTTTTTAATATCTCAATTGTTTCTCTAAAACAACAAGATTAAACAAAGTTTTTTGTTTTGTTTTTTAGGAAACTAATGGCAGTCTCGTCTTTCAGAACATGATATCAACATTGGCATCTTCCAATCAATGAACTCAAACATTCCTCACCAAACTCTTTCTTGACCAGTAATATGGACTTTACAATACACTCATTTTATAGCCTTTTTTATATAGAAAAATCTATTAAAAGTTCCAGTAAGCATTTTGTCTTACTTCCAACAAGCAGTTTGCTAACTTCCATAAGCCACCCAATCAAATCATCCTTTTAAATACATTTCATTTGTTAATTTTTCTATTTATCATAAACTGTATCATGGTTTCTACAAAAATAAAATATTAAAAAAAATAAAATAATGATTCTTGAGCAGCAAATCAGCATATTAGACTGAGTTTTGAAAGATCATGTGACAGAAGACTGGAGTAATGATTTGCCATCACAAGAACAAATTAAAATAGAAACATTAAAATAGTAAACAGTTATTTTAAAATGTAATAATATTTCACAAAATTAGTTTTACTGTATTTTTGATCAAATTCATGAAGCCTTCTCTCTCATATATTCACAAACACACATATGTAAACAATTAATCACATCAAAAAATGATGCTTTTAATTTGTGTATTTTTTCTTATTTTATGTTCACTGTTTTTTTTATTATTTTTTTTTACTGATCCGAAAAATGATCCGAGGCTCAAAAAACGTAACCAAATAGCTAAAATAACTATTTAAAATGTATATAATCAATCCAAAGTGTAAAAAAATAAATAAAAAAAGATAATAATGGTTAACATCAGTATAGAAAAAGCTGGTTGGGAGAACCAGAATGAGGTCATGAGGACTCTTCTGCAACTCTTTCCAGCTAATACCACTACTGGTCAAGACGCAGAGAGAGACACAGACTCCCAGCACTCCGCTCTCCCACGATTTGTATATAAATAAAAACAATAGCAATTTACAGTGAGAGCGCGGAGGGAGGGAGTAGACCTTCCGAAAGCAGAAAGGGCCAATGGGAAAGTGGAAGTGGAAAGCGCATGAGAACAGAGAGAACTAATCCGTCTTGTGTTGTTTCATTTGACAGATTTAGAGGAAATCGCAACATGTCTGCAGTCAAAATGATATTATTAGGGGACACGACCTCTTGCGATAGAAAAAGGATCTGTTGTGGGTATAGCGGGGGGAAAATAAGGAGGATTTTTTTGGAATGGGATTAAAGAAAAGCTGACAGAGATGGAGAGGCTAGAGGCTTGTCATGCGTCTCTGATCCAGCCAATGAGATGGCACGAGCGCTGGTTCATTTGCGAGTTTACTGGGTCACTGGCACAGCTGTGTGCGGGGAGGGCTGTTAAAGCAGTGTCTGGAGGTACCAGTGAGTGTCTGACTGGGAGAAGCTCGTGCTAGACTGCTTCGCAATTTTTGGCTGCATGTCGGCGAGGCTGAAATGGAGCACAGGAGAGAGTGTGTAAGCAGAAACAGAGCCAGGGAAAGACATAAAGAGCATAATTCTAACTGATGTGTGTGTGTGTGTGTGTGTGTGTGTGTGTGTGTGTGTGTGTGTGTGTGTGTGTGTGTGTGTGTGTGTGTGTGTGTGTGTGTGTGTGCATGAAAAGAGGAGACAGAAAAAAAAGCTGAAAGCCACGGGTATTGCATCAGAATTCAGGGTAATGTTCAATGAGGTGAAAAAGCAATTCAGGTCTACCGAAGGGTTACGCAAACACATTTTCTATGTGTGTCCAAGACTGAAATGCACAAGCATAATAATGGACTGTTTGGAAATATTCTGTTGCCATGCAATGACCTTCAGCTTAAGCCAATATCCTCACACATGGGTTTAGAGGTTGAACATTGTTTTAATGGCTTGTTTATAAGCTACAGATCAGTTTTCTCTCTCATTATTTTGTAAGTGTAGTGAAGTGGTGAAGTTGTTTTTTCTGCTTTATCATTAATTTGCTAATTTACAGAAGCTGTATGGAGACATATGGAGAGACACATGCAGGGCATGACATTATTGATACTGAAATATCTGAAAGGCTTCCAATAAGCTACTCATTTTCCACAGAATAGATAGACACTTTCTCGCTCTTTTATCTCTCCGACAGCTGGTTACACACAAACCTCCCCTCACTCGCTCGTTTAATTTGCTCCGGATGAATATTTGTAGTGTTACAGGGCTTGAATTTTGACGTGGGATTGAGAGTATTGCACATTATTTTAGTCATTTGCACAGATTTTGTGCTCACAACCAAAGTGTGCGCACATAAAGCCGCCTCTCAGTACTAATTTTAGTTCTTTTTCACTGCTTATTGCGCTTAAACAGTCAAATACACACAAAATAATGCAAAAATGCTGGTTGAAAAGTGACAGCAGCTTATACCTGCTGACAAATTATGAGATAATATTATAAATATCTATGGCAGTTTCCCCCATTGTATCAATGTCAAAATTGTGGCCAGTGAAAATATTATGTGGCTAGTAACCACTGGAAAACCACTACAAGTGGCTGGTGAGCAAAAAAGCTAATGCCATAGCCCTGGACACAGCAATATTTAGAATGGAATACTAACTGTAAGTACACACTATATACTGCAAACTAACTAAATACATTAAAAACAGAAGAATTTACATATAATCTGTAAATAGAAAATAGTAAATACAAACATTACATATGAAGTACAGTTTGCTCTATAGTCATTACATACCACAGGGCTCTAGATCGGGACATTAATGGTACAAAACATGACAAATGAACAGTTAATCTTTTTTTTAGTCCTTACAGTCATGCGTTTATACCGTTATTTATAATCTCATGATGTGCTGTTAGTTAATTACAGCTTTAGAGTTCACGTTAGCATGAGTTGAAATGTTGGATTCATAAACAATGACTCTTATAAACAGCTTCTTTTTAATGAGTCAGTCAAAAAGATTCATGAGTGTCAGACTCACTCAAGGGTTAACGGTTCAGAATCACTCAAACGCTACTGGCTCTCTCATTGAACCGCGAGTCATTTTTGGGTTGTGTACAATTTTATAGGAACTGGGAACCGCTAATTAAAATGAAAGATGCATATTCACAACAGGGGTTTGTAGTAATACATTTTATTCAATAATATAGTAAAACAAAACAAATATAAAAATCACAAACAAATTATTGATAAGCATTGTGAGGGTTAATTGTAATGTTGAATCGATTATAAAGAAAAAAGTTTCTGCGTGTAAAACTAAAGTAGGTGAACCATAAATCAACAATATTAGATTTTTTTTTACATTTATATATGGCACACATACAGTCTCACTGCATCAAATTAAACCACTTAACCACTTTTGAAAAACCATTTTTTATCAAGCAATTCTTTAATTTTTGTATTTATATATTTATTTATTTTAGGAGCCACTGGTTATATAGTCAATTTTGTAGTCTGGAGTCCTGCCTCATCATGTTGCATGTTTAATACAGCAAGTCGCTTCCAAATAACATAAGAAGTAAAACTGGTTATTTTGCATTTTAAATTCAATACCAGTCCAATTGAATTAGTAAAAATAAAACTGCAATTATTTCCAGATCATTCATCACATTGCAAATGGAAGCATGTCGCAATACAGTATTCAGCAGAGAGTGATTTGATATGTACTACAAGTAAGAGTGGTATGCTATTCCAAATAATAAACTTTAAAATGCATATACTGCCAATTTAACCTCCAGGAACGGACCAATCAGAATGCTCAAACAGGGCACAGGAGACATGTGTACAACAAGACACTGGGTTTTATTTTAAATGACAACCTAGACTAATGCAAGGTTTGGAACATCAAAAAGTTAGTTAGAAGAATGAACAAAGCAAGAAAGTGGTCAGTAGACGAGAAGAACTGAAAGAAAATCCAGGCAGTGATGCTGTCTTTGCACGTTCCACAAACCTCGCCCAGAGCATGTGAATAGCCAGGAACAATTAGGCAATTTGTCATAAATTAGAGGACGCCGTCATGGCTGGTTCCTCATTAAGTCGTGAGTGGACATCCTAATTGAGCAGCATTCTTGTGTCTGGAGAAGCTTTGAAAAATGAAAAGCCTATACAGCGCAAGACCACAGCAATATTACGATATCACTATTTCTTGCTCTTTATAGTCCACCCTTCCTAATGAGGTTGACTCTACTCCCTAGCTTTCCCTGCTGAAATCAGTAGGGGAGCACAATAATGCTGGCTCCGGCCTGCTCCTGCCAGCAGGGGGCAACCATAAGGATCAGTCTCACCACATCACAGTCCAACCCTTCATCCTTCTCTTGGGCTCTCACTCACTATCTCTGCTATATCACTAGAAAGGAGCAATAATGTGAACGTAAAAGCTGCATTTCTCGTCACAAAAGTGCCTTGGGGTGCAGAAATAATGATGTGCAGAGATCATGGCAAAAAAAACAACAACAACCTATAGCGCAGGGTTTGTGAATGTCATAAAGAATAAGATTTAGTGTTTTGTTAAGCCATTCTGCTGGAACATACAACTCAAACCAGTGTTTTTACATAATTTCAAGCTATAGTCCTCCTTGTTGGGGATCCCAAGTTGGCTTGCCGGTCTTATGGTCTCCCAGCATGGTCAGTTAGCTGGATTTAGAAAGTTTTCAGCTGGCCAGACTGGGAGTCCAGCAAGACCTTCTTAAAATAAGACCAGCTAAAACCAGCAAAAGTCAGAAAAGGCCGGTTTAAGCAGGATTTTGCAGGAGGGCTGGTAGATCAACTTGGCCACTATAGAGTTGGTAGAATGCATTAGCTTAGCCAATCAATCCATCAATAAACAAATGAACAAATATTTTATTTATTTCTAAAAAAACACACACATATATTTGAATTGTATTAATTGATTTCTAAATATAAAAAAATATATAACTATTTGTATTTATTTCTAAACCTAAAATATATATATTTTTAAACAAGTAAACAATTATTTTTTAAATGAATTGATATATATATATATATATATATATATATATGTTTGATTTATTTCTAAGATATGAATAGATATATTCTAGATAGATAGATAGATAGATAGATAGATAGATAGATAGATAGATAGATAGATAGATAGATAGATAGATAGATAGATAGATTAGATGTTTCAATAAACTTTTCATTCTCACACCTGTTACTATTTAAGCGCTTCAAGAGACTGTTAGATTCTGGTCAGTTGTTTCTACTTCTACTTGCGTTTAACCACAGGGTCATCCCCCTGTGCTCTGCTAAACAGGAAGTTGAGTTTGTGAGAGCAGGGGGCCAAGGCTTGAGGTTACCTTCATGGCGTGCTGCAGATCTCAGCATCTGCTGTTTGCCTTTCCTGTTTTGACGGCTACTGTCTGGCTCACTCCAAATAATGCTTTTGGCACCAGCGCACCCTTAACTGCCCCACTCAGACCTCATATCGTTCCACACAAAAAGAGGAACTGACTTAAACGTACATCCGCTCTCTCTCCCTCACAACTCCCCAAACACACTGACAAACAAGGAACTCACCGTTCTCCAAACAGGCTTGGGAGAGGAGACGCGTCTGCCTGTTCAGTTTGTTTGTTTGATGGGGTGAATCTACTCCCAGTCTGGGACAAATATCAGTTTTAAAAGGCTGACACTGACTTATGGTTTGTCCGTCAACTTATAAGACATGCCCTCTCCATGGTCGTGAAAATAAAGACATTTATCTTCACTGAATGAATGCAATGTTCTTCTCTCTAGGGCCACTGCGGCCTTTTCAGCTAGAATGAGAATCAGTATTTGTTGGTGAGATGTCCAAATAACAGCCTCTGCCCTACATGTTTATTTGGCTGTAGAATGCTGGAAGATATGTGGTAAAATAGTGCTGGATAGGAAAATAGTGCTGATGTAAGTGGATTGGATTATGGATTTGTATACTCCAATATCTAGGGTCCACGATAAACAAAAGGAAATCTAGTTGAAAACACATGCCAAGTTTTTTTTTTTTCTCTCTCTCTCTCTCTCTCTCTCTCTCGCTCTCATTATATAAACAAACTTATGTTAGATGCGATTAATCGCCGCAATTAATCGATTTGACAGCTTGAATGGATTCATTTTTAAAATATTTATGAATACATTCATGAATGCATTTATTGAATAAATTTTTTTAAATATTTATATATTTTTGTAAATATTTGTGAATATATACACACGAATGCATTTATTGATTTATAAACAATAAATAAATAAAACCATGTTTCAAAAACTGGTATGTTTTTCAGAAGAGTATGACTACCAGTATACAAAAGTAGCCCAAACTACACATTTTTGTCACACCTGTTACTATTTAATTTAGAAATGTAATTTTGTGAAAAAAAAAAATCATTTTGGGGAAGTCACATAACCTGACTCTTTACAACATGAACTAACATTAAGTTGTCATTAAAACACTGAACTATACAATATTTATCAGTTATTGTTATCTTGACACACATTCATGAAGGCCTTCATATATATCATGTTTCATTTTCCCCCCATTGCGTGCTGGTTGCACCACATGACGCCGTTGCTTGCATCAATTTTACTTTTTTTCTTATTATAAAAATAAACTATTATTTACATTATGCTCATCACTTTTAACTCGGAAATGAAACATGCTCATCATAGAAGAGGTGTATTAATGCCATTGTATATATTAATTGCATTTTTATTTAATTTTTGAAAGAAAAAAACTGATGTCAAAACATGTCATTTATTTATCTTAAGTCAATTTACTCATGTGCTCATATTATCTTAAATAAATCTGCATACATATGCCCATATCTGTGTGTAAATCCCATGATAAGGGATTTGTTTATAGGCACTATAAATGAGTCCATATGTAAACAGTATAGACATAAAAGGAGGAAGGATACATTAACACTAAACATAAGGTTTTCATGCAGACATTGCGTGAGTGTATGTCCTTAAATGCATGCGTTTGTATGGATATGCAATAGGTATGCACATGTGTGTGTGACTGCTGATGCTTCTGAGCGGTTGTGATCTCTCTCGCTAACTCCCAACCATCTTAGTCAGCAAAGCTTTGCATTGGTTAAGTGTCTGCTTACAGAAATTACAAACCCGAAAAAGATAAAAGTCTTAAAATCGGTATAAATCCATCTGAGGGAGGGAGTGTCGGGAGGACGGGACGAAGGGGATTTGGATATGGCACAGAATTTACTCAGCAAAATATCTAACAGCATAATTCAGCATGAAGAGAGAGCGATGGAGTGGGGCGGCTGGGGAACGGGATGGAGGTATTGTGTCAGTCACATCATGGCAGGCGAATTGCTACAGATGAAAATACTTAAGTGGGAATAAAATCTTCAGAAATACACACACACACACACACACACACACACACACACACAAAAGAAATTGCATCAAGTTCCTCAATCAAAGGTGTTGGGTTGCTATGATGAACATGTGGGTGACTCGCGTGTCAATGAATAGCACAAGCACATTTTTAATATTTAGCTTTTTAACTGAAGGAATGGCACTCTGACTAAACATGCTGGACAACCAAGAAATACATGCTAAACTTTGATCATTATTGTTTGCAGGGCTTCCATATTCTCCTAAATAGTATTTAAACCATGCCTGCCTTTGATGTTGAACATTCTGATGAGCAGATGGAAACCCAAACTTAAGTGCAGACTGATGAAAGCTAAATATGCTAGCTTAAAGCGATAGTTCACCAAGAAAAAAGAAAAAAAGTGAACTATCGCTTACCCTCATGTTGTTCCAAACCTGTGATCTCTCCAAACCTTTCTCTTCAGTCTATGCAAATGCAATGATTGGGGACTGAAGATCACAAAGAAAATAATGTAAAAACTAAAAATCATTATATAAATATCAAAAAAATTGCCTATATGACTCACACACTACATTCAAAGTCTTTTGAAGCCATACAATGCTTTGCCCACCCTGACAATTTGATTGGTCCGAACAGCTTTGGTTCGGGCATACTTGCTTCACAACGGATCAAGTCCAGACCGAACTTCCTGACCTCAAATGTTGTGGGCGGGGCTAAGTTCGGCTGGCATCCAGGCTAAAGAGTCCCCAACTAAGCAAGCCAAAGGTAGAAGTCAAGGAAGCAAAAATCTACTAGGTGAAAGATATGAAGGGCGGGGAAAAAACTAGGCTCAGTTTATAAATAAATTGCATATGACTTTTGTGCCATACCATTTTTTTTTTTTTATGATACTATAAGGGTGACTTTATATCCTTTTTAAAGATTGAAACCTTCGGTCCCTGCACTGTAAAATGAATTTTGATGATTTGTTTTCACAACTTTTTATATTTTGTCAAATCACCTTAGATAATTAATGTAGTTCAGACAACATAATATTTTGAGTTTCTATTTATTAAACCAATCTCCTTTGTTGTATTAACTCAAATTTTTAATTTCAATGAACTCAAAATTTTAAGGCAACCAGGTAACTTACTTTAAGTTAATCCAACTATTTTTTTTTTTACAGTGTGTTGATTGTTATTCCTCTGCAAAAAGTGTGGACAATTAAATTGCCAAAAATTGCTGTTTGGAATTTAACAGAAAAGTGTAAATCATACAATCATTACTGTGAGTCAATAAAGACATGTTTATTTATTGTTAAACTGTTCCTATTGAGAAATTCAAACCATAAATATATCCACTAACAAATGGCTCTAGTTGTTAAAAGGATACAATGAAAATCCTTTAATTTAGTCATTATGTCGATCCAAACCTACAGTATATGACTTTCTTTCTGTGAAAAGATATTTTCAAGAACAGTTTTGGTTAGCATTGACCACTGACACTGAACTATGGACAAAAAAGAAACATTTCTCAAAATATTTTCTTCTATACTTAAAGAAATTCAAACTGGTTTGGAATGGCATGACATAAATGAAAGTTTAATTTTTGGGTGAACTATCCCTTTAAGAAGTACACAGTCAAAATCACCTTTTGACTTCTTGTGTTCAACAACTTTACTGTAGATCTCATATGTTTTGGACTATTGCACAATTGACCTTTTGTAAGATTATCAATGAAATGCTCACATTTCAGAAACAAGTGCTCCTAAGGCTTTCATCATGTTTTTAATTAAAAAGCCTTTGTGTTAGATGTGATAAGAAGGAGATCTCACGAACAAAACAAGAAAATAAAAACCCTAGCCATGAAAAAAAAAAAAAATCCATAATTCATAGTCTTCTGTCTAGTCTGGGGGCAAAAGTCATAGTGACATCTATTATTGATCATACTTATGTTATTAATTCACAATACGAGCTTGAGGAAGAGCTAGACATGAGATCTGACAGTGTCTGCTGTGCATGGTGATCTTCAGAGAACAGCATTATAAGTGCTGTCTTTAAGAAAGTCTTACATGATAGAGCAACGAGTACTCAATTCAGTTTGCAGTTCCTCTTTTAAAAACATTATTAGAAACTGTATCCTTCACTGTTCACCTAAATGGTGTAACAAAACATACTACAAATTACAACAAACAAAGCACTTAAAAAATCTGTTATGTAAATCCTGTTATTGTTTTACTCCAAAAGAGTCATTGCCTGATTGAGCTGTCAGAATGATTCAGACTGAACCATAAACTGATTCATACTGTTTTGCTAAAAAAATTGTCGTCTACTGTAATTCCTTCATTGTAAACCATCGACTCATCTGATTCACACATGAATCACTCTAACATTACGTCTCATTCTGAACAGCCGACAGAGAATACAGAACATGACTTTGATGGCCAAATTATTGTAAGGGAAAATGTAACAGTACAGAATTTCAATGTCTAAACCATATAGTAGAATAGAGGAGAATATGGACGCATAAAATCTGAGTTTTTTTTCCTTGCGTATGATACCTTGATTTTATACAGCAGGCCAAACTAAGAAAACATCAAATTTGCTGCAAATTTTGATATTTATATTTAGTGTTGGGGGTAACTCATAAGTAACCTGAGGTACGCAATTAGATTACTTTTTCACGTAGCTAGTTACTTTTTAAAATAAGTAATGCTTGTTACTTTTTCACATTTATTGATTGACAGCTCTCCTGTCCCCATGTTGAGAGAAATAAATGTGTTGTGTGCGCTGTGTAAACATGATGGTTATTTTAGTAAACTATATGTGAATAAAAGCATTCAGTATTCCTCAAAATTATTAAAAACAGTCAAATGCAATCTCTGAATTGTACGCACAACTTTTGTAATTAACTGTATTAAATTACACAAACATACTTTATTTATTTAATCTCACTTTAACCACCAATGTCTTTGTTGAACTTCCTTCTCCTGTATCCTATTGTTCTTTGATCCAAAATGGCAGCACGGCTGAAAAGTTTGATATGCATTTCCTTCAGCCTGAGGCGTATTCATTTCACTTTTGGTGTGAAAGGCCCTTTACATTTGCCAAAAATAAATTATTTTTTGCTATTAAAAACAAACAAGCAAGCCCAGCCTAGGTGATAAAAAGTAATGCAAAAGTAATTTAACGCATTACTTTTCATAAAAAGTAACTAAGTAATGTAATTAGTTACTTTTTTGGGGAGTAACGCAATATTGTAATTAATTCATTTTAAAAGTAACTTTCCCCAACACTGTTTATATTATGGAATTCTGATAGCTTATATTGTAAATCAATGAGAACTTTATAATTGGATTACAGATTGGTTATATAAAATGCAATTAAATATCATTTGTCACTCTATACTGTATCTCCCTATAATATGTCTTCGTACGAATATTTAAATGCTTAATTTCATGATCAAAGCTCTGTACTTATATTGCTGGGGTCAAAACATAATGCAAAACAATGATGATTGAGAGATGTACATATAAATGTCCCTTAAAAGCCTGTTGATACTCACACTTTTAGCAATTGTTTAAAAAAAAATATGTATGGATAATCAAGTAAACCAAATTTGCTTCAGTCCAGTAAAGGTGTAGTCACAAGGTGCATTCTCATGCGATGTCATGCTTTGCCGAACTGAAATGTGGGTTCCGCTGCATCGCGTCACTGGTGTTGCTTGCGGCAGAGGTTGAAAAATGTTCAACTTTAAGCTCCAACGCAGGCGTCAGCCAATCAGATCGCCTAAACAAATACCCTAGCGCAGATGCTAGCCAATTGCGTTCATGCAACACTGGAAAAGTTATGTAATTGGCTGTTGTCACTATGCCGGTTGCATCAGAACCAAGCTTCAAACGCAAGCGTCAACGCCGACGAGCCATGTGAAT
This sequence comes from Semotilus atromaculatus, assembly GCA_031834385.1. Lineage (NCBI taxonomy): Eukaryota > Metazoa > Chordata > Actinopteri > Cypriniformes > Leuciscidae > Semotilus > Semotilus atromaculatus. Next base: position 32,564,886 of record JAULUF010000022.1, read on the forward strand.
GCACCATCAGAGTTCATCTTAAAATATTACATACAATATAAAACTTATTCTTATGTTTACTTTACTAAAATTATTAAAGATTTTCTAAAGGCCATGGAAATTTGGATCAAATCTGATACAATAGGTAGGGTAAAAACAGCTTTGCTACTGTACTGGAAAATAGCCACACTACTACCTCACTACTGAGAAATGTAGTTAAACAAATAGCGTCAGTATCTGTAGCAATGCTACGGCCCATTGCCTGGATGTGGATGGAGCTGTAACACACACGTGTCTCTGGAGAGCGGTTGAATTTCAGAGTCTGTCACTGGTTCTTCCTGTGGGGGAGGTCAAAGGGGAAAGAGCTAACACAGGGTAACTGAGCGGCCCCTGAACAAAAGAATAGATGGCAGGAGAGAGAGAGACATGAGAGAAATGGTGGGAGTCCCATACATCACCCTTTCTCCAGGCCAGCAGGATGCCCCCCGTTCACGATTTGTTACCGCCAGGAAGAAACAGCCCTGTCATTGTGAGCAAGTAGGTCAATGGACCCCAAGCAGCTGAGAGAACACAAATCAGTCAAATACAGCCGAGAAGAGCACGGAGGACAATGAAAACATTCGTTTTGAACAAGTATTATTGTTGACTGCATCAAACTAAGTTAATGCTCCACAAAATCAATATAAGCATTATATTAATAAAAGGGTGAAAATGTAAAACCTTAAAGTAGTTTTGGCATAATGCTGTACTGTTATTTAGGATAAAAAAATAAAAATAAACTGCTTATAGCTAAACAAAATTTAGTCACCAAGTCAAGCCAAGTTCAACCAACATACAGAAAAATAAAACAGGAAATTATATCAGTTCCCTGAAGACCTTCATTACTGTGTGTTAAGGTCAATAAAATTTAAATATCAAAGAATTGGTCTTTTTTTTTTATGACGAGGCATGGTTAGATTGTACACTGCCATGTGGTGTAACTCCGCAAAAACAATTTCATGAAAAAAAAAGAAATTCATCATATTTGTCAAATAATTTTTTTACCTTGATGCGTTTAAAAACTTTTAGAAAATAATTAAAAATAATTAAAATTCTGTCAGTAATTACTCACCCTCATGATGTTCCAACCCCGTAAGACTTTCGTTCATCTTCGGAACACGAATTAAAATATTTTTGATTAAATCTGAGAGCTGGATCACTCTAAGGGACTGAAACTTGTTCCCCCGAAAAGTTATTAAAGACATCGTTAAAATAGTCCAAGTGACTACAGTGACTCAATCTTAAGTTTATAAAGCGACAAGAATACTTCTTGTGCGCAAAAAAAAACTAAAAATATCAACTTTATTCAACTATTCATTTCCTTCTCGGTCGACCTCACGTAGTAAAACTGCGTAGCGCTTCTGTGGTGTATGTCACACGCATCACACACATGACCAGCGTCGGCCAATAGTGAGCCTACGTGTGACGTTGCACTACGCTATCACACTACGTTAACTGACGAGGCCCACAGAGAAGGAAATGAATAGTTGAAATAAAGTCGTTATTTTTGTTAGTTTTTGCGCACAAAAAGTATTCTCATCGCTTAATAAACTGAAGATTGAGCCACTGTAGTCACTTGGACTATTTTAACGATGTCTTTAATAACTTTTCGGGGGAACAAGTTTCAGTCCCTTAGAAAGCCTATGGAGGAGTGATCCAGCTCTCAGATTTAATCAAAAATATCTTTATTCGTGTTCCGAAGATGAACGAAAGTCTTACGGGGTTGGAACAACATGAGGGTGAGTAATTACTGACAGAATTTTCATTTTTGGGTGAACTAACCCTTTAAATTGAAACTTCTTGAAAAGGCAATAAAAGGTTTCCAACACGAGTACATTTATAAGATATTGGCACGTGTTTTAAGATACTCTCAAGACACTCTTAATCATCCCTCACTCACATGCAATTGACCCTTCGCAAAGACCCGCCCCCCTTAGTTACTGTCGCTATGTCCGACAAGCTACGCCGCTCTCATGTTCTCACGCAGTGAAAAATACATCGCGGGGCAGAGAAGAGACTGACAACACGCTGACAGACAGGACAGACCAGGTTACTTTTCGGTTATTTTTGATATTAAACATATTAAACAAAGTCTCACCTTTCAAATTTGGTCATTTTTTAAAAGAAATTTAAAACAATAAATACCGTTTTGTGGCTCTTTAATGTGTCTAGTTCATTTGTAGCATCAAATAAACATGAATGAACATAAGAAGGAATGTTGTTTTAACCGCGGAAAGGCGTCAGTACACTCGTTCTTCAAGTTCAAATCCTCCCATGTAGTATCCTCCTACTATCTCTCCTGACTGTTTTGTCGGACAAAATGGCGGATGGCGAAGTATGATTGGTCCGATTACCTGTCAATCAAGCTCCACGCGAAGGGTCAATTACACAATTAGGGGCTGTAATCACAAAAGACATTGAGAGGAACATATTCAAATCGCAATATTTAGATTAGTGGTTCACACAGTCACTGATATAATCTATATATATAAATATATAAATTCTTTTTTTTAAATTATTGATTCTTAAATTTCAGTCCTCAAATATGTGGTTACAATTATCCTTGCATACCAATTCAAAACAAAGATTCCCTGCCTGTATGCAATAATCAATAGTAATGACAGAGCCTGAAGCCACCATAAGATAAAACAAGTATGACTGACAGGCAAATGTGTTTATCTATATAGCCGCTGGTTACATATGCACTTCAGTGTGCATTGTGCGTTTACAATCGTCCTGAAAGGGCATGGCCAAAAGGGTTAATGCAATAAATGACATTGGACCTCACGGTCAACCCAGGACACAGCTACAAACACACACACAGCATAAGACATCTACGCAAACACCCACGCAGGGGGCCTAGCATCTGGCTAAGCTATCAACGCTCTTGTAACGTCTCTTGTCAATTTACAGGTCCTGTTTTTCTAAGTTAGTGCTCACTGCGGTGCTTTAAATATGCAGCTGAAGAGGCCAGATCCCCATCTCTGACCTCAATACGGCCTGCTATACACTCTTATCACAACCAAAAGAAAAAGGAAATAGAGTGGAGAGCAAAATACTCAATGACCACTGGGCACAGGATTGTGTAAACCACTGAAGCAACTTGGCAGCAGTGTGCCGGGATAATTTGGACATCAAGCTGAAAGCATAGTGGAGAAGCAAGGTCAGCATGACAGGTTACAGAAGTGTGGGAAAAGCATGGCGTTCGGCCGTCGGCCTTGATTACTCACTACTTCTGAAGGAGCCAGGTCCAGTTTCTCCACAGGCTTGGTTTGAGAGCGACCAAAGTCATCTGTCTGTCACTGCCGGTTTCCAGTCACACAGGCAGTCAAACAATGAGGAGGAAGTCATGAAATGAACCACAGCCTCTGGTTTCTGTTGTGTCTCGGAAAGGCCTCAGCTCCCACACAAGAATCTGTGGCATGGACAAAAGAGAGAAGGTCAGAGATGATTCCGGAAACAACAAGGTTCTGGCCCAGAGCATGTGTAAAAACCCCGTCCTACTGTTATTTTAAGCTATCAGGAACACATTCCTTCCGAGCTCTGGGTTTTCAAACACTTAGACAATCAGCCAGAAGGCTAGGCAGGGAGAAAGACCTGTGCGTTTCTGACCAAGCTATACTTTTATAGACTAAAATCTGGTTTTCTTTTTGTCCTTTTCCAAAGGAATGGATGAACCAAAAATGTGAATTCTGTCATAATTCACTCACCCTCATGCCACCCTCACGCCAGTTTATTTCTTGCACAAAACACATTAGGAGAATTTTTTGAAGAATTTACTGGTTGCTATAACTTTAATTAGTAAATGGGAAATCTCCAGTAAGATAGCTATGTAAATGTGTTTATGATTGAATGACTGCTGTGTTAGTGCTAAAACAGGTGAGAGGTCATATAAATAGACCATTTTGAGTGAGACACACATTAAGTGAAGAAAAAGAAAAGAAAAAAAAAACCACCAGAACTGTAAAATTTATGTCATTCCAAAGGCTGTTTCATGTGGTTAGGAAATACAGGATTCATACAGCATTAGCATACTTTACATTTCAGGACATAAACTGCAGCACACACCCACACACACATACAGGTCCTTCATTCAGGCTTGTGGGCTGTGGAATGTGAATGTGTCCAGGTGCAGACCGAAAAGACTCGGGACTTTCCCCCTCAGCCCTTCTGATCCCTGTAGCAGAGCTCATGACTCAATATGGACACACACATCAGAGAGAGAGAGAGAGAGAGAGAGAGAGAGAGAGAAAGAGAGAGAGAAAGAGAGAGAGAAAGAGAGAGAGAGATGACATGGCCACTTGCCTATTGAATTTTTTCCCACCTCTTCCCTATCAGCAATATAGCTAAGTTTACCCACAAGTCACTGACAAACCAGCAAACAAATTTAGGTTCTGGGAACGTTAGTTTTTGGTTCCCAGAACGTTCCTAGAACTTTCCCTTAAGGTTAGGGGAACGTTCCCGGAACGTTCTCCTTACGTTATAAAAATGGAACCTAAAAATAACCTACATGGAACGTTCCTATAATGTTCTTGTTTGGTTCCCAAAAAAATAACCACATGGGACCATTTGGGAACGTTAGGGGAACGTTCTGTGTTTGCTGGGAAGTGCTCTCTGAGGACTCAGTAGCAGGAAAGGAAGTGTGAAAAAGCTTCTTTGGTAATTATTTATGAATATACCCCACATTTACACCTATCAAAACATTTCTGTGCTTAATAACTGAGGCTATGAATGGACCCTTGTGCAATACTTTGCTGATGTATAGGATATAGGGTTACACACTTTTGCAGCGAAATCTAACAGCCAAATGATTCCCTGAAAAACTCAGACATTAAATTGGACATAAAAATTACACAGATGATTCTCTCTCAAGGCAGTATGTAAAATACATGTGTATCTGGATGTAGTACAAACTTACAATCTTTCTACAGCCTTCAGATAGTAGTTAGTTACATTGATCCAAAACTGGATTAGGAAATTGACCAGATTTAGCCTAGAAATCTAGACTCCACCTAGCGGCTGCAAAAATTATTTCGCAGCGAGTGTAGTCTAGCAACTCTCCATAGACGTTTTAGCTGGAAAAATCAAACTCTGGTCAGGCCAATCACGTCGTGTATAGAGTCGGTGGGCGGGCTTAACATAATGACGGCAGAGTTGCGACGGTTCACTGCTACTTGAAAACAAAGAATGGCTCCTGCTGCTGGCGAACAGATGTCTTTCGAATCGGCTTTGACCGCACCTCTGGAGGATTTAAAGTTAAAAATAATGTTTGAAACATGAACAAAGAACGCCACTTGAGTCATTTTAATAAAAGGAAGTTACAAAAGACGTCGACTTCTTCATTGCTCTGGTTGGTTGTAGCGCTGTCCTATTGCGTGCAGAGGGAATTTGAAAGACAACCGTTTATCCGGCCCCTCGTATTGAACTCAGTCAACGGAGAGTTCCCAGACCTAACATCGTGATGTAGGTCTGGCATGCCAGGCTAGACCAGATTACCAGCTGGTAGGAATTTGGCTGGACTGGTAGACCATCTTGGTCAAGCTAGTAAGGGTAGTAAACATCTCTTCTGGTCAGGCTAAAAGACTGTATGGTGCATCAGCTGAACACCAGGTAGGCAAGACTGGGAGACCAGCTTTATCCGCCTAAAACCAGCAAACACTTTTGGCTAGTTTAGTGTAAGGCTAAACAGTCAACCACCTTATCAAGATAATTAATTTTCAGAGATCCAGAGTTTCTGCAGTGTTGCACCAGCAAAAGTTAGGCCTACATCATTTCAAAATCTAGCTTGACCGTGTATAGTCCACACACTCTTAAGGGAAGGCTTATCGGGTTGGCTGATAAAATGTCACAAAAACATTGCACCTTTTACTTTATTAATAATAATAATAATAATAATATGTTTATTTTTTATAGCGCCTTTCAAGAACCCAAGGTCGCTTCACAAAGTAATACAAACAGTTGACAGACAAGAGACAGGCAATCTGCTAGTTATAGCAATTAAACAAGCAGAAAAGCAAATGGAGACAACAATAATGAATAAATCAGATATGCAAGAAGACATACATTTTGATGTAACATAGCATGTACCAGGCATGTAACATAGAAAAGTAAAATAGTGGAGGACAGAGAGATAGAATGAAAAACAGTTATTTACTGAGCATGGTGAATAAATGAGTTTTAAGCTGAGATTTAAAGGTCTGTAGGTTAGGGGTGGCACGAAGATCAGATGGTAGCTTATTCCACAGCTTAGGGCGGACAACACTAAAAGCCCTTCCACCCACAGTAGACAGTTTATACCTGGGTACAACAAGCAGATTATCATTGTTGGATCTAAGGGTACGAGCAGGGACATATGGTTGCACTAACTCAGCAAGGTATTGAGGTGCGGGGCCATGACAGGCTTTATAAACTAAAATTAACAGTTTAAACTGGATGCGATTGACCACAGGAAGCCAGTGAAGTTGGGAAAGGATAGGAGTGATATGAGCTGATTTTTTGTTAGATGTAAGGGCTCGAGCAGCAGAGTTTTGTACCAGTTGAAGACGATGTATAGCATTGGTGGGTAGGCCGCTATATAGGGAGTTACAGTAGTCCAATCTGGAGGTTATAAAAGCATGTATAACAGTTTCCGCATCTCCAATGTTAAGAGAGGGGCGTATGCGAACAAAATTCCGCAAGTGAAAGAAACACGATTTAACAACTTGGCTGATGTGTGAGTGAAAACATAACGAGGGATCGAACAAAACTCCCAGATTTCGCACAGTTTTTGAAGGCCTAATCTGGACACCATCAATATCAATAAAAAAGTCATGACCGGATAATCTCTGTGATTTAGGGCCAATCAACAGGATTTCAGTTTTCCCAGCATTAAGCTGTAGGAAGTTATCGGACATCCATGTTTTAAGGTCCTGAAGCCAGGAGACAACAGAAGTGGGTGGACAAGGTGGGTTGGGTTTAACCATGAAATAGATTTGAATATCATCCGCGTAACTATGAAAATTGAGACCATGCCGTCTGATGATCTGACCTAGTGGCAGCACATAAATGAGAAATAAAAGAGGTTTATTTATTTATTATAAATGTATTATTTATTATTTATTATTATTTATTATTTATCATTTATTAAGAAATTTATTTTTTAAAAAATAAAACCCACCAACTCACCAAGGTGGGTTGGGTTTAACCATGAAATAGATTTGAATATCATCCGCGTAACTATGAAAATTGAGACCATGCCGTCTGATGATCTGACCTAGTGGCAGCACATAAATGAGAAATAAAAGAGGACCAAGTACAGAACCTTGAGGAACACCATGAGAAATAGTGACGGTACGGGATCGATTCTCACCTATCTTAACAAATTGCTGTCTATCCGATAGATATGAAGTCAACCACTGAAGAGCAGCACCAGTGATACCTATTTCAGAGAGTCGAGAAAGAAGTATAGGGTGGCATACAGTGTCGAATGCTGCACTGAGATCCAGAAGAACCAGGATACTATGGGCACCAGAATCAGAAGCCAGGAGGAGATCATTTAGCACTTTTAAGAGTGCCGTTTCTGTGCTATGATGTGGACGAAAGCCAGATTGAAGTGGTTCAAAAAGATTATGTTTCTCTAAATGTAAATGCAGTTGTGCCACAACTACCTTCTCAAGTAGCTTGCCAACGAAAGGGAGGTTCGATATTGGTCTATAATTGTTCTGAATGGCATTGTCGAGGCCGGATTTCTTTAGAATTGGAGTGATGGCCGCTACTTTCAGATTATGCGGAACATAGGCAGTGGCAAGAGATCTGTTTATAATATGAGTAATAGGTTAAATAAGTGACGGCAAAAGAGTTTTTAAAAGGTATGTTGGAATAGGATCAAGCGTACAGGAGGAAGAATTTGATTTGATGATCAGTTTTTCAACCACAGATGTATTTGTGAGTAGAAAGGTGTCTAGCGGACAGCCTATCAAAGATGGGGTTGAATAGGAAGTTGCAGTTGGAGAAAAAGATTGATAAATGTTATCAATTTTTTGCAAGAAAAAAGACTGAAAACTTTCACAGAGATCGACAGAGCCAGTAATAGCTACAGAGGATGGTTTGACCAGTTTGTTTATCTCTGAGAAAAGAGTTTTAGGTTTGCACTTGGCTTTGTTGATAACAGTGGAAAGATAGTCAGAACGTGCAATGTTAAGTGCTTCTTTATATTTAACTACTGAATCTGGAAAGGCCATGGCATGGACAAGAAGGGAAGATTTTTTGTAAAGTCTTTCAAGACGCCTACATTTGGTTTTCATAACTCTAAGCTTAGGGTTAAACCAAGGAGAGGAATGGGTAGACGGGACCTTCTCGTTATTAATGGAGCAAGTTCATTCAAAACATTACAAATAGATTCGTCATAGGTTGAAACTATCTCATCAGGACTCAGGAGATTGAGCGAGGTAGGAAATGCAGAAACAGCAATAGCAGCAGAGAAATTGTCAACAGTTACAGATCTCAGGTTACGGTAAGATATGGTAGTTTTTGTTTTTGTATTTACAAGGGGAAGTGAGAAGTCGAAGGCAATTAGTTTATGATCAGAGATGCCAAAGTCATGACCCTGAGCATGCACATTTTCAATACCAACAGTACAAAGCAAATCGAAAGTATGACAGTGAGAATGAGTAGGAAAATCGATATGCTGAGATACTTCAAAATAGTCCAGAACAGACAAAAAATCTTTTGCAGCAGTACAATCAGAATCAACATGTATGTTAAAGTCACCCAGCATCATGATTCTATCATGCCGGGCACAGGCGAGAGTAAGAAGTTCAGTCAGGTCAGAGTAAAAGTTTGTATTATATCTAGGGGGTCTATAAATCAACAAAATCAGAAGTGGAGCGGGACCAGCAAGTTTAAGTGATAGACATTCAAAGCTAGAAACATCAAGAACGTCATATTTAGTCACTTTATAATTGTTCTTAAAGATCATTGCCAGACCACCACCTCTGCCACTAAGTCGAGGTTTTGTCAGATAACTATATCCAGGAGGAGTTAAATGGTTTAGTTCAATGAAGTCATCAGGCGTTTGCCAGGTTTCAGTCAAAAAAAGTAAATCCAGGTTTCTCTCAGTTGTAGTTTCATTCAGCAGCGTACCCTTGCCAGTCAGGGAGCGAGTGTTCAAAAGAGCACAATTGTGTCGATGGAGAACATGCGTTGATGAGTAGACTGCATCTCTGGTTAGTGGTATGAGAGTCCTAGCGCGATGAAGAGACGCATCGTTACCATGGTAACGTCTCGGTCTCGGCGACCAGAGCACAGGTATTGACAGAGAGGAGTTGCAGTCATAAAACCATCGACACTTAGCAGATCGATGGATATAACGTGCACGGCGTGCAATTCCGAGGGTAGTACACCAATCAAATGTGAAAGTTTCCAGTCGGGAAGGGCGATTTAGATTATGCAGTTGCAATGAAGTATAGCTGAAATCCATACCGTCAATGAGAAGAAAAACAAGCCCAACAAAGCCCAGGGCCAGCGATCTGAGTGCCGGAGAGTTATTAATAGCAGAAGACATCTCTTTGCACAATTTAAGACAGCACTCACAGAAAGCCAAATGGCCACCCACGTTACAACAACACCACGTTAGCCAAACCCAGCTGATGTTAAGTGTGATCCGCAAAACTAAACAAAACAGCTCGCCAAACAAGTGAAAACTTGCCTACCGGCTGCGTCAGATGTCGCGGAACTCACAAAGTACAGTGGCAGAGGGCTCGCGGGAAAAAGTAAAGTGATGCCAGTCAGGCCACAGCACTCCACGTTAGCCAAACTAGAAAAGGCAGAGCCACAACGAAACACTACTCAATGAACAAGAGGAAACTTACCCACCGAGAGTGCAGAGTGGCAAAGCCGTGACAGTGAGAGGGCTCGCGGGGGTTTCACAAGTGAGACGCTGAACAGAAATTTGCTAAATTGTCCAGGGAATGTCAGAGGGACTTCAGAAGATGTAATGCTTAAGTCCCAGTATCACATAACAGTTCAAAAACTTCACATAAACATCCAACACTGTTCCAGGTGTTATGTCCCGAGAAAGCACATCCAGAAGCCCTGTTCCAATAACGCTCTCGCTGTTTATCCAGGTTTCATATCCTGAGAAAATACATCCAGATGTCAACGCGTTGACATGAACAAATGATGAAGAAGCGTAACAAATAAACTATCAACTATTAACAAAACAAAACAACGAATAAAGTATAACGTATAACAAATAACGAATAACGATGAGAAGCGGCAGCCAATTTCGCGCACAGCGTACTCTCACCGGAAACCGGAAGTTGTTTTTTTTTAAATGAACTTTGTAAAAAGTTAATCACGTATACCATTACTCTGTAAAATTTCGCAGGCGAAAGAATACTGGACCATGAATTACTGGATTACAGGACTAATGACAACAAAATACACATCCAAAATTGTTCTTCAGGCTACCAAACAAACAGCTTTCCAAACAGCCATTTTATAATTTTTTATGTTTGATGTTTACAGTCGCCAGTTTGCTTTGTTTCTATGAATCTCCACCCACACAGAAGTCACTTTGCTATTGGTCGAATTCACGTGTCAAAGTTCTTTGCCAATGGAAGTCCATCGGGTGAAATTCCTCATCGCATAGATTCTCATTGAAATAACTGTTTTTTTGCCACACAAATTTTTGCTGAGCAATGGTAGGTAAATGTGAATTGGACTACAATTGGGCCCAGTGTTGTGCAGTAAATCCAAAGAGTTAAGGAAGGAGCTGGGACTAATTATTATTATTCCCTTTTAATGTTGCTGTCGTATGTTGTGTGTGTACTACTGCATCTTTAGGTCGAAGACAAATTTTCTGAAAAAGAACAATATTCTACTAAGACTACACTTGTTTCAAAGGAATGTCAAGCAAAACCACTGTGAGCAGCTTGACCACCTTAAGAGGTTATGACATTGACTACGTTTACAAGCTGTCAATATTCGTGTTATGGTCGGGTTAAGGACACTATTCGGGTTTCTGAAACATTCGGAATAACGCGTTTACATGCGTGAGCAGAGAGAGTTACTCCTGTATACATGGAATTTGTAATCGATTGGCAATATCCCGACGTAAACGGCGATGCACGGTTAGCGTCTGGACATACGGACAACCTTAAGACGCAATATGCGTCAGTTCCGATTCTTCTTCCTGTATCCAAAGACAACAACAACAACAGCAGCAGCACGTGGATAATGGATAGTTCGGGGCAGATAGCGATCGCCTTTGAAATAGATCTAAATTAATTTCCTCCTCGCTCCAAAAGTATGGTGCTGTGCGGCGTCTCGCCATGTTTAACTCTACTTCTTGTTTACTTCCGGTATACTGCACGCGGGTTTTTGTATGCGCCAGACGGAAGTTCCTCTACTCAAAAGACCAAGATTCCTTGCGAATAGAACATGCGCAGAACCCAAATCAATGTTCCTTTTGATGGGGATATGCCGATACGCGTTTACATGACCAAATATTCGGGTTAGAAAAGGGGTACCCCAGGTATAATATTCGGGTTTTTAAAAAACGATTTATGAGCATATTCGGGTTTTTGCCGGTGTTTACATGGCCGTGCGCGACCGGGTTATTGCTAATATTCCGGTTTTGAACGGGTTATTGGCTGCATGTAAACGTAGTCATTGTTTTACCAGGAGGGTAGTCCAAAGGTAAAGAGCAGCAAGGACGGTCCGTATCTCTAGAGCACATATGCTGAAATTGATCAAAATATTCCAGTTCTCTGAGTTCACAGCTGTGCTGCCTGCTTGAGCTGGGCCAAGCTGGCAGTGGTCAACAGCTGAGGCAGAGCTGGGCACCAAAGCAGCTCCGTGACAGCCTACATTCCCCCAGCTCAACAGCCAAACACTTATTTAAAGAGCCAGATTATGCATTCCCAGCCTTCAGCAGTAAAGCAGTCCTTTAAAACGACTGACACTGGATTCTCAGCACTTAGCACTGACGTTTCTCTTCATAGATCGTGCCGCCACAGTCCGAGGAGGTCGTTTGAAGCACATTCTCAAAGTTCCTTCACACAACCAGTGAGTGCAGAGACCACTTGACCTCATAATCAAGCCAATTAATAAAGCAAGCTTCTAGCAAAGGCACATTGTGATTAAAAAGGCAAAGTGACTCGGATTTATAATGAAACTTGGTCACATGCAAATTTGCGTAGGAATTAGCATATGAGTGCCAAGCTATTTTTACAATGAATTGTCTGAGGTTTGTGTGCCAACAGTATTTTTCTAATGTACTTTCCATCTAAACAATCTGTCCATCCCTGCTAACTGTGTACAACTGCTGTATATCCATTGCTTTAAGTTTCAGTAATCCTGCAAGCAGCTGCAAAGGGCTAAAAAAGCCACATGATTTGAAGCTCTTGCCAGCTGCCTGCCATCTTTAAGTTAAACACACATCAAAAGTTTTTCATTTAACACCCCGGAGGGGTGGAGAGAAAAAGATAGAGATGGTGGGAGAAAGACAAAGAAACAGAGAGGCAAAGAAAATAATGATAATAAATGATAGCATGTGTGTGTAAGTGTGTGGGGACAGTCAAAGGCCTGTTTTACACCATACGTACAAGCACTAAGTGAAGCAGCAGGTTGACTGCAGTTGTTCTTTTACACTGACAGCATTTCAGCTAGTAGCTTTTTGTTTGTGTTCGAATCACTCTAATTCACCGACTGAAGCCTCTCAGTTTTGATTTCCTGCCTTTAAAGACGGACTATGAGAAGATAGCATTCAAGTGTGATTCTATCTTATACAGATTCAAAACGATTCACAAATTTTAAACAGTTATTCTAAATGTTAGTAACACATTGTCAGAACAAAAAAAGGGGAAAGTCAGCTGTGAGAGCAGTGCAGCACCCGTACATTTTGTTTTTAAAACAATCTCACGCCATTTATGCATTAGTAATTGCAGCGTAAATGCATTCATGCCACCTCTGAACTGCAGTAAACAGTCAATGTAAATACATCTAAATGCCACTTCAGATGCAGCGTCTGACACGTCTACAGTGCAAAGATGGCTTTTGTTGTTACTGGTGATTGGCAAGACCGCTGTAGTGTCTTATTCTAATTTAATTTATGGATTACATATAATATTGAGAGGCAGAATCACGTTTGTTCAATTTGGCATGTTCCAGCAGCTGAGAAAATTGAGAAGAAAAAGATATGTCTGCTTTGTTTTCATTTGTGGGGAAATGCTAATGATGCTTAAACACACTTTCTAGAGTTTCTTAGTATATTTTTACGCACAAATTTTAATAATAAGAAAACTAATAAGTTTTGGTGTTTGGTTGTCTCAAAGTGTTTGGTTGAGTGAATAATCAGTGACTCGTCCATTTGAACACATAAAAAGCCACTCGACGAAAAAACTAAATGAATCAGTAAAAATCTGAAATCTTTTTAGTGAATGTATTCAAATGAATGTATTCAAAACCCCCACTAGTTTCTGCTAATCATAAGTGTTGTCAAAAATATTGTTATTTCCATACTGAATAATCTGAAATGGTTCAAATACTCATTTTCTGCAGTATGGATACAGCCATAACAGCTGCACATTCTCGCTCTCTCTCTCTTCTTTCTGATGGCGAACTGACACGCACCCGCTGTCACTCACTCGTATCATTCGCTTTAGTTGAATAGTGCTTATATTGCACATCATTTGAGTAATTCCCGCAGGTTTTTCGTGCCCACACCAAAAGCATGTGCACCACTGATCTATATGGCTCTCTTACAAAGCTCCCTCTCAAACAGCTTGCTAGTACCAAATTGTCTTTCTTTGTGACTTATTGCACTAAAACGGTCAAAAACATACAACTACTTGAGTATTCCGGTAAACACATTCAGTTTTACAATGTAAATAGTGAAGAGAAAACGTATGTTGTGTAACAGTATATTGGATCCGCGCATGCGCTCTTAAAGTGGCAGCAGCATAATAAACCTGCAGCTGTCTGTCATGTTAATCAAAAAACAAAGAGAAAATCACTCGCTGCTCTTGACTTCAATTATATGCATTAATCTGCATTTCATCTTTACAAAGAAAACTACCCAGTGTTATTTTACATTTGATTACTTTAATTTATGTAGTATTTCTTACCTAAATACTACTGTTAGAACCACCTGAAAATCTCAAAGCCATGTTTATTTCATTTGTCTCTTTATTCTATTGTATTTATTTGTGCTATCATAGGCAATTTGTTTATTTGTTCTTATATTATTACTGCTGGTTCACCTGTCTTTTTTTGGTAAATGTAGTTTTCTGTGTAAGTTATTACAACAAAATCACCCAAATTATCAAGAATTATCTATTAACAAATTATCTTTATGGTGGTAAACATGCAGTTTTGCAGTTTTCCCACTGGTATCGTAAATCAAACATTTTTCAATGTATTGTCACAAAGTTGGAAGTGACGACACTACTACAGAACAGTTGCCCTAAAAAAGAAAAAAAGTGATTTCTAAGTAAGACCATTAAGTATTTCAGCCACAAATGATAAAATCATGATCAGGAGTTAAAAACTGCTTGAACTTGACTTGACTGTCATGAAATCAAATTTACATGAGAGCACTTTTAGATTCACCATTGGCCAAGCATTCACATCTGCAGTTGCATCATTGCAAGTATGTTTATGGCCAAAGTGTATGAAGGTGACAGGAAGTTTGAGGGCACTTTAGGTCCAGAGAGTCTTCTTTAATAGACACTGTAAAGTCAGTGCTAAGAACAGAAAAAAAAAAAAGAAAAAAAAAACACCCGCTCAGTCAATACACCTCAGACAAGCATACGTGAGAGAGAGAAAATAGTTTAGTCACAGACCGCTTAGTCACAGCTTTGAGCTGGCCTGCCACACACGGCGAAATAGATTTGGTGTTGGTTCCTGGCACAATGAGGTCTTTCACATGCTGCCCTGAGGGTGGTCCACTTTGGCCGATCCTATCAAGCGGCCCTCCACAGTGAGATATCTCACCAGTCACCATGACAACAACCTACCAAACACAGAGTGCTCACACAGGTGCGTCAAGCCACACAGGTGCTTTCGGTCCGAGAATAGAGAGGGGTCATGGGAAAGGATGGAAAAAGAGTTTCTAAAGACAGAAGTATACAAGTGAAAGGCTAGTACGAAAGCACAAAACAAGATTGTACCAGTCTTTATAAATGTACCCACCGCGTTCTGATATCTGTGGCCTCGCAGGGGAGCCGATGACTTAACATTTACGTAAAGGTCAGATCTATATGTGAATTACTCAAACATACAGTACAAGCGCGCACGCAAGCACACACACACATCTTCAAACAAGACATTTGATTTATCCATGCACAAAAAAAAAACATGTAGATGTAGTAAAAAAACAACAACTTATTTTTCTCTTTGCAAAACGTCTCATATGGAACAGAAGACTAGATCTCCACGAGTCAAACTTGAGGCCCGAGAGGGGGTCGGCATCATTTGAGAGAAAACTAAATATAAATTTATATAAAATTATTCGTTATATAATATAACATATCTTTTAAAATGTACTATGTTAATGTTCAATGCTACCTTTTTTAGCGCATTTACAGAATTTACTGATCCCTGATTTATTCTGCTTTTCACAATTAGTCAGAAATAATGTGATTAATCCCAAACGTATATTCTATGGACCGCACTTTCTAAACAGTCAAATATCAAAACTGGAAAATAAATGTTTATATTTCTTATATCACTTTAACAGGGGCTGAAAAGAGATAGACTAGCCAAGTTTCCATCCACTTGTCAATGGAATTATCTGAAGTTCGGTAAAAAACCTTATGTGAATAAAGCTGGTGAAAGTGTGTTTCCATCAAACGGCTTTAAAGCTAATAAAAACCTGTGCGTAATGATGTCACATGCTGTTTTGCGATCAAATCGGTATATCGAATTGATTTGAGACATTTTAAGGCATTTCCATTCATTTTCTCACTGAATTGCAGAACATTCAAGCAAACATTTGGGAACTAAGTTTTGCTAGGCAAAATGGATCGCGCCATAATAACGTTTCCATCAGCGTTTATCGCATAAGCCGTATATCGATCAAGATAAAATCCGATGAGACCGACCGTATTTCATTTGAGTCGATATTCATGAAATTCAATCGAATTTTACTGTTTCCATAAGGCATTTTTCATTCGATATCACTTAAAGCTACAATATGCAGCTTTTTTAGCCACAAGAGGGCACAGTTTCCAACAATAACAAAGGCGTATGCTTATGACGCAGTGACGAGCTGAATGATGGGACTTGCTGTCAAGCTGATGGATCTAATAATGTTTATGGATGAGTGAAAACACTCATGTTTTTTAACGTTACAGTGGTATGAAGCAGGTCGCGATTGCTAATAAGATATCACACGTGAGTCCCGCGGATATAGAGGAATAAGGACATTTCATCCTATCGAACTACACGCAAGTGCTGGATTACTCATACAGGTCAGTTAATTAGACGAATTAAACTTGTGAGGGAACGCAGCGCTGTTTCACTTGGTATAACGTTACACTATCACACTAAACGGCATTTAAATGTGTGTTGAAAGTTATAAGGTTATTCTACGTGTTAGTTCGTTTGCTATACGAAACTAGCAGCTAGATCAACATTAGAATAACATACTAACCATATTCTAACATTTCATCATGTCGAGCTAACGTTATAACATTGATTTGTTTTATGTAACGTTACATTTGCTCATCTGTCTAATAAAGCTGTCAAGTCGTGACTCGTGAAGCTCTGTCAAGTCCAAATTAGTCTCGGATGCTAGCTCTCTGTCGAGTGGAAGTCAGTCTCGGATGCTAGCTCTCGACATATCAAAAACGCCACGCTGGTATTGATCCTCATTTTAGTTCTCCTTGTTTGTCCCAAAGTCTGCTTGCCATGGTCTATGTTTGAACGAAACAAGAACTGCGTGCCGCTAAACGTTACTCACTACGCAGTTGTCCACGTCTGTCGCCATGGTTACGTCATGGCTACGGCAGTACGAGCGAAAACCGAGGATAGCGCGGATATTGCGTCATTGATAGGCGAAATTTTTTTCCGGGACGGCCACTTATTTAAAATTGGAATTTCTCTGAAATAAAAAAAAATCTTTTGGGATAAGTACACAACTGCAGAAAATATATCACATGTGCAAGTGATTTTTGGATATTTTATTACAAAAATCTTACATATTGGACCTTTAATGCGGATAAAAACGTGTGGATGGAAACATACTGTCAACATTCAAAATAAATATTGTCCAGATAATATTTTAATTTGAATTTGCTTCAGTACAGTAACAATATGAAGCTCATGCAATACTTTATACATGATGTGATTCAAATTTCACTCTTAATATTTTCACACACTGTATAAATAGGCCTTTATTCATGAAAATATACAGCTGCCTGTATATTTTAGGAAATAGAGCCCTTGTAATTTCTGGAAGACCTTGGCATCAGAAAGTCTGTCCCAGACCGAAATTAAATAAAATGTAGAACAAATTGAGACTTTTTCTTCCCAATAAACTCTCCACTAGAGTTTTCAAAGTAATCCCATTCTGAACAATGTTTTTAACACTTTTTTTTTTGTTGCAGATTTGCCAACAAATATACAAGTCATCTGAAATCAAGGGTTACCAATACAATATAAACTCAAATATTTCAATCAAATTTTCAATAGCAAATTATCCAAGCTGTCCTTTCGACATTTATCTTATTGCCATCTAATTTGTATCCATTATATTTCTCCTAAGGAATTTAAGGAGAAACATCTGAGACAAGGTTCATTCTTAACTGAGTAATTCATTAATTCCATTAAGCTATGAAAGCGCAACATCAGAGGGATAAAAATTTCTCCTGGCTTCAGTTGCTACCATGTTTGTTGATGTCTCCTTTTACTCCCAAGTCATCTTATGAAACGAGACCTATTTGAAAGGCTAAAATGAAGAAAGCAGAGGGCTTTTAAGTCACGGATTATTATGTTACGACCTGTCACAGGAAAAGAACCAGATATAAACGTATGCCTTGCTTAGCATCAAACCCACGAGCGTGGGGTAGATGAAACCGGTAGCATGCTGAGAATTGTGCATGTGCTAAAGTGAGAAGAGGTGGGTGTGCTCCTTTCCTTGCATGTGTGAGGTGGCCAGAAAGTTGTGTATTTTTGTTTAAAGTCGGTGCCCAAGAAAAACATAAAGGCATCATTACTCGTGTGGACCCTTGCTGAATGAGCAACCTCCCCGCTAGAGAACTGAGGCCGCCTTATGGATAACATACGTCTGCGGGGGAAAAGGGAGGTATAGAGAGCGACGAAATGAAAATAAAAGCTGCGAATCAATAATCATGTTTGACAACGGCAACTGACTGGAACTGGAAATATTTCAGAGAGGAACGCAACTGTGCGAGATGCAGCAGTTCACAGGGTGTGTTTTGTCAAAGGCGGCCACTGTTACCGCTGCCAAAAGTTGCATTCCACCCCCAGACTGGACGGCTTTAGGATCTGCACGCAGGCAGGAAGGGGGGTTTGCTGATTTTCATCATACTTCACTAACGCCCTGTGTTTTGATACCATCAGAATAAATGAGGAACATGTCCACCTTACACATACATCAAACATCTAGTCCATACATCAAACCACAGGCTAGGAAAATAAATGCTGACTTATCATACTACGGCTCCTATTCTTTCTAGTTTCTCCCCAGAAAGCAATAAATATTCTCTCAAATATGTGGTTATTTTTAACTTCAAGAAATGTTATATAGATGTTTTAAACAACTGAAAGTCTCGAGCACTGTAGGTTGTGCCCTAACACAGCACTTTATTTAGCTGAATTCCAACACTGTAAGTGAGAAAGTTTGTGTATGTGTTTCAGCCCAGTCAGCCCAATAGCAGAAAGAAATGATGTGCATGCAAGGAATCAGCCTTAGACTTAGAATCAGCCAGGATTAGACTACACTTTCAACTATGCTGCTCCCCCTCTCTTAGAATATTATGTACTAGAGTGCACAATGTACACTCACCGGCCACTTTATTAGGTACACCTGTCCAACTGCTCCTTAACACTTAATTTCTAAGCAGCCAATCACATGGCGGCAACTCAGTGCATTTAAGCATGTAGACATGGTCAAGACAATCTCCTGCAGTTCAAACCGAGCATCAGTATGGGGAAGAAAGGTGATTTGAGTGACTTTGAACGTGGCATGATTGTTGGTGCCAGAAGGGCTGGTCTGAGTATTTCAGAAACTGCTAATCTACTGGGATTTTCACGCACAACCATCTCTAGGGTTTACAGAGAATGGTCCGAAAAAGAAAAAACATCCAGTGAGCGGCAGTTCTGTGGGCGGAAATGCCTTGTTGATGCCAGAGGTCAGAGGAGAATGGCCAGACTGGTTCAAGCTGATAGAAGGGCAACAGTGACTCAAATAACCACCCGTTACAACCAAGGTGGGCAGAAGAGCATCTCTGAACGCACAGTACGTCGAACTTTGAGGCAGATGGGCTACAGCAGCAGAAGACCACACCGGGTGCCACTCCTTTCAGCTAAGAACAGGAAACTGAGGCTACAATTTGCACAAGCTCATCGAAATTGGACAATAGAAGATTGGAAAAACGTTGCCTGGTCTGATGAGTCTCGGTTTCTGCTGCGACATTCGGATGGTAGGGTCAGAATTTGGCGTCTACAACATGAAAGCATGGATCCATCCTGCCTTGTATCAACGGTTCAGGCTGGTGGTGGTGGTGTCATGGTGTGGGGAATATTTTCTTGGCACTCTTTGGGCCCCTTGGTACCAATTGAGCATCGTTGCAACGCCACAGCCTACCTGAGTATTGTTGCTGACCATGTCCATCCCTTTATGACCACAATGTACCCAACTTCTGATGGCTACTTTCAGCAGGATAATGCGCCATGTCATAAAGCTGGAACCATCTCAGACTGGTTTCTTGAACATGACAATGAGTTCGCTGTACTCAAATGGCCTCCACAGTCACCAGATCTCAATCCAATAGAGCATCTTTGGGATGTGGTGGAACGGGAGATTCGCATCATGGATGTGCAGCCGACAAATCTGCGGCAACTGTGTGATGCCATCATGTCAATATGGACCAAACTCCCTGAGGAATGCTTCCAGCACCTTGTTGAATCTATGCCACGAAGAATTGAGGCAGTTCTGAAGGCAAAAGGGGGTCCAACCCGTTACTAGCATGGGGTACCTAATAAAGTGGCCGGTGAGTGTATGTGTGTACAGTATGTTTTAGAAGAGATCAGGTTGACTATAAGTCATCATCATATATACATGTGAGGAGAAATTGTAAAAAGCATGTACGTGTATGTCAGAGTGTGTTTGCATTTCTCATTTACGGGGAAAATTTGCCCTCAGATGAGAACCAGTTCTGAAAAAAACTTTAATGAACCACTTTTTTTTCCTTTGTGGAAATTCCCTAAAGTAAATTATACTAATGATCAGAATTAGGATTTAATCTAAACTTTGTTAAGAACAATAGGAACCTAGGTGTGCCTGAAATAATCATGAATCAATTATATGAATTATATTTTTCC
This sequence comes from Semotilus atromaculatus, assembly GCA_031834385.1. Lineage (NCBI taxonomy): Eukaryota > Metazoa > Chordata > Actinopteri > Cypriniformes > Leuciscidae > Semotilus > Semotilus atromaculatus. The sequence continues at coordinate 32,585,454 of JAULUF010000022.1, forward strand.
CAGAACAGATTTTATTTATTTTTACATTGTGCCATTTTCATTATAAACGCACATACATCTTCTACATTCTCATTACTGCTTTTAATTCATGCTTCAGCTCTCAATAAGAATTACAAAAACATGGAAAAGTAAAAACTTTTTTATTACTTTTGACCTAGCTGTCTCTTGAAGCATATTGATATAAAAATGCAAAAGTAAGAACTTATTCCACTCTTTGTCATCAACAACATATGTCATGTCAAGCTCCCTCAAACTGGGATTTGTGTAGGAACTAGGGATGCACAATATAACGGCCACCATATCGGCATCGGACGATATATGTTCATTTTTAATGTTATTGTTATCAGCCCGATAAGAAAATTTGGCCGATATATTAAAGCAGATAAATAATGGATTATTTCCTTCAGCTGAGACACTTCAAATGTGCATTGTTCACCATGATGGCTTCGAATTGCTTGAAATAATCACTTTAAAAAAAGAAAATACAGTTAAGTGCAACCTGTGCAGCACATTCTGTCATATAGGCTACTTCAAATTAAAATGAGAACATTATGATTGTGTGCTTGGGACATGACTTTTAACCAGGCTCTCCAAAATTATATAGATTTGTCTGCCAATAATTTGGTTATCGGCGTTCAAATATAAAGAATTATCAGTATCGGCCAAAATTTTCATATCTGTGAAGAGCGCGTTTCTGCTTGTGTGAGTATTTGGAGCACACGTGTTGTGGAACTAATGAAGATGTTTTCTTAATTTGCGAGTGTTTTTCTATTTGCATGTGTTTTCTCTAGTGCCACCGCGTTGAGCTCTCTCAGCCACCGTAGATAACACCATTCAGAACAATTATAGACCAATATCGAACCTCCCTTTAATTGCCAAGTTACTTGAGAAACTAGTTGCGGTACAACTGCAGTCACATTTAGAGAAACATAATCTTTTTGAACTGCTTCAATCTGGTTTTCGTCCCTATCACAGCACAGAAACAGCCTTTTTAAAAGTGCTAAATGATCTCCTTCTGGTTTCTGGTTCTGGTGCCCATAGTATTCTGGTTCTTCTTGATCTCAGAGCAGCAATTTGACACTGTGTGCCACTTCTTTCTCGACTGTCTGGAATAGGCATCACTGGTGTTGCTCTTCAGTGGTTAACTTCATATCTATCGGATAGACAGCAATATTTTAAGATAGGTGAGAAAATAATTTTCCTCTATACTGCCGTGCAAAGGCAAAAGACCGTAACTTCGTTTTTGGTTGAAAATCGTTGATTGGCCCTAAATCACAGAGTTTACCCCGGAATGACTTTTTCATTGATATTGATGGTGTCCAGATTAGGCCTTTAAAAACTGTGGGGAATCTGTGAGTTTTGTTCGACGACAGATTGTTAAATCATGCTTCTTCCACTTACGGAATATTGTTCGTATATGCCCCTCTCTTAATTTTGGAGATGCTGAAACTTTTATTAATGTGCCTCCAGATTGGACTACTGTAACTCCTTATATAGCGGCTTACACACCAAAGCTATATATCACCTTCAAATGGTGCAACACTCAAACTGAGTTACGGTACTATCGTGATCATTTTGAACGTGCGCTTAGCAAGTCTAATAGCACTCGGTACCAATTAAAGATACTCTTTACTGCTATGGAGGTATTTTGTCTAATGTATTAATAATGCCATCAGAATGCAACCAAAGAACAGAATAGCAATAAGTTGATGGCTATAAGTAATTGTAAATCATACTAAATAAATGCCATGATATAGATTTTATACAGGTATTACTATAACGATTTTGTTAATGGTGATCAGGAACCAAATATTGATAATGTGGAAGTTACTGCCTTTTGCCTTGGCATGACTTCTTACTTTTTTGCTGACAATACAAAGGCAGAGTAACTTTAAAATAGTCGTCAAAAGTCAGGTTTGAGCTCAAGATTTTTTTACTAAAACATCTAATTGCCATATTTCCAGTGTAGCTATAATTAATTTGCCGGGACAACTAAAAATCATTTAAGTATTTTTCTCAGTTCCACACTGTTCCACACGTGCCTTTGTAGGGAAGCATACTTCTCTGTTTTCCACTTTTTCAGTATTTATGTTACATGTTATGTTATATGTTCGAAACTGATGTTTTCTCTGATTCTGTAACTTCATGTTAATTATTTGTAGTTATTTGTTATCTCCATCTGCTTTTCTGCTTGTTTGATTGTTAAAATAAGCAGATTGCCTAATTTGCCAGGTCCCACTTTATATTAAGTGGCTTTAAGTACTATGTAGGACCTTTTTTTTTTTATTACACCGCAGACGCCGCTTCCGTTTCTTCCGGTCATGCGTATATGGGGTAACACATTGCTGTTTTATCATATTAGATACATTTGAGTGTGTTGATGCTATGATGCTAATCTGCACGTTCGCTCAGGGCAGCTACTACAGTATATGAGACACTTGTTTCACACTGCAGTGAGCTAGATCAATATTAGGCATGATAAATATGGTACTCGCGGTAAATCAAGAAAATTAGATTTAAACAAAAAGACTGTGTTGAGCTGTATAACAATGATTTTGTCAATTAATGTATTCAAACAGTTGCTCACCTGTATAATAAAACACATCATTAAGCGTTTTTGGTGTTTCCATGGTTTCTACTAAATAAAACCGGAAATCGAGGCTTCAAAAAAATATTTTAAAATAAAAACAAATCAAAAGAATTGCCTTGTTTGTGCTGCGTTTAATTATAGCTGCCTAGTAGCAGTTCTTGTGTGCGCAATTCCACAAAACTGGAAGACTTTCCAATATTAGCAATATGCTTTTTTAGAAAGGAAATTTTAAAAGATAAAAGTTAGGAGAATTAGGGAGACTCATTGAATTATGAATAATTTGCTGCCATTTTGTGATTAAGTAATCGTAAAATACATAAAAACTATTTTTAAAATGCAATATATGTGTGTGTGTGTGTGTGTGTGTAGCAGGGAAGGAGGATTTTCCATAGTCTCAGACCATCATCAGTTTGTATCAGAGAGCTCCATGAACTGATGTCAGATAACAGAGACATACAAAATGAGCAGTGCTGTGGGTCCTAAGGACCAGGAGCAAAAGCCACTGGTTCAGACACTACAATGTCAACATACTCCATCAAAATGACTAATGGCCTAGCACCATGTTTCATTATTTTTCATAGATCAAGTCAACATGACTGAGCTGGACTTGTCCAGGCTGAGTAAATGCAGCTTGATCTCCAACTAGTCACCTAGAGGAGTACAACATGAGTACAAACTGTTCACAGTACAACGCAGTGGATCAAAGATTTAATATGTGTCCGAGTTCCTTGAGGTCATAAACCTCATCAATGCTCAAGTAAACTTTGTATTAAGCAGAGCTCGGTTTGTCCCCCTTAGCTAGTAAGCAATCAGCTATGACTGCACTTACTTCAGATCACATGAGCCGTAGTTGGCCATTACACACACTGTGCTGAAAAGCCAACGGTGATGCATTAGATTCTAATAATAAAAGCACGGTGCACAATTCTAACACCCTTGATTGGTACCTTTTATAAAAGCACAAGTCTGCCACATGAATTTAGACACTTAATGAGACAGGATTCTCTTTGGCACACCACAGTTAGAAAGGGATTAATTAAAGAAAGGACCAGTAAAAAGGGTAAATGGCTTCAAAACTCTTCAGATTCTCTAAAAGAAGTCGGCGGAACTACATTAGGAATACAAATGTTAAAGCCGACTGAAGAACAACTCCATCCAATACTGTCAGCACAGACTCCATGAGAAGTTTTAAAACCAATTAGTGAATATTGATGAAGCAACTGAAGGTATTAGGTGCCACTAATTAATTAAAGGCTAGGAGCTTAAGACCATTATTTCCAAAGTAAAAGGCTCCACTGACAAACCCCTACAAGCATGGCACTTCACAAGTGACAGCTTTAGCACTTCTTTTTACACATACAAATTCTTAAGTACTTTAAATGAGTAGAGCGCAGATGACTATGGCTACATTCACACTGCAGATGAATGCAGTCCATTTCTTTTTTAATTCCCCCTCATGTGTAATACAGATCTGTTTTTTAAAATAATAACATTTCACACTGAATGTCATATTAAAGTTTATTATGAAATCTGTTATGTTGGTTTGATTTGGTTTTGAAAAAAACTTATGCCATTTTCAAGAGGAGTTTCTAGGTATGTACTCTACAAATAGTGTAACCAAGTTAAAAGTAAAATAACTTGGAAATAACTTTTAACTTGGAAACCAGTGTCATATGTAATATTATTTATAAAAAATAAATCATTTTTAAAATGTAAAAACTGTTTTTTGACGATCTCTAAAACTGTCCCATGAATTATGAACAGGTTGCATCACATGACATTTAACCTGATTTAGCCTTGCCGTGTCATAAAAAGGTGTGTCAAGATACTTATTGACCTTGACAATCATGAAGGTCTGCAAGAGTCCTCTCTGTGATATAATTTATTGTTTTTGTTTTTCCCTACAAGTTGTTTACTTTGCACCACATTATTTGGACGACAAATATATTCCTCCAATCTTCAACCAGATGGAACTGGATAATATTCTGATTGTTCCAAACCAATCTGACTTCTGGCCTATAATGCTGACTGAATCATAATCATACACTGTTCGTTTATTGGCCAGAGGAGAACTGGCCCCCACGACTGACCCTGGGTTCGCCCAGGTTGTTTTTTTTCTCCTTTCTGACACCTGATGGAGTTTTGGTTCCTTGCCACTGTCGCCTTTTTCCATCTTTGTTCCCATTTGCTTTGGCTTGCTTAGTTGGGGACATTAAATGTAACATTTAATTTAATATTCAACAATAATATTGATCTGTCAGCATTGACACTATCATACAAGAACTGAACTGGAAGATGACATCTCGGTTTACTCCAGAGCGGATATATATGAACTAAATTAATAACTTTTTTAAAACAAAAATGAAACATCACTGAACTTCCTTAAGCTGGACTAAGATACCATTTTCTTATGGAAACATATGTTACATGTTATCACTGTAAAAGCTGCTTTGAAACAATCTGTATTTTAAAAAGTGCTACATAAATAAATGTGACAAAAGAAATTGGTCAATATGGCTTGCTGTGTAAACATAGCCATATACTGTATATGTAGGGTGTTTTTCCACACCACTGCATGTATGACATATCTTAAGTCTTAAGACAAGGAATTTCACTGACCTTAAACAAAAGAGTAATAAGTCTCGAATATGCAGTTCTTAAGGCGAGACACTGCAGGTGAATAGGGTAAAAAATTTAACTTACAGATATCATCATGAAACTTTACCAGTTGATTACTCACATGAATAGGAGAAAAAAATGTATTGCAAGTTTTCTGTAATTTTATGTTTAAATATGCTAATCAGGCTATATCTAATTAAATATGCGCTAATTTGCATATATTTTGAAGTGACAAATCTGACCATTGAAAAAAACAAGGTTCAAAATTATTTTTGCATTTTGTTGATATATTCAATGAAAAGACATTTTCAGAGGGGATTATTAATATCTCCTTTTGTTACCCTGTAAATCAGAAAATACTGTCAATAGCCTTAAAAAATTTATTTCTGCACTATTTTTAGGCATAAAATGTCATATAAATCAGGCCAAGAATGATATATCAACAAATCCCTCTGAACAAACCTTCACAATATAGTTAGGAATACAGCTGTAAAGTTTGGTGTATGTAGGTGCTACAGACGTGAAAAATCGTCACTAGGAGTGTGAGAAAAAACTCATTTTGAGAAAACGGCCTTTAAAGATTTTTTATGGCAAAATTCCACTAATTTCTATTGAAAGCCATGAATTACAGACAAAATATGCTTTAGGTCCAAGTAAAATCCATGTATCACACTGTTTAACATCCAAAACTCATTACTGCTTCATCCATCACTGATCATAACATCCAAAACAACACATCAACAGTCCATCACACAGGTGGAATAACAAAAACTAACTTTATCACACCTATAGTAGACGTCACAGAAACATCACGTTGCGCTTCTGAAGATGACTGCAGAGTCAGCAGTCGAAACTGTCAAGGTATGACAACAAACTTTAAACCTATCGTATAAGAAAAAATCACTTATAAATACAAATAGTAGGCTAAATGAACTCATATCTTTCCACATTTTGAACTACCACGGAAATGTCAGAGCGCGTCACGTGACGATTCTGAACGAATCACGTTGTCAGAAATTGCCATCAGCCAATGAGATTGCGCATTTCGAGTAAATGGCCCATTTTACTTTCCTGATTCGTTGTTGATAAATAGGAAATGACCATATTTGGATCCGACAGCATTGAAGAGGAGAGAGAGAGCTTTCCAACGGTATATCTGATGACAGAAGGTAGACAGCGATCGCAGAGCAACGGGATGATTTAGAACGCCAACTTTTGATGAATTTAGGCGAAATCTACACATGCAAACAGACAAAGTGTAGTAAAATAAAGACCTAAATGTGTATTTTGGACTTTTTTTCAGCACAAGTCTGAAAGAAGACATGTTATTGAAGACAATTAGCCCAAAATCTCAAAATTGACCAATGAAAAAAAAACAATGTTTTTGCCTGCCGTGTCTCGCCTTAATGGCCACAGTGTCTCAGACACTTTGTGTATATTGACCGAGCTGCTTCCAACAAACCAAGCAATGGCTCGCTTTCACAATAATGCACTGTCCCCATTTAACCTTCCTTAGTGTAAAGACATAATGCACATTTGGTTCTAAGCTGCCTTGAACACTAGCTGACTGGATGAGGGTCAGGAAAGCGAGAAGAACAATCCACACCCTAACTAGTGGAGCAGCCTCCTGCAGATTGTGAACTGTCAGTACTGAAACACCCTCCGCCTACTTGCTCTAATGAATCTGCTAGAATTCACAGGCACATTGGCAGATGTTCCAAAGGTCTGCCACTCTCTCATTTGTGCCGCCCACCTCAAAGCTCTCGTTTCAGATCTTACTCTCATAATCAGAGTCTTCTCATCTTTTCTAAACCACCGCACATTAACTAAAAGCTTCTCATGGGAAAATATCTCTCACCTTTCAGTTTACGCGGCTCAGACATGGAAGAGTTCCTTGTCAATACGGTGTTCAAAGGTGATTTCTGTAAACTGCGAGTTTAGATTGCAGTGAAGACCGTTTAGTCTCTCAGTCTCCACCAAGTGAAAGGTTCTCAGTCTCATGTAGTCCCGGAGCATTATTCAATCCTCTCTGAACCATGTGGAACTGCTTAAACACAAACACACACACAGTGTGTAAAGCCAATCTCCAACTGTCACAGGACATTGACATTCATCCTCAAGTGCAATATACAGTGATTGCTTTCACAGATGTGTTCTGTACTAACAAAACTTATAAAGTTCCAGCAACTCATTGCCTTTCGGTTTATCTCTAATTCTCACCTTATCCATAATTTACATTAAAATGTCTATAACTAGCCCTGAAATGCATGAAATAAAACTCTAATCTCTAAAAATATGATATTCCGTTCAATTAATTAGTCAAAATGAAACAATATAAAATAAAATATTTCTGCATCTTGCGATTGTTTTTGAGCCAGTCACCTGAGCCTGTAATATTAATTACATTCTTAAATATAAAGGTTCCAAAAGGAGATTTTCACAGGAGTGTCAAATAATATTAATTTTAGGTTCCCCAAAGAACCTTTTAGTGAACAGTTCATAAAGAAAACACATTTTTTTCTTCTTTGTGCAAACAAAAAGTTCAGTGGATTTGAAAGGTTTTTCATGGAACCATCAATGCCAATAAAGAACCTTTATCTTTAAAGGCCTTCGATACCTATAACAATACAGATAAAGGTATAGTTCCAAAAATTGTTCTAAGTATAAAAGAATAGCAGAGTCCACGTCACGACTTATGATAACGGCACAGGAGAAGGATATCATTGGAATCACTTTCAGAATTATTTTTTTTACAGCTGATGAACGATAAAAACACTGACAGCCAATCAGAATCCACCAGACTTTAAAGAGCTCGAGAATTTAAAGCGGCAGACGCCAAAACTGTAGCCTGAGTCTGATACTGCTCCATTGGGCTGTGATTATGGGGAGTGTTTCAACCGAACCAGGAAAGAAAATGCCTCTGCACTCAATTGAATATACCTACAACCAATCAGAGCAACGGAGTAAGTGACGTATGTTGAAAGACGCACAGTTGTCAACAGAACTCAACTGCACGCACGCTGGAAGAAGTAGAAGAAGAAGATGAGTGTAAACGATCTTGCTGGTGTTGTAAAAAGAATTTAAGTATACACGGAATACTGCTGTGGATGAATGCATATACGAACAAGTTCTCCGTTTAGGATTAGACCTTGACAATCTTTGTTGGAAACAAACTCAACCCAAGCGCTCTTTGGTGACGTCGATGATTATGTTACTGTTGATCAACTGTCCATCATTGTTTAAAGCCCGCCCTGACAATTTGATTTGTCCGAACAGATTTGGTTCGAGCATAGTTGCTCGCTCCACAACGGATCAAGTCCAGACAGAACTTCCCGACCTCAAATGTTGTGGGCGGCGTTAAGTTCAGCCAGCATCCAGGCTACCAAAACTAACCCTAATCCTAACGTTATCATCTGCTGATGTAGATGCTAATATAGTTATCGTTATAGGTTTAGCATTCTTGCTGTGAACGGGCCATACGAGTGTAGGAGCAGAAGAAAAAAAAAGATTTTCTTAATTTATAAATATATTTCTTTTTTTGGTTGAATTTTTAGCACTTCAACTTTCAGGTTTTTTCATATTTTATTTAAGCTTTATTTAAATTACTGGAAACAATTTGCTAAATTAAATTACCAACACTAGTCAATTCCATGCTTTAAGAGCCCTCTAAAATAACTGTATCTTTGTTTGTAAAAAAAAAAAATCAGATATACTTACACAAAGTATGGAGATTACATTATTAATTAATTAATTAAAAAGCCTACAAAAAAATATATATAAAAAATATATAGTACACATACAACTTGCATTTTGTAGAGCACAGAGATTAAATATATTAATCTATTTAATATGGAAAAAAAAGATTAAATTAGTACAGTAATGCATGCTGAAAATTGCACAGGCGAGAAATAAAGTATGAAATCTTGTGAGCCCACAAGCTACAAAACAGCCAAAGCCAAACCACAGAAATGTATCTCATTCAGCTCAAATTACATTTTCCACAGGAGTCGACTAATAAGGAAAAAGGAATAACAGAGGAATGAACTCAAGAAAACAGAAGTAATATGTAGGTGTCAGGGTGTGAGTGAGAAGCAGAAATGGAAAACAGGCAAGAAGAGGAAGAGGAGGAGAGGTTATTCTGGGTGGAACAAGGAAGCTTGGATGTTGTGTGCCAATCTGAACCATAAAGGGATTTTCTGATGAGAAAGCAGGAGAGAGGATGGGAAGAGAGAGGATAGGAGACTTCACAGTACAGTAACATCTGTGATGCATTTGCATTGAGCTGCGAATAGAGCACCAGGTTCATGTGCTCCTTATGTGTTGGAGAGCAATTCGCAACAGTCACTTCTCAGGATATCTACACAGTCAAATTTAAGACTTTTATAGACCTGAACAAATCAAATTAATATGCACCAAGACTTTATCAACACTTGAATGTGGGTAAGTTTCATAAAAATAGCAACATTTTGAACAAAAAGAAAATAGTGTTTTTCTAAAAAGAGAGAAAAAAGCGGATTCAGAGCAATAATCAAAACATAGATGCGAGAATAGATTGAGTCCATCAACGCCCCCAAAGCTTGCACAGTATTTGTGTAAATGTCTTTGTGGGTGCAACATTTCACGCGGTAACCTTATAAGCAGTTGAATTATATGCTGTTTATTGTTTGATTATCACGTTAGGTTACAATGCTTCTGCTGCTTCTTTTCCTGTGTTTTGATCCAGAGATTCTGTACTCTTTCAGAGGATGCATAACAGTGAAAAATTGGCAAAATGCCATCAATGGTGGGGAAGCATTGGGTCAAAAATGACGGAAAATTCCGTCAATGGCAGGGACAGAGTTTAGGCCCTGCCGCTGCACTGTAAAAAAAATAATGTAACTTTAAAGACTGTAAAAATGCTACAATAAAAACCTGTTAATTGGATACCAGTAAGTTCCCTTATGTGTTACCTTACCATGGTGTTCTGTATTTGACAATGGCTTCTATATTAGCATTTACCTCAGCTTGTTGAAAAGTTATGTGTGATTCACTACCACCTGTGATGTACTTGTGATTATCTCTAACCATCTATGTTTATATGGTGGTTGTCAGTATAGATGTTAAAGCTACAAAACAGATTTTAATAGCAGATTTTAATAGCAGTGTGCCCTAGCTACATCAGCAGAAAGGGGCAGTTGGATTTGTGTCAATTACTATTTTAAATTGTAAAATGTACAGGGTTGCTGTGTAAACATTTAACTGTATTTTTACAGAATTATTCTGCAACCACAGCTGGGTTTTTTTTGTTGTTGTTGTAAAACTACAATTATTTTTCTTCTTAGTTAGGCCCTGTATGACAAACATAAGCATCAAATAGAGCAATAAACTCAGAAAGGCCTGTCTCAACTCCATTGAAATACCCTATGGGGAACCAGATGTGCCCTTCAGTCCCTCCAAATGTGCAAAAGTGTGAAGAACATTGAACAGTTCCACTTCAAAACAACATATTTAATAATAAACTCTTGCAGAAAAAAGCACCGACACACAGTCGTGACGCAAAGCTACCCTTCAGCATATGTGCGCATTCAAACCACACATAAACATGACATAAACTTATACCAGTTGCTCCCAGTCAGAAACCGACAGCTTGTCACATGAGAGTGCTGGAGAACTTCAGAAGTGGTGTGGCTGGGCAGAGCCTGTGGAGCCATGCCTGCGCATCCCTACAGTTTAGCACCGTCAGCAAATTCGCACTCAGTTTCGAGACAGTAAAACATCAGGCTTTCTTGGCTGCATGGAGAGCGATAGACGGGGAGTAAGTAAATCAAAGCATATGCTGACAGAAACTCACTCTAATTTCAAAGGCCTCTACCACCATCTTGACAAGCCCCTAAGATACCAAACTATTAAAAAACTTAAGGGGGTGCCAAAACAACCGCTGTGATGCTGGGAAGAAAATTAATGCTGCGGATGATGCCTGATGTCACAGCGCAGCCGGAGAGCTTTTACTCCAAAAAAAACTCTGAGATCTGAAATTAATTTCTAAAATAATGACCCTTGTGCTGAACAGATGCATAACTACACTGGAAGCAATAGGGAGGCGATGCAGTTCTCAGGCACGGAAGCGTTTTCGGGATCATCTCCCTCATCCCAAAGCACGTCTGAGAGCTAGAAGGTGTCTATTTACCTTTCCACTAAGGAGATAGAAGTGGGCTCGTGAGTTCAAGACAATAGAGCTGCCAGAACCAGCGCTCGCTCCTTTACTACTACCTCACACACACTATGATTTATGGGTAGTAATTACTTCACTGCCGGTGACATCATCTCACCACGCTTCTTGCACAAAAAGTGACTAATTAGCTGTGCTGTCTTCTGATGCCTGCAATGTCTTTTTTTTCTCCTATTTTTTTTTTGTATGGAAGACAAGGCATGTCAAAACAAGACATTTCAACAACCCAAGGCAACACAGCTATCTCTGTAACAACCTTTCTAAGCAGGCATACATTATACACCATGTCTGTCGCTCACACACACATACACAAACAGTGTCTCTAAACCCCTGCAGACGGCCTCTAAACAGTTTACTTGGAGAACAAATGCAGTGATGGGTAGAAGTCTCCAGTTGATCCCCTTGTCAGTTTCAAAAAAGACAAAGGATGTGTTTGAAAATGCTCCATATCCCCTTATACAGTGCACTATTTGAGGGGACAACCAATTATAGTGGTGTCCGAAACCATAGTGGACATGATCAAGGGCACTTATTTAATCCCACAATGCACCTCAATAATGAATGTATAACTGATGCAAAGAATACACCATTCACTGTGAGAAAGAATTCTCGACGGAAGATATCCAGGGTCCACATTCACTCACTCATTTTCTTTTACTGGACTATTTTAATAGAATAAAGTAGGGAATGGTGAATGAGGGTAAAAAGAGGGTAGATTTTAGATACAGCCAGAAAGTATTTATATTGTGGTTGGCTGCATCCAAAAGCTTAGGTAATGACTTAGGCAACGTTTGCACACGAAGGTACCTCACTAGAAATGACATCAAAAGTGGAAAAAGCATGACCACCAACTGTGACTTTCAGATGCCATCTATATTTTTTAGCTCAACTGTCACAGAATAGAATGCACAACAAAGGTAGAGAAGGATACATCTATGCTGCTTTCAAAAATCATTCACATGAATCTCAGGAGACAGGAAATGAAGCTAACTATTGGATACAGACATGCCTTGGAATGTATCCTCTGAAGGTAGCATTTTTATCCTTTCATACACAGCCGTTGCCAAATGTTTGTGCATCATGTTCATAGTCAATGTGATAAACTACACTGAGGTCTGACACCTGTGAGAATTACCTTCATACATCCATCAACAATCAGCTGGATAAAAGCAACAGCAAAAAAGAAAAGAGAAATTATTTTTGAGAAAAGGCCAATTGGTTTGATATTTTGATAACTAATGCAATGGCATTCATGCATTGTAAAGTGTGGCTTTAAGTGTCCAAATGATTTTCTCTCTTGGTGTTATACAGCTACAGATATTTCTGTATTGCACATTATTCCTTTCTAATTTTTCAGAAAAGGTTGCTTGTGTCGCATTCAATCAATATCAAAATAGTTATCTATTTTATATCATTCACCAGTGGGAGTGGGGGGGGGATCACTCTCTGTAACACTGAACGACAAGTGTGACAAATGGCTTTAAAAGGACCAAGAACACCTGTAATCATCACCACATATTGTACTGTAGTGTACAACCAGTGATCTCAACATGATTTCATGTCCTTGAAAAGATGCACCAGTGAGAATAAAATACTTTGTCTAGCAAAGGAATTAAGGGAAAAAAAAACATCCCAAAAAGCTTTCTCTGAGAGTGAAACATTTATTAGGCATTAGTAGATTTTCCCTGCAATTAAACTTGCATTTGCACTTTCTGATACTGTAACTCAACTGTGATTTTTTATTTTCATTTAAAAAACAACCTTACAACCTTTCCAACTTTCACTTTTCATAAGAACGCTTTTTTCTTGATTAAAATAAATTATAATCATCTTTCAATTATAATTAACTGTTTAAAAATTGAATAGATTGACTGTCTCGTTTAAATGTAGGAATTATTGTGACAAGTTAAATGGATGGAAACATACATTAATATAATATAATATAATCATGACAATATAGACAGTAATTATGAAAAAATGCATTGCAGATTGTCACATTTTATGCAGAATTGCTTAATAGAATAGAATTAGTGGAAAACAATCTACCTGTTGCTAATCTAGTTCTTGTCAAAATCTTGATTAATAGTCAAGATAATAATAATATTAATATTATTATAAAGTTTAGAAGAGATGAAAATGTGTGGGTTCATTCTTTGTTGATTATTCCTCGTGTCAATCGTGGTGGTGAGTAAATAAAATTCCCAAAGAGCTCTTAAAATCAAAGGCCAGGCTTATGAAAAGTCATCCAGTACTGATATTCCATTCGGTTACTGTGTTCTCATCCCACTATCGTGTGGCCAAGTGAAGTTTGTGACCAGTCAGTTCCTTACATGATGAACAAAGGAATACTCCACTCCCCCTTTGTGCTCAACTTTGAGAGCAGACGCACCAAAACTCCCGCTAAAATATTGCAAAATCATTTACCTATGTCAGGAAGTCATCTTCGAAGAATTTTATCTAAAACATGATAAAGTCCATTGATGGGTGATCCCGTTTTGTCGTTGTAATCCAAAAGCGTAAAACTTTCAGCGTTCAGATGTTTGGCTTGTATTGATGATAATGCATTGTCTGCACGTGCTTAGACAGCTCTGTAGACCACGCCCCTTTCACCCATGACCCCACCCCCTGTCCAATACCATGCACTTAGCAGCATGACACCTATTTTCACCTACAAACGTTTGTGATGAAAAAAGCTTTATTCAAGTTTTTTTTTTTTTTTTTTTAAAGGTTAGAAAATGTCACGATAATAATAATCTTACTTTGACATGATTTAGTCGTGGATTGAGCACTTATGAATCATTTCTTAACAGCACATCCAGAGTTGATTCGGAAATATCTTGATTCACATTTGTTTCTTCAGGGTGATTCCGTGAAATCGGTGCCCTTTGCGTCCCTAACAAATAATCACTTCTAAAGTTGCTTTAACAACAAATAAATGTGTAATTTAAAAAACTTAATGTTACTATAGATCATATGCATAAATATAAGACCAAGTAAAAGCCAATAAAATAGCATTTTAAATAATTAAAATCACATATTATATGCTATGGGTAAGGATTTTAGCCTGTCCCTCGCTATGGTTGTTCTTTTTCAACAGGACTTCTAATTTGTACAATGTTTGTAAAATTATAAAATTTTCACAGTTTTATATTGTCTTAAGTGTAATCTCATTGTTAAGCAATGGTTTTGACATAAATAGATATATTTTCTTAGAAATATAAGTCATTTTATCATTGTCCCCTAATTTCATATCAGTCCTGTTACTATCACCAAAAACCCCCTATAAAATAATGGTACAAACCAGAAGTGACATAATTTCAAGGAAGTGACATCATTTAGATGAAGTGGATTCAACAGTGTAAGCAAGGGTAAGTTTATCTCTTCTTAATTGTCCTATTTTTCATGTTTTATCAGGGTTGTTAGAGAGGGGTCGGCATACGACATCAGTCCTGTTACCGTTTTTTAAAGTGTACATATAAACAATTATTTATTAATACTAATATTATCAATATCTAGAATTAATAACCTTTCAGATTACATACCATGTGCCTTTCTGACATTGACCTGTTAGCTAGAAATTAGCATATTAGCATCAAATCATCAGTCCTGTTACCCTCAGTCCTGTTACTATCCCAGAGCAATAGGGACCATAGATTCTAGCCCAGCTTCATAACTCAGTCATATATGGTGTATTTGTTATTTGCAGGGGAAAACATTAAAATGCAATTTAAGGATTAGGACAACAACTAAGGGACATAGCCTTTTTTTGATAAAGGTTATTTTGTGTATTATTGAGCTAAAAGCAGCGACATTTGAGTCAGCAGCATATGAGCATCGACATGCTTAGTTACCATTGTTTGTTTATGCATGTGTTTTTTATTTGTATACTTATGCCCCTTACTTTTTTATGTCTTATTTGCATAGAATTAACATTAACATATTTTAAAATGAGAAGTAGCTCTGTCATTCTCTTAGATCAGAGAGGTTTTTCTGTTCAAATTCTGATCAAATTATTTACCTTCCGCCAAATGTTCTTCTGTCACCACTTCCATTTTATATTCCATGTTGGTTTTCTGTGGTACTGTTTGCTCTTTTTACCAGAAACAATCAGTTTTAAAAAGAACTTAGCCTTGTTATGTCCTGTGGATTAATTATTTTGTAGTCGTATTGACAGTTGTTTTATATGTCCAAAGATAATTTGTTTTAATAAAGATATGTTTTCTTCTATGAATTGTATTTTTCTATATAATTCTAGATTACCTCCCATATGGAAGCAGATTGTCACGGCCTAATGTTCCATGGGTAACTAGTACGTTTATGCAAGTAAATAAGTTCATAACTCTTGTCTATAATGCATGCAATTAACTGCAATGACAAACAATAGGCGACTAAACACTCTCGGCTATTGAGAGCTCAGTCCTGTTACTGTCATTAATTTGATATTTTAAAAGAAAATTTACATTTGACAGTCAAACAGATCTCACCATAGTAACCCGCACTATATTGCATTTTGGACAAGACCCTTTTTAAAATAAATATCTTGTCAAAGTATACATATTTCTTAATTGTAATGTGATTTCGTCCCTGAAATAGGACATTTTCAGTAATCTGAATGGCAATTATGATATAAAACAGAATTGTTTTAAATATGACATAATCTGAATGAAAAGAGGGACCAAAATACTACTTATATATGTGCAAACTGTTGCATATTTGTAATTGGAAGTATTATATATAGTAACACTTTAGTCAGTAACAGGACTGAGGAAAATATCAAAACATGAAATAAATAAACAGTCATAAAATAATAAATGGCATAGCTTGAGATGGCCCAACACAATTTCTTGTCATGTTAAGATGTCTTCATTCAATGGGTATTGGAAAAAATCAGTTTGAAACAATTAAATTTAGCAAATTTTTAAAGTTGAAAAGGCACCGATTTCGTGGAATGACCCTTCAATTGAATATATAGGTCACTGAGTGTATTGAGGGCTTGGATTTTAAATAAATTACTTATATATGTTTGTAAATAAATACACATTCGCAAAAGCTTATCAGGTTGTATTGGTGACATGCGTTGAGTTTGTGGATCAGTGTAAATATTTTCTAATCTCTCTAAGTGCACTGATTCAAACCATCTGTGCTGCCTTCTGCTAGTGCTAAAGAGTTATTTAGTGTGTTGATCGTGATTAATTAATTTTATTAGTAAAAAAATCTGTATTATATACTGCATATATAGCCTTATATATATATATATGAAGAGTTCAGATGCAAAAGCCTCTAAGTGCCATCTGAAATTTCTTCCAGAATGATCATTTTTATCAAGCGTGTTTATTTAAGTTAAATAATTTCACTTAAATGACAATTAATAGGTCATTTTCATAACCATTTAAGTGAAATTACTGAACTTAAATATACGAGCTTGAAAAAAATGATCATTCTAGAAGAAAATTTCAGATGGCACTTAGAGGCTTTTGCATCTGAACTCTTCATATGTTTTCCAGAAGACAAAATAAATACAACTCTGATCATCATATTCAAAAAGTTTTTGTTTTTGTTTTGAGATATTGTTTTTCTGGGCAGTATTAAATAAATAAAAAGCAACATGCAATTTTTTATTATTTTATTTAGTTACAAATAAATGTATGTAACCCCGAACACGCGTGCGTGCGTGCGTGCGTGTGTGCGTGTGTGTGTGTGTGTGTGTGTGCTTGTTTATGTGATTTATGAGGACACAAATTTGTATAATGACATTGTGTATTACTCTGGTATTACAACTTAAATGTGGTTCATGAGGACATTTCAGTCCTTGAGTCCTCATAATTCAAATAGCTTAAAAAACATTTAAAAAAAACAATGTTTTATTAAAAATGTAAAAATGCAGAATGTTTCCTGTGATGGGTAGGTTTAGGTATAGGGTGTTTAGGGATAGTGTAAGGGGACTTACAGTTATAGTAAGAATATAGAATATACAGTTTGTACAGTATAAAAACCATTACGCCTATGGAGAGTACTCATAATGTCATTGCACTAACGTGTGTGTGTGTGCGCGCGTGTGTGTGCGTGGTAAACCCTACATTACGGAGATGGCAATATTCGAAATATTTGTCCTTGTGGACACAATTTTTGTTCCCCATGAGGAAAACAGTGTATAAATCATACTAAATGATGGGGGTTTTTTTTGAAAATGAGAAAATGTAGAAAGTATTCTGTGATGGGAAGGTTTAGGGGCAGGGTTAGTGTAAGGGGATGTTTTACAATATTGTACGGTATAAAATCATTGTGTCTATTGAAAATCACAACATAACATGTATGTGTGTGTGTGTGTGTGTGTGTGTGTGTGTGTGTGTGTGTGTGTGTGTGTGTGCAATATATATATATATATATATATATATATGAATTTTGCCTGTGTCATTGACTCCAGAAAACAAGTGCATAGCAAGTAACACAGACACATGAGTTTGCAACCAGCACCCCAAAACAATCCATCATCCAAGTCTGCTTGACAGACTGATACATTCATATCTTTACTTTGCACAACTGTGGTATTCAAACGGCTTCCTGTCTCTTTTCTCATTTGGGGGATGTAAACAGATTAACGCAAAAATCTTTCGAGGGCCCCCTCCCCATTCCCGACACAAACCAGTGCACCCAGAAGGAATTAATTGGTTTCAGCAGTCATCCCTTCTGAACAATCCACTTGAGCGCCCCCAATGTAGCCTCCCGGCAGAGACATCTCATCTGTCTCACACTCCTCCCCCACAGAGCCGATGTCTAGACCCTCTTGCTGCAGTGTGCATCCATGCTCACACTTGACTAGGGCATTAGGTTCACACCCTGCACTATCAGTTGGGATGATGCTAGATAATGACTCAGGCCTTGAGACACTCACAAACCATCTGATCTGTTTTTCCCCCTCATGTAAACATGCCATATTGCAGGCATGTAATGTGATTATTGCGTGTTTGTGATGTCTGGATCACCTCTGTTAGACGCATACCCACCCGCCTGTGTCTTATTGCGGACAACTAGGGAGGGAGGGGTGAATGGATGGATGTTTACTAAGGACTAGAGAATTGAAACAATGGTGTAATGTTATTATGGTTGCAGGTTGCAACATGCCTGTCAGTCAATCTTTTGGCCATGCGTCACTACATATGTCTCATTTAGCGTGACATACAGAAGCGGTGATGATGCAGGGGACTGTGTAAGTGGTATTGATAAATACTCTCATTTATGCTCAGCTTTTGAGCTTAATATTATATACTGGAATGTACTGGAAAGTTGTTACACAGTTTAAATTTTTTGACTTCAGAAACAAACTAGGGATTGTTTAATGGTCTGCTATGCAACAACAACAAAAAACAGTAACAGTAGTTGTATGACTACTTTTCTGTGAATCGGTGAATCAGAGTGTGATTTCAGATCAATCAAAACATTTGTGAAGCCATTTTCTGTTTCAGTGTTGGCGTAGTTACTGTGTTTTGCCTTTGTGGGGCAGTGCTTCTCTCAGAAATGAACATGCTTGGTGGTGCAGAAAGATTCTTTGGTTTTATGACATGTTAAATTTAACAACAAATTGTATTAGGAAAAACAAAAATGGAATGGAAGAGAAAGTCTTGCAACTGAGGTTCAGTTCCAGCTGATTTTATTTCCTTCTTGGAAAAAGACAAAGTTCTGTACAGAGGTCTGACAGGCAGTGACTTGACACAATTGGCTGGCTTTTGAGTTCACTACTCAAATGTTGAGATATGGTATGGCAAGACAAAACAATATTGTACACAGCATATTGCACAAAATGAAACAATAAAACATATCTATATATTCCAAAAGTCATGAACAACACTCTTAAACATAGGGATGTATAAAGATATATGTTCTTGTTCCTGTCATGATATATCATTGTCAGACATAAACACGCAATCTTTTACTTATTTTACAGTCAATGTACATAGAAATCTTCATGTTGATCCTCTGCCTTAAACACAACTGCTCTACATAAACCTGAATTCAGAAATACAAAATGCTATTCGCCATGCCATAATATACTAAAACAATTAGCTACATTTAGCCAACAAGTAGAAAAGATTAAATATCCTTGTACAATTATGGAGTGAAGACATACTTCATTGTTCATGAATTATAGGCATTTCGACCGTATCTGTAATTCCATCCAGTGGTTAAAACCGAAACGTGTCACTATAAAAGCACAAAGAAATCGGTATTCAAAAGGTACAGTATCCCAAATAAGGACACGATAAATCGCAGCTGGCGCTGCAGCTACATACAACCTCATTCAGCGCGCGCATCGTAGGCTAATGATGATTGGTCGTTGAAATGTAGATACTGTCTCTTTAAGAAGCCTGTGGATTGACACTGTAAACATGTTTAGGGGGCAGATTCTGGAGACAACCCAACCCCCTGGCTTTAAAAATCGGAAATCCAAACAGCGATATTCACCGATTGACACCCCCTCGATAGATTTTGTACAAAAATACACTCAGAAAATAATGAAACATTTAATCTCCGTTCCATGTGAGAGGTCATCAATTAAATAATACGAAACAAGACTAGCCCTTCCGAGAGACAGACGGACATGTGCATGTGTAGCCTATACACACAACAGACTGACTAGAACACAACTGACTTGAGGGGAGCAATGTTTGGCCATTATAAATACATCGATATAAAAATGCCAGCGCTTAAAAGTTACTTGCGAGAGAACGAGGATGAAAAAAGTAAAAGGCAGAGAAAGAGAGAGAACGCTCCTCGGATGAATTTTGGTCCTGATTTGTAGTGTAAAGAGTCGAATATCATCTGAGTTGCGTCTGAATCCTGATGTCATGACGACAGAAAAGCTGGTGATTGTGATTGTTTTGTTTTTGCGTCTGATATGGCGCTGCCATTCGGTTTCAATGAATCAACACCAGTTACGCTTCTCAACAGCCTTTCGTAGTTAAATCGTAATGAAAGCATGCGATTCTGGTCTAACAAACGACTCTGGTAAACAACCTCAAGCGCGAGCACCTCCATTCAGTACCTCCAGCAAAAAACAAGCATTTGACCAGACTTTTTTTCTGTTTAAAAACGTCCCTTTTTAAGTCGTAGAGGGCGCACAAACGTGAACTCGCCACCGCGCAACGCCTTCCTCTGCGTCCAAAGCGCGCCTCCTTCCAGCACCAAACGAGCAAGCTAAGCACTTTCATCTGCACTCTTGTCAGGGGATAATGAGCCCACAGTATCTGATGCATGATAAACAAGAGGAATCATGTCGTTGATTCGTCTTCTGACTCGTCTCGGAGGATTTTTGCAGTCCTCCAGTCATTTTTTTCAAGTTCTCCTTTCAATCAGACTCATTATTAGCGCTCAATAAGTGAACACCAAGTTTGATATTGTCGATTCGAGCCAGTCCCCTGATATCATTTCGCTCACCTCTGGGGTGCAGTAGTCGGGGAACTCAAAGTGCGAGCCGGAGCCAGACTCAAAGTTGAACTCCAAATCTCTGTCCAGAGGCGCTGTGCCAAAGGTGCTTAAGCTGTCAAAGCCGGGACTGGGGTCAGCCAGCTCGTCCTCGAACTCCTCATCCGAGGAGGACGACTGCGAGGAGGACGAGTGCGAGGCGGAGGGCGTCGGAGACGGCGCGCGGGTGTACTTAAAGCGCGCGGCGGGCTCCGCGTCTTCTTTCCCGCTCGCTAGCCCGTCCTCATACAGGCTCAGCGGGTCGCTGGATTCCGCCGAGCTGCTCAGAGTGGGACTGGCCGGCACAGCGACGGAGGGCGGGCTGCTGTCAGAGCTGCATCCCCCGAACACATGCCCGCGCTTTGCTGGTTTCTCGGGTATTTGTTTTGCGGCGGAGACGGACCTGGACTTGTAGAGCGCGTGGTGGTCTGCAGGGACGTAGTGGGCGGTCAGCTCAAGCGGCGTGGACTTTCTGTGCGTCCTGCTGAAAGATTTCGAGCTCTTTTTGGATGCTGACTTCGCGCCGGGGCTGCCGCTCACGCGCTCCCCCTTCTCCCCAGTCTTGCCGCTGGATGACTTCACCTTCTTCCGAGGTCGATATTTGTAGTCAGGATAGTCTGCCATGTGCTTGAGCCGCAGACGCTCGGCCTCGCGGATGAAGGGGATCTTGTCGCTGTCTTTCAAAAGTTTCCAGCGCTTGCCGAGTCTCTTGGAGATCTCCGCGTTGTGCATGTCCGGGGACTGTTCCATAATCTTGCGCCTCTCTATCTGCGACCAAACCATGAACGCGTTCATTGGCCTCTTGATGTGCCCCGATGGGGTTTTGCACCAGGCGATGTCCATTTTATCCCCAGCTGAGTTTGGGGAGCCGGGGGTCTGAGACGCGTCCATGTCTAGGTCCATCTCCCCCGAATCAATAGAATCGCCGGGGAGCACGTCGCTGTTGTTGCTGATGTGCGTTTGCTCCACCATAGCCAGGTCTGTGCCCATGCGCTACAAACAGTCTCAACTTTTAATTGCGCACGAATATCCTACACGTGCTGCAGCTCGAGACGCGTTGATAGCGCTAAGAGTCTTTCTTTTTCACTCTTGTGTGGAATATGATTTAGTCAGTCTGGACACAAAGTTGCTGCTGCTGCTGCTGCTGACGACTGTCTTTTGGTTCAGCACGCCGTCCACAAAGCGCATATCCCTGTCAAGTCCCGGCAACGTCGTCAAAATCAACAGTCTGCCGTTCAACTGCCGGTTCGACTGAAAACGAACCCAGAGTGCGCTCTGGACGCGAAGTATCTGAAGCCGTTTAATGGAAACGGACAAGTGTCTTCATCATAGTTTGTCGTATGGCCATGCGGTAGGTTTAGGCGACTGCACTTTTTCATGCTCTGAACTTCCTATCACCCTTCACAACTTTCAATACTTCTGCTAAACCGCCTCACAAGGATTTATCCTTTCCGAAGGTATAAAGGAAAGAGATTCCAGCCAATCAGCTGCTGTCACTAGCCTATCCACAGCCAAAGCCACACCTCGTCGCCGTTCATTGGCTGAATTTAGTATCTAATAATAATCGGCGCGTGCAATGAGAAGCTTTCTGTCTGACCTCATTCCATCTACACTGCAAACTTAGTTTTAAAGGCACATTATGCACTCCCCCTTTCCTAGATCGCACGCTGAATTTGGCAAGGGTGTAAATTAGGATAAGCAATTCTGATGTTCGATTATGAGCGATAACACGGATTAAAATGTAAGATTGTTAAACCCAGCTTTCCACAATCAAGTGTTTACTTTTTTCTCGCGGGTATTGCATGAACCATAGAGAGACTGCAAATTATTGTTTTATTTACAATATTAAATGGCTATATAAATAGAGTGTTCTAATAGTTGGTAAAAAAAAAAGCAACAAAAAAAAATCGCTCACCATTAATATTCAGCAGCATGCACAGCACCGTGCGTTATTTATTTATACTGAAAGACAGTGCGCGCCCACATGCCACGCGCTTCTCCATTCAAATGCAGCATGTTCTTGTTTGTGTTAGCTCGCGCTCTAGTTGTCGGGTTGCAGCAAATAAAATAATAAAAGTGTTTTATGGTTGGTTTTCAGCAATGTCTATTTCTTAAACAGTCCATTTCATATTCTTCCAATTTGTGTATTTATAGCTAGGCTACTAGAATGAAGCTGATACCAGAATGCACTCACACAGTACACAGTCAAATGCAAGAGGTGAAGGAAGCGTTTGGCAACATCACTCTGTTAAAACTGCATTCGTTCATGCCTCCAGATGGCGTACTAGAGCCAACGTAGGACCGAAAACAGTTGTTATTCCACACAGAAAGTGTCTGCTCTGAATATTTAACTAGATAAAACAGATCTGAATATGCATTACGTAATCAAGTCATCTATCATGGATAGAAAATAACAACAAAAGGCAAGTGTCTCAAGTCTCATTATTGTGAGATGTGAAGATTCATCTCCACTATCTCTGCTAAGCAGACAGTGACTTCCTAAACCCTGAATCAATATAACTGAAATCAATACTTCAGTGACCTCATAGCTAAAGTATTAGTTAAAAAAAGGTTAACCATTTACCACACGAATTGTACACCATGTGCATGAGATTTGCTAAGGCAATTCTGTGGCCATTTGATTTTGAATACAGTAATCAAACACCTTTGACTGTTTAAACAGGTGTGCTGGGAGAGAATGCACACTAGTTTACCTTATCGTGTCTCATTACAGGGACAGATGGCCACCCTTCTACACTTACGATTATTTACTTTAGCAGTTACACCTCAGCAGGAACACACCAGTTATAGGCCACACAACTGCTATTTTCTCCAGGTAAGTCAAAGGTGACTACTGTTGCATGCCAGAAACGATTGTAAAATTTGCCATTTGTTTGACTTTGTTAACATGTTTCAATTTGCTTATAATCTTGACAACCAGCAAGTGCATTATATCAAAAGGTTAAGTCATAACAGGCAGAAACATTGTTTTTTCATGGTCAGTTATGAGGTTTTGGGCTATTTGACTTTTCATAATGTGTTCCAGACTAGTAGAAAGAAAACATTCATAATACACTTATACGTGATAACAGTGATAATATACACTCACAGGCCAGGTTTCACAGACAGGGTTTAGATTAAGCCAGGATTAGGCCTTAGTTCAATTAACGTTTAAGTTAAATTAGAAAAAGAAGAAAAAAACATTACTTGTGTGCATTTTGAGACAAAACAATGGCACTGACTTATTTTAAGATGTGTCAGTGCAAGTTGCTTTCAGTTAAAACAGCTCAAACATGTATTTTAGCCTGAGACTGGGCCTAAGCCTGGTCTGTGAAACCATGGGATGGTGTACTGTAATAGGGCAACAAGAATCATGACCATAACCTTTATATCCATACTGAAATCTCAGATGGCCAGATAGTGATTCATGTTTTGAATCGTTGAAAATTTTGGTGTCTGGGATGCCGTGACCCAAGAAACTTTATAAAAGTTTAACTTAAATGTGTGATATGAATAAATAGTGTTCATAAACAGCTGTTGAGATGGTATTATCAATTGACACAAGAGGCCCGGATCCAGAAACTGCAGATTTCAATAATAATACTATCTTTAAAAGCTGTTTTCTCAAAATTAGTATTTTTTTCTCCTGCAGAAATCTCAAATTCAGCAGCACTTACATACCCCAAACACAGTTTTATTCACATCTGCTGATTTTATACATTTTATTCCTAAATACAAGGTGATTTTTTTTCCTTTATGCCAATATGCCAACAAAACGAAACAAGAATTTCTAACATGCCTGTCTTTATTTACTGTTCAGATTTCTGTTCTGGAAATGTATGCAAATGAGTGCATATGCAATGAGATAATTTGCATATTTAAACATCACATTTCAGAAAACCTGTTATACAATTTATTTGTGCAGCTATTAACAACTGGGGAAATGTGGTGATATATTTTAGTTAAAATCTGTACCCTACTCACCAGTGGTGTCTTTTTAAGAAAACAAAATCACCTACAGGATAAAATTCATGTGCAATTGCCACCGAAAAATGAGCTACAACAGAAGGATCAGAGATGGACAAATCCACTCATAATGAGAGTATTTGATCTCATGGGCTGAAACGAGAGGCTTTAGTAATGGTCTGGCGGCACGGCGCACCGACGGCTGCTTGCTTAATTCACTCATTCCCTCCCCACTACCACGGCGTTCAATCCAAACCCCACTCCTCAAGCTTGGCTTAGTGTTGCCATGGAAATCCTGACTGTTTGCTCTCAAAACACATTCAGACAAGAAAGTACATGATCTTGCTAGTCTTAGCCCAGCGGAGCTGAACTACACAGTCTACAAGGACACGGGAACGTCCTTATCAATCTGCCTGTCGATCTCTTCTCTGCCCCCAAACCCATACACAAACACATATTAATGGATTTGCATAGATGTCAATCTGATGACTAGGGTTATATAGACAAGCGGCCAACGGACTAGATCTGGGTTTATGAAAATGAGCTTATCCAGCAGTTGCCAGGAAGATGAATTGGGGCAGGGAACAGTGCAGACAGTGTGTATACACTCAGAATGATAGTTGGAGCCGTTATGACACGGTCTGGAGGAGCGTGCCTTCGAGTTATTCATTACATTCTTTCTGTCCCATCATTGCTGCCTTCCTCATTACCAGGCTAATTTCTCCAGCCTCTCTGTGTGCTGCTGCCATCGCACAATGGAGTCTTTGTGCATGCGAGCATGTGTGTGTATCTGCGTGAGATTGCTAGGCTCCGTTGAAACTGTTCAACTGAAATATAACTGTGGTCCAACCTGACCCCAGCAGGTATTCCTCTTAGCTTTTAAAGTTGTGTATGCCATCTGTAATGCTTTAAGTTCTCATAACTTAAACTTGCAACTTCTGCAAAAAGGTCACCCAAATGTCTGTCCCTTTCTTTAGTTGGATAAGCTTGCTTGTGGTGAGGTCACCCAGATAATTTGCACCAGAAAGCCAAAACGGTTACAGCCAATTGTTCAGCTCAGCAGATTACTTCCCCCGGAGCAGAAGACTCAGTTAAGAACACAAGTTCAGGAGTGAACGGCTGATGGCTTATCTTTCACAAGGGTTTACTTCCCCATTGCAGCAATAAATGCAGGAACGCTGCCCAAAGGCACGCCTCCTTTTTCAGGTTTCACGTGTTTCTAACGTTCACCAGTGCAACTCAGTGCAAGAGCTTCCAAGAACAGTAACGTTTATCTTGATTGCATCACTTCATCAGCACAACTATTCTCAAAAGTCGTTTCATGTGAATTATGTGTTTTCTCGATAAAGAGTCCATAGAAAAACTGAAGAGAATTTGTTGGATGGATTCCAGTCATGATAAAGTCAGGTTCATTTGTTTAAAGTGTTACCAACCGTTATACACTGAGGTGATGCTATAATTAAAGACCAACCGATATAACGACACCAGTAGAACTGTTCATTCAGAAACATGTTTATTTCAATTCATTTATTTTCATCTAGCCTACATGTTATTTATTAAGTGTCAGGTTATATTTCATCCTGAAGCTAGAATAAAAATAATTAAGACATGAAAAGAAAGGAAAGCAACAAAGCCTGTTTTACAACAGATTTTTGTTTTTTTTGTTTCACATTGTGCTATTATTTTATGACAGTTAAACACTCCCACATAATTCTCAATTGTGTAATGCAATATATATTTTTTAATATGGAAAAACAAATTAGCATATTATTTGTGAAGTATTTTTATATCATTGCAGCATTTGTTTTATAGCATTGCCTGTAAATAATGCTTATTTAATAAAAATAAAAAAAAACTCTCAATGTGCTAAAGTAGTAAAAAGAAACCCCACTGTATTACTGTAATGAGAGCATGAGAATCACCATTATGAATAATGGAATTTATTCTTTCTTGAAGGAAAAAAAAAGTAAAAAGTAAATGTCTGAATCTATTATCAAATAATTGAAAAGAGTGACTTTTTTGCGTGATTTACAGAAGGATTCTGGGAAAAACAAGTTGGAAAATGTGAAGTTGAGAATGTATTGTTTTATTTATTTATTTATTGGAAAGTGTAAATTGACATATGAATAGAAGCAGGTAACAATTTTCCTTATATAATGTGCAATACTGCTGCATAGTCACTAAATGAAAACATTTTTTTGTTCACTTTTGTGTCTCCGACAGCTTAAACTTGATCTCTTATTTAGTAAACACTCGAAGTTTTACTCAAGGTTATGAATAGAGCTTGTGGAGGCAACTCTGCCTGGAGGCAACAAAAAGTGTTTTGATGAGCATTTGATTTTACTTGTAGAAAGGACCTGTTTATGGTTTGCAAGCAACCTTGAGCAGTATTTTCTCTGGGTTATTGTAAGTAGGCTGTGCTTTTAAGTAACAGGAGAGGGAAATGTTTTGTGGACAGTAAAGCGAGTGATGAAAGAATGGATAAATATATACAGTTATGGAGAGTGAATGGCCACTCTGCATTAAAAGTTATGTAATTTGGTTCAAGGTTTGTACCAAAAGTGGAATATGTTTAGGTAAATAGTGGAACAACATGTCACACACACACACACACACACACACACACACACACACACACACACACACACACACACACACACACACACACACACACACAACACACACACACTAACATAATGTACCTTTAGTACATGAAACCCAAACCCACTGACCTAAATTCATCTCAGTCAGGTCTACAAATATGAGAGATATTCAACATGTGTTTTAAGTTTAACCAAAAAAAGAAAGAAAAAAAGACGCAATTACAATGAATGGAGACTGGAACTGTCAAGCCTCAAAAATGATGTGAAAGCACTGTAAATGATCATAAAAGTAATCCATATGACTTGCTCTGCATGGCACAATGAGAGAAGTAACAATGATGGATTCATGAATGAATCATTCCTCTGAAACAGATATTTTCAATGAATCAGTTGATCCACATCCAGTGCTTGAAATGAAAACAACAACAACAAAAAAAATGCCAGTACTCCAGATACTCGGTTCAAAATGCGTTTCTGAGGAAGGGAGGGCCGAGCGGGCTTCCGTACGGGCAACATGTCAGAAGTGGCGGAATGTAAGAAAAACTGGTGGTACGCTTACCGGCCCTCTTCAAACACTGTCCACATCACAAAACCAGTCTGCCAGATTATTTCACAAATTAAACTGATCTGATTCTCTAAACTCACTGACTCAGTGATCCAATTGCAGCAATTAACAGTAATATTATTGAATAACAACTTAAATTGGTTGGTTCCTAACACAAATATCATCTCTTCAGAGTACTTGGAATATAACAGCAAACGAGTCGGTTGCACTTTATTTTACAGTACGTGCGTGCACTTACGTGTACTTACAGTGTACTTACAGTAATGGTTAATATAAGGTAACTACATGAATTAATGTTAGGTTTAGGGGTAGGTTCAGGGTTAGTACCTTGTTATAACCCGTTGTAAGTAGCCTACTATTATAATAAGTAGATAGTATATTCATGGGTAACAGGTCTGTAAAGTGCTACCCACTAGTCATATGGATCACTTTATGAATCTACCATGGTGTTTTTGTGTCCATCTTGAAGCTTGAAAGCTCTTTTGCACTGAAAAGGGCTACCTTCAGTTTTTAGAAAAAAATTCGAATTTTTGTGTCCCACTGAAGTACACTTTAAATCAATACGTTTTTTTGTCGTTCTGTACATCAGTGCACTTATTTTATGCGTTGACTACAGTAACATACTAAAATACTTGATTTTTATTTTAACTAATGTGTTATTACAATATTATAAGTTAAAATATTTTAAATGTACTGAAATAAACTAAAACTAAATTGCAACTTGATCATTACAAGTGTGTAATTACTGGCATACAAGTACAATAGAAATGACAAAGTATATTTTAATTTACCATAAATGCTTGTCAGTACATTCGACAGTACACTTTATCCATTTTTAAATCACATATAAAGATTTACTTAAGTTTTACTAGATTTATTATTAATGTAATCTATAATTTAAATTTTGATGCTATTAACATGCCACATTTAGTGTCCATAAAAATAACATTAATTTCGCACTTAAGTATATTCTTTTAGAGTTTTTAATTTCCATAATAAGTATTCTTTTTTTTTTTTTTTTTTTTGCTAAACTGCACTTTTTCACAAGGGAAATATTTCTGGGCTAGATATTCCTTTAATAAACACATACAGTAGAGAAAGAGAGAGTGAGAGTAGTGAAGGGAGGAGAAATAGAGAAAAGTGTTTTTCTTGGAAAATTATTGCTTTCACAATTGCAGACAGCAGGGCATCAGTACTGGAGATAGAGAAAGCAGATCAGTTCAGCAGCTCACGTACTGCCTTTCCAGCTTCTCTCCCTTAACTGTCTCAACCATATGGATTTTAGAACAAAGAAATATTACGTTTATGCTAATTACAACAGCCGTGTGCAGACAAAGGACTGCAAAGGTGTACCTGTACCATGAATAAGACACTGAGAATGCCATGCATATGAGAGTGGGCATGTGAGGGTGTTTATTTGTCTGTTTGTTCCATCAGAGGAGACTGTGACATTTAAAGGATGAGAGACCCTTTTCATTCTGAAAATTGGAAACTTAGAAGCCATTTTCATTGCATTGATGCACTTCATAGGGTAAGAAGAGAGAACAGAGTGGCAGAAAGAAAAAGCGGTGGAGAGGATCTTTGGAAGTGAGACCGAGAGGGAAGTCAAACATCGAAAAAAATGGAATACAAATTAAGGTGGATGAAGCGCAAACAATATGCATTACTGCCATCTCTCTCTCTCATATAATTTCCCTTTCTCTTGTTTATTATTCTATAGTACCGCTGATACTCCCCGGCAGCGGAGACAAGTATAGCAGAATGTTAAGACAGGGTTTTCGGGTGGCATGGCACACCGAAAAACTTTCCCGGCATCCCTTCTGCTCAACGAAATGATGACGCATCATTCTGCTGACACAAGTCATCTGATTGCTGTGTCACGGCATGGTTTTAGGCGAGTGGCAGCGCTCTGGCTACAGACGTAGAGTCTTTTTTTCCTCCCAGACGCACTGCGGCACAGCCAGACAACTAGAGTGGAGGCACAGGAGCTCGCAGCTGCAGTCTACTGGCTTGTTTTGGGGAGGCAGAGGAGCCGAGCACTTCCTCTCAAAATACCGCCGCTCCGCTCCTCTCCGCCGCTGAGGGATCATTTTCATCGCGGCAGAGCAATCGAAGAGAGTAGAGCCAAGAAAGAAGAGTCAAACAACTTGGAATTACGCTTCGTCTCGTATGCAGACGGAAAATTTGGAGAAGCGAGCCCGGATCAACATTTTTTTTTTTTTTGGGAGCTGCTGATGCCATTGTGTGCATGTGCAGGACGGTGTTCCCAGGCTGAAAAGTCAACGATAAAGACTTGGATTCCAGTGCGTCACCGGGCCGTCCCGTCGTGAACCCGTCCCATCCCGAGACGTCCAGTCCGCCGGGCCCGCCTGCATTCCCATTCGCGGCGAGCGGCCGAAGTGGCCGTTCCGCTCCAAGGTTAAAGTGGCTTTTGATCTTAGACTTAGTCCTTGTCCAGAAAGCAGGGCAGAGCCGAACAGAAACGGCAGCGCAGCAGATGAGCCGAGCTCATCCAGACAGACGTGTTGACCTAAATCAGCCCCAGTCATGTCTGGACGCAGCCAGAGCGAGGCAGACGGAGAGGAAGACAGAGCGAGAGAGGGAGAGAAAGCAACCCACACGTACTGACTAGCACATATGCTCGCACTACGGTAGGTTTAGACGACTGCAAGTAGCCTGTAGTTTGTTTCCCTTCAGTTATGGTTCAGTTTTTGCTGATGATTTCCTTAGCTGAGATTAGCTTGTCTGTGGCTGTGCTTCTATCTTTGTGCCATAGGGATGGAGATAAACGAAGGAGGCTGTGCGGGGAGGGGGAGACGGAGTTCTCTCTCTCTCTCTCTCTCTCTCTCTCTCTTTTTCGGCACCGCTTTATTTCATTCTATTAGCTGGTGTTCATATTCAGCGTGTCTGCGTTTATCTCCACCATTGCTGCAGAGCGAAACATAGAGTCGTTGTCCCCCTCAACTCCCCCATTTGCACTTTTGGGTCCAGGTAAGACATTCACTTATTCGTCTTCGACAGCCAAATATGCGAACCCCTTAGTTTGAGTGCGTGTGGGTGCGCGGGCGGTTTTTGTGCATTGCATTTATTTGCTTTTGGTAAATCCGAGGCACATTATATTGTGAACAAGAGCACATTCCCCTCCTCCCATGCGCAGACTTCAAGGGAATATTATGAATGTACACTTAGTGGGGTATGCTGGAGGTGCATGTTTCCCCTTGAACTGAAGGACAGCTAATAACATCACTCAGATACGCCTCAGATAGTAGTTTAATCACAGTATAGTGGGAATGATGGGGCCTTTTAAAAGTAAAATCATTATAGGAACATATTTTAACAGTCTTAGTGAGTTAAAGAAAGTGGAATTGTATAATGGATGCCTTTATTTGCTTCTGGCAACAAGTATTACAATACATGCCAACGTCTAAATATTTTTCTTGGCACAAATCATCCCACGCTCAGCAGGAACACAATGCTGGTCACAGGGGAAAACAGAAGACTGATATCTAGAGCATCTCAACTCGGATTCCTCCTGCTAGCAAATCACTTATTAGTCATTGCTTGGAAAAGTACAACTTTACAGTTTTATTCACATCCACGCGCACGGCGAGTCCTTAATATAAGGAAACTACATGGGTTAATGTTAGGTTTAGGGGTAGTTCACGGTTAGTACCTTGTTATTACCTATTGTAATTATTATAATATAGTATATTCATGGATAACAGGACTGTAAAGTAAAGTGCTACCCACTAGTCTATGGATCACTTAATGAATCTACTATGGTGTTTTTGTGTCCCTCTTGAAGCTTGAAAGCTCTTTTGCACTGAAGGTGCACACGCAGCTGTCCTTGATGAGAACTCAGAGAGGTATTTCTCTGTTAAGAGGCTCTCAGGTAAAAGTTGCAGGTTTCAAATTACATTTCAGTACTGTGAGATATGTATCCTTGTACAAATGCACGTTCAATGTCAAATACAGTGGGTACACAGCACGGCTCCAGAACAAGATGGACCATCTGTTCAGCATGGGGTGGCATAAAGTAATGTCAACCATGCAGGTGTAGAATAACTTGAACTATGTTTTAGATGGCACAACACTTAATGTAATATATGTAATATTATATTATATTATATTATATTATAAACAGTATTTATTGTTTACTTCAGTCCAAAATACATGTATTGTCTAGCTGTTTTTGAGTATATAGATAGTTTGGCAATCAAAGCTTATGGAGCTAAAAGAGTCTCAATAAAGATAAATGCCACACTACATGCACATATGCACACACAGAATTCATACATGCACACACATGATTCATAAATTCACACACAGGATACACAAATGCGCACAAAATTCACAAATGCACGCACAAAATTTTAAGAGCACAGAAGATTCACAAATGCATAAAAAAATTCATAAAAGCACAGAAGATTCACAAATGCTTAAAAAAATTCATAAATGCACACAGAATTCATAAATACACACACAATTCAGAAATGCAAACAAAATTTACAAGTGCACACAAGATTCAGAAATGCACAGGACAAGATTCAGAAATGTATTTCTGATGCACACACAAATATATCTTGATTTACAAACTGCTTGCGGTCTGTGAACTTCACTGCATTTGTGTAGCCTGACTTGGCTCGACACACAAATGCCTTTTTTTAAACAGGGAATGATCTGCAACCAATCAGATATCTCCCTTGTTTTAGCCAATCACAAGAACGCACCCCACGTGGGGAATTGTTTACTTATAAGCCAATCCCATGAACGCGTTCACACAGCGCTGAATACATGTGGTGCGGGCGCGGGCGAGTTCAGTCAGTTGGTTGAGACCTCATCAACATGACTTCTGGCAACGACAGGGGAGCGGTAAGTATCAACGTGTTTAACTAGTTATCTCCTTGTTATGAGGTTTAATAGTGCAACTATCAACATAAGCTAGCGAGCTAGCGAACTTCATGGAAAGATACTAGCCTGACCCTATTAGCATGCAGACGTGCTAGCGTAGTTCGCTAGCTCAGCCTGCTATCTTATGTTGATAGTTGCACAATTAAACCGGTTAACATTAACAATTAAACATCATCTCATAACAAGGAGAACTTGTTAAATGCATTAAGTTATACTTACCGCTCCCCTGTCATTGCCAGAAGCCATGTTGAGGTCTTAACCAACTTTTTTTTCAGTCTTTATTAAATCTTAACGATACAAACAGTAGGAAAACACAAATAGAGTCATTAATAGAGAGGTTTCACCAACGTCACATTCTGGGCGGTAACCCGGATGCACGGCCATTATGGAGGCACTCGGATGTAAACAACAGAATGGATTGCACATGGGATTGCACTGTTTATGTACTAATGAACACATTGTTACACTAATAAACCACAGAAAAAACACATGGTAGGTGTGAAATCATATAGAGAAGGCTTAGTAAGCAGGAGAGAGCGCAAAATGTTGACAAACTAAAGTTAATATGTGGTAAAGATCCGAACGAGCTAGCTTCTCTAGCCCTTACTGCGATTCTTCCTTCTATTTCTTATCCCGACATATGCTACGTTCAGATTGTCAGTCCAAAAAAGCACATGAAATCCGTTTCAAACTACATCCATATGTGGTTTGAAATCCTATTCAAATCACATATCAGGACATCAGCTTCAGCCTGAACGATCGGATTTCTCGTGGTAGCCTATGTGACCCTCCTCACGCCACGTAAAATGTAAACGTAATTTATAGGAAACATGCTGAAAGTCGCTGCCAAAACAATGCTGTGTTGTTGCAAAGTACCGGACAAGCAGAAAAGTATTATTTCTGAAACGGGCGCAGACAAGAGCGCGGAAAAAAGCGGTGTATAACAGCCTCCTGCAGTTCTGCCGCAGGCTCACGACCTAGTAGTCCAGCGCGGCGGATACACATTTCCATGTTGTAACATTTAAATAAGACAACATCTAACGCTATATTGCAAATGCAACCCCCTCCATCAACGCAACGTCATTGCCATATTACCAAAGAGCTGCATGAACACACAAATCGGATCTGAACAGTTGTGATACACAGTGTGGACATCATTTTAGATCAGATTCCAATTGGAAACAAAGATAATCAGATTTGGACTGACATTGTGGATCTAGCAATCGTTAACTACGTCAACATTTTAGCCATAGTCAATGCTTAATTTACACATGTGGCTGATGCTGTGCCTCTCTCAACCACAAACGCCTTCTTTCAGCAGTTTTTTGCACTCTTCTCTTAAACTTTTGACATTCTATAGAACTTGAAAAGTTTTTCCTCGATGCGACCGATTAGTACAGACCAAAACTCGACCATTTTTCAGCAGAAATAATCAGCCAAATTTGCAAGTCCATTCAGTTCAGTGGCATTGTTTACGTTCTGTGCCTCCAAAATGGCCGACTTCCGGATTGATGACGCGTCGTGAAACCCCTCTATACACAAAACAAAATATTAGACAGTATTAATATCAGAAAAGAGCCAGGGGGAGTTTCAAATAAATACATTAAAGAAAGAGCATAACTGAATGGTTTTAGCAGCCGCCTTATTTTTTGAATCATAGATGGATTAGGTCAACCAACTCATGGCTCTGAACCAACTGACTGAACTGAACTCGCCCGCGCCCGCACCACATGCATACAGCGCTGTGTGAACGCTTTCATGGGATTGGCTTATAAGTAAAAAAATCCCCCATGTGGGGTGCGTTCTTGTGATTGGCTAAAACAAGGGAGATATCTGATTGGTTGCAGATCATTCCCTGTTTAAAAAAAGGCATTTGTGTGTCAAGCCAAGTCAGGGGAGTCTCAAAATTCACACACAAATGCAGTGAAGTTCACAGACCACAAGCACAAGCAAGTTTGTAAATCAAGATATAGTTGTGTGTGCATCAGAAATACATTTCTGAATCTTGTCCTGTGCATTTCTGAATCTTGTGTGCATTTGTACATTTTGTTTGCATTTCTGAATTGTGTGTGTATTTATGAATTTTGTGTGCATTTATTAATTTTTTATGCATTTGTGAATCTTCTGTGCTTTTTACATTTTGTGCGTGCATTTGTGAATTTTGTGCACATTTGTGTATCCTGTGTGTGAATTTATGAATCATGTGTGTGCATGTATGAATTCTGTGTGTGCATATGTGAATGTAGCTGATGCATTTACAGTGATCAATTTAAGATGAGTAATGACCCCTCATATTTACTGTACTCTGATCTCTGTCAAACTCGCCTAATAGTGCTAGTTCTGTCACTGCCAAACATGGTAGGAGAGGCCAACGCATTCTCATCCCAAGGCGTAATATTCTGACACTTTGACAAAGCGTCTATATCGAACGCGCATGGAACCCTTTAGCGTCAATATAACACGCAGAGAGATGGGTAGGTTTAGGTATGGTGTAGGGTTAGGGTTAGACCGCTAGGAGGCGCCTTCTGACCCATATATTTCGGCGTCTCATATTGACGCTAAAGGGTACCATGCGCGTTCGATATAGACGCTTTGGCAAAAGCGTCATTATATTACGCCTTGGGATGAGAACGGGCTGGAGAGGCATGGTAGGCGAGGTTTTTATTAAATGAATTACCTTAAAGTCCGTCAGTAGTCAATAATTTGATCCCTTAAAGCACATCTTTGATCACCAAAATTACATATTTGAATGTTTTTTTTCCGTGAAAATAGTGTATTCATGCTTTAAAATATCTTGAATGTAACTCTACATTCATTTTATATACGCGGTTCTATGAATATGCAAATTAGCCCCGCCTCCACTCACTCACACCAGCTCAGAGATCACACGTTGACGATCACATGTTGATGTGATTGGTTACAAGGTAGTTTGTGACTTCAGAAAGACCAGCGATTTCAAACCGCGCTTTTGACACTGTCTTTGGTTCACTGCAGTTTTTTCAGAGAAAAGAGATACTCTGCAATGGTGTGGACTTATGAATTTGCACATGGTTTGTCTCAAAGCATATTAAAAACACCACATAGACATATAAACAACATTAAAAGCTTGATTTTCACCACAGGGGGACTTATAAAGAACTAGAATTATAAAGTAACATCTGTATCAACAGGGCAGTTTTAGTATTTACTGATAGCTAATTGCTTGCATGGTTTTCTATGTGCTATGAAATGCTATTATTTATTTTAAAATTAATGACAAATAAACACCTTGCATATCCTTTTTGGATACCTTGTCACCCTTAAACATTTCAATTTTACCATATTTTCTAGATCATTTGTTTTACATTCCTTTTAAAGCTAACATACAGTACTTAGACTGTTTGTCTGCTTGAGACACTGTTTGTCATACAGTATGGTTTATTGGATTGGCCTGTAACATTTGTAAGGCAAGGCTTATTGAAAGCTCAATTAAACAAATGCACTCCATCACTGCAAAAAAAAAAAAAATCAGTGGTAGGTTTGCAACTGCAATGTTTTGACAGACTACCCTGCAATTCAAAACTCAAATGGACTTTATTAATCCCCAATGAGTGTTTAACTATTTTTGTTTAAAGTTACATTTTTTTTATTTTTATTTTTTATTTTTTTTGCTTCAGTGCCTCTGTGCTGGTGGTGAAGTCCATATCCCCGCTTGACACTTGCAGTAAGTTTGTGGTTATAGCATCTCTGTCACTGCAATCAACACCAGTCAATTGTGGTGGATGAGTTTAAGTTTCCCTCTCTAGGTTAACGAATATGAATAATAGATTTTAGGACGAATTCAATGCCGTTTCTCTCTGTGCCAACTTTCACTCAGGATTCAGTGGCATCGCATCAGTTACATGGTCATGGACAGTGCCAACCATCCAGTTGTCCGGTTGTTTTTCCCCAACATCAAAATGACAGTTAGATCGTATTAGCTACATCAGCAGTTTCCTTAAATGACCCTTAAGTGCTTGCATCATGGAATCTTAAGTACACGCAACATAGCATTTAATGCGAGTGTATTATGTCATATCTGGATTACAGTACATGCATTCAATCTGTTGCTTTTCATACCAGAAAGTGGGTCACACTTCTCAGCTCGTGCCAGTGCCAGACCATCTCCATATGTTTCCTCAATCTACTTTCATTTCCCAGCTCATCCCTGTACATCAGATATTATATCCCTTTTTGCTTAGTTAATACAGTGCATTTGAGCATCAGCTTTTGATGCTTGGTTATTTTCTGAAGCCTCCTTTGTTCCGAACTGACTTCAATCATTCTTAAATGACATCAAATGACTGAGCCCACAACCCAACCCCGCTGCACGCCCCGCCGCAGCAAACAGCACACATCTGAATGCACTTAAGGTCCTTAGATTATAACTGAGAATTTACAGGCGAACATGCAGTCAATAGATTTGCCCCATTATCCGTAGGTTTCCAGAAGGATTCCTTATGCTGTGGATTATTTTCGAAACCAAAAACCAAAAAGAAACAAACACTTTTCAAACACTTTTAGTGGTTATTGAGTTCTCTGAGTCTGTATACACATTCACTCCGTGGTCTCAGTTTGGGCTTAATATAACTTCTTAATTCAGTCAGAATCCAGTCCATTTCTGTATTTTCCTCTAAATATACATTTTCATTTTTGTGGCATTAACTACATCCTGGAGTTGCCAGTAATGTGTCACTGATAATGTTTTCTAACAGACGGCAGACTGCCCTGATCCATATGTGGGTCAGTGACATGCGACCTGCGAAATCACGGAGGACACACTCTGCTGAATTACAACCGTAAAGATCACATGTAATCACACGCCGCCATCAAAACCAACCAGGGACAAACCTTTTCAGATGCAATGTAGCGCAAAACACACATTTGCTAAATTGTTTGAGGCTGACAATTTCAGCATGCAACTTATTTGAATATTTATATTTAAAAGCACAGCGCAGTGCTTATATCAATGCATGTTTTTGCCTGGTCGTGCTGTTTCCCATCAGTTCAGTGTCTTTTGAATGCATAAATAAGCAGGAGTAATTGCACTGACTAGTTTTGTTATTGTCTTCATTACACACTGACAGTAAGCAAATGCATGGAATGCACTTCAGGGCACTTTTCATGCCTTCATTATGGCGGTGTAATATTCAGCACAGCTCATGTCCATTTTTAAAGCTGGCATGGGGTGTATTGTGCCTCAGTGTTTTGCTGCGGTCACTGGGCTTGTTATTTCCCCTGAGCTTTCCATTTTATAACCACCTGAAGCTAACTCGCCACAATATCTGAATCAAAATTGAGTTACACATGTACACAGACTGTTTTTATTAAAAAACATGGCTTGTAACACCGTTGGAAATCTAGTTCAGATGTTTACTGTAGTCATTAAGCATGCTAATTACACGGTTATCTTGAATACTTGATTCTGATTGGTCAAATACTTTTGCATTATGACCCCTAAACTACATAGCTGTACTAGTTTCATGGCTACTGTAGCATTTTGTGGGCTCTTTTTTTCTCATATTAAAATAATTTACTTTAAGTAGCCGTGCAATAAGCCCTCTTTTTCGCTTTAAAGTGTTGGTTGATTATGATTTCACTTTTTTGATTTTTGTTAGTGTGTAATGTTGCTGTTTGAGCATAAACAACATCTGCAAAGTTACGAAAATTCAAAGCAAAGGGATATATTTTCTTTTACAGAAATCACGTTTTAAGGACTAGAACAAGACTGTTACAATGAGCTTAATTCTTCACAGGTTAGTGACATCACTAACCCTACAATTTACATAAACCCCGCCCCCGGGAATGCGATTTATCATGACATAATATGCTAATCATGACTAGAAGACTCCACATCAGCTACATAAATTCATCAACTAACCATTCAGAAATGTCCTGTTGCATTCTATGTCACTTCTTGACTCTCTCCATCTTTGTCCGACTCCGGTTTGAACATAAAAGGCTAAAAGTTTTTCAAATGTTCTGTGTGTGAGGTAATCAGAGCTGGTAACACACAAGCTCTTGAAGCTCCGCCCTCTGTGCCAAGAGTAGCAGCTCATTTGCATTTAAAGGGACACACACACAAATGGCGTGTTTTTGCTCACCCTCAAAAGTGACAATTTTAGCATGCTCTAAA
Organism: Semotilus atromaculatus; assembly: GCA_031834385.1. Taxonomy (NCBI): domain Eukaryota; kingdom Metazoa; phylum Chordata; class Actinopteri; order Cypriniformes; family Leuciscidae; genus Semotilus; species Semotilus atromaculatus. Next base: position 32,624,529 of record JAULUF010000022.1, read on the forward strand.
AAATATCTGTGGGGTATTTTGAGCTAAAACTTCACATTTGCCTATTGTGGCATTATAGGACCCCTTTAAGGGTTTATTTTTATAGTGATCCACTAAATGTACTTTATCCTTTACCTGTGTTGTTTTAGTATTATTTGTAACTGTAACTGTCCAAATTTGCATTCGTTTATGCTAATAACTTTTGACCCATAATGGCTAGAAACAAAAACCGAGGCTTTATCTCTGCAATGCTTTAGCGTATTGAGAAGAGTCTTGGTACATTTAATCACAAGCATGATCTGACGCTATATATACTTGCAACGTTTTGGCACAGAACCACCTACTGGTCAGGGGATATGAAAAATGGCTATATAACTTCTGAATGGTTTACCCAAAAATCATAAATCTCTTTTGATTCAGTGCAGCAAACCTCAAAAATTATGAAGAAATTTAAAAAACTGCTAATGTCTTTTGATTAAAATTGCCTATTTTAATGAAACTGGTCTTGATAGATTTCTTGAATGAGAACAGTGACTACGTTTACAAGGGTTTCTGAAACATTCGGATTAACCCGTATATCGCACAGTTAGCGTCTGGACGTACGGACAACCTTAAGACGCAATATGCGTCATTTCTGATTCTTCTTCCTGTATTTAAAGACAACAACAACAGCAGCAGCACGCGGATAATGAATAGATTGAGGCAGATAGCGATCGCCTTAGTTTGCGCTTTGGTGGTGGTACTGACCATCAACAAAAGACATTATATTCATGGTTTTCACCAAACTAATAAAGAAATTGCTTTCCTCCTCGCTCCAAAAGTATGGTGCTGTGCTGCGCCTCGCCATGTTTACCCATACTTCGTTTACTTCTGGTATACTGCACAAGAAGTTCCTCTACTCAAAAGACCAAGATTCCTTGTGAATAGAACATTGCAGAACACAAATCAATGTTCTTTTTGATGGTGATATGCCAAAACGTGTTTACATGACCAAATATTCGGGTTAGAAAAGGGGTAACCCAGGGATCATATTCGCGTTTTTAAAAACCGGAATATGAACATATTCTGTTTTTTGCCGGTGTTTACATGGCCGTGCGCGACAGGGTTATTGCTAATATTCCGGTTTTGAGCGGGTTATTGGCTGCTTGTAAACGTAGTCATTGATACCAATTATGACATATTCGGTTGAACTTGCTGTCTGCCATATTGAATTTCTTCGAAAACCTGCTTTTTTGAACTCCTCCTAAACCCAGATCAGATCATCTTCAGACCATGGCAGAACAAAATTATTAAACGTATTTTTTTTGATTGACCAAGCCATTCTCGAATAACACATCAACGAAATTGATGGCGTGGTGCCAAGCAGATTCTGAGGCTGTGACTTTGCATGCTTTGGCATATTGACTCCAAACTTTGGATGTGTCATTGTCACCTTACGCTGACCACACCACATCAATTTGATAACAGTGCCACATATTGGTCAAAAGTGATTAAATCTAATTAATAGTGATTGTATTTATGATTTTTCAGGAAATTGTCCTAAAATAATTCAATGATGTTAATTTTTCATTGTTGTAGTTGGTCTGATGCTCCCAGCCATGCTTGCATTACTCATTGTGCCTTTTTGAGTCTACTATTGATTGTTCTAAACCAAGCTACATTTGACAGCAATTACAATTGATAACAAATGATAACCTCAGCTTCATATCTGAACCCGAATTGCCATTTAGGGGGTTATTTTGGATTATAATGACCTGCTGACTGCAAGTTTTCCCTGACATATCAAGAGCAGATACAGCATAAAAAAAAACTAGTTTTGCTACAGCTGACTATAAACTCCTTCACAGTTGACTCCCAGAAATGTTGTTTATATAAATAGATAAGTTGATGCAGCTCAACACAGCGTGCCTGCATAAACACGATTCCGTTTTCTCCAGAATAGCTCTCTGCAGAGGTTGCTTGGCGTTCCTTCACACACTTTTATGATCCAGTACGAGGCATTTGGGCCTGAGATGTGAGCAGTGTTTCCTGTGAGGATCCTTTGGCTGTGCAATCTGCCGCTCACCCCTGACAGCAGTCCACACACACACACCAGCATCATTATCCATTCCCACTGAAGCCGAGCTCCGCTCTGTTTGTGTTTTTGTGTTTACAGTAAACGGCGGGATAAAAGGCGTGCTGAAGTGAGTTGGTCAGACAGGCCTTGCCAAACCCACAGGCTGTTCTGCTGCTTTGCTACCGCTGTGGTGTTTTGATGTGCGCTACTGTGCAGATGCAGTTTTTGGGCGATCACCAACAAGCTACCGTACATGAGGAGACTCTGGTAAAGTAAGGGATATCTTTCAAGGTTAGTGTACAATCCCAAGGGCGCCACGATGCAGCTGTTCCTTTAGCACAATGTCAGTTTGTCAGGCCATGAGACATCTGTCCCTGCTCGCTATGCCAAAAGCAGTTCAACGGAAGTGTGGATGCCCTTGTGAAAAATAAGTATGCTTAATTACATTGAGTGTGTATTTGTAGTGTACTTCAAATTGAAAAAGTTTCTTGTAAAAAAAAACATACTTGCAGATATTGTAATACTGAAATAAAGATAAAATAAAAGGTCACTTAAGTGTACTTAAAGAGAGTACTTTCATGGCAGTTTCTTAACATACTTAAGAATTATACTACTATACAAATGAAAAGTTTTACTTTAAATTACCCTTTAAATTATGTTTTAATAAATTTGTCATGCTTTAAGCTTGACCTTGACCTAAAAAAAAATTACTACGGAAGTCAATGGCTACCGTCAACTGCCTGGTTACCAGCATTCTTTCCTTGTGTTCAACAGAAAAAAAGAACCTCATACAGGTTTAGAACGGCTTGAGGGTGAGTAAATTATGACAATTTGAATGTTAATTGCAATTAAAATTAAAATGTATTATGTTTAAATTTATATTAAATTAAATTAGCTGGACTTTAAGTAGGACTTACAGTAAGTAAATGTTAATATGTAATTGCCTATTCTATTGGGAAAATGTGAGGTGGTGATTTTTTATGAATTTGTACGCTGTAAATTGTACGAAACCATACATTTTTAAGCTGGTTTCGTACAATTTACAGCGTACAAATTCATAAAAAATCACCACCTCACATTTTCCCAATAGAATAGGCAATTACATATTAACATTTACTTACTGTAAGTCCTACTTAAAGTCCAGCTAATTTAATTTAATATAAATTTAAACATAATACATTTTAATTTTAATTGCAATTAACATTCAAATTGTCATAATTTACTCACCCTCAAGCCGTTCTAAACCTGTATGAGGTTCTTTTTTTCTGTTGAACACAAGGAAAGAATGCTGGTAACCAGGCAGTTGACGGTAGCCATTGACTTCCGTAATAATTTTTTTTCCTACTACGGAGGTCAATGGCTACCGTCAACTGTCTGGTTGCCAACATTCTTCAATATATCTTCTTTTATGTTCAGAAGAAGAAAGAAACTCATATAGTTTAGGAACAAATAACCTTTAAGTGTCCAAAAACATTTCACACTTCAGTATATTCTTTTAAAGTATATATATTTCTGTGTATTTCTGTACACAATGTTATTGTGTAGTTCTTTTTCACAAGGTTGTACATGTACCAACATGCCCTTTGTTTGAGAAGGACAGTCAAATCCTTCCTTACCCTAGGAAACAACCTCACTGCCTTATATTTATCAATATCAGTGTACTACTATTCTCATGAGTGATGATATTCACTGCGGATGGAAGCGCGTGACCAAGCACTCATATGAGCTCGCACCACGTCCTTTGGCTTATACACAACAAGTACATAATGAGACGAAGGTATTAGTCAGTTGTCTAGCTGAACAGATACTGGCTGCTCCCACGCTAGGATGCGTGTCGTGTTATTGTGTTCCACCAGTGGCCTGCAGCGCACGAATAAACACTACACCAGACTGATGGAAAGACTCCAACTCCATAATAACAACATGTACAAACAGGGACAGAGAGCTAAGTCAATAAATCTGAGAGGCTTCAGAGCTTTTTCAGGAAAGATGAGCAAAATAAGGCCACATTTGGCACCTGCTCACTTCGAAAAACCTCACTTTTCTTTCATACTTCGAGTATTTATATAGACCTTGCAGAACATGAGACTAGGATACCCAAACAGCATGAAAGAGAAACTGATGCTGTAATCGAACTGCTGTCCGGCCAGTGGGGTCTATGAGAGTCTATCTCAATGGTTGTTGTTTATGTGTTGATCTGCCCGGAGGTGGTCCGCGATCAAACCGAACTCAAAAGCAGTCCCTTCTGCTTGATCTGACCATGCAGTGCATGAATCCCAGCAGTACTGGAGCAGAATTAATGGAGCTGCAGGGCCAAACTTCCTCCCTGCTCTCTATCAACGAAGAGAAGGACAAAATGAATTCTGCTTGCACAAACAACGCATAAGTCACCCGTAATGGCTCTGCATATAAACACATACTGACACCCACAGAAATACAGGCCATGTTGTTATATGTAAAGGTATGTAAGTGATACAAAGTAGGCCCAATTACTGTCTGAGTGATGTACTACAACATACCATATACAAGACATTTGTTTATTATTGTTGTTTAAAAATTATAGATATATGACAGACTGTTCTTTTTCATATTCAAACTTTTTTTTTTTCTTATTTCAGCGAGAAAATCCTGCTCCAGCATGCACAAGTCATGGGAGAGGACAAGGCTTTGGAAGGAGAAAGTATGTGAATTCATTATGTTTCTCCAAGAAACATTTATGTTGTTGGGGAAGCTATTTAGAAACTTTAGCTTGCCAAGGTAAGACACATTATATAAAGTAGTTAAACTACACAAGCCTATACATTTATCCTCCCATTGACCCTCCCCTCGAAGAAATCACTATATAATTGGTCGAAAGTGGACAAAAGATACAGATTAAAACACCAGATGTAAACAGGAATGTGTCTCCCTCATCTACTTCTGATCAGATCGGCCAAAATGCATATTGATATCACGTGTAAACAGGGCCTTATATTAATTTCATGTCATTTGAAACCTTACTTTCTTCTGTGGGGCTAAATAAGATTTTGTTTAGAAAGAGTCTTTTATGTTCAAAATCTGCATTTATTTGATCATAAATTCAGTAAAAACAGTTATATTGTGAAATATTACTACAGTTTAAATCATTTGTTTTAATCATGCAAATGCAATAAAATAATTTAAATGTAATTTATTCCTGTAATGGCTAAGCTGAATTTTCAGTTGCCATTACTTAAGTCACATGATCCTGTAGAAATCATGCTAGTATACAGATTTAGTGCTCAAGACGCATTTCTCATTATTTTCAATGTTTATGCTTTGATGACTAGAAATTAGATCAATACAATACAATACAATACAATACAATACAATACAATACATTACAAATCACTGAATTATTATTATTTTATTATATTTATTATTATTTTATTATTAACAGTTGAACATCATAACTGGCTGGTGAGGTATAAAGCCACTTTTGAATTCAGTTCCTGCTCACACAAGATCTCTGAACTGGATAAAATACAGTTTAATTCACAACAACGTCTGTGTGAAAGAACTTATTGTCACTGTGGAATAAATAAATAGATATGTGCCTGAACAGTCCTCCTGAACATTCCCTATGCTGGTGTATTTTTTCCCTCTCTTGCACATATAACCCTGTCACTTCCTACCAGAGGATTTTAAAGACGGCGCACAATTTTCAATAATGTTCCACAGGTCCTAAAGGAGCTCAATTACTCCAGGCCTACAGAGGCCACTAAATCAGCATTTCAAAGTGAAACTCCCTTCCACAAAGACCTTTGAATTGAAATAGAAAAGTTTCTCCTTCCCAGCCGTTTGGGCTCAACTCTGATTGACCTCTCTCAATCTGTGCCTCTCTGTTGTAAAGAACAGGCATAAAATAAGGCAGAGTTAAGAGAGTTTAAGACTAAGAGCCAAACCGCATTGGAATAGGAAGGAGATGGAAAGAGTCAAGGGAGGGAGAGAAACTGAGGCCGAGTGAGATTGAGCAAAGGGACGAGCGAGAGAGTGAGAGAGATCCCTAAGGGAGGGGGATTGGGTCCAGGCTGCCCGAGGAGATTCTCGGATCTAATTGGCCGAATGCCTTCACTCGGCGTTCCCACTATGCCTTGTGTTGCAGTGACTTTCTCTAAAGTCTCAATGGACTCCTCAAGGTTACCGTCACTCTTCAGCGTTATCGCTGTACTCTAAGCCACTGTAGCAAATCTGCTTTTGGCCTAGCGATTATGGACTACTGAGAATAGCTGAATGTTCAAAATGCCTCAAACACACACAGCTTTTCATCAATGTTAACACTCATATAATTCACCCAGAACCACAATAAAACAGGCACAGGGTGACTATCTGATGAAATCGGATTAGATGAAATATTGATGGTGAACAATAACTAGATTTCCTCATGTATATGTGTGTTTTATGTGTTTTTTATGGCATTAAAGAATGAAAAGCATGCCTTTGTATCCAAAAGTTGTCGAGGTGTCTTTTCAGTTCCATTCCCATGGAGAATTCCTCTTTTTTGCTTTCCTTCCAGCATCGCCACAGCTAACCGAATAACCTCTTGTGTGTATCAAAGTGGAATCAAATAAAGAAATCATCTCTACTTTCATTTTGCCCATGTCTTTTCTTCTGTAAAGCCACAGGTATTAACCAAGTGAAGATATTTCATGATATTAAAATGGCAGCTGAAAGAAGATGTCTCTTTTTTTTCTCAATCGTAGCCACAATTGCATTACTGTTGTAGCAAGATATTTGGTGCCATGTTTGCATATGTAATCTGAAACAGATTGATAAGAAGCAGAGGTGTGCACGAACTAATAAATCAACCCCCTTGACCCAAATCTATGCTTTGATCCCATGGTGACAGGAAAATATGCATAAATCCCTCTTCATATCCCGAACCTCATAAAGCAATTCCGACATCCCTCTGATGAGCAGACGTGCAGATTTTCAGGAAGCACCATCTATAATATGATGGAAATAACAGCGTTAAAACGTTTATGAATGCCTAAGTCTGCATTCCCTGTGTTTTAGCAGTTTTCCATAACAATATTTAGCCAGGAGCCGTCTTCCTTTCTCAAAAGTGAACTTTTGGTCAGCATTATTATCAATTATGCAGCATTCACCTTCTGCTGGAAATTCATTAGGAGATCAATAAAAATCACTTATGTCCAGCAGCGAAATCATTATCTATGTGCCAGAAATCCTTAAGCAGCTCAAGAAACATTTTCAAAGGAATATTGATTTAAAAGCTGGATGGAATTCAGCTATAAGAGTGTTGCACTCTACACTTTCAATAGATTACAGGAGTGTGGCCTCGTACAGTATGCACGATAGGGCATTTTGAAAAAGCCTTGGATGTTTATTGTAAATAAAAGCAATTACTATAAGGGAGAGTGCAAGTAAATCCTGCACTACTTGTTTTTGAATATAGAGGTTACTAATGGAATTGCTTTTAGAAACAAAAATGTGCTCACACTGTAGTTCACTCAACAAACAAAAGCAATGTATAGCAATGATGACAACTGACAACATATTTTTTTATATAATAAAAATGGATACAGTTATCTTCAAAGTAACATTACTTATATTTTATATCATTATGTTGTAAAATAGGATAGATAATGATAGAAAGTTAATGTTTTTTTATTTTTTTTTATTGTTTCTATAAATGCCAAGTTGGGAAAAATGTTATATTATAAAAGTATTAATGATTTGTTTGTTATACAGTATATACATACACACAATAGTGCTTAAAAGATTGATAAGCTTTTTAAACTTTTTTGAAATAAGTCTCTTATGCTCAACAAGGCTTATTTGAGACAGTAAAATAGTCATATTTTTAAATATTATTACAATTTACAATAACTATTTTTTTAAATTTAAGATATGATTAAATGCAATTTGTCTTTTTCCTGAGATGGCAAAACTGAATTTTCAGCAGCCATTCAGTGTCACGTGATACTTCATAAATCAGTTGAATATGCTGATTATATTAATTGAACGTGTCCATGCTGAATAAAAGTAATACTGACCCCAGACTTTTGAATGGCTGTTTAATAAAATGTTTCATGAATTATTTTATGTTTACTTGCAGAAAATCTGTGCTCTTTAGTGGGATTTTCCCACTGTGACGTGCTAGCCTACTGACAGATGTTTTCACAGAAGGTCAATGTGTGTTAAATGAACTGTAACTCTGTTCTGGGGAGTAACGGTTGGAAATGTTCAATATACTTTTTTTTTGTAGCCAATACTTGTATGTGTCAGATATGGATTTTCAAAAATAAACCTACTCTGAGAAATATTCACTGGTAAAAAGTCTTCTCTGTGTGGTATAAATATCACTAAACTCAAGATATTGTTTGCAGAATTTATTTTCACTGGTTAAGCAGCTCTATGCAATTTATGTGCCCCTACCTGTACCAAAAAGTATTTAAAAATAACTAAAAATGCAGAATTGCAAAAACATTAAAGAAAAGACTGGTTTTACGAACAACACATAAATTCTTTCTGCACTTGTTTTATGAATGAGGCCCAATGACCGTTTCCAAACAGATTTTCACAAACATTTACATATGTATTCCATTGTTCTGCCTCCGTCTCACACCACTGAAACCAATGCCTCCTTTTTGGACCAGTCAAATAAAATAAAAATGTTTAGGAAAATCCCATTTTCAAGCGGAAAAGTCATACAAATCCGCTTTAAATATGGAAGACTAAAGTAAAAACCCTCATTTCCAGTGAAAAAGCACAAAAGACAATAGATATAGAAAGATGATTCACTCCTGATATAACTCCTATTCAAATGTGTTCTGATGAGGACAGTGATGATGGTGTAAAACATCTGCTCAAACTGACCCCTTTCAAGCTCCAAAAGGTAATAAAACATGCTTTATTTTATTCTTCTGTAATCTTAACTCTAATATCAGGATAGTTTTATATTGTCGCGACAGGTAGAGAGATCCGGGTCGCTAAAGACCCGAATATGTAATAATGATTTCCGAAACATTCATGCATTTGAGGGGTAATTGTGAGTTCGGCAAGCAGTTTTTGAGATTTCAGGATTCCCATTTCAATAGGACTTGGTCTTGGATCCCCGAAAGCTGCACTGAGGCAAATATGGCCACATAGTGAACAGACTTTCCTTGAAAGGGACTTTGAAAGCACTCTAATCAGAATCTTTGTCGCTGTAATTATGAATTACACATTCTATTATCCTTCAGATTTATGGTTAATATGACCAAAGTGTCTTGAATATATTACATTGAATAGTGGAAATATGCTTCCATTAACAGATCCCTACTGAAGGGCTGCACTAGAATCATTCAATGAAACTTTTTTTTTTTTTTTTTTTTGCTTCACCATTATAAATGTTAACTTTGAAAATATGAATGCACATTTCTACACTTTAAGAAAAAAAAAGGTTCAGTGGGATTTCTATATAAACCCTATGGTTCTTGATTTAGTTTTAAAGAATCCTTTAAGCTAAAAAAGTTCGGTAACGCTTCCTTTTACAGTACGTGCACTTACGGGTACTTACAGTGTACTTACCTAGAAGTACTAGCTAATGTAAGGTAAGAACATGGGTTAGGTTTAGGTTTAGGGGTAGGTTCAGGATTAGTACCTAGTTATTACCCAGTTATTGTAATTACTATAATAAGTACATAAGTATGTACATGTACAACACAGTCTCACACCCAAGGCGTCATCTTACTGACGCTTCTGACCATGCGTCAACATGCCGACGCACACACCCCCCCACAAACGTCAATATGAGACGCTCATCCTCGGGCGTCATCAAATGCCGCGCACCCTTTAGCGTCAGTTAGATGACGCTTCCGTTATGGGTAGGTTTAGGTCTGGGGTAGGGTTAGGATTAGACCACTAGGAGGCGCGTCTCATATTGACGCTTAAGGGGGGGTGTGTGCGTCGGCTTATTGACGCATGGTCAAAAATGGTCCATAGCGTCAGTTAGATGACGCCTTGGGTGTGAGACTGCGTTGACATGTAACCGGACTGTAAAATTAAGCGTTACCAAAAGTTCTATAAAAGAAGAAATGTCTTAAATGATTGCATGATAATTTCATGTTTAACAGGTTATTTCATTTTTTTTATAGTGATAAAGTATGTTTATGAGCTGTTTAATTAATAAAAATAAATTTAAAATTGAACAAAATTAAATTATCAAAGCTAAATCCATGATGGGAACCTCTAAAATATTCGATGAAGACCTTTTCTACTAAGAGTGATAACGACTAGACTGTGTTAACCAGCAACCACAGCTAAACACTCAGAAGTGATCTCTCTCTCTCTCTCTCTCTCTCTCTCTCGCATTTAACAGCGCAACTAACATGCCCTCGTCTCGTGAGTTTACCCATGAATATACTGACATTTGAAAATCCCACATGTGCATTTGGTAATATATTTAGCTTGGATGTTTATATCATCGAAAAGACATAGACGTCATACATGAGGCATGCTTTGACATTTGAGAAATGCACAATATGAAATATATGCTGTGTAGATCACATTGTTATTTATTTTACAGCTTGCCTGAGGATATTCAATGCATCTTTGACTTAAAGATTAAAAGCAACACTTATTTTCAGTGTGCATCTCAAATAAAACTGGGTTCAAACAGAGTGTCACTGAGCAAGACCACTCCTGTAATTTAACATGAGCTGTAATATACATAATCTGCAATCTTCCATGCCAACCTGATTTCAGCAGATAGTATTAGCATTGACCAGTTTCCTTTCACATTCCAGGCGATATTATTCCTGACCATATAGGCTCATTGGTGGTGGGAGAGGAAGTATTGGTAATGTTTGCTAATATAAAAATAAACAGATTAGAGATTTACGAAATAGCAATGGCTCTTGGGATGGACAGAGTTAATGCGCTTATCTAGCGACAACAACAAACGTTAAATCCACCAACAACCTTAGCATTTCATGATGGGCTGATCAACAGTAATGCCGTTTAACTCTCTCAGACCAGCCAATGAAGAGCCAAATATGATCTAAAAACAATTTAGTCACCTTAAACATGAAACAGTATTCACTACTGAACTAATGTGACAAGTGACATTAGCGAAACTCAATATACAATGCATGAAAGAAAGAAAGAAAGAAAGAAAGAAAGAAAGAAAGAAAGAAAGAAAGAAAGAAAGAGGTTTAAGTTTTTTTTCTGGAATAGGCACTGATGACTTCACAATAAAACCATGAACAAATTACTGTAAGAAAATAAATGTATATTTAATTCAATGTAGTGAATTAATATTTAAAATCTTATTTAGCAAGAACACATTAAATTGATCAAAAGTGACAGTAAATTAATTTATGTTACAAATTATTTCAAATAAATGCTGTTCTTTTGAGTCCTGAAAAAAAGTGTCACAGTTTCTAAAAATCTATTAAGAAGCACAATTGTTTTCAACATTGATGATAAGAAGAATAAATGTGGTAACACTTCTTCATTTGTTAACGTTATTTAACTAGTTAGTTAAATAATGAACTCACAAGGAACAAATACAGCATTTATTACATTTACTAAGTAAAGGTTAATCCCAAAAAGTTGTAAACTAAGGGATAATGTACATCCAGCCGGTTGTTATCTCAGAATAAACCCCCGACAGGGTGATGAAGACCCCGACGCGAAGCGGATAACAACTGCCTGGGTGGACTGTACATTATCGTACTTATTACACGGCTACTTGCCTCATTAGCACAGTAAATAATTACACTGTAAAAAATATTTTAGCAACTTAGTTATTTCAACTTATATTTTTTTGTAGAGATAACTAGATTGTCCAGACAACAAGAAATGTTAAGTTTTTCTTGTCCTCAACTTTTCGAAATAAGTTAGTTAAACTAAAAAAAACCCATGCAAAAAGATAACACAAAATAATGAGTTAAGTTTTTTACAGTGTAGACATGAAATATTGTTCTGAGTTGAAATATTTTATTAGGTCTTTAAACGCAAAGCTTCCGCGGAGAGAGCAACAAGTTCAAACTAGACAGACATTTAAGAGATACTGTACAGCCATACCACTTATTACACAGCATTTCGCCACATAAATAATTATAGAGATTAGAGATATTGATGTCAGATTATACTGTTTTAAAATCGTACCTGTTTGTATTTTATAATCCAACAGTGTACAAAACAATAGTCACTAAATGGCAGCAGCTGCCTTTGTATGAAACAAGAGAGAGCGATTCCACGAGACTGGATGGCATAATTAAATAACTGTACGCAAAATATTGATTTGACTGAGTTTTAATATTTTATTAGCTCACCTAATGCAAAACTTCCACAAAGAAAAAACATTCCTAGCAAGCGTATAGCCCTGCTGACTTCAGTAACCCGGATGAGCCTGTGTTATCTGTTTTATGTGGTTGTTAATAACATACCGCTGGATGGCACGATTGACCAATCAGAATAAAGTATTCCACAGAGCCGTGTAATAACATTAGTTAATGCACTGTGGAATTCCATGAATATGACCATTTTAATAACTAACATTAACTAAGATTAATAAATGCTGTAAAAACATATTGCTTATTTGATAGTTAATGTTAGTTAAGGCATTAACTAATGTTAACAAATGAGACCTTATAAAGTGTTACCAGAAATCTCTTTCTTGAACAGTGCATATATGGACAAAAAATAAATACAAGTTTAAAATTTAAGTTGCTGATGGGAATGCATAGGCATAGGGAATTCACATAACCCTACACAATTTGTAACACAATTGAATATGGAGGCCATGATTGGCTCACCAAATAATTAGGTAGCAAACCATGGTGTTATCCTTGGTAGACTCTCATGATCCATATCATAATAATAATAATAAAAAATTTAAAAAACAGTATCGCTAACAAGAAGGTACAGAACGGCAGCCAATACAAGGCATATTTTCCAGCCAGCTTTATTACTTAATTACACCTCCTCACAGGGCAACAGGTATCAGGTGGACTCTTCATCCCGCAGTCGTCCAGAGTGTTAGGGACAGGCATCATGGGGAATCACAGACAGAGAGTCTTGCACCTCCTGGGACACGTCGCCTCCCTCTGTGGTGTGTGAGGCAGTTGGCACTAATTGGCACTGTTTGTTTCTGGCTGTATGTGAAAGCCTGGGCTTTACTCACTCTAAAACATGTCCCTTCTTTCCTACACGCTACCTTTATCCCCTCAAACACCTGCCAGCAATGCCTCATTAATACAATGTGGGTGATAATGTGCTATATGGGTAGAACAAGAGATTTGAATGTGGGCAGTAGAAGTGATGAATTATGGGATAAATAGGGTGTAAATAGGGTTATTTAAGCAGTAAGGTAGGGGAGATTGGAGAAGGATGGGTGTGCTGTGCATTGCTTTAACATGTGTATTTTAGCACTATTTATGTTAAAATTTGATATTGTTGCTAGGCTAATCTGCTACAAATTAAAGTTGTTTGAAATCTACAATGTCTACGTTGTGACAACCTACCCCACTACCAGGGTACGATTGATTGGGTAAGTATATCCGGGATAGGTTGTAACACTATTACAAAACATCAGTCTGTCTAATTCAGATTTTCACGTTCAATTCAACGTGTTACTTGCCGATTCTTTGTAATTATTTGTAAATTGGGTAACACTTTATTTTACGGTGTTCGTGATACAGAGTAATTACTTAATGAATTATTTAGTAGTGGACGTTGTAATAACATGTAACTAAGTTACGGAACAGCCTGTACTTACAGATTGTAATTATGCACATGTAATAGGCAGCTACTGTTACACATATGTAACATGCAGAGTTGGATAAGATACACATGAAGCACACTTAAGTACATTATTGATACACTTTATTTTACGTTGCTTATCCCTGTGTAATATTATGTAACTGCAATGTAATTAGGAAACTACTGCATGTATTTAAGCTGTCAACTAGTGGGCTAATTAAGATGGATAAGGTATGTAGATACACATGAAGTGCACTTAAGAACAATCTTGATACACTTTATTTTATTTTACATACGTGTAATGCTACAGAACGTACACAATTACCATTTTTGTAACTGTAGTGTAACTGCAGGCTTTTCCCGACCTTAGTAGCCAAAGTACTTGTTGTTACATTGTGTAGTACTAAGTAGGCTACTTTCTTATATAATTACACTGTACAAAGTCTGTAACACGTATGTAACCGACTTGGCTTGTTACATATGTGTAACAGTAGCTGCCTATTACATGTGCATAATTACAATCTGTCAGTACAGGCTGTTCTTAGTTACATGTTAATTACATTTTGTTACATGTTATTACAACGTCCACTACTAAGTAATTAATTAAAGCTGCCGTCGGCAACTCTGGCTGATTGAGTGGACTTAGGCAAAATTTTGAATGTTTACAACTCTCATGCCCCTCCCCCACTATCAACGAATACCCTCCCACGAGTTTGTGCTCGTCAGTGCGCCATCACTCTTCGCTACTGCGCGAACTTCAGGCGTGTGCATGTGATTGACGAGTGCATGCACGACTTGTGATTGACAGTCATATCTCACACCCCCCTGCACTGATTGGACACAATGAACCGGGAGCGGTGAATTTTTGCAAAACAAATAACACGCTCCAGGTGGAGTTAGAAGCTTTATTTATGTTGTTCTGTCGGAATATAGTATCGAATTCGCTGAATATGATCAAAAAAAAAGTTGCCGACGGCAGCTTTAAGTAATTACTCTGTATCACGGACACCATAAAATAAAGTGTTACCGTAAATTGTTGTAGAAAAATCTGGTAGAAAATTATTTCTACACCATTTTGATTTGAGTGTATATTATGCCAAGCTCATTCATTTTATAGACTTTATTTCAAAAAGGTCAACTAATGTTCTCTCATTTGCTCAGTCATGACAATTCCTGAAAATAAAATGAAAGGTATAGTTAAAACAATCACAAATATACCAAAATATTAAAAAAAATAACAAGTATAGTAATAAACACAATACCAATTATCTAAAAAGAGAAATGTCACTGCAAATATATAAACAAACAAACAAACAAACAAATAAATAAATAATTAAACAATACTAAACATAACATGACATTAAAAATAAATGAAATAAAATAAAATAAGCAGTACAGTAAAGAAAAAAAAATCCAGGTATGCAAGGCCAAATCCATCTATACATTTTATAATACCATTCGAGTGTTTAAAAACACATATTAGAGTATGTTTGAAAAGTAAGTCCAATCAGTGCTGTAATTAGTAATTCACCACTCAGTCATTAGCTCACCTCTTGCCACTGCCAGGTTTGTTTCAAAGGCCCTCCCATAGACAACATTATCTTTGATTAATTTCTGTTCATCAGCAGGGACGAGCTTGTTAAAGACAGTGAAGATCTCCTGTGCAGTCTGAGATTAAAGGGTGCAAGTGTGTGTCTGGAATAAGTGAGTGAACCGCACAGACACACACAGAGGACACAAACTCATCTCTATTTCCTAAAAACAGACACAGATCAAACCAGCTCCATCACACCCCCTTTAGTGTTCATTATCAGCCCTTAGTCTAATCATACCACCTAGCTGGATACAAGCTTCATCCACAGCATGGAAGAATGCAGACACAAGCGCACACATGCACATGGAAACCAGACGTTGAATGCATAAGCATGGAGACTTGAACACACAAGACTAGCTTCCTCAAACACACTGTGAATCGATACCAGACCAAATATTGGTCGAGCCACCTAAATAAGACTTCAATCTGCACACACACACACACACACACACACTCACATACATTACGCACCAGTTTGCAATAAAATATAAGGACACCCTTTCGGCTGAATGGCTTTCCCACATGTAAGACCCTCACAGACTTGAGTGGGATCCTGCTTTCTGTGTAATAGCACTTGAAAAGGTCAAAGCTGCTGTATAGTCCAGCAACCTAATTCTGCCTTGCCCTTTGCCATGACCAGCTTTAGCATAATGCCCCCAGACACATTTGCTACCTGACTCAAGCAGACAAGCACAAATACAGACCCGTGTGCAGGCCTCACGCAGAGCCATCCAAACAGACCCAGAGCAAAGAAAACAGCCAAGGTCATCCATACATATTAAGCTCAGCTTCTACAGAAACCACAGTTAACATTAATGTGGATCCTCTGAGAAGGACATGAACCTATTGAATAAAAAAAAAAAAAAAATAAAAAAAAGGAGGTGCTTGATCTTTATAAAAAAGTGTTGATCATTAGCAGATCATATGATCATAGATCATATGTAAAAGAAAATACTTTATGAGTTTTTTTTACCATTAATTTGATTATGTCAAAACTGTTATGCTAACAATGATTATTAAAAAGAGTTTAATAATTTGATTTGTGTGACTTTTTATGTAACACAAATTACTTCTAATGTATTTTTTACATAAATGCAATATTTATTACATTACATAAATATCAAAAATAATATACAAAAATATAAATTATATAAAATTAATAATAAAACAGTTATGCTATTCTCAATTCTCATCACACACACACATTTTTTTTAGTATATTTTTAGACATTTTATTTCTGTGATGGCAAAGCAACATTTTCAGCATCATTACTCCTGTCTTCAGTGTCACATGATCCTTCAGAAATCATTATAATATGCTGATTTGCTGCCAAGAAACATTTCTTGTTATTATCAATTGAAAACATTAGTGCTGCTTAATATTTTTGTGGAACTGGGATACAAAAAAAAGAACAGGATTTTGCAGGATTTTTTTTATCCCCCCAATAGAAATCTTTTGTAAAATTTGAAATGTCCTTATGTCACTTTTGATCAATTGAATGAAAATCCTTGCAGAATATATATACTTATAATATATATAAGTTCATCCAAAACAATATATTAATATTTACTTTTCGTGCTAGATGCATTTTATGTTAGATCATAGTTTATCAAACATATAATCGATCTCACAACAACAACAAAAACATTTGTGCATGAAATGCTTTTATAAAAGTCATGGGACACCACTGCAAGTGCCCTGAAGTGGGCTTCTTGAAGCTAGTCAAACACATATAGCTGAAGGCATGAAGGCTGAGTTTATGACTGCAGGAGGAGAGGGCGGCAGATGGCGTACAGCTCCCCTGGCACACACACGCATGATGAGGACGCCTGTTCACACTGATGTGAGGGGACAAGCCAATCACACCTGCTGGCACTACGCCCATCCCATACATCCAGCATCAGAGACACTAGGGACGGCCGTCGCTGCCTTTCTTTCAGCCAGCCTGTGCATCACACATCATTTGAAGGAAAGTTGCTGTTGGCAACTTGTGGGGGAGGTCCAACAACAATGTTAATGTTAATGTATCATACAAGGCTGATTAGTGCTATTAGTTCTTTCAGAAATAATCTTAGTAATCATAGTGACACAATAGCACATACAGCAAGTGAAGGTAACAGGTGCTGGAGTGACTGGCATTGCATAACTTTTTGTAGTAGGCTACACTCAGTTTGTGAGTATGGCATATGGACTCCACAATTGTATCCAGTTGAAGTACATGGTTCTGTACACAGTTAAACTGATAATTGTTTACAGTTTTTCTGAATCGCTAAAACGCATTTCTTGAAACCATCACTCACTTTCCCAAAACCTTAAACACAATACCACATTTTCAAACCACATTCACAGAACCTCTGACTCTTCTGGCAAAATCAGACAATTGCCTCAAAACCATTTTATCTGTGCTCAAAATCAAACAATGCTTTCAGATCACACACAGCGAGTCAAAATTAAAAACACTTTCAAAAACTACACTACATCAAAAAATGGAGAAAACAGAATCCAAAGCATGCAGTTATAGAAAAAAGTATATTGTAACAAAGTAAACAAATTTTGCAATTACGTAAAAAAGTATAGCAATAAGGTGAATAAATTGTATACTGTATCCACTGCAAGTATAGTATTGTCCTGAGTATTGAATAGTAGGTCTATCGAATGTCTGTATATTCACCACTTGCTGTGAAAATACAGTGACCCAACTGCAAAAGCCAAAAAGGTACTGTAACAGTAAAAACTCTAAACGAAAAGCATGTTACAGTAAAGTACAGAAAGAGTGATTTATTCAACAAATTGTTTTAGACCATTGAGAATTTTGTTCATAGAATGGGGTTTATTGGTTTAGCAATTCAGAAAAACTGAAACAATATAATTTTAGAAATTTTATCCAAAGTGTCTTAAAAATTCCACATAATAAACCAAGGGAATAACACTACACTCTTAGAAGAAAAGGTTCTATATAGAACCTTAAACGGTTCTATCGGCGCTACGTATTTGGAACCCCTAAAAGGTTCTATATGGAACCTTTTAGGGGTTCATTCATTATCATTTGTTTTGTCCTTTCCGGATTAAATATTTCATATTATTGACAAACATCAAGACCCCTAAAATGTATTTATGAATGCATGTGAATGATCACAAAATTCAAGATATGGGGGTTAAAAAATGTATATATTTATATCATTTTCTGTAGTTAATCAATATCGAAGAGTGCCATTTCAGTTTTTCTCCTCCAAAAATCAGCATGATTAAAATGTGATATTAAGTTACTACAGTTTAATAAACAATATTTTAATTACAACTACATAATGTTGCAGAATAATGTAATATATGAATGAATAATAGCCTATAAAGAACCTTTGTGGCAAAATAAATAATTATAGAACCTTTTTAGCATAAAAGGTTCTTTGGAGTTGAGTAAAGAACCCTATGGTTCTATATAGAACCCCAATGAACCCTTTTTTCTAAGAGTGATAGAACCTTTTAGGGGTTCCAAATGCGTAGCGCCGATAGAACCTTTTAAGGTTCTATATAGAACCTTTTCTTCTAAGAGTGTATACTAAAAAAAAAAGTGTAAAAAAAATAATAAAATACAAAAGTGATAGAAAATATACAGTGTACAGCGAAACACAGAAATACAGATGTATGAAGATTCAAAAAAATACAGAACATTAAAAACACAAGTACACTGTAAGTAAACAGATCTGCAGATGTACTGACAACAAGCGACTTATGTGAAAAGGAACTACTCTGTCAAAATCTTTGCCTGAAATGCAAATACATAGTGTTTATTTTTCTACATTTATAAAAACTGCGACAAAATTAGCTCAATATTTCACAAAAAATAATCCTTCAAATACAATACAAACTCAAATGCAATATCATGGAACAAACCACCAAATAAGCTACAATAAACCAGCAAGCTTTAGCACTTTATAATACTCCTTTTGCAGTTACACTAACAACATACTCCCAAACAATTAACATAATTTACAAACATATGGTTTATTATCTCCTGGGTCAGCATATGGAGAGCAAAATGGGAGAAGCTTCAACACAAATTTAAACAAAAACAGCTCCTCTTCTCTCACCGTCTGCCTGCCAAACTCAAGCTGCTACAGGGGATAACGCTTCTGTGGTACACATGACGCAATTATCAACAGCACTAATGAAAACACTGAATCATTTCATATCCTGTTATAGGCAGGTAATTATTATATCCATGTAAATAACCTAAACAAACACCTCATACATACATTTGTGTCTCCTGCTGGGTGATTGTGTGTGTGTCTAGTCGAGAAAACAATGAAATTGTGTCTAAAATCCATTTATCTTTCCTGAAATTCAAATATATGAGGAATGAATAAATAGTGTTCAGCATTCAATGATAGAGCCGGACTGATATTAATCTGAGACTGTCACTCTGACAGACACAAGTAACAATCTTCTACAATTTATTACACCACCCGTGAGCTCATATATGTCTACTCAATGAGAGGCTGCGTCTCCAGGAAACACACACACAATGAACTACGGTAAAGAAAGAAGAAGGGGGGTCTGAATTATATAGGTAGCCACCGTATATAGAGGTAAATTAACTGTATTCCTGTCACATTGCGAGACGGCACAGCACCACAGGGACAGCAGGGCACCGTAATGGTGGAAAAATTGCCCCTTGGCCATGGACACATTGTTTTGAATCATGGTCGAGCGAGATATAATACAGATGGGTGAAAATAATGGAATGATAAAGGTGGAAACACACAAAAAGGACAGGTTTAATGCACAAAAAAGCATGAAAGAAAGAAAAATGCTTCATGAATGTGGCATGAGATCAGACCAACCTGCAATCCCATGCCGCCCAGTCCAACAACAAGAAAAAAAACCATTTTTTTTAAAAAATGCACAAAATGCTGTCTATTACAATACAAAATAACTTGTGAAAAATAAGCATAGCATAATTTTAAAAAGAGTACTCATTACAGAAATAATACAGGCCTAATTTAAAAGAATATACTTATGTGCGAAATGAATTTATGTTTTCAGACACTCAATTGCATGTTATTTACAACAACAAAAAAGAAAAAAAGAAAAATGTATTACAGGTTAAATTTTTATTAAATGCAGTTAGTTCGACTTAGGAGTTTTTTTGACCCACTTAAGCAGGATGTACGTCTTTATTTAATTTCACAATTACTTACAAAGTTCTACATGTATCTCTAGACGGCGCAGGTTGGTAGGTCCTTAACTCAATCTGCTTGCAATCATTCTCTATAGGGCACAGCTGATTGGTTCCTGCTGTATCAGTAGCCAATGGGCTCACTGTTCAATCTTCAAATACTTGGTCAGAATTTTCTGTAGCAGTTGCAGCGCGCTTTCAGAAACCCTCCACCCTCCCCAGCTCCACCCGTATAGCTCTGCTATGCGTAATTCATGTATGCTATATTGTACAGCAGCAGTATGTCTAACTTGCTCACAGCAGTGTGTTGTGTATGTATTGGCAATAGCAAGTCCTGTATTTGCTCTGCAGCGGCAACAACTAACAGCAGCAGTGTACCAGATCTATTCTGACAAGACCAAACACTTCTTTTAAACACACTTCACAAGGGGGTAATTCGTTGGTGTCACTTTGTTTAAGAGAGTTGTTGCAAATTTATAAACAATAATTACTTGTTGGATACCCATGAAAAGACTCTCAAGCCACCCATGCAGTCTCTTCTAATAACTATCCATGATGTGTAGAGTTGATAATGTCACTCAAAAAGGCATTTAACATACAAGCATAAAGACAAGCAAGTGAAAGATTTGCAAAAGATCCATTATCTCACAACACGGGTGGAGATTCTGCTATATTGGACAGCTTTATCAACTCTGCCTCTCTGAGGATGGACCTGGTTAATAAACATGAGAAAGATGAAGCCATCACAGTCAGATTTCATCTAGCTTCCCTTATACTAATGCAACGCTAAAGCCATCGGGCCTTTCTGACCCTGGTCCATACCACACACACATCATGTGTGGCATTTCCCCTCAGACTTGGACACGACAGTCTGTTCGGGGGAGCCAATTCAGTCCCATCCACTTTCATTTAGCTTGGTTGGGTAAACAGAAATGAGCATTTCCTTTCTCCTACACAACAGTGAATGAATATAGACATGAAGAGATAGATTCATTTATCCTCTTAATGGAGAGAGACACTGGTTTGCAGTGTCAGTGCTTCTGCACTTTGTGTCCAAACTAAATCAGCTGGGAAAATGTGCGCTGGAAGATGCTATCTTGTGTTCTCCTTTGAGAGCTTGTTGATGCCGGTGTAGAGAAATCAAACGGACAGAAATCGACTCCCAAACCACCACACCAAAGACGTTTGACAAAGTCAAATGCTTCGCAAAATGAGAACTCATAACAGTTTCAAATGCTTCACAAGAAGGAAAGCGACAACAGTAAACTTTGGAGTCAGTGGTTCGTAGCAGGTTCAGTTATTTAAGGTCAAGTGGTCTCGTAACAAGAGAACAGCTGCAACAAATACAAAGAGGCATGAATAAATGTGATGTCCTTTTCAAGGTGGAGGATGAATATAGCCTGTATTGGAGCTTGGTGGTCTCCAAACAGATAATAAGCTGACATTTTGACACAAGGTCCCAGGGCTGCTTGTCTAAATGGACATCCATTTGATCAAATGCCAGGAAGGAGATGCCTGGAATAGTAATGCACCGATTAGACTTCGCCTTTGCCCTGAGCACCGATAAAGGTCAGAGACGGTGGTGCATTTGGGTGCAAGTCAGTCACTGATTTTCAAATACATAAACATTCACTACTTATACACATGGCAGAAGCATCTGCAGGTATGACATTATGTTTCACTACAAGCCCACAGTGAAAAGAAATGTGCCGAATTAAAAGAAATGTGCTCATGAACTGTGAAAGACAGACAGACAGACAGACAGACAGACAGACAGACAGATAGATAGATTAGTAATAATCACTGTGGTAATGGTGTCTTTGCCGAAACTCTTTACCAGTACATTTTTGTATGGTGTCGAGATAACTGCATGCAGACAATAATTTCTTAAAGATGGGTCTGGGACAACTAGCACTTATCCTGCTAGCATGGGCAGCCTCTGTTGTTTAACCCCTGCAGCAATAAAGAGAGCATTAAACAGCATAGCATCAGATGGGATTTATGCTTAGCGAAACCATGAAAGCATTTTACAACTACACACCTCAACAGAGGTTGACTTACTGTGCAAATGTATTTCCATGTACATAAACTCTAACCAAATTATCTGGTCTCATTATGCTAAGCTCCCCAAAGCCCAACTATTAGCTGCAGTAGATCTTTAATTTGTTTTGTTTTTTTCAGAATGGCTAAAGATAATGCACAACTGCCCAGAGGAAGGTTTTATTGCTCAGAGGTTGCTTATTCAAAGCTTTGAATATTCCATGAAGTTCTCGGTAATGTATCAATCTGGTTTCAAATGTTCTTCTAAACACACAGCCAGGAATAAAAATAGAAGGAAATGAGAAAATTATTGGCAAACAGTAAGATTTGAGAGCTATAAAAATGTATTGGTTTTTGAAAGAAAACATATTTACCAGGCACTTTATTAGTTAAACCTGGTCAAATGTTCGTTAATGCAAATATCTAATCAGCCAATCATATGGCAGAAGCTCAATGCATGCCAAACTGTATGCCAAAAGAGTAGTATGTTCAAATACTTAGTATTCAAAAACAGTAGACGAATAGAGCAAGTTGTTCAAATAGTGTTGAAAAACAGTAGTCGAAAAGTACCCGGAATACCTACTACTTCCACCGTGATTCTGAAGTGCGCATTCGATGGAAACTATACTATCCCATGAGGCCATGGGAGAGGATTTATGATTGGCAGTGAAGCGACGCAAACTAACCTAGGTCACGTGATAATGACAACATAGTAGATGTAGTATGTACGGATTTCATTTGTACTACACATATGCATACAATATTGAACATACTTTTTTAACGGTCGTGAAGTAAATTCAAATTCAATAAGTACCTACTCATATAGTATGCGATTTTCAGACTCAGTGACTGTCAAGTTCAAATTGAGCATCAGAATGAGGAAGAAAAGTGATTAAAGTGTCTTTAAGTGTGGTATGGTTGTTGGTGCCAGATAGACTGGTCTGGGTATTTCAGAAACTGCTGATCCACTGGGATTTTCACACATAACCATCTCTAGAGTTTACAGAGAATGGTCCGAAAAAGAGAACATTTCCAGTGAGTGGCAGTTCTGTGGGTGAAAATGCCTTGTTGATGCCAGAGGTCAGAGGAGAATGGCCAGACTGGTTCAAACTGATAGAATGGCAACAGTCTTGGCATCATCTTCTGATGGCTACTTCCAGCTGGATAACATGCCATTTCACAATCAAGTACTCTCAAACTGGTTTCTTGAACATGACAATGAGTTAACTATACTCAAATGGCCAGTCACCAGTTCTCAGTCCAACAGAGCACCTTTGGGATGTAATGGAAAGTGATATTAGCATCATGGATGTGTAGGCGACAAATCTGCAGCAACTGTGTGATGCTATCTTGTCAATATGGACCAAAATCTCAGAGGAATGTTTACAGTACTTTATTGAATTTATGCCATGAAAAATTAAGGAATTTCTGAAGGCAAAATGGAATCCAACCTGATACTAGCAAGGTGTACCTAATAAAGTGGCTGTTGAGTGTATTGCATTTTTTTCTTTTGTAATGGTGTTCTGTATGAAAGAGTTCTCTCATAAACATTGTGGGAAAACAGCCTTTCATCAGCAATTACAGTAGTGTTAATGATTTGCCACTACAAGATGTTGTGTTAACCTTACAAAAGCATGATGTGTGTGAAACCTTTATATGTTCTTCATGGAAGCTTTTCAAGGAAATCATATAGGTTGCCTTCTGTCAAGTAGAAAGCTTTTTTCTTCTTCTTCTTCTTCTTCTTCTTTTTTTTTGTTTGTAGACTGAGCGATCCAAACAGTTCAGAGAGCATGAAGAACGTACAGCCTTCGGGCTCGATCTCAAAAAGGCTTTGATTATTGATTCACACTTCTTTTTGGGAGGAAAGAGATATTGGGAGATGCCATAGATGTTCTTATACATTTGAAAGTGAGATGGAGAGCTTTTGATGGAAAAGCTCACAAGAAGGGAGAGCTTCAGATTGCTGCTGACAAAGCATGTATTACAATGAGGATGTAGCAGCACTGGGCTGACATCTAACATTTCAGAGTCAATTTCAAGAAAGTAAAATTGTAATTTAATGGTAATACTTTCAGTTTGCATATCATTAATAGCAATAGCCTCATCTGTGGGATGGAGATGAACAGGGATGTAGTGAAGGCTAAACGCATGTAAACACCGTATATGCGCACCTCCCAAAATTCGGAAATAGCGTTTACACACCCCCAAAGAGCGTTTATCCACCTCTAAATAGCCTATAGTTCTTAAGCCATTTTAAATTAGGCTTATGCTGTTTTAGTTTCATATTGGTCATATTCATATTGGACAAAGTCTTTTTATATTGCGCTGCATTGCTGTCAGTGTTGACCAATCTATTGCGTAGCCAGCAGGAAGCAGCAGACTGCATCAAGATTCATCAGTCACTAGCCCAAACTAGCCTACATGTCTCATGTAATGATGAATGAATTGTAAAAATGGATATCCGGCAATTTTTTAAGTGCCGTCAAGACAGTAGCCCTCCTCCTGGTGCCAGCAAACAGTCTCGGCTACAAGCCCAAAGTGAGTGAGCTCGGAAAACAGTACTAAACTTCACGTACTTGGTTCACGGTAGATTCATGCCACTGACTCAACAAGTCACCTCTACATTTTCCCATTAGCCAATGTTACAAGTAAAATTCAGGATACATTATCATATAAATAACTGGATGTAATTATATGCATCCTCTGGCATTTAAACCACTGAAAGTTTGTGACAACAAGCTCCCTTTGCCAGTCAGCTAGCTAGTTAATGTTATCGCTATAGCCGTTCGTGGTTTCGCAGGTACAGTAGACGTTTCTATGGTAACAGCGAGTTGGACCAATCAGAGTTGGTTAAGCTTAGTACTGTGGGTAGTGTAGTTTTTCTCCATAAGATTGCGGATAAAAATATTTTTTTCTTGTAACAAGGTTGATTTCATACAGACCTCTAGCTTCTACAGAAGCAGAAACTTTCGTTTCACAACCACGTAGCTCGTGGTCAGTCTACCTCAGATGCAGGGCCTGAATTTAATTTTGGAAAATGGGGGTGGAAATCCCCCTTAGGGGATTCTTAGGGGGGGAGATTTATAATTTGAGGGGGGAGAGTAGACTTCTTTTCTTTTTTTAATTACATTTATCTCGCCTAAATGTATGCTCACTCATTGCATTTTTGCAATGGGGTAATTTTGTTCTGAAGAATTTACACAACACATGGAAGCTTGATTTCCATCTTTGAATTAAATTGAAAAAAGTAGCACAAATAAATACAATAGAATAAAGATACCAATAAAGAGAAATATTGAAAATATTCAACAGATTAATCGACTATGAAAATAATCCCAAATCCCTAATCATTATGTACAAGTGCATTGCATTGGAATCCCTGGATATAAGCCTCCCTCTCTATCTCTCTTAAATATTTTGTATACGTTCTCTCTGTTTTGTCATTTAGTAAACTTTAGAGACTTTAGAAATTTATATATTTCAACCATATTATTCCTTCTTGAGTCTCTTTAACAAGACCTTAGATTAATGTATGAATTGAATAGTGATTGTGTGACCTATGATGAGGGAACAACCAGTGATACCCTTGGTAGTACCATCAAATGATAGCCTATAGCGATGTCATCAGGATACACGTACACCGCTAGGCAGTGGTCCACCTTACCGGGTGACCACGTTGTGGTCCACCAGAATTTATAGTTTACCCACCTCTTTTTTTACCACTACACCTGGAGATGGTAAAGACAAACATGAGGAAATGATTGGAGAGGTTGAAAGACAAGAGACACCAAATGGTTCTGTGTCCCAATGCGCTGTGGTCTATTTATAATGGATCAATATGCGGGAGAGAAGGTGGGGCTGGGGTGGGCTTCTGTAGTGTAATAGGGTCTTTGGCAGCTTTCACTTTAATGATGCATGTTTACGTAATTTCTACCAGTTTATGGAAAATGGCAGCGAGTGCTTTTTTAATTGATGAAGGATGTTGCAACACTTCAGCAACCCCTGCTGTTGCTAGGGATTAGGCAGATATGATCTGAAAGAGGTGCCCTGTTATGACAGAAAAATAATACATCACATACTGAAAAACAGATTTAGTTTCCCTCTGGCTTTATACAACCAAACATGGCTGCTATCCAAGTCATGTTAGAGGAGATGAAATTCTCTTTAACAAAAGCAAATCTACAATACCAACGCTCTTAAAGAGGTAGTTCACACAAAAATATGAATTCTGGCACCATTTACTCGTCCTCATGCTGGTCCCCAACTACACTGTTAGAAACAGTTAAATGATTAACAGAAAGTTTACGTACTATATACTGTGAATAACTGTAATAGATCTAACCTTACTTTTAATGTAATAGCACAGTAAAATACCAATACATTTGCATTGTTTGGAAGTGAAAAAGAACAAGTAATTGTGTAATTTACAGTGAAGTTGACATTCCCAGAATTCCCTGCGTGACACTTCACATTATTCTTGTCTTTAGTTGTATCTAATCAGTTATATACATATGACCCCTAGGGGGCGCTCTCACACGACAATTTGCATCTCAAAGTTAGAAGACCCCAAAAAACGCTCCCGTTAGTTTATAAATTTAGGTTGTATCCACTGAAGGAGACAGAAATGGGACTGATGTCAATGTCAATTTATTAAACACTAAACATGCCGACAAGAATATGACAATCACGGCAGACAAAGGTTTCTCGAAGGTAGCAGCGAACAATCTTACAACATACAACTCACAGTGAATCAGAATCTCATAATAAATGAGTTACAGGATATGAAGTCTCATAATGTATAAACTACAGTGAATAAAATCGAATAAATAGATACTGATTTCCAGTGTTTGGAATAACGCCGTTTAAAAGAACGGCGTTAGGTAACGACGTTATTTTTTCAGTAACGGGGTAATCTAACTAATTACTTTTCCCGTCGTTACAACGCCGTTAACGTTACTGGACGTTAAATGCGGTGCGTTACTATGCTCACGGGCGTCAGTTTGGTGTGAAATGTGCTGGGACAGAGACGCATTCGGAAGTGCATTTTCTGAAGTGCGAGAAACTAAGAAACACTTCAACACTTAACACAGCAATGCACACATCACAATTCACACATCACACCAATGAACATTGCAAAGATGAACACCGTACCCAACGGAAATATTGCACAATGCCCGAAGGCCAGATGTTAAGATAAATGATTGTCCAACAACCAAAGACAAAACAAAATAATAAAAATAACGAGATGCAACCAGCAGGATTCCACCCTAAGCCCACCTAGGTCCAGATCATCATGGATTGGTTGCGGTCGGTTCCGAAACACACACACAAAGAAAAAAATAGAAAATAAAACAAAACAAATCGACCCAGGAAAAACAGTGGCTAATTAGATGAACGCAGTCCTCGTTCTCTCCTCTGACCACCAGCCTAAATGAATTGGAGGTATATGCCCCGTAACTTTAAAGTTACCCGGTAAGTTATAGGTGACTTCTAGCTGTGCACACTCTCCCGCGTTACTGCAAACCCATGCAGAAATCACCACTCAATGTGAGCAGATTTCTACAACCTCGTAACTGCCGGCACCATTTACTGGTCACCACACACGGAGACGCCAGACCGAGCTTCTCTCGTTTACACAACCAACACACCAAGAGGCTCACTCTTCAGCCCACACCGCATTAATGTTTTACCATCCATATCTCACGACACATTTAAAAGGACACATCACTTACGCCACCTGATCCAGATCAGTTCCAGTGGGCGGGCCTTAAGATACACTTCCCAGCTCAACCACCCTACCCACTACATACATAAGGATTTTTATGTCACTGTTGTTAAATTAATTAATTTTTTTTATGTCATGTGTGGTACCATGATAGTTTAGTTCTACCAGAAAGACTCGGGAGATAAAATGATGTAACAAAGCATCAATTTAATGGCAGCCCAGCAAGCAATTGTTTATAAAGTTCTTTGGCGTGGGCCTCGTCCATAATTCGTAATCCGAGGGTAGCGGATCAGCATCTCCTGCCTGAAGACGAAGGCAGGGGGGCAGCCGAGCCCCCAGGGAGGTATAGACAGGACCATCCTGGTGGTGGTGGGGAGGGTGGAGGTTGTTGTGGCTTCGGCATCTGCAAACTCAAACATATGTAAGTACCAATCTTTTATACAGTAAGAATAAGGATGTGATTGGATAGACGTGAAGGTAATAAGTGACGCAGTAATTAAGTCTTCCTGGCAGAACTTACGCTAATGCTTACATTGTTTGTGTGAACACAAACACGAATGACACTGTGCACCTTTTATATATTAATATTAACCTTCTCAGCTTATATAAAAGCTGCTTGTGATCATCATGTGACTCTCATCAGCACTGTGTTTGGTGGTTGTCAGTGTATTACAAAGGAACAAAACAGATATTAGTACTTCAATAGCTTGGTAAATTAACATTATATCGTTTTTGGTTTTACTGTGAGTAAAAATCTGTAAAACCTAATATGTTGCTACCGTATTTTTTACAGTAAATATTTGGCAACTACAGCCACCGGGTTTTTTTTTTCATAAATGTAATTTATTTATTTTTTAGAGTGTACTGATGTTTCTTCGTGGAATACAAATTAAGAATTTATTGATAGTATATATTCATAGTGACCATGTCTGTCAAGTAAAAAATAAGACAAATAAAGAAGGGGCAATTTGTCAGTGACTGACGAATCGGGATCTCACCTGAGAGCCCTATCACCTTCGCGTGTTAACAAAAACAGCAAATGGACATTGGTGAGTGTGATTTACATCACAATCCATTCCCCCCTGCTGCGGGTATATAGGAAGGATGCAGAGAGACAGTCATTAAGTTTTCTCTGAGGAGCCAAGCAGTGCCCGGTCGCTTAGCGGTGAGCACAGGGATTGAGGCAAGGGGACGTAACGTCTCCATTCCCTTCTTCAGGGAAAAGGGGTTACAATAGGTAACCTAGACATTCCCATTCAGTCAGTCACTACAAATTACGTCAGTGACTGCTGGATTGGGATCCCTAATGCCTGGTTCAGATTACATGATTTTAGCCCGATTTTGGCACGATCCGTTTGACGTAGGGTGTCGTGGGGATTCGTAAACGACAATGGGCGTCGGGACGCAAGATTTGATCGTATCATCTCGTATAGTATGTCATAGTGGGCGACAACCTACGTCGCACCTGCGATGCTTCACGACATCACGACAAAAAGACTAGCATGTTTAATTTTTTTAACGGTCCTCCACGACGGGTCCGGTCACATGTATGAGGTTTTAACAGTCTGTTTTTTTTGTAATAAAAATTTTGTAATATGTTATCATTGTGGCAAGCTAGCAACATTTTACTTGTACTACTGGCTAAAAATAAAAAATATATAAGAAAACAATATTTTACCTCAAGTTCTATTTAGAGGATTGACAGCCCATACTGTCCTCTTCGAATAATCCAGGAACGTGTCCATTGTCGGGTTTTCTTCCTTTTTTAAAAAGTTTTTCTCAACACAGGACAGCCAATACAACACTCAATACAACGCTTCATCCATTGTTTGTTTACGTTCCTTTCCGGAAGTCACTCGCTACTAGTTTCGCCTTCTTGATGACATCACGCGCGTCGTTAAAGACGGAACGCGATGACTGGTCAGGAAGCAACGTGTAGTCTGACATTTTTCTTGTCCACGACACGACAAGATTCTAGGAGTCAAAATCACGTAATCTGACACAGTGACTATCGTAACAGACAAAAAAGTCGTGTAATCTGAACCAGGCATAAGAAAAATACCACAATCACTGCAACTTGCAGAGCTCCATGTAAGCCGCCTGATCCCCCCGCACCCATAGGGCAAAAAGTACAAGGTTTACATAAGTCAATCACTGGTGTTCCTACTTGTTCCACACAGTAAGAATATTGTATAACACTGGGAGAGTGTGCCTATTCCAACCGGAAAGGGACGCTACAGAGACCAAATCCTGCCTGAAGGGAGGTAGTATGTGGAGTTTTATATATGGACTGGCCAGAAGACAGTGGTACATATGGAAAGTCCCTGGGGAGGATCCAACCTAGCCAGGGTGGAGACAACACTGACAGGGACGTCAGATCGGGCTCTGCAAAGGGAAAGACACGGGTTTGCCAACCAGCGCGCCGTACCAGTGAGAGGTCACACGAGGGAATCAGATGACCTGACCAGGTCACACGACCAGGTCGTGCTTTCCCATTGATTTACCCTCTACTGCATCATGATGTGCAGCGATAGCGGCAACATACACTTTCAAGGTGGAGCGAGACAGCCTTCGCTCCAACCCTTCTTTCAAAAAGAAAGAATGGCTCTAATCGTGCATTTTCGGGGGTCTTCCTGGTGAGAAGAGCACCATTCAAAGAAACAGGTTCCTCTTCCAAGCATAAGCGATTGAGGGAGAGGTGTCTTCACCGTCTCCAGAAGAGCAGCTTTCCGTGTCTCTGGTTCGCCCGTCTCAGGAATGTGACGCTTGGAGGCTTGAACGCACCACCTTCCTGTAGCACGCAGTTGCATCTTGGGTGAAGGCTGCTGCTGTGGCTGCCCGGGAGCGGAGGTGGAAGTCGCAGGGGGGCGCCCTTGGTGACAAGCAGGTGGAGGGTGCTGCCTCTGACGGGTGGGGGGAGGCAGCAACGGCTTCTATACCACTGAGCAAAGATCTCGACAGCGTCGCAGAAGAGGCCAGCCTGGGAGATGGGGGAGTGAAGACTTACGTCGCTGTGCACAGTTTCTGCATCACACCTTGTTCAAAACTACCCTCATGCAGCTCGTTGAGCGCTTTGGCCTGGTAGACCTGCAGGAGCACCATAGCATGCTAGGTGGAAGAGGCCGATCCAGCAGCGCTGTAAGCCTTGGCTGCGAGAGAGAACTTACAGGCCCTGGATGAGAGACGTGGCCGACTCCACCAGGTGAAAGCACTTTGCGGGCAAAGCTGCACTGCAACTGTACGCTCCACCTGTGGGATCTCCGCATACCATTTGGCCGCCCCGCAATCGAGGGTAGTGAGAGTGGAAGAAGCTCCGGAGTGGCTTCGGGCAGAAAAAGGTGCCTTCCATGACTTTGTTACCTCCTCATGCACCTTCGGAAAGAAGAGCACCGAGATACCAATCATCCAACCTTGAGGGTTCGGGACACGGTGGAGGGTTCAACTCGAGCCCTACACTTGCAGCGGCCATGGACAGCATGGCTGTCAGTTCTGGATCAGACTTGAAATCCCCCACTGTGATACTCAGATCACCCTGCTTATCAACCAAAGTAGATTGCAGGAATAGCGGAGGTGCCCTCTTTTTATAAGGTATTGGAGTCTTTATCTCAGCATTGATGGTCATCTTCCCGCAGTGGGTACATGACTCATCCACGAACGCTACCTCAGCTTGCTTCCGACCCAGACATGAGAGGCAGTGACCGTGATTCCTATATACCCGCAGCATGGGGCGTGGTCATGCAAATCTCACTCGCCAATGTCCATTGGCTGCTTCTGTTAACACTCGAAGGTGATATGGCCCTCAGGTGTAATATCAATTCATTAGTTACTGACATAACTGGTAGTGACTGACTGAATGGGAACTTATGTTTTTAAAGTGCATTGCGTTATTTTTATATCATATGTGTTACCATTATTATGAATTGTATTTTTGTGTGTGATCAGTGGGCACCTTCTATACAGCAGTATTTATCCCATCCTGTGGAAAAACTTAAAATATTGCACCATATTTTTTTTTTGTTCGTTTTTTTCTGTAACTTTATATTATTATTATCATTATTGTTGTTGTTCTACAATGTACTGGACCACCATTTTATATATATTTTAAAAAACTATATATATATTTATCATAAAAAAAGCATTTTAGTGGAATGTTCAAGGAGACAAACTTCCCTATGCGAGAGATCCATTCCTAAATTATTGTATATTATATGTATTAAGACCCATAGAAGAAGAAAAATTGTGACAAAAATAGCATTATAAAGACAATGTCCAAAGTTAGATAATTAGCTGTTATACTGTCACTTAAGCAAAGTAAATTTTAACAATATTATCAGGATTGTTAAAATATTTACTTTTGCATTAAGCTGACAGGGTATCTTTTTACTACCCAATATGAAATAGATAATGCTTAAATAATGAGCATAATTACTGCTTCGAAGCAGCTTTAAAGACCACATTGCCACAAAATAAGCAGATTTAATTTTGATTACTTATTGTAAAAATCAGTGACTGTAAAATTAATTAATTAACTTCGATTCATCCTATGATTTTCTAGCGGACTTCAGAAAGAAATTTTAAAGCATAATAATGTCAAATTAGGCAAATGTGTTCAAATGATTAACAATGACATCCCTATAAATACCTTTGGTAAAATCTTTGTATCTTTCAAATTCCCTTTGAGGCCGCCAAAGGTCCTTGGACCAGTTTAGAAAACCGCAGCTTTAAATTAACAAATGGTGGTCTTTATCTGTAGAACGCAACATAAAGCATAAATTAACACGCAATAAACCTGACCTTGCAGCAGTGCTTTCAATACACCTGTACGGCTCTTTAAATATTGACTGCTCTGTCTCTTTTGTCCGACAACATGTCTTTGACATTCCTGATGACCATATTCACACAGTGCAAGGAGGCTGAAATGATTGGCTTTTCTTTGAGTGCTTCTCTACTCTCTCTATTTACCAATTAATTGGTGTAACGTCTAAGAGCTGCTGATGGGTAAAATCTAATGAGTGAAGTCCAGGGACTGTTGGGGGGCAGAAACAGCCGGACGGTGCTACGGGGTGGAGATCCTTTAACATCATAGGGTTAGACGCATCTTCCTCCTCCCCTTTCTGTTCCTCAGCACACAGTCGGTTCAAAAACCTATTTGTTCAGCTCAGCCCGGCATCTTTCTATCTCGTTACTCAGGACTGATGCAATAGGATGCAATCCGGCTAGCTCTCTCCATCACTCCCTCCCTTCCTCCCTCCCTCCCTCCCTCCTTCCACCGACCTTCTCTTTCTCCTCTCGGCTCACTCATCTCTGGCTTTTTCTGTCGCAGACCATCACTCCAGCTTTTTTTTTTTCCTTCTCTTTGTATCTCTCCATCTGCTTGATTGTCCAAAGTTCACCCCCTCTCTCTCTCTCTCTCTCTCTCTCTCTCTCTCACTCTCACTCTCTCAGCAGATCTCATACTCTGTCCATGCATGGCTGAGGATGCTGTGTTCAGTTGGACCTTTGCAGTTGAACCAGATAAGGTCCATACGGTGTTAGAGAGGGATGCTGGGTACCTACAGTGAGCAATCCTGTTAATGGTGGCCTTTAATTAAACAGCACACCAGGGAGCACCACTGTCCCCACCATCCCGCCCCAACTCAGACAAGGTCAAACAGCACAGAATGATGATATCATATGGATGGAGAACCTGAGACCTTGAAGTTGTTGGAACTTTATAAACTAGATATCCTTAATTAGCATAACTGAAGTGCTAAAGTGCTACATTTGCTCATACACTTGTTTTAACAACTGTTTTTAACATTGATGGTATTTTTTGGAAGTTAAAAAAGGAAATTACAGTTACACTTTATTTTAAGGTGTCTTTGTTACATTTAAGTTCTGAGTTATATTAAGTAACTACATGTACTTTCAGGGTTAGGATTAGTTATGCATACTTTATAGATATTACTAACTACATGTAACAAATGTAACAATGACACTGTAAAATAGAGTGTTACCGAAATTACATAGTGTACACTACCTTTATTTTTATTGTACACTACACTTATTTTCTTCTTTTTTTAAATAAATTAATTTATTTAAAAAAACATTTAAAAAATAAAATATTTCTACTTGATATTAACGTTGTTCCCTATCAGGAACGTCGAGCTGCGTGAAAACGCTGCGGGAACGCTTCTAGCGTTGTGCGTCTTGAAGCATAGTATGGAATCAGCCAATGGCGAGACGGAACGTCACGAGTGACGTCATCGACCAGGAAACTATAAAGCACACCCATAAACAAGATGGCGACAGCTTCTGTTGTCTTCAGCAAAGCGCTCTGTGTGTGAATCTGTCCAAACTGTGTTTTTGTCTGTTCTTAGTGATTGCTAGGCAGGAGTTTTTCACTTAAAAAACTATATATATTCACATATATTACTATGACGAGCGAGCAGCAATATAGAAAGTGTGCTCCCCCCTGTACTCGTTATCTCACAGGTGGGGACACACACGATCTGTGTGTTGTTTGTTTGGGAGTGCAGCATGCCCAGTCAGCTCTCGAGGGGGCTGATTGTGAGCATTGCGAGCGTTTTCCGATCAGAACGCTCCGCTCCCGCCGATCACTCTTCGAGGAGAGTGGTTCGGTTCGCGCTCCCCGCGGCTCGGGTCCCGCTTCTGTCGAGGCAGAGCGGCGGCGCCTGTCGTGGGGATCGCAAATGGATCTGTCAGCGGGGTTTGAGACGGGCGCTGCCTTATCTCAGCCTTTACCTGCCAGTTCCAGTGCCTCAGTTTCGGGTGTGGAAGCACGCATTGCGGTTTCTTCCCCCCGGGCTGAGGCACCAATGCTGCAACTATCCAGTTCCGAGGAGCTGGATGTTGTTAGTATTGAGACAGGGGATATTGAGGATTCGTCATCTCATTCCCCTGAACATGAGGAGCTTATGGAGGTGCTCACTCGTGCGGTTTCTAAACTAAGCATCGAGTGGCCAGCTGTTAGGCAGGAGTGTGTTTCTAAAAGCAAGCTTGATGAACGATTTTTGCCTTCCCGTGCTCAACCTCCACGGCGGTGCCTTCTATTTCTTCCCGACCTCCACACTGAGGTGTCGAAGTCGTGGAAGAGACCCGCCTCTTATCGTGTTTTTAGCCCCCAGACATCCACTTATTCGAATATATCGGGGGCTAAGTTGTATGGTTATGGGGCGATGCCCAAGGCGGAGGAGACTCTAGCTAGCCATCTTTCTGCTGAGTCTTCTTCGTCTCTTAAGGCACCAGCGCTGCCCACCAAGCCTCTCAGAAATACCTCGGCTTTGGTGGGCAAGGCTTATTCGGCGGCTGGTCAGGCTTCGGCGTGTCTGCATACTATGTCCATATTGCAGGCATACCAAGCTGATCTTTTAAAAGATATGAGTGAGAGTGAGGAGGTCAGCTCTGACATGGTTCGCGAACTGCGTCAGGCTGCAGATTTATCTCTGCGTGCCACCAAGGAGTCGGCCAAAATGATGGGCCGTACTATGGCAGCCTTGGTGGCCGCAGAGAGGCACTTGTGGTTGAACCTTTCTGATATGAAGGATAAAGAGAAAGCTTTTCTCTTGGATGCTCCACTTTCTCCATCTGGTCTATTTGGTGACGCAGTAGATGTGGTTATAGATAAATTTCAGGAAGGAAAGAAACAAGCTGCGGCTTTTCAAAAATTCCTCCCACTTAAAGTTCATATCTCAGGGTCTGCTGGGCGAGGGCAGACCAAGCCGTCGACAAGCTCCTCACATAGGGCGCAACAAAAGCAGAGCGCCGCGTCTCGTGGCCCCCCTTCTAAACAATGGGCACAGACGCGACACTCTCAGGCGAAGCCTTCCAGCGGTAAGACTGATCTGAGGACGGTCATTATGGCTAAGAAGGCTTCGTCTTAAAAGAAGTCCTGACGCCACTGGCGTCAGGATGCTGAGGGTGGTCCCCTCCGTGAGAGGGAGGTGTTCACCGCTTCAGACGGTGCCCGTCCTCTCACGGTGCCCTCAGGGGTCCCTTCTGCCAACCCCGCCTTTAAGACGGGGCGTAGACGGGCCCAGCGAGTGTTTTCCCGAGGGACACTCGTCCCCTCTGAGGAGGGGCCTAGGGCAGTTAGACCAGTCGTTCCCTGCCGGTGCGCCGTTACAGGGCACTGTGTCTGCTGCTCAAAATATTCCAGAGGCCAGCCTCGAGAGGCTGGTACCCTTAGTAGAATTTCTGGCAGAGTGGAAAAGTCTTCCAAAAATATCTCAGTGGGTTCTGCAGTCGATAGAGAGGGGTTATGCCATTCAGTTCAGATCTCCTCCTCCTCGATTCAACGGGGTCCTGCCCACTGTGGTGGGCCCCGAGCAGGCTCTGGTAATGGAACAAGAGGTGAAAACACTCCTTCAAAAGGAGGCTATAGAACGGGTTCCTCCTCCCAGCAAGGAGTCAGGTTATTACAGCCGATATTTCATCGTTCCAAAGAAGGATGGGGGGTTGCGTCCAATTTTAGATCTGCGCCTATTAAACCGTGCTGTAGCCAAGCTCAAGTTCAAGATGCTCACGCTAAAGCAAATCGTGTCACAAATCAGGTCCGAGGACTGGTTTGTCACGATAGATCTGAAGGACGCGTACTTCCACATTTCCATCCTTCCGCAACACAGGAAGTTCCTGAGGTTCGCTTTCGGGGGCGAAGCGTACCAATATCGTGTTCTTCCGTTCGGTCTAGCTCTATCTCCCCGCACGTTCACGAAATGCATGGATGCAGCGCTAGTTCCACTGCGACTCCAGGGCATTCGTATATTGAACTACATAGACGATTGGGTGATTCTGGCTCAATCGCAACAACAAGCGGTTCGGCATCGAGATGTCGTCCTCGCGCACATAAAGAAACTGGGGTTGAGGCTGAATGCCAAGAAGAGTGTTCTATCTCCATCACAGAAGACATCTTTTCTGGGGGTATTATGGGATTCAGTAGCAATGCGGGCGTGCCTGTCGCCGGCCCGCATCACTTCGATTCTCTCAGCCGTAAAACGAGTAAAGCTAGGCCAGTTGCTCACTGTGAAGCAGTTCCAGAGACTGCTGGGTCTGATGGCAGCAGCGTCCAATGTTATACCTTGCGGCCTGTTGTACATGAGACCGTTACAGTGGTGGCTCAGAACCAAGGGGTTCTCCCCGAGGGGAAACCCCCTCCGCACGATCAGAGTTACGCGGCGCTGCCTACGTGCTCTGGTCATGTGGAGGGATCCTTGTTTTCTGTCCCAGGGACCTGTGCTGGGAGCTCTTTGTCGTCGTGTAACGCTTACGACAGATGCTTCCCTCACAGGCTGGGGGGCGATCATGAGTGGTCGCCCAGCCCAGGGTCTGTGGCAGGATCATCATCGATTTTGGCATATAAATTGTCTAGAGATGTTGGCGGTGTTTCAGGCTCTGAAACACTTCCTGCCAGACCTGAGAGGTCATCATGTTCTTGTCCGGTCCGACAATACATCGGTGGTCTCTTACATAAACCATCAGGGGGGTCTGCGCTCTCGCCAGTTATACAATCTGGCTCGCCAGATCCTTCTATGGACCCAGGGGAAGTTCCTTTCATTGAGGGCGATTTATCTTCCGGGGTATTTAAATCAGGGAGCGGACATCCTGTCGAGGCAGGGGCCGAGGCCCGGGGAATGGAGACTCCACCCCGAGGTGGTGGAGCTCCTGTGGTTGCAATACGGTCGTGCCGAGGTAGACCTATTTGCGTCCAGGGAGACATCACACTGTCCACTGTGGTTCTCTCTCAGTTATCCAGCCCCACTGGGGTTGGATGCTATGGTACAGCCGTGGCCGAGGTCACGCCTGTACGCCTTTCCCCCGATTGCTCTGCTCCCAGGAGTTCTGGAGAGGGTTCGCCGGGACGGGGTCAGTCTACTATTGGTAGCCCCGTTTTGGCCGGCCCGAGTATGGTTTGCGGACCTAATATCTCTCCTAGACGGCTCTCCTCTGGAGATTCCGATCAGGAGGGACCTTCTCTCTCAGGCGAGCGGGTTGATTTATCACCCCCGCCCAGAGTTGTGGAAGCTATGGGCTTGGCCTCTGAGGGGGCCCAGCTCGTAGGCACTGGTCTCTCAACCGAGGTTGTTGAGACCATCCTTCACTCCAGAGCTCCTTCCACGAGGAAGTTATACGCCTTGAAGTGGAGGCTCTTCACTTCTTGGTGTGGAGAACACCTGTTGGACCCAGTTAACTGCCCAGTGGGTGCAGTGCTGGAGTTCCTGCAGGAGCGTTTCTCCTCAGGGTTATCCCCCTCCACACTAAAGGTGTATGTGGCGGCACTTGCTGCTTACCATGTCCCTTTCAGTGGAGTCTCTTTGGGGAGACACCCGTTTATAACTCGTTTCCTCCGTGGTACTTTGAGGCTGAGGCCTGTAGTCCGCACGAGGGTGCCAGCGTGGGACTTGGCCATCGTTCTAGAAGGTCTTTCCCTAGCTCCTTTTGAGCCTATTGAAGAAGTTTCTGAAAAGTTTGTTACTTTAAAGACTATTTTTCTCCTTGCCATTTCTTCTCTTAAGAGAATCGGAGATATTCAGGCTCTCTCGGTTGCTCCCTCGTGTTTGGAATTTGCACCTGGGATGGTGAAGGCTTTTCTCCACCCCAGGCCAGGTTATGTCCCTAAGGTCCCTACCAATGTGGCCAGACCTATAGTTCTGCAGGCCTTCTGCCCTCCTCCTTTTACATCGTCAGATCAGGAAAAACTTAATCTGCTCTGCCCTGTCCGGGCTCTAGATACTTATGTCCACAGAGCTGCCCTGTGGAGGAAATCAGAACAGTTGTTCGTTTGTTTCGGACCACCTAAGAAGGGGTCCCCAGTGTCTAAGCAGAGGATGAGCAAGTGGGTGGTCGAGGCCATCTCACTTGCCTATGAGTCGGCTGGTCAGCCTTCACCTTTGGCTGTCCGAGCTCACTCTACCAGGAGTATGGCGGCTTCCAAAGCCTTATTGTCAGGAGTTTCTCTTCATGACGTTTGTTATGCGGCAGGCTGGTCCTCACCGCATACTTTCGTCAGGTTCTATGACCTAGACCTTAGCTCCACCCCTGGGGCGCAGGTGCTTTCGGCTGAATTTAATCCTTGATTCACACAGTCGGTCACTTGCTCTTATGGCGACGTGGGTATTAGCGTTCCCGCAGCGTTTTCACGCAGCTCGACGTTCCTGATAGGGAACGTCCCGGGTTACGTATGTAACCCTAGTTCCCTGAAGGAACGAGACGCTGCGTGTCGTTGCCATACTCCCAGCATTCCCTTGATCGATTTGCTTCAGACTTTCCAGAAGCTGTCGCCATCTTGTTTATGGGTGTGCTTTATAGTTTCCTGGTCGATGACGTCACTCGTGACGTTCCGTCTCGCCATTGGCTGATTCCATACTATGCTTCAAGACGCACAACGCTAGAAGCGTTCCCGCAGCGTTTTCACGCAGCGTCTCGTTCCTTCAGGGAACTAGGGTTACATACGTAACCCGGGACGTTCTTCTTTCTATTCAACAAACCAGTTCACAACAAAAAAGCAGAGTCATTTTAAATTTTAATAATATTTTTTTTAAAAATGCAGCCTTGGTGAGCTTCTTGAAAATGAAAAATACATAAAATGAAAGGCATGTTTCATATTCACTCCCCCCCAATGACAGTTGAGAAGGGTTAAACATTTGGTTTTGGCGAGGTACAAAAAATAGCCTGTCCAACTATATTATAAATTCAACCATAACAGGCCGACTATTTCTTCCAAATATCCCATTCTTAGACCTAGAGGATAATATATAACTTTACATTGCACATGCCAAGATGCCCTATACGTGTGGCACATTAGCAGCAAATTGGGACATATCTTACCTTCGTGAACGTGTCACTAAATGGCACACAAATCTCGGAGAGAGTGGAAATTGGACACGGTTCATGATGTATCAGATAAAATTGCAGAAAACAGTGACAGAACATTGGCCAAACATTACCCCTGGGATCACATAGAGCACCGAAACACAGGCTTATCACTGACTTTTCAGCCCGAGGACAGACAAACATGTCAAAGAGGAAGACATGAACTCACATTGGAATGATGGTACAATCAAGGAAGACAGATTGCTTCAGAATCGCCAGGAATAACTTGCTTGATGTGCCTCTGTGTGAAAATCATTTGAGCTGAAATATCGTTTTATAGTCAAGAGGCATAAGGGTAAATTGTAAATCAGGGAATAATAGAAAAACAAGACTGCACAGTGAAACGAGTTTAACGAGTTGTGTAAAGCATTGCTTTTCTGCTCACTTTTCTATTTCAGGCTTTTTCTGGTCATTACATTATGGACCTCTGAATGCCCCCAATGAGAATGTAATGTATGCACACAAACACTCTTTGTACATAGCACAATATGCAGTAAAGAGAGGGAAGTTGCCTTGGTTACTAAGCATATGCGTTTTATCCACAGTAACTTAGATAGACTAATTGCAAGGTCAGTCCCTGTGGATCAACCTGGGGTTAAGTGCCACGCTCAAGGGCACAGTGGTGACAACTTACAGTGGTGGCAAACGCTTCAATTCTCTCAACTAGTGGGGTCCTGGACAGCAGGGTAAAAAAATGATAAGTGCAAGGAATAAAATGCAACTAATAATCAAACCATAATCAGGAAAATAAATGGATATATGAACATCTTGCAGCATTTAGATGCCAGACACTTGCATACTCTTCGGCCTTTGCTACAGAAAGCATGAGACTTTTCTTGTAGAGAAGTCTTCTAATTTTTTGTTATGATCACTTTTTTTCATAATCTCGACACAAACATTGTTCTCTTACGAGAGGTTCTCTCGTATTGCGTAAGCTAGCTTACGCTACGGGAAAGATTCATCTTTTCTGAGAAATTGAAGCCAAAAAATTATCCTATAATTTTGTATCCATTGTCAACGCAGTTCAACTGCAGCAGAGCATGAGCGGGCTAACTAGCAGCTCATTGGCTCGCTCACAGGGAACTGCTTAAGCCTATGAGGAGACGCGATTGAACTCTCGTCCAATGAGAGTCGACATGCTCTCATTGCGTCATAGCCCGCCGAAGCGGGCGTGGTCAGAGAGTATAATAATGGCGTCGTAGGCTGAAACTCTGATTTTCATCTCTTCAGCGAGGCTACACGCATCTGCTGATCTTGAGAGAAGCCGCCGTCGTCGACAAGGCAACTTAGCGAGCATCTAGGAGACTGAAGAAGCCGGCCGTCTTCGCCACCTTCAGCCGTCCTGCAAGCTACCGCCATCCGACGGAATATATCCTTTTTTCTCTCTTGCATATTACTGTATCCTAAATCTTACTAAAAGAGCCGAGCGTCTTTTTCAAGATGTCTCGTACCATTTCCTGCGGTTCTTGCCGCGCTCCCCTCGAGACTGGAGACCGCCATGTCATCTGCGCTCTCTGTCTCGGATTGGAGCACGCCGAGCTCGCCCTCGCTGATGGCGGCTGCGAGCTCTGCGAGAGTATGCCGCTGTCGACCCTGCGGGCTCGACTTCAGGCCGTAAAAGAAGCTTCCGCGCCGCCTCTGACTTCGCCGCGGAAGAAGAAACGCCGCTCACAGAGGCCGCCGGAACCCCAGCTTGAAGCGTTCATTCCGCCGGAGCCCGTCGCCTCCCGCTCTCCATCTCCGCCGCTACCGGACATACAGCTGCCGCCGAGTGGCCGCTCTGTTGCCTCCGAGGACGCCGCGGACATTAAGGAGACATGTTCGCTTCTCGCTTCAGACAGTGAGGAATGGTCCGGTTCTCGCGCTTCTTCGGCCCGTGAATCCACCGCGACCCGCACGGGCATCGAGGACGAATTAATGCGCCTCCTGTCTCAGGCCGTCGAACGCCTCGGGCTCGAGTGGTCCCCTCCCCCCGAGCAGACCACCAACCGCATGGACGGCAGTTACTTCCGCCAGCGTTCGACTCCCGCCACCAAGCGGGCCGCGCCCTTCCTCCCTGAACTACACGCGGAGCTCTCTAAGTCCTGGAATGCCCCGCTCTCTGCCAGAACTCGCTCTGATTCTTCCACCCCGCTTCGCGTTGTG
Source organism: Semotilus atromaculatus (assembly GCA_031834385.1). Classification (NCBI taxonomy): domain Eukaryota; kingdom Metazoa; phylum Chordata; class Actinopteri; order Cypriniformes; family Leuciscidae; genus Semotilus; species Semotilus atromaculatus. Next base: position 32,666,842 of record JAULUF010000022.1, read on the forward strand.
GATGGAGCCGCTGAGAAGGGCTATCTCTCCATTCCCCCTGTAGAGGACCTGGTCGCTGCACACTTGTGCCCGCCCTCCGCGAGATGGCGTTCATCACCTGTGCTTCCCTCTAAAGCCTGCAGAGCGACTTCGAGTTTTCATACCCGCGCTTATTCAGCCGCCGGTCAAGCAGCCTCTGCATTGCACTCCATGTCTGTTTTACAGATTCTACAGGGTGACATACTCCGCGAATGGGATGAGAACGGAAGAGATCCCCCTAAAGTCGCGGATTTGAGGAGCGCCACGGACCTCGCCCTTCGCGCTACAAAATCTGCCGCTCAAGCCCTGGGGAAATGTATGGCCGCCATTTGTGTGTCTGAAAGACATTTGTGGCTCACACTCGCCGACATGGGAGATTCTGAGCGCGCCGCTTTTCTAAATGCCCCGCTCTCTCCATCCGGCCTCTTCGGATCTGCCGTCACAGGTATTGTTGACCGTTTCTCCGAAGTTCAGAAAGCTTCCCAGGCCATGAACCTCTTCCTGCCTCGTCGCGCTAGCTCCTCTGCAGGCCGCTCACGTGACCAGCCTCCTGCACGAGCCCCACCTCAGCGCCCAGCTCAGCACAGCCAGACTTCGCAGCGACGCCAGGGCGGCCGCCCTCGCTCTCGCTCTGACAGCCGCCACAGACCGCCGCCGCCTCGGGGGCCGCGGCCTAGGATCACGCCGAAACCTGATCACTCGAAGTCTGCCTAGCACAGCTGAGAAAAAGACGGCGCTCTCCCGCTGCGGCCGGACCGCCGTCAAAATACCGCCCTCTGCTAGTCCCCGCGCAGGCGGCTACTGCAGTAGTGTATCCCGCCATTACCAAGCCGGTTTCCCTTCCCGCTTGCATGAGCACAAACGCCGTTTTCACGGCGACCCAAATAAATCTCAAAAAGAGCAAAAAGACACCTTGTGTAATAAATGTGCCCACAACACTGTGTTCACTCATACACAAAAGCACGTCTGTTCCCGTGTCCCACACAGAGCACACTCTCATAAAGCGGCCCCAATCCGCTCGAGTTTCAGAGTACATAAAAGCGCCCACGAACCCGTGCGCGCTTCCCCCCTCTGTTCACTCTGTTACACGGCCCATAAACTCCTCTCTGAGTGTAAGTCCCGTTGTTATAAGCAATATGAGCGCGCGCACACAGCCCGCCATGTGCAGCGACGAGGACCGGGTAGCCATTCACCCCCTAGCATTGCGCTGCAAAGCGTGGGAAGCTATTACGGGAATTTCCCAGTGGGTGCTAAACACAATAAGGCTGGGCTATCGCTTACAGTTTCGCCGCCGCCCTCCAAGTTTTCGAGCGCGGCTAAAAACTACTGTGAACCTAGAAGCGGCGACGCTGCTCCGTTCAGAGATAGCAAAACTATTGTGCAAAAGGGCTATAGAGAGAGTGCCTCTGTCTATGAGCGAGTCGGGGTTTTACAGCCGCTATTTTCTTGTTCCCAAGAAAGACGGCGGCCTCAGACCAATATTAGACCTCAGAGTGCTGAACAAAGCTCTCATGAAGAGACCGTTCAAAATGCTCACTATCAGAAAACTCCTCGCGCACGTGCGCCAGGGGGACTGGTTCATTTCACTAGATCTGAAAGATGCTTATTTTCAGATTCAGATAAATCCCCTTCACAGGCCATTCTTACGTTTCGCCTTCGAAGGCCAGGTTTATCAATACACAGTCCTTCCGTTCGGCCTATCCTTAGCACCTCGTACGTTCACGAAGTGCATGGATGCGGCGCTCGCCCCCCTGCGGAGTCAGGGGCTGCGAATACTGAACTATTTGGACGACTGGCTGATTTTGGCACAATCACAGAGGGAGATACTGTCTCATCGTACAGTTCTCCTCGACCATCTGAAAGCTTTGGGCCTCTCTGTCAACTGGACAAAGAGCGCACTTCAACCCAGTCAGACTATTTCCTTCTTGGGTATAGAGCTAGACTCGGTCACGATGACGGCTCGTCTGTCAACACAGCGCGCGCGCCGTGTTCAGCGTCTCGCCGCATCTTTTCAGATGAACAGACTCACACCTCTGAAAACTTTTCAGAAGGCGTTGGGCTATATGGCCTCAGCCTCCGCGGTGCTCCAACTGGGGTTACTGCGCATGCGCCCGCTTCAGCTCTGGTTGAAGAGCCGTGTGTCTCACCGTGCGTGGACCACGGGCTGCCAGCTGATAAAGGTAACGCAGACCTGTATTATAGCTCTGCAACCATGGACCGTGACAGAATGGTTTCAGCGGGGCGTTTCCATGGGGACTTGTTCTCGCCGAAAAGTCATCTCGACAGACGCATCCAACACGGGTTGGGGTGCGGTCTGCGAGGGCTCACCGGCCTTCGGCCCCTGGTCAGCTCAAGAGAGCCTCCTTCACATAAACTGTTTGGAGATGTTAGCGGTCGAGAACGCGCTCACGCGTTTTCTCCCGTGCGTTCACGGTCACCACGTGCTGATCCGTTCGGACAATATAGCCGTGGTCTCCTACCTAAACCGTCAGGGCGGAGTCAGATCCAGAAATCTTTTCAGACTGACAGAACGCATATTAGTTTGGTCGCAGTGTCACCTGCTATCGCTCAGAGCGACGCACGTGCCGGGCCATCTGAACGACGGTCCAGACAGTCTGTCCAGGAACCCCATTCCCCCCGGGGAATGGTCCCTGCACACTCTTACAGTCCAAAAGCTGTGGCGAATATTCGGCAGAGCAGAGGTGGACCTCTTCGCCTCAGAAGAGAACACCCAGTGCCCAATATTTTTCTCGAAGAGCGACGACGCGCTAGCCCAGACCTGGCCCAGCCGCCCGCTTTATGCATTCCCTCCGGTTTCTCTGCTACCACAGGTGCTTCAGAGAATCAGGGAAACACGCCACTCGGTGCTTCTCATAGCCCCGCGTTGGGAGGGTCAGACTTGGTTTCCGGAGCTCACTCAGCTGTCACAGACAGCCCCGTGGCCCATTCCAGTCAGAGCAGATCTCCTCTCTCAAGCTCGCGGCACGATCTGGCACCCCCACCCAGAGCGCTGGGCGCTACACGCGTGGGTGATCAACAACTACCCGTTGCTTTGCCAGAGGGAGTGTTAAACACGATCATGCAGGCTAGAGCGGCCTCTACGAGAAGGCTCTATGCGTCTAAATGGTCTGTGTTCTCAAAATGGTGCACCGACAAAAATTTGGACCCACGGTCATGCGAGGTTCTTTCCTTGCTAAGTTTTCTCCAAGAGATGCTGGACAAGGGCAGGTCCCCGTCCACTCTCAAGGTGTATGTGGCAGCCGTCGCAGCGTTCGTTGAACCCCGGCGCGGCCAGTCACTGGGCAAAGACGGTTTGGTCATCCGCTTCCTCAGGGGAGCTAGAAGGATGAACCCCTCACGCCCCCCTTCGGTGCCGATTTGGGATCTTTCCATAGTTCTCGAAGCTATGAAAGCCCCCCCATTCGAACCACTAAACACCGTGGACCTCAAATACCTCTCGTTCAAAGCCGTTTTTCTGCTTGCGCTCGCATCAGTAAAACGTGTGGGAGACCTTCACGCGCTGTCAACTAGCGCTTCCTGTCTTGAGTTTGGGCCCAATGACTCCTTAGTCGTTCTCAAACCTAGACATGGTTATGTCCCAAAAGCGATTGGTACCCCATTCAGGGCACAAGTTATTTCCTTATCGGCTCTGCCTGCATCCGATAACGAATCTGACTCTAATCTCCTGTGTCCGGTCAGGGCCCTGAGATTATACGTTTCCCGCACTGCTCCGGTCAGACGATCTGAGCAGCTGTTTGTTTCGTTCGGTGGGCGCACCAAAGGGTTGGCCGCCTCGAAACAGACACTATCCAGATGGATAGTTGATGCCATTGCAGCCGCATACGCGTCGAAAGACCTGCCATGCCCTCTGGGCATTAGGGCTCATTCCACTAGAGGCATGGCCTCATCGTGGGCATGGTCCAGCGGAATTTCCATTCACGACATTTGTGTGGCAGCAGGATGGTCTTCCCCTTCCACCTTTGTCAGATTTTACAATCTCGAAGTTCCCGCCTTGCAGGCTAAACTACTAGCTATCTAGTATGTTACAGATTCTCTGGTGAGCTGCACTAAAAAGAGTTATTCACACAGACCGGTTCCCGCTCTGTCTCTCTTATCAAGTGCTTAGTACTACACAATCACCGGCCCGCTCTGCTGGCCCTGTCTCATGTACATATGTTCATTCCCACTATCAAGGGTTCCCCCGGGTCTCCCCTGGGACTCGTAAGTGGATGCTTAGCACGCACGGCGTTGACCAGGTGTTCCCGTAGCGTAAGCTAGCTTACGCAATACGAGAGAACCTCTCGTAAGAGAACGAATCGGTTACCTAACGTAACCTCGGTTCTCTCTAGATGAGGGAACGAGTATTGCGTTCCTGGCCGTGCTTGTGCTACTAGCGTTTCTCGCTTCATTCTATGAAAACCAGAGTTTCAGCCTACGACGCCATTATTATGCTCTCTGACCACGCCCGCTTCGGCGGGCTATGACGCAATGAGAGCATGTCGACTCTCATTGGACGAGAGTTCAATCGCGTCTCCTCATAGGCTTAAGCAGTTCCCTGTGAGCGAGCCAATGAGCTGCTAGTTAGCCCGCTCATGCTCTGCTGCAGTTGAACTGCGTTGACAATGGATACAAAATTATAGGATAATTTTTTGGCTTCAATTTCTCAGAAAAGATGAATCTTTCCCGTAGCGTAAGCTAGCTTACGCAATACTCGTTCCCTCATCTAGAGAGAACCGAGGTTACGTTAGGTAACCGATTCGTTTTCTCGAGCTCTAGACTTAATTTGCTGTATATCGAAACATATACAGTAAAATAAATGACTATATCATACAATTTTAATTAGTCTTTTTTGACAAAATTGCAAAATTCAAAAGTTTTATTGGAGTAAAATTATTCAGTGAGTTTGAAATGAAAAAAATTACTAGCAATCTTTGAGTGAAAATTGTAAATCCTACACCATTTTTCTTCAGTGTATATTCAAGATATAATATATGAAAGTCCTAATATCTCTTGCAATGTTGCTGCTCAACATTTTTTATGTTGATAAAGGATTTAAATCAAAAATACTAATTACAACTTTTTTAATGTTTAATGTTGAAATTTGACTTGCAGTGCAGTTTAACAAACTTGATTTTTTCTTGTTGTGGACGAAACAAATGTGATTTTAAAGTGCAATATGTATACTGCTGCATAATGGTTTATACTTTAATAATCAGGGACTTGATCAATAACTCAATATCTGTCATTGACACCAGTGCCACCACTTCCAAATCAATGTCTAACATTAAGTTTATTGTCATAATTGCTATAGTGATGCTGAACATGTCATTGCCTGCCAGCTTGTGTCTACAGAAAGATGTTTGAGAGATATTGATTGATTTGAGTCTGGCTAGAGAAATGGTAAGCAATGTATTTTTTTTTTTTCCCATGTGAGAAAAAGTTGAGATCATGCAAATGACTAGAAAACAATGTTTGCAATATTCAAATCAAGAGAAGAAAAGTCACGAAAAATGCCACATAAAAACAAGACAGAATAAATATTAATTCTTTCAAATCACATGAAGAATAGTCATGAAAAATGCCACAGAAAAAATATCAATACTTCCATAATATAATATAACATAATATAATATAATATAATAACACAACATCATATCATATCGTATCATATTATTTCATATGATGATGTTTGATTTTAAGGACATTTGTATTACTTTTACAATTTTGATACTGTGTTGGGTCACCACTTGATGTACAATGAAAAATCTGATTCTTGAAGCAAAACCAGTTGAGAACCTGATCTAGTTTATAGGTCTATGCTAGATATCAAGCCTATAATCTTTGCGTTACCACCCTTAATCCTTTACTATTTGGCTTCCATCAGTACAAAGAGACAGAAAAGCAAAGTGCTGTTATATTGCATTTCTAAGGTTTGCGCTTTCAGAGAAACAATTTCTCAGAGCGGTCAATGAAAGAATTGTCTGACTGGCCGTTTTATGAGGCTGATATTTCAAGGCTGCAATTACAGGCAGCAAGGCCTGATTTTTCTCCATTCTTTCTTTCTTTCCATGCAGCGTAAATCAATGTCTATACGTCGTATGGGCTGCCGACTACAGTGCTTATGCTTTGTGATGTTTCCCAAGATGCCATTCTAATTTGTTTTTCTGTACTGTACAGCACATAATGGGGGTGTGTAAGAGCTGTCTCTCCCGTTCATCTGCACTCGTGACAGCTTTTCAGGTTGGGTGCTCCCCATCTCCTCTACATCACTCTTTACTTTTGTTCTTTTTTTATGCTGCTTTTTACTCATCTTCCCCTCTCTCCCCTCTTTTATGCCTGATACCTTTCATCCTCACGGTTCCCCCTCGGCTCTTGCATCGTTCGGCTCCCCACCCCCTACCTCTTGCCGGCCCGACCGAAACCTCTATCTCCTCAGATTGTGTCCCATCAGACGAGTGGGCTTGTGGGTAATGGGTGCGCAAATCCCCCACCACTCACAGCATCTCTCATGTTGGTGAAACCTGTCGGCATGGGAACGCCAGTCTTGATCACCCTTATCAAAGGAAGCCTCGTTCCACTTGCAATGCCTGGAGGTGCTTTAGAGAGGAAAGAGAAGATCTGTCAAATGGCTTGGATGAGCTCAAGATAGACAGGAACAGAGAAGGTATGCTTTTTACCCCTGGGCTACATACACGGGCCAATCATAACCATGAAATGGGCTGCCATGAAAACAGTATAATGGCAAAAAGTTGGAAATCTCTTCTTTTTTTCCTGGAGTGTCTGTCGAACTTTACCAAATTGACAGTTAAAGCTAATTTCTGCCTCATTAATGGCTACAAACATCTTCCAATTAAAAAAATCAACTCACAATTGACTGACAAATTTGACTCTATTAAACTGGTATAGAGTCAATGCATACATAAAAGGGTCAAGGATAAAGAAAATGTCATTTTCTTTTTATTTCTTTTTAAGATAATTTAGTTGTTCCAAGTTCTTAGAAATGTACTCTTTGCCTTCATGTTGATTTCAAATGGGCCTGATGGGGCTGATGTGGCTGAACTTTTTGAAATCGGTTACATAAAAAGAAATTATTTGAATCCAAAAAGTAAGGCTAATTGCTAGTTGGTCAGACTAGTTCTTAAGGTTTTGAAACTTTCATTTTCAAGTTTAATTTTAATAACTGTAAAAATGTAATTTGGTGTAACCTTGAAGAAATAACATCCTAACAACCTTGAATGGTCAAATATATATTTATTTATTTTACATCAGATTTAAGACTTAAGATTTTACTACATGATATACAATGGAGCACATAAGCAGTCATGCCAAAGCCTCAATATAAACAGCGCCAAAGTTGACAAGGTGAGGAATTAATGACTAAAAGTAAAACAGCAGTAAAACAGTTCGACTTTGGATGACCACTGGACTAAAACTTTAAATGACAGTTTTTTGGACCTCAACATCAACTGCTGGATATACTGTAGAAATGTGGATATGCCAGAAGTAAGAAGAATGTCTTCAGCACACTATGTTCAAGTACAGGAAGGGCTGTCAAAGTAACACACTAGTTTTAATTCAGTGCATATTCAGAGAGAGAGAGAGAGAGAGAGAGAGAGAGAGAGAGAGAGAGAGAGAGAAACATAACATTCTCAATACACACAAACACAAGACCGAATTAATCACCTCTTAGTGCAATTTTGCTTTGATTAGTACTCTGTAATTAAGATGTCAGAGCAGAAGGGTTTGAGAAAACTATGATTGATGTCTACATAGAACTGAGTCCTCTCCATCTCAAAATATTTCATCTGCTCACTTCAGTTTGCTCTGCATTTTGCAAATTGATGTCCATGAGGGTGGAATATCTAAGCCATGCATGCACAGAAATGAAAATTATGTCTCCTTATGTGAGCTGTTCTTAATATATAAACAGAATTTGTGTGATTAACGTTGCAGTACTGGCAATTTCCAGCAACCCTTTTTCTCTTTTATCGCATGTTTGCGCCAAGCTAAAGTATACTGTCATCAACATCATCCCCTTCGTCATTAATGTCATCTCAGCTATGTGCACAAAGAAATCTGTTTGTCTCTGAGGTATATTACATGAGTAAATCAAAAAGCCAGTGACAACTAGTAGTCAGGCATCATCTGAAAACAACCAATACACATGCCATATTAAACTACATTGGCTTCAGGATTAGTTACTAAACAACTGTGTTCAGGAAAACACATTTTCAGATGCTGTCAGAAAGTTCATTACTCCCTGTTGTTGACTGCACCCAGAGGCACTTTTAAAAGGCTATGTATAAAACACTCAGAAAGCCGTAGTTACACCTCTGCCTCGCTGGACTCCTAAAATAAGAGGCTTTGGTGTTAATTTTCCAGACATTGACTTACTACAGCCATAATCCCATTGCGAGAGCATATACGGGACGTTATGTCACACAGTGGTTCAAAAGATAGTCAGTCCTGGTTTAAAGGTAGAAGGACGATTTCTGGAAATGTCCATGTGCACATTTAGCATTTTCTGTGCTGATTCTGCAGAATGGATTTAGCTACACTAATTAAATTAGCCAAAATATATATAGTTCACAGCAACATTTAAATTTTGTCATCATTTACTAAACTCACCTTCATTCGGAAGAATGTCCTGGCCAATCTTTTCAATGCAATTACCATGAATGGCTACTGGAGCTTTCAAGCTTCTAAAAGGACATAAAGTCCTCTGAAGCAGTGTTATTGCTATTGTTAACTAAAGCTAATGAGTAAAAAAAAAAATCAGTAATTGAAATAAAATGAGCTGTAATTAAAATGAGAAAATTAAAAATGTTGCAGTTGAACCGTTGTAGTAGTAAAATGACCTAAACTAAACTGAAATAAACAAATAATAATTCAAGCGGTAAATACGCTAACTATATAATACTGTATGCTAAACTAAAAATATAAAAACCAAAGCTATTTGAATATATTACTAAAGTAATATAAAATATTACAATTACTATTATATAAAATAATATAATATAAAATATAATAGTATATCAATAATATTAAAGGTGCACTATGTAACTTTTTTTTATTCAAAATGAACAAAATTGAAATAATGAGTCAATACACCACCAATCCAAAAAGTGTTTTTGTCTTACCCTGATTCACTATGGTAAGCACGTTACACTGTAAAGCGGCCTTTCCACTGCACACGACAAACGACAGCCGTTGAACCAGAAGTCCGTCAATTACAATGGAACGTAGTACGTGAGCTGCTTGGAGTTCCGATCATATGCGTATGTGGAAATTTAGAATCCGATTTGAGCTTCGGATGCGTTACATTTTTTTACCTTCTGCAGCTAGACCTGATGTGATGTATTCTAATCAAAACTATGAGCTCCAAGTTGGAATTACCAATATATAACACTTTAACATTATTCTGTAAACACTATGGGCCCTATTTTAACGACCTGAAACGAAAGTATCAAGCGCTAAGCGCAAGTAACTTTGTGGGCGGGTCTTGGGCGCTGTTGCTATTTTACCGGCGGGATAAATTACTCTTGCGCCCGACGCAAGTTTAAAAGGGGTTGGTCTGAAGTAGCTTCATTATTCATAGGTGTGGTTTGGGCGTAACGTGAAATAAACCAATCAAAGCGTCATATCACATTCCCTTTAAGAGCATGATGAACGAGGTGCGCTTGTTCCATGGCGCAATACTATTATAACGGCGCATTTACCAGGGGCGCTTCCAAACCCACCCAAATTAGCTTCGGTTATACATGCATATAATAATAATTTGGGTAAATATGTAAGCTTTATGCCTATTTTTACCATAGTCATGGACACAACAATGATTTCCCTCGTGTTTTAATATTTTTCCTTATAATAATGTATCATTTGCAAAAAGGAAAATGCATCTGTGTAGATGAGAGAATCATCTACAGTGTATGCGCGTTGTTCACACTCTGTATTATGACCAAGCATGCGTGCTTAAAATAGCGTTATGAACAACGCGCAATGCGCCACTGACTTTAGACTAGGTTTTTTTTGGTCAGTGACGCAGTTGTTTTCTGGAACTGCAAAATAGCACCAGGGATTGTTTGCGCCGGAACACGCCTCCTTTTTTGCACTGACCCGCCCAGGGAGCACAAGTTCATTCTCTAGTTTACCGACGTGCGTCTGTGGAGGGAAAAGTCTGCTTTGCGCGGGTGCAAAATAGGAATGATACATGCGTCAGTGTACAAAGTAATTTGTGCCATGTGCAAGATAGGGCCCTATTTCTGTAAAATGACAGTTATTAATAAGTATAGGAGAAATAATTATTTGATCATTATTAAATCAATATTTATGTTGATTAGCTCTATAAAATCTACTATGTTTTTATTTTAGATGTATTGAGGTTCATTTGTTTTGTGTGGATATATTCATAGATGCATTATATTCATTAAAATTATTCATTTTGCATGGTGAATAAGCCGAGGTAAAGCTTGCTTCACGGCCAATTTCAAAGTTATTTGCAACTGCCGCTGGGGGGCAATCATATGCGAATGTCATGTGCAGTGGAAAGGTGGCTTAAGTGTTTAGACAGAGTCGGATGCTTTTCATATCGTCACTCGTCTGTGCATGTCTCATCATATTCGTAAATAGAGAAAAGCTGCTCCGGCTACTTTGATGCATATGCGACTGGCATATGTTAGTTGTCACAGCGAGCAAGAAAGGTTTACATGGGGCACGCTAAATCTCGAATCTCCAGGGAATCACCTGTTTGAAAAAAACACAGAACATTGGAGCTTCTCCATGCAAAAATAGAATGCTACAGATCATGTAATAAAACAAGAATCAACATTGGCTTGGCTTTTCGGAGATAGCGAGAACTTCAGGGTTTGACGCGGACATGGTGTTTTTTATTACTTTAAATTTTACTCAAATGTATTTTATTTTATTACTTATATAATAAGTTGTAGCGTATGAATGAAGAATCATGATTTCAGTAATTCTAAACGTCGTACACACATTCTTACGAACGGGTCATAAAGCCCACACCTCACGAACTCCCCTATCTAGATCATTAGTTAGCGCCAGCTAGTCTGAAGTTTTAAGTGATTCCTGACACCTTTACAATATAACGATTTTAACCAGAGATCCGCACACACACTCCGATGCATCCGTAAGATGACATCAAAGGAAAAAACGTTATCTTCAAACCCCTCCCCAGCGGGGAGGGATGCCAGATGCGGCAAAAGACACAAACACACACACACAAACACACACACCGATGCATTCCTGACATTAAAACCCCGAAATTAATGATTCTGAAATGTATATATGATGTATTCCTGCATGTTTGAATGTTATACTGTTGTATCAAGTTTAGCTAGGATCGTCAATTGTGTAGTTGAACCCTAAAGGTTCCTATTAAGAATTTAAGAACACACCCCTGTCTGTACGCTATACTCCAGCTGATTAATATCAAACGAAATGTCTTGACTCGCTCTAACCAAATATTTGAAAAAGACCACGGTAAAAAGTAGTCCACTTTGTTTTTTCCAGCTTTAAAGTAAAAGTTCCAAACTTGAGATCTCATAGAAACACGCAAGTGACGTCACCAGGAGAAGACAAAGGAACTTTTGCGCGCCCAAACGTGAGACTCTATTGGTCCGTTCCGCCAAAAAAGGGGCGTTAACTTTCACTTTAAAAGATCGCGACGCAGGTCTCTCTCCCTCTTCTTCTTCATGTTACCTTTTTGTTAGTGCTGCCTTCGTCTCGTCTTATTTGTCTTTTGTTTATTTTGCGTTTAGCCCAGTCTTCTTTTCGTTAGTGCTCCGTTCACGTCTCTGGACCGAACTACGCACTTTAGCTTTCCTCAGTCCGATATCCCGATATGAATGGACTCTCCACCACTGCGCACCATTAGGACGTTTTGAACCTCCCGCGAACAAGACGCGCTCTGAAAGAACGCCTCCATCCCGAGCAAAGAGGACATCCACATGCGCACGTTCAGCGACACCAAAGGTCCCTGTGCAAGTATATTGTTCTATCCAAATTAGATGCGTTAAAGTGTGTATGTTCCTTGTTGTCTCTTAAGGTCGGCTAGAAAGTGTATTTTCCTGTGTAGAATTCCATTCTACTCTTGATTGTCTCTGTTTGTTGATCATAGAACAAAGCCTATTTAATGTGTGATCTTAAGCTACGAGCTGACATTGTTAACTGATTTGATTAGTAAACTTACGCTAAGAAGAAACCTTCTTCAGAATTGATGAAGAGTATACTAACAAAGCAGTTCGGCGGACGAACTGATTGTTTGAGTTGCGGTTAATTCTATTAAGGTATTCTGAAAATTGATATAGCCTGTCTGCATATGATTTATATTCTTAATTAATTACAATTCGTTGTATCTGAAGCAGACGCGTGGACTATATCATCCCTTTTTGGGTAATTTTTCTTACTATATACGGTAAATAACTGTGATAGGTCTAATGGTACATTTAATGTAATTTTACTGTAAAATAACATTAAATTTACAGTTTTTGAAAGTGAAAAAGAACAACTCACTGTACAATTTACTGTTAAAAAAAACAACGTAAATTGACATTTCCACAAATCCCTGCGTGACACTTCACATTGTATTTCTTCATCGTTTTCTTAGTTGTTTTTCTTATCAGTTATGTACATTAGGGTTTTATGTTACATTTAATGTTGTTAAATTAATGTTTATTGCATTTTTAAAATTTCATGTGTGTTACCATTATGGTGTTTAATGTTTGTGCGAATGACACTGTGCAGCTTCTATATATTAGTATTAACTTTCTTGTGGAAGAGATTCTTGTGATGAGCTTTGATTGATCTTTGATTGATCATGTGACTCTCATCACTGCTGTGATTGGTGGTTGTCAGTGTATTACAAATACAAAACAGATATTAATACTGCAATAGATCAGTAAATTAACATTATCAGATAATGAAATACGGTTTATTACTGTAAATTTTAAGTTAAATCTGTAAAACCAATAACGTTGCTACCGTATTTTTGACGGTAAAGTACTGGCAACCACAGCTGCCGTTTTTTTTACATAAAAATTACGGGTTTATTTTTTACAGTGTATATTGATCATATAAATTGACAGGTCTCTTACAGGGTTCATTGTAAAGCTTTATCTATTGTGAAGGGTCATTTCATCATGTGTTGTTATAGTTGTGCTGGAATTTATTTTCAAGGAAGTACAGTGTCTATTAATGGGTATAGCTACAGTAATGTCAGCTAAAGCTAGTCAGCTTAAGATCCTTTCCATCTATATTTCTTAAGCCTAGTAGTGAATGTTTTATGAGCAGTAGGATAACCATATTCATCCGCACAGTCACGCAGAGCCGAAGCACAACCAAAACAATGTTCTTCTGCAAAATGCATGCATTTTTTTTTTTACGCTAGAGGGCCAAAGGTTACGTAGTGTACCTTTAAAATAACACTTAGGGTGTCACATAGGGTGACAAGGGTGACAAGTCAATGGTGACACAAGTTTAAGTCATTATTGACTAAATAAATAAATATATTGTTCTTTGTGAGAAAATGAATTGTTTAATCCAATGATCATGGTTCACAAATCACCGACTCAAGGATCCAGTCACAGAGGTTAATAGTTCACTGGAGAGGAAGATTAGCAGTAAAATAATGAGGTGAATGTCCATCTGTTTCTCAACTTAATCTATCGTATGACTTCAGAAGACTCGGAACAGTCATATAGACCTAATTTGTGTTGCATTTTGTCCCTTTTGACGCTTGAAAGCTCCAGAATACATTCAACGTAATTGCATGGAACAGAGCATCCAGGGCATTTTTCCTTTAGTGTAAAGAGAAATAAAGTCATACAGGTTTGGAATGACCTGAAAGTAAATGTAAACGATGACAGAATTTTCATTTGTGGGTGAAATATCCCACTATTCCATGTAGGCCTGACTCAAGAGACAAGAGATCGATTTAAAAAAAAAAAATGTTGAAGAGTTATAAGGTGTAGCCTGAAATATGCTAAACTATTAGGACTATTATCAAAGGACATTAGTGAGTACTAAAGTGGGAAATTATCTTTGATTCCACAGAACTCTAATTGTGAATGTCAGGACTACAAAAGCCATAAACACCTGCTGCACATATGCAAAGTAAAAAACATGTCATGCCATCATCTTCACTGACCTCTCTAGCGTTGCTTTTTCCTGTCCTCGTCCGTGTGCGACCGCTCTGTGTGAAAGGCGGTAATTTGATCATTTGACATATGCCGCTGTCAGATGATGTTTTCTTCTGTCTCTCAGATTGAGTGCCTTGCATTTATCTTCTCGCATGAGCCTGACCTCATCTTTCAACCTGTTGTCTTCTACCCCTTCATAATTACCCGAGCAGGGGGGCATAGCCAGCATTTCACACACCTGCCTTTCAGAGATTAACAGAGCGCGAATGATTCTTTAAATGCGTGCTATTTAAGTGCACACGTTTACCTCAGGCTTTATTTTGACCATGGTTTCAGTGGCATTTCTGCATATCTGTACCTGAAAAAATGCATGAACTACAGTGAATTCAAAAAGTTTTTGGACACTTAATATATAAAAATTTGAATATACACCCATAAAAATCTAAAGAAGTGGCATCTGCAAACTATAATACAATCGTTGTTGTATTCTTTGAAAAAGGTGCTATTTCTTTTAAATAAATGACAGTTTGTTTGATATTTATATATAAGTAAGTGTCCAGATACTTTTTGGAGCCACTTCACATTTTTGAGTTGAGTTGAGGCTCTAGTGAACCAGAAAACTAAAGCTTTTATAATCACGGAACATCTAATAATTATGCGCATAAAAATCACTCCATGAGGACATAAACACAACATTTGGCTGCTAAAGAGCCGGATTTATTAATAATTCAATGTTCAGACCTGTTCTGCCTCACATCGGTTGAAAGCGCAGTCAAATCAATGAAGATAAACAGAATTAGATACGGGGATATAAAGTATATTAGCACCGTGACTTGGCTTAAATACATACAGACAGGAAATGCCATATTCCTGTGGGAAATCTCCAGCCGATCAGTAGCAATCCCTGTCCCGAAGGAATGAATGAGTTTTCCATTTGGATGTGATCTCTGTGATTCTGCATTTCTCAGCGCACTAAATTCCCATCAGGCACCACGTCTGGATGCTGGTTTGTAGCCCTTTACATAAGCACAGCACATCGACAGCAGAGACAAGAAAAAGCATTCATAAATATGACAGTAATGATTAAGTTTAGATGGTCATTTTTAAGCTTAGCAATGACTTTATCAACCCTGATTAAAACACACTTAGATGCTAATATATCTGTGAAGAACGTCAATGGTAAACATACACTTTATAAATCAAAGCGTATATATTTTTAAAAATGTTTAAATGCCACATTCCAGTAGAATGTGTGAGGCAACTAGTGTTGTCAAACATATACATTGTATAGTAATTTTACTACTGCAGTGTAAAATAATGAATATATTTATCCAGTAATATATATTATTCATTTTATAGTGCAGTTAAATTATTATTATTATTATTATTATTATTATCTCCCTCAGAGCTATAGGGAAATTACTTTATCTACAAAAGCACAATGTTGTGGCATTTTTTTTTTTTCTGTGGTATCAAAAATGGTATTAAACATAATTTTTTTCAAGGTACTGTATCAAAATTACAGGGAAGCTATTTCCCTGAAAATCATTATAATATTAGCTCGACTTCAACCAATGGAGTGAGGTTAGGGTGACTAACTTATTGTCTGTCCAATAGCGGAGAAGGGTTTTGAAAACCTTTGAAAAGTCATTATGCAGTTGTGTTGCAGAAATGACACGCTGTGTAAGTGTGTTTGTTGTGTCTCAATAATGTTCAGTGGGCTTTATGCTTCCGTGTTCACACCCAAACAGTCCATTTATGCCTGATTCCTGAGGTATTGTGCATGTTTTGAAAGCTAGAGACATGAAATGTATTCATTGATTTATCTTACCTAATGCCAACACAGACACTAGCCAATTCTGGATATAAATTTAGCTTAGCAACTAGCAATCAAGTCATATTTCAATTGACTTTGATAAATTAAGAGAGAATTACTGATGGTATTTGATTCAAATACAAAAGCAAAGAACCATGTCCTAAAGAAAATGTATTTTACAATAATATTCCTAAAAATAAATAAAAAAACAGATAAGCATAAAATCAAATCCAATGCTACTCCACTTTATTGCATTTGGCTCTGTGAAAAAGCTCCATGGGGTTTTGTCTGGGGAAAAATAAGGACCCCGCAGTACAAAACTCACAGGCTGCAATACAAGGCCACTCCATGTGCACACATTTGAATGCGAGCCTCAATTTGAGCCACTTACGAATCAAAAGCAGAGAGTCTAGTCTCCAGCAAGGCCAGGAAAGCTCTATGCATCCAAATTGCTTTGAGAGGAAGGGAGCATCTGGTCCATTGAAATCAACTTAATGCATGTTTGCCAAAGGGACCGTCTGGCAAAATAGTGCTTTTTTTTTTTTTTTTGGTAGAGTCCCCTTCTCTCCCCTCCATTTGCACCTCTCTCCCCTCTTTCAGGGCTTTGGAAGGGTTATATGAAAAGGCATGTAGGCTGATGAAAATGAAGCTTTTATATGGAGAGATGAAGATGGAGTGAACAAAAATCGAACGGTCACGATCTATCAAAGGACTCGGATCTGCAGGCCTCGCAGAGGGACAAAGTGCAACCTCGCATTTCAGGGACTGTACTGAAAAACCTGTGTGATCCTGACAGCTGTCCAAGTTTGGGGTCAGATTTCAGGACAAAGGTCAATGCTGAATCAAAACCATTCCCTGAAGGTACAAGGTGTTACTCTGATCCGTCTGAATGACTTTCTAACCCTGTTGTTGAAGTTAATCTTTGCCGCTCTGTTGAGAATGAGTACATGTTTCCACCTAATATCGATCACATCCCACACCTGAGTCTACAACAGCCAGCAGAAACACAACAGAACATCAATTTCCAAAAGTGTATGTCCAGTACGCACCCACACCCGCTCGTACGTTCTTCCTGTGCTGACCTCAAAGGCAGGGCAGAGCGCAGCTTGAAACTGGTTGCTCTTGGCAGGACACAGGGAGTCCAGGCAGGGTAAGCCAGCCTCCCTGAGCCTGCTGCTCCAACAATAATGCTGTGTGTTTGGTTTGGCCTTGGTCTACAGCCCCCCCAAGCCCTAAGACAGCCGTCCAACATGTGGCGGGGAGAGTTCTGATAGTGCCGCTAAGAAGGGACTCCATTCCACAAGGGCTGATGGAAAATGTAGTCAATTAGTCTCTCAGGACACAAACTTGTGAGTTATGCTGAGGCCATGGAGCTAATAAACTAGGGCTGTGCTGCTGTGCTACTTCGTGAGCTTAGAATTATAAGGTTCTATCTCCGTTTAGGGTAGTTCTGAGATAATGAGCATCAAAGTTTTTACATCCCAGCTGGCAGAACTGTTGGAACCTTTTTATTTTATTAATAACTACTAACAAAATATATTTTTTACAAAAATAACACCACACAGGCATTAATAAACACCTAATGGATCATATTATGTAAAAAACTCAATTTCGACCAAAAGTGGAGATAGAACCTTATAATTCTAAGCTCACGACTTGTGAAATCATTTAAATGTGTGTAATATGATTATATTCATTTAAATCAGTAATGCATGTAAACAAATTTGTTTCAAGTTTCATTCTTTTCTGTCTTATTTCTAAGAATAGTCAAGAGCAGCAGCAAAGATGTTAAGTGTCAAGAGTCAAGTGGAATTTGAATGAAACAAAAAACACATTAACACCTGTTTCTTAATTAACACTTAAGTTATTGTTAGTGAGAAAAAGTGTTTGTCTAAAACTAACTAAACATTTGGTTAGTGTCACAAACTTAAATTATGCACCTACATGAAAGTTTGGGTTCAGTAAGATTTGTTGAAGTCAAGTCAAGTCAAGTCATCTTTATTTATATAGCACTTTTTACAATACAGATTGTATCAAAGCAGCTTCACAGTGATAACATGAAAATAATAAAACAAAGTTTGTTTCTAGAAGAATATTGCGTCATATGGAAGTATACTTGTATTTAGCAAGGATGCATTACATTGATCAAAACTCTAAGGTATATGCAAATACTTATTATAACAAAAAATGGTTACACACTTTGTGGCCGTTTACATGACACTGTTTTCAACAAAAAACGGAAGACTTTCTATGTGTTTTGGCCATTCATTTACACAACAACAGCATTTTGGGTGCCTGAAAACGCAAACGCGGATCCGTTTGACTGGGGATCGTTTTGACAATGGTGTCGTCTGTGGAAAACTGTTCTGTTTTAAGCATGTCGTTGTCGTGTAAATATGCACTGAATTTTAAGGTGTCAGTATTACAGTGTAATTATACATTTATACAAGTACTGAGTAGTAGTAATTAACTACATGCTTACTATAGGGTTAGGATTAGAATGAGGGTTTGGTTCAAGGTTAATTGCATGCAATTATGCATAATTTATAGTTATTACTACAGTAACTACATGTAACGTGTTACAATGACACTGAAAAATAAAGTTTCACCCAAAAAATTCTTTAGACTTTATGTTCACCAAAGAATCCTAAAAAAAAAGTATCATATCTTCCACAAAATATGAACAATGTTTAGAATTAATTCTGAAGGATCATGTGACACTGAAGACTGGAGTAATAAAGGGGAAAATTCAGCTTTGCCATTGCAGGAAAAAAATACATTTTAAAATATGTTCAAATAGAAAAATAATATATTAAAACCAAAAAAAAAAGAGAAAAAATCTTTAAACCATCTTTAAAAATAGGAACTGAATGCATTACGACTGAATACACTACAGCTTGAAAGCAAAATACATTCAGAGATAAAATTAACACAAAAAAAAAAGAATTGTGCCAGGCTTAAATAATACATGTTGCCCCCCAAAATCTTGAGTTTGAAAACAGCGTATGTGCATGAAGGCTACATCTTCAACTCAAAACTCAAATGTAAAACTGTCTACATGAGAGTAAACAATCTTTTTTTCTCCCCTACATACCAACACTAAACACAGTTCACATGAGCATAAAATATCGCTCATCTTCACAACAAATAATTACAAAACCTGCCTGTTTTCACATGTATTGCTGTGCCGTGTTCATTAAAAAGGAATATAAATGGAAGGTAAGATGATGTTGGAGGCTGCTGACCCCGTGGCCTGTGTGTAATATCCCCAGTGTGTGTCGAACCCCCCTCCTCCTCGGGGGAGCAGTCAGATTAGGCAGTGCAGCTCTGCAGAAGGCCTCTAATCACTCTGCATTAGCATAACAAAAGAGGGAGAGCGGCTGGCCAGTGCAGCCGCGCGCCACACAACCCATTACTGGCAGCCTTTATTACAATTATCACGTCCATAGTGCCTGCACTACCGCTGACGGGCAAAGAGTGTGTGTGAGGGGTTTTAGAGGGGTTGTGTAAAGAGTGTGTGTGCATATACAAGTGGCTGGGTGTGAGTGTGTGCAGCTGTGTGTGTAGTGTGTAGTTTGAGGGGGAGTGTGTGTGTGTATGTATATTCCATGAGTTCTCAACGCCGGCTCTGTGTAATTCTCATCACGTAGTCTCATTCTCTCTTTGTTGGCTTGGCTGGAACGCATGAAAGGGAAGGTTGCGTGCACCTGATTTTGTGCCATCCGCACTGCCTCTCCCACCCCTTGCCGTCTAGATTCCCGTCTGAGCCCCCTTAAACACACACACACACACACACACACACACACATGCACACACAAAATCCCTGCTCCCTCAAAGCTCTGAGCCCTAGGCTATAGAAATAGGAACACATTAATTATTTTTCAGGGTTGCGATAACAATAAGCGCTGCTCTGGGATGCTAATAATATGATGACTCATAAGTCAGATTATTATAATTAATAATGATTATAGTGACACTCCAAATAACATGCAGCCATCAACCTAATGAGAACATGCATCAACCTATATCTGCCTCGGCTTTTCTAACCGATCACTGCTGCCTCTCCAGGCATCTATTCTTAGAGGTTACCTAATGCGTCAACAAAAAGAGAACAGAAGGGAAAATTCAAATGGATGTTTATTTATATATTTATTATTTTCAATCTGCACTGGAGGAAAATCAGCAGGGAAAATAACAATCAAAAGCAATAGTCTTGGGACACACTGATATTTCATTTGAAGTTCATGCAATTGGCAGCAGTTGACCCATATACTGCTGTTGTACAGAGCAAAAATGAAAACTTTGAATATCTAATTATGAATTTCGATGTATTTCCCCCCCTCCCGTATGGGGAAAAAAACTAAGGCCAGAAATAGAAAAAAACGACATGTTTGGTACACAGTTTGTTTGGCTGCTTTGAAGCAAACCGCATAAACTAAAGCTGACCCACACAACCTTCATATAGCCATGACTCTCTGATAGAGCACTTCCCTAATTTCTGGTGACTTTGTGATAACTGCACCCCGTGTGAAACCGCCTCTGAGACTCAAGCCCAAGTCACTAACCTGTGTGTATTCATGATTGCTTGTTAGCAATTGTGTGTCCAATGGTAATGAAGTCTTTTGTGCCATGTGATTGCACCATCAATCAAAAATGCACAGCCCTGATTGCTGCCGGTTCCCGTTCTCGATGCAAAAGGCAACAAAGTGAAACACTTGCGCAAACTCAACATAATCACATGTCAGCCGGCACAAAGTCGTACGCACACATGAGAACTCAACATAATCACATGTTAGCTGCCAGAGTGAACTATTAAACAATGATGGGGAATGCTGGTAACCAAGGTTACTTTTCATAAGAACAATCACACTTCAAAATGTCATGCGTGTGCAGGAACTCAAAGACCTTCATAGTAGAAAGGAGTATTGGCTCCAGATTAAACCATGCAACAAGCAGAAACGATCTAGCAGAAAAAATTAAAAGAACACATTAACACGAGTTCTGTCAGATCTGTGTGTGTGTGTATATATATACATATGTATATATATAGGTGTTTTTTAATTTTATTTTTACAAAGTTTTATGTTAGATGCGATTAATTGCGATTAATCAATTTTACAGCACTACATATCCTACATTCACACACTTTAACACAGAACCTTTTTCATGTTAGGGCAGACTGGCCCTTTATGTGTGTATTGAGAGCTGTGCCTAAAATCATTATTTGTTAAATTATCATCTGAAGATTATTTTTATTTAAGCTGGTCAGCATATTGAAATCAAACTGCTGTACATGCATCATCCGTATTCTGTTGCAAAGGTCACCAAATGTCATGTTTGTTTATTAGACAAAAATGTCCATTTACAAATGTTACCCTGCAGTGATGCAATCAGGATCACACATATAGCATCACACTTAATTATGTAATGTTCTCTTTGGTATTGTTCTCTAAAACAAGTAGTAACATTTAAAAAGTGTCAGACGAACATCTAATCAAAATGTTTCGGGGACTAAAAATGTTATGAACAATGAATAAATTTATAACATTTTTGTGCTAACATTATTGAGAACATTATTAAAGACCAGATAACTTTGAATGAACATTCTGTTACCATTGCTGGAAGAATGTTTGTTTGTAACTTTGAGAGAACCTTGCTAGAACGTTCCCTGTTAGCTAGGAAATATCTAACCTTAAACTACATAATGCTTGCTAAAAGAAAAGCCTAGTTTCTACTAGCATGAAGGCATTAGTCTAGACTTGTTTTTGATAATTGGTACAATACGTATTTATAGACTAAGCATAGCTGGGATGTTCACCAATTTAAATGCTTGACCAGGACGGTAAAAGTCTTGAAGATCTATATGGGAACCAGACCTAAAACAAAACTTATTCACAGGGATAGTGATTTATCCAAGACAAATATTTTGTTGGTCCTGGAATAACATTCATGTTTAGCTAAAATAGTCCCTCAACCTCAATTCGAACCAATAAATAAATAACCCAGAAATTATATTCAGTTTGATAAGCATGTTCTTTAATCCATCACTGTAACTCTGAACCTAACATTTGTTGTTTCAAGACCAACAAGTGTACATGTTTCCTACTTGGAAAAAACATTAAAAAAAATTTTGCGGTCTAAGATGGAAGCAAATAAACATGTAGAATGAGGGCACACATTTATCAACCGCAATCAACCATTCAAGGAACAGTGATGCCGGCCAACATCTCTGTATTATGGCACTTGGTGGTGAAGACGGAACTAGTGTACTGCATAAAAAGTGTAGCTCAACCTCTTGTCTCTGAGCATCCCATCCCCTCTCTATCAACAAAACCACAGCATGTGATTTCAGAAACTTGGGAGTGATGTGCGTGTACACACTCAACAAAAGCACAGCACATGGACAGAGGAGCCCTCGCACAAGTACTGCGTGTTCCCCAAACCAAAGAAAACAGTCATGAAAAACAGCCAAGTATAGCCATGGTAAAAGGAAACAATGTCATCGGTATAACAGGTGGACAGAACAGAACAGAACAGAGACCAAACAACTGTCCTATGCACAACCAGAACCTAAATATTCTCGCCTTCAGAAGAACTGTTGACAGTGCACTGACAATTAATCAGTTCTACATTAAAAATATGTAGAGAAGATATTTTCATAAAGATGATTTTTTTTTTTACTAAATCTAGTTTCAGGCAGATTTATGAAAGATTTACCTCTCCCGACATCCTGAGAAAAAAAATTCCTTCCAGGGCATCAGTCAGTTCCGATGTTCGGCCCAGATTATCTGGAAATGAGGCGTTTACAGATTAAATCTGAAACCTCCCAATCTGCTCGCGGACACATCGGGGCTCCCCCAACAATATTGAAGATGTTTGATATTTAGGATTTTTATGATTCGGGATGATTATGACTATAATTACATTAGTACTTTTATAATAGCCAATGAGAGACAAGTCTACAAGGAGACAGAAGTTACAGAACGTTTCGAATGGACAATGGAGATATGGAGATGGAGAAAGGTTGGTCGAAATGTGGTAAAAACACAAATGCCATTTGCTTTGCATCCGCTTCCCCGTGAGATCACGTGAGATAAAGTGAGATCTGTGAAGATTCTCCTTGAGCTTATCTCAAATAATATTGCTTTAATGTCAAAAACCACACAAAATCATATGTGCAACTGAAATGATGAATTGGAAAGGTAAAGCAAAGGTCATCTACCAGTCCAATGGTAAATCTTATATCAGTACTGTTAAAATTATGTTATGTCAGCAGAGAAATCAGCTTCAGGCCATTATTCACCCATTCCCAGCCGTGAACATGAGAGATGACATCACCAAAACAATAAAACATCCATAAACCACTTTCAAACCAAGGTTATTGACCATTGAAAAAATAATAACATTTTAAGCAGCATATACGATTATTAATTGTTGTTTTTCGAGGCATGTTTAGGGCATGAGACTCATAAAGTACCATGATTACCAAATTACCCTCTCTTGTCAAAGCTATAGTGTAGTGTTATAGGCCATGTCAAGTGCTTCTACTATACATGCTTGAGTATGTAGTGAGGTGAAATATGATGGCTATAGGTCCCATCTACTTCAATGCCTTTCTCAACAATGCAATCTAGATTACCTACCCCTTAAGAGCCACAGGTATTAAGAACACACATTGCAAGGCCTGTGTTTTCTCTCAGCGAAGCATTAAAGAGAAGTTACATGGTGTTTAATACCTTTTTGGGTATATGCTGAGGGGTTGATAACAAAAAATTTCAACAATTAATTCAAAGCTTTATGTAGCGAAAATAACTTGTGTTTTTTCACGTATATTATAATAGCAGCACCAAGTTAAGGAGCAGAAAAACAGTCTCACAGTATTGTGTATATATGTAAACTGTGGAAGCCCTCCAGGCAGATACACAGCAGGGACCGTGTCCACCGTAGTCACAGACTAATTGTGTGATTGGACAGGCAGGAGCGTTGGGGGAGCGTTGGGGAACATTGGCAGAACGCTATGCCCAGGGCATAAATCTGAGGTTCTGCTCTGAGAGCTTGTGACAGCACTGGCCCACATATCAGCTCCAAGCCCATCAGTCTGAAAAATAATCCACGGGGCTTCTTTGGAGTGAGGAGGGGGGTTCATCCTGCACCCCACAGCAGGGGACTTCAGGTTTATATAAACTTCATCTTGATACATTTCAAATAACAGAGGATAGCTGGGTAATAACAGTGGCAGGAGTCACTGTGTACGTGTGTACCCGGCTAAAGATGAATTCTGAAAGGACATGTTGATTATGATAACATGCTTTGAGAGGCAGACACCTTCTCTCTAATCCAACAACAGATCCAAGTTCTCAGACACCCTTCCAGCCGGTACATGAGGCCATGGGGTGTTGTCCTAAAATCTCAGAGCCTTAATGACCCCCATGGCATTAAAACTGGAGAATAACAAACAGAAGCTGGTGAGATGGGATGGATGGCAGGAGGTCTCCATCTTAAAATGGACATTAGTGGAAGGAAGATGAATGGGATAACATACAGCCAGCGCTTGCACATCAATATGTTTTGCTTGGTTCTTTCGAACTAGCTGAGCAAGAGGAGCATGAAGTGTGAAGAATGAAAGAAGATGAGTCACCTTCCTTCAGATTTAAGCTCCAAGCTGCTTCCACACACCTCCTTGGAAGTTTCGAGCAATGCAGAAGACATTAACTGCATGGTTCAGGTGAGTTTAATTAGGGTTGGACCTAAACTCTGCAGGAAAGTTACCCTGGACGCTACTGGTGAAGATGCAGTTGGGACAATTGAGAGAATGGAGGAAAATATTGATAGAAGAATTAACTGCCATTCAGCCCCAAGAGATAGAGAAGAAAATCACAGTATTCTCTAGGGTTCAGACAACAGGACTGATGTCCATCTTGTTTGTCATTCACTGTTTGCCCCTATTGTTCTCTTCTCACTGCAACACAAAGCAAAAAGAAAGGCCTTAGGCATAGCCCTGTTGTTTACCGTAGGGAGACGACTAATCTGACAGATTACCTTTTTATACACCACCTTTGTATGCTCTCTAATCTATATGCTGCCCTATCAAGGTCCCTTAAAGAGCGAATTCTCTCTTTTACTCTTTGTTTAATTGTGTGTCTCTTCGCCAAGGCCATTTTAAACATCAGGAATAAAGAGATTACGGTCACACCCTTAAAACCAGATTTGTTAATCTAATCCCTTTCTCTGTCTACAATAGGATGTTCTGCAGCAAGTGATATGAGACGTAACACAAGGACCTTTTGTGACACTCCGTAGGCCAAGTTTTTGTGCTAAAACAAATCTCAGTGTTAGCCACCACAAACAGATGGGCTCAAATGCGGGTTTAATTGCACCAAGAGTCCAGATCGGACAGTTTTCGACTTGGCTGGATCCTCTGGTGGTGAACCGGGCTCCAGGTTGGTTGTACAAGCTCCAAATGATTATTGCTCAGTTGTCCAAAACTGATCAGGCACTGATATTAATGTTCCGCTGCACTCGCAGTGACATTTAAACATCTGGCATGCTTATGTCAAAGACACATGGTCAATCAATCAACTTAAACTAATTTCTGTTCTATCTATTAATTTATTCAAGATACTTGTAGACAAACTACAAAAAAATAATGAATAAGGAAAAAACCTTATGGCGTAATATTTTACTATTATTTACTTGGGAAAATACATTATTTTGACAAAAAGACTTAGTGTAGTGTAGTCACTACTTTTAAAACTCTTGTCCAGTGAATCGAAATCATAGTTCAACGAACATGCAAGAAATGCTATCATAAAGGGGACCCCTGCAGACCCTTGCGTCAAGGTCAAAATGTGTCTTATTGACAAGGCAAGGCTGTAAATGTCATGTCAAGTGGTGTGACATTCTTTAATTAATAATTCATGATATTTGTGAAAATATTCTTTAAATTATACATGTATGTATGTCAAGTCACCTTTATTTGCATAGCGCTTTATACAATACAGATTGTTTCAAAGCAGCTTTACAGTGATAACAGGAAAATAACACATTTCGGCTATATATAGAGGTTAATGAATATAGGCGTACCTAAGTGTACATATTTCAACTCTAAGGTACTAATATGCACCTTTTAGGGACAATGTAATGTCTGACAGTTCATATTTGTAAAAGATTTTAATATTTCCTTATTGCTGACCCTCTTATATGTCATTTACCTACATATTGTGTTTAGATGTAGATGCAAATATCTATTTAATAATAAAGGCCCACTGCAAAATGACTTGGGTCCACTAAGTGAAGAGCTCATATTGTGTTATACAAAGATTTTCAAAAAGAATTTAAAGTACATCAAAGAATTCTGTATGTCAGTAATGTCTATAGCGAGCAGATTGCCAGTGGAGACTCAGTATGTCTGTCAGGTCTTCGTTGCCTCCAGACCTTGTGTCCTCACACTCCCTGAGGATGACTCATCTTTTGGCTCCGACCATCAGACAGGACTGGCTGGGTAGAGGCTGTCTGTGCCCCAGACATGTGCCACTTCGTCTGGCCCTCTCTTCCACATCACCAGGCAGGGATTAGCTCTGCTGAATGAGGCCACCCCTGCTCCCCACGAAACAGGGAAAGAGGGGGTTGGCTCTTCCCTTTGCTAAACAAGACTTTTTTTTCTGGCAAGACAACCTCTGCAGAGGGCAAGGAGACATTTTTGGTATAATTTGGGGACATAGGTATTTCCCTTAGGTACAGATGCTAGTGGAGAGAGCAGAAGCTGTAGGCCTACCAGTGTGATTCAATGAGGAGGCAGAGGGCACCTCTACAGCCAGAAAATGATATTTTCAAAAGTAAAGAAAGAAGAGGGTACAGCCAGGTCATATTGGGCCCAGTGGGAATGACAAAGTGCTTACTCTCAGAGCAAACCTGAACTCAACCAACTAATGTGGTGCAATCTTATCTACACTGGTGAAAATAAAATCCCTAGTGGAGTTCAGTGCATTATTCCCAGAATGGCCAAGGTCTGTACCCCAGCTGTCAAACATATGTAGTCTTTTAAAATGGACTGTTCTGTGTTAACTGCTTGCAGTGTGAATAAGAACTCAGATGGTGTATACAACATTCTATGCTCTAAATGTACTGGGCTGAGTTTCCCGATAACGTTGTCTCTTAGCGCGCTACGAAGACTCTTAAGGTATAACTTAACTGAAGGTATACCAGGTGTGTTCCTCGAACCATGCCTTAGGAAGCCGCTTAAGATATACCTTCTTACGTGCGACGTTACCCGGTGCTGTCCATGGCGATGGTGCTGAATTTGTTGATATCGATGGCTTGAGAATCAATTATTCTCTTGTGCAGGGGCTGCTTCACTGCGTCATGTGAGAAAGCGGTGTTCTTTTTAAAATGGGACTCATGGGATATTATATAAAAATTTTTTTTTACAAATTGCAAACAAAATTAAACCCTGGATATTTTATATAATTTCTGAAAGAGTGCGCGAACGCTAGCCTGGGAAAACCCAGACAACTTCCGGCAAATTTAGATTTGCTCTGAAAGTTAGTCTGGCAAAGAGCTCATTCAAGCCCATTTCCAATCCGCCGAAATCGCGGCACCAATCAGAAATGTTGGGGCGGGCTTTACACGATGACGACAGCGCTGGGATTTTGAAGCCGCCGTCGGTCGAACATCACTCGAATCAGCTATCGCGTCTGTTTTAAGCGATTTAAAAATTTCCTTTTCGTTATAACCCGAGCAAAGAACAACACTCAAAGCCTTCATGTCAAAAAAATATGTTATCGCTGTCTTACCGACTGGATTCGGCAAAAGTCTGATATACCAGTGTGGCGAGCAGGACGATCGAGGCCGAGGGACGTGACTGAGAGAACGGCGTGGGTGAGGCCGGTCTCGCATCTCTCACGGAGAAGCGGAAGCATAAAAGGAGGAGCGACGACGGTGAAGATCGAGAGAGGACAGGCCTGAATTTTATTTGATGTTTTGTTTTATTATGTGTGGCGGCAGTCGACCGTGAGGGACTTTGTATTTGTGTTATTTTGTCATTAAAATGTGTGAATATTCGCCGGTTTCCGCCTCCTCCTTCCCATAACAACGAGCCCCGTTGGTCAATACTAAACGAATGGGTGGGTCTTAGCCATAGACTGTCTTAGCGAGAGCCCTCTGCATACGTCATCTCCTTCATCGCTCTGATTGGTTTTAGCTCTATCCAATTGCGCCAAGAGGCATTTGAGGGACGTCCGTTGGTGACGCCCCTTTGGAAATGATTTGTCTATGGAGCTTTGCCAGACCCTAACTCAGTTTAAAACTGAGAAGGGTCTGGTTTTAACCAGGCTACGCGAACGCACAACCTCGTGCTCAAACGTGTCATGCGTCTAACCCACTGCAGTAACTGTCCGTATGCTTTCATTGCATTAGAAAGGGCCACTTATATTATCATAATATATTTGCTATAATTTATATATTATTATTAGTCCATATCCATCCCCAACCACCTCCAGAAAACTCCCCACTGCATAAAAACGGAGAGCCGCAAGCAGCTGAATTTCGGGGCTGAGGGGGTGGTTCCGTCGAGTTTGTCTTGACACATCCGGACTAATAAGATCTAAAAGCTGCTGAATTTGCTGCCATGGCAGGCGAAATTTCTTTTGAATTGCATCTTCTGACATGGTAGCCAGGGGACTAAAGTTTTCACGAATTTAATAGTGGACATACACTAAATGGCTTCGCGGATGGCGACGTCTTTGATTTAGCACAACTATTCGCTGTATCACTGCCATAGTTTGACCAAATTCCCCACCACAGCCATTCTCTTCAAATAGACGAATAAGCCTTTACTTTCGAATGGTTTACCAGCTGATGTACCTTTGGATAATATAATTAAAAAGCTAACAACAATCAGTGTGATGACAATTTTATTATTTGCATGAAAACATTAGCCTAATTGAACACTGGGTGTATTAAATTTAAAATAATATTTGTATAGACTAAGATGTAAAGAAGCTTTTTGCAGTGGTGCCCACTAGCGGAGTCAACTGCCAACAGTGATAAGGTATAGCTAAGAGTGCTCCAGACCAACCTTCCAAACGTATGACTTACAGAAGGTATACTTAACTAAGAATGTTTCGGGAAACACGTATTAACGGTAAGGTACAGCTTAAGGTGTAACTTAAGAACGACGTAGCGTTAAGAAGGTTTCGGGAAACTCAGCCCTGGTTCTGAAGGAAGTTTGGTAACACTTTAGAATACTGTATCTTACTTACTGCATAACTAATAAGGAATTACTGAAGAACTAATAGGTAATTCTTTATTAACACTTACTGTAAGTCACTACTGTTAACTACTAAGGAAGATGTGTTAACTAATCAGTATGTAATATAATTTCATGATTGTGTTAAGTATCAGTTAGTTAATCAATAGCTAATGAATTCTGTCATACCTCCTGAAGAACTACTATTAATTATCTATTAATTAAGGTTCAAGAAAAATAACTATGTAGTAACTACTAATGAACAGTCATACACAGTAGTCAGTTTGTCATTCTTCAGCACTAATAAGAAAGATAAGTGCAGACATTTACCTATAGGCTATGATCTGCAAATAAGCAAACTTTTTTTTCATTAGAAAAACTTGTCATAATATTACACCTTATTATTATACTTCGTTCTTGTACATTTTAAACTTCTTTTGCTCCATTAAAGTTCCGGCTCCATATCGCGGTAGCCATTTTACAGTGATTTGGTGATGCAAGAGCGCGGGCATTTGCATCCTCCTCTGGAGAGTTCTCAGCGCCGCCGATTTGGTGCATTTCTTCGGCGAAATACAGATTTGTGTACGTTTTATTTAATCCATAAAATCATTACTGTGCTGTAAATCATTTTATTTTATGCAAGACAACATACACGGTCAGTTAGCCTATATCTGGTTGGTCTTTTTTGTGTGATGGAAACGCCTGATAAAACAAATCATTTTATTTATAAAGATACTAAATCTATTTACATCATATGTTAAAATCTGTTCTCAGAGCTGTGCACTGTTAGGGCAGGTTATGGAGTCAAGTCAAGTATTTTTTAATTCTAAAATGTTTGTTAAACGAGTTTAAATGTAGGTAGTATTATACATGTCAAAACGAAATAAATTTTTTGCTGTATTAAAAATTTTCTCATCTGAAATAAAGGAAGATATCATGTAAACAAGGCATTGTCGTGTATTTTACAAAGGTTTAGATGATTACGTTAATATATATATATATATATATATATATATATATATATATATATATATATATATATATTTTTTTTTATATATATTTGAGTCAGAAGTATGTGGTAATTCTTTATTAATTACTAATGGGTTCCCTATATTGTCACTTTAGAATACTGTTTCAGGTTCTAAGTAATTCCTGAAGGACCATCTAATAATTATTTATTAATTACTAATAAGTTCCTTATATTTTCACTTTAGAAGACTGTTTCGGGTTATAAGTAGCCTAATTCCTGGATAATTATTTGATAATTATGTATTAATTACTAATGGGTTCCCTATATTTTCACTTTAGAATACTGTTCCAGGTTCTAAGTAATTCCTTACTAACTACCGAATAATTATTTATTAATTATTAATAAGTTCCTTATATTTTCACTTTAGAAAACTGTTTCAGATTATAAGTAGCCTAATTCCAGGATAATTATTTGATAATTCTTTATTAATTACTAGGGGTGTAACGGTTCACAAAATTCACGGTTCGGTTCGATACGATACACTTGTGCCACGGTTCGGTTCGGTACGGTTCGGTACGTTTTCAATGCAGCAAAAAGAAAGAAATGCCAGAGAAATTTCCTTGATTTTTTTTTATTATATTTTTATTAAAACTAACATCATAAAGTATGATATTTTTTTTTTTTTTTACTTTGAGCAATGATGGAGCTATACTTGACTTTGACTTTTCTTAGGAGCATATAAAACAAAACAGCTCCTTGGACAAAATGAAATGTTATATTGTAGTAGTTCTAAACAAAGGTTTATTTTAGTTCAGATTAACATTTGAGGGCATTAATTGTATTCATAATGTCAAAATAAAACCGACGTAATGTTACTTGAAAGCATTATAGCCTATATACTATTCCTGCCAAACCTCCATACAGATAGTGTTACTACAGTAAATCCATGGTGAATGTTGCTGATCTGTGGACACTGAATAGTTAATTCATGGCGCAATGTTTCTTCCTGGTTTCCACGTCAGCGCGGTTTGATCCGTTAATAACGGAGAAATGTGGATGTTTCTCACTAGATCTCGCAGCGATGTTATTACTTCAAGTTCAATAGCGAATTCAAATGCTTTCTTTACTGGATGTCTCAGCGCTGTGTAGTAACAGAGATCGGCTCGCGCTGCATTGGTCCAAACTGATAAACAGTCCGTCAACCACATAATAACGAGTAGCTCAGTTTCGTTCCGCTTACATTACATTTGCCATTTGATGTTGGGCAATGTTGTGGTCGCACCAGCATCTCGAGTGCGCTTGTCATGCGCCACGAGCAGCGCGCGCCTACATTTAAAATAACGACATTTTGGTCGGCAGGAAAAATGGCTAAAACATGGTTCGGTTTGAAAATGCGTACCGAAAACCGAACCGAAAGCCTCGTACCGAACGGTTCGATACGAATACGCGTATCGTTACACCCCTATTAATTACTAATGGGTTCCCTATATTTTCACTTTAGAATACTGTTCCAGGTTCTAAGTAATTCCTGTAGAATTATTTGATTATTATTATTTGATTATTATTTTATTATTATGATATTATTATTTATTAATTAGCTACTATAAGTTCCCTATATTTTCAGTTTCCCTCAGTCGTTGCCTCAAATACATGAATTTACTCAATGGCATTCTATGCTGAGGAAAACCGACACACACAGTACTGTTGTATATAAAATATAAACATAATATGAGGTTAGTTTTGTATGACTGTTCAGTAGTTACTACTTAGTTATTTTTCTTGAACCTTAATTAGTAGATAATTAATAGTAGTTCTTCAGGAGGTATGACAGAATTAATTAGTTATTGATTAACTAACTGATACTTAACACAATCATAAAATTATATTACATACTGATTAGTTAACACATCTTACTTAGTAGTTAACAGTAGTGAAGAAGTTAATGAAGAATCACCTATTAGTTCGTCAATAATTCCTTATTAATTATGCAGTAAGTAAGATACAGTATTCTAAAGTGTTACCGGAAGTTTTAGTGACAAACATCACAACATATTTTCTCTCACTGGGAACTTAATTGGAAATGATCAAAGTCAGACCTTTTGTACCTCTCTCGAATACAACTTTGTCGTTTAAAGACTCAGCTTCTTGTTTTCTGTCACGTTGTCAATGTTATTGTGACGCTTTACACAACTAATTACAGGTGTGTCAATTACAGAATCATTGACAAGATCACAGCAACGAATCCGCAATACTGTTCACACAGAAAACTCACACACATAGCAATCTTGAATATTCCGGGTTCAGAACAAGTTCAGCTCAATCAACAGCATTTGCAGCATAACGATTACTACAAAAATAATTGTGTGAAATATGAATATAAAAAAATATATCATTTTGGGTGGATTTAAATCAGGAATGTAAGGGTTACAATTTCATAAAAATAATTACATCAATTCTTCTGTTGTGTTATTTGAGATGGAAAGCGGTTCAAGCTTTTTTTATTATTATTTTTGCTTTAGGGTTTATGGAATTGTGTTGTCATGTCAAAAGCATTAGCAGAATTGGATATAACTTTACATTACATAGAAAAGATGTTCACTATGGTCAATTTATAATAAAGAGTATACACTATATATATATATACACTATACATATATATATATATATACACTATACATAATCACATCTTAGTAAGATATGTCAACATTTAAACAGCTTTTTTTTTTTTTTTACATTTGTATTTGAGTAAGATATTTGAGATATTTGAGCACGTTGAAACCCAATACATTTAAAAGTGTAATTCAGTAATTTATCTAAAAAAATCCTCTCTTCACTGGCGCGCAATGAATTCTGGGGTAGGCAAGGCCACAAAGGATCCATCTGTTGTATCCTTCATTTCACAGGAAACGAAGGCTGCATTTGGAGGCCGAATTTGAAGGAGCTTTCGGAGCATTTTCAAAATGTTTACACATTTCTAGATGACTGATCTAGTCACATACTTAAAAACATAAAAAGGTAGAAACACTTCGTCTTGTTTTGTGTGCTAGAACATTGCCTTTAATGTCATAAATTAGCAAAACAAGATCACACGTGTACTTAGTCACAGTCAGACAACACGGCTGCTCTTCCTCAGGTCAAATGACTGTTAGTAAGAGGCTGTCTCAGCGTCTCTGAGGCAGAAGCACTTATCTACTCCTAGTTATATAAACCATAAAGAGAGGTCAGTTGAGGATGTATGCACTAAAGAGGACGATGTATACAAGGATTAGACAGATATATGCACTCTAATCTGTGAGGGAGTAATGAGATATAGTAAGAGTAAAGGTTAAAACTGGTGTGGGGTGGAGGACGTTTGGCCGCGTGCCACCCTATCTCTTCCCATGTGGCGTTAAGAGAACGGAGTGTGCTGCTAATCCATCAACAATTCTTGGGGAGAGGAAAGAGAGAGAGACAGAGGAGGTGTTGTAGATAAAGAGACGAGAAGGAGGAAAGGAAACCGGGGGCTTCAAAAGAAATCAGCAATTGATCTCGCAGCTGACACAAATTTGCACTGTGTGTGTGTGTATAGATTTTGATTCTTTGTATACAGTACACTTTGTGTGTCTACAGTATCACTGTATTTCGCTTTTCTATAAGTGCCACATATCACAGTGGGTGACTTTGCATTTTCATCCAGCCCGTCTTTAGTTTTCACACAAAATTTTCTTGTCAAATATTTGTGCTGGTGTGAACAGACTATGGAGTAGGCTACTTATAGTTTTCACATTAAGCTGGAAGATGAAAGAATTTTAATTTAATAAGAAAATGCAAAACATCATCACGGTGCAAGGAAGATGGAAGGTGGCAAGTGTCAAAATTTAAATTGATTAACGAACAGATCCTGTTAGTAGCACAATATGTTTGTGCAGAGTTTCTAGAGTATCTTCTGCAATTATCTAAAAGTTGCTGCCATGATTGACATGCAATATAAACAGTGTAATAAGTAGTGTCTTGAATTAGCAAAGCAAAATTGCTTTTATATTTAGTCAGATCACAGCTACTCTGTCTTCATGGGTGGGCCTTTTCAGGTGACCTTGCATTTGCTACTTAGCATGACAAGTTTGGTGCCTTAAATGGAGGAAGGATTTTCAAATCAGTTAAATCAAATTAGAGCCATATCTCATCTGACGACACACATGGATCGAGCCACATATCAAGACTGCTCTGAAGTAATGAAAGAAACTAAAGTCAAACACATGGGGGACTGAAAGAGGAAAGAGGCGATAAATAGGAGATATGCTTGCCTGTGGTTCAGTTTAATACAATGACATACTTGGCCACTTTCATCTATTTTGTCTAAGTGAAGGTCAACGTCTCTTCATGCATTTCTTGCCTTTCAGCGAATCAAGCCAGCCTCTATGAAAAACACAAAATCACAGTCATTTGCTTTTATCCACGGCTGTGAGGACGAGCTGTGTGTGGTTCTTGTCTTACAAACTCGACAGCAGAATCCCACCCTGCTAAATCTGTAATCTGTAATAAGTTCTGCATTAAAGACATTGACATTTGCCTCCAATGACTCAGACCCCTTCCTTCACGCACCGTTCGCCCGTGCCAGATGCGCAGGGAGGCTGGGAATGCCAGACCCGTTTCTCCTCTGGCCTGATTCATACTCCTCTCCCTCAGAGCTAAGGGGGCTTTATGAAGCACGAAAAACAAATGTGCTCTCGAAGACCCCCTTCAGATGCTTCCCCTGATACTGAGGGCACATAAGCTACATGTGACCGACATCTGGGGTGACATCATGTAAATTTGACCGCTTTGCTCAATCTGTAATGCAGAAGCCACAACGGCATTGCCATATGTCATTATATGGTTAGATGCCTGATGTTGTGAAGGGAAGGAGACATTGGTAGCATTGTTGATTTTCAGAGAGTTAATTGTTTTAGTCATCATCGTTTTTGTGTTTGGATGAAAATGACCTTTAAATGAAGTCAATACTTTTTCACTTCATATTCATACACACTAATTTTAGGGATTCATGATTTAGTAGTATCTTGATTATTGGTCACACTGTAAAACTGAACAGTAAAATTAACAATCTTACTAAAATATTACTGAAAGTTCTTTGAACTTAATAGACATAAGTTACATAAACTCAATAACTAATCATACCATATTGAAGGGCTAGTTCACCCAAAAATTCACACCCATCTTTCTCTCACTCTCGGTGTCATTCCAAATCCGTAAGACTTCAATATATTTTTTGATGAAATCTGAAAGATTTCTGTCCCGCCATTGAGAATCTACACAACTACCACTTTGCACTTCAAAAAGTTCATAAAGGGATTGTAAAACTTATCCATAAGTATTGAATGGTTTAGCCCAAATTTTCTGATGAGTCACAATTGTTTTATATGATGAACAGATTTCATTTAAGCTTTTATTCATATCTAAACATTCAACAACGCACACATTTTCATTATGGTAAATGGAAGCTTAAACGTTGGCTTGACGCTCAAGAACCAATGGGGTTATATCTCGTGTTAAGCAGCTGATTTGAGCTTCTGCAAGAACCTGAGGTTTGTTCTTGTGCATTAAGCAAATTCGGTTGAGCTTCTGTTTATGTTCACTGACCAATGTTTATATGTCAATAAAAGCATAAATGCAATCCGTTCATCATATAAAGTGATTTGAAAATTTCAGAAAATTTGAACTAAACCGCTCAATTCATATGGATTAGTTTCACGATCTCTTCATTAACTTTTTTGAAGCGTCAAAGTGGTAGTTGCGTGGCGGTCAATGGAGAGTCCAGAAAGCTCTCAGATTTTATTAAAAATATCTTCATTTGTGTTCCGAAGATTAACGAAAATCTTACAGGTTTGGAACAACATCAGTGTGAGTAAATGATGACAGAATTTTCATTTTTGGGTGAACTAACCCTTTAAGTTGAATATAAAAATATCACAGACCAAATAATTAATACAACAGTGGTTTTCAACATCAACACATTTGTAAGTGGGCCTCAGGATGTCTTAAAAGGAATACAAATAATATTTACAGGTGTAGAAATCATGAAGTTTTTATCTCCATGTGCATTGTAATAGATTTTGTGAAAATATTTTTGTTTTTCTAATTATGCCTAGCTCTAAAAATGTATATCAGGTCCAAATTGTGTGCAAACAACTGTAAATGTTATGGGCCCTGCAAAAAGGAGTCAAAAAGGTTGAGAACCACTGATATTGGATGCTTTGAGTGAATTAGTTTTGAATATTATAGTGCATTATTAAAAACTGGCAGTTAAATAGCCATAGTTTGTGTTTGTATATAAATGCTGAATTTTGTTCTATAACAGAATACACAGAAATGGAAACAAGTCTACAATGGAAACACAAGGTACACAATGAAGAGGCGAGGAAATTTGCAGGCCACTGGGTTCACTTTCTCTGAGCTTTCAGAATTCTTCTGTAGTAGCGCTAGCGCCTCTCCTTCTATTGAAATGTAGACATTGATATATTGGAGGGCTGCCTTTAGAAGTTCATTGCCAAACAGGGTACTAATGAGGGGACCGGCGCCTGAAGCACCACACGCTTTGTGCAGATCGAGAGGATGAAAACATATTCAGGTGTCAATCTCAAGCTGATTTAATAAAACTCACAGGAGATGGCTCATTGTTAGCGCCTAGCTCTACATGGAGCGCCGCGGCCACTCACGCACTGCTGTTTCTCTCCATTTCCTTTTCTCTCTCTGTCTCTTTTAGACCTTCTTTTATGTCTACCCTGTTTTTACAGTCTATCTCGCTCTTTGTCTCTCCTGAGGAAAGAGGAAGCAATCAGAGGCCTTTTATTAGACCTGGAGGCTACAGGGAAGGGGTGTGGTATGATTTTCCTCATTTCGTTCATAGAAGAGCTCAGCGCCTCAGAAACACAAAGCACCAGAAAACAGCACAGCGGGGTCTGCCTGCAGCAAATGAATAAATAAAGGCACATGAGAGAAGTTCAGTCATCAGAGTTGTTCAGGTATTAGTGACTAAGGGCAGGATGCCACACTTACAACATACAAATAAACAAAAAGACTTTAAAGTCAAAGTGAAATGTCGTTTGCCACCTAACTTACTTGTTTTTGTGAGGGAAATAGGATATTTACTCACAACATCATAAGGCGGGGCTTGATTTTATCCACTTGGAATTGACTGGATGTTGAAAAGTGTGTTACACACCAGAATTCATAGCAATTTGACTGTTGGCTAACATTGTGTAATGGCCTGCGTGGCCTTAATGACATCAACAGAAAAGGACAGTTGTTTCAGAGGAAACATTTTGATTAAAGATGGTGCAGGCATTGATAAATTGCTCACCTGGAATGTGCATAAAAATAATCAATTAATGTCGGAAAAAGATCAAGAAAATGTAGCATGAACTAAACAAAATGACATGTTCATGCTACTTTTCATCTCTTTTACAGAGCTTCACATATAATGGTTTTACATTTATAATGATGTCCTTGGTTGATTCTAAGAAATGAGTTGAGTCTATTTTTTTCTGCAGAAATTGACACCAGAGACTCTAGAAATGTGACTGATGTGCAGGTCAGAGATAGGAAATTCAGTATTGGTGCATGTTGATTCAGAGTTGGCGTCATCTTGGATTTGGCACCATCTCTTCACAGGTATTGGGGCATCTGAAATCTTCACAAGAATCTGGAGCCAAACTTGGGCTGGCATACTCACTAGTTACCTCTGGGCATCCCGAGGTAGAGACAGAAAAGCAAATGGAAAAATTATTAGCTTAGCCAGTATTCATAACTTTTCAAGCAAAAGATAATCATGTGCATTGTATCTGATATAACTGGAGTACAAGTTATGAGGTGCATTATGTGAATGCTTGATTAAAGCATGTGTCTTTAATCTAGATTTAATGTCTGAGCCTCAAACATTATCAGATACATTATTCCAGAGTTTAGGGGCCAAATGCAAAAACGCCTCCTTTACTGGACGTAGATATCCTAGGTATTACTTAAAGTCCAGAGTTTCGTGACCTTAAAGAGCATGATGGATAGTACACTCTCAGAAGAAAATCTTAAGCAGACTTAACATCGGGTTCAGTTGGTCATGCAAATTTGCAACGTTGACCAACTGTGGCATGTTGGTGGTGTGAGGAGTGAGGAGAGTGTTCTCTTCTCATGACTCAACATGATCAAGTAAACAAGTTAAAATAAAGTCAAAGTACAGATCCAGAAATACAATCTCAATTAGAAAATTCGGTAACTTTGTGAGAGTAAAGAGCGAATCAGTGTGGAGTTAAGTGAGGGCATTCTGGCTAAAGTAAGCACTTCAGTTGGAGTGGCCTGGTTCCAGCCTGATTAATAAAGGTCAAGCAGATTGTTCTCGGTAAGAAAGTTACACATACCAAACTCAAAAGCTTTTGACATGAAAGGGAAGATGGAGAGCAGCCAGTAGTCTTCATCTGGTATGCCTCAAGTGAGGTCAGATGTGGATTGGAGTGGAATAGGGTCAGTGAGTAGATTGTGTGAAGGTTCTGAGTGACCAATGCTGAATATTTTGTTCTTGAAATGATGAACTCCTCAGCTGAGTGTGATGATATCAGAGGGTGAGAGTGAGATCAGTGAGGTGAGAACTGAAAGTTGGAGGTGAAGGAGCTACATGAGGGAATGATCTTCTGAAAATCACCACTGGGGGAGATATGAAATTTCCATGATCACAAATATGACCATGAAATAAACACTTTGACCTAAATCTCTGGAGGTTGTGATAGCATGAGATACTGTCCATCCTCAATGGACTCCTGCAGATAGATATCCTTATCTTTGTTTAACATGATATTGCCTACTGTAGAGAGACTTATAGTCCGGTCAAATCTTCATGCGTTGGCTTTGAGGAGGAGGTATCTGCCTCTAAATAACAGGTTTGCTAAATGCTGTTGTATAATTGTGGATAATTGGCTGTCAGATGTGGGAGAAGCGGCTAAAAGATTACTTAGAAAGAGATGTAACACTGAGCTGATATCCTCTGAGAAGTAGAGGCCATGCAACAATAAAGATGCACACTGGTTAACTGACTGAAAACTATTTGTTTATATCAGGGAGCGCTGTTAATTAAAAGCCAAATGAAGACAATAGAAACTGTCCTGATTAACAACGTAATACACTGACAGACTCCCACACAATTTGTGGGAACAAGAAATTTCACACAAGCAAGTGGGAAACAACACAAATGTTTAAAAAGGGCATACAATAAAGTGAATGTTAAAATATCATGAATATCCATATTATTTATGATTACAGTATGATTCTAGAAAGTGTTTACAATGTGTGATCTTCTACATCCTTGAACTACCAGCTAAATATTTAATAAATATTGCCCCTATTCTGGTTTTTCAAATATTCCCTTTCATTCAGTATGTAATATAGCTCTTTGTGAATGTAAACGTTCTGCAAATTTGTAAAGTCGAAAGTGCACGATAAATAAAGTTATTGTCTCCCAAAAGAAAGAATCGACTCTGAACTGCCTTTACGAGTTGATTTTGTTTTGAACCCTTCTGCTTTACTGTTCTAAGTCACTAGAATATACATTTTCAACACGGGATTTGCAAAACTCTTGCTCTTGAAAGATGGGTCAGTACTCAGTTTATTTGGACCAGCTTGCTCCTCAGAATCACAACCTGTAAGCATTAATAATGCATATATTTTCTACCTGGTGTTCAAAATATGTGTTTTGTGTTTTATATTGTGTATGTCTCTGGCTAACAGTCTAACTCGCGTTATTACTGTCTTACTAAAAAAGGTCTGCTAATCAGCTGTGGGCAACTATTGCCTGACTTCGTCATACTCAGATTCTAGTCAGAATGTGAGTCTGATACTGCTCCATTGGGCTGTGATTATGGGGCGTGTTTCAACCGAACCTGGAAAGAAAATGCCTCTGCATTCAATTGGATAGACCTAATCACAGCAACGGAGTAAATGACGCATGTTCTTCATTCATCTTTCTTACCGACAAATGCCTTGATCGCGGTTCTCTGTTCCTCTTTAAAATGAATGTGCTGTCGATATCTTCTACAACAGACGCGATGGTGGAATCTACACATGGTGTTTCATAAACAAACTTCGGGAGGAGCACGTTCAAATAATCAATCCAATCAACTTGTCATCAAACAATAATATGTCTAACGTTACCCTATCAGCATCCCTCCACAACCCAGACTCCTCACTCTTGGCTTGTTCTTTCACAGCCAGGAATACGTGGGAGAACTCTGGGGTCGAATACCGAGCCCGGAGCCCTCTCCTCGGACAGCACGTCATATTCGCATTTATTCTATATGAGTTATTTGTAAGTGTGAACTCGTGAAATCTCAGTTTTCCAAAGGCAGTCATCTTTGTTGTAAACGAATTCAACCCAAGCGCTCTTTGGTGACGTGGATGATTATGTAACTGTTGATCATCTGTCCATCATCATATAAAGCCCGCCCTGGCAATTTGTTTGGCCCGACGATTTCTGAGCCGAGCTTAATTACTCCTCAACCCATCAAGTCCAGACCGAACTTCCCGAACAAAAAATGTTGTGGTTCGGGCTGGCATCCAGGCTAACTATTACCTAAAACTGTGTCTGCAGATTGTCTGTCGTTCTTATACTTTGTGTAATGATAAAGGATGGAACAAGATTTGTTTTGCAAACTTTAATGTTACATCAGTAATTCACGTTAGTGCTCGGCTAACATATGCACCGTTATTGAGTTAATAGTTCCCGCATGTGCACCGCAATAAATGAGAAATACACACACATATGGGTTTGTTGATGGACATACACTTGTTAATACTGAAAGTGAGGAATTAACATCCGTACCTCAAACTGAGTAGTGTTTCACTGAGATGCGTCCTGCTCAAGTCGTCCTTGCGATGGAGGTTCAGGTTGAATACATTTTTCAAATCTTTCATCAGATACTGTCTTTACAGTATACACACGCTGAGGGCTGAGGAAGCCTTGTGAGCTGAAGTATAATATAGTAATATTCAAGGTAAATAACTAAAAAAAAATAGATAACTTATATGTCTAGTGTTGCTGAGATTAAAGCGAACAAATATAAAGTGCACAAAATCCTCTTGCAGAAACACAGATCACTCAAGAATAATACAAACGCAACCTTAACCTAACCTTAACCTAAACATTAACAAGAACAGACAAAGTTACAGATAGAAACTCAAATACAAGATGCAAACAAAGTGAACTAATGACAGGCTGAACAGAATGACTAATCAATGAATAACCAATGAGACAAATGAGAACTAAGACAGGCTTAGTTAAATAAGATCCAACTAATTTATTTAAGGTCAGTTTAATGTAATTTAAGTTGAAATGACTTTAGCTGATTGTACTTCAAAATGTAAGGCAGTATATACAGTGAAGAAAATAAGTATTTGAACACCCTGCTATTTTGCAAGTTCTCCCACTTAGAAATCATGGAGGGGTCTGAAATTGTCATCGTAGGTGCATGTCCACTGTGAGAGACATAATCTAAAAAAAAAAAATCCAGAAATCACAATGTATTTTTTAACAATTTATTTGTAAGATACAGCTGCAAATAAGTATTTGAACACCTGTCTATCAGCTAGAATTCTGACCCTCAAAGACCTGTTAGTCTGCCTTTAAAATGTCCACCTTCACTCCATTTATTATCCTAAATTAGATGCTCCTGTTTGAGGTTGTTAGCTGCATAAAGACCCCTGTCCACTCCATACAATCAGTAAGAATCCAACTACTAACATGGCCAAGATCAAAGAGCTGTCCAAAGACACTAGAGACAAAATTGTACACCTCCACAAGGCTGGAAAGGGCTACGGGGAAATGGCCAAGCAGCTTGGTGAAAAAAGGTCCACTGTTGGAGCAATCATTAGAAAATGGAAGAAGCTAAACATGACTGTCAATCTCCCTCGGACTGGGGCTCCATGCAAGATCTCACCTCGTGGGGTCTCAATGATCCTAAGAAAGGTGAGAAATCAGCCCAGAACTACACGGGAGGAGCTGGTCAAAGACCTGAAAAGAGCTGGGACCACCGTTTCCAAGGTTACTGTTGGTAATACACTAAGACGTCATGGTTTGAAATCATGCATGGCACGGAAGGTTCCCCTGCTTAAACCAGCACATGTCAAGGCCCGTCTTAAGTTTGCCAATGACCATTTGGATGATCCAGAGGAGTCATGGGAGAAAGTCATGTGGTCAGATGAGACCAAAATAGAACTTTTTGGTCATAATTCCACTAACCGTGTTTGGAGGAAGAAGAATGATGAGTACCATCCCAAGAACACCATCCCTACTGTGAAGCATGAGGGTGGTAGCATCATGCTTTGGGGGTGTTTTTCTGCACATGGGACAGGGCGACTGCACTGTATTAAGGAGAGGATGACCGGGGCCATGTATTGCGAGATTTTGGGGAACAACCTCCTTCCCTCAGTTAGAGCATTGAAGATGGGTCGAGGCTGGGTCTTCCAACATGACAATGACCCGAAGCACACAGCTAGGATAACCAAGGAGTGGCTCTGTAAGAAGCATATCAAGGTTCTGGCGTGGCCTAGCCAGTCTCCAGACCTAAACCCAATAGAGAATCTTTGGAGGGAGCTCAAACTCCGTGTTTCTCAGCGACAGCCCAGAAACATGACTGATCTAGAGAAGATCTGTGTGGAGGAGTGGGCCAAAATCCCTCCTGCAGTGTGTGCAAACCTGGTGAAAAACTACAGGAAACGTTTGACCTCTGTAATTGCAAATAAAGGCTACTGTACCAAATATTAACATTGATTTTCTCAGGTGTTCAAATACTTATTTGCAGCTGTATCTTACAAATAAATTGTTAAAAAATCATACATTGTGATTTCTGGATTTTTTTTTTAGATTATGTCTCTCACAGTGGACATGCACCTACGATGCCAATTTCAGACCCCTCCATGATTTCTAAGTGGGAGAACTTGCAAAATAGCAGGGTGTTCAAATACTTATTTTCTTCACTGTATATATATTTTTTTATTTACAGTTTTAGGCCTTAGTTCAATTGGGACATTACATGCCTTAGAAAAAAACATAACTAGTGTGCATCTTGAGACAAAACAATGGCAGTGATCCATTTTGGTAACACTTTATAATAACTGCACGCTATTAATCATTAGTTAAGCATGAGTAAACAGTTAATTCATCATTTATAAAGCATTAATAGACATTAATAAGCAGTTTATAAATACAGCTATAAATGTTTTTTTCTTGATTTATAAGCATATCTACAATGTGTTTAATTATTGTATTTTCATACTTTGTTAATGATCAATTAATGATTTCAAAATGAAGTATAGCATTCATTTACAAACCAGTTATTTAATAGTTGTTAGTGATTCATAAGATTACTTAGAAAGTGTAAGTAAATGGAGTAAATTCAGGTAGTTATAAAGCATTCAGTAGTGGTCAGTCAACTGTTTTTGTGAGCTCATCTAAAGTGAGGACTATTCATGCATTTACAGAGGAGATTTAAATGAGGAGGAGACTCATGAGGAGACTCATGTATCTTCTAAACAGGAAAATGAAACAAACACAACACATTGAAACAACACAAATCTCCTTTGTAAATACTTTACTAGGCATAACTAGTCCTCACTTTAGATGAGCTCACAGAAATAGTTAACTGACCACTATAAATGCTTTATAGCTACCCGAATTAACCCTGAATTACAGTAGAAATACATGTTAATAATGCATTTATTAACACACTAAGTAACTATTACTATGTCTGAACAATAAGATGTATTAATGTACATTTAAATAGTTTATTAATCATTTACTTACTCTTTCTAAGTGATCTTATGAACCACTGACACCTCTTAAATAACTGGTTTATGATGCAATGATGCAATACTTAATTTAGAAATTATAAATTGATCATTAATAAAGTATGAAAATACAATTGTTAAACACATTATAGTTATGCTTTTAAATCAAGAATAACACATTTATAGATGTATTTATAAACTGCTTATTAATGTCTATTAATACTTTATAAATGATGAATTAACTGTTTACTAATGCTTAACTAATGATAAATAGCGTGCAGTTATTATAAAGTGTTACCCATATGGTAAGATATGTCAGTGCACGTTGTTTTCAGTTAAAACAGCTCAAACCTGCATTTTAGTCTAGGAATATGCAAGTTCTATAACCTAAACTTCTATTTATCCTCTTAAGATCACAATAACACCATATAGAATCCAAATATCAGATTTTCCAATCCACTCTGAAAGTCACTAACTTTAATGGGACTATTAAATTGATCCCTTTACAATAAAAAGCATGCCTGAAAACATCCTGAGAAATTACATCTCTCAATGTTAATGGCATATTTTTTTTTTTTATCTTTATAGTTTAGACCTTGACATAATCAGGCTTTAAAAAAGCTGAAAACCAAACAGAGATTACATCTGTGGCTCCTTATTGACAAGCCACGGCAAAAGTTACTCAATTAAACAAGGAAAAAAGTTAGTTGAAAATAACTTTTGAATGCTCCTCTTTAAGTCAATGCTGAAAGCACACAACACGTTTTTTCGCATGACTTTTGAGGCTAAAAAGACAGCATTAGAAATTCTCTCTGTGTTTCAGTAGTTGGTCTAAAATGACTGTTGTTAGCCTATGAGCTCCTCAAAATGTGCTTTAAGATTGCTGTGAAAGGCTTGTAAAATGGCTTCATTTCACAAATGGGTCACCGTTTAAAGCGGTTAAAGCATGCTGTCACCAAAAGTGGGAACATTCTGAAAGTTATTTGTAT
Organism: Semotilus atromaculatus; assembly: GCA_031834385.1. Lineage (NCBI taxonomy): Eukaryota > Metazoa > Chordata > Actinopteri > Cypriniformes > Leuciscidae > Semotilus > Semotilus atromaculatus. The sequence continues at coordinate 32,711,839 of JAULUF010000022.1, forward strand.
ATATATATATATATATATATATATATATATATCTTCGTACCCCAAAATTTTTTACTGTAGTAAATTCTGTACATGAACAGAATGAACATGATTATATGTAGCAAAAAAATGAACAAGCCATTATTTCAATAGTGATGTGCATCTCTGGGGCCTGTGCTTGTTTTAGCTCACACACATACTTCTAGAACACTCCACAGTTTCTTTAAAATGGTCCGCAGAAGTACTGGCACACAGCAAAAGATTACAATTACAATGTATTAAAAGGATTCAAAGTTTGGTATCAGTAAGGTATTTTTGTTTTGTTTTGTTTTTTTCTCAAAGAAGGCTCTTATGGCTATTTATTTGATTACAAAAAATCAGTAAAACTGTAACATTGTGAAATATTATTACATTTTAAAATAACTGTTCTATTTGAATATATTTTTAAATGTAATTTGTTCCTGTGATGGCAAAGCTGAATCTTCAGCATCGTTACTCCAGTCTTCGGCATCACATGATCCTTCAGAAATTATTCTAATATGCTGATTTGCTGCTCAATAAACATTTCTTATTACTATCAATGTTTGAAACAGTTATGCAGCTTTAAATTTGTGTGTAAACCATGATACACTTTTTGTCCAGAATACTTTGATGAGTTATCTTTCAACAGAATATCTTTACTGTTAATTTAGTGTATTCTTGCTGAATATGCACTGTAACAAATTGCTGTAGATTCTACAGCAAAAATCTACAGATATTTATTGTTTTATCATTTTACAAGTTATTACTGTAATTCGCAATGCATTATGGGTCAAAAAGAGTATTACAGTTGTTAACAGTATATTTCCCTGTCAACTGTAAATTGGTTTACAGGTAAGAGGTGTTTTCACTGTAGTTCAAACGGTTTTACAACAATTTACTGTGATGAGGCATTATGGGATTGCGCGGGCTGAATGGTTTGAAAACTGGTGGACTGGAGCACGGCAAGAAGAGTTGAAGATAGAAGGAAGGAACTATTTACTAAATTTTTGGTAAGTTAACTTAAATTTACGTCCATAAATATTACGATCTAATGTATTTAATGCTGTTTTAAGCGATTCATATTTTGAACAGAATTCATAGCATGTCAGATGCAATTAATTTTATCGACTGATAACAACTGCGTGTTATCAGGACATTTAAAAGTGGGATGTAAAAGTGTTTGATTCCAATATTTTTTTCCCCCGAAACGTTACGTTTATTTAGTAAAGGGATGTGTCTTTAATTTTAAATTTCTTGTTTCAGGAGGCAATCGCGACGGGCGCGCGCGCCATTACAGTGATGAGACGAAGCTGAACTGTTACAAGGTAAAAGTTAAACCATCGTAAGTTAAATGTTATGGACGAATACTGCAGTTTGTTAAAAGTTTTATTCGCATTTGCTCTCAAGCGAGTATTTTTAGAGCATTTGGAGTTTGGCAGACGAGACAAATCCACTGAAGTTTTGGTGAGACAAAACTATAGCCTACGCACGTGCAGTTAGCTTTCTTGACGAAAAACATTAGAATTGGCTATATGATATTAACATCGTTGGATGCTGCTATTTTCTCATTTATTTCACCAGTTTTGATTTCTTATTGAGAGCATGTAAAACCAGTTAAATTTCTTGTTTCAGGCGAAGCATAATCGCGACGGGGCGCGCCATAACAGAGACGAAGCTGAACTATTAAGGTAACTTAGCTGCTAAAACCATCGTAAATGTTATGGACGAATACTGCAGTTTGTTAAAGTTTTCTTCGCATTTGCTCTCAAGAGAGTATTTTTAGAGCATTTGCAGTTTGGCAGACAAGACAAGTCCACTGAAGTGTTGGTGAGACGTGAGCAGTTAGCTTATTCCTTGACAAAAAAAATATTAGCATAGGCTATATATGATATTAAAATCGTTGGATGCTTTTATTTTCTCATTTATTTCACCAGTTTTAATTTCTTATTGAGAGCATGTAAAACTACATATAGTAAATATGCACGTGCAGTTAGCTTTGCTGATTGAAAATCATAAGAATATATGATTTTAACATCTTTGGATGCTGCTATTTTCTCATTTATTCCACTAGTTTGGATTTCTTATTTAGAGCATGTAAAACCAGTGTTTAACAAATCCCTGCGTCATAACTAAATTCAAAATGACTGGCAAAAGATTTGAAAGTTCATTTTATTTTCTGTTCAAAGTTCCCATAGTTATCGTTTTCTTAATATAGCCTAACTTGAACCTAAATCTAAATGAGAAATGTATCACTGTAAATTCTGTCAACATGAGAGCAATACCATTGTAGGTTTTACTAAGCATATGAAAGGTCACAGTAATGTTCCAAACTGCTGTTTTACCTGTGGTGTGCCTGACTGTTCCCGTGCATTTACAAAATTTGCAGCTTTTAAGTCTCATCTATATAGAGACCATAAAGGTTATCAGAAGTCTCGTAAAGGTGCCAGATTTGACCAAATAGACACAACACTGATTTGCCAGATTGGATATTGTCATTTCACATGTACAACTCTGAATGACTTAATTAGGCATTTGAAAGGCCATATTGATGAGGGCAGAGAAATAAAATGCCCATTTAAGAGTTGTGAGAGGACATTTAGTGTAAAATCCACATTTGCATCTCATATCTCAAGAACACACAAAAACAGTCCACCTGAGCTTCTAAATGAAGCAGTTTTTGCAAACCCGCCACAACATGTGTGTCAGCCTTGTACATCTCAAGATGAGAGTGAGGGGCCTGAGCCATGTGAGGTCTTTGAAAGTGTAGATGAAGATTATTTTCTGAAGAATTTGACTTTGTTTTATTTGAAACTGCAAGCAAAGCTTCTTTTACCTTCATCTGTAATTCAGACCATCATTGAGGAAGTCCAGGGAATTCATGATCTGGCCCAGGAAAGCGTCTACTCAAATCTTAAGGACAAATTGTCAGAACTTGGGGTGTCTAGTGACGCAATAATTAATGTTATTGAAGACCTCAAAAAGAATGACTTACTTAAGGCAGGCAATTATATGTTGCGTACAGATCAATGTCGCAAGACAGTCTTTAAAAACTCCTTCAATTACGTGGAGCCAAAGCCTTTGTATTTAGGTACCAATGACTCTGGGAAAGAATGCTTTGCCCAGTACGTGCCTATAAAGGAAACTCTTAATGCCCTTTTTGAATCAGAGGATTTCAAAAAGCAATATGAACTATCTCATTCTCGACTACCGAACAAAGATGTGTTTGAGGACATTTGGGATGGACATAATATTGCCAATAATGCCTCATTTAAAACAGACAAATCATCTATGGCCTTTATTCTCTATCAAGATGCTTTCGAGGTTGTAAATCCTTTAGGATCAGGTCGAAAAAAACACAAGATTTTGGCAGTATATTTGACACTTGGTGACATTTTACCATACAACAGGTCCAATGTTGAACAGATGCAGCTTGTTATTCTCTGCAGGGAACAAGATTTTAAGAATTTTGGACAGGATGTTGTTTTTAATCAATTGATTAAAGACCTAAAAGACCTAGAGGAGTGTGGCATTGCACTGAAGGATGGTAAAGTTATTAAAGGGACTCTGTGTGCAATAGCAGGAGACAATCTGGGGTCACACAGTATTGGTGGCTTCCAGGAGAACTTTAGCAGGAGTACTTTTTTTTGTAGATTTTGTGACATAGACAGACAAACATTTGAGTGTAGTCCATGGTCAGCTGGTACAAAAAGAACAAAGCTGTCATATCAGCAGCACATTGAAGACCTAAGAGAAAGCAACAGAGAATCTGTGTGTGGAATAAAATTTGACTCCGTATTCAACCAGCTGCTTTACTTTCATATCTGTCAGCCTGGTCTCCCACCATGTCTAGGTCATGACCTTTTTGAGGGTGTTGTTTCCTGTGACTTGGCATTGTGCATCAACTACCTGGTAAACAAAGAGAAGCATTTCACATATGAAGAACTGAATAGAAGGATAAGTCAGTTTACTTACCTTGGAAATGAAGCAAATGACAAACCTCCAGAGTTTTGTCCAAATAGTGAGAAGTTAAGTGGGCATGCAGTCCAGAATTGGTGTCTGTTGAGAGTTCTCCCTTTGTTGATTGGAGACCGGATAAAAAAAACAACCGAAAATAGTGTGTGGAAGTTGATTCTGCTCCTAAGAGAAATAGTTGTGCATGTGTGTTCACCAGCTATTACTCCTGACCAGGTTGCTTATTTGGGTGTCCTAATCGAAGAATACATCCAGTCTAGAGTGGAGTTATTTCCAGAGTTTAAACTTAAACCAAAACACCACTATCTTTGCCACTATCCAGAGCTTATAATCCAATTTGGACCTCTGATCCGTCTTTGGACTCTGAGATTTGAAAGTAAGCACACTTACTTCAAACAGTGTGCAAGAAAATTGCACAACTTTAAAAACCTGTGTGCTACTTTAGCAGAGAGACATCAGCTCTTACAAGCATACTTAAGTGCTGGGACTCTTTTTCCACCTGTAGTTCAGGTGGGAAGAGGAGATGAATTTTATGCTGGTGACTACAATGACAGCATTAAGGCAGCAACTTTAGCATTTAATTTCACTCATGACTCCACTGTAGCTGCAAATGAAGTCATCTACAAAGGCACCAAGTACAAAAAAAACATGTATGTTGCACTAAAACAAGACGAAGAAGGTCTACACATGGGTGAGATTAAGCTGATTTTAATTCATTGTAATGATTCCGTCTACTTTGTTGTGAGGAGGCAGCAGGCTGTGGAGCTTGTTGATATGGGTATCCATTTTCTAACAGAGACAGTTCAAGATTCAAACTACATGTGTGTAAAGCAAGAGAATCTCCTTGATTATTATCCTTTAGCGCAGTACAAGATGAATGACATACCAGTGATTATTTTTCATCACTCTCTCCCAGATTTGTAGAAACATGTCCGCATTAGGGGAGGATGTACGAGATGCTGTGTTGGCAGTCCTACCTGGGCTGCAAGAGGAGAAACTACTGTCCCTCCTGAACAAGTTGGCAAGCATAGGAGTTGAGTCCAAATCTGACCTGCAGTTAGTTAAAGAGGAGGATCTGCCTGATCACATCACGCCAATACAGTGTCGCCGCTTCCTCAATGCTTGGAATGTAGAAGGTATGTCATGTTCATCTTCCTCATCATTACAGCAAAAGTACTTGACAGGAAAGATTAAAAAGAAGACTTCACTGACTATTTATTATTTTCTCACCTGTATGCTGACTCAAACTCTTACAACGTTTGCTTTTTTTGTGAAACTTTAACAAATAAATTGATGGAGATGTGTGATTTTGTTTATACAATGTATGTCAATGTCGTCCAACACTTCCAAATTCCATAAAGGCATCATAAAGATATGAGGGTATAATTAATGTTTTCTGATGTAATATTATAATTTTTGAGTAAACTTTATTCAGTATAAATCTTGACGTAAATGGTCTCATTGGCATGATTATGATTTGAAGTTTGATTACACGTCCTTGATTATGTTGGAGTATGAATTATGTTCATGCTGCCATTACGTCCTTTTAGGAGCCTGAGAGTTTAGGACCTTAAATGGATCGTTCACTCAATAATGAAAGTTCTGACATTTACTCACACTCATGTGGTTCCAAACCTCCTGTATGAGTTTCTTTCTTCTGCTGAACACAAAAGAAGATATTTTGAATAATGTTGGTAACCAGACAGTTGGCAGTAGCCATTTACTTACATAGTATTTTTTTCCCCTACTATGCAAGTCAATGGCTACTGTCAACTGTCTGGTTACCAACATTATTCAAAATATCTTCTTTTGTGTTCAACAGAAGAGAGAAAGTCATACATGTTTGAAACAACATGAGGGTGAGTAAATGATGTCAGAATTTTTTTTTTTTGTGAACTGTCCCTTTAAGCAAGGACCCTAATGACTTGCATTTTATGGATGTAAACATCACAATTACAAAAAATGATGTGTTCTGCGGAAGACATTGAGTTGTATTTGAGACAACATAAAGGTAAATAATGAGAGAATAATTTGAGTACTTTTTATTTTTCAGACCAAACAAGTTATGTCAAAGTAACACCTCTAGAATCCACACAAATTGTCTTTGATACCACAATGAAGGACTTTCCATCATCAAATTCTAGTTCCTCAAGCACACCAAGTGTCTCCAGCACAGACAGTTCCAGTACAACTGTGGACTTAAGTGTATGGCCTGAAAACTTTGAAGTTCCCTGGAATAGGATGTCTTCTGGTATTAAAACCGCCATTGCGCTGGGAAAACGCCCCACAGCTAAAGATCGCAGAGAAATGATAAGAATTGTTGTGGATGAGATGAGACTGACAGAGTTAAATCCATCAAAATCACAGTGCTTGATTGTCGCGAAAAAGATTGTTAAACAGTATTCACAAAGCTTTGCTGATGTCCTGGTAGATGGCACAAGAATAGGGACTGGCTATGGATCTCTTTTGACTCAACTAAAAACAAGAGTGGAGCATGTTAATCGTGGCTGCTTGTTGTCAAGACGCAGGACGCAGAAAAAGACCTCAAATTCATCAGGAGAAGACATTGCCCCAGGACCTGCAGACCAGTATGGTTGTGTGAGATGGCAGCCTGAGTGTCCGCAAGAAGAAACTGAGGAGAGTCTCCAAGAAAAACAAAAAGAAATGAAAGACCTCTACAGTACTGAGGGGCCAGCTGGGGTAGAGAGAGGACATCTCAGTCAGTTAATGAAGGCAACATACTACCTACAACGTAAATCCATCAATGCCTGCCCACCACCATCGATTGCTGACTTGAAAAATGACTGGCCTTATCTTTTCATGCCCAAAGAATTGTACAACCACTTTAAATCTCTTACAAACATAACCATTCTAGAGAAACTTGAGAAGTCTATGGAAGAAAAGGGAAAGATGATACTTCAGTTCTTCAGACAAATGCCGGCAGGGACTAATACAGATGAGATGCAACGCATACTTATGAAGTATGATGACAGTGGAGCATCCTGTATAATCCCATGTGTGGTCCTTCTGCTTCTGTCACACTTCAAAGAAAAACCTGAAGCACTCTTTCTTCAGACCGATGTAAGTCATATATAGTGCTTTACTATTATAACATTTTGTTGTGGGGTTATATTTTGTTCTTATATACTGCATTTAATTACATTTACAATTTTTTTCTTTTCTTTTTTTTCTTGTAGATGTCAGCAACAGCAGCTGATGTGGAAAAAAGTTCTACACTTCCAGACTCTCCGCGCCTGATTGTTTTAGGTAATGTACGTTCCAAAATCTTCAAATTACTTTATACATTTTGCCTGTTGTATTTTAGCATACATTTTTATAAAGTGTTTGTTATATTTATTATTTTTAGGTGAAATTCTCACTGCAACCCAGTGGATGCTGAGTATTGAGGGTCAAGTGGTTATGAATCCACACCCCAATTTTATGGCTGGATTTGCTGCTTTGTTTACCTCTTACTACAACTTTAATCTGGTGTATCAGCACGAGGCATCCTGCACACTTGAATTTGTTCAAAGGTAACGGTTTACTTAAATAAAAATGTGTATATGTTAATGGATTATTTAACCAAAAAAAAAAAAAGTGTATATGTTAAAGGATTATTTAACCAAAAAAAAAAATGTCTGTCATTAATTAACTACTGCTCTTTGTTCATTTTCGGAACACAAATTAAGATATTTTTGATGAAATCCGAGAGGTTTCTGAACCACAAGTAGGCAGCAAAACCATTGCAACTTTCAAAAAGGCAGAAAGGCAGTTAAGACATTGTTAAAATAGACCACGTGACTACAGTGGATCAACCTTAATGTTATGAAGCCACGGTAATACTTTTTGTGCGCAAAAACCCCCCAAAATAATGACTTTATTCAACAATCTCTTCTCTTCTGTGTCAGTCTTTGACGCTGTTAATCTAGTAAACACAGTGCAGCGCTTCCAGGTTCTACATTATAACAAAAAGTATTCTCATCACTTCATAACATTTAAGGTTGATCCACTGGAGTTACATGGACTATTTTAATTATTTTTTTACTACCTTTCTGGGCCTTGAAAGTTGTAATGACGTTGTGGTCTATGTGTGGTTCAGAAACCTCTGATTTCATCAAAAACATCTTTATGTGTGTTCCTGAAAATTAATGAAGGTCAGTAGTTAATTAATGACAGATTAATGAGTAATTAATTACAGAAATGTAATTTTGGGGTGAACTAACCCTTTTTAGTAGTGCAGCGAATGCTTATTGTAAAGTGGTATATTTTCATTAGTCTGCACATGATCCTAAAGCTTCTGCTTGTGTTTTTCTGACTGATTTTTGTGCAGATGTTTTGTTGGAATCAACCCATCCACTGGTACCAAGGCAGTCAAAAAAAGTGGAAAGACCTCAGAGAAGAGGAACAACACAGTCAATCCTCATGTGTCTACTCTTCTCAGAAGGCTAATGGACTTTGAGTGGTTAAGCATGTAAGTTGTCAAATGTATATATATAAAAAAAACTACTGGAGGAGATGTCTATAAAATGACACTTAATTCTATAATCTTGTTCAGTAAGATCTTGTTCTCCTGCCAAAGTGTTCAACTTACACAAAATGTAAAAAAGTACTTAACAGTTTCAATGTTTTAGAGGGAATGTTGTCAGTCACCAGCATTTGTGTTTATCACAAACATTTATACAAAAAAAGAATTTAAATGAAGAGCAGAAATGTGAGTTTTAACAGGAGATGTGTGAGAACCATAATGCCATTCTGTTGATTGAGCTTAAAGGGATAGTTCACCCAAAAATGGAAATTCCGTCATCATTTACTCACCCCCATGTTCCAAACCTGTATGAGTTTCTTTCTTCTGCTGAACACAGAAGATATTTTGAAGAATGTTGGTAATCAAACAGTTGATGGTAGCCATTTACTTTCAATTGTCCGGTTACCAAAATTCTTTAAAATATCATATGTTGTGTTTAACAGAAGAAAGAAACTCATACAGGTTTGGAACAAATTGAGGGTGAGTAAACAGAATGATGACAGAATTTTCATTTTTTGATGAACTGTCCCTTTAACTTTTATTGAACCCAGAATCTAAATCTTTAAGTCTTACAAGTTATTTTCTGACTGATTTTGAAAAGATTTTCTGTACTTCAAAAAGGAAAATTGTTGTTACTTGTCTTGCAGTAATTTGCTTATTTTAATAAATATTTTTCTACAACAGCTTTGACTTTGTGTTTGTTTTTTTAAATGTTTATTTTAATGCATTTACATTACTTTAATGTTAAATAATAGAGTACAGTTTACTGTTAAAATGATTATTTTCAGCTTTTTAAATGTTAAATTATTACAGCATCTTCTTGAATTTTGGGGGTATTTACAGGATTTTATTGGCAACCGTATTGCCAGGTAAATACTGTATTTAGTGAAATTACAAAAAATTGCTGTAAAATATATTTACAGGACTTTATTGGCAACTTTATTGCCAGGTAAATACTGTACTTTTGGGAAATTACAAAATATTGCTGTAAAATAAAATACAAGTTTAATTCAATGTTACTGTAAAAAAAACTACAAATTACTGTATTTCACATACAATAATTAACTGTAAATTGCTTTACAGTATTATACTGTAATCAATTTTACAGCAATTACCAACATTTTTACAGGACTTTATTGGCAACTTTTTTGCCAGTAAATTCCTGTAAATTCTACAGCAAATTTTTTACAATGTCTTGCAGAATGTCTCATATAAGAAATACTGAATAATTATATTATTTTGTACAGTAGGCTATAATGAAATGTTTGTGTGAATTATCCCACCTCAAACACAAAATGCAGACAGGATCTTAGCTGAAACAAATAAATTGTTATTATTCATTAACATAATATTGTTCAAAAACTCTAAAAACACTTTTAATTCTTAAAATGAAAAACGTATTTAAGATAAATCAAATGAGCCAGATATGATGATGTAAAATGAAAGCCAAGTTAATTGTTTTCAGCGTACAGTAGGCCCATCTCACTCCGGCCGGCAGGACGCTGTCATTTGCCTAATGGGAACCGCACTCTCAACCAATCAAATGCAGCCTAACAGAGAAACCCCACACCATGGCAACAGCGGCAACGGTGGCCGTGGTAACAACAGGGAAGAGCGGCCGTCCTCAGTGCCAAAAAAAAGGGAGCGTGCTCAATAAAGATAATTACGCCTTTTTAAAGTGCTGGTTGCAATCCTTCAGCATAATGTGCTAATTGCTCAGAGATGTAAGGAAAAAAAGCGGGATACAACATCACTTAAGGTGGGAAAAAAAGAATGGGGGTTTGATTTGGGGTTGAGGCAGATGTGGAGTATGAAATTATCCGTGGGCGCTCGCACACACAGCTTAGCCGCGACATGGACAGGATACAGGACGACCTCCCACACTTCTATCGGAAGATGACAAGAGCCTGTCTGCTCTGAAACGCACCACCTCCCCACCCCACCTCAACTCCGCATACTGAAAAGGTCACGACTGTCAGTCAAACGCAACTCTTTCTCTGTGTCTCTCACCCGCTCACTCTCTCTCTCTCTCTCTCTCTCTCTCTCTCTCTCTCGCAGCCACGCACGTTTACTTAGGACAGGACAATAGGAGAAAACATGCCTTTGCAGCAACAAATGTCAACTGAAAACATTGAGGAATAGTTAAGGCAGCTAGTGAGAAGCGGTGCGACCTATAGATAATCTGTCACGCTTAAATCCAGGTTTTTAAAAATATCCTACAGGTATCTTGCGGCGAGAACCAGACAAAAGCAGATTCAGACAGTGTCTGTCTCATCCTAGTCTGCTGCGCGCAAACACGCCCTAAGAAGCAGCCCAAAACCTGGCAACAGAAAGCTTTTTTTAGAGCACATTTTTCATTTTCTTGACACACACAGCGTAAAGTTGTTTTCCCCTTTGCCGGTGTTTGTAGAATTCGATTGGCTGAAATGTTGCTAGCCAAAATTTCTCCTCACTCCGGCAACAGCCGAGCACCAGTCGCCCCATGTCCTGTAAAGGGGGGCTTCAGCGCCTGATTGGCTCCTTTATCATGCCCACCTTCCATTCTCGCTCCACCAGCCAGTGTGTTAATTTATTCAGAGTGTCACACTCCAGTCTGAGCTGTGTGTCTTACTCCGCCGCTCTGCTTTGGCATGTTCCTCACTAACAGCAGGGGAAGGTGGGGAAGGTGTGTGTGTGTGTGTGTGTGTGCGAGTCTGAGTACTGCAGTTGAGTGAAGTGCTTTAGAATCTGTTTAGGAGGGGGCATATGAGAGTGTGTGTGTGTGTGTGTGTGTTTGTCTGGCAAACAGAAGTGTTTTTTGTGGGAGGGGTATCTGAGTGCTGCCTGAGTGTGCGATTGTGTGTTTGTTTGTTAGAGTTCACAGAGGACAGCGGATGAATGAACGTAGATGCTTCGCAGATTTATTCACAAATAACATTGTCGGAATTATTCACAGTCAGAAGCTCATATTTGACGTGACAGCAGAAGCATGATCATGCCCTTTCCTACTCAATGACACATGGTTTGAATTTGTAAACTGTATATAGTGGCACAACTTTATTTGAAAAACTAGGTGGGACAGGGATGTGCGTGTGTGTGTGTGTTGGGTTTCAATAGTACATTGAGTTTAATTTAGCGATTATTATCCCCCCGCCACAACTACAGTTCAAAAGTTTAGAGTCATTAAGTTTTTTTAAAGAAGTAAAAACTTTTATTCAGCAAGGATCCATTAAATTGATCAAAAGTGACAGTAAATCAATTTCCACAGAAATAATAAGCAGTCCTGTTTAAAAAAATTGTAAGAATAAGCTTACTGGTCTCAAATAAAATTTATGATAAGCATGACCGCATCATTCATGAATGTCTCACAAACTCATCAAAAAATTCAAAAGCTTTTTTTAGACAAAAACAGCACTGGTATGGTGCCGAGCGACCGACAGCCCTGCCCCGACTGAATGGACAAACAACTCATTTACTGTTCTTCTTTGGCATTACGGAGGATTGAACAAGATCTTAGAGGTTAATTCTGAATAAGCTCTGACCTTGTGCTTCCTGTTGGGAGGCACTATTGCAGGTGTCTTACGGCAGAACATCAATAGTGCACCTGTGGGGTCATTTGAATAATCTGCTTAGCGAGATGTGAGAATGTTGCAGGAGCTCGCTGAGCTTGCATAATTTCCCTGCTGTCTCCTCGACTGAAGATGCATGTCAACAACTGAGCTGAGAGACACTTTTCAAACTAGAGTTCAGAAAAATGTACACAGAGAAAAAATATTCAGCAAGCTTCGATGTGTTGATGGAATTAGGTAAAAAGAAGAAGGGGGGGGGGAAATCATGGGTAATTTTAGGACACAAATCACAATCCGTCACAGACATGTAACATATCCCTGGGGAAACTTTAGAGATGCTGCTCTTTCATAGCTCAGTTGTTTCATCTATGTATTCACTGTATCTCAAATGTTTCTCTTAAGGCGAGACACAAACAGTGTTTTTTCATGCATCCGTCAATTTTGAGGATTTGGGGCTTTTTGGCTTTTCATAAAGTGTTTATTTTAGACTAGTGGAAAGAAAACATCCAAAATACACATTTAACTGTATCTTTCAGAGCACTTTATCTATTTGCGTCTTTAGATTTCAATCACATAATATATCTTTAATGGTCATTTTCTCAAAATGTGTTTTTCCTTGAGCCAGAAAATCTCCACTTCAGTAGCACTTATACACACCAAACTTTACATTTGTATTCTTATCTATATTCTGAATGTTTTTGCTGAGGGGTTTGTTAATATAAAATTGTATTCTTTAAAAAATTGTGGAAATGTATTTATTTTTGGCTGATTTTCTGATTTGTGGAGTGATAAATAGAGATATCCAAAACCCCCTGTGTAAAAAACTTTGACTCTTTTTTTTATATATAGAAATGTATGCAAATGAGTGTATATTTAAATAGGTAACGCATATGCTAATTTGCATAATATAACAAACATTTTTTTTTTTTTTGTGCAATTAGTCAAAGTAATCAATCAACTGGTGAAGGATATCTATTTAGTTTTTTTCTTTTACCCTATCCACCTGGGGTGTCTTACCTTAAAATTCATGAGGTACTGTAGAGAAATTATATGATTAATATCAATAAGTTATGACAACATATGTTTTTGCATTGCTTTAACTGCAATAAGCTTTTTTTTTTAAACTAAATTTTTTACTTTTTAAGTTGGGTGTACTTAAACATTTACACTTTTTACATTGAACTTAACTAAAATCCTTAGAACTGTACTTTAGCTCAGATCATTTGATCTTGGAAGAATTTGATGAGAAATGTTTGAGTTCATACTGAAATATGTGATTTTTTTTTATTGCATATTTGGCATACTTTGCATACATGTCCTACAGTATTTCCTACAGTCCCTCCTGATGATCCAAACACAAAACTCGATTGCCCTGCCACCTCTCTCACCTAATCACACTTACACCATTCAAACCCGTCCAAAAAGTTTATATCACCTATATGTGTGTTTTTGGATCAAATTTCAATGGACTATTTTCAATTGGCATGAAGTGTCCACAGATTCGAGTAGGTTTCCAGCAGGAACAATGCTTATGAAGTGACCCTCTCCCTATCCCAGTGTTGGCAGCCTGTCTTCAGGCTGTTAATTGCACTTGGCATGTACATGATAGGAAGTCAGACTAACTGCTTCTGTGTTGTGTTAGAGTCTGGCTCACCCAAACACAGTGTTCAGTAAAATGAAATCTGATCTGTGTGGCCACACACTTTGTCACTAGCTTTTATGAGCTACTTTATATACTATAGTCCAGTATTTAAATCAGCTAAAATGAAGTGAAGGCTCTTATTTACAAACCAGCCTTATTAGCCAATAAGAAAAATTTGAACCCACCTTTGAAAATTCTTATTTGGAGGCTGAAGGGAATTTTAGCTGCTGAAGGCATGTTTGGGTCATTGATTTTAGCACATAAATCAGTCTACAGTCATCCTGCAACAATTACAGTGACAGAGATTAAATGAGCCAATCAGGAAGCGCCAATGTCTTTGTTCACCTCACGTTATCTTCAGGGCCGTCATCACCCATAGAAACACAAAGCCTTTCAGTGATGGATGAATGTGCTACTTTTGCTCGCAATAAAAAGAGCAAAAAAATACACATGCAAGATTTCAGTTGTTATTTCATCAGCCAATCGTGAAGGCAATATGGTCGCGCTAAACAAAAGCCTGGCGATGCTCCAGCTGCACATAACAACAGTGGTTTCTGTTCTGTTCTTCCTTATGCAGTTCTGCTGCTCACAAAAAAAATAAAAAAAAATAGACGCTAATTAAAATAAACCAAACACAATGAATGATGCTTAATGGCTCTAACTCAAAATAAATTCAGGGAGCTCGTCGCTGTCGCCATTGTAACAGGCTTAAATATCAAATTAATTATTGTTTGTTGGTGGTTAATCATGGAGGGGGACAAAAGCAATAACCTGGCATTGTTATGAGATAACATAAACAGGTTATTTCCGGGTCTGCTGATAAAACAATGAGTCTATTAATTGCATCTTCTGATTGAAAATGACCTCGATAACCCCACTGAGTGTAAATACGTTTCAAATAAAAGAGTTTTCGAAAAGGAAATCCCCTTTTTCTTTTATTACTAAAATGGTTTAATTTGAATTCTAGCAAAGTAAAATGGTAATTTGCCTGGACACATTTTTTCTTCCCTGCAGGAGGTCCGGAGCAGGAGAACCCCACATGACTCACACGCTGATACCTTTGACCTCGGTCCACTAATTTAAATGATATTACGTGTCAATCATGTCTATTTGTGGCCCTGCTTGTTCCTATTCCAAATTATATATTTTCATTGAACTGTCAAGGCATCATTTAGCAACGTTAATATTTAACTCGGATATCTCAGATTAATTTTCTCACTGTGTTTTAACCTAGGAGATGAGCTAACCTCAAATTCAATAATTAATGACAATGGATTAAATACCTATAGTGTAATTAATGAGAGGGGTAATTATTTATGTAATGGTTCATTAGTCAACTTCCTGCAATGGCATTGCTTTGCTTACTATTACCTCTGAAGTTTTCAGCATAGCTGTTAAACGGGCCCTTATTTTGATTTAGTGATTAAATTAATTCGCTGTGACTCGGTTGTGTTGATCTCAGGAGTGGTGCTTGTGTTATATTCTACTCCATTACAATCCCAAACATTCTCAACACAACGGCAGAGACCCAATCAAATTTGACAGAGTTATTGAGAATATGGAAATAACTCCTCACTAATGAGCAGATGTGAGCTTGGCAGCAGGAACGCTCTCTCTTTCTTTTCCTCTTCCCCTTTCTCCTCTACTTCCAACCTCCGTTCTCTCACTTTGTCCCTCCATCGAGTCATTGAATTTCAGAAGACCCAGAATGACTTCAAATGATTTCCTGTGACGTGCTATCGATCTGTTTTGAATCCAAGAACAGTGAGAGGTGAGAGTGTGCACTTCTTTCCTGCTGGTATATAGTCTGACATCAGCATTGTGGGTATGTGTCTATTTGTATGTGAATATAATAATATAATATCATATAATATTATATAATGCATTATGAACTAAAATGAATGAGTATGCAATAGTATATAAATTAATATACTAGATTAAAAACTAGATTAATGCTGTAAAAAATAATAATATAATATAATATCTACTACTTTTTGTTACTTTTTTCTACATTTTAGAATACTATAAAAGTCATCAAAACTATGCAAAACACAAAATGAACAATGAACTATGACACTGTTTTTTTAATATCACTGATATACAATATTTTTGAATATATATATATATATATATATATATATATATATATACATATAACACAGTATATGTGTCTTTATAGATGATTTATTTTGAGTTATTTTAGTACATCAAGTAAACAAAGTAAACGACTAGCAGAACTAAAATGTTTATATATATATATATATATATATATATATATATATATATATATATATATATATTGCATTCTATTTTATTTCAGTTAACGTTTATTTTGTTTGGTCTGAGATGTAGTAACCAAAAGTCTTAAACAAAACTTAAATTTGAGTTTCTTAAAAATAGCCACCTTGTTTTACATATGAACAATACATGTTTACAACAATAATTTCAAGCATTTAAGTATAAGCCTAATAAATCAACATAAATTCAGTCAAACCCTGTCTGTGTATGTGTTTATGAATCAGGCCTTGCAAGTGGGGTTGAAGTTTCTAAAGTTCTTGGCTTGCCACCCCAAAGTCTAAATGTATGACTTTTTGCAAACACTTTCCAAAGACCATGACGGACTTTAAAAAGCACATTAGACTCACATGCCCATTTGTAATACAGCTGAACAGCGAGCGAACGGTATCACCATAGTGATGGCTAATGTACAGCAGGACAGGGTGTGCTACGTGAGGATGCCAGTGGGGTGAAATCTTTGCTTGCCCCCTCTGTGTGATGGATGGGATTTGCCCTGCTCCATCTGGGCACGGACGGGCCACATCCATCATGTCCCCAACCGAGAGGGAGAATATGATATTGCGGCCCTTAGCACACGTCTCAACAATATGGCATCTTTACCCTCTCACCCCAGTGCTATACAATGCTTCCCATGTTCCCCAATTAACTTTATAATAACCAACTGCTGCCTACAGAGGTTCAGTCCTGTGACACTGTAGTTATAAAGTTATTAGGTACTTTCCCCTTAGTGTCACTGTTTAACCAACTGACCCGGAAAGCACTGTAATGTCAACTATGACCCTGCAGCACTGCCACACATGCATTTGTGAAGCTCTTAAAGGGATAGTTCACTCAAAAGTATATATTTTTTTTTTATTCACTCTCGGGGTTGTCTTCATGGAAAACAAAACATGATGTTTTGTTCTAAGTTCTTCTCTTTTTTCATTTAATAAGTGAATGGTGACCAACACACCTTAAAGTGTCCCAATTATGCTAATATTACCTTGCATGTAGTGTGTATATAGCTGTTTGTCAATGTAAAAGGTCTGCAAAGTTTTTAAAGATCATTATGCACAACAAATAAAGTTATTGTATCCTAAAAGAAAGAATTGATGTTGAACTACTGAAACAAGTTGTTGGTAATTCCAATATCACTTACTGTTACATACCTATGTGACAATGTCAAATTTGCATAATGCCAGCCTATGGTCTTCATTGGCTATCCATGAACAATGTCTTCTTTGACCCGTCGTCAAACACTGTAGCTGTAGCTGAGCTCTGGAAGGGTTATGTTTGTGTTGTTGTCCCGTTTCTGTTCATATCACTGCACTGAGAAAGATCCTGCTGAAATTTAATTGTTTTTTGTTTTTGACATTTCTTTTTTTTTTTTTTTTACAGTACCTGGTCACCATTCACTTCCACTATATGGAAAAGAGCAGTGTGAACATCACACCTAACATTTGCTTTTGTGGTTGATTTATAAAAGAAAGTCATACGGGTTTGGTACGAAATGAAGATTTTTGGGTGCCCTATTCCTTTAATGTCTTGGGTTAAATTAAGTAAATGCGTGCATTTTTAGTGCATTTAAGCTTCTTTCAATTGCCATTTCAGCAGGTGTCAAACCGACAGACTGTGACTCAATGCTGTCGTTTCTTCATATTGGTCTTAATAAAAAATAATTATCTACTAGTATAGCAGCATTTTAAGCAGCAGAACGTCTCACTACATTTCTCGAGATATAAATATCCCACATCCTGAGCGTGTAATGTGTTTGTGTGCATGCAGAAATAAGGGTGGCATAATTGTGAGGACATTGAAAGCTTTAATAGCTCAGCCCTCATAAGAAGTAATAACCAAACACACATTGACTATATTAGCCATCTTCATTTAGGAGCCTCACTAACAAGCTTTTGCAACATTGTGCTAATGAATCTCTCCTTCAGTGTGAAGGGTCTTTATGTTTAAATGCATGGGGGAAAAATATTATTTTTCTGGCAAGTCCATTTGCCTAATTTTTCAATGTAGAGATCTCTTTTAAAAAGCCCAGAGACACAAACAGGAGACCTGAAGAAAATAATTTTCCAATTAATGATGGCAGTTTAATACTAGGAAAACAAGCTCTCATTTTGGAAATTAAAAGCTGTGGTGAGTCAAATGAGAGATAGAAAGGAGTGATAGAAGGAGAGTTGATGTGTGAACATATGTTCTGCTGTCATTAGCTTTTCCATTAACACTTATGAGAGCCGCAGCTGATTCTGTTGTTCATAGGCAAATGTCGCTCTAAATGATGATTTCAAAGAGACTCACATTAAAATAAATCTCTGAAAATAGAGGACAAGTTGCATTACAGATGCCTATTTGCTAAGAGACCTTTTCGGTTACAACACTCTAACATTCGCTTTTATATTTCCAAGGACAAACATGCTATTTGAATATTAAATAAAGCACATATACTGTAGTTTGTCATGCGTTTCTGAAAAAGTGTTACTGTAGTTTGTCATGCATTTCTGAAAAAGCAAGAAATATCAGGAAAAATAAAGACTTCGTGACAGAACAGAGTAGGACGCTGGCTGTTGGCTATAAAAGACCTTTAGGGGTTTAACGACTGACACTTGACTGTCAGAACCAGAAACGTACAACATTCAAGAGACACATATGACATATATACATTATCTATGCATTGCGGGGCCAGAAACCATCAACTGTAAAGCTAGTCTGACTTAATGCCCTTTAAATGGAGTGGGGGGAAAAAGCAGACAAAAGCCCATGTAACAAACCTAACCTGACATCACAGTCACAGTCTCAGTGCACTGTACTTACGTATATTCAGTGTTAAGAAATCAAAACTAAGGGCTTGTCAATGTGTCATATGCATTGTAGACGCAAAGCAAGAGTTACACAGAACATACACAATACTGTGCAATCCAACACAATGGAATTTCTGTGGTGGTATTGTGCAAATATGATTTCTTGAATGTTTAGTAGTAACATTTTCAAATGAAATATTTAAGTTAACACAATAAAAAATAAATAGATAAATACACACATACATACCTATAAACCTTTTTGAGGCCAAAGACTCCTTCCTAAAAAATAGGCAGCTATATAAAAATATTGCGTGATGTTACAAAGACAAAATTTTGTTTAATTAAATATTGGCATTTATATTTTCAAACAAAACAAACTGTTAAGTTGACAGTGTAACTGAAATTATTAACAATACTTTCCTCCTTTCAATTAAAGACTGATGATGCCAAAAAAAATAAAACTAACTGCAATTAATCTCATGATTTCTAACCAGTCTTTAAAAAGCATGAACAAATAAATAAACAAATTAAAAAAATAACAATAATAAACAATAATAAACAGATTTGGTGAACATGAACTGTACCAAAAACATATTGGTTGCACTTTATTTTATAGAACATGCACTTTCAACGTACTTACAGTGTACTTAGTGACGAAAATACTGAGTAATAAGTTAACTACATGGGGGAAGGTTAGGTTTAGATTACAAAATTGGATTAGGTTTAGATAAACAAAAGTTTCATAGCCTCCAGAATATTTTGGTGCAAGAATATTTGACTATGAAATATGTCAAAAGAAAGAACAGACCCTCTGCTTTTAAACAACAACGTGAACAACAACAACAACACTTTATTTTAACTTCATGCTTTTTTTTCAACATTTGAATGTGGGCAAGTACATTTTGAGCAAAAAACTTAAAACGCACGTTTATGTCAAAGACTTCGTCTGGATGGGATTCAGAACGATGATCAAAACATAGATGGAGTAGATCGAGTCCATCAACTGTCATATAGCTCTTCCTTGGAAGACGTTTAATTCAGTAACAGTTTTAATTTACTGTATATATGATTTTTTTATGTTGATGATTGTGTTATTTTACAAATGCATCAGCTTACATATGCAGTTGCTTGTTTCTGATTCTTCTTCGCCTGTGTTTTGATCAGTACTCTTTCAGAAGATGTAATAGCGCCCCCTACCGCAAAACAGTGAAAACAGAAAGCCGGAAATTTCCGCCAATGGCAGGGAAAGAGTTAAACATAAAGACACCTATATACAAATATTGGGTCCCACTTTATAGTAAGTGGCTTTAAGTACTATGTACTTAAAGCCACTTAATATAAAGTGGGACCAAATATGGTGTGATGTTACAAATAAATAATGCTGTTTCTAAAATGGCCTTTATATTTTCAAACAAAGCCAAACATTACGTTTCAGTGTGACTGAAATTAACAATATTTTAAGGATGTTTGCCCTCCTTTTCATTAAAAGCTGCTGTTAAAAGAACTGCTATTAATCTCATGATTTCATGATTCTCATGAACCAATCTTTAAAAAGCAGAAATAAAGAAATAATACTAAAAGCCTAAAGAAACATCACTAAATTTTGTGAATTATTATTAGTTTTTTAAATATCACTTATTTCATTATTATCTTATGTGTGTGCTAACTTTGACAGCCCTAAAAATATATTTAGTAAAATAAACAAACATACAAACAAATAAATAAATACAATTCTTATTTTCAAGATTAACTTTAAATAATTAATTCATTTTGCACACCCCCTTGTGGCCCACTGCGAGCCCAGCTTGAAAATCCCCGGCCTAGGGAATATAAGAGGTTCTTTTTGAGAGAGAGAGAGAGCTTTTAAATAGTTAAAGGCCAAGAACTTGAAGTGGCACGTCTGTTAAAAACAATTGTGAATTGCAAAATCACTGCCTCCTAGCGTAATCTTATGATCTTTTTTTGGGTGAAGAACAGAGAAGTAAAGGTTGCTTTGCTGGCTAGGGTGGTGTACATATCAGCCTGACCTCTCACTGACCATCTGTGAAACTCCTGACAATGTGAGCTGCTGGAACGCCGCATGGCAGCGTTGGGACGTGGGAGCAGCTGGATGCGGTGCGGAGCTGCCAAACCCACACTTGCCCCTCCAAAAATCACTTGCAGTCTTCTTCTCAGCCTCACTCTTCACAAAATCGCTTCTTCATTCACTCTGAAAAAAAGATGCAATCTCTTTTCAAATGGGCATGTGTTCTACTTTACCATTCAACTTTCGCAGCCCTTTGCTCTCTCTTTGGGTGTCTTGGCTCACGAACGCCTCGGGACCTCCCCCTACGCGTCCTCCCCGCAGTCTTTCTTGGTTTCTGAGAGACGTGTTGGCAAGCAGTGGGTAAATGGCCAAATAAATGACTTGGCTGGGGGTGCGGGCACGGAGGGAGAGCGTGGCACGCCGAGCCCTCTTCCTCTCCAGAGGCAAATCAGTAGCAGGTAAACAAGCTTGGAAGGAGCGGAAGCGTGTATGGTTTGGCCCGAACTCCTAGGGGATTTTTTTTTTTTTTTTTTTTTGAGGGGTTGGTGAATATATTCACCCTCTGAGTTGAGGGTCTATCTGCAAATGTGCAGAGAAGCAGCAGAACCACCTGGCAAATCATCCCTCGCTCTTAACAAACTCACCATGCATGCGCAGCCTCAAACTAAATACCAATTTAAACTTCCACACATGCCTATTACGCACTGCGAGTTTTAATCTCCTTTGATTAGAAAGGTGTACCTTTGATCTTGAGGGATGGAATGAATTTTCATTTCATCTTCATGTTTGGACTGACTACTGTGTTATCTAAGAAAGTAGAAGAATGTGGTTGTGAGCTAATTAGACGCAACTTGCTTTGAATCCATCGAACACTTTGCGGATTTAAATGACTGTACACACAACAGCAATTAGTAATTGTTTATTGATAGTTTAATGGCATCAATAAACTAGCAACATGTAATCTGCTGATCAGAGAAAAATATGCAGTGTTTAAAACTGCAGTTATATTTTCTAAGGAAAATGTAAGCATTGCTTGTCACAAAGAGTATTATGGTTGGTTTCTGTGGTTGCTAGGTTGGTCTGGATGGTTGTTAGGTGGATGTTTACCGGGCCAAATCAAAAGAGTCCAATATTCCATCACTTCACTTTCACATGGCAACATTTCAAAATTGAACAAAGTTTGTTAAGAGGTCATGTGTGAGCAAACTGTTCTTTTCATTGGTCAAAATGCAAGTCATGTATTAATCTTTAAAATGAAATAGCATTACAATATGACCAATACGAATTAGCCAAAAAGCCCAAACATTCATAATGTTATTTAAATTTTTATGATAACCGATAATAGGCCGTTTTTGTTCATATTTTGATTTCACTTTTATTTTTACATTTTCTGTATTCAATTTCATTTTAGTTATATATGCATGCCATTTAAGTTCTAATTTAGCCCAGAATTCAAGATAGATGAACAACAGCGGTGCCATAATATTCATAATTTATATTTCTGGGTATCTGAAAAAAAAGGTCATCCACTTATTTTGAAAAAAAAAAATGAATGAATGAATGAATGTTTCATTGGAAAATGTGCATTTAATTATACATTTCAATTACTTTTTGACCCACAAATATTGCCTCCTAAAATCCAAGTTTCTGGAGTACGCTGGGCAGGATTGCATACTTACCAAAAGCAAACCATTCGAGGATGTGTTTTCCATGTCCATTTATGCCTACAAAAACTGAATTAAGGGAGAGAACGTATCAGTTTCTAAATCCAATGCTCCAAATGAACTAGTTGTAAAAACGTCCCAAAATTCAAAATAATGTCATAGACAAAAGCTTGCCTAGCCATCTCTCAGCGCTATTACTATTTCAATTTAAACCAACAGGGGAAGCATGAACCCAAAAGAGGGATTTGCATCACAGTGTGTGTGTGTGTGTGTGTAGCAGGTGTCATTAATGCCCTCCAGAGGCGATGGCAGACTGAAGTCTGGCTGATTGGGAGTCTCAGAGACAAAGAGCTCCAGGAGAGACGGGCCCCAGCCTGCAGTTATCCCCCCAGCAGGGAGCCACTATCTCTGGGTATGGGGCAGTCATTTAGCTTTCCTCCATCCATCCATTCCTCCGCCGGTCTCCGTACAGTTCCTCTCTAGCAGCAGGTTAGTGGTGGATTTGATTCTCTGATTGGAAAGAGGGCAATTTTACCTCAGCAGTGCCCCACATTTGCATAATGATTTACATAAATCTCTGCCTTTTACACCCTGTCTGACTCTTTTTCTGTCTCCGATTCATTCCTTCGATTTTGTATCACGCGTTCTCCTAAGACTCGTTTACCTTTGCTTCTTCCTCCATTTCGTGCATTCATTATTTTTTGTGGTCTTCTCACTTACACTCGTGTAACATCACCTCACTTTCATGTTCCCGCCACCAGACAACACTCAAGAAACCTGACGTGAGTCACGAGGGAATTTTACGCCGTAAGTAATCATCCAGAAATATCCGGCATAACATTCACTCCTTCCCTCAAAAAAATCCAGCACTTACATGCGACCGACGAGATTTCTAATATCTGCCACGCAAACAGTTGAGGAATCTAAGCGTGAATTGTGCTTAAATGAGTATGCAAGATTTAAAACTCTATTGGATGGCAGTGCCTCTCCACATCACTTTATATGGCTCAGTGTTTTCCTCCCTATCTATCGCTCTCTGGCTTTTTTCTTGTCGTCATTATCATGGGAAAACAGCAGAAGTGGCAATTTAAAAGAGAAAAACATCTCTCTACCTGACTGAACACACAGATGAGTTTTAGGACGTGGCTGCCTTGTGTACACACATGCCTCAGTGGGCACACTCTTTCAATTTCATATTCAAATCTTCTTTACATGGGAAAATATGTACAGCCTAATGAAGGCAGGGCGGATCTCGCACACGTGCGTGTGTGAGAGCGTGCGTTTGATTCATATCCATGTTTCATTACATCTGACAGTGACATGAAGCCAGAGCAACATCTATTTTCTCTCTCGTTCATTCTCTTACTCACTCTTTCGCAGGCTCATAGGTATCAATGTGCAACAGAGCAGAATGAATGAATGCAGCGTGAGCGAACGCAACACATGATATCAAACACCTCTTACATCACTCCATACTCTAAGTTAGAACTCAACTCAACCCTTTATACAATAACACTGAAAACTGACACTACAGTTCGAAAGTGTGGGGTTAATAATATTATTTATCTTTGCAATCAGCATGGATGGATTAACTTGATCAAATGTGACATTTATAATGTTTCAAAGATTATTTCAAATAAATTGTTATTTTGAGCTTTCTATTCATCAAAGAATCCTGAAAATGTATTGCTGTTTCCACAAAAATATTAAGCAGCACAACAGTTTTCAACTGTGATAATAATATGAAATGTTTCTTCATTTCAAATATGCAAATCAGCATATTAGAATTTCTGAAGGATCATGTGACACTGAAGACTGGAGTAATAATGCTGGAAATTCAGCTTTGCCATTATAGTATTAATTACATTACATTAAAACATATTCAAATAGAAAACAGTTATTTTAACTGATATTTAAAAAATTACTAATTTATTAGCATTTGTGAGCATGAGAGACTCACTGACCCCAAACTTTTGATCATTATAGTTTGATAGTGGATAATTGTACATACTCTCCTATATACATATCTTATTTTTTTTTTTTTTTTTTTTAGCAGTTACCTAACACATACTTAAAGTTGATCTGTAAAATAATAATAATTATTATTATTATTATTATTTAATAACACTGTTAAATGTAATCATTGTTCTTTCAAAATACATATCTATTTTTCATACTTTACAAGTTTATAATTGAATCAAAATAGAATAGAATAATTATTATACCAGCCATTATTGGCCACCATGAAAATAATTATTGGCTTATTTTGGTACATTCCTAATAAAAAGTCAGTACACATTGACAGCTTTGATTTGAAAACATATAATGCACATGAGCAGTATAATATAAAAATAGTTAAATATTAAAAGTAAAATCAAGTCTTTGGCAGTAACATTTCCAGGTTCCTTAAGCACCATGGAAAAGAGCTGTTTTAAATTTGCACTTAATTCAAATTGATCATAATCGCTGCTCTAACATGATTTGATTGCCCAATTTAGCATTTCTCTTAGGCATCCCACAAACCCTGAAGCAAAGTATAACCAAATAACCAAATACAATGCAACTGATTATCTAATGGGTCCCAGTCTTATCACCACCATGGTGCATATTGGCTCTTTATAATTATGGTGTGTAATAAAAGATCAAATAAAAACTGGACTGTGAATATATTGAAATGTTTTAACTTAAAACAAGCATAAAACAGTAATATAGTAGTAAAAAAATTTAATAAAATAAAAAAGAGTCTAAAACCCGCCCTTTTAAAGGGATAGTTCACCTACTGTAAAAGAAATGAAAATTCTGTCATAATGTACTCATTACTTTTGTACTTTTGTACATCTTCGGAACACAAATGGAGATATTTTTAATAAAATCTGAGCCAGTTCTGTACTCTCCATTGACAGCTACGCAACCACTTTCACACTTCAAAAAGGTCATAAAGAGTTAGTAAAACTAATCCATATAAATTTAGTGTTTTAGTCCAAATTTTCTGAAGAGACACAATCACCATATGATGAACAGATTGAATTTAGGCTTTTATTCACATTTAAAGGAGCTGTATGTAAGAAATGTATTTCAATTAATCATAAAATGGCCCTGATATGTCACTATAAGAAATCATGTTCATTTCAAATACTTATATCACTGACAACAGTTGTCCAGCCAGGATATTGTCATTTAAAAAGTGAAGTTGCAGCCCTCAACTGATGTTGATGTTGTCATGTTGTGTTTTGGTCTGATGCTCCACCCTCCACCGATCTACCAATCACGAAGTCAGTAGTGTTGTGGCATCCGGGTTGCCAGCTCTGCTCTAGTTGCCACAGCTGCAGCTACAAACGTTCCTGCTGGATCCTGCAGCATATCTGGCAACCTCGAGTCAGGGGGGAGGGGGAGGGGATACACCGCTCTACAGTAATTTGAAAGTGATTGCAGTACCAGTTTTGGCCACAATCTTACATACAGCTCCTTTAAATATTGATCAGTGAACATAAACAGAAGCTCAACCGAACCTGCTTGACGTGCGAGAACAAACCTTCTTGCGTAAGCTCAAACGTCCTGTGTAACACACGGGAATGAACTTCATTGGTTCTTGCAGAAGCTCGAACGTGCTGTGTAACAAGAGAACGAACCTCATTGGTTCTTGCTAAAGCTCAAACGTTCATGCGTAACACGTGAGAATGAACCTCATTGGTTCTTGCAAAGGCTCAAATGTTCTGCGCAACACACTAGAATGAACATCATTGCTTCATTTGAGCTTTCGTTTACCATATCTGATGTATGCGTTGATTCATGTTTATATGTGAATAAAAGTCTTAAATCTGTTCATCATGTAAAGCGATCGTGTCTCTTTGGACTAAAACTAAATTCATATGGATTAGTTTTACGATCTCTTTATTACAGTGGCCGAGAGAGCTCAGCGCGCTGCAACTAAAGAAAACACATGCGAATGGAAAAACACCAGACAATGAAGAAAACAGCTTCATCAGTTTGAAAACACATGTGCTGCAAATACTTACAACGCAACCAAATACAGAAACGTGCTAAACGTGCTACAGTTGCAGCGCACTGAGCTCTCTCGGCCTCTGTACTTTTTGAAGGGTCAAAGACATCACACTACACCAGCGCGTTCCATGAGGTTATGCAGAGTTATAGACAGACAGTCACAGCAGCGCAAACAAACAGCAGCCGCCTTTTCCTCCTGAACCAGAATAAATGAGCTTATGCTGCGTAGTAGGCTATGCGATCGCTAGCCTCTTCGAAATGGCCTACCCTACCTTTAAGTATCTTAAAGGAGAACTCCGGGCAATTTTTAAGTTAATCTTGATCGTTAGACCTTTGTGAGTACTGACTATAGAAAAAAAAACGAACCGGATTGGTGCTTGCGAAGCGGAGCTGCGACCGCGAATGCCCAGAGCTCCCACTCAGCTAAAACGGCAGCTCTGGGGGCATGTACATAAAGAGCGTTTTTGTGCCTCTTAACAGACACATAATGCAATTAAAATGTCTGTCCAACATGAACAGGGGCCTTACCTGTGAACGAGTTGCGTTTAGCAACTTAGCCATGGTTTAAATAGTGTTTTAGACGGCAAGCTGTAGTCTCGCGCTGAAGTCTCGCTCCTCCCACCTGGACACTATTTACCAATCCCGGCTACAACTGAGTTCCCACGTGAGTCCAGGTGGGAGGAGCGAGACTTCAGCGCGAGACTACAGCTTGCCGTCTAAAACACTATTTAGGTGAATTTAAACCATGGCTAAGTTGCTAAACGCATCTTGTTTACAGGTAAGGCCCCTGTTCATGTTGGACAGATATTTTAATTGCATTATGTGTCTGTTAAGAGGCTCAAAAACGCTCTTTATGTACATGCCCCCAGAGCAGCCGTTTTAGCTGAGTGGGAGCTCTGGGCATTCGCGGTCGCAGCTCCGCGTCGCAAGCACCAATCCGGTTCGTTTTTTTTTCTATAGACAGTACTCACAAAGGTCTAACGATCAAGATTAACTTAAAAATTGCCCGGAGTTCTCCTTTAAGTACATCTTTATGTAATTTCATAATTACTTCTATTGTCTTGAAATATAGTTGTAGTGTTCTACCCAATGTACTGACAAGCATTTATGGTCAATAAAATATACTTCAATGTCATTTCTATGTCGACATGTCGTCGATTGAAATATATTTGTAATTACACATTTGTAACGGTGAAGTTAGTTAGTAAATTTAAAATATGTTCACTTTAAATGTTATATCAAACAACACACATACACTGAAATTATAATCAAACATTTAGTGCAAGTGCATTAGTATATTAGTCAACACATCAAAATAAGTGTACTTCTTTCATTTGCAAGACAAAAATGCACTTTAAAGTACAACTTTTAATTTTACATTATTACAATGTGTACTTTTACGAAATAGTCATGAATGTGTACTCTTTTATTTTATTAATATATAGTTGTTTTTTTAAATGTATACTTTTAAGATTTGAAGTACACAACATGTGCACATTCAATACAATTAAGTGTACTTATTTTTTACAAGTGTACATGGATGCACACTGTTGCTATGTAAACAATTTAGTATTTGTCCCTATCACAGCAACAAATATATATATATATAAATAAATATACACACTGTTGTTGTTGTTGTAAACACACACACACACACACACACACACACACACACGCGCACACACACACACACACACACACACACACACACACACACACACACACACACAAATAGATAAACAAACATATATTTACCATAAGGATAAACACAAATAGAAGTCCCTGAACATTCAAAGAGATTTTTCATAAACAAAGCTACACAGAGCTGGCAGTCTCACAGGATTATACAGACCAACATCCACCGCCAGCCGCTCACACACACACACACACACACACACACACACACACACACACCGCTCTCTGAACTCCCCTGGGTAAAATCAGGTCGTAATAGGCCTCTCTCTTGCAGGCAGATGCATTATTTAAAACAGTGGATGAGACACAGAGTGAGGGATGGGGGAGAAAGTGTTGTAACCCAGGTCAAATATGCACTTAAAGAGTTTGAGAGGGAGTGTTTGTAAATGTGTTTGCTTCCCCCATAGTGTACAGACCCTCCGGGTAGAGCGAAACGGCTCTCTGTGTTCACGCTGTGCCTCGAGGGAACCGGCGCTGGTGTTACTCACACTGCTGAGTCTTGTAGTACAGTAAGTATTTCTGTATGTGAAGTAGAAAAGGATGAAACACTTCTGACAAGAATCTGTGTGTATGCACGTGTTAATATTTTCCCCATCGTCTCACACTCATACACGCATCCTCTGAAACATTTGCATGTTTACAACAGCCTAACATCTTCCTGTTCCTCAACAACAAAGGCAGAAAAACATCTTCCACCTCAGATATCTCTCTCAGACTGTGGCAGCGCTGGAAATCAAATCTTCACCTTTTTTCAGGTCCTTCTGAATGTACCGTCACACGCCGCAAACAGACCAAAGCGTCTAGAAACACGCTTTATGAAGCCCTCCAGTTGGGAACGGCAGCCAACTTCAAAAATACCATTCTAGTCTCTCCAAGAGAGACAGATGAAAACAAAAACGACATAAAAGGTTCCTCGCAGTTCCTTGCACAGATTAAAGGAGATGAATTCTTGGCTGCCCTTAATGCACGTTTAAGCCCAGGCATAGAAATAGATATTAATTAAGACCGTGTCTGGAAGAAATAGGCCAGAAAAAGAGCGGGGCTTTGAAGCAAAGCTAATCTTCAAAAGGCTGTGATGTTATGATGTTGCATAAGGCCACTGAGGATATTTTGACATAATGGGAACAAAATTGGTGGTTGCTTTTCTTTTGCCTGTTTATGTAAATACCACATTTTGTTCATGGAATTACAATGCGCTAGTTAAAAAATCACATAAAAATACTGTGATCACACAGAGCGAGTGGTTGGCTCACCTGAAAGAAGGGTAGAATTTGAGGAAACAAAACACTGTTTCTCTTGGGATGTGGGCACTAGACCTACACATTCACTCGACACATAATGAATTAATATTCAAATAAAGCAAAAACAGACTTATTCGCACAAACACACACACTCTCTACCCACCACCAACACCATTTGCCAAACAGTCCAATTTGTGAGATTTATCTGCATGTGCTGTGCAGATGGTGAGGCCAACGTGCAGATGCAACATGGATGACATTTTCAAACAAACACACACGCACTATGATATAACACAATTCTGGTCTTCACAGACTAATTTTACTGTATACTAAAGTATATACTTTATGTGTGGGTACAATGGAACCTGGATATTTAATGACTGCACAAATTATCCATATTCAAAATGATGACTCCAGATCTTCAAGCAGAAGGAACTGGATGAAAAATTCTGAATAATATTAATTTCCCCACAAAGGTTTTTTTTCCTCTCCATTTCTGTCACTGATGGCGTTTAGGTTCCTTTTGGCTTGCTTAGTTGGGGATACTTAATATTCAGCAATATTATTGACTTGAATGCACTGACATTAATGGATGATATAACTCGGTTTTCTCCAGAGCTGCTTTATACAGTAGGTTATACTCATTTCATAATTGATGAACTTTACACAGTCACTGAATCAACACTGAACTGACTTCAGATGAACAATTACACGGTTGTCTTATTTTTAGATATTGTTTTCAGCTGAATTTAATATTGTTTCATCATTGATTATTACTTTACTGTTTATTATTGTAAAGCTGCTTTGAAACAATCTGTATTAAAGCGCTATATAAATAAGGGTGACTTGACTTTGCATTACTGACATAATATCAAAGCAAGATAGATCTTTGTCCTATTAATGTGTTAAAAATACACAAATAAATGCTATTAATTTAGTTCCCCTGAAAATGAAAATTCTGTCATCATTTACTAACCTCATGTTCCAAGACTCTTTTTTTTTCTTCTGTGGAATGCAACTTGTATATTTTGAAGAATGTTGGTAACCAAACAGTTTTCCATTATATAGACAAGAAAACAAAACAAAATCAACACCACTAAAACATTTCTCAAAATTGTCATGTTCATATATATATATATATATTTCATAATTTACTCACCCTCATATATAATTTACAAACTTATATAACTTTATTATGTTAAAGAAATGTTGAGAAATGGGGCATAAATGAAGAAAAAAAGACTGATTAAAAAAGAATACCTTATTAAGTAGTTTAGCATTATTATAGTTTCATAAAAAAAACTGCTTATAAGTATTTAAAAAACTTTTTTTTTGTCTGCTGAATTAAAGTTGTGATGCCAAAAAAAAGTATAATAGTAGTAATAATAATGATACAAGTGTGCACAAACACACTTTTAAAGTAAAAAGTTAATGAAGTTTTAAGTGACTTAAGCGTCCAAACTGTTTTTTGAGGTTATGTCTATCACACTGTTAGTGTTGGATAACTGAGTTCTCATGGCCAACAGATTGACTTCCTCCCTGATTTCTCTCCGCCCTTGTGGCCTCTGAAGGCAGGGGTGATCTGTTTTTAATTTCTATCACAAAAAAAAAACAAGAGATGTAAAAGAGGAAGAGAGTGTCAGGCCCCAGCGATTCAAAGAAAGGGTAATGAGTTATCACCCAAGATGAAGATCTGCCATTCCAATCTATCCCACATGACTTGTGAGTTGATCAAACCAGTGTCTGGATATCCATAAACAGGAACCTCCTCCAGTAATAATCAGGTGATGCAGAGCTGAATCTAATTGGCTCCTCAAACGACTCTTCATTTTCAGTGTGTCGGCACATTGTGTCAGCTCTCTCACAAAAGGAGAGAATTATCAAGTACATTTGCGTCCTTCAAACATGCCGGTAGGAGGGATGTGCTCAGCTGGCCACTAAAGTGAACACTCACCTCCAGCAAGTTCTTTTCACTCCAACTCTCATCAATACGGCTCTATAGTCCCGCATACACTTAGACAGTGCGCTTGCAGTGCTCAATCACCGTCACCATCTATGAAAGGACCTCAGAGCCAGAAATCAAACTTAGCTTAACACTACCATCCTCAAACAGATAAGTTTTATTCACTCTTTGTCCACCGAGTGTTTATGGGTTGTATCCAGGATTTTACATTTTGGAGTGCTATTGACATATAGCTGCGTTTGCCTGAGTGTGCATTGTGGCTATTGACCAATGGCCTTGAGTTGTGTCATTAGAATTCCATTAGGCCTTGTGTTCCCTAGAGATAACCTATGACCTATCGATTCCCTGACCCGTTTCCCAAGAGCCCTCCAAATAGAACTCACAATGCTAGCAATACTTTAAAAGAAAATGTTATTCAGGACTAAACTGTTCCCAAGAGCACTCCAGAAGGGACTCAACGCTAGCAAGAAAGTGTTTGCTATTCAGAACTAAACTCAAATGGTTAGCAACTCAGGTAGAGGTAGAGTTCAAAATCACACTGTTAGCAATATTTAGCTAATTTAACAGACACTAAACTCTCTGTTAGGAATGTTTACTTGTTTAAAAGTAACTGATTATATGTAAAACGAATACATTGGAGCTTTGGATTTGTCAGCGCTAGTTATAACTATGCTTAAAGAAAACTGATGCAATCTGAAACGAAACTCACACAGTTAGCAATATTGCTAAAAACCACTGACTCTTTTCCAAATGTATCAGCTAACAAATTAGCAACTTATTGACAAGAAAATAAATAGGAAATGGGCGCGCTTGGTGGGGGTGATGAGAGAAAAGGGAAGCTGTGAAAGAGTCAGCGATTGATTTGAGGGGAAATAAAGGGATGTTTGTGTTTGTAGGAGAAACGTTATTTAATCCCTATTTCCTATAAAGGCCTGTGCATCAGGCTGAGTGCCATCATTGAGAAAACTCAACACAAGTTAGATGCGAACTATGTAGAATACATTTTGAAGTCTGAAATGCAATCTCTCAGTGGAAATGGGTGTTTTTGCTAGAAAGGACACTCTACAATAGGGTAACCATGGTGTTTCAGTCACAAACTAAAAAGGGAAATAATGACAGGAATGACGGTAGGTGTGCTTCATTTCATGAAAACGGGAGAGTCATTTTAGTGTTGTTCTTAAGCCTGTCTATGCTGGCTAAATGTGATCTGCAGTGTCTGGTTTATTTCATTATGTGAAGGACAATGGGCAGAAAACCGACCATTTGCATGTTTAATTTTTTTGAATATTTTACACACAAAAATATGTGTTCATTAAAATGCAGAATTTTTGGTAACACTTTACAATAAGGTTCATTAGTTAACATGAACTAACAATGAATTGCACTTCTTAATCTTAGTCAATATTAATTTAAACATTTACTAATACATTTTCAAAATCAAGGGTTGTATTTGTTAACATTAGTTAATGCACCGTGAACTAACACGAACGAACAATGAACAACTGGATTTTTTTATTATCTAACATTAACAAAGATTAAAAAATACTGTAACAAATTAATTGCTCATCGTTAGTTCATGTAAGTTAAAACATTAACTAATGTTAACTAATGAACCTTATTGTAAAGTGTTACTGAACTTTTGTATAAATATTATTCACTGTCATTAAATATTTTTGCATATATCATTACAATTATTTGCATTATCATTTGCATTAAAGTGGCACAGTGTGACTCTCTTCTCTATTGACATCAGCCATTTAAATCGGTAAACCCCAAGTCATGATATCAATTAATCATGATTATCTATTTCCTCATTGTAAGATTAAGTAGGCTACCTAGATGCACTGCGATTTTCAATATTTCGTCTGACTTTTATTCCTCTCACACATTGACTCTATGTGAGCCACACATCGGACTTGATGGTGGATCATGGAATCAGTACATGTGCTGAGCTATTTCGTGTCTGTGGTCTCACTCAAGTACACACACGCAGAGAGTGGGCATATGTCCTACAGAGTGGAGATTAGGTTGATATGGAGAAGGAGCTCTCTGCTGAGAATCAAATGGAATCAAAGTCTCTCCACCTACCACCTGCAATCAATCCTGGGGAAGAGCTTCATCCTCACCACACAATTACAATCAGCCATATTCAGTATCGGGTTTGTCCTCTTTGTTCCTCATTATCGACTACCACTCAACTCTGTGCACTCAACCTCAATAGAACGTCAGGAAGGCCGCTGGGAGAAAAATTGACGTGGACTGACAATCTGAGGGAGATGAGTGGAAGTGCAGGGCAGTCACAAGAGAGCTCCCTGCTGAAATGGGCGGGAAGGGGAAATAATTGGAGTTTAAAAATTAGAGGTTTAAAAGATTGCATCCTCATTTTACATTCGTGCAGGATGTGGCCAGAAAAGTAAAGTTGTACTCCTGGATGACCTGCTGGAAAAGTTCTCATTCTGTCTGCAGGACTTAGGCTAATAACCATTATAAAGTCATTGCTTAAATAAACCCTTGATATGAGAATAATATGTGAACAGTGCTTATATGTCACGGTTTGGGTTTTGTTTCTTGTTCCTGGTTCCTGTCTGTCATGTGATCCCCTGTTCTAGTCATGTGGTCTTGCCTTGTGTTCCCCTGTCTGTTGTGTCATGTTGTCATTGGTTGATTGTTTAAAAGTTCACAGGTGTCCCCGATTAACCACGCCCCCTTGTCATCTTGTTTAGCTTGTTTGCCCTTGTATTTAAGCCCTGTGTTTCAGTCCAGTCCTTGTGAGTTCTTAATGTTGTGTGTTGTATGTAGGCTGTCCTGTATCTGGTTATCTTGTCTGTATTTGTTAGTTTCTAGATTATTTAAATAAAAACCCCTGCTGCATTTGGATCCTGCTTTTGCCTCTGCTTCAGCCGCATTATAACTGTTCCATTAAAATACACTCAAATTTCAAATAATTATCTCCGGTTTTCATAAATCTAGACAGTGAACGGCAGAAAGTTACACATTTTATTGTTTCTCCTAAAGATACATACCATGTGGCATTGTCCAAATCTCAAATTTGAATAGACTTGATGACCTTGGGAATCTCCTTATTTATGTGTTTTCAACAGTGATAATAATAACAGATCAGCATATTAGACTGATTTCTGGAGGATCATGTCACATGTGGCACTGAAAACTGGAGTAATGTTACTGAAAATTCAGCTTTGCCATCAGCAATAAATTATTATTTTTTTTTATTTTATATATATATACATTTTGTATTTTTAATCAAATAAATGCAGCCCTGGTGAGCATTAGATATTTATTTTAAAAACATTAAAAATCGTACAGATCTTAAACTGTATAAAGCAGTGTATATAACATATAACTAAACTTTATATTATATTAGTAAAATAATTTGTTTTCTGTACGATTGAAGGGGCTTTTTGTTTGTTATTATTAGGACAGTTGCATCACAGTGAAAATCACAATTTTCAAACGTATGCCCTAAAAATTAATTTTTAAATGTACACATTTAATACATTCTCATTGCAGAAGAGGTGACGTCATTGTATGTCGGAATTGTATTTTTAAAGTTTTCTGAATAATTAATAGACACAAAAAGAGCATCATTTCATTGACCATTGAAGTGTCCTGCTTGGCAAATTTTCAGTGGGTCTTATCAAATTGCACTAAGACCAAATTATCTGAGCTATACCACAATAATTTGATAGTTTTATAGTCCTATTCTGTGCCAAAGGTTGTCTCATTTACTGTATTTCTCCTAAAGGACTCAAATTAAATAAAACTGAGACTATAGTCTCATGGACTGTGACAGAGCAATAAAACTTCCCACAGGGAATCTAAAACTGTGTTTAGTGTTTACTTTCCAAAGTAAGCAGTGAATCACTGGTCTGGAAAAACGGGTTAGAGAAACATTGTGAGATAAAAAAACGTTTGCACATAAACAGGCAAATGCCACATACAAAACCCATGTCAAATGGCTGTGAGAATACACAAACTGCACATCCCAGATGCCGTTAATATTCTCTCTGTTCTTCAGTCTGTTTCTCCTCTGCTCCTGGATCGCCCTCTCAAACAGTTTCGGCCCGCAGGAGTGTGTTGTTTACTAACCACAAGGGACTCTGTATCTCGCAGAATGCTGACTACAGCAGTTTCACACACAGGTTTCACACACACGCAGAGATGTTATAGGCCCGGGGCACAGACATACACACAACAACAGAGGAGCATTAGCATGAAGAATAGAGAAGATAGCAGTGCTCGGAGGTAAGGAGCAGCACTAACGAAGCAATGTTGTCAAGAATAAAAATAAAAACACTTGAGAAGACACCTGTGGAAATGAGAGAATAGTGTCTTTTCTCTGTAATGGGTAACGTGGAGGAAACATTATCCGTTAACAGATGCAGCGCAGAAAATTTGATTCAAATTTCCTTTTTGAAAAAAACATGTGCATTCATGGCAGAACAGTGTTGTAGTTTTAGGCAAGTTTAGGTTTTAATCTTCAAAACCACAAACCTTCTTGGTTCCCTGCCAGCATGTCCCATGTGAAGTTTTGGACTGATTCACAATTACTGTATATTCTTAATCGACTTTTTTGTAGTTTGTGGTACAATGACATTGCATTTTTTTCCCGTAAAGATGTAACAATCGCCAATGGGATTGCGCCCTATAAATAACACACACACACACACACAAATAATAATAATACAACAACACTTGTCATGCAGATCTGGTGTTTCAATTATGATAACATATTATACCTATAATGTATTTACTTAATATTTTAAATTAGTTTTTTTAATTGTACATTTTCTGTTCACGTTTCAAATTTTTTGTAATTTTGTTGTGTGTTTTTGTTATTTTTTTATATTTTTATAAATATTTATGTTAGATTTGTTTTACTTGTTTTAGTGCATCAAATTAAACTAAATGAAAATGAGAAATGTTGCTTTCAACTAGCTGAAATAAAATAATTAAAAGTTTTAGTATATTTTATTATATATATATACATACATATATACATATATATATATATATATATATATATATATATATATATATACTGTATATAAATAAGAATTACTTCATACCAATAAATGTATAAAACACATCAACGTTAATTTGTATAAAAGACTAAGTTAAATCAGTAACAAACATACACACAATTATACATATATTAGGATCTATCTATATGATATACATATACATTTCTTGAAGTAAAAGGTTAGCAAAGTCCAAAAATCGCAGAAGTTTAATACTCGGAGTTTTAAAACCATCCCGAACCAAATCGTTTGAGGAATATCAATATGGCACTGCTTTGCAAACACCCAAAAAACAGTTGACTTTTCTCTACCCGCACTCCTTCATTCGGAGAATTGAGATAAAAATAAGACTAGGGGAAGGAGTGCAATCTGCGCAGGTTAATAACTTCACATTGACCCAGCAGACAAAAAAACACTCTTCCTCCATCTGTCCTAATGAGACTGAGAGAGAGAGAGAGAGAGAGAGAGAGAGAGAGAGAGAGAGAGAGAGAGAGAGAGAGAAAAAGTGCTTAGAAAAAAAGACATGGATAAAGAATGACAACTGAGGGTAGATGGAAAGGAAAGAATAAGCAGTGTTATAAAGTAATAGACGGGTTAATAAAATAAAATAAAGATGGCAAAAGCACGGCCAGTGCCCCACCCTCGCCTCACAGTCGGGGCCCGGCCCCAAAGAGGGCCTCTTATCAAGAGGGGAAAAAAGGGACCATCTCCCCTGTCTAAGGCACCATATGCTCACAATAACAGTCAAATTCGCACACAGATATCAGGCCTTTTCCATGCATATCAATTAGGTTTAATTAAGAATGCCGCTTGTCGGCACACACACACCTCCTTCCACATCCTGAAGCTGTGTGTGAATACGGAGCATCTTGTTACAGCCGAGATTCACAAAAAAAATGCAACTAATTGATATTCACATATTCCAGAACCATAGGCCTCTCCGGTCAACAGATGGTGTTCATTTAACCCAAGGAGCTCAAAGCAAACAACACTGTGTCTTTTTAACACCTCCTGAAATACTCTTTCCACCCACACACCCTCGTCATGACAAAATACTGTCATTCAGAGTCTCTGGAAATTACACGTAGAACTGCGTAGACAATTTCTCCCCAGCTGACCGATAAGAAATATGTCAAGATAACGTAGATGTTGATGTGTGTAAACGGAGGTGTGTTTGTCACGGAGTCTGTGTCAAGATGGCACTGGTGTTCGGGGAGGAGGGCGCCCAGATTTGGGCTGAAGTCTCAGCCGCACACTGATAGGAGCAGCAGCTTCTTAATGATGGTACCCGTCCCCCTAGAGGGGGGCTGTTGCCATAGTAACAGATGCAGTTTGGGTGGGATGCTTTCAGCCAGAAACAGGGTGGAAGGAGGGAGGGGGAACGGGGAGAGGCGTTTGAGAAAAGGAGGGTCCTCAAGGGCCTTTTTAACACCCAGACAGCCTGCTCACACGAACGAGCCTTACATTTCGTCAGCTGCTGACGGCGTAAAGGACTTTCATTTACTTTGCATCACAGACACAACAACAACACATTTAAGAGATACCAATTCAACTGATTCAGTATGCATGGTTTTCCTGCTGGATTGAACAGTTATCCAGCTAAACCAGGCAAAAAAAAGTACTTACTTTACAACATGTGATGTTTGTCGAGAGACCTAGACTGATATAAGACTTTTCACACTCTACAAGAAGGCAATCGCTAGCTACGCAAGCTTGATTTCACACATTCAAACATTCAGAAATGTCCCAGAACGCATTAAACAATGCAGGCTAGCTGCATTATCACCTTTGCTGCAAGGGATATTATAACATACACACTTTCCTGCTGTAAAAAAAGAGTTTAGCTTCAAGTTTTCAACCCTAATTAAATTAACCTGATCAAGCTATTCAAGTGCTTTCGTATTATTTGAAAACTACATGGGGTGAATTTCCCTAATGTGGGACACCTAAGGTCTAGTATTTGTAGGTCCCCATATACATTGACACAGAATGACAGTGAAACTATGGGTTAAACAAAGCTGTGGTGTCATGTGATCCTCGATGAAGTAAAGTAACCCTGGAACATATAACCTGCTTTCTGGAATACCCCTTGGTTTGTCAGAAGCCATCTG
Organism: Semotilus atromaculatus; assembly: GCA_031834385.1. Lineage (NCBI taxonomy): Eukaryota > Metazoa > Chordata > Actinopteri > Cypriniformes > Leuciscidae > Semotilus > Semotilus atromaculatus. The sequence continues at coordinate 32,750,351 of JAULUF010000022.1, forward strand.
ACTAACTAGATAAACGAGCTCAACACCACGTTGACCAGGCCAGCTTAAACCAGCTGAGACCAGTTCAGGCTGGTTAGACAGTTTTTTTCTTTTCTTTTTTTCTTATTGAAACAGTCAAAGTTAGGGAACCAGAGATTTTTATATCTTGTTGGCTGACGTGTTGGGGGCAATACACGTAACGTAAGTTACATACAGTAACTAGTAAAGTAATGCATTACTTTTAAATTTACAACAAAATAAAGCAAGTTACTTTTTCCCATTTATTGACTGACATCTCTCATGTCCCCTGTTGAGAGAAATCAGGAGTCAGGTGCAGAGGCGTTGTGTGTGTGCTGTGTAAACATGTTTATTGTAGTTCTAGACTAAATGTGAGCATGTATTTACTCATCTCACTTGCACAAAGAAAGATTCATTATTCCTCAAAATGAATAACAACAGTGAAATGAAAACATAAAAATATTATGCAACCCGGCAATAGTTGTATTAAATTAAACTACTTCACTATACTTACTAATCTCACTGTATTAACCAATGTCTTTGCTGCTGACCTTTGACTTTACAGTTCAAGCATATGAAAAAGCAAAAATGACTTGTACAATAAAAAAACATCACATTTGTCTTTCATTTCTTTTTTGTTTTTATTGCTTAAATAAAATAAGAGTGTTGAACTTTATACTTTTGCAATCCAGGCATCACAGAGAAGAGGTTTGTTGGAGATGTGCCTTCTACTGTACAGGTGTCAATTTGCATTTCCATTTCCTTCAGCCTAAGGCTTATTCACTTCAGTTTAGGTGTGAAAGGGCCTTTACATTTGTCAAAAGTAGAACTGTTTTTGTTGTTTTTATTAGTCCTGTATAAATCCAAAACTACCCATCCTGTCAGTCCGATTAGCAAATGACAGGTCCACAGAAGCACATGACCACTTTTGAGAGGAAGTTTAACGTTGCCATTATGTCTATGTGGCAATTTGTGTCTTCTCTCTCACATCTCTTCCTCTTTTTCTCAGTGTGACATTGTCTTCTCTTATTACACACACTCACAAGAGCACTCTACCTTTCCATCCCTCCACAAGCACTTCACAACTATACACCAATGACAATGTTCGTCTGTCTTCCCAGATGGCCTTGAAAGCAAGATAAACTCAATGTTTTAAGCTCAATGTATGTCACCATGACATGTTATATTGAACATTAATCAACCTTTTCAAAGATCAGCGGATCATATTTTACTATGTTTCCAGACTGGTTTACTCAACTGAAAACAACATGAAAAAGGGAAGTTCATCGAGTCAATGGATAACTTTAACTGAGCAAACTTCAGCAGCAATTAATTGGCTTGTAGCCATTCCTTCTATATCCTAATGAGCTTGTTTTCATTAGTATCGTTTAAGTGCAGTGCTGTGGAAATGACATGAAGTTGTGGCTGAATGTTATGAAAGGTAATAAAGTCCACATTATAATTATTGAGTCTGGATCTCATTAAGACAAACAGGAATCAGAGAGTGTTGGTGAAGAGCTCTATCCCCTCCAGAACATTACATAGCCTATATTTAAAATATAATTTGATCTTTGAATTTTGTTTTTAATTTAAAGGTAAAGTGTGCCTTTTTGTGCCTTTGATTCCTAAACACAACATATATGTATATACAGTATACACTGTGTGTGTGTGTGTGTGTGTGTGTAGTATATAAACAGTATATAATATTTGAGAAGAACATACTATTGTGAAATACTATAACTATTACTATTGTACTAAGTGTTTGAAAAAGTGAAAAAAACTAGTATAAAAAACAGTACTGCTGTTCTGAAATTCCTCTTGTCCAAAAGAACAGTCAAAAACATTGTTAACACTTTATTTCACAGTGTCATTGTTACATATGTTGCATGTTACAGTTACTATAGTAAAAACTACAGTATAAAATATGCATAATTACATGGAGCTAACCCTAAACCAAACTAAACCCTAAACCTAACCCAGTAGTAAGTACATGTTTAACATTACTCAGTACTTAAATGTATAATTACACTGTAACAAAAACACCTTAAAAAAAGTGTAACTAGAATATTTTAGGCTCTGAACACCTGAAAACGATCTCCCTTTTTGCATTGGTCTAGTACTATGCGTGGCTTGATTAAATGTTGTTTAACATCTTCTGGAACAGTATGTTAAGGCCAATGAGCTGAAAACAGCGGGTCCCCATCCATCACTCATAACTCTAAACAGCAGCCATAGCCTCTCTCCACAGTGACCACGTCATCAATCCTGAGCAGGGCCTGCAGTGAGCCAGTCTGGGCATTAATGTCAGCACTTCATTAACACAGGCAGGGAACGGGACCGAGCATGATACACATACCCTAGAACCCAGACTGCAGCTCTGCTGCTGGCCTAGACTCTCCTGCGGAAAAACAGAGAATATTTAGACACCTGCTGTGCAGAGCACTCATGCTTCTGGGAAGATGCGATGGTCCATGTCCTGTCATTTTCCAGCTTTATTCTCACAAAGTCATGCATTCAAATTGTGTCCAACCAAACCTAGCAGCTGCACGTTCAAACGGTTATTCAAACAGTTGACTGGGTTTAAAAAATAAAAATAAAATAAAACTATGACTGAGCAAGTTTTTACTAAAGAAATGCATGGTTGCTGCTATGTTTTTTTTTTTTATTATCCTTGACCAAACTGTTAGATCTTTCCTATCTGTTTTATATTTCACAACTACGATATGCTTTGAGCAGCTGCAAATCCTGGTATCTGCTATATGCAGTCACCCAGCAACATTGTCTGTAACATAAATATAACACCAAATCAACATATTAGAAAGATTTCTGATGGGTGATGCTGAATGGCTGTTAAATAATAATTAGCTTTGCCATATGCAGGGCTAGATTACACCTTAAATAAATAAATAAATAAATAAATAAATATTACACAATATTTTGCAGGCTTGGTGATTATAAGAGACTTCTTTCAAAAATATTTAAAAAAAATCTTACCAACCATTGAACTGTATACAGTGTATGCTCATTTTCATGATATTCAGATTCAATTCTTAGAATGTTCTTAACCTTGCAATTAAACTTTAGAAAAATAGACACATTATTTAAGCCAAAAACAGATCCTGTCCACATATGAATGGTCTCTCGCCATGTGCTAATCTAATTTTGCTCGATTTTCATAACCATCAGATGGCTACCGGAGCAAAAGTATACTTCTCACCATCTGGGATGACCCGCTTTCCTGCATAGATCTGAATCGCCCCAAGTTCCCAGCCCTCTGACCTGACCCCTGATCTTTGCCCTGTGACCCCAAACGTAGCCATTAGCATCAGAGACAGGGGGTGTAACTGGACACTCACTATTACACAGCGGCTGATTAGAGCAGGGCCCTGAGTGCACAGGTATCATGACCTTTAACCCGATAATGAAATTAGTGCTCAGCAGCTTATATTCAGGGTCAGAGAAAAAGGTCAAGCGTGAAAAAGAGAAGCCCTTATTACCAGTCAAGGGTGCCTAGGTCTTGAGGTAATAAGGAGAGATAAGGACAATCTACACACTGCTAATGAGGAACAGGCTAGTTGCTCAGACAATGAAAGTATGGAGAACATTGGCCAAGGTAGTCTTGCTGGTTAAGTTATGATGCCAGCTGGGTACTCAGCATCAAAAACTCAACAAATGAGCAGCCATACTGGTAAACTTCTGTTGTTTTACTAGAAAGGCTAGCTTCCACCAATCCAAGGGCAGGCACTTGCCCACCTGACCCTTTGCTTGCAGTTACTGATTGTGTTGTGTTGCAAATTAGTATCAAATAGATGAAATGATAAAGTTCTTTAGCGTAGGCCCCGTCTGTAATCCAAATCCGGAGGGTAGCTGATACTTGCAGTCCCTGCCTGAATATGAAGGCAGCGGCGGAGCCTGCCCCAGATGGATGGACAGGGACCAACCTGGTGGTGGTAAGGAGGAGGGGGGGTGAACGCCGGCATCAGTATCTGCGAACGTAGTAATGGGTGTTAACCGGATTTATATACTCCATATGTCGAGTGATGATTGGCTAGATCTGTGATTAATGAATGACGTGACATTGAAGTCTTTCCGGTAGAACTTGCGCTATAGCTCCCATTTCCTTCTATACGGCTTGTTCTCTCAGAAGTGGTGTTGGAAGGTATGATTCATTCTAATGAATTGGTTTAAATAGCATTGGAAAGTAAAGTTCTAGTTTATTCTACTGTATTAGATCATTGTGAAAAAGAAACATGCTTAATTATATTGAATGTGCACTTGCAGTGTAAAAAAAAAATCTTAGAAATATATTTAGAAAAATTGTATTTGCAGATAATACAATATTAATGAATTAAAAGGCCACTTAAATGTACTTAGAGTACACTTTCATGAATGCTTCTAAACACACTTAAGTACACTTTTTAAAAAAGTGCACTTTGTGGTAATGTCATATATTAAGCACATGTAAAGTACTTGATTATAATTTTAACTGTAGAGTTGTGATTCGATTTTACATTTAAAGTTAATACATTTAAATGTACATAAATCAAATACATTTCATACATTAATCATACATTAAATAATGAATCACTTGGCCTAGCCTGCTATGGAGGACATTTTTTGGTTACACTTTATTTCGATAGTCACTTTAGACGTTCCACTAACTATAAGTAACTTTTCAACTACATGTCAACTAACTCTCATTGGAGTATTAGTATATTATAGTAGACTGTCAGTAGACTGTTAGGTTGTGGTAAGGTGTTAGGGTTCGGGTTAGGAGAATAAGTTGACTTGTAGTCGCCAAGTTACTTATAGTCAGTTGAGTGTCTGTTGGGGAACCAACAAAACAAAGTGTCAGCAGATATTAAGCTGACAGTCTACTAATACTCTAATGACAGTTAGTTGACATGCAGTTGAAAAGTTACTTATAGTTAGCAGAATGTCTAAAGTGAACTATCGAAATAAAGTGTTACCCATTTTCTAACATAAGAAAATGTTACCTATCGACTGCGGTGAACTTCATTTGTTGACTCCTTTCTTGGACCCACGCTGTTCTTTTTGACCGCCCACTCCCACCTGCAGCAAAGGTAAAACCGCCCGCTCCCGCGAGATTTGCGCCGGGTCCCGCTGGATCCCAATCCCATTGCAGCCCTCTAAAAGAGGGTAAAGAATTCAGTTCAATTTACCCTGTTCAAGGGAGTACTATCCACGACAGTCAGGCCAGAGCAGGCTCAGGTGCTGGAACAGGAGGTTCAGTCCCTTTGGCAGAGAAGGCAGAATGTATTCCTCCTCCCGAAAGAGACTCCAGGTTATAAAGCCAGTACTTCATAGTTCCAAGAAGAACGGGGGGGTGTGTCCCATACTAGATCTTCGTCAGTTGAACCGTACTCTGAGGACGTTCAGGTTCAAAATGTTAACTATCAGCCTTACCAGGACTTTAATCAGATCTGATGACTGGTTTGTCACAATAGATCAAAAGGATGCATACTTCCATATATCCTTCCTTTCTCAACACAGGAACTTTCTCAGGTTCATTTTCGAAGGTGAAGCATACTAATACTGCATTCTTCCTTTTGGCCTAGCATTGTCACCCCACACCTTCACAAAGTGCATAGATGCAGCGCTACCTCCGTTGCGACTCCAGGGCACCCATATTCTCAACTACATAGAAGAGTGGCTGATTTTGGTTCAGTCAGAGGAGATGGTGATTCTGCAGAGAGATGTCGTCCTCGTTCACATAAGGTGTCTGAGGTAAAGGCTGAACTCCAAGAACAGTGTGCTTTCTCCACTACAGATACTTTTCTAGGAGTAGTTTAGCACTCAACTACTATGCAGGCATAACTGTCCCTTGCTCGTATCGAGATGATCCTTTTAGCCGTAGGCAGGACCAAACTAGGCAAAGCGCTCACTGTGTTTCAACAGTTTCAGAGACTGTTGGGACTCATGGCAGCTAAGTCCAACGTGACTCCTTTTGGCCTTCTGTCAATGAGACCATTACAGTGGTGTCTCAAAACCAAGGGATTCTCCCTGATGGGGCAAACCATTCCACACCATCAGGGTTACATGCAGATGCCTTACTACCCTAGTGATGTGGAAGAAGCCTTGGTTTCTGTCCCAGGGACCTGTGTTAGGGGCCTCTTGTCATTGCAAGACACTAACGACGGATGTGTCCCTTTCAGGCTGGGCTGCAGTTCTGGTGGTCACTCAACTCGGGTTCTTCATCTTTCGTGGTGCAAAAATTCCTTGGAGATGATGTCTGTATTTCTTGCGCTGAGGTATTTACTTCCGGACCTCAGAGGCTATCATGTTCTTGTCCACTCAGACAACACATCAGTAGTCTCATACATAAATCAGCATACATCCTATCCAGGCTGGGGCTGAAGCTCGGGAAGTGGAGACTCCACCCCAAGGTGGAGGAGTTAATTTGGAGAAGTTTGGCCAGGCTTAAGTAGACTTGTTTACATCCGAGGATACAACACATTGTCCGCTTTGATTCTCCCTCATGCATCCAGCTTAGCCTTCTCCTTTTGTGTCGGCAGACCATGAGAAGTTAAATTTGCTTTGCCCTGTTAGGGCCCTTCAATGTTACATTCACAGACAGCTCAATGGTGTAAATCAGAGCAGCTGTTGGTATGCTTCGGTTCACCCAGACAGGGTTCCCCAGCTTCCAAGCAGACATTAAGTAAGTGGATAGTGGAGGCTATCTCTAAGGCCTACAAGGTGCGTGACCTTCCTTCGCCTCTGGCTGTGAGGGCCCACTTCACCAGAAGTATGGCAGCATTTAAGGCTCTCTCCAGGATGTGTCTAATGGTCTAAAGCAGGATGGTCTTCCCCGCACACATTTGTCAAATTTTATAGCTTGGATTTGGACTCTATACCTTGGTCCCCTATTACTTTCGTCATAAGCTGTGCTCAGGTGATTCACACAAGGATAGGTATTTGTCTGTATGGCGCAGTTGGTATACTGTTCCCATAGCATCACCAAAAATTGACGCAGCGTAGAGTTCCATACATGAGAGTTAGATGACATTTTTAGTCTTTTGACTTACATTAAGTTCTATTTGACAGTCCTATAAATTATGAAGCATTAGAGAGTACTTACAAAAAAGAAATTGCTTAGAAGCACCTTTAAATAAATCAGTATAAGTCAGTAATAAGTCAATTATTTTGATTAGTCTAAATGTACGAAATTGGTTTGTTCTGAAGTTCCCTTTGGTGTGACCCTAACAGCTGCTTGGCAAAAGTGCTGTGGTTTCAGTTCATGCCGATAGTCTTAAGGAAAGTCAAGGGCTGGAGGATTGGATGGCTTTCATCTTTCACACTGTGATTGTTATTTCATGAGCTCGTCTCTCCACACTGGATTTTTGAGTCAACAAAGATGCATGCGTGATGCTGTGGCCTCCTGTAGTACTGGGTCATGAGTCAGTGTTATGACACCCATGACTCCTCTAGAAGCTCTTGTAGACATGCCTGTTCCTTAACCCTGCTCCCAGGGGCCCTGACTAACATCCTGCAGAGATAAACAACTGCCACCCTGAGCCAGGCGTCAGTCATGAGAGCATGCTCAGTCTAGCACTTCGCAGTGCTGATTCAGCAGCTCAGCTATGTAGATAAGAGCAGCCTAATCTCTGAGTGCCTGTGTTTGACAACATGTCAGTCAGATGAGTTTGTGGTGTTGTTACTGCATAGAAGTTTAATGTGCAGCAGACTGCCTAACCCACACATTATATTTTTAAGGTAAACATTAACGATGTGGAAATGCATTAAAAACTGAATGAATGTGTGTTTTCCAGATGTTTTACTGTAACGAGTTTTATCATTCTCACTTCTATTTCAAAGAACTGTCATACACAAATGGTTAAACGTTTGATGGGTTCAATAACTGTTTGAGGGGAAAATTCTTAGTGCTGTCAAGAACTATTCCTGCATTGAAATAATTATATGAAATCATCAGATACAATATCTCTCTTTAGTCCGGAGGCTAGTTTTTCCTGAAGAGATCAGGTAAATTCATTTGTTTTTTTGTTTTTTTGTATTTTCACAGCACTTCTCATTTATTTAGACCGTTGTCAAATAGTGTAACTGAAGCTACATTCCTGCACCTTTTTAGCCAACTTTCTGGGTAAAACAGACCAACAATAGTTGCCGTTTAGAATTACTGCCAGTTGGCATCCCAACCGACATAACAAAATGAAATCAATAAGGAGAGTTAGATCCTGCTAACTGCTCAAAATGATCATTGTAATAGAAGCATCCATTCTAACATTAATTAATGTCTTCCCTTAAAAGATATATTATAACCAGGACTGTGAAACGGGGCGGTGTGCTGCTACAAAAGCTGCTTGGTCAAGGTTCGGGTTCAGCCCGGGTTATGTCCCGGTCCCATTGTCACTTTCGCTTCCTGGCTTATTCAGTCATTTTTCTGCAGCCCCAATATAAAGGCAAAAAGTCAATGAACAAATAAAAATAAAAAAATAACAAAAGATTTCACATGTAATTTTTCCATTATAAATAGACTGAATTATAGAAAATCAGTGTTCAAATCACTAACCATCTGCACACTTGCAATTTATGTTTCACACAAAGATGGCAACAGAGAGCCTAAAATTACTACCTAAAGAATTACTCACACTCATGTCGTTCTAAACCTATATGAATTTCTTAATTATATCTTATGAAGAATGTTGTAACCAAAGAGTTTTGGTATACCAATGACTGACATTGTATGGACAAAAAATATATATTTTATGATTAACAGGAAAGAAAATCATAGAGGTTTGAAATAACAAGTAGGTTAGTAACTTTTAGTTTTGGGCGAACTGTCCTTTTAAATATATACTTAATGTTCTAATTATATAATTATTCACAACTAAAGCACATGACCTTCCATATAACGTCGACATTCAGAAAACGAACACTGCCATCTTTGTAACTACAGAGATCCCAACTCCGTCAGAATCAGTGAATGACATCACAGACATGTTAATAAGGTTTTAGAGAACTAATCCCATCTAAATGGAGCTTTTGTCTCACACACACAGAGAGGAACATTTGAGCAGATCATAATAAATAACACAGATAATATAGGTATATAATGAAAGTCTTGGCCAGTCATAGTTTAATCTCTGCCCTGCAGGGTTTTATGCGAAAACATCGCTGGACCCATTGCATGTGGGGAGACCCATTGCAGTAAAATGCGCTCTAATTTTAGCATGTACCTTTAATTGTTCAACACATGACATATGACCTCATAAACGACTTGCAGGCATTTGGAGAGTCAACAAAACCAGGAACCTATTGAAGGAAAAAAATGTACCCGGTGCTTTATGAACACACATGAAAACAGCAGCCATTTAAAAAAAACAAACACACACACAGACTTTAATTCTCTGCATGTCCTGTTTACTTAAAGAATTCAGAATGTTTTGACCTTGCTGGTATTTATAAACTGCAGATGGAAGTCCCCTTGTCCCCAAAAACCCCTCTGGAAATGAGCTGCAATTAGATGATCAGGCATGAACGGGGACAGAGAGAGAGAGAGAGAGAGAGAGAGAGACTATTTTTGGCTTGGCATGACATGATGTGGATTGCATCAGTTCTATTAGATAAGCACAGCCATGTGGACTGCACACATACTATCTTCATCTTATCTCCTGTGGTCTTCATCTCTTTCAGGAGGTCAGCTCATTAAGAGGCCTTACGAGACATGCATGTTAATCTTCAGCGCATCTTCTAAGGACAAACCCGTCTGATAAAGCAATGTCATTAATTACAGCCAGAAGAGAAAAGATGAGATGTGACGAGAAGCAGAAAGAAAAGGAAAACCGTCAGTGAGAGAAGAGAGAGAGAGTGAGAGAGTGATTAAAGAACTCTCGCACAGTGACTGGCCTCAGGTGAACCTGGTCGATGGTGTTCTTATCATCTTCCTGTGAGGGAGTGAGGAAAGAAAAGTCATTAGTTTGAGTTCTGTGTATGTGCTGGTGGGGGGGGATGCAGTCCTCCGGTCAGGTCAGACACAGTCCATGTAACCACAGTTGCAACAGAACATTCAGCTCAGGAGGACTTTAAGGTAAAAGGGACAGTTCGTCCAAAATGAAAATTCTGTCATCATTCACTAACCCTTCTTTCTTTTTTACCATTAAACATAAAAGAACAAATTTGGAAGAATGTTCATGTTGCTCTTTTGCGAGCATACAGTGAGTTTTTGAGTATTGAGTAATACTGAGTATTACTCATATTGAATATTGAGTAAGGGCCGTTTGAACAACTTACACACTTCTAAATATTTGAGTGTTGCACAATTAAACGTTAGTTGAAATTTAACACTATGTGTATCCTAAATATTTATAAAAGCCTCCAAACAGAAGTAACGGTTGGAATAGAATAGCAGGCTGATTAAATCACTATAAATTCAGGTTTTACCTGACATACTTCAGTCCTTAGATATACATGTTGCTGTTGACATTTACACTTGTTTATATTTTAGGAGGGAGAACATTGTGTGAGTAAGTGACTTAAAAGTTGCTCCTCAACACGTAATCTTTCAAAACAGTGTGAGTCACTACTTATACACACACAAAAAAAGATAAAAAATAAAGGTAACACTTTATTTCGATAGTCCACTTTAGACATTAACTACTGTATAAGTAACTTTGGAGCTTCATGTCAACTAACTTGTCATTAGAGGAATAGTAGACTATCTACTTAATATCTGCTAACACTTTGGGCCCTATCTTGCACTCAGCGCAATTGACTTTGTACACCGACGCATGTATCATCCCTATTTTGCACCCGCGCAAAGCGGACTTTTCCCTCCACAGACACACGTCGGTTAACTAAGAAATACACTTGCGCTCCCCGGGGCGGTTCAGCGCAAAGAGGAGGCGTGTTCCGGCGCAAACTTTCCCTCATGCTATTTTGCAGTTCCAGAAAACATTTGCGCCACTGACCAGAAAAAACCTAGTCTAAAGTAATTGGCGCGTTGCGCGTACATTCAGATGCTATTTTAAGCGCGCGTGCTGGTCATAATACAGAGTGAACTGTGAACAACGCGCATACACTGTAGATGATTCTCTCATCTACACAGATGCATTTTCCTTTTTGCAAATGATACATTATTATAAGGAAAAATATTAAAACACGAGGGAAATCATTGTTGTCCAGTCAAGTCAAGTATATATAGTGCTTTTCACAACAGAGATTGTATCAAAGCAGCTTCACAGTATTAATATGTTGTGTCCATGACGATCGGAAAAATAGGCATAAAGCTTAGGCCTACATATTTACCCAAATTATTATATGCATGTATAACCGAAGCTAATTTGGGTGGGTTTGTCCCATCTCCAATGCCACTTCTCTTTCTTTTACGGCCCTGACGAGAACATCGATCTCCTCGGCTGTGAACCGATTCTGAAGCGCTCCTGGTAAATGCGCCGTTATAATAGTATTGCGCCATGGAACAAGCGCACCTCGCTCATCATGCTCTTAAAGGGAATGTGATATGACGCTCTGATTGGTTTATTTCACGTTACGCCCAAACCACACCTATGAATAATGAAGCTACTTCAGACCAACCCCTTTTAGATTTGCGCCAGGCGCAGGAGGCATTTATCCCGCCGGGAAAATAGCAACAGCGCCGGGATCCGCCCACAAAGTTACTTGCGCTTTGCGCTTTGACACTTGCGTTTCAGATCATGCGCTGAGTGCAAGATAGGGCCCTTTATGTTGATCCTCCTCCAAAAGACATTGTACTGACTATAAGTAACTTGGACACTACAAGTCAACTTCTCCTAACCCGAATCCTAACACCTAACCATAACCTAACAGTCTACTGACCGTCTACTACTGCCTACTAATACTCTAATGAGAGTTAGTTGACATGTAGTTGAAACGTTACTTATAGTTAGTAGAATGTCTAAAGTGGACTATCGAAATAAAGTGTAACCTTATTTATGGCTCCTTATTAATCTTAGATACAGTTCCTGAATATTACAAAGATATTTGAATATAAGGCTGTCGATATCAGATTTTCACAACATGATAATCGTGGCCAACTAAGTCCAAAGGATTATATATCATTCCAATATCTATAGATATAGATTTAAAAATAAAATAAATAAATAAATAAATACAATTAATAATGCTATCAGTCAAACTCACCTTTAACTTTATTTTGTGTTTTCTCTGTGGGGGGTCAATGGATCACTCAAAACTCTAGAGTAGGGAGGCCAAGAGAGTTTGCAACCATAACTGTCCAAAAGCATACACATTTTAAAAAAAATTAATGACACCCTTATTGATTGTTTATCAACATACATGAGCCAAAGAAAGTTTGGAACATCAAGTGTAACATGATAAACTGACATTTTCAAAGTTTACAGTAGATAAGATATGGAAAACACAGCATGAACATTCTTCACAATATATTATTGTGTGTGTCTTCTACAGAAGAAAGAAAGACATACAGGTTTGGAACAACATGAAGGTCGAGTGAATGATTTTCACAATTTTGGTGATCTATCACTTTAAATTTTGTAGTATGCAGTATGTGAAACATTACAGAGCTTTTGTATACATTTGCCGTTATAGCTTCTTTACCTTTACTGTATGTACTGTAAACAATAAACTGCAGGGTCCCCAAGTAGCTAGCACTACACAGACAGTTAAACCACTTTCCAGTCTTTAATGGAGCGTAACTTGTTGATGTATAGTGGTAAGTCCAGTCTCAAAGGAGGACTTTTAAATGAATTTGCACATAAAACTCAAGAAAACTGATATAGGGCCACATCGTATGGACCAACTGTCCGAACACTGCTGACAGAGGCATTTCAAAGCCAACAAAAAGATGCTTTCAGGGAGTCATGTAAGCATAGGCTTCTGACAACTCTTATGAAATATTATGACTTCAAGTAAGCCGTGGTTGTGGAGGAGTATTTCAGTTTGAAAAGTCGAGGAAAGTTTTTATAAACAGAACATCACAAAAGTCTGTTTCCAGGTTTGACTCACTGATTTTGTGTGGCTAAATCATTAAAGCATTAGCCAAACGTGCAAACAAATCACCTCAACCTCAACAGCACACAGTCAGATGTTTGGCTATTTACCTTGGCTAACTTCTGAACAAACCTGTAAAGAAGACTGTACATTCACACGCACCATGCAAAGTTTTCACCTGAAATGAAATAATAAACTTCATGGTTCGGTGAAAGCAACAATGCTAGTGTCCGTTCTAGCGATTCCTGCTAATACTAGTCTTTCACTGGGTGTCAGTCTTTATCGGCTGATTTGAAAATTGACAGTGTGTGGAGACACAAACAAGTTAGAAAAGATGTCAGTTCTCAAAGAAACCAAGACATGACTAAAACACACTTTATCTGTGGAGCCTGTCTTGTGAAATTAGCAAAATGTCACTCAAGAGACTCATTAGCTTGAGAGCTAGGAGATGGAGTTAGTGACTCAAGACGCTGTGTGAGAAGAACAACTTCTTCAACAATCGACACCAGTCGATTTAATTGAAATGCCAGGTGAGTTCCTTCTCAGAGAAAGTGACAAAACAAGAAGATGGAAAAAGTGAATAACCCTTTTACCTCCTAAGGATATCAATAGCCTGCGGTCCAAGTGAACAAGCACTTAAAAAGGGATCAATGGAAGATGAGAGTTAAGTCAACAAGGTGGAAACCAAGACAGAGCAGTCCAAAAACTGACTTACTCTCACTTCTTTCTCTTTCTTATTCACTTTTTGTTCTTTACTTTGGTTTGTGAGCCAATGTTTGTACTACAGACTGAGCACAATACCCTCATGTTCCATCAAAGGCAGGGTATGCTTTTATTACCCAAAAACACTGTGACAGGTTGAGTGAATCCTAAACTCCCTGTTCTCTTTTATCCTTATCAGTTTAACATCTGGATTTTTTGGAGTCAGTGTTTACCATTTATTACTGAGAAAGGCCAGTGTTTAGTTACTCACATTGCGTGACTTTTTGAATGAGTTACCTGTAACAGCTGCTCACTGGGCTATTTGAACGGCGTGTCTCCATAGTCAAGACTGTGAAAGGCTGGTCGGTTGGCTGAAAACAGTAAAGGGAGCACAATGCCATGGCCCAGTCATGAACTCTGGTGTATAATATCCCTACCTAGCGGACAATTGACAGGTTTGGTTGGTCAGAGGATGTTAAAAGGCACACACTCTGGGTTGGCAGCTGTTATGACACAATACAGCCACACGTGACACAGAAACAGTTAACATCTTTCTATTCCCTGATGAAAAGACCAACATAGCCTGTCACCAGCATATGTTGTGTTTGGGGAATGCTGATGTGCCGGTGTCTCAATCAGGTTTCTGAATTAGCTTAAAGGGATACTTCACCTGAAAGATGAATGTGTATTTAAAGTGGGTAATTTATGTAGAAGAAATGTGAAATTATTTTTGAATTTGGAGCTTTCTAGTCTGAGAAAAGACAGAAAATTTATTTTTAGCTTATGTGGATGAAAGACAACAACTCCCAGAATGCACTTGCTTCGCTGCCCTAGGAGGCCAAGCCTACCGGTAACAGAGCGCAGTTAAACAACAAGGCTATAGGCTACTAGTGAGTCTCCGTGACGAGTCGGCCCGGGTTTTCGTGATCGCCCAAAATGTCCAGGATTCGGCTTTTGTGTTCTACAGTCGCCATTCATCATGATTACTGTGGCGAGCAGGACGACACTGAGGGCCACGGGAGAACGGCGCGAGGCCGGTGGCGTGATTACTGATGAGCGACACCTGTGAGATGCATCGGTCTCGTATCTCTCACGGAGGAGCAGGAATTTCCCCTACAACTGGCTGTAGTCTTTAGCCTCTGGCCAAAAAATCCTCTGATGACGCAAAATGATGATTTTTGTGTCATCGTAGGATTTTTTTCCAGGCAAAAAATACATAAATCTCTCATCTCAGGGGGATATGAGGGTGGAAAGCATGGTAATTTGAAAATACTACAGGTTTTCTACTAATACAAAGCTTGATGCTAAATCCTGAAGCATCCCTTTAATGGGATAGTTAAAAATGTTAATTTCTGCCATTCTATCTGAGAAAGAAGCGCATTGCATTGAATATGCACTTAAAATCCTTATACTGGTTATACCTAAATACTGTTTGAGCTTTCCTGTACCTTAAACAGTAGAGTGTGGCACTAGAAATGCCAAGGTCATGGTTTCGATTCCCTGGGAAAGTAAATGTGTACCTTGAATGCAATGTAAGTCGCTTTGGGTAAAAATCGTCTGCCAATTGCATAATTGTTAATTAAATCTGAAAATTATATATAAAAAACTGTACTTGCAGATAATTTAGTATTAATTAAATAAAAAGGAATAGTCCACTTAAAAATGTATATTCTGTCATAATTTACTCACCTTCAAGTTGTTTAAAACCTGAATGAATAGGTAACCAAACAGTTGATGTACCCTATTGACTTAGTATTTTTGTCCTACTGGAAGTCAATGGGTACATCATCTATTTGGTTACTGACATTCTTCAAAATATCTTCCTTTGTGTTCAGCAGAAGAAAGAAATTCATACAGGTTTGAAACAACTTGAGGGTGAGTAATTTTTAAGTGAACTCTTCCTTTAAGTGTACTTAAATAATACACTCTCATGACTGTTTCTAAACACGCTTAAGTACAAATTGCAGTTTATAATCATGTAACATTAGAAGTTTTACTTTAAAGAACATTTTCATTCATTTTTAACTCAAATCAAGCGTAGCATTAGTTCTGGCAGGTCACATTGGTCAAGCTCGCATCAGCTGACTCTCAGCTGATCCACGTCTACCTATAGGAATACGACGCCTATCACCTTATGTAAGCAATAAGGTACGAGAGGCTGTGCTGTATCGTGAATAAGTAACGGCTGAAGGGCGTTGCTAGGCACGACGCGAAGCGCGACAGCTCCTCCTGTCTCCAGTCAGGATTTGACATTCTGATTCCCCTAGAATCAGAATAAATTAAGTATAAATAAATAAGTATTTTAGTTTACCATATGCTTGTCAATACATTCGGCAGTAGACTTCAACCACGGTTTACACTATATAATGTAGAAAATAATGTAATTTTTTTTTTTTTTTACCAAGGGTGTGCAGTTGCATTGAAATGTCATTTCTGGTTTTGGACTAGTTTAAAGATACTGTTGTGGTGATTTTAAATCCTTTTTGAAGCTTGAAGGCTCCAGGTAAAATTAAATATAACTGCATGGAAAAGAATGACCAGCACATTCATCAAAATATCTCTTTTTAAAATAAAGTCATACAGGTTCGGAATGATACGATGATCAGTAAATTATTACAGATTTTTTTTTATATATTTTTTTTATTAACCAGCTTATTTTGCTGGTTAGCAGCATGGCTATGCTTATTGATTAACTAGAAGAGTCCTTAACCTGAAACAACTAGCTTAAACTAGCATAAAAATACATCCTGGTCTTTTAGCAGGATTGACAGTAGGCTAAAGTGAGAAAGAGAGAAGAAAAGGACAGATAGAGAAGGCAGATACGGTCCTTGCTTCAAACAATCAGCATCAAAATGGCTCATGTTTAACCAGAGGCCGCCTGTCGTTTATCCAAACCACAAGCTGCTTTTAACTTTTCCACAAAAACACTGAGCTCTCTCCAATGAAAAACATGTTTGTTCTTGCTTGAAGAAAGATACAAAAGCACAAGTACTGATATCAATCTCCACTAGACTCACCGCTCCAGTGAGTAGGCAGTGTACAGTGGTAAACACACATTTAAATAAACAACTAATGTTACCTAACGGTTACGGGTGCATCCCTCAGGTAAGGCCAGCTTTTGTTTCTCACAGAAAGCACGAGGGTGGGTCATCTCTGGTGTCAACTGTCCATTTGCAGGGTGGAGGACAGACAAAAAGAAGTACAGGTGTTTGTGTGCATGTTTCTCAAGCATGTGCTTCTGGGGTACAGCAGGGATATAAAGAGACAGAAGGACTTAGAAACTGATCCAGGCTGCAGGGAGCTGACTCACCCTCTCAAATGGCACTGGGCTTGGTCTCTCTGATAACCGAGCCGGACAAGCTTTGTGAGGCTGTGAGAGGAACAACATATGTCGCTCACCTGATGAGCATTGGGAAACTTTCTGACACAAACACCAATGGAACACCTCCTCTCCGCCTGTTCAGCAACTTGAAACGGGTTGAACAGGGATGACTATATTTGAAACATCACACTGTTGGTGTGATGTTGAAACCTCGCACTGATGTATCAGGCCTTCCAAGAATACCTTTCCCACTTTTCTGCTTAAAGAATTAGAGGATCTGAAAATTGTATTGATTTGTTCTCATGCGTGTTTCATTTTGTTTCAGATGTTTCTCCTAAAGGAAGAAAAAAGACACAAATGACAACTGTTTACAGAGCTATAACATTTAATGCGGGTCGCATAGGTCAGATAACTCAGTCTTGGAAGAATTTGATGAGACATTTTTGAGTTTATAATGAGATCTCTGACTTTTGAATGTAAACTCTCTTTGGAAATCTGAGTAAAGTTTGAGACTTTGCTGTGATCTGAAACTCAAGAGGAGTTTCAACTGGTGTCTTTGTCAACAGAAACATCTTTGAAGCCATTTAGAGACTGTTAACACGACACCATTTTCAAATAAAAACGTTATACTTTTTATGCGTTTTGGCTGTTCGTTTACACAAAAACTGCTTTTTGGGTGGCTGAAAACGCAAACTTTTGAAAATGGTCTCCGTGTAATGTGTAAACAATAAAAACATGAATCTGTGAAAACGATGACGTCATGGACATGCGTATTACATGTTCAGTCTATAGTGTTTTATGGCCATCTAATAGCCTGGAAGCAGAATACAGAATGTTTTGTCTTTTTCGTTGATTCGTGTGAATTGGGAGCGTTTTGACAATGGTGTTGTCTGTACGTGGAGAACTCAAAGGAAAAACTTCTCAGTTTTAAACATATCGTTGCCGTGTAAACATAATCTTAGTCTCATGGTTATCTATGAAAAACAACTGAGCTATAAGTAAATAAATCTCATTTGTGATTTATCTTTTCGTTAGGTTGTTTATGTTGAGATCTTTTCTGAGATTGTTGTCTTTTTGTCAAGAGAAACATCTGAGAAGCAGGCGATTTCAAAAGTCTCAATTTGCTCTTTGGCTGTCTATGAGAAACAATTGACATATTAAAGAGATCTCATTTGATCTGTCTTTTATTTATGCTGGTAAATCTGAGCACAGTCTGAGACACTCCTGAGATCTCTTCTGAAATATGTGAGATCATTGGGATCTTTTTCTTATAGGGTAAATATAAATATCAAAAATAATTTCAAAAGTCTCTTATTTACTCTCAATTTAATATCATTGCTCTCTAGAAACAATTGAGATATTACAATTAATTTGTGACTTCTTTCCTTGATAATTTATCTGTTAGATTACACAGTGTTTGTCCAGTACAAACGAATACAAACAAGTAAGAGGAAGAGAACAGATATGACAACAGAAAAAATACAGCATATGGACAAAGCAAAGACGGCACTGTCGCTTTTCAATTTCCTCATGGTTTGTTGTTCCATTGAGCCTCATGTGATTCACACTCACCAAAACACAAATTTGTACAATTAATAAACAGGCTGTTGTGGCAACACCTACACAATTATTTTCTCTGTTTATGATTTTAATAGACTCAGATACGGTGATCATTTTCATTAGATGGGCATTATAAGAGCCTGGACAGATAGAGGTGGGTAAAAGGCCTAGACATGCATGCTGCAATACCTTTCTTTAGGGAGAAAAAAGAAGAGATGTGCTTCCCTCTCCCAGGGGCGTTATAGCCTTTCATCAGCACTGGGGCACAGGCTCTGTATCAAGTAAAGAAGCATACCCTTATTATTTATTTTCTGCAAAAACAGCACAAAAGCTGTCTGAATACTGGTGAGTTTGCAACGCATTCTCATCCCAAGGCGTAATATTCTGACACTTTGACAAAGCGTCTATATCGAACGCGCATGGAACCCTTTAGCGTCAATATAACACGCAGAGAGATGGGTAGGTTTAGGTATGGTGTAGGGTTAGGGTTAGACCGCTAGGAGGCGCCTTCTGACCCATATATTTCGGCGTCTCATATTGACGCTAAAGGGTACCATGCGCGTTCGATATAGACGCTTTGGCAAAAGCGTCATTATATTACGCCTTGGGATGAGAACGGGCTGGAGTTTGGGAACTTTTTTCCTTTTTTTTGTTTCTTTTTTTTCTTCAGTATACACTACTGCAACTATGGCCTACAGATGATTTCAGTAGCTGGCAATTTCTTATCTGAGTAAATGTAACCCAAGTCCAATTTTACAAGCTAACATTACAGTTTGTATACACATTATGCTCATCATGCTCATCCAATGACAATTACTGAAAATGCCTTTACTGTCACTTTTGGTTAAGGATGCATTAGCAAGCGTTAGCTTGGCAGATTGCTGACTTTCAGCCTCTCTCCTCTGGGAAAAGCCAAACTAAAGAGAATAGAGGTAAACATGTATATGCATGTATTTGTTTCCTGCTGCATAAATGTCCAACTCATATACTGTATATATACATATATACTCATAATATTATACTCATACTTAGACAATGTTTGTCCATTATATATTCTCTATTTACCCATTTGTCCTTATCTGACTCCACTCCTGCCCTCCCTGCCCTGGGTGACTTCGATCCAGCTGTTGTTTTGGAAACCCTCGCCATCTCTATGGTTTGGATAGAACAAGAGCGAGAAGGAGCGAGGGAGGGGGTGAAGCACGGAGAAAAGTAATAAAGAGGGAGTTCACTTCAGTTCAGTGTTGTTGGCTTTTTTCTTGAGACACGAAGCCTCTGTGAGAAAATGAGTCAGCGTTGGAGTGAGTGAGTGGGATAAAGAGAGAAAACAGTGAGAGAGACGAAAGGAGGTGGTGGAAAAGAGAAAGTGGCATTTCAGAAGTGACAGATCTGCTGAAGCTGATTGGCACATGCTGTTAGCGGCCGCAACGACGGTCCGCTCTCACACGGCAGACTTGTAACTGCTCATATTAAAAGCCTTACACTGTGGAAAACTGTTGAAGGCTGACGGTGCACAAGTTATCCTCAAGTGACTCTGTAAACATTCACTTCCTCTCATTACCCCTACAGACATAATAAATTAGCCAAAGACTTGAAAATATTTTAAGATTAACAAAAGGTCATGAACTTTAAAATATCATTGTATAAATGGAGGAAGCTAAACATGGGGTGTTTACATAAGGATTTATGGCCCTCATTGTGTCTCGCCCACAATCCGTTCACTAACAGTATGATGCCAACAGCACTAAAAAATGGTAAAGCACTTGTTTAAATCACATTCAAATCTGATTGGTTGACACAATTTCCTGAAGTAAAAGCACAATCGGGCTGTTAAAACTGTTCAAACTAGACAGGCTATTCAAACTGCATATTAATGTGGCCATGCACATCTGATTCTTAAAATAGCATGTTTGCTAATGTCCACAGTGGTTATCAAAGTAATGACACAAAATTGCATTATGTGGGTAGGTTGACTTTTGAGTGTTGGAGACTTTGTTTTGTTTTTTTACCATTGATTATATATTTAATTTGGTCAGCATCAAAATCAGAACACACACATCGTAGATAACATCGTAAAAAATGGGAAAGAATAGTATATGCAAAGTTTAATGGGGGAAAAATTTAATAAATATTTGTTTGGCATATCTGAATAGAATGTGGCCCGAACCCATAGTACTACAGTTACCATGGTAAATACAATATTAACATAAACTGTTAATAAAACATATGGACACTGATCTTGATGAACAGAATGAACACCATACCTGAATGCAAATCCCTCCCAGCTAACATGCGATGTACGTAGTTACGTAATTTATTGGTGCTTTTTGGGAATTTCATGACTTAATAATTGACAACATAGCTACGACATTGCATGCTTGTAATTTTAACCGCAAAAATATGTTCTGTGTGAACCAAGTCTAACAAGTTATGAAACTAACACTTGAATAATGACACTGACAAATGGCCTGACAACATTTCAACTGACAGTAGATAACGAATCAAACACGAGACGCAGGTCAGTGGAACTGAAAAAAACCTGCAAGGTCTGGAGACGCGTTTCTTAAAAGTTGAACTTCTTTTAACCAGAGCGGCGGGTTTTAGAACGCCGTGTCACATGCAAGATGTGGCAAAAGACTCAAGTACAATGGTCTAACAAGTGCATAATAGCACCTGTTTACATTGAAAACAATGGAAAAGTAGAGCAGTGGAATGGAAAAGTGTGTTCTGTCTGACAGAAGAGACGAGTCTTCACAGAAGAGTCAACAGTCTTTCAAAATAAAAGTCTCATGCATCATAAATTTTTGTTCAAAGTTTTTTGTTGTTGTGTTGTTTCCATGACTACACACTCTGCAACCCTCTTAAAATGGTCTTGAGACCCACTACTAAACACTGCCTTATGACATCCAGTCAAAGATTTAGCTGTGTGAGACAATTGGCCTTTCATAAGTATCTCACACCACAACTGCCATAATTTTATGATGCTGTGTCAAGTTAAAAAAAGCACTTAATTCTGTTGCACTCTTGTGTTTGAGACATTATTACATTTAAATGCAGCCAGACGATGTGCCTCCTAACATTACTGAAGCACAACAAACTCAATGACTCCAATAAAGTGCCACCACAACAGCCGTATTTACCCCTCCCTCCATCCCCTCCATCCCCCTGATCTCTGGCAAATCCTCTCATGACCCATATCTGTGGAGTCAACATCCTCAGAATCCCAATTGCCCTCTCTCCAGCTCAACAGCAACAGAGAACTGCCCCCATCGCCACCCCACCAGGCCTGCAAACACCAATCTGGAAAAAGCCTGGGGATCCGTGCCGAAGACACACTACTTTGGGAAGGCCACCTCTGGTTAAGACAGGGACATGAAGACCTTCAGGACTGGTTTTAGAGTGAGAAGAGGGACAGCAGAAGCAGGGGGTAATGGACAACGGCCTCGAGACGAGATGGGGAATGTCGGGGGGCAGAGGGCGTTTCATGAGGGATGGATATCCTTTTAAAATAAGCCACCGTAACTAGGCCTACATGAACACAGTTAGAGTTGATAGTATGCCGTATGGGTAGCATGGAAGACCTAGTTAGTTTACAACCCAGACATTTCTTATGTGACTTTGCTATGAGATCGATGTAAAAAGATGTAAAAAGATGTACATTTCTAATTTTGTAATGTAAAGTTTAACATGCATGCATACACCGATTCACAGCAAAGCAAACTCTCTTGCATATGAATCTCACATTGAGACGTTCAATGCATTTTAGAGAATCGTTTCATTCAGACATCTGCCTTATTTGGTCTAATTGTGAAACTGGATTTGAAAGATACTATAATAATATTAATAATAATTGATAGCACATTTCAACCAATCCAACTGAAAGCTGATAAATAACAATAATAAAAACATTTATCTGGAAGATAAAAAAATGACACGTGACTTGCTTGGTTTTTGAGCTCCTGCCAGTGTTTTGAGCGATGGTCTTGGAGGCTAAGTAGCTGTCCTCTCATATGCCTGAGGGCAAACATCTGGATCCAAATCTGAGACCTGACACACTTTAGATTGAAGAGGAATCAGGTCACTGTGACCCACGCAGGGCACAAGTCCAAATAAATAAATAAGTGGAAGAGTAACGAGGCTACAAGGCTGTTGGCTACTGAACCAATGTAAGTATTGACCTGCATGCAGCTGGATATAAATACGGCCTTTTGAATCTACAGAGACATGGATGAAGATCGGATTTCTCAGAACTAAAGAATACAGTGCATTTAATTTCAGGCCAGATGCTCTTGTAACCGTGTAACCGCAGAGCCTGCGATTCTTACGCCATAGTTAGACCCCACAACCCAGACCCAATTAATGGTCTTATTGTATTAGCCTGTGTGCTGCGCTGTCCATCCCAATCAGCCTAGAGTGCACGTAATCTGATATTCTCTTTACGTGGAAGGCGCACGCTGTGCACCCAGCACTTTTTAGCATCACAAAACAAAGCTCAGTTCTACTACGGAAACGTCACAAGGGGTTACGTCAATCAATGCGGCACCATGGCAGGCAACGTGGAATAATTCATACTTGCACACCGTTATTCCACAGAGAACGCTCTCTCTCACAAACATGGTGCGAGGATGTGCACAACTCCAACACACACACACTTCAACTCAGAGAAGCAACAACAGTCGACATCTGTCACTATTACAGGACAAGCAGAGTTGAGGAATAACTAACTAAAAGTAGTTTCAGATTCAGTAGATTGACAGTTAGATCAGTTGTTTTGAAAACAGTAAGTTTTCAGTAACAAGCTACTTTTTCCAACTAGTAGCAGTGTGGTGTTACAAAGATACATTTCTTTTTTTTCTTTTCTTTTTTTGCACACAGATTTACAGTTAAGTGAATTTAGGTAATAATCAAACATACTCGCCTAAAAGGAATATCTCTCCTGCAAATGAACTTTGCATTGAGAAGTTGAGGTCATTTTAGAGAATCGGTTTGTGACGATTTGATGTTTTTTTCTTTATTTTATTTGGTTTAACTGTGAAACTTGATTTTATGTATGAAAGGTGGTATAAAGGCAATGTAAATGTGTAAATGATAAAAATGCTAATAATAATAATAATAATAATATTAATAATGTATAGCATATTATTTTATACATGCATTTAAAAAGTGCTTCACAGGTCAGAATAACAACATTTTCACAAAATATTGAATAATAATAATAATAATTGTATTATTATTTTTAATTTTTATTTTTTTTTTACAAATCTTCAAGACTTAAAGTATTTATAGCACTATTTGTAAGGATTCTATGAAAAAAAGTGTTAGAAATTGTGAGCTGTGTTATTATAAGTGCTATTATTGTGAGCTGTGAAGCACTTTGAGCTGAACATTTCAATATTGTTATTCATATAAAATGCTTAAAAAATGGTGGATTTAGTGAATTTATCTGAATGTGGTAGTTTTTTTTTTTTTTTTTAGGTTTTTTTTTTTAATTGGTAGATATATTAACTATACTAGTAGATTGAAAAGATACCGTTTCAAAGTAGCATCCCCAATTCTGATTTGAAACCAAATATAGTTTCTACGGTTAAAAAGAAGGAATGTGGCAGAACAGCAATCTCCATGTAAACTGCAGGAATCAGCAGACAATAGGGCCCTTGAGCTATGACAACCGTGCGTGAAAAACCTCAAATAGCTTCAGACTTTACTTATTTAAATGTTTACGTTTTAGGAATTTATCTTTTTTTTTTTTTTTTACTCCAGACCTGAATATAATGAACAGTAGTAGAGCGTGGGTAGAATAGAAAGTAGGCCAGATAAACAGTGTTGCAGCAATAACACGTCTCGTTACATCACGTTCATACATAATGTCATTTAAGATTGTGCTGGTATCCTGTTCATGTTTTCATGCATCTCTTGTCTATTGCGCTAAAGCTGCTGGCTTAAGACAAGATTTTCCATTCAAATGTCAAACGCAAGAGTGTCTTTCCCTTTTCTGGCATTTGTCATGTCATATTCAGCAAATATAGAGGGTGAAATACGTTGTGTCCAAAGAAAACAGTCATTAATCCAAGAGGCACAGATGCACAGAGAGGGCTGGGGAGATGGATAGGAAAATCAGCGGCACTATATTTGAGCTAATATAAATTAATAGCTACTGGTACAGGTCTCACTGGAGTTATCAATGGGACCGAGTCGGTTTCTCAGGGGGTAACAGACGTAAAGAGCGAGGCTGGGAGTCTGGCACCAGCCGCTGTCTGTCTGCTCAGACAGAGTGAGTTATGCTTCCAAGATATTCTTTGCCTACAGCTATCCTTCATCCCAGAATATAATGGGGTTGTTAGATGCAGAAATGGCTCGTCTTGAGCATCTATTTGTGTGACGGAAGCTGAAGTGACAATTAAAATGATTAATATTAGTCAGACCTTGAAAATTATAAGACCAGGATATAAATACAAAGGGAGACAGAAAAGACCAAAATACATATGAAAGAAGAACAAAAAAAGAAGGGGTTGAAGGTAGACCTTGACTAAAAGTACTAAAAGCAGCAATGCTACAAAGTACATTTTTCAATTTTGTGACAAAAGCTAAACATGATTTCCTAAAATATACACTTTCTCAAATACGAAATGTTGGGAAATACGAATCATTTTAGTGAATCAGTTCTGACGAACCAATTCAAATGAACAATTTACTGAATCATTTGAGCCTAAGCAAAGTCCCTGCACTGCAAAGTGTTACATGCTGTTGTTCTTGCCACAAGAGTTTCATTAATTGTATTTTCGACATATACTTGTGACGATGGGTTCTGTTGTTGTGTTTGTACTTGTCTCAATTCTGTTTCCTATGTTTGAGTTTGCTTCCATGGTTTCTCATTGATTTGATTATGATTTACACCTGATGTTTGTTGATTAGTCTGCTTGTGTATTTAAACCCAGTGTTCCCTTTCGTTGTCACCACGAGTTACGTTGTGTCGACGAATGGGGTTTCACTTAGAAGCCTATCACCTTCGAGTATTACAAAACGAGCCAAGGAATATCAAGGAAATGCCATGGGTCAGGACACAGTTGCATCGCAACAGAGCGTTCAACATGGGGAACCGCAGTGTACCCTTTGAATGCGGCCTCATCAAGGGCAGAGAAGGTTCCTTCACCCGCGAGTTCCTCGAATGTAGGGGTGGGGTCGTTTTCTGACATGCCCAGTGTCTCATTCGGGGCTGCAGACGATGAGTCGATCGCTGCATCGCAAGGTGAGCTGGAATCTTCTGGGGATGAAGATTCGGCTATGCTGCCACCTTCTGGCGTTCCTGCATCGTCCGAGTCCGAACCGGAACTGACAGCTATGCTTTCCCGGGCCGCCGCGAGCATCGGGCTAGCGTGGAACCCTCCACCCTGTCCTGAGCGCTCACGGTTGGATGATTGGTTCTTGGGGGCTGCACGCGCTGACACCCGTCGTTACCAGACGTTATGTCTCCCTGTCACTTCCGCTGAATTGCTGGAAATGCCTGAGTTCAGTCTCGGCTCCTCAGCAGGAAACATCTCTGCATGTTGCCAGCGTACTTCCTTATATTCCTGATATACCAAGGTAGGGCGGAGTTACGCTATGCAAATTCCACAGACCCATGGCATTTCCTTGCCATTGGCTCGTTTTGTAATACTCTAAGGTGATAGGCTTCTAAGCGAAACCCCATTCGTCGTCACGATGTAACGTCTCCGTTCCCTTCTCAGGGAACAAGGATTACATACGTAACCGAGACGTTTGGTCAGTTCATGGTCTCGTCAAGTTAAGTTGGTTGTTTTGTCCATGTTTTGATCCTGTGATATCCTGAGTGCTTATAAAACTTAAACCTTTTTATTTATTTTTTAAATGACCGATCGTTTCGCTAGATAAGACCCTTATTCATCCTCTGGTATCGTTTAAAGCCCTTTGAAGCTGCAATGAAACTGTCATTTGGACTTTGAAACGTTTGGGGTCCATTGAAGTCCATTATATGGAGAAAAATCCAGGAATGTTTTCATCAAAAACCTTAATTTCTTTACAACTTAAGAAAGAAAGACATGGACATCTTGGATGACATGGGGGTGAGTAAATTATCAGCAAAAGTTTTTTTGAAAGTGAACTAATCTTTTAAGGATACTTAAAAAGTTGCTCAGATTGCAGATTTTCAACCACCTTTGTGTTGTTACAAAGTCGATAGTATATTTTTAAATGAAAAATGTGTACTCTTTCTCTGTTTTACCTGCACCAGATTACCTAAAAGTCAGATTACCTATTTATTTATTTTTGTGGCCCTTTGTTAACACTACAAATTTATTTTATTCCCACCCATGAACAGTTGGATCAATAGAAGGGCTGGACCAAAATCAAAATTGCATTATTGGTGTTAAAGTTTTTAGAAAAAATTAATGCCATGGCCTTTTTTTCCCCCCTATTTTCTCTATATGTAGTAGGGGTGTAACGATACGCGTATTCGCAGTGGCGGCCTTAAGCATCTGGGGGCCCGTTTCAATAACTAATATGGGGCCCTATACCACATAAAACATAAACAGAGCAGAAAAGGCAAGGATTGCTGTTGGTTTGCATCAATTGTATATTATTTTATTACGTGCACTTTCAGCTTCATGAACAGGCAGCTCAACATAGAAATAATCCAACCTTATTTGATTAAAACTATATATTTATACAGCGTTTTACATTGGAATAAGCCTCACCCTTTCACGCTGGGCATCTTCACTATATTGATTTGCGCAGTATATTTCCATCTGTCTGTGCTGACTTAAAAAAAATCCCCTCAACTTGAATTATTTAACAAAAGAAAGAAAAAAAAGATCTGACTGACATTAAACCGAACTTAACATAAATAACAAGTATTTCAACGTTATTTCAACACCGTCCAGATCCAATGCTGCCACATCTTTAAATGACTATTATTTGAAGTTAGCATTATACAATACGTAGACCTGTCCTACACCACAAAACTAGTTGAGGATAAATTCTTTAAAATTGGGG
Source organism: Semotilus atromaculatus (assembly GCA_031834385.1). Lineage (NCBI taxonomy): Eukaryota > Metazoa > Chordata > Actinopteri > Cypriniformes > Leuciscidae > Semotilus > Semotilus atromaculatus. The sequence continues at coordinate 32,777,925 of JAULUF010000022.1, forward strand.
AATGCGTTACAAACGTGACAAGCTCTGAAAGCGGCACTAAAAGACTGCTTTAAAACTTTCACAGAGACCTCAAACAGAAAGCACAAAGCCTTTCTTTAAAGTGAATTTCGTTTTGTATTAATTGTATATTCATTTTAATCAATGTTTCATCAACCAAATTGCCTGGATTTAATAAATAAGAATAAATATAGCAGATATATAATCACGACACGGAGGCGCCGGCGCGTGAACTGGAGCTCATCTCATAAATTAACCAAAACTCAGCATAGGCCATAAGGTAGCCTACTCGCCCCACAGTCACAGACATGAGAAATATCTAAAATGTCTACTTCTAAAAAGAACATTTCAAAACGAAAGAAAACAGACTGCTCTCTGTTTAATCCGTATGAAATGTGCATTTCTCTCTGGCGCGTTCACTACTGCGAAGATTACGATCAGCATCGTCAACTTCATCTTTGCTGGCGACAGTGACACAGAAAACACTTGTTTGTAAACAATTAAAATGTCTCCTTGCTATATTCGACATATTCATAATAATTACTTTTGCCGGTTCTTTGTGACAGCTTTTAGGTGCTTTCTTGGCAGGGCGACCCTTACATGTTACATGAACGCGTCATCACCATGTCAGCCCCGAAACCATGGGGATTTTTTACAATAAATTACAAGCTGTAATTTTGCCTTATTAGCTAAAATAATTGTGTCTTAGCTGTAAGCCCCCTGGGGCCCCCTCGTGGCGCCGACCCTGCTTGTCTTGATTGCTAATCCACAACATATGACGATTATTGGGTTAAACGCTCAGAATATGATTCCATATATATATCAGCACTTCGCGAATGGACAGCGACTCTTAAGTAGCACGTAGAACGCGTTCTCGCGCGTTCATGTTAAGTGCATTATTGGGAAACGCACGTGGAATTGCAGCGAGCGTTCGTAACCTTGCACGTAGAGAGCGTTCTTAAGAGCTAAGAATATACATCATTATCGGGAAACCCGTCCCAGAAACTTTCGTTTCACAACCTCGTAGCTCGTGGTCAATCTACCTTGGATGGTTTAGAAATTATGGATGAAAATCAATATCCTATGGAGAAAATGAATGGGATTTTGCTGGTCTGTTGGGGCCCCCCTTGAAGGGCGGGGCCCGTTTCAATTGAAACAGGTGAAACATAGGTAAGGCCGCCACTGCGTATTCGTATCGAACCGTTCGGTACGAGGCTTTCGGTTCGGTTTTCGCTACACATTTTCAAACCGAACCGAATGGTTGGACCATTTTTCCTGCCGACCAAAATGTCGTTATTTTAAATGTAGGCGCGCGCCGCTCGTTGTGCGTGGCAAGCGCACTCGAGATGCTGGCGCGACCACAACATTGCCCAACATCAAATGGCAAATGTAATGTAAGCGGAACGAAACTGAGCTACTCGTTATTATGTGGTTGACGGACTGTTTATTTGGACCAATGCAGCGCGAGCCGATCTCTGTTACTACACAGCGCTGTGACATCCAGTAAAGAAAGCATTTGAATTCGCTATTGAACTTGAAGTAATAACATCGCAGCGAGATCTAGTGAGAAACATTCACATTTCTCTGTTATTAATGGATCAAACCGTGCTGACGTGGAAACCAGGAAGAAACATGTGCCATGAATGAACTATCCAGTGTCCACAGATCAGCAACATTCACCATGGATTTACTGTAGTAACACTAACTATAACCACGGAGGTTTGGCAGGAATAGTAGGCTATAATGCTTTCAAGTAACATTACGTCGGTTTTATTTTGACATTATGAATACAATTGCTGCCCTCAAATGTTAATCTGAACTAAAATAAACCTTTGTTTATAACTACTACAATATAACATTTCATTTTGTCCAAGGAGCTGTTTTGTTTTATATGCTCCTAAGAAAAGTCAAGTATAGCTCCATCATTGTTCAAAGTAAAAAAAAATATATATCATACTTTATGGTGTTAGTTTTAATAAAAATATAATAAAAAAAAAAATGTTTTCTTTCTTTTTGCTGCATTGAAAACGTACCGAACCGTACCGAACCATGGCACAAGTGTATCGTATCGAACCGAACCGTGAATTTTGTGAACCGTTACACCCCTAATATGTAGCAACCATTTCAAGTTTTTTTTTTTATTAACAGCCAAGTTTATTAAAAGTCTCTCTTGTCAGCGGAATTTGAAACATTTTCAAAAAGTACTTAATTCCCATGTGTAAAACTTTCTTAAAGGAGGTTAAAAAAACATAAATGTGAACAAATAATGAATATATAAACAAGAAAACTTATCCAAAGAATTGTTACCACTTCATATCAGTTTGTAGTGTGGAAAATTCCTTTTTAAAAAGAGTGGTTTAACTACTTTACATAATGAGTAGCGAAAGTAGACAGCGAAAGTAGCCTACAGTTGCTTCATACATAGTGACTGGATTTGATTGTAATCTGTGACAAACTCTGTTTGTGTCATTCTCTATTTCTATTTCACATTCAAACAATGGCACTTTGATGAGGAGCAGAACACTCTCTGAAGTTCCCTTTGAGTGAATCCAAATGCACTGTGGTGACAATTAGCCACGCATCTCACACGAGGAAATCAGCAGGGCTAATCTTAGTCATCTCATATCTCTATTGGCATGACCTCAAAGCAGAGAACTCTCTCGAGCAATGAGCATTTACAGTAAGTTAAAGCCAAAATTATTACAGAAACACATGCAGTGACTCAACCACCATGCCATAGAACCGCAGGGCTTGACATTAACTTTTTTGCTCACCAGCAACTGTGGCTAGTGGATTTCCAAAGTGACTAGCCACTCAAAATTTTTTGTGGCCACAATTTTGACAGATATCATGAGGGTAATTTAGATACGAAGATACTCTGGATAAATTGGCAGCAGGTATATTAGGCGGCTGTCACTTTAAAACCTGACACACGGGTCTATTATACTGTTACATACGTTTTCTTTTTCAACTGTTTACGTTCACTAAAAAGATAACTGACTGTGTTTACGTGAATACTCGCCAAGACCGGAATTTTGACATTGTTTTGTGTGTATTTGACTGTTTAAATGCAATAAGCAGCGAAAAAAGAACTCAATTCAGTACTGAGAGGCAGCTTTATGTATGCACACTATGGGTGTGAGCACAAAATCAGCGGGAATGAGTATAAGATTATGCGCAATGCAAGCACTCCAACGCGGAAATTCAAGCTCTGTAACACCAACAATATTCATCCGGAGCAGATTAAATGAGTGAGGGAGTGGAGGCGGGTTTGTGTGTCAACTCACTGTCGGAGAGATGAGAGAGCGGGAGAGAAGAGAGAGCGAGAAAGAGCAGCTGGTATCGTGTACTTTGCGTAAAATGAGTTTTGGAAGCATTTCAGATATTTTGAGTATCAATATGTATCGAAAAATTTATATTTTGGAAAACACTAAAATACACTTACTATTTCAGATGTCTTTTTAAAAGACTACAATTGAAAAATGTATATATTTCATATAAAATTCAGTCCCCCAAAGTGGCTAGTATGGGAGTGACTGTGTTACACACCACTGCTGAAATCCAACTGCAATTTTGTGCAGGTTGGCGGGTGTCAGTGTCAAGCCCTGCATAAGACAGCAGCCTGAAACAGCAATGTGAAGAGCATTGTGGGACAGAGGGTTGAGGAATCTAGAAGGTAATGACTAGGTTCTGAGCGTGGTGACATGAAAAAACAGGCCTTAACAGAGCAGGGGAGGTTCTGCTTTGTTGTAGGGTTGCAGCAAAGGGTTACAGGAAGGAAAAAACACAAAATAGTAGAAGGATCAAAACTAGAACAGCACAGCAAAGTCTCGCAAGTCAAGACAACCTCACTAGACTGATCAAACATCCTTCCTCCCTTACAACCATGTGGACAGTCTGAACCCCAGAAGCAGACTGTAATTAAAGCAGTGTTGGAAAGCCCAGAAGGCTCACAGGAGATCAGTGTTTCTATGTTTTTTGAAAAGGAGAAAGGAGAGCAGAGATAACTGTCTTATTGTTCACATGGATAAGTCTGCTACTTGGCTGTCAGCTTCTGTTTTGAACATGCATGCTGAGCTCGTGAAAAAGGTGGAACATTCCCCTCTGAAACAAAAAGTTTATGAAATGTTTCAGATATCAGGTGAAACACCAAACCATGATTGTACAAAGAATCTGTCATTTGTTACTTTGCTAGGTTGATGTTAAAAGGATAGTTCGATCAAAAAACGAAAAACCCTCAAGTTCTGCAGAACACAAAAGATATAATGAAGAATGTTTCAACTGTTTTTGTTCATATAATGAAAGTCAATGGGGTCCCATTGACATTCAATGCATGGACAAAGGCCTTTTTCAAACACCATTCGTGTTTCACAGATGAAAGGAAGTCATACAGGTTTGAAACGACATGAGAATGAGAAAATTATGACAATTTTCATTTTTGGGTCAACTAACCTCATTGCTGTGGAATTTATAGGGTGTGCTTGATGGTTGTTAGGGAATTACAATATGGTTGCTAGTAGTTTTTTCTGGTTTCAAGACAAAAAAAAAGTGCACTCACAAGTAAATGTTATATTCTCGTCTCTAGATATGGCTTAAGTGCCTCCTTCAATGCAAATCTTTGTAACTTTCAATCATTTTTATGCTAGTTGAAAATCTTAAAGGTGCTTTCAGAAGTTTGGCGCTAGTTGAAAAAGTTTTACACATTAAGAAATAAACTTATTTTTGTAGAGTCACCTAAATAGTTTAAAGTACATCACATGAGATTATTACAGGTAATGTCTTTAACTGTTGTAGAGAATCCTCAAATTCAATGGCTGCTACTTTTGTAGACACACTTGTGAAGTAGTTAGTGTTGTTTGTTTCTTGATTCAAAGAGCAAAATGAAGACAATGGAGCACATATTATTCTCTAACAGGAATTGTTACAATCGAGACTACAAAAAGACTACAATCGAGGCATTTCAGGGAGTTGAAAATGGAGAAGAAAAAAAACAGAATAGGTCCTTTTTAATACTTGGGATTGGGCGGTAAAAAGCAATAGTAAAAGTGTTGGAATAATTATGTTAGCAAGAACCATTGAAAAATTAAGCTAAATAAATATACAAATATAAAAAGTCAATTATGTGTCATAGTTTTCAACATTCATTGCTTGTTTAAAATAGCTTTAAACTGCAGGACTCTATGGTTTCATTTTAGCCCAAGAATCATGAGAAACTTCCACTCATATTGATCCAAGACTGAGATGTTTACCTTCTGGCTGGGACCCACTTTTACAGCTTACCTCACTTTAGAGGAATGACTGCATTTTCCTTTCTGAATAATGTGGATTGTGTGTGTGTAAGTTTGTCTGGAAACAGCACATGCTGGGATGAAAATGAGCTGTATAGTGTCAGGCAGGGCTGGGGGCATTGTAATACAGATCGGTGTGGTGTTGTGGCCTCCTGCAGGGGCTGATGGGAGGAAACAGCTGTAAGAGCCAGAGGGGGAAAGAGAGGCATACCAATACTCAGCACTTCCTGAAGAGCTCACTCCAAAACAACACTCTCCGACCTCTCCTCTCCTTTTCAGTGTACCACTTCTCTTCTACTTGCAGTTTTATTTCACTGTCTCTTCTCTTTTCAGTTTGTCTCATCTCATTTTGTTCTTTCTCTTCTCAATTTGTCTCATCTTATCTCAAATGATCTCACCTCTTCTCATCTCACCTCACTTTGTCTCATCTCATCCCTTCCCATCTTAGTTTGCTGCTCTCTTCTTATATCAATTTATTTGAATGTCATCTTAATTGAAATCATAAATCTCATCTCATCTCATCTCATTGTCATCTCCCCTCATCTTAATTTGCCTGATCTTTTCTTCTCATTCCACTTTGTCTTTACTCAATTTGTCTCATCTCAATTTTTCATGTCTTCTCATTTGATCACAGGTTGTCTACTTCCCATCTAAATTCACTGTCCTTTATTTTCTGTCCTCTTCTCAAATCTAAATTTGCCTGATCTCCTCTTGTGTCATTTCACTTTGTCTCATCTCTCTCTTACTTCATCTCATCTTAATTCAAATATTTATTTCTCATCTCATCTCGCTGTCTTAACTTTTTTCTTCTCAATTTGCCTCCCATCTCTCATCTAATCTCATCTCTCCTCTATTAATTTCATCTCATCTTTTACATATTTAAAACATCATCTCATCTCACTGTCTCTTCTCCTCTCAATTTGTCTCCTCTCTTCTCATCTCAATTTGCCTTCACGCGTCATCTCACTTCATCTCATCTCTTATCCTTATATTTCTTCTAATCTTAATTTAAATCAGTATTTCTTGTCTCATCTCACCCTCGTCTCTTCTGTCCTCTTCTTGATTTGTCTCATGTTCTCAATTCGAATTGTCTTATCTCCTCTTGTCTCATCTCAGATTTCCCAATTTGTCTCATCTCACTTTTATTTCAAATCTTCTCGTCTCTTCTAGTCTCATTTCTCTTTGTCTGTTCTTTTTTTCAATCACTCAACTATTCTCTTTTTGACTCTTTCCTTCTTGATTTGTCTGATCTATTATTGTCTTGCCCTGTCTTATCTTAATTTTTCTCATCTCCTCCTGTCTCCTAACCTCTCGTTTTAGATCCTGTTCATCTGTCTTCACACTGCTTGTTTATCTTTGCTCTTAGTGAAATGCACAGATCTAGAGGGAGGGAGGGAGGGAGGGAGGTCAGTGAGTTTGTCTGAGCTGATGTTGCTGTCATAACCGTTTCTTTCACAGCAACACTGAGATTGTATAACGGTTTCAGCTTTCAAAACATGTCCTGAATCAGGTGACAAGGTCAGCGTGGCTTGTTTGGGTGTAAGAGGTGACCAGCACAGACTAAAACCATGCCCTTTCCTGGCATTAATGTCATCCGAAAACATTGTAAACTTCATACCTTCTTCATACTCAACAGAGGAATAAAACCATGAATGTCCACGTGAAATATACAAACAAGGAATTATTTACTTAAGGCTGACACTGCTAACATCTATTTAGAAGTGCATCTTAAGAAATGCTTAATTAACCCAACACAAATCCCTTCCCAATCAAACAGTGCTACCCAGCATTAGAATCAATTCAATGTGTCAGATTTCAAACAGGCTTCCCAGAGTTCCCCAGTAGACCCATCCTCATCTTCTGCTCGTCTGTAGCTTCAGAAAGCTGGAACGCTAAACTTCTTAATTCCCATTGAGAACTGGCACGGTTTAAGATCTGGCATAGTACTGTTTGTCTGTAAATTATCCCTCAGAGAGGCAGAATATGGCACGGCTGAGATGTGTGGTGTGGTGTGGTAGTTCCTCACCACTCTCTCTGGGGGCCTTCGACATGTTGCATAAATGCAGCAGACTAAATTAATCTAATCACCACCAAACTGCACCTAATTTATATCCAACAAGCAGGAGACTAAACCCCACACCTCCTCTGATTTAGTAACCTCGGTGCATCAGAAGTAGGCTGTGGTATGCCAGACCCTGAAGCAGAACTGGCCCCACGGTCCTAAGGGAGACGCTCTGCAGGCCAGACCAGAAGACAGCATGGTACACAACAATGAATCTGCTATGGGAAAGTCCTCCATTTGACGTCTACTCTGTGTGTTTTGGTATAGTTAATGGCTTTGAAATAATTGAAGAACTTTTATTTTTACATTCCTGGATTGTATGGTATTAACCTCATCCCAGCTATAGAAAGAAACTTCTTTCCGAGTTGAAAAGCAGGTCAGCTCCTCTCAATAAAATGAGTGAATAATTTTGGAGAGGCAGACCAATTCAGAGCCTGAATATAAATATGGTTTTAAAAAGAAAACCCTGTGATGGTCACTGTCTTGCGGGAAATGAAGTGTGAGGATATGGGCAGTGCGGAGGAGAGGATAAAAGGAGCTTTATGGCGTTCTGGCTTTACCTTGGTGCTGCTGGTGCTGATACAGTTGCTGCTCCCCCATAAGCCTTCACTCCCCATCTCTGTACAGTCAGCATAGTAAACACATTGTTGCCGCGGGCAACCAAGCCGGTGACTCGGTGGGTGTTTTATTCATGCATGGCTGACAGTGACTCGTACCTCTCCCACAATTTCGGTCCTCTCTCCCTGTTACACTCCAACACAATGCAAATCTGGTCTGATCACTCCAAATCCGTCTGCAACACAGTGCTGCCCACTTTTCTGAAAATGAATAAATATAACAACTCATTTTGCAAGTTAAATTCAGCACACACTCACATGAATACAAAAACGCCAGCGATACAAGTAAAACATGTAGGGTCAGGTAAAAAAAAAAGACCTTAAATATGTAAATAAATAAAATTAATCTGTAAAATGAACAGATTTATATTTTAGATAACTTCTCAATAATGAAGACTTCGCTCTTAATTATTATATCTAGGAATGTGTCTTCGCTCAGGCTCTGTTTTTCAATCCTGTCAAAATAAAAGTCTGATGATTATTTTTTTTAAAGACAACTATTGGCTTATTATAATGGCCTTGGTGATACACTAGTCGACCATTAATACAAATTCTTAAAATAATTCACATATTATAATAGCATGTCTTTTTAGTGAATGTATGGATTTGAAGCCTAACAACATATAAATATAAAATCTAATGATCAATGAACTGAAAATTTATTTAATTTGATTTGATTCAGATTCTGAATTTGGATTCAGATTCAAATTCAGATTATAAATTTGGATTCCAAATTCAAATTCAGATTGCATTTGTATTGAATTTGCATTAGAATTCTACATTTAAATTCTGACCCAGACTCTACTTTCGGATTTCGTGTTCTAATTCGGATTTTAATTTTAAATCAAAACCGAATCCATATTCGGTTACATACCGAGAATACAAAGACATTGTAAATGTGAATCAGAAAATAAGTGTCATAATCAAAAGCTTTTGTGAAACCACCACTTCCCGACTTAATGAAGCACTGTGTGAAAAAGCATGAGTAAAAGAACATTTATGTATACCTGACATATGGCCATTTTATGGATTGACTTATGGTTCAACGGGCTTAAATAGTAACCCACAAGCAGACAGAGGTAGAGGAGCAATACTAAGCCCATTAAGACATAAAACACCATGCTCCAGTCATTCAACCAATCAGAACTCTGCCGGAGGGTGTTAAGACCTGTCAAAACATGAGTCCTCAGAAAACCTGTCATATGGCTGATGGGCATTTATAAAAATTCCCTTTGAAATGGTATATATGTTTGAAGTTTAAGTTTCCATTTGTGAAGACGGGTCTCCTCAATGTTGCATGCCTCATCTCATCTATACTTAACACTCTTCTCTGACCCAGGGCATGACCTCAGAAGGTTGAATGGGCTTTTAGGTCAATGAGAATCTGTGAGGGGAAAACCTGGGATGACTGAACACATACGCAAACACGTTTGAAGTGAAGTGTCACTGGCCATGACTCTCTAAGGCCCAATGGTGTGATTCGTTCCTTGATAAATATTTCATCCACACTACTTTCTTCATTTACGATCAAATGTAAACACACTAATCCAGCCTTTATAGACCAAACCTCGGTTAAAGAGCATCAGCTGGGCTCTGCTCTCAACGCGGATCACCTCGGGTGCATAGAACATCCTTTGATTTCACTTCCACACTTCTTCTGCCCATTCCACACCTCAACGCTGTCCCTAACCCCACAGGTGAGAGTTACAAGACTAAATGGGATTTCATTCAATGCTCCTTTCGGACGTTGCCATGGAAACCCAGACAATAACAGCATGCGGAGTAACATGTGGCTTTGTGTATGCTGGTTGTCGCTGAGGCATCATGGTAGTGAAAAACAGGAGGCTATTGTGCGCAGCCCTAGGGAGTGGCATTGACATTTGCTTTTGCAGGATGCACTCTCAGCTCTATTATAACAAGATCCATGGCAGAGTGCCTCAACACAATACCAGCCTACTTCTATTGAAGACTTGTTGTCCAGGAGCGATTCATCACCAAAACTGTGGGGACTCACTAGGCACAAGGTGGACAAAGCTAAGCAGGACACAGCCATGGAAAAATATAAGGTAGGAAAACTAGGATTCCCAAAGAGAACGTAATTGGAATGTTTCATGATGTAAATACACAGCCGGTCTGGATCACCTTCCAATGAATGTGTTGGCTGCATGCCGTAGGGTAATTTCCTTGTGCTCTGTGTGTGTGTGTGTGTGTGTGTGTGTGTGTGTTCACAGATGCATCATTAAAGCTGGGGTCACTGCAGAGCGAAGCAGGGGACTCCTTTTAACAGACAGACAGCCACTGCTCAGGAACCCCACCTTCATCCACCTCAAACTGGAAGACCTCATCTCTGCCTGCTGCCCAGACTAACAAGCTACAGTGTACTGGAATATAAACAGGAAAAAGCGCAAGACTCAGGGAAGAGAACAGTGGTGTCAAACTGAGACAGTAGTGACTGAAACTCTGAAATCTGGAAATTATTTGAAAGCCATGCTCTGTACAACTGCAGGTGGAAGGAACTACATTGCCTGATGGATTTTCTTCCATTTTTTTCCTTTTCTGAAGCACAACTCTTAAAGAGTGGAGCTTACTAAATATGCTAAAGCTAAATCATACTATTAAATAAAAAAATACTATTATTTACTACTATAATACTGCTAAATATAACAGTTGTTTTTCTAAATAAATGAAAAACACAGAAAACTAAAACTTTAAAATAGGGATGCACGATATATCGGCCACCATATCGGTATCGGCCGATATGTTAATTTTTTATGTTATCGTTATCAGCCCGATAAGAAAATGTGGCCGATATATTAAAGCTGATAAATAATGGATTATTTCCTTCAGCTGAGATATATTTTGCATTCCTATAAAAAACTACTCTAAACATCTCAGCAAACACATCAAAAATATAAAAATAGTATTACTGCTAAAATATTTTAGATTGTAAAAGCATGCATTACTAAATTTCCTTATTAGGAAATTGGTACAAAACATCAGAAATGTCCTGATCTGACAGGCATGCTTTTGTCTGAAATAAGATAAAAGAAAACTAATATTCAACATCTGAAATTGCATATCTAGGTATCTGAATACCTTGAGGGTTTTAAATAAAAACTGTTTGTCAAAAGAAATAAAAACCTGTACAGCAACAAAATAACTGACCCACAAAGATACACACAACACATATAGCTTACACCACAAATCTCCAGACTCTTCACAGTTGGTGTAGGCCAGTATCCAGACTGCACTCGCCAAACCTGTCACTCCCAGCATTTCATACTGCTGCCATGACAACCAGTTGTAAATGTCTTGGACCCCTGGTGCGCGAGCATTGCCATGTGACCCTCTCCTGTCAGGGGTCAGTCTCACTACAGATCATAAGTAAAAATGAAATATTGAGCCATGGACAGGCATGCCTGAGAGAAGGACACGGCAAGAGAGTTATAGAGTCGTACCGCCCACTGACCGTTCATCGACTGTCTGAGGAATATTGCACACAAAATTGGCAATAGCTGTCTCAAAAAAAAAAAAATAAGCTTCTATGATTGGCTGGCTTTACACAGTCAGTATGCACATGTTTTTAAATCACTTGATTTGCCAACATTTGTGAGGTTGATGACATCAATTATTATTTTTAGACATTTTTCTCTCCCTAATTGCTTATTACTACATGTTTTAAGCATTGTATATCATTTGAATCATATTTATTTCTCTTATTTGATGTATTGGATTTTATTTTCTTATTCTATTAATTCTACATTACACTCTTATTTTTTACTATTGAATTATGTCTTCTATAAAACAAGTTGTAAATACTATTTTAAACAAGAGATTCTTCTGTATATTCTGTTCTCAAAGTTATACCCAATTTCAGATTTCCTGCCCCTAAATGTCACATTACAATAAATTGGTCACTTTGGACCTTGGATGTCACATGTTGACAAATTTCAGCCAAATTTACATGTAATACATATAACTGTAAATTGTGTGACATATATGTCAGAAACATCCTAAAACATGCAAGCGATTTAAATACTAATGACTATGTATGTGACAACTGTCAGACAATCTCTTCCTGTCTAGATGGGAAGTTTTTGGCCAGAATAATCTGCAGTGTGACCAGTTTGACTACAATGTCTTGCTTTATTGAACATTTCAAATCAGATCCTGTCCTTTTGAATGCTTCTATACAACCCACATATTAAAGGCTTCCACCGTTCGAATTACAGGTTACTATTAAACCTGATTTCCCAAAGCATGTAAATTACATAACACCTTATATATTTGGCAGAGCGCACAGGTGGTGGACAGCCTCTTTATTATTGAGGGACTTTGCTAGAACAAGGAGAGGTGTGTGTCTGCTTCGCCGAGAGGCGTATGAGCTGTAAAGACAGACTTTTATATAAGCGGTTATTGAACTCTCCCCATCAGATGACTCAGGGCGCCAGCTGTCTCTCTTCTCACCTTAGTGTGGACAGGTGTGGGGCCACCTGCCACGCACCTGCTCCTCGCACTGTCCTGCCGTGCAGGTGCGCTGCCCCTGAATGAGAATAGCCCTACTTTCACTCCCTCGCTTTCTCTGGCTCTAGCTCTATACCTACTTATATCATATTGACATCTAAATTTCACCCTCTAATCTCTAATGTCCTGTCTTTGCTGCATCAGATTTTGCTAACGCTCGCATATACTTACAATAACACAGATGTCAGTCCATCATACAGATGCCCCAGGCCACCTCACACAGATGTTCAGGTCCAGTGCGTTGCATGTAGAGAGGGTCACTCAAACGAGAAGGACGGGCCAAGCTGGCATCCAACAGCTGTGAATTCCCATGCGACATCCACTTTACACCTGGAAACTGGGCATCACAAATGGATCAGGTTCGGCCAAATTCATATGTTTATCTGTGAATTATGTGAAGTACATCCCAAACCAAATCAAAATACTAATGAGGATGAATGTGCGTCCTGCGTTTGAAAATATGCAGTCTCCTGCGAAGCATTTTTAAAGCTTTTGATATCACTCATGGCCAGTTTATATTGATTAAATGAAGGAGAAAATCAATGCAAAACATATGTCGGCAATGTGTTAGAATCATAATTTGTCAAGGCAGTGAAGCTTAATCTAATGCTAATAGTGTCAACAGATTAGTTACCGCTTTTTCTTTGAAGAGAGTTTACCAGAAATGAAAATTCTGTCATGAATTACTCACCCAATGTGGTTCCAAACCCGAATGCGGTTGCTTTTCAATAAAATTTATTTTCTTATGTTTTGTTTTGTTTAGTTTTTTTTAGTTTTTTTTTAACAGCACCTGGTCACATGAAAATTCACACTTTTACAGAAAGACTAAAAATGCTACAGTAAAAACATTAATTGTTAACAGTAAGTTACCTTACAAATTGTAAAATCTTTCATTTTCTCAGAAGTTCCCATAAGACCTCACATATGATTATATATATATATTTTAATAGTTTTGTTTCTTATTTTTGTTATTGTCAGGGTTGGGTGCAAGTAGCTGAAGACGAGGACACGGTAACTGCAGTTTAAGAGATTTATTTCACAAACTTAAACTTCCAAAAACAAACAGGAACAAAAGAACAAAACTCCAGGACTTCAAAAACACACAACCATATACATCGACAACAACCAACCAACACTGAGGGCTTAAATGAACGGGGACTAATGGGATAATTAACTGAACACAGGTGAAGGAACTGAAAACAAACGAGGAGCGGGAAAACCTAACAGGACTAAACCAAAATCACAATAGACAGGGGGAGACAAGATCACAAAACAGAACTAAACACATTGAAACGTGACAGTTATAGTATTGTAGTTTATGTTATTTAGTTAGATTATTTTATTATTTTATTAATGTCATATGTGTTATCCTGATTCATCATGTGTTTTTCAATAATTGTTTTGTTCTATAACATTTACCAGTAGGCCTGTTATCAGTTATCAGAGTATTGCAAAAAGCAGATTTTGACCACTAGAAATGTAAAATACATGAGAAATATACAGCAAAATATCCATGAAAATACGTAAATAAGTCAAAAATAAGGTTATATCAAGCACCAATATGCCATCCTGTAATACATTATCGTCATGCTTTTACAGTGAATTTCTGACACAGCTGCTTTTTTTTTTCTAATTGCCAAAATTAGAAACCAGAAAATCATTATGGATTGACATGAAAATTTTTTGGGGGGGGAAATTACACCTTTAAGCTGTTTCAAAACACTTTCAGCCTGTTCAACATGTGCATACATGCAAATACACACATAGACACGCAGTCAAACACAATGGAGCAATAGACATAAATGGTTAACAGAGGAAGAACACCCTCAGTCTAATCATTAACCAAAAAGGGGAATGCCAGATGACTTCAGTTTCGTGACCGACAAACAAATGCATGAAGTCTCCAGTAGAATCAAAGTATAACGTCATCCATCATGACATGACAGGTCGAAAGTGATTCTGTCAGCACTCTCAAAAGATGTTTTATGCTAATAAGCCCTTAAGGATTTAACTGATCACAGAGATTTTAGGGTCTAAAGATAAAGAGGAAGATCTTCGGGGAAAATGAGAGACAGATGTAAATCGATGAAGACTCGACCATAATGTTATTTTGACAAGAGTGGAAGACACATTTTGGTTCAGCCAAAGTATATTAAAACAATGAGCTTTATTATGAACACATCTCTCCTCAAGTATCATTCACATCCATAGAACACTACTTAAGATTAAGGGTTTGTTTAAATCCCTAATTCAAGTATGAAAAACAGTAATAATAATAATTTGTCTGAGAAAAATACTAGCTTTGGCTGCTCTGTGCTAAGTTTAGAAGGGAGAAATTTGAAGCCAGTCTTTGTTCCAATCTTGTGAGAGAGAAAAAAAAGTGACCATCTTGTCAAAAGACGCCTCTTGTTTTAGTGTTTAAAAGAACGTGGACTAGTTATGACAAGCTGTCAAGACACACTGCTTTTCCTCAAGGAAGAGAGTGCTTAGCTCAGCATGTGCACATACTGACATCAAAAGCTCTACTGCCACCTATAGGATGGACAAGGAACTGCAGTAAATACAACTTCCCTCTTTCATAAAAAAAAAAGCACAAAAAAAAAAAAAACAGTGTAATTTGAAATCACAGGGATTTTCCCCCCGTCAGTCACCTCTGATCACAAAACTATTTCAGACTAGATTTTTCTTAGAGGCGTTAATTTGATTGAATTTGCAAATTTTAAAGCTCCAAATGAGTGAATGAGGTTGTATAAAAAGAAATAAATGCGTCTACACACTAGAAGATAATAGCGACAATTTGGGGCCCAATTCCCCCCTTTCTGACAATCCTAGGTAAAGACTCGATTATCTCGATGATTCTACAGATTATCTTATCAGATTTTCCTGGTGTGTTAAGAGTGATTGAATCTGCTCGGAAGAACGTTGTGGCCACATCGATCTCAAATTTTAAATATCCAACATGTTGAATATTTGCAATCAGAAATCCTGTTGTGTGGGGGGAACCCTGAGCACAAACGCACACACACAATGTAGATTGTAACGTGGAACAAAACAATACCAAATCAGAAAGCTATGATTGAAGACGGAAGCATAACATGACTTCATCCAAACCCTTTTCTTTTTCTTTTTTTTTCTTTTTTGTGAATTTTCTGTAAAAAGTAGTCCAAACACTATTATCGCCATTTCGTTCGGAATTGTTTACTATAAAGGCACGTCAGATTTTGGACAAAAATCTGAACAACTCTGGTTGTTTGTGAATGGAATCTGTTAGCTTGTGGTGTGCTGTTTTTGTCATATCGAGGCACATAAGAACAAAACTGTTAAATCTTTGATTTTTAATTGTAATGTTTGTGTTCTCTCACATTTTGAAAATGAAAAAGATTTTATCAATCTTTTAGTGTGTGCCAGCCTTAAGTGTTACTGAACAAGAATGGAAGTGGGGTAATGATAATAATTTTATGTGTAGTGGAAGGATGAGGGGATTTTTTTATTATTATTATTTTTTTTATCTTTGAGAGACATGTGAAGTAACTGGATGTGAAACCTCCTTTAGCTCTGACAGTCATAATTAATCATATAAATTGGTGTTATTAACAGCTGGAATCTGGCAGGAGATGTTTAGATAAGAGTGGCAGACATGGAAATAAACTCCAACATTACAGTCTGGGATGCTCGATTGCCTTGCATCATATTTTGTCTGGCTGCTTAGTCTAAGGAAGACAAGAGCGTCTAGCATATTAAACAGAGCCGAGTTCTCGTCAGGTCAGTTCGAGCCGTGTGCAGACTGAGTCTTAATGACACACACACACACACACACACACACACACACGTTTAACTCCCTCCACTGCAGTAATAAAACACACCCAGCCAGCACCATTAACACTTGGTTATGGGAATGTAAACCAGTTAAAAACTGCAGTGTTGGGCACATCGAGCCTGACAAACTACATGCAGTTACTCACCTCATGTCGTTCCAAACCTGAATGCTGCTGTTTTTTTTTTGTTTCGTTTTGTTTTTTTGTTTGTTTTTTCAGTGCAACACAAAAGGAAGAATTTGGGAGCATCAGATGTTCATAGTGATCATGAGATGTCAAGCTTAAAATAAAAAATAAAAACATCACCATAAAACCATCATATAAGCATTTTAAAGGTGACTTGTGAACCCATATATCTTCATCTTTGAAAACACTACTAATTTTATAACACTGTTGATATTTTATCTTTAGCAAATCTTATATTCAGTTTCCATAGTGTACATTATAATGTTGTAATTCCTAAATTCACTTAATAATCGCATAAAAATATATTTATTTCCGCAATGTATAAAATGTTCATTTCAGATATGTAATTGTTATCAGGCATAATATCAGAATAATTACCAGTTTATTAGAACAGGCCAGGATTTTAATACCTGCATCCCCAATTATATAGTGCTGCAGGGATGATGTATTTTTGTACGGATTATTATTATTTATTTCATTTTTTTGTGACGATATTTTTGTAATGAGTTGGTATTTTAAAACTTATTTCAGTGGTTGACAAAGGACAAATATTTACTCAGGATATTTTTATTAGGGCTAAAAAAAAAAAAGAAAAAAAAGATCGATTTATCACTTTTAATCGATTCTCATTTTGATGAACCGATATCGATTCTTAAATCGCAAGAATTTATCTTTTGGTCTATATGCTCTTTTCAGTTGATGAATAAACAAAACATTATAGTGTGCCTCCAATAAATCACAATAAGCTTCGTTTTTATTTGACTTTTTATATGAAAATTCTGTCAATTTCCAATTCTGTCAATTTTATTAAGAAATTGTGAACGTGTAGGTATCACTGTTGCCATTTTAGATCAAGCGAAGAGCACATGAACTGATCATCTCTTTCTCTCTACTACTAGTTACAGCACAAAATAAACATGAATGAACATCAGAAAGTATGTTGAATGATAAAGTACAACTTACCGCCATCAGTCTCATGTAATCGCTCAATCAGTGTTTAACAGTGTAAAGACAAGACTGTCAATAAAAACAGCTTGTTAACAATAGGCTATATGTCACGGAATGTTACCTCAATAAAAGCCATTCAATGTAAAAAAAAACTTGTTAGTTAGTTAGAAAAATTTACTCCACAGAGGAGCATTTTGATAAACATATTATGCACTATATCGCATGTTCATTGTATTTTTAATTAAACTGTTCTTTCATATTTAATGTGAATAAATCCATCATCAGTCATTTAATAAATCACACCATTTAAATGTTTATATTTCAAGAAACTAATATAATTATGTCATTAAAAATGTAAATGTATTAAATGTAAGTAGCCTACAAAAATCAGTTAATTTTACATTTATAGTAATGTACCAACTGGGGTTCCCCATTAGTTGAGAGATTTTTTTTCCTTGAGAAAATTTGCCATTTACTTTACTGATGCATAGCTATTTCTATTAATTAATATCAAATTGAGTTGAGTCTGAACTGAATTGAATCGCAAGCTCGGAATTTGTGTCAATACCCACCTCAAATTGCAATGTTTATTTTATGATATAAAATATTGGATAAACTCATGGGTTTTTGTTGAGGGAACTAGGGTGATGCTAATTTACAGGCTTGCCTACAAAAATTTAAAGGAAGAAATAAAGTCATACAGGTTTGAAAAAACAGGTTGTGTAAACAATGACAGAATCTTCAAGTGCATCTAAACATCATGACACTGGCTCTAATATCTTTAATGCATATATTATTATGATGTTCAGTCCACATCGGCTGAAGAATTCAGATATTCAAAGACCTTAAACATAACTGAATACCATTCGGTTCCAGCATCATTTTAAAAATGAAACCAGACCTCGATTTCCAATTTTTCTTTTGTGACTCTCTCTATCTCTCCTGGTCTCACTCTAAACCACTTAAGATGATTGTTGAACGCTACTCTTGCCAGTGATAACACAATAAAAAAAAGAATGACTTGGCTAAACAAAAAATAAAAGGATATACTCTAGACGGTGCCTGGTGAACTGAGATGTGTGTAAAAGTTGACAGGAAAGAAGGGGAGGGGGGGATGTTTCTCTCAATCTGTTCCTGTGTGTCATTAGATTGTATTCTACAGTACGTGTTTACAGTTTATGAGTATTGGGGCGCATATGGGGCAGATGTCTAAGCACTGCTGGGCCGGAGAGAAGCAGATGTCTGAGCGTGGCAGAGCTCAAAACTTTACCTTACCTCGGCAGAATCTCTGCCACTGCAGGGGCTGAAACTGGCATGTTTGCATACACAGCATTGCAGATACCAGCATAAACATAAACACACACCTTCAGGCCTCGTCACTTAACCGTCACAAGTGTGATTACATCAGATGCAGCTTTCAGCAACAGTCCACAACTCAGATCAGCATCTAGGAGTGTAATTTAATAGGTGAAGTGCGCCACCAAAAATGCAAAGTGATGACTGGTTTCAAACAGGTTTCCAAAATATGCCCCTCATCTAGCCAATGGGATGGTTGGGATAAATAAAAAGAGCAATCATCAAATATTCAAAGCACTGCAGAGTTTACACTTTGTCGGAATCAACAGTGTCGAACTCAAAATGTATTATGTACTTACATAACAATAACAACATAATTATCATTAACAAAAAGTAAATTAAAACATTGACATAAAACAGAACAACTGAAACTGTAAAAAAAAAAGAAGAAAAAAAAGAAACTAAAACATTTTAGAAACTAAACACTGAAACAAACAATATTTAAGATTCAAAAACTAAAGCTAAAATTAATTTGAGGCCATTTTGTTTTGACTTCGTTTTGGAGACATGAGCTGTAATAAAAGCTGAGGTAAAACTCTTACACTCTTCTCATATAGAACATTATAAAACTGTTGTTATTATTGTTGAGGTAAATTATAAATGAAACATGAAAATGCGACATAAAAATGATTGTGCTGAGAAATGAAATGCTCAAACATCTTAAAACATATTAAGCCCCGTTCACACTACAGTCGACACGCAGTGACAAAGTGACACTATCCCATTCATTTCAATGGAGATTAGGCGATTTCCGGCGACACGAGCCATGACAACCTTGTTTTTACGTTTCAGGTTGAAGCGCACAAACAAAACAGTCCCTGAAGACGAAAAGATGTTGACGTTCTCAAACGCTCCTTATATAGTTTCGGGTCACACTAGTAGTGACATCAGGCTGTCGCCGGTCAATGCAATTGCCGTGATTAGATAAGCGTTTCATACAACAGTTCACTCGGATGCGTTCCCTAAAGCCCCATCAACGCAGTGCAAGTTCCCTTTTGAAATGTTGGCACATTAACGAAACGGTCAACACTGGACAAGGAAACGGAAACGGGGTTTATGCTACACTTGATAACAAGGGGCTAACAAGGGACAGGTAAGGATACTTAATCATTATAGGAACAAACAAGGGTAACTATGGCAACAAACAAGGGAGCTATAGTCAAACCAGGCAAAAACAGGAACTAAACACAGGTGGTGAAACACTGGAACAATGGAACAAAGTATACATTTCGAAATGAGAGCCCTACAGTACAAAACCGGGGAAACAAGACATGAATGTAACAAAAACAGTTAGCGCATTTAATATTTCCAGACCAAAAATTAAAAATAAAATGGAAATAAAAAGAAATTGTAAAACTTCAAAACTAAGGGCCTGCTTACACCTGGTATTAAGATGAGTTTTGTTTGATCGGATCACAAGTAGATGAGGGAGACACATTTCCATTTACACCTGATGTTTTAATCTGTCTCTTTTGTCCACTTTAGACCACTTCTGTCCAGATTTCTTCGAGGGGAAGCTTTTTCAGATCTTTCAATTTAATGGATGAAATAATCTCGCCCAATTTACATATGAACGCGCACAGAGACGATGGAAAAACACATGGAGAGCAGCAGCTTTCGTTTCTGCTCTGCTAGCCGCAAGACCACGCCGAACGCTATGAGTGTGTGTTAGAAATCAGGAATAGTGAGAGAATATTGTGCTTGGTATGTTTTTCGTCTTCAAAACAAACTTCAGTCAACAAAGTAAAAATCCTGTCTGGCTAGCTCCCTTCGCATAATGTTAACACATTAGGTCAGTAGGCAGAGAGAAGGTGGTCTTTTGTGGCTGTTCGAATGCATTTGATCACATGAGCGATTACACAACGAAATCAGTCTGGTCAAATGCTTTTTGAGTACCTCTGGACGTGGTCGAATGTGGACAAGCTAAAAACATTTTAGACCCCGTTTACACCTGTATTTAGCATCGTCCACTTGTGATCCAATCGAAGAAAACACATCTTAATACCAGGTGTAAACAGGGCCTAAAGTAGTCCTGCATCTTGAGTGATATGTCATATTTAGGTCACTATTTTCTGAAAATTCGCATTCATGCATATTCAAATATGATTTGTTACACAACCCCCTGAATATTCTGATCAATTTCTACTTTTCCCCAGAAGAACAGCATGAGGAGTAATTGACGACAGAATATTTGGGTGAACTATCCTTTTAATTCAATGCTGTAGCCTATTTCACAGCACTAAATGACAGAGCAAACCTTTACTCTCTGCAGTAATATTCATTAGAAAAAAATTATTTATGGTGTTTTATTATAGACAACTGCAATACTAACAATAGAGATTATTACAAGTAATGTTGGATTTTAATGTGGTCTCATATAGACAGTTTCCATTGGCTTTTAAGCTTTACCCCGCTCAACTAATCTAGACTTTTTTTTGTCTTTCGAACAACATGCCTCACTTTAAAACTTGAAAGGCACATTTTCCCACTGTGTATTCACAGAATGGAAAAAAAGAACTCACTTAAATAAAGTATCATTAATTAAAGTGTATGGGCACTAAATAATTCATGGGTACAGAGGACCTGCGTAACTCATGGTGTTAGACGTCAACCTCGAGCGTAGCCTATGCCAAACTGTGGTATGCATCTCAAAACTTCTCCACGTCAACACAGCTCAGGGTTACACAGGAAGTTCAAACATTCCATTACAGAATGCCCTTTGTTGGGGAACAACACTCGGGACCTGTTTGGATGAGTGCCGCAGACTAATGTAGGGAAATTTTCAGGAATTTTCCACGACTCAACAATCACAATTCCATTTCAGAGTTATAGCCAAGTGAAGCACAAATTCATTCACTCATGAATAGCCCATATATAATTTATTTTCACACATAAACAGCGTTTCCATCCCTCTCCACCGAGCAGTTTATGTTAAATGAGCAATTCCATTAGAATAATGTATTCACAGATAATGTCTGAGTATTAGCATGCTAGCGAAAGCGAGCTGGGGGACGTGTCTTTGAAGAGATACTCTAATGAAGTCTAACCGAGATGCGTTGGCATTAAAGGCAGAAGTCCAGAGCAGAGCAGTCAGTCAGTCAAGTGAGCCCACATTGGGCTTCAGATCAATACCCGACCCACACATCCCTGTTTGCAAAAACCGGCAAAAGGCACCCCACTGCTACAAAATTAATGAGGATTTTTCTCCTAACATTAGCGTTTTGCAGATAAACACATGACAAACTCCAGAAAGAGGGCAAGAGGAGGGGAAAATCTGGTAAATTTTCATCAAAGATATCCCACATACCAAAAATAATTGTAATTTTTTGCAGGCCGAAGGGCTAATGAGAGTTGAGAGCAAAGAGATAATCCATGCTATGCCTTTTATGTCTAAGCTTAGCTTGGATTTGTGGATGGGCAGCTCTGAAGGAGGAAAAAAAAAAGAAAGTAATATATATACGCTTTAAGTCCGACAGCACTGACTTAATCTGAATGCATGAGATTTCTTTGCTGGGACAATGAACGCAATCAATCATTAGTCTTTAATGCTGTGACTCTTTGAAACACTGAACATCCATAATGTGTTGATGTGGAACATTCATAATTGAATGAACTTACGATCAATGGCAGCCTGAAGTTTACGGCATACTTAAAGACAGTGGATCGGCTTTGCTGGACTGATTGATTTTCATATTGATTGATTGATTGAAGGCTTCTTAGCCTCTTCAAGTGTACCTCTAAAGGGACACTTTACTTACTTGTTAGAAATGTCTCATGCATGGCTTAAAAATTAACAGCTGAGGGCAGCTTAGTGTGTCACTTCAACATCAGTGATGAAAATGAGGCCCTTATGTGCATGTATGAACACTGTCAACTGTCCTACTACTTAAATTTACCACTAAAAAAATTGACAGATGATTTATATAAGAAACTAGAGGAATCCATGTCGTTACATGACAAACTTTTGTTCACCATATCAAAATCATGTGATAAGTTTCTTAAAACATCACAAAATTTCACAATTTTTTATGAGGTTACCCAAAAACAGCTCCCGAAAACTTAAGGAATTTAGAATAAATAAATAAATGTTTACTTCAAAAAAAAATATATATTAAACTAAAAACTATAAACTTTTTAGAAAATGTCACATGTATGTAAGCTGTAAGGAAAATATTGTATTACTTTTATTCAATGGTTATGCATCATTTATAGAGGCATTACACTTATTTATTTAAACAAATTCTAAACCATATGAATTCATCATACAAACAGTAGGCCTACATTTAATTGACATTTGTTGACATCATGAATGTGTGTCAAGGTCAATATGTTTCAAAATAAAAATAAAAAAAAGATAATTTCACCATATTATGACAAGGTTACCCAAAAATGACTCTCCAAAAACTTAATGACACTAATGTATTCATTATTCATGAGATTAGTAAATAATAATAATAATAATAATAATAATAATAATAATAATAACAACAATTGTTTTACTTTGAAAAGATACACATCTTAATCATTAAATAATAATTGTAGAATAAAAAATGTGTTATTACTTTTTTCTTGATATAGTTTCAACCCGATCACACTAAATATGTGTCTATAGCACGTAGTGTGTTTATCGTGTTATTTATACACGAAAATTAGTTTTTACGTGCATAGGATACGCATGGGTTGTTAAGGGTAGGTTTAGGAGTGGTGTGGGGTGAGTGTGTATTATACGTTTGGGTAGAATTAATGGTGTTGGGTGCGTGTGTATTACACGCAATGAAGTGTATATCAAATGCACGCGAAAACTGCGTATCATTTTTGCGTATAAATAACACGATAAACACACTACGTGCTATAGACACGTATTTACGTGAGAACGGGCTGATAGTTTACACCACATGACACTTATGTAGTCATTAAAATTATACATTTCATTATTATTTTCAAAACCACATGAAACGAACAATACAAAGGAGCACATTTTCAAAATCAGCACATGCACATAGCACATAAGTCTTTGGGCTTTAATGTGTCATTCCTGTCTCTTTATGTATTTTTAATGACACAGAGTACTGTTTCATATTTTTATATTTAAGTGGTCAAATAAAATGAATCCATCAATCAATGCATTTTGAACTTGAATCACAACCCTAACCTTTATCTACCTAAGGAGGAAAAAAATGTCCCAACCCAATCCCTAAGACTAGATTTAACCCCAATACTTAAAATCTGATGGGACGAAAAAGGATGTCGATTTATACAATGGCAGCTATTAAAGAGAGAAAGAAATAAAAATAATTATAATAATGACAAACTCTATGATATAACAAAGGTAAGATCATCTATCAAGATGCTTTCACATACTGACATGCACATCAGACTACGAAACAAAAGCTGTCAGTTTGAGAGACGGGGTGAGGGAGGTTGTCAGAAGAGGATGCTAACCAAGCATACAAGGAAATGAAATAGCGTCTCGCAGACAGAAGACAAAGGTTGCTGAAAAAGAAAACATCAAACTCTCCCTGGAGGACATGAACACACACAGGCATCTAAGAAGAAGAGTGTCCCAATTATAAAAACAGAAGAAAAAAAATGAGGATTCAATAAGGCCTTGAGAGACAAGCCCTGAGTCCTGAAACATTACAGCCCTTCTTAACCCAGCATGCTAATTTAGTTGGGTTACTTTAAACTTCGGTTTCTACTGAGTGTGCTTTTAAATACAGTCTCTCTCAGCATACTGACATGAAAGGTGACGAGGGGCCGTATGCACTTGAAGGAACTCATTCTCTCTCTTGCTAATTTTCATGAACACTGAGCTATCCTCTGCACTGTGAAAATGAACACTCAACCTACGAAATTCAGCAGAACCTCTGTGGATTAAAAAATGTCTCAGAATGAATGAACGAACGAACGAATGAAAATTATTATAATAAATAAAGAAATGCAGCATAAAGCCTAAAAGTGTGTTAGATATGTGCAGCTCTTAAAGTGACGGTGGCCTAATAAACCTACTGCTGTCTTAGTCCTTAATGTTCATCTAACAAAAAAAATCAAAATCAAACAGAAAACTACCCAGTGCTTTTGACTGAATGACTTTTGCAATTTTGATAAGGATTAATCTATTTTTAATGTAAGTGATGGGTAAACACTTTATTTTACAGTGTCATTGTTACATAGTTACTATAGTAGTATTACTAATTATGTGAAATTACGTGAAACTCTTGGCGCAGGCTGATAGGTCCTTAACTAATTTGGTAGCGGTCGCATCGTCATCTACATAGTGTAGTGTATATGTTACTGTTTCATCAGCAGCCAATAAGCTACAGCTCAACATTCAAACAAATACCGGTAGTGTTGCTGTTAGCAGTCTGCAGCGCTCTTTCAGAAACCCTCCATCTTCCCCAGCTCTACCTGTGTAGATCTACAGGGGGTTATTTTACAGGGTGTTACATGTGCGGCAGCAGCAGCATGTCTTACATGCTCACAGCAATGTCTGTGAATGTACAATGTCTCAGAGAATTGCCATGACAGAACTGAAGTAAATATCTATATAGTTAATGAATTTAGCCATCTAATTTGATTCATATTATTTTGGTAAAAAATGACAAATTAACATACAGGTACTGGTAGTCTGTATCGGCAAGTACCAAAAATAAAAGTATCGGTATCGGCCTCCAGAGTCACACCTCCACACACTGCTTTCCTAATATCACACATAGACTTCATGGAGCCCTTCACAGCCCTCTCAGGACACAAACATGTTACATAAGCCGAAGTGAGCGCAGCAGATGCCATTTGGGACACATCTGTTCAGACGGATTACCTACCAGCCACAAACATGGAAAAAATAATACTGACATGTGCTGTGCTGCCATGAAGACAGACAAGGTGAGGCGTTTAATTCCTTCACGGAGACAGATAAAGAGAGGCTGGACTATAGATCAATAAGCGATTCAAGCGTGTTTGTGGAATGGGAGAACTTGTATTAAAATCCCAAGCAGTGTCAGAACAGGGATTGAGGTATAGAAGAGCTTAAAACTGAGCTCTGAGCTTATAAGCATGATTTCATCATTTCCCATCAGCTTAGACGTCGAACCAGTGACCTACTCTCAGTGTTTGTGTGCATGTGTCACACTGAGCTTTTATAATAAACTCATGATGTCCTCAGATAAATACCTGTCAAAAGCTGGAATTACACATCACTAAGCAGGTGCAGATGAGAAAACGGATCTGAATATGAATGCTTGGTGACTAAACGTTGACATGCAGCTTGCTGATTTGTTAAGGCAGATTTGAAAATTTACTTCCATTGCCTTACACCAAGCCTTATTTTCCAAACGTAATCACCTACATCTGGTTTATTTATATAGTCACGTTCCCACTTCCCACAACAACTCTTAAATGTCAGGACATTCATTAAATGAAAATGGTGTTGCTATAGAGGTTTCATACCGGACCAAATCAAGTAAAGTAACCTTTATTTATATAGAATTTTATTTTACAATACAGATTGTATCAAAGCAGCTTCACAGTGATAACATAATACATCAAAGTTTGTTTCTAGAGGAATATTGCGTCATCGTCCACCTTAAGTAAGGCAGATCAATAATATTCTTGAATATTAAATTTCTGCAACTAAGCAAGCCAAAGGCCAAGGCAACAGTGGCAAGGGACCAAAACTCCATCAGGTGACAGAATGGAGATAAAAACCTTGGGAGAATCCAGGCTCAGTCAGAGGGCCAGTTCTCCTCTGGCAAACGAAGGAACAGTGTATGATTATGATTCGGGCAGCATTACAGGTCAGATTGGATCGGAACATTTAGAGTGTTTATCCATTTCCATCTGGTTGGAAGTCGAAGTCATCACGCCGGTATGGAGACGAGTTGTTGAGGATCAGTGCCGATGGCTGTCGCGTCGATGAGGACCACTCATAAGCACAGAGAATCATATCCACATAAACATTATGATTGAGACGAGAACCCCTCCCCGCCACCCTGAAATGATGCAAACCACTGATGACAAATACTTCAAACAATGTTACTTGAGTTAATCCAACATTCCAAATCAATATCCTGAGTACACTTAACTGCAGAGATTATGTTTAGAAAAACAGATAAGCATTAACTGGGAAAGTACGTTGGCAGAAAACATGTTTGTACAATGACGGATGGAGAGTACTGTCAAAATAAGAGTCAAGTGATCTGTCTTTTTATGAAAAAATGGATTCCCTATATTTTCTGTCTGATATTCAACCCCACACCACAGCACCTATTTTTCCATTCAAAGCTGCAAATTTAACTTATGCACAAAATTGGAATATCGCATAAAACAATTGCGAACAAAGCAGCGTTTCCATCCCAGTGTTCAAGAAAATAAAATTGTTACTTCCTGAGAAATTGGCACAAAATGTCTGTAATAAAAATGGAAATTGCTGCAATAAGGGAAGCCACTGTGGCTCTTTTTTGCTTTATTATAAATTAATTGCTTCTCAAAGCATGCAGATGAAACACAATAAACGTTGTCATGTAATCTGGCGCACGGATGCCTGGTGTTCGGGAACGCAATCGTGAGACTTCTGGGAGATCATACTAAATCATTCTGATGACAGACTTTGGATCAAGCATTTCAGAATGATCAAACCAACATTTGAGATTCTGTGCAATGAATTTGGACTGCTGGTTAGTCCAGTTATCCAATCACATTTATTATTATTTTATTTGTTTTGGCATTATTTATTCGGTGAATGGGTTTCCATTATAGTTTATGCATGTCTTTTTATCGAGTAAAAAAAAGTTATCCACAAAATTATCTGCCTAATTCCTAATTGGCATTTCCATCCAGCGTTTTTATATATATATATATATATATATATATATACATATACATATTTCAATATGCACCTAAAAATAGCTGGATGAAAATCTTAATACATTCACACATTTAACTTTAACAGTTTGGGGTTGCATTAAATTGATCCAGATGTCAATTAGTCATTTATAATATTAAAACATTTCATATTCAAAAAACTTATTTAAAACATTAATCTTACAACATTATTCATGCTGTAATTTTGCAGTGTAAATGCATTCATGTCACCTCTTGAGTTTCATTAAAAAGTCTGTATAAATACATCTAAATGCCACTTCAGATGCCAATTCTGTGTTTCCTTTAAAGTGAAAAGATGAGTTTTCTTGATACTGATTTCATTTGATTGAATGTTTCATTCATTCTACATTGTGCTGTTACCAAGCAAGTCTGCATGGCAAATGTAACCCTTAAAAATGACATTGGTATTGTCATAATTTGGTTGATTTAAGTATTATTTTATATTTTGACTGGGATAAAACCATTTAATTTATGGTGTAAATAAATTTATCAAAGATTTAAGATCTTTTCATAGTATATACATATATATATACACACACATTACTCTCTCTCTCTCACACACACAATAAACTTTGCCTTAACTGTCCAAACTAAACTGTAATTCATCACAATACTATTTTCCCAATAACACATTTACAAGCAGCTCAGCTTGTGTTTATATGGATCTAGTGACTGGTGTCTACACAGCCTTGTTTGTGTCCAACAACAGAAGAATGTGTGAAATATTTTCCTTCGGTCCCTCAGTATAGGCATCTGGTCAAGTACAGTATAGCAGAATATGTGACAGATTGCTGAAATGTTATTTGGATTACATTAGCTGGTCAGCTTAACCATCGTTACATCAAATAAATATGGACAGGACAGCAAAGATGATTTCAACTCCCCGCAATCCAGAGGATTGGTGTCAAATCAAAACAAGAATGTGAATGGAAACACACACACACACACACACACACACACACACACACACATTGTAAACCTCCAAGCCTGCTGTAGATCACAACTCTCAATCACCTACTGAGATAAACAACACCTCTTTACCATTTGTCCATACTCATACATATTTTTGTATTACATTTATACATACAATGATAGATCAGAGGGAACAAGACAGCAGAAGACTTGAAATGTTGAAATGTCTGTCCTTCAGAGACAGACACAGGAATACTGCTCCATCTTGAATACTGACACACAACCACAATTATTCATTTGTGGCCTAAAAATATTTCCTCTTTCTTCTTTCAGCTTCCAAATGGCAGCCTCTATGAAAGTCTGAATTGTGAGGCTTTTACAGACAGGCACACATTTTCAAACCCGCTAGCAGCCGAGAAGCTGTCATGATGAACAAGGCACTGCCAACGAAACAAAAGCAAACATTTTGACTGGAGATTACAGTTAGAGGCTTGCTGGAAGTCTGTCACCATGGCAACGCATGGAAAAGGGTTGAATTGCCCCCACTGTGAGCACTGAAGATGAAACAGACATTAAGCTAATCCTCCACCTTATTAAAATGTAAAGTCAGCAAAAGAGGAACACACGCCAGCTAAGACCGTCTCAATATTCTCTTCTCCTCCCCACCTCATTTAATTCTGTATGTGTGAATATGTATATGTAGAGAGAGACAATCTTTATGAAAACTTACTTTGATTTTACTTTAGTGGCACTAACTGTATAAACTATGGTATTTCAGTTTTTAGCATACTAAATTATAAGGGGATTGAGCAAGTCACTTTTATTACCACTATGGTAAGATGACGGCTCCCTTTTTCATTCAATCACTGTAATGAGGACCCAGTTTTACATACGGTTTTACTACAGTTAAACTATGAAAGAACTATTCTGAATTTTCATAACAAAGGAGAGCACTTAATTTATCACTTGAAGTTTACATGTATTCACAACCAATCCTCCTTCATAGCACATGGGTGAAAACAGAATGTTCAACAAGGAAAAGTGTAGATTTTATCTATCATGAATTGACTGGATTGTGAAAAAGGGCATCTCATCTTTTTCTTAGTTGTGTATCATTATTTGTCATTATTGACTTTTCTTAACTTTAACCAACAGCTTGGACAGCCCAAGTGACATAATTTGCTAAGGAAAGTCATGGTGTCATCACATTCCATTGAAAGCCCCTGGGAAAAGCACACTTTTAGCATTGTAAAACTTGTAGCCCTATATCATTTAATTATATATACTTGTAATTAAACATCTGAAATGATGAGGTTACAATTAAGTACATTTAAAAATAAATTAACTTTAAACACAATATTGAAAACCACACTACAGTTAAAATTATAATCAAGTAGGCTACTTTATGTCACGGGTGTGTAGCGGGCAGAAGAAGACTCAAAGTCAAAAGGCTCCAATTCAAACATTTACTAAAAATAACTCACAGGTACAAACAGGCAGGCAGGCAGGATAACACACACGTAGAATACAACTAATCGACAAAGACAGACTGAACAGAGAGAACTAAATACAGACACTAATGACCTATAACAAGGTGAGGACAGGTGACACCGATGATGATGACGATGAACAGGTGAGTAATGAGGGAGTGAGTTCAAGTGAGGACAAGGAGGATTCTGAGAAGTGTAGTGCAGACGAAGACTGTGACACTTTACATGTGCTTTTGTATGTTTGTAACACATTAAGTGCACTATAAAATAATTTTTTTTACGTTTATTAAGGAACAGTTAAAAGTGGGTTACACTTCGTTTTAAGGTGTCCTTGTTACAGTGTAATTATATATTTAAGTACTGTGTAATTATTCTTAACTACATGTACTTACTATAGGGTTTGGTTTGGTTTAGCGTTAGTTGCATGTAATTATGCAATTATATTACAATTTATAGTAATTACTATAGTAACTACATGTAACGTGTAACAAGGACACTGTAAAGTGAACATAAAAGTGAACTCTTTAAATACACTTAAGTGGCCTTTTATTTCATTATAATATTATAGTATCTATCTGCAAATATAGTTTTTTTATATATATTTTAGATATAGTACATTACAGTGCAGATTTACAATAAAGCACACTTTTTTAATATGAAGACAATAGCTTTTTGTGTGTGCAAATCATGCACAATGTAAGTAACTACAATGGAGCAAATATGGTCAATTTTCATTTTTAAAAGCATTACAGTTTAAATGGACAGGTCTACAAAAGTCATTATCAGCATAATTTTGTCATAAGCCTCAATAAATGCGCTGAGAGAAAATAGTAGGGAATATAAGGCCAAAAGGAATGTTGAGTGCACCTTATCTAATACTCAAGAGATATCATCAACAAAGTATCTGATGCCCACTAACACACTGTGCCAAGAGGACATGCTAGGACATAAAGCTTACAGGGAGAAATTTTACTCAAACTACATATCAAGGTCAGAAGTCAGACCAAAACAACCTCCAGCCTGAACTTCATGAGTGTACAAAGCAGCTGCGGTCAAACTGCGTTTTAATCGAGTGAGCGAGCCAGCAGTGTGGTCACCACAAATCGGCAGGGATTTCAGCATTGCTTAGTAGGGCTATCAGGATTACCACCGCCTGTAAACAGTGTCTGCTTTATCACACATTGTCACAGCTGTAATCTTCCAGCTCCTGTGTGTGTGTGTGTGTGTGTGTGTGTGTGTGTGTGTGTGTGTGTGTGTGTGTGTGTGTGTGTGTGTGTGTGTGTATGTGTGTGTGTGTGTGTGTGTGTGCGTGTGTGTGTGTGTGTGTGTGTGTGTGTGTGCGTGCGTGCGTGCGTGCGTGCGTGCGTGCGTGCGTGCGTGCGTGTGTGTGTGTGTGTGTGTGTGTGTGTGTGTGTGCGTGCGTGCGTGCGTGCGTGCGTGCGCGCGTGCGTGTGTGTGTGTGTGTAAGTTGTGAACAAGTTACTCTTTAAAACTTTTTGGTTTACTTGTCTGGCTGTGGTGTTCCGTTTATGGTTTTGTCATTAAAAGTGATCTTTCCTCAGGTTTTCATTTTTAGGAAGAACACACACAGAAGGTACAGACTATTGCCAAAAACATCCAGAGTATTTTTTTAAAATCTCTTTTAGATTTGCCAAAAGGTTTGGATCACAATTATTATTTTTACAACATACCCAGTGTCAAAAATACATAAATGCAAACATATTTCCAAAATTCACTCAAGAAAGACTCAATGTGACTCAAGTCTCAATGTGGATGGCTGTAGCTGCAGTGCTTTAAATGGGATTATTCTAAAGATCAAAAAAAACAACTTTTTGAGGGTTTTATCGTGAAAACAGCAAGCTGTTAGCTCACTAATGAAAAACAGTAAAAAATAAAAACCTGCTACTAAAACAGCAAAAATACAGAAAGTTAAACAAGATGTAAATCAATTTGCTGGTTTCTTGGATGACCAGTCAATTATTGTAATCTGTCTCTAAAACATACATCTCAAACACCCAGACACACACAAAACATAGTTCTAAATATCTCTGAATAATCTGTCAACTACTTCCGACAGCACACCACTTGGATAAAGAAACAAAATGGAAAATTGGAAAGAGATCTGCTTTAATGTGTCTGAAAATTATTTGACTATAAATTCTACTTGTACTATAAGCTCCACAGTTGTGCTACTGTACAAAACTAGCAGTATTGTATCATATTAAGTTAAATATGTTTCAGTATATATATTCACATACAGCTAGACAGTCTGTCTTGTATACAGATCCTCAACCAGATCAGTTCTCTCAATTCTTTTTAAAGTTCCTGATCCAAAGAGAAATGCTCAGACACAAGCTTTCAAACCGCCTCCCTGGGGGACAAGCAGACACAAACACATAGACATCTAAATCACTACCGATGCTTTGAATCATCCTGTTCCTTCATCCCCTGTTCCGCACAAATAATCTAAAGCACTCATTATCCATGGAGCTGCAAATCAATGACAACAATTAATTACCAGACAAATGGACCTCTGTTACCCATAGTCATCATCAGAGCAGTCCTCCCTTTTATTAGTTATGCTGATGATAATAAATGTAGACTCATCAGTCAAGCCAAACTCTAAGAACAGCTCGTATTTCCCCAGGGCATCCAGCACAGAAGATCTATAGCTCAGACTGAGTAAATAATGGATGGGACAGAGATAAACATGAAGTCTCTGTGGGTAAACAACTTCGATTACAAGTCCTTCAAAGACCTTCAATGGAGAGGCAGTTGCTGTGGGCATGAGTGGAACCTGAGGCCTTCTGCATCAAGCTCTTGATGTAAACCAGCCAATCATTAAACCTCTAGCAAACACTCTTCCCTGGTTAGTTTTAAAGGTCTCATGACAATGAGATAAATCTGAATAAGTAAACTGATTATTTAGTCAAGTTGGCACTAATTCGGAATTTGATTTGAGCTTCTCCAATAAACATACAAAATCCAATTACCAAAAGTTCTGGAAATGCATGTCTTCTAATCTTATAATCCTGCCAATCAAAATGAAGCTATACATCACCTTACTCTTTACGCTTTAAACCACTTTTGCAGAGTTTGGTTCCAATGGCGCTCTTACAGGAATGGCCCGCATAAAGTTATTCCCATTGTAGCCAACCAGTAGAAGTTGGAATGATGTCTTGGATCGATGACCGTCCGATCTACTGCTCCTTCATCTTTTGCTGCTGAATTCATCCACATACCTACAATCAGTCCCCATCCAGAAGGAGCTAAGAAGTAGTAAAAGACTGCTAGTTTGGCTTCACCAGGTGACATTTGAAAGAAAGTTCCTTACGGTATTGTAGAATTCAGTCGTTGTCACTCATATAGGTGTCTTCATTGTTGTAGGACCTTAAGAACAGCTCTTGCATTTATACCTGTCACACATCATGACGTGATGCAATTCCCAAATTGCTTTCGTAGTCACTTCAATGAAGGTGTGAATCACAAACACTGTGGAAGTGTCAATTTATAGAAAACATCTGGGATAGAATGTTAGAATGGCAAGTAGATGATGAGTAGTTCTGTGGGGGATCCAATAGTTTGAGATGAAATCCAGGGTTGAGGTTTGGGCATGCCATGACAGGTAACCTTAAAAAGTGATAACTTTGACAGGTCACGTAGGGCTTATGTTTGGACAATTTTAAATAGACCACGTACTGTAGAGTACCTGGAATAAAATGACAAAACCATGTGGTGTCCTGTACGATCAAGTATAATACAGTTGTATTGGCCTCTTTTCCCCTCATGATGCAAGAATAAAGATGCTATGCCTCTGGTCACTTAAAGTTTAAGGAAGCTACAATGACATTTCAAACTCTTGAAAGTTCCCTAGCACTCCAGGCACAATACTTTTTACAACCCAACACTTTCCCAATCTACCAAGACAACACTACTTTGGTACTTTGACAACTGGCTTTTGGTGGGTAAGTCTTGTGGGTAGGTCTCCTACTTCTCTCTTCCCAGCCACTTGCCCAGGAGTGAATGGGTGGTTTACTAACGCTTACTGAAAAACTCCTGTGCCCAAGTCTTGGTTTGAATTGAATTATCTGGGTCATATTCCCACTATCTGTTGACAAGTTCACAGAAATGCAAGAGGAATCTCTTCTTCTAACAGCCTGGACTGGAAAAACTTAACCCACAAAAGACTTAAGGATACTGTATTTGTTGTTATTGTTGTATAAAATGGAGAGAAGTTTAGCAAATGGCTCAGTGGGATTTTAAGTACATAACACCTTTCTTTCTTTCTTAGAAAGTTTTTTTGAAAGCTCAATCTACAATCTACAGTGTGCTCATCATGTGGTAACATACTCCTTAAAACTATCTAAAAAAAAGAACGAAAATAATCTACAATCTTTTAAACAAACTCTTTATTTAAAAATCACTGGACTACATAAAATAAATTGCAAGATGTTTCTGTGTTCATCCAAACACCATCTTCATTTCTAAAATTGTGGGGAACACCATCATCTCTGGCAAGCCTACTATGTGGACAACTTGTTAGGCATGTGACTTGTGTGTAGATCATGTGACTTATGTGTATATTTGCCAGAGTTACTTCTCGTGTTTTTACAACTGACGATGGAGTTTGGATGAACAACAAAACGTCTTGTGGTTTCTTTCATGTAGTCCAGTGATTTTTAAATAAAGAGTTTGTTTGAACATTATAGACCTTGTGCACCAGAGAAACGAGGGCGCCGCCATCTTTAGAATATTGTCTTTGAATATTGTATATTTCTATGGCATCGCTGGCGAGGAGTAATTAGCTAGTGAAGTGGATTTACTTATTGTAGAGTTAACGAAATTTATCATGAGCATTGTAATGTTTATCATAAGCATTGTAAAGCAGATGTCTTAACAAATGTCGACCGGGAATTTTTTTAAACGAGCCATTCATTCATAACTACGCAAGATCGCTGTGAAAATACAGACCGGAAGTCTAAAGACAACGAGCGCAGCGCTGAAAAGGGGCGGGGCTACATACGGTCTATTACCTGTATGTTTTAGAAAGTCATGAATCTACAGACACCTATAATCTTTATTGCCATCACACAACCGGCTGCAGGAATCCACTTCAATGACTCACGAGACAACAACATGGCACCATGTTAAATTACAAGCACAATCCCTGAGGAATGACCTGAGGTTAAGTGCCTTGCTCAAGACCACAATGGTTATATAATCTTTATTGTATTTATTTAGCACAGCATGTAACCCGTTTATGGTGGAATTTGTTTCTGCAACTTTCACAATGTTGCCATAGAGCAGTCCCATAAACCTGTTACAGGGAAATCTTGCACAGTGCACAATGATGACTGTTCAAGGGTTATGCATTGTGGGGGATCGAACCAGTAAAATTACAGTTACCAACCCTAAACCTCAACCACTATACCAGGGCACCACTTATTGGCTTTTGAATCTGCAAGTCAAGTACACATGATCAGACTTTTAACTGATTTGATTCCATGAACGTCTGCAAAAAAAAAGTATGTTTATAAACCTTTGCTCATGTCATAAACAGTTATAAACATGTCTAAATTTGTTCCTCTCTTAGAGTTAGGCTAAAACTGAGAAAGAGGTAATGTTACATGACTATTTAGATATTTGAGCTATCAATTTACCATGTTAATTTAGTTAAAAAGACAATGCAGTAAAAACAATGCAAAAAAAAAAACAAACAATTAATGTAATCATTAAATTAACCTTTACATAAATTCTGTAGTGAGATTTTGTAACCATGAAAGCTTGAACTGCTTGTAAAAATGTGCTAATGATTCACTTATCTGCTTTTGTTTAATGTTAGCCAAAAAAAATTTGATTCATGTGACATATATGGGATTTATTAAATAGGCATATCATTTAATTAACTGGATGTATGCAAATTCTTGATAGATTTGAAAAACCCTAATGGATATTATTTGAAAGTTTAGAACTCGGAACAATGAATGAAGAACACCAATGAACTCACTCACTGACTGCATTGGAACTTACACTGACAGCTTTGGAAAAAGGGCCATTTTTCATATGCAAGGTCTGTTTACATCCAATATGAAAACTCTTGTATGAAGCCATAACTACTGTAATGCTGAAGTGTATTACAAACATCACAGAATTATTGAATTTATAAACCACATTGTTTGTCTCCTCAATTCGCCAATCTGTTCTTGCACAATCAGCACCACTAAACAACAAATTGTCAACTGCTTTCAGCATAGATTCAAAAGGCCCTACTTCTCAGGGCTGGCATTATTATTTTTTTTTTTCTTTTGTGTGTGTGTTTGCATATCCCCCCACAAACAAACACTTCATCTGTCTCTAAGCTTCAAAGTTCCCTGTGGAGAGCAGCGGCAGCGAGGTGCAGTTCAAAGAACTGCTGAAGAGAATGCAGAGGGCTGGTTGACAGGCAAACAATTACACACTCAGTCAAACCCTGGGACTAACACAAATAAATACACATAGACACATATCCACATACACCTACTGCATGTGTTAAATGTTTAAAACAACTACAATAAAAGGCTTCATTCAACTCACAGTCACAGCTGAATGTGACTCAAATCTGTTTGTTTTTTTCTTCTTCTTCTAAATTTTCTATAAAACAGGCTGAACATTGATCAAATATCAGACATTGATCTGAACAAGTGAAACTCCGATAAGACTAATAAGCAAAACATTGTTAACACCTAAAATGTTAATGCTATATACATAAATAAAGAAAGAATAATGCTAACATAAAAAACATAATTACCACTATGGTATTACAGTACGTCCGCTAGGGGTAAGACGCAATAAAAAAGGTACGAAAAGGTCAGTTTAAAAGGACCAAGGCGAATACAATAAATTATAATATCAATTTATGAATCACAAAATTAAATAACAATATCTGTTAGGATGGCAGGTGGCAGCACTGTTAACATATCAGCGATGATCTGAAACTCAAAGAAAACATCAAAAAGCATGCAGATAATATAAAGAAACAAGGAAAAATAAACATAACGTAAAAATGGTTACAGTGAAATTGCACAAAAATTTATTTGTCTGGTTATAACGTAAATCCCAAATAATTCTGACAGTTCACACTCGCTATCTTTTCGGTCACCTATTTTTATGCGCATCAGAATAATTTGGTTTAATTCTCTCCCAGAAGGATCTCACATGATTGCGTTCCCGAACACCATGACAGAGTTTATTGTGTTTCGTCTGCAGGCAAGTAATTTATGATGTGGGGAAAAAGGAGCCATGTGGCTTCCCTGATTGCGTCAACTTCCATTTTTGTTACAGTACGCCAACCTCCAGGAAGTGACGATTTTGTTCTCTTGAACACATGGGATGGAAACGCTGCTTTATTCGCAAATGTTTTAGGAAATATTCCAATTTTGGAATAGCAATTTTGGATGGAAACACAGCTACTGAAGCCATATTTATAATGAAAGACAAACGAGAATTCACAGAATCGAACACAAAAACAATAAGCCCATAATTGCAACTTTATGTATCACAGTTTCACTTTATATCTCACAATTGCAAATTTGTATCCCAATTGAAATCTGTTTCTCGTAAATGTGGGTTTACATCTCAGTGTTACTTTATATCTTATTTCCCAGTTATTTTTTTACTCCATTAAAAGACTGTATGTCAACATAGCCAACACGTGACAGTGACAGAAAGGCCAATAAATTGACAGAAAAATCCTCTAAAGACACTGTTGAAATTCAAATGTAGTCAACATGTAATCACAAATAAATGCTTGTATCTTTTAGTAAGATAATGCTGTTGTTATAGTGAAAATGTCCAAGTTTCATCTCGCCACATCTTTCAGTCTACCATGTGAAAGTAGGATTACAGATGGTGCTAATCTGATTCGGACCACCCTTTCACAGTAATGAACTATGCTTTTTCAG
The DNA here is from genome assembly GCA_031834385.1 of Semotilus atromaculatus. Taxonomy (NCBI): domain Eukaryota; kingdom Metazoa; phylum Chordata; class Actinopteri; order Cypriniformes; family Leuciscidae; genus Semotilus; species Semotilus atromaculatus. The sequence continues at coordinate 32,815,943 of JAULUF010000022.1, forward strand.
GATTACAACCATTGTTTCATACAAACACCTGATGTCTCATGATCTAAACCTTCTAATACCATGATTTAGCCCACAGTCTGTCCTTGTTTACAACTGTTAACACTTGTGTGTTGACCACAGCAGTAATAAAGTTTGTCAGTCTGTGACCAGATGGAAATAGCTGTCATGGCCTGTGGTTCTTGAGCAAGTGAGCATTACAAACATTCTGAGTCCAAAAATGTTTTTAAAATTTGAACAAATGACGACACATTGGAAAAAATTTCCACGTCATATAGCTAGCCTTGGTGTGCACAGACAAGTCTTTCTTTCTCTGTCTGAAATTCTCAACCCTACATAACCTTACCCGCCCTCCACCTCCTTACACCCACACGCTCCACAGCCAGAGAGAAAGAAGCCAAAAACATGTAAATGAAAGCTAAAGGAGAGATCGGCCCCCGGACTAACGTCAGTGCTGACATTCTGTGTAGCTTTTCCAAAGTTAAGGGAACGTGCCATATAGATATCCTTATCCCGCTGCGGCTCTCTGGGTCGCCGCATTCCAACCCTGCCACCCGGCCAGCGCGGGAGTTCACGTCAAGAGCCTGCGTCTGCCATCGCCGGGGTCAGGAAAGGTTTTACACTCATACGCATACACACAATGATGAGGAAATAGTGAGACGAAGCCAAAATAAATTGTGAAGGTCATTAGAGATGCAAAGAGTGAGAGTGAGGTCCATCTTTCACAGTTTAAACTATTTATATAACACATTTAAAACAATCATAACAATAGAAAAAATATGCTGTATACTGTAAACATTCACGTACTTAAACATATGGAGGAAAATATCAAATAAAGTCAAGCAATGAATAAAGAAAAATGCAAAGCTTAATTTCTTTCGCAAAAAAATGAAGTTTCATTTTTTTTCTCTGAGGCAGAAACAGGCTTCCATCCCTGCCAGCTTAGTCTGTAGAGACAACTGATCTCCCTAAAAAAACACGAGACTATTAAAACAATGCTCTGTTTAATTTGATCATCTCGACCAACCCAACACAGCAACATTAGCTCAAACCCCTTCTATTAGCTGACCAATGATAGATAGGGGAGTTTTTGATCCATACGATTTGCAAGTGGCACAGAAATGACAGTTCAGAAGGAGTTGACCTTGAAAGATAAATTCAAAGATCAACAACCTTGTGACGAACAAACTACAATACAGTCGCAACAAAAATTGGCACTGTGGCCATAACCAGAATAGAAGAGGCAACAAATGGGGTCAGATAAAAGCTCCCATAAGCCCCAGAGACACATCAGATGGACAAACAGTGATAACTAGGTAAATATGTGATCATATGTGAGGCTTAAGGTCTGCGGCAATAACTAAATGTGATAAGTGAAATCCAAAAGTGATGGAATGAGCGAGCAAGGGTGAAAGCAGGCTTTACGGGATTTCTGTCTCTGTCTGTCTCCAACTGACACACTAGAGATACAGCATTAATGCTCCCAGCACCATCTGGCCCCTGTGAAAAGAACACCACGTTTCTCTTCAGGGATTTCAAACTTATCTGCCCTGGGATTATGGGGTGCCATCTTTGATTCATATTCAGAGCTGCTTTCTAAAAATGACTGTGCCTGTTATGTTATGTGTGACTCTGTGGGTGGAGAGGTAGAATGAAAGTGAGAGATCAGGGAAGACGTGCGTTCAAATTGTCTGTGGTAAAAACGAAGAGAGCTGGTGCGCCAATCGGTCCAAAACAGCACGAAAACCATTCATATGCTCACAAATCACAGTGCTAATTAAATTCAGAAACAGAGTAAATGTGGAACGATTGTTCAAACATTTGATCTTGTATTAAAAGCAAACTGAACCAAGTGATACACAGTAATGCTGAAAAATGCTGAAAAATGCCATTGTATTTTGTACTCGGTATCACGCAGGTGTCCAGAATTTCATTTTTTTTAAATCCATAACAAAGTATTATCATTCTCATTCTCTGTGGTCGGTGGCAGATTCTGGCTTCGGTTCTCTAGTGTTCATTGTGGGCCTGCTCTCCAGTCCAATGAAAACATGCCCTCATCACTGATACACATGTGGCTGCAATTTTAATTGCTGCATTAAAAAAATGTCAGTTGAGCAAGATTTGAACTTACAGTATGACTGAAACTTAAGGCAAGTAATGTTTTGCTAGGCCAAAACATATAGGAGGTGAACCTCCCTAATGCAAATTCACAGCTGTATAACTACATCATGATCATACTATCACAGTAATTCTTCATAAATCAGTGCAGCCATATAGAACTTCACTCCGCAGTTTCTAAAGTTTACATTTAGCTGTCGTTTACCCTCAACGTCCACTAAATATATGAAATGAAAACTGGGAGGGTTCAGTTGGTGAGGGAGTTAAATAGCAATGAGTCGATGCAGACCCATTACTTTGTAACGCAAACATCAGACTTTGGTAGATAAGCACAATACTGGGATTAGTGGAGATGTTCTAAGAGGCTTTAAGGGGAAATGATCACAGCCCAGCGCTGTTAAAACGTGTTTGCTTGTTTTTCTATTAGGGTCCATACCTTTATCTCTCTGCTTTAGAATATAGAGATTGAGACTAAAATGGTTCAAAACAACATCCCCAAAAGACACGTGAGAGAAGGTTGTTTGTGTACTGAATATATGTTTGTTCAACCAAATACTTTAGATACCAAGACATTCAAATTATTATAAATGGGAGAAAGTGTAACGCGCAATGTGATGAATAAGATTAAAAAAGGAGCTAATCGCCATTGATAAGCTAATCGCATAATAAAAGCCATTGATTCACTGCGCAGTGCTTAGGACTGCACCTTTGCATCCAGCTTTTTAAACGTCATTTTGATTATGTTCGATTTTAGCATGAGAAAGAACATTTATGGTACTGTTCATTTTGTTGCAGATTTAAATAAATGTTATTTAAATGCCAGTGTGAAAGTAGGGTTGGGAATCGAAAATCGATTCCTATTCTGGAATTGTATACTTTAGGTCGGCAATTGGAAGCTTGTTATAAAATTAAACATTTTATTCTGTTCATTTTATATATAAATTGAAGACTATGCAGTGTAATTTTCTGTACCTGGATACTAGACCTACCCGAAAAGCTTAAAACACTGTTTCTTTTAGTTGCATCTTTGTTCAGTTAGATTTATTTGTGCTATTGTCAATTCGTTCATATGTTCTTATTTTATTACTGTTTACTTGTCTTGTCTGAAATGTATTATTTAGTCTAGTTGTTTTGCAGTAGTATTTTTATTAAAACCATCTAGGCAAAAGGCAAAGCCATAGGTTCTTAAGGCTGCTGATTTCTGTTCAAATATGTTTGAGATCTAAATGCAAACCGGGAATCGCTAAGAATTGGAATCGAAATGCTAAATTTCATACGATACCCAACCCTAGTGACAAGTAGTTTTTTGGAATGTCAAAAGACTATAGTAGTTTGCCTATATCTACACTCACCGGCCACTTTATTAGGTACACCTGTCCAACTGCTCCTTAACACTTAATTTCTAAGCAGCCAATCACATGGCGGCAACTCAGTGCATTTAGGCATGTAGAAATGGTCAAGACAATCTCCTGCAGTTCAAACCGAGCATCAGTATGGGGAAGAAAGGTGATTTGAGTGACTTTGAACGTGGCATGATTGTTGGTGCCAGAAGGGCTGGTCTGAGTATTTCAGAAACTGCTAATCTACTGGGATTTTCACGCACAACCATCTCTAGGGTTTACAGAGAATGGTCCGAAAAAGAAAAAACATCCAGTGAGCGGCAGTTCTGTGGGCGGAAATGCCTTGTTGATGCCAGAGGTCAGAGGAGAATGGCCAGACTGGTTCGAGCTGATAGAAGGGCAACAGTGACTCAAATAACCACCCGTTACAACCAGAGGTGTCAAGTAACGAAGTACAAATACTTCGTTACATTACTTAAGTAGAAATTTTGGGTATCTATACTTTACTTGAGTAATTATTTTTCAGCCGACTTTTTACTTCTACTCCTTAAATTTTCACGCAATTATCTGTACTTTCTACTCCTTACATTTAAAAAATAGCCTCGTTACTCCTATTTCATTCCGTTTGTCATCAATATTGAATAAATGATTCAACAAAAAAAAATGACCAACACGGTTAATAGATCTGAGTCCCACCTCCTGAACACACATCGCTAAACTGATTGGCTTTGTGTTTTCTTTCTAACTTGTGAGAGCCTGTACATTTGGTTGTGCGAAGCGGCAAAACTCCTCCGAAGGAAACCTAGAGATGCGGTAAGGACGGAGAAATCAACAGTTTTCTGCTCAACAATACGGGGCAAATCGCGTCAAATATTGATTTGGGGGACAGCCGTTTTTACAATATACTGTATGACAATCGCGGGATAAGTGGCAAAGATAATCGTTAGTGAGTGTGTGTGTTAGAGAGAGAGAGAGAGAGAGAAAGAAGAGGAGAGAGTAAGGGTGTCACGATTTCGAAATTAAGTCACAATCTCGAACTTTGAATTCAAAAATGGAATCGTCGATGCTGTCACGCCCCCATGTCACGTCCAGTCGGTTTGCAAAGCGGAAAAAAACACTCGTGTTGAAGTGCTGCGAGTCCTCTCACATTCGCGTTCAAAGCACTTAAAAAAAGCCACAGTTTGTAATGTATGTGCGTGTACCATATTCTTCCACTTTTTAATTTAAAACTTTAAATTGACAAAAACTGCAGACTCGGACTCAGAACAGTATAAATCTTTATACAACAAATCTTGCATGTCACAAATAACTTGATTTTCCGAATGAGTGTCGTTCATTTCCGCACCACCGAGTCTATTTTTGCTGTGCACGCGCTGAGTTAAAGTGACAGCGCATAAAGGCATAATTAAATACTAAATACTAATATTTTTCACAGTCATGTTTTTACTTTAAGACCGAGGTAAAGCAAGATAAACATAGATGTATCTGTTAAACCGTGTTTGCACTGCAAAAAAAGCTTTTCTTATTTAGTATTTGTGTCTTGTTTTCAGTCCAAATATCTAAAAAGTCTTAAATCAAGATGCATTTACTAGATGAGTAAAAGCCATAAGATATTATTTGTTTTCTGGGGAAATAAATAAAAAATTATCGAAATTATCTGCCAATGGAATAAGAAAAATAACCTTGTTTTTGTTTGAATTAAAATTATTTTTCTTATTCCATTGGCAGATAATTTTGCTTTTTTTTTAAAGCAAAAACTCAATTATTTTTTATTTATTTCCCTTGAAAACAAGACATAATATCTTATGGCTTTTACTCATCTAGTAAATGCATCTTGATTTAAGACTTTTTAGATATTTGGACTGGAAACGAGACACAAATACTAAATAAGAAAAGCTTTTTTTGCAGTGTGTTTTGTTGTGAACTTGAATGTCATCTTCTGTGAATAAGACTGCAGTTACAAAATAGAAACTACATGGCAGGTTATTTTGCTTAAGTTTCCAATTGACTGAAGATATAAGTTATTGTGACATTATTTTGTTAATAAATGTTTTAAATTTGACAATGTAGTGTACATTGCGAACAAAGGTCATATATTATATTGCATAAAAGTCTAGTCTAAAAATGGCATAGCAAACTGTGCTTTAATAAAATAAATGTAAAAATCGAGAATCGAACTGAACCGTGACCTTAGAATCGAAAATGTAATCAAATCGAGGATTTGGAGAATCGTGTGTGTGTGTGTGTGTGTGTGCAACCCTACAATACAGGGTCAAAATATCCCCAAAAAGATGGCAATATCCGAAATCCTTGTCCTTGTGGGTAATTTTTTGGGGGGGAAAACAGCTTATAAACAGACTAAGTAAAAATCCAGAAAGTTTTCTGTGATAGGTGATTCTATCTTCCGCTTCATGAAACACGTTAATGCTCAGTAGTACACATATGGTTTGCATTGTACTAAAATTTAAATAAAACTGAAATTAATTTTCTAGGGGCATATATGCAGCTGGAACAGGGAGTCTAGTGCATCCCAAATTTTTCAACATTAACATTTTAATATAACATTATAGTCATTATGGCCTTTAAAAAAATGTTTTTTTGAGGAGGTGTAGTGCACTATAGACCCTGTGGCGCGGCCTAAGCTTTGGTCATTAATGGCATTTTTTCCTTGCATTACTTTTACTTTTATACTTTAAGTAGTTTTTGAAACCATTACTTGTACACTTTTACTTGAGTAAAAAACTGGAGTTGATACTTCAACTTCTACAGAAGTCTTTTTAAACCCTAGTATCTATACTTCTACTTGAGTAATGAATGTGAATACTTTTGACACCTCTGGTTACAACCAAGGTGGGCAGAAGAGCATCTCTGAACGCACAGTACGTCGAACTTTGAGGCAGATGGGCTACAGCAGCAGAAGACCACACCGGGTGCCACTCCTTTCAGCTAAGAACAGGAAACTGAGGATACAATTTGCACAAGCTCATCGAAATTGGACAATAGAAGATTGGAAAAACGTTGCCTGGTCTGATGAGTCTCGATTTCTGCTGCGACATTCGGATGGTAGGGTCAGAATTTGGCGTCTACAACATGAAAGCATGGATCCATCCTGCCTTGTATCAACGGTTCAGGCTGGTGGTGGTGGTGTCATGGTGTGGGGAATATTTTCTTGCCACTCTTTGGGCCCCTTGGTACCAATTGAGCATCGTTGCAACGCCACAGCCTACCTGAGTATTGTTGCTGACCATGTCCATCCCTTTATGACCACAATGTACCCAACTTCTGATGGCTACTTTCAGCAGGATAATGCGCCATGTCATAAAGCTGGAATCATCTCAGACTGGTTTCTTGAACATGACAATGAGTTCGCTGTACTCAAATGGCCTCCACAGTCACCAGATCTCAATCCAATAGAGCATCTTTGGGATGTGGTGGAACGGGAGATTCGCATCATGGATGTGCAGCCGACAAATCTGCGGCAACTGTGTGATGCCATCATGTCAATATGGACCAAACTCCCTGAGGAATGCTTCCAGCACCTTGTTGAATCTATGCCACGAAGAATTGAGGCAGTTCTGAAGGCAAAAGGGGGTCCAACCCGTTACTAGCATGGGGTACCAAATAAAGTGGCCGGTGAGTGTATATATCTAAAGATCTCCTTACTGAGTATTTTTTACTCACGTTTACATGTCATTGAGTGGCATTTCAAACCAGCCTGTTACCGACTACTACCTGCATAATTAGAGAATGTAATTTATTTTAATTTTGATACGACAACCCATTCAGGCACTTATATCACAAAATCACAGGCTCTAATAGTCATTGCTGCTTGCTTTATCTAAGATCTGTTGTTGTGCTGAAGTCTAATCATGAATGACATTTCTCTGTAGTGGAGGATGTTGGGTTCCAAGCATTGCAAGGCCCCCTGAAGTAATCACCATGTTAATTAAAACAAGGAAAAACAAATCATTCATTAGCGTGTCTCAAGGTGTCTCCTCAATATAATCTATTTATAACCGCAACACAAAGAAAGAGACCCTAATTAACCTTCATGTGTACTTTAGACCTACAGTATATGAACTATTACAAGAGCTGATAATAACACAGATGAGGGATAGAAAGAGAGGTGAGGGGTAAACGAACACTTAACCATATCATAACACATGGGGCAAAGCAAAAATAAATAAATAAATGAAAATGTACGTTTATCAAAACTAAATGGAAGTTTATATATAGGCTGATGCAAAAGAAATTAAGTCTTGCAAATTGCTTTGGAGAGGAAGCACCACATGTCCACCTCCATCTCCGTTTCTAACAGGAAATGACTAATGAACAGATCAGTCTATTGGATGAGTTGTTAGGGGAGCACGATTAATCGTAATCGCAATCGCGATTTCAAGCCTATGCAATTATATGACGCAAAATGCTGCGATTTTATATGAAATAAACAAATTAGGGCTGTTAACGCAATTAACGCAGCATCTGTATATTTTTTTTTTTCATCCTTTGGCTATAGTGTTACATGATCCTGCTCTTATTTGTGCGAACGCTTTTAAAACATTCATGCGTGTCAAGTCAAAAGAGAGAATGTTTCACAGAAAGACGTGTGCTGGTATCATGCACAGATCTCTTTCGCGCTTGAACGAACAATAACACACACAATTATCCCAAAATGTCGTTTTGTCGAGTATCTTCATAAAGTAAGAGCAGTCTTATGATGAACGTGAAGAGTTGTGAGAGAACGAGGCGCGTGTGAGATACGCGTCTCTGTCAACAAAGGCTGCTCTTAAAGGGCCAGCATATACGTACAATAAAGCTTTCTGTCAGTAAAGTTAATCAAAGAACAAAGGGAACAGAGAAAATTACTCACTGCTCTTGACTAAAGAACTTTTAGTTCTTTAACTATATATAATTGATGCACCACAGACTGTTTGATAACTTTATTCAATTTCTGTATATGTCCTACCTGTTAGTCAGGAAGAGCACAGGTAAATATGACATTTATTATGGGTTTATGTGAGGGTTTGGGTTTGAAGTTCATTAAAAGCTGTTATATTTTTTGAAGCCTAATCAATTTTCGATTGTAATGACGGAATCACTGTAATGTTGGATGGCTATAATGGCTATAATTTTTATCAAGACATCAAGCTTATTGATCATCATAGGTGTTATCAATAATTTAGTTGTTGAGTTGAGAAATACACATTTCAGAATTATCACTAATCTGTGTGTGCATTTTGCTTAAGAACCAAGAAAGTTGACTCATGAAACCATTTGTTTATTATATCGCAATCGCATATCGCAAAATCGAGATCAATAATCGCAATATGACATTTTGCCCAAATCTAGCAGCCCTAGTTAATAAAATAAAAAGGAAACAAAAAACATCAACTGAAAATCAATTTACTAACAAATGACTACTACATGAACCAGTTCATTTTGGTGAATCAAAAACAATAGCAAACCACCATAGTCTGATTCACAGACAAATGACTCTTAGAAACAGTTTCCAGTTCAGATCATAAACAATTGACCTTTATGAGGCGGTTCTTTTTTGGTGAGACAAAAACATACAGAACAACCAGTTTAGACCAGTGCACAAACAAATTGACTCATACCAAGTCAATTATTTTCAAAAACATACAGCACCACCAGCATAGTCCAATGCAATTAATTCTTATGAGCCGTTCTTAAAAGGAATTATTCAAAAAGTCATTATTCAAAAAGTCATGTCATGATGAATGATGAAAGTCATGATGAATCCTTCACAGAATGAACTGACTGAATCTGTCAGAGACATTAATGATTCAACATTTGCCTAAATAGTTAAAAAGTTGACATTACTTTCAGTGATATAATGAATATAAATAAATAAAAACATTTAAACATAGCTATAGTTAGTCACATTTTTTTATTTGTCTTTAATCAGTATTGTTAAGGCCCAAACTTCAAGGTCCTTCAAAAAACAAACTGAAGTGACATAATTTCGAAGTTCGTTCAGGGAGTTGGAAATAGCCTGCCAAAGTGAAATTGCTCAGGCTGGTAAACACCTTTGAATTACCATTGGTCCGTGACTAGTAAGTGTGGTAAGTAAGTGTGCACTGGGGCTCTGCATTTTTTGACATGGACATTTTCTCCGGTTCGTTTATTCTGTTCAGTTCGTCTTGGTCAGATGGGAGTAAAAACAGTTGCAGTTACATATTACAGTAATCTAATCATCGTTCTTGGCAGTGTGGGAGGTGTCAGGATGTTCACTAAATGTATAACACTGCAATGGTATTTTAAACTTACTTTTTACCTGAACGCAAAGAGTGAAAATTGTGTGAGTATATCGGAGCCTTTACTCATTTAACTGGTGTAGTGTAACTTGTGATTAGCTACTCCCCATCACAGCATGGACCGTTTGACAACTACAAACTCTGAAGAATCTTTTGCTTTCAAGGGTGTAGAAAATCCCAGTCAAAAAATGACAGAAAAACTTCCCAAACCTTAATTATATCCTCATCTGTTGACGTGCTGCATTATTGCAGACAGTCTCTTGGCGTCTCAGTCTCCTCCAGCATGTAATTGTCTCAAAAAAGATCCTTCTGCTGCGAGAGCCTTTGCAGGAGTGACTTGACCCTTCATCTCAATCACCCATTCAACAATGCTCCAAACCATTCAGAATCATTACCCTCCATTACCCAGCAGCCCCTGCTGTAATGCCACCGCATCACATTCCACAAGGTCTCTCACACACGCTCACATACAAAAGACTAGGTGACACAGCGACCCGTTAAAAGTATCTCATCACAGTCTTTTTTAATGTAGAGGAGTGTGAGAGGAGAGGGTCTACGGGAGAGCGGGGTAATGACACTTTGAAGTGTCAGGGAGGTCAGGTGAAAGTAGCGTTTGTGACTCTACTCCATTCCTGCCGAGAGAGGATTCAATTATCTTCATCCAGACCAATTATAGGCGTTCTTCTGTGGCCCGTGGACCTCACCTGCATTATTCAACCCTGCTCTTAAACATGAATGACATGATAAGGCAGAAAGAGTGGGATTTGTCAGAAAAAAAATGGATGAATGCACACAGAAGAAAGTGTGGAGTCTGAAAACAGTTCATGCAGGGATTTATGAGAATGGTACCTCATGTCCAAGAGCAGAGGGGCTTACAAGCAAATTGAGAAAACTAGAGCAAGATGGGTCATCCTGACATGTTGTAGGCAATCCGACCATATTCTTAGAGATTTGCAGACAACCTAGCTTGTAACGCGTAAAGGTTCCTGGTCCCTTTTTGCTATTTGTTAAGGTTATTTTTATTTATTTGTTTTTTTTTGTTTGTTTTTTTTATGCTGACTGAAAGAGTTCTTGATATAAAGTGCAACAGAGCCTGTCCATTGTTTAGTTTTTTTAGTAGTATTGGTTCAAAAGTTCTTTTTTGTTTTTTCAAAATATTTTTTTAAGTCTCCATTAAAGAATTATAAGCCATGAATCAAACCAACCAGCTAGAGGATGAATCACAACATTAACTTTGATGTGAAGCATTGAAGTATAAAAAATAAAAATAAAAAAAAAGAAGGCAGATAGATAAAACTTTTACCTTTATGTCATGTGACCATTAACTAACATCAGAGAACCGAAGTAAATATACTTGAAGTAAATATAGTGTCACGCCAACGTGATCTCATGAGAATACGTGCATATTTTTACGTAAAGTGTAGTTATGTCACACCTACATTTATTTACGTTTTTTACACGCAGAAACATATAATACTAACGTATTTACAGCACTAAAACGTAAAAGATTTAGCACTACGTATTGACAGCACAAAAACGTAATATAGCCTACTTACGTAATTATACGTAGAATAGCATCAACAAATCTACCGACAGAAATTTGTACGTATTACTATTATGCATATTAAAATCGTGGCATTAATGTTTTGACTCTATTGCAGCAGTCTTATCAATTAAGTTTTCAGTCGCATTTATTAATATAACGCTAACTTAATAGGCCTAACGTTAACGTTACTCATAAATATTAACATTTTGCTCTGTTCGTGCCTTCTGCAGCAAACTCGTTTCGGAGGATTAGCCTTCATGGTGTTAAACAAGAATACACTTTAAAAACTTAAAAATATCTTGTTTAATAATTTAACCATTTTGTAGTAACGTACGTTATTTAGTTTATTTACCGTGAGACCTTTACCGTTATTAACGCGTTTTCTCCAATAAAACACAACATTAATTCACAAAAGGCATACATTTTATTAGCTTGATGTAATCCAAATCTTTAGAATCCATACGTTGTTTGTAAGAAACAGATCAAATTCAGCCCTTTATCCAGTGATCTTCATCTCCATTTCTCAGCAGCGACCGCAAACGTCAAATCCCGCGCTGGTGATGAATTCAAATTCAAAAAATGCGCCTTCAAGAAGCATTACGACATGTTTTAGGGCCGTGATATCAAACGCTCATTGGCTCTCGCCTGGTTCATCACAGATTGCGACATGCCGTGTTTCAGTCGGTGTAGTACATGTGAAATGGAGAAGCGGCCGCGCCTTCACAGAGCGAAGTCAGCGAACCGAAAACGGATTAACATTTTCATGGATTACTAACTTAAATTCTGATCTCTACCTCATACACAACTATTATAATACTGCCAGAGAGGACTGCGAGTGCAACGCATCATCATGTGAACGACTTTTGGTACCGGTTTTGACATTTTCGCAATAAATAAATTACTGTGAAATGTATTTTTGTCTGTCTGTTATGTTTTTTTTTCTTCATAATTGTAGCCTAACGTAGTTTTAAGGAATGGTTATGGGTAGGTCTAGGGGTAGGAGTAGGATTCGTTTCTTCATAATTGTAGCCTACGTAGTTTTAAGGAATGGTTATGGTAGGTTTCAGGGTAGGAGTAGGATTAAAGGTGGGCTATGGGATTTGCAAAACGGCCGGCAGATTTTGAAAATACACAACTCAAATGGTCCTACCTTCTTTCCTCCAACGCTGGCCGTGATTCGTGCAAGGGGGATGGGGGAAGGGGGTATGGTACAACCGTTTGATTGACGGACTTACTGTCCAATGATTTTAGGTGGTCTTGGAAATGATTGGCTGGAGTTTTTCGAGTCCTGCCCGTTCCACAGATGATTAAATTGCTTCATTTTTATTTCAGTGCTTCTAACTCAGTGGCTGTAAGTGGGTTATGAATAGGATTTCAAGTGATTGTGACAAAATGGACAATAAAGAAAATCACATACCCCACCTTTAAGGTTAGTGGCTCAAAATATTTTTATAGTCTGTATAAAATGGATATGTTTAGGTTTGGGAGTATGGTTAAAGGATCTTGTTGCATTTATCTTTATAATGGTAAAAGTGAAAGTATACAGATATCTTCATGATATGAAATATACGTAAATAGTTAACGTTTTGTAGCGGTAAAAACGTAATAATGTTACGTTTAAGTGTTGCAGATACGTCCATATTATACGTTTCAGCATCTATCCAAACGTACAAAAATGTACGTTTTCTATCTTTGAAAATAACGTATTATACATAGGTATTAACAACAGCTTTTTGAAACCTTTAATTATAACAGAGACAATGAAAAACGAGTCCCCATTACTTCACAAATCAGCAAGCATAAATATTTGAAGAGCATAATCCCAATTTATCACTTCACCTTCAGAAATTAGTACAATAGCTTCTGCTAACTGTAAGTATATTTAACAAAACAAAATATTACATACATGCAATACAATACATAATTATGTATAATTAATTATGTATTGTATTTATGGATTTCCAGTTCATTCGTCATTCTGGAAATAAAAGGTCAAGCTGACTTCATTATGGCATACACTGTATGTACTCCATACAGTACTGTAGGTATTGGATGCATCAAAAGAAAATTTGCATACTATATGTAGTACGTTTTCAAAGTACAGGAACTTTCAGCATTGGGACTTTGGCGCTGAACATGCAGTCTGGTTGAGTTCATGCAGCATTTTATTTCAACCACCAAGTCTGTTGCGGTGCGTGCTGTAAGAGTTATTTTCTGTTCGAATCAACAATAGAGTTTAAAAAATACGACCGATGAGGTTCAGGCTTTATTAAGCTTATCTGGAGGATGAAATCCAGCTGGAACTGGAAAGTCTCGCTCAGTCCTACGTCAACGGACTAATTTGCTTAATCTTCACGGTACTTTAAACCGCAATGGGGTTGGGGAGATCCTGGGACAAATTGTTCCAGGTAATTTCGGTGGAAACGCGGCTTATGGTGTGATTTGTACAGAGCAGCTTTGGAACAAGACACATGGAGGGAGAAGGGAGAAAAGTGGTGTCTTTCATCTCTACCATTTCTGTTTTCTCTTGCCACCTCTCCTTCATGGTCTGACAGATTGCTAGGGACATGACGTACTCAGCTCCAAGTGTAAGAGGAATCCTGCAAGGACTCCCACCCAAAAACCAAGTTGATCACGAGCACCTAAGGCACACCTTGAAAATATAACTAAAAATCTGAAGGGACAATGTAGAGAATTCAGAGATTCTGAAATGAGGCTGTATACTGAAAAAAAATCATAATAATAACATCCAAAGTAACTGGCTTTATTGAACTCTCAAATTTTTTTTAGCATCACCTAAATACATTACACTCTTAAAAAATAAAGGTTCCAAAAAATGTTTTTTCACACTGCAATAGAATAACCTTTTTGAGTTCTCAAAACCTGATCAGCTCTTAACATTTTTTTTTTTCTTATAGTGTGAAGAATATTTAAAAAATCAGAACAACCTTTTTCCTCTATAAAGGACCTTATGTGAAATTAAGCAGTTCCATGGATCTAAAAGGTTCTTCGTGGAACCATGGATGACAATAAAGAACCTTTAATGTTTAAGAGTGCATATGTACAAAAAAGTGTATATCAACAAAGCCTAAGCAGGTTTTGATCTTTAAAGGTACACTGTGAAGTATTTTATTAGCTAAAATCTGTCTTTATTCATAAATGTCCTCATTGGTGTAAAAGGACCTCAGCCAATGATGTAAAGAAGTAAAGATGAGATGATGTAAATATAAGTAAAGAATTTCTTATCTTTATTTACATTGGACGGGTAAGTCCAAGGAGTCTTCCATGTCATTCCGCCATTTTGAAAAACTATAATAGCAGAGAGGGACAAAAAGCACTAGCCTACCTCAATGCGTTTACACAAACCTTTTTCGTTCAGAGCCAGTGTCAAGTGACTGAAACCAGCTGAAACGGGCAAGAAGATCAGTGAGAGGTGCTTGTCACTGTCCCGGCAAATTTGAAAAGGTAAGTTCTTCTCTACAGGTAAGTTAATGTTTCTCGTTACATCAATTGTAATTATGTAATGATGCAGTGCTATTGGAAGACATGTTGTCATAGCTTCTTGGTACATAACCGGCTACCATAGTTGCAACACGCATTTGAAAAAGCGAGGCACTAGAGAGCACTATTCGTTAGAATGCAAAATACTTTTTAGATGGGAGAAATTCCTACACAGTGTACCTTTAAGGTAACAACTGCAAGTTACCACATTTTACATTGTACAATAAATACACTGGTAGGTTTGTCGATTTAATGCATTAATATAGTGCAATTAATTGCAATTAATTTGATGAATTCCTCAGAACATCATGTAATTTCATCAACATTTTTAATCAGGCCAAGCAGAAAGCCTTACAGAGGCAGTACTAATAGCTTGAGGCTCTGCCATAAAAGCACACAGCACTGAATCTGCGGGGGTCATACTGTGAGTTTGTGAGTGTGTGTTTGCGTACGCACAGAGCAGATGAGAGCACAGCATTACTCTATGATATGAGTGGCTGTTCGGTTCCCACATGTGTTAAATTATTCAGATCCAACCTTCAACTCACATCAGATCACCCCCCTGCTGGACAATACGCTCTCATTTCAGTCAACAATCCTGACGATACTGTCGCCCAGAGACCATTATTGCGGGAAGGTAAAAGGCAGCTCAGGAGTGATCTGGCGAGCAGGCAGAGAGTCGTGTGTGTGTGTGTGTGTGTGTGTGTGCGTGTAAGGTGCTCTTAATTACTGCTGTTATTCCTGGCAGTGTGTAAATCATACGTTATCCTTGCTAATGAGAGCTAGCGCTCCATACGTGCCTGCAATAAAATCTCACAGCTTCAGAGTCATAATCATCTGCTTTTCCTTTATTGGGAATTAAAAAAGACATACAGACAATATCCTGTGATCAAAGATTGTAAGTGTAGGAAAAAACTGCACATAAAGCATTTTTTTTTATATACTGGTTGAAACTATCTTCACATCCTGATAGCAACCAATACTAGAAGTGGTCTACAATAATACAAATAAAATGTAGATATAGATCTTCTGTGGCAGTCTCAGAACCCAAAAAAAAAAAGAATTCAATCATTCCATTCGGTCGTAACGCAATGATACGATGCCCGACATCCCTGCCTGCATGTCAACATATGTATTTCCATACCTCCACAGACCCAGCTCTCACACAGACATCACACGTCATCAGCGCGTTCCATGAGGCTATGCAGAGACACACAGTCATCGAGTGCCCTAAACAAACAGCAGCCACATTTTACAGTTCCTCCTGAGTCCTGAACCAAAACAAATTAGCTTAAGCTGCGTTCACACCATGTCATAACCGTAAATACAAGATGGCAATGTTGTTCAGCCCGGAGCAGATCATATCCTCAGACTCGGATTTTGGTGTTTCTATGTCAACACTATCAACGGCAAAATGAACCTGCAGCAGTCAGGAGGTACAAGTAAAAGCTCTGTCTTCAGCCCCTGCCCCTTTAATCGCTAATAGTAAAGTGCCCTTTCCCCGTGGCCCCAGGATGCAGTTTCACTCCTGCCTCAGGCCCCCAACGGGATGTTCTATAGCATTACTTCAAAAAAACATTTTTGGAAACTTATTTTAAAGAGTGTGTTGCTTTTTTTTCTTTGATGAGGGAAGGGTCATTCCACTTTTTTTAGTCTTGGGGGAGGGTCACCCAACTTTTGTATTCATGAAAACAGTTACATTTCAAAGTGGCTTGTTTGGTGCATATTTTTCCATGTAGCTCCATGTTGCTCTCTCAGTCTGTCAGCCTGTCGGGGTTGTATTCGCTATAACAACCGCCTCGCTCTACATGATCCCTTACATAATGACAATGTTCCAGCGACAAACAATTTGCGTCATGAATCAAAACGGAACTTTGGAGTTTTAACACAGCACATACCTGTTCAAATATGCCAGCTCTGCCAAATTTGCCATGTCAAACAACGTCCACTGGAACCATTTAGTCCACATGTGTATAGAGAAATATTTATGGATTCTCATGTTTATTCATGATTTGCATTCAATTATTCCAGTTTGATGAGCATTGAGCGGCGACACGCTCTTATGATGTTTTTTTTTTTCATTTACCGACAACTCCAGAGGCCGAAAGATCAGTGTTGGGCAAGCTTGGAAAATGTATTCTACATTAAATTTAGGTTCACTACACTGAAGCTACCACCCTGGGAAATGTAGCAAGCTAAGCTACAGCAATATGGCAAAAGTATTTTTATATTGCACCAATTTCATTCCATGTAAATGCTATCTCAGCGATAAATAAAACTGTCAGTCAAAAAGATAGGAAGGCATAATTAGTCAGTTCAATTGTTTATTTAACAACTGTTCCAAACCAATTTGGCAACAAAAACAAAACCATAACTATATAAAACCATAATACTATATAAAAATATAACAAAACCAGGTGTCGAGAGTGTATGCATCTTTCTATTAAGTAAATTTCTCACGTGTCAGCCCAAGGTTTGAGATTGGTACGTGATGTCACCATCTGGAGCAGAAGGTGGTAATGCACCAAAAAGCTGGTTGTAGGGCCCTACACTCTTAGAAAAAAGGGTTCATTGGGGTTCTATATATGAAGCATAGGGTTCTTTACTCAACTCCAAAGAACCTTTTATGCTAAAAAGGTTCTATAATGACAAGAAAGAACCCTTTTGGCACAAAGGTTCTTTATAGGCTATTATTCATTCATATATTACATTATTCTGCAACATTTTGTAGTTGTAATTAAATTATTGTTTATTAAACTGTTGTAGTAACTTAATATCACATTTTAATCATGTTGATTTTTGGAGGAGAAAAACTGAAATGGCACTCTTCGTGTGATATTGATTAACTACATAAAATTATATAAATATATACATTTTCTAACCCCCATATCTTGAATTTTGTGATCATTCACATGAATTCATAAATACATTTTAGGGTCTTGATGTTTGTCAATAATATGAAATATTTAATCCGGAAAGGACAAAACAAATGATAATGAATGAACCCCTAAAAGGTTCCATATAGAACCCTAAAGGGTTATTTTTATTGAACCCTTAAAAAGGGTTCTGTATAGAACCTTTTAGGGGTTCCAAATACGTAGCGCTGATAGAACCTTTTCTTCTAAGAGTGTATGAAATACGTTTTATTTTTTCCCACATTCCAAATATATATTTTTTCCGTTTTAATTTTGTATTCAGTTTTTTTCTTTAAAAAAAATTTTCGACTCCCATTTTAATGGTTAAATTAAATTTAAGTAATCAGAAAACATGTCTAATTAATTGAAATCATGAAACTTATACAATTTAACAATAATTTATATAAAAATAAAAAAAATACACTTATTTTATTTAGAATCTGTGCTTCTCGTCCGGTGTGCAACCCCCTTCTTACTCGGGAATCATTTAGTGTGGGAATTATCAGTCGTAAATATCAAATTACATTCATAAATGGCCTAACAGTCGCTAAGTGATCCCCAGCTTTATGGTTTAGTGTTCTTTATTCCCGCCTTTTTTTTTATTGATCTGTAACTGTCCAAAAAATCTTTTCAAAGCCACCTCATTACTTATTTTCTGGAGCTCAACCATCCAACTACACAGACTGTCAATACACTCTGATATCCTTCTTAAAATGTTTAAACATTTTAACTTTCAATTGTAACAGGTTTCCTAAATTATGTTATTTCTTTTCTTTTTTTCAGTTTATTGTCAGAACATGCAGGCTAAGAGTGTGACCAGCTCTTTCCAGCTTATCTCCTCTTCTCCACTAAGCAAGTGGCCTAGCCTAAGTGACATAAATATTGAATGTATGATCCCTATTGTCAAAATGTTAAATTATTACTTGCACTTATGCATAAACATGCTCAGTCACAAAAATAAAGTTGTTTGTTTGTTTGTTTGTTTGTTTGTTTGTTTGTTTGTTTGTTTGTTTGTTTTGCAGCAATAAGCTGCAAGCAGGTCAATTTGGTGCAGGAAACGTTGCCTAACATTATAAATGGACATGGGGGATTATTATTATTATTATTGTATTATTATTATAATTAAATATTATCATTATAAATAATAATTATTATTATAATTATGTTATCCTTTAATAATATTGAGCTGGTTTGGCATAAGAACATGAAATTGAGAGCAAGAGAAAGTGGCATGTATCTGTTCTATCATTTCATTATGGGTCTCTGGTGGGCAAAGAGTGCATATGAGTAGGTGGTCTCAAGTGTGTCTAACGGGTTTAATGTACGCCTGCTCAGAACTTGCCAATAAAACAACAACCATGAA